>JAVBJF010000001.1:0-1401975 GCA_033439095.1 Pseudococcus viburni | reverse complement strand
GGCAGAAATTTTGGCTTTAGGAGTCTTTTTGATGCTCTATGGGCCTGAAAAATAATTTTTCATCGACGTGAAACACTTGGGGTTGCTTCCTTATCAGTTCTACTCCCTTAAGCATAAATAGGCTGAAATTTTGTAGGGACGAATTTCAACTCGAATGGTACCTATCATGTGTAAAAAATCAAACCAATTCGGACCCTTGATTTCCCCCCCCCCATTTCATTAAAATATCCACAAGCGCACCCAGAAATTATTGAAGGAGGGGCTCAGAATCCGGAAAAAATGGGGGGGGCAATGAAAAAATGTAGTAACTTGTTATTTCAGTGACGCTGGTGTAGTCAGGATATTTTCAGTAGGTTGATAATTCATTAATAAATCATTTATTTTTTTGACAGAAAGATCAGTGAAAAATCATCAATTTTTACAATCGAGGAATTAAAATACTCCCCGAGCAAAGCGAGTGCAAAATTTTTTTAAAAATCATATTTTAAGAGCAAAAAATTTACTTTTTTTACAATTTTGTAATAAAAAAATCTCCTGTCCGAGCTTGGGGAGGGAGGGCTTGAGTCCCCTGAGCCCCCCTGGGTGCGCTTATGCCAATATCTAATCCTGTGTTTAAAAAAATAAATATGAATCTTCATCATGTATTTTCATTGGCGAATAAAAATCACAGTGGGAGTTGGAATTTCACAAATTAATTAGCAATCTTTGAAGATGATTTCACTTCGTACAAAATAATCGTGGGTTTCCGAGATAAATTCGTTGAAATGAGACGTGTAAAAGTGCTCCAGTCTCGACTTCTCATTGGCTCCAAGTTGTTACCAAATGAAAAAATTTGCGTAGTTGGAAAATAAAGACCGTGTGACGGGTGTAAATTTTTGCTACACTTGTGTTCGAAACTCGTTCTGATCGTTCACAAACAACTACGTGTACCAAGTCGTTTGAAATATTGTTTGAAATAAACGCCGAAAGGCATTAAATCCAATAATAAGGTGGTTTATTGAATCTGGCCAACTTCTATCAGCCTACATGAAGAAGGTTTATAGTATACATCGACGACAAAACGAATTCCATTGTATCGTCTTAAAGCTATCATTCAATACAAATTTTTGCAACGTGAAAAAAATACCATCGTCGGTTCGAAATTCAAAAGGAATCGAGAAAAAGTACAAAAATAGAAGAGTTTTTCGCGTTTAGGTATAAAATATATACCAATGTACCAGTATCTACCTACTACATACGATATTTTTACCAGCTTACGTATAATCATTTCTATGCATACATATACGATTTTATCGAGAATACACCCCCTACCTCGATACCATCCTTTCGCTATACCTACGTTCAATTTACGCCATCGTATCGCGTCGTTCGCAACAGATAGTTATATTCACATTGAAGCCAGATTAAAAAGCGCGTGAATTGTCTAATCGAATGTTGTAAGCTTTAAAAAGCTATATGTCATTGCGCGATATACTATGTGTAATGTACACATATCGCAGCCAGAAAAGCCAGACGAGAGACGAATAAAAAAAAATAGACGTATGGAATTATTTACATTCGTTTTTGCGTATGTCATTTTTATTGACATTATTTCTATGGTAAAATTGATGGTTTACTCCATGTGTGAAATTCCTCGCCGTCAATTTTTATCATACCGAGTTCTATTTTTAAAACATCCACCATTTTAACGTTTGTCGCGTTACGTTACGGTGGAAATGGAATATCGCGTAGGATTGCTCGTTTGATCAACTCGAGATTTTCAAATTAGCTGCCTCGAGTGGTATAAAAATAGGTGGCGATGGAAATACACACATAAATCGCGAATAAAAACGATTCGGGAATGTTCATTGATCCTCGAAAATATTCAGTGGGATATCGAACCGATCAGCCGAGGACTTGGAGTTGTCCAAGTCAAATGTAATTATTCGAGGTGACTGAAATTTGACGAGGGTGTGGAAGAAATGTCGCGAAAAAGAGAAAAATACTTGTTGAAATTTTACCTCGAGGGCATTCGTTTTTTAAACATTTAAGCGAGTAGGTATTGGATATGCGTTTTGGAAGGTGAAAAAAATCGAATATCTGTGGGTATACTCATTATAATTTTATATTGGATCGAAGTGTAAGGCAAATGCTTGAAGGTTTGAAATTTTTAAAATACTGTTACATTACTTTAAAGGTGCTGACAAGGGAAACACTAGAGATGTTCGCAGTCGATTGGAATGGCACTTCATTCGGATTTTGAAAAGAAAATGTTCATAAACTTCTGTATGTGAAATTTTAGATGCCCTGTAGTTGATTTTTTTAATTTTGGTGAATTTTTAGGAACAATTTAAAATCGGTGTTCAAAAATATGAGTAGTACCCTGGCGTGCAAAAATAGCAGAAAAAACAGACAAACCGGCAGAAAACAGCAGAAAGTCTCACGTATTGCTCTTTTCTGCTCTTTTCTGTTTTTTTCTGCTCCTGTCTGTTCCTTTCTGCTCCTTTCTGCTCCTTTCTGCTCCTTTCTGCTCCTTTCTGCTTCTTTCTGCTCCTTTCTGCCTTGATGTGCACCCTGCTGTTTGAAAAACAATCAGTGCTGCCAGATGGAAAATGGCAAAATCCCCGCAATTATTTCCTCAAAATCCTGAAAAATCTCAAATTTTTAAAAAAAATTCAATTACGAGTCTGAAACGGTGAAACCATAGAAAGTCCCCCCTCCCCTCCATTCGAAAAACTAATTAAACCTTTGGTTTTTTTAATTTTTAATTTTTCAAATACTTACATCTCAAAATTCTTATATTGTATTTTATATTGAAAATATTCGAGCGACCTGCGCCATACGTGGCAAGTTGTTGAAAAATTAAATTTCCAAAGGTTGAAAAACACATTTTTCAAGCAATATAATTCAAAAAAATATTTTTCAGGGAAAATGTTGAGATTTAAAAAAAAAATGACTTTGGAATGAAAAGTCTAAACTTTCCTGGCTCATTCTATGTCAACTCGACCAGGTTTTGACCTTGGGTCTTCCGATTTCGCTCAAATTTTTTTACGAGTTCTCCTCGATGGCCTTATGAAGGAATCACCGTCATTCCGATCCTAATCCTTCAGGGGGGCGGGGGTGACCTTTGTAATTTTCGTATAATTGGGTTTTTTGCGAAATTGCTTAACTTTGAAGGAGCATATCTCGAGATTGGTTAGGTCTAAGATAAATCTGTACATGCTGTTTTGTAGAAAATTGAAAGGAGATTCAAAATTGATAATCACTTTTTGAAAAGTTCAAAGTTGAGCTTTTGTGATAGAAACTCAACTTTCATGATAAGTACAAAAGATGAAGGGCCCCATTAAAAAATCTGAAAAAATTACTATGAAGAGAACTTTTAATGTATTTTCCAACTAATTACTTTTCAAGATGGGATCTTAATACCCCTGGGGGCACAAGGGTCCTAAATTTTGGTCAAAATTCAAAAAAATGGAAGAAGTGAAGTAATATATCGATTTCTACTAATTCAAAGGCGCTGAGTTCGAATATGTGCTTAGTTTTTTCATTCGACCCCTCTGAACCTCCCTATCAGCCCCTTAATGAGGTCAAAATTCAAAAAAATGGAAAATAACGTATGTGTCGTTTGTTGGGTTGTTGAGGGCGCTGAGTTCGAATATCTGCTTATTTTTGGGATTCGACCCTTGAGTACCCCCTAGCCCCAATTTTGAAAAAACACATGCAAAAAATGGAAATAGCATGTGTCATATTGATTTCTAGTAAATCGAGGGTGCTGAGCTCGATTATCAACTTACTTTCTCGACCCGCCTCCTTCGTTCTCCGCACTGACTCCAAAATTACTAAATCATTGAGAAAATCAATGTGTTTTTACAAAATTGGGGTCTAGGGGGGCATTAGAGGGTCGAATCTCAAAAATAAGCAAATATTCGAACTCAGTGCCCTCAAAAACCCAACAAACGACACGTCATACATTACTTTCCATTTTTTTGAATTTTGACCTCATTAAGGGGCTGATAGGGAGGATCAGAGGGGTCAAATGAAAAAACTAAGCACATATTCGAACTCAGCGCCTTTGAATTAGTAGAAATCGATATATTACTTCACTTTTTCCATTTTTTTGAATTTTGACCAAAATTTAGGACCCCTGTGTCCCCCAGGGGTATTGAGATCTCATCTTGAAAAGTAATTAGTTGGAAAATACATTAAAAGTTCTCTTCATAGTAATTTTCAGATTTTTTAATGGGGTCCTTCATCTTTTGTATTTATCATGAAAGTTGAGCTTCCATCACAAAAGCTCAACTTTGAACTTTTCAAAAAGTGATTATCAATTTTGAATCTCCTTTCAATTCTCTACAAAATAGCATGTACAGATTTATCTTAGACCTAACCAATCTCGAGATATGCTCCTTCAAAGTTAAGCAATTTCGCAAAAAATCCCAATTATACGAAAATTACAAAGGTCACCCCCGCCCCCCCCCCTAGAAGGATTAGGATCGGAATGACGGTGATTCCTTCATTACACCATCGAGGAGAACTCGTAAAAAAATTTGAGCGAAATCGGAAGACGCAAGGTCAAAACCTGGTCGAGTTGACATAGAATGAGCCTCCTGAGTTTTCTCTGAATTTCCTTGATTGCTATCAGAAAAAATTACAGAGAAGAGGAGTATTTTGTAGAAATTTTTTATTTGGGCATTTTTAGCGGCGTTTGGAGTTGAATTATTTACTGAATTTTTATTGAGTAGTTCACATGCATTCGACAGTGCTAGAATTTTAGTGTTTTTTGGCTTTCAAATTAAAGCAAAAAATCTTTGGTGAAAAATTTCAATCAATTTTCAATTTTTCAAACTGTTTTTGATGAGAAATTATGAAATTTGGTATTTTGAATGTAAATTGGAGCGTAAATTCACCAAATTCGCCAATTTTCTGAGAATCACCAACCATTCACCACTGCGAGAATGAAAACAGGCAGAAATCACCACATCTGGCAGCACTGAAAACAATATCGAAACACTTAACCTACAATAACCCTAAAATAGCAGGGTGTGACATGAAATACAATGAGATAAAATTCTCGCACAATAGTGAGACTTTCTACTCTTTTCTGCCGCTTTTTCTGCTATTCTTGCAAGCCAGGACGCTTATTAGGGTGAATTTAAAAAAATGTTGAGCTCTCAGCCTAAAAGAAGACGAGCCAGGAGACCTAAAAGAGAAGTAATTTTTGGAAAAAATGAAGTTTCTTGCCACTTTTAGTCAGAGACAAAACTTGGAGAAAAATTACAGAAGTTGAAAATGAAAAATTTGATGAATAATATTATTAAAAAATAAGAAATTTACCAACCAGTCGTACCTACTGCAATCAAAAAAACAAAAATTCGTCGATTTTTCGTGCTACTTTCTTGATTTCCAAAAAAACTACCTATATTTTCTAATGAACTCCTCCCCTTCCCCAAAAAATCGAAAAATTTTTGTAAACTCCATTCAAAATCGTCATCGAATTTCCTGATAAATGAGAAAGACAACTTTTTGTAAGGGATGGATGGGAAGAGGGTTCATACTGGGGCTGATGGAACAGAACAGAGCAGAACAGTATGAACAAAAAAAATGCATTAAATTTATGTTTTTTTTGTTGTTTTTTTTTTGCTGAACAATAAACAGAAGTACCTTGATACATACATCGATACATCGATACCTTGATACTTTGATACCTTGATACCTTGATACTTTGATACCTTGATACCTGATACCTTGTGACCTTGATACCGGATACCTTGATACTTTGATACCTTGATACCTGATACCTTGATACCTGATACCTTGATACCTGATACCTTGATACCTGATACCTTGATACCTGATACCTTGATACCTCATACCCTGATACCTCATACCTTGATACCTGATACCTTGATACCTGATACCTTGATACCTGATACCTCGAACATTGATACCTTGATGCCTGGATGCCTGATACATTGATACCTGATACCTGATATCTTGTTACCTGAAACCTGGAACCTGGAACCTGGAAACGGAAACAGAACAATTCAACTCGAACGAAACAATAACCGAATTTTAAAAATTCATTTTATCTTGAACAAAACACCTGAACGATTCATTGTGCCTTTTCGTGCCAGAATGTCATTTGCCGACTTTTCAAGAAATTTTCCCCAAAATTTGGCAAATTTTCTCAAAAAGTCATCAAATTTTGTTGTACGACATTCTGAGAAAATTTCACAACAAAATTAATCGACTATTTGAGAAAATTTGCCAATTTATTATGAAAGGGTATAGCCGGGTTTTTGGTGAAATCGGCCCCCTCTCCGATTTTCGATCTAACCCCCTCAGGTGGTGTACCTTGATGTAAAGAAAAATCAGAAAAATTTTTGGCCCCCCAACCCCCTCCCTTTCGGAGTTATGGCCATTTTATTGCATTATTTTCAAGAATTTTTAATTTCAATGGAAGTGAAGGAAATTTTCTGTTCTTTGGTACAAAGTTGCATCTCGTAGAGGTGTATTTACGATAATTTTTTCAAAAATTTTGGTGCACTCCTTCACGTTGTTTCGCCTATTTGAAGTTTTCAATCGTAAAAAACGCCATATAAACGAAGAGCGACCACTTTTTAAAAATATCCCAAAAACGTGTTTTTTAACGTAGATTCACGTCACGTATTCACTTTTGGCGACTTCGATGCACCAAGGGCCAAAAATATCGAAAAAACGTACAAAAATGTTTTTTTTTTTTAGCAGATTTTTCAAATTTTGAGCGTTTTGTAAGGAGAGAAATGGCTGAACGAAGAAACTAACGTCGGATTCGTCTTTATCGGGTCAATATACCCTGATCAACACCTTTTTCGCGGTCGTTTTATTTGAAGACTCGAAATTCGCTATTTTTGTCATGAAAAATCAGTGAAAAAGGTGAATTTTGAGACTTTACGCAAAACGATCGCGAAAAGGGTGTTTATCGGGGTATTTTGACCCGCTAAAAACACGAATCCGACGTTTAGTTTCTTTATTTGAAGGTTTTTTCCGTATATAGCACTCAAAACTTGAAAAATCTGCTAAAACAACAACATTTCTGCATGGGTTTTCGCGATTTTTGAACCTATAAGTTCAAAGAAACAGCCAAAACAAAATAATCAGGAAAAATTTTCATTAAAAAATATGAAAATGTGCAATACATTACTAAAGCAAGAAACACAACATTACCCTCCAACCTTTACCTAGTGCCAACTTTGTCAACCGAAACGAAAGCTGCGTATTTGAAAGAAATTATACCATTTGGTTTTGGATCGGCGAATCGCGAAAACTCCGAAGTTCGGTAATTTATGATTTCCGCTCTCTATATGAGCTAATGGGCGTCTAGAGGGCCTAAATAAAAAAAACTAAGGCCAAATTTAAGATCAGAAACCCAAATTTCATTTTATAATACCACTTCAAGTCATTAGTTTACTACCCGAAATTGAAATTTTGGCCTAGTATTCGGTATCCAAGTTCAAAATTTACAGTTTCATATTCTTAATGTAGATTTTTCCTGAGTATATTTTGTTTTGACTGTTTCTTTGAACTTAGGTTCAAAAATCGCGAAAACTCATGCAGAAATGTTGTTGTTTTAGCAGATTTTTCAAGTTTTGAGTGCTATATGTATACGGAAAAAACCTTCAAATAAAGAAACTAACGTCGGATTCGTGTTTAGCGGGTCAAAATACCCCGATAAACACCCTTTTCGCGATCGTTTGCGTAAAGTCTCAAAATTCACCTTTTTCACTGATTTTTCATGACAAAAATAGCGAATTTCGAGTCTTCAAATAAAACGACCGCGAAAAGGGTGTTGATCAGGGTATATTGACCCGATAAAGACGAATCCGACTTTAGTTTCTTCGTTCAGCCATTTCTCTCCTTACAAAACGCTCAAAATTTGAAAAATCTGCTAAAAAAAACAACATTTTTGTACGTTTTTTCGCGATTTTTGGCCCTTGGTGCATCGAAGTCGCCAAAAGTGAATACGTGACGTGAATCTACGTTAAAAAACACGTTTTTTGGGATATTTTTAAAAGTGGTCGCTCTTCGTTTATATGGCGTTTTTTACGATTGAAAACTTCAAATAGGCGAAACAACGTGAAGGAGTGCACCAAAATTTTTGAAAAAATTATCGTAAATACACCTCTACGAGATGCAACTTTGTACCAAAGAACAGAAAATTTCCTTCACTTCCATTGAAATTAAAAATTCTTGAAAATAATGCAATAAAATGGCCATAACTCCGAAAGGGAGGGGGTTGGGGGGCCAAAAATTTTTCTGAATTTTTTTTACATCAAGGTACACCACCTGAGGGGGTTCGATCGAAAATCGGAGAGGGGGCCGATTTCACCAAAAACCCGGCTATACCCTTTGACGACTTCTTGAGGAAATATGAGTGGAGGATGGACCACCTCTCCACATTTTCTTTCCTTCTATTGTCTCGTCTTTGCTTTTTGTTATTTTGCTCGTGCCACCTGCTGAGAACTTCGGTCATCCCTTTAAAAAAGAGCACTTTGAGAAATTGAGGATTTTTTTGATTTTGACCAAATTCAAATCGCTCACTCAAATGCCTCAAAATCAAACAAAGAAATTGTTTGGTCATCCAAAATAATTTTTAATGAAATTTTCCGGAAAATTTTCAAAATAACGCTGCTAGTTAATTGCATTTTGATGCACGCGATTTTTCATAAAATTCAATTTGGCAACGCTTCTACAAAAAGACTACCTATCAAAAAATTAATTTAGATTTATTCTAAAGAACAAGACAGTTTTGGCGTATTTTTCAAGCTACTGAATGAATAACTCGAATTTTATGAAATTTTTGTGAATCGAAATGCAAGTGGAAGCTGCGCTATGAACATTTTTTTTAATTTTCAAAAATTCGCCAAAATTCCAGATATTTGTGGCGTTCTATAGGAAAAGGTACAACATTGCCGCAAATGTCAAAATTGAGTTATTGCCATATTCTGAAACTAGATAAAATTACCTTTCGAATGAGCTATTAGCGAGCCTTTTTCGTGAAAAATTCGCGGAGTTATGACGTTTTGAAAAGTGAAGTTGAAAAAACATAGTTTCGAGAAAAACGCGTTTAAAGTTTTTGAACGATTTTTTTCGTGAAAAAACGTATTTATGGTCGAAAAATGTTAATTTTTTTTTAAACTGGTAGGAAATTTTGTGTAGAATCCGAAAAAAAGTGGGTTTCAGAACCCTACGAGGCCACCAGTGTTGCCAAAACAGCGATAAAAATGACCTAAGTGAACACAAATATGAAAAAATTTACACTTTATTCAACTCACTCCACCACTTCAACGGTCATTTTACACTACTTAAAAGTTGTTTCACGTGTTGTGGGGTATCTCATATGAAAGTAGAAGGATGAAAGTACCAAAATCCATCAAAAACAAAAAATCGATATTTTTGACCCTAATTCACATTTTTGCGTTTTTCTCGAAATCAACTTTGCGGCAATGTTGTACCTTTTCCTATAGAACGCCACATTTATTTGGACAGCTGAAATTTTGTGAAAGTAGATGCAGGGCTTTTAGAATTTCTGATTTTCAAAAACTAATGCCTCGTTTCAATCGGAGGATACCTCACAAGTAGTTCTCTTGTAATTAAAAATTAATACACGAGGAGCTTAATTTCCCAACCTGTTGCTATTGATTCCCTAAAAATTGGAGGATACGAAAAATTGTTCCCAACCGAAGTTGTAGAAATCGTATAAGTATTTCTTTTCCGACAATTTTTTTTTATATTTAGAAGTAGAAATGAATAGGTACTTAATGATTCAATTTTCTCAAATTCCAAAAATTCCATTTTAGAAATAAAATTAATAGGAATATCAAATTTAGCTCACTCATCCAAAGAATCAAAAGTACTTGAAAATTCATTCTGAAAATTTTATTTCGCAGCTGGCAGCAGTGGCAGCAAAATTTAAATTAAATGTTCCTTGTTTTCATTGGTTATTATTTTTTTGAATTTTTTTTACATTAAAGTGCCAGTTTTATCGAGTTCAACGGCTTCCACTCAAACACAAAAGGTTACGACAAAACTACCAGTTGAAATAATATCTGCACCTATCGTGAAAAAAATCCCCCCAAAACGTGCCGTAAAAAAACATTAATTACCAACTGTCAAAAAATAATAATTCAAAAAATGATGAAATTATTTTCATTCGCAGGACGCGCCTCGCCGTGTAATTAAAAATACTCGAAAAAGAAATACGAGAAGCTGAAGAAAAAAAGCTTGAAAAACGGAATAAGAGAAAAACGGTGCGAGTGTCAGAGAGGAATAGAGTGAGAGAAGGCGGAGACGAAAAAAAAAAGGTATAATTAATAAGAATATAATCCTAGGGTGTTTTTTTTCTCGAGCTTTACCATTTTTGTATAGGTAAAATGTAAATTTAAAAATTTTTCATAACCGAGGTAAAAATTTCACCGTTCAGTATCACACGATTGTCTTCTAAAAGGTTAATTAAAAAACTTTCTACTTTTAAAATAATCTTCGGGCCGCGCAATGCCGCCCGGCGAAATAAACGGTGGCGGAGGCTGGCTGAGGTGGCAGGGGAGGGGTAGAGGGTAAAGGCGAAATGATTAGCAACGTTTTACGCATTTTTATCAACTTTTTATCACCGAGTACTGCTTTTAAAATGATATCGTAGCACGCGGTATTAATTCCCGCTGATCTTCTTTTTAGAGTCGGCTAAGCCGCGCTTTTAATGTTATCTGGATGGGTGCAGGTTTTGCAGGGAGGATTGGCGGAGAGCAGAAAAAATCTGTAGTTGTGGGATTTCGCGTATGACGACGGGGCTTTTTCGCCTACCTCGTGTATATTCGAGCTTTTGGGGAAACCTTTTGTTATAATACTTTTGCGATGCCGATGCAACGCCGACTCCGCCGCGCCGTTATTAACGTAATTATCAAAGGTGGGCAAAAATTTCAGTCGTATATTTTGCCATGTTCGGGCGTTACGGTGTAATGTGTGGGATACGAATAGGGTGTAAATACGTGTAGATGTGTACCCGTGGCCGAGGGACGGACGCGGGTCTCTCGATTTCTATTTTTTTCCCCTTCTGCATTCGCGGATACCATGGACGACGTTACGTGTGCGATTATTAAAAAATAGTATAAAAACAGGGTGTTTCGTAAGGTGTCGCCTTCAATTTAACGAGTATGCAGCTCGTATTGAATAGAGGTGTGGATGCACATCGAATTTTTGAGTTGAAGGGGTGAAATATTTCCTTGTGATGTTTTCAATCATAGATAATTATGGATTTCCGTATTGAAGGAGACACAATTTTTATTAAGGTTCTGGTTGGCAGCACTGTATAAAAAATTTCCGAAAAATAAATTAAAATTTTTTTATCGTCAATATTTTTTGCAATTTTATAAAAATTGTTTAAAATTTTGATGCGGTTGATATTAAAATTTCCGAAAAATTGTATAAAAATTAAATTCATAAATTCGTTTTTGGGATTAGAACATTTTTTGGCCCAGTTTTGAAAAAATTGAGTAATTGGTTTGAATTTGGTAAAAATCAAAAAATCTTCAAATTTTACTATATTCAACTTTTTTAGCCTCTGGTGGATGAGAATTGATATCCAGTTTCAAGGTCAATTGATCGGAAAAATGTATGAATTCAATTTCAGCACACTTTTTTTGGGGGGGGGGGAATAGGTGATTTTACCCAAAGCAGGGCTGGTGGAACAGAACAGAACGGTATGACGAAGAAATAAAAATAGGTACTTATGAATTTCAGTTTTGGCTGATCAATAAACAAAACTGAACAAAATGATGCTCCGAACAAATAAAGAAGAATAGACTAGAACAAAAAATTATTTAAAAATAATTGGTACCTACCTATTTTGTTCTGTTCTGATCAGGACAGACCCATTTTTTTGTTCACGACTTTATTTTTTCCATCCAGCACTACAATGTTTCGGATACTGAAATGAGAAATATCCAGAGTCCATTCAGTTCATGTGATAGAAGATGGTTAAATCAAATTTTCCTCATTCAGTTATCAATTTTGTTGACTTTTTTGAACAACTGACCTGGAATTGGAGCTGAAACCTGAAACCTGATACCTGATACCTACCTGATAACTTGATACCTGATACTTGATGAATTGCTGTGGCGTGGCCAGGAATTTCTCATGGGGTGAGGGAGCGAATTTTCAATTTTTTTGAGAAATTTTTATTTCAACCCCCTCCCCCTGCCACTAAAGTTCTTTTCACTATGAAAACACTAAATTCAATATTTGAATCATTTTCATAAATATTAAGGAGTGGCACAGGTGTTATAATATAAAGTTTTAACGCGATTTGCATAGAATATTTAGGAAAAAAACTGCGATGAAAATGTAATTTTGAGACAAAACAAGTTCCTTACTAATTATTTTGACTTGGAAACCAAAAATAATACTCAACAAATTCAAACAGTACCGAAGCTTTTTTTTGGGAGGATTCAAAGTTGGTATGGAGACTTGGAATATCAGAAGGGAGCAGTGGCTTCGGAAGGTGGGGTAAAAGGGGTACATTTCACCACCACCACCACCACCACCACCCCCCCCCCCCCCCCCCCATTGCATCAGATAGGGATTTTCGAAGAATTGAACCATGAAAAAAAGGATTTTTTAGGCATTAAACAATCAATTTTTTCAAAGCTTCACTCGGATATGAACAAAATCCCAATTATACTAATTATTTGGGTCAACAGTGCAAAAAAAGGTTTCTTTTTGCCTCCTCCCCGAAAATCCTTCTATTATTCCAAGTCTTTATACTCACTTTGTACCCTTCCTCAAAAAAAGCTTCCGACGTCACTGGAAGGGAGCATTTTTTTCGCATAGTTACTTCAAATAGTTCATATAATATTGCAAATTTGTTCATGCCCGAGCGAAGCGAGGGCGAAGCTTTGAGAAGCTTTGACTTTTGATGCTCCAAGAAGGCATTTTTTCACGTAAATTCTTAACCTCATGGGGGGGGGAGGTCCAGACCCCTTGAACCTCTCGTTGACTACGCGACTGATACATTGATACCTGATAACTAATATCCGACATCTGATATCTGATTCCTGAAACTTGAAATCTTATAAAGAAATTAACATGAACTGCACAGATCAATTAACCTCCTCGAAATCTCAAAATCCTAAATATGTTTTTTATTTCACTCCATCTAAATAGTCATAGGAACAAAAAGGGAAATATGTACTATTTTTCTTCAAAAAAAAGTTTGAATTCACGTAAGTATTTTTTGGAATTTTTCTCAATTATTTGTGAAAGTCTTATAGGAACAGCATCAAAAGTTATTTGATAGGTAGCTGTAATTTAATTCCCTTTTAAAAAGTACAAAATTTGAAAAAAATTTAAATTACCTAGCTGATATCGTTAAAATGTCACGATTTCGCAAAAAAAAATAAAAATAAGAAATAAAAACCATTGAAGTTTTTATTATTGAAAAAATCAATTGCGAAATTTTTCGATGTACCCTGTGGTAAAAATTCATAAAAATCTAAAAATTCAATACTAGGTACCTAGTTCACAATAGTTTTTGAAAAAAAAAAATTTAAAGTGAAAAATGTTTTAAATGGTAAAGGTAGATTTCAATAAAAAGTCATAAAATGCTTAAAGGCTATTTTACACTTTTACATTGAAATCAAATTTTAACCATAGAATTCAGACTCGATGAATCGCTGAAATTTCTGATATTTAAATAGGTAGGTACAAATACCTAACTATACCCATATTTCTGTAATTTCTTTGTTTTTTTTTTTATCAATCAGTCATTTTTTCTAAACCCATTAAGTACCTACATTTCAAGTCATAGATTATCAATTTTTTTGTCGTTTTTTGACATTTTTAGTGAACTACTGTCAAAATGTCATCTAGGTATACTTACTTGGGTATCTTATGTTCAGAAATTTCGACGTTTTTTCCTATCAAAATTGAAAATTATCCCCTCTTCCTCGTCAGTAAAATTTTATACCCTACCTTATCCGTGTTGAAAGATGAAAAAATTCCATATTTTTCATCATTTTTGATAAAATATTCAAAAATTTATTTGGCAAGTTTCTGAAATTTGATCGATCATTCCCAAAACATGGTATTGCCTAAAACCGTATCCAAAAAAGGAACTTAGGTACTTGATGACCATTTTTTTGTGAAAATTAAGTTTGATCTAGCTGCTGTAAGTCTTCATTTTTCGAATATTTTTTGACTTCAACTAATTTTTCTAACTAGAAATGCAATTTTTCCGTTATGAGGGAACGGAAGAAGCTTTCTTTTGTCCCTTTCCTCACTCGGTCCAATCCTGGATACTACGTAAGTCCTTTTTTGGGAATGGCTTTCAAGTACAGATGGTTCATTCGTCATTTTGTGAGTGCATTATGTCATTTTTAAAACATTTTTTTTTTTGGTAGCATCAAAATTAAAGGACCAATAATGTGTAATTTAGAATACAGAGAATTGTAAAATTTTCAAACTCATGGTACTTGGTATCTCCAACTTTAAATCTGAAGCAAAAATGATTTATATTCCAGTGATCGAGAAATATTGATCCAATTGATCCAAAAGTTCCGAAGATATTTCGTGGAATGGAAATTTTTAATCTCAATAGCCAAAAAACTACAGAAGTGTTAACTGTTAATTGCTGAGTACAAACGGGCTCAGAGGACCAAAAAACTGAAACCGAACCCGAATTGAAAAATATTTCATTTTTCGGATTGCTTTTAAATTTTTTTCGAATTTCGGTTCAGTTTCGGGTTCAATTTTCCATTACTAAAAATTTAACGCTCTTTCCAATTTTTAAAAATGATAAATTTTGCCCTTGAAATTCGAACGTTAGACAAATATCCATACCAGGACTCAGTATGGATTGCCTATCCAGCTCATCGAAGGAGATACTTCACTTACAAAACACCCTATACGACGAGACCAGTCAGCCAGCAGCACCATACGAATGTACTTATAACAATTTTTATTAAAAAATTTCCCTTTTACGGTCGACACGACTTCGTTTATGGACGAATCGAGCTCGTATGAAAGTATAACCAGGGGGAGATTCGATTAAAGCGAACGTGTTATTAAAAAAATTTCCAGCGGCGAAAAAATTTCGGTGTAATCGGACAAGCGTGTGCGACGCGACGAGAAAATGACACGAGAACACGACACGTAACAAGTACCTAGTCGTCGTGGCTGGTCGGATTCGGTCGGATGAAAAATTCAACGCTCGAGTATTACGTAATCGGCATCGGTTGGCTCGTTCATTCATTCGACATTATAATTAAGAAGTTTTCGGAATGCGCCGCGAATGCGCCGGGCAAGCGAAAAAGAGCGCAGGGTTTTGGTTTATTTCGCCTTTGAAAATGAGATGTTCGAAAAGAAGCATAGCAAAACGCCATAAAGACAAGAATGTGGATTATTAAATTCAGTTTATGAATTTTATTCCGCAGCTTCCACGAATACCGCCGCACCAAGGAACGAATTAATTTCCAAGATCAGCGAAAAAGGGTTTCTTTGACGGGCGTATTGTGTTCTTCTCTCGTACCAGTACTCGTAATATTCCGAAGGATTTTTTACCCCCCGGTCCTCCCCTTCGCCTAGACGCTTATCCGCCAGCGTGTGTACGGTTTCCCTATTACAATATTTGTCGCTAAGAGATATTTTTTAATGGAAATCGCGCATAATGAGAATATAAAGCAAGATGTTTAATTACGGTCGTAGATGAATGTTAATTATAAAAGGACCTTAGGTTGGATGGCGAATCGACGCGTCAACGATATACGTTTCTCGTCGAGTTTTCACGTCAATGTTTCACAATTCCAAAGTCGATGTTGGTTTTATTGAGAAGCCTCGGCTCTTCACCGAACAAACGATGGTTTTTGTGGTTTATTTTGTTATGAAAATTGTTCATTTGTTCGGTTATTGTTTGTTTAAAAACGTGTATACGATATTTTTTATAGAGACTTTTTTTTATTTTGCTACCTTATTACCAGACTTGCGAGCGGAGTCGTTGACGAGAAATTGAATGGTTTTATTTACAATACGAGATTGCTCGAAGAATATTTAATGTTGTAGCGTTATTTTTTTCCACTTTTGCAAAACAGTTTATTATTATATCGAGTTGAGTAGTTTTTTTTTGAATTTTATTAATTTCCAAAACGTCGGGTCTGTTTGATTATGCGGGATATGATCGAGGCTTCGATGTTGATTGAACATATCGTGCCAATTTACTCGAATCTATTGATTATAACCTCCAGGGATACGAGTAATTTTATTTACCTGCGTACAATGTACTTACCTAGGGGAAGAAATCTCGTTAAAATTTTTCGAAAAATTCTACATTTTATCTTCCTAATCATCGTCATAATTCGAGTCGGATTTTTTGGATACGATTTTGATTAGGGCTCAGGAGGTGGGGTGTATATGGATACTGATAGGCTAGCTCTTGAATAATTTTGCCGCAAATGGGATCTCGATGATCCAAGTCCAAATTTATTCCAACTTTTTTAAGCTCCGAATTTTTTCAATTTCTTCAATTGTAATTTTTTTCAAAATTTCATCTAACTTTAAAGTTTTTCTATGCAATTTTTAAAAAATTTTTCCAATTTTGATTTTTTAATTTTTTAAAAAATTTTATATGTGACCTCAGCAGACAAAATCAACCTTACGTGCAAAAAATTTCGAGATACAAGATTTAAAGTTCGCAGTGCGATACTGATAAAAAAAAAGAAGGGTTTCTCCGCTTGTATGGCGTTTCAACCAAGTCATACTATGTTTTTCAGCTGAAATGAGCTACAAGTAGATAACCTTAAGCACCATTTCTAGGTAGCTTTTTGTTAATATAACCATAGAGTAAGATACTATAGAGTGCTGTTCTAATGTTAAATTTTTACCGCTCCTTTTTCGTTTCAAATGGATCCCGAGAAGTCAGAACTTGTGGACCCGGCCACTTGGAGCGTACCATCTTGACGACTCCTCTTACCCCTCCAAATTGATGGTATCCACATGTACCTTTTTACCAGACCCTTCTCAACCTTTAGGTGACAAGGCATCAGGTTTATGAATGAATGCTTTGTTTCCGTATTTTTTTAAAATCTATTTTGTTAGAAAAGAAAAGGTACATCAATGCTCGGCGATCAATTACACACTTTTCGCCGGTATATTTATTTAGAACACCGACTCGCGGAGTCTAGACAGTAAAGAGAATATGGAATTGGAAATTTTGTGCAGAAGGTTGCTGATTTTTTCGCGAAGCACCAATAATTAAAAATTTAGTTTTTTGAAATTCGTCCTTATTGCCATTTTTTAGTAATTTTGAAATCGAGAATAACTCCTTTCATGCTATTAGCATTTGTTTCCCAGACCAATACATCTGTCACTGTATACCTACTTGAAGGCTTGCATAAATTATTATTTTCAATTATTTTCATATGTATTTAAATGATGGTTTAAGAGTTTCACACATTTTTTGTCATCATGAAAATTGCGAAAAATGATCTCCAGGGTTGTCAATTGAGAAAATAATAACGATAAAAAAAAATATTGGAATTTTTCATTTTTTGTGATTTTCATTTTAGATAAACACCTTTTTTTTTATTGTAAGTAAATTTTGGAAAGACAAATAATTTTCTCAACAATAAAAAAATAACTTGAAAACGTATTCCTGGCATTAAAATAAATTAAGGCTGTGTTGTAAGATGTAAATTTCATTTATCAATGCGCACGCGGGACCTACTCCTCCTCCCCCACCCCAAAAACATCATGAATTGGGTCCTGGGCGTACGTTGAATAGGATAATAGGAAATGTGTAAAAACTAAATGCAAGTGTTTTTAACACATGGAAGTCAATTTGAAAACGATGAAGTTGATTTGCTTAGTTTGATTGCCGATGAAGTACTGTCTTCAAAATACGAAACTGACATCTTGATACGAGTTGAGATTGGTAAAACTGTTTTTAAAGAATTTTTGATTGATAGGGTGAATGAAGGAAAAATTAGTGTATGGGCTCCATTTAAAAAAAAGAGGTTTAAAAAATTCCAAAAATAGTGCGAACATATGGGCAGTACTTTCTTGAATAATTCTACTCGACTTTAACGTATATTTAGGGGGTTTCTCCACTACTCGAAAATTCTAGAAAAATATTTAGGGGTTCCGAAACGCCTCGAAAACGCATTCAATCGATTCTGCAGGTGGAAAATAGGATATGTATCAAATTTTAGCCTATTTCGTCGTTTAGATCAAATTTTGATATTTCGCGGGGTTGCATTTGGAGTTCTTTTAAGATATACTTTCGATTTATTTTTATTTGGGTTCAAATTTTAACTTTGAGTTGGAATACCTCCCTTTTAGGTCCCATAATGAATGAGAACGATAAATTGTTTTCACTTGAAAATTATTAATTGTCTGGGCTGGAAGGGAAAAAGGTTCAAACCACAATTTGAAACACGGATTGTGTGAATTCTGAGCCTGGGCGAAGCGAGCTTGACAATTTTTCAAGAATAATGCATCCATAAGCTGAAAATTCTTCATGTTTTAAATCACTTTTTTTGTATTGAAAAGGAGGAAAAATCCCCAATCTTCTATTCTGGGTTTTATATGCCCTAGCAAAGCAAGGGTCAAGATTTGAAAATTTAAGATTTTCAGAAAAGGAAATTTTCGGGGAATAAATTCTAAACATAATATTCGGGGGAACAAATTTTGTAATTGAAAAATATTGGAAGACTAGACTTGGAATTTTTTGAAAATCGATTACCTAGGTACCTCTAAAATTCTTTGGCATTTCAACAATTTTTTTTAAAATCTTCTACCTAGGTACCTCTAAAATTCTTTAGCATTTCAACAATTTTTCAAAAAATTAATTTTAGAACATTTTTGAAATAGATAGTCCTTTTTCTTTGAAAGAACTTTGGAAATTTTTTGAAACCCCAATTTTGACAACCTTTAAAGAACATTTTTCGAATAATAAATTTATCATACGTATTTTGAAAAATGAATTTCACCAGTTTCTTAAAAAATTGATTTTGGAAACTTAAATTTAATAACTTTTTTAAAAAAATTGGAAATTTAATTACATTAGAGAAAGTATAAATTTTGAAAATTCGTTGAAAAAATTGTAGTTAAAATTTTTCGAAAAAGTAGGTAAGTACCTATTTTAAATAGAAACTTGTGGAAAATTTTTTGAAATTTTATTGATAAATGAATTTTAGAAGTTTTACAAAAAAGTCATATTCCAAAAAAATGGGGAAAATTAAATTTTAGAATTTTATAGAGAATGAAATTTAGAACTTTTTTGGAAAAAATTTTTAAGAAATAATCGGAAAATTAATTTCAAAGTCTTCTAAAAAACAAATTCAGAAATATTTCTAAAAAACTGAATACCTGTAGATTTTTTCGGAAAAAATACCCAATCTTAAAAACACGATTAAAGAATTTCGGAAAATCATTATAAAAAATACCCATTCTTGAAAATTAATTTCAACAATTTTTTTTTCAAAAAAAGTGCAAATTGTTTGTTCGATGTGGTATGGAATAGCCCCGTGGTGAATTTTTTTCTCATTTTAATGGAATGGATCCAAATGAACTTATGAAAAAAAAAGGAGAATTATGCGTGCATATTTAAAAACAGTTTCTAAGGGGTTTAGGTACAAACAAAATCCTGGAAGTGAGAATTCTGACCTGCTGATTTCTTACAAAAGAAAAAAAGGTATCGAATGTTGTAAAAAAAAACATCCCGTCGCGTCGCATGGACTGAAGATAGCAGGTATAATAAACTGGTTCAAATACCTAAAATGAACTGATTTCATGTTGAATTTTGACAGTAACACCATCTAGGTTTCTTCGAGGGAGTTGGATTTTAGAGCGGTAAATCGCCCCATTTAGAACAGCACTCTATAGTATCTTACTCTATGATATAACTGTATTACAGTGATTTTTTAAATGCTTCTTGTACTTACGTCTTTTGTAGGTATGCTTTTTTTCAAAATAAACTTCACAGTTTTGCTCATTACAAATTTAATTTTCGATTCGAGACTTCGGGTTGGTTTCTACTGAATTTTAAGGCTTCCGAGAATAAAATTCTGGAAAAAAGTGAATAAGGTGCAGTGGGGTAATTGCAAACCGTTTTTATGTTAGTGACACTTTGCGGGCTCACTGTGACCGCTCACTTTGAAGAGTTCTCTGTTGGTAAACAAAATTGGTGAAAAAAAATTGGTGAAAAAATTTATTTTAAAAATTCAATTTAAAAAGTTCAGATGATTTTTGCATTTGCCCCCCCCCCCCCCCAGCAAGAGGTAAATGCAAAATCACACATTATTTTGTGCGATCCGTAATCTATTGGTAATTTACTAACTTTTAATATATTTTCGATTTTGATTTGTCAAAATTTAGCAAAGTTATGCAATACAAATAGAAATTTTTCAAGCAAGTGAAAAATTTTTCGAAATCAATTTTTTTGAAAATAGCTAAAAATGTGGAGAAAAAGTAGTAAGTAATGAACATGACGATTCTAATTGAAAAATAATAAAGTATGAAACATTTTCGTAAAATTCCGCAGTTAAGTACTTAAGTGATAAAATTTTTCGTTTTTTATCAAAAAATGTAAATTTTTTTTCAAAATTACTCCAAGTACGTAGGTATTTAATGGGTATGATTTATCAGCCCGACAAAAAAGGCTGAATTAACGACAAAAAATAGGAGGTTCGAACGACAGAAAATAAACTTGAACGGATGTAAGAAAAGCGCGACTAAAATATATATTGCACGGTGAATCAATAGGTATATTCAAAGACAGATAAAACATCACACGTCACATGGATTCACAACAAAAGAATATTTTTGAACGACAAAACAACTATAAAAATATCATTACAAAATTGAAATACATTGAGTAATAAGATAAAGTAGGGGAGAGACGCCAAATATGGAATAGCATCTTTATTTGGGGCATAGCTCGGGTCGTAATTAACCTAGAAACCTGAAAGTGGTCTTAATGTATAGATAAAAGTCCAAAGTTTACCCTCCTAAAATTTCATTGACCGAAAGTTCACCATTCCCGTGATATTTCGATTTTTGTGAAAAGTGCACTTTTGAAATTTCGAAAAAACGGGTGCCTAATATGGAATAGGTATATATATTTTTTTTAATGACCAAAAATGGCTGAAATACATCAAAAAAAGTTTATAAATGACTAAAATACAACTAAAAAAGTTAAGTAATGACCAAAATACATATAAAAATTTTTCGTAATGGCCGAAAAACATGCAAAAAAAATTTTTAACAAAATTTTTTAAAAAAGTCCAAAATGAAGTTTTTCTTGGCGTAATAAACATCGTGGCAGCCCTTAAATATCACATGTGATCATGCCGGCCATTTCCAGTGCTCGTATGATGTCTTTTTGCTCATAATTTTTCCTTAAATTTCCGTAATCAAAAAATTCCATATTAGGCAACTCACGTTTTTTTTAAAAAAACTTTTAATAAAATTTTATTAAATTGTTATTGGTCAAAAACAAGTAGATATTATGAAAGTGCAGACTTTGCTCTTTCCAAAAATATCAGATATCGTATGTTTTCGTTTTTTTTTCATTGAGTTATTCGCAAATTAAAAAATTTCACAGAAGAAAAAAAAGTTGTCGAAAATTTTATTTCGTTGATAAAAACCACAAATTTCAACCGATCACCTTCAAACTTTGTATGGCCCAGTATTTTAACTAGGACAACAACTTCTGATGATTTCCGGCAGAATTCGTGCCATACGAACTGAGATATCAGCCTATTCCATATTAGGAGACTATTCCATATTTGGCGTCTCTCCCCTACCTATTATTAGAAAACGTAATACTTAATTTATCATTGTCGTAATAAAGCTCTATTTGATTTAGTCAGCCCACCACGTTTGCGTTTTTGGCCAAATGGAACCGATTTTGCCTCGATAGGAGCCTGCACCAATTTCAGTCTAATTTGCATTCCTATTATATGTTTACACATAGTTTTTTTTGGAAAAATATGGGCAGGAACAAGTAGAGCTTCCCAAATTATTATGTACAATCTGAATTTCCCATATCGCGTGTGACAGTTTAACAAAATTCATCAAACTTTTAATCGCCTAGTACTCTGAATTCATGAAAATTCAAGCTTTTGCCCTATTACCGTTCAATAATTCAAATTTATCGTTGAAAACATCATTTATGTCGTTGAGGGAGTTGTCGTGATTTATAAACAACAATAGTCGTGGTAAAAACCTATTTTAATCGTTACAAAATTAACTGTTCTAACCACCTAATTTGTCGTTTTCACCACTGTTAATTGTTGTAACACTTGCCTGTCGTTCAAACCTCCTTTTTTGTCGTTCGAATATATATTTCCCGTATTTAATTAGTTCAAATTTTTGTATTTCTGAAGGATATTTCCATCAAAAGAATACAATTTCGACTGTCCGCTAGTTGTTTTTAAGAGAGTTGGTAAAAAAAAAAAAATCGATTTTGCAATCGCCCCAATTAACAGGCGATTTCCCTGGGACAAATGCAAAAATACACTTTTTCGCTAGACTAATGAAAAATTTTTCAAAATGAATGGTCTTATCTTGAACTTGGATGTATTCTACATACAAATAATATAAATTTGGTTCAAGGCCAAAAGTTGAAAAACCCCGATTATTCTGTTGATCTGAACAGCCAGCCGAAAGCTTAAGCTATATTATTAGCAAAGCTAAAGCCAGCTTAGAGCTCTATCTTTTTGGCTTTTAAATTTTTACCTGGATGTTTTTGAAAATTCCTTTCGACTAAATAATTGGAAAAAATTTTTAAAAATGAAACAAATATAAAAATTGAAAAAACTCAAATTTTTAAACTTTGACAAAATTCAAGTTGAAAAAAATTTTTAAATTGAAGAAAATTTTGAAAAAAGTCAATTTCTGGCGAAATAATTGAAAGTTGAAGCTGAAAGCTGAAAGCCGAAAGCCGAAAGCCGAAAGCCAAAAGCTGAAAGCTGAAGCTGTATTTTTTTAAAGCTAAAGCCAGCAGCCGCATTATTTTTTTTCGGCTTTCCATCCCTGTTCAAAGTTGAAAAAAAATTGAAAGAGATTTGAAAATAATTGGAAATTTAAAAAAAAATTGAAATTTGAAAATATTTTACAGCTGGCAAACATTTTTAGTAAGGGTAAAGTCACCTGATATGGGGTACATAACTTTAAGGAAATCCCAAAAAATGGAAAATCATTTAAAAATCAGAAAATAATGTCAAAAACATCAAAATCCACATCAAAAACTTCAAAAACCACGTCGTAAAAATTGAAAACTAAAATGTTTTCCAATTCGAAAATTTTTTCCAATAATTTAAAATGGTTTCTTCAATTTTTTACACACTCTAAAATCTTTCCATTTGAAAATTTCTTTAACATTTTTCCAATTTCGAATTTTTCAAAAATATTTTAACTTCATGTTTTTCAAAATTGTGTACAGTCATCTAAAAAGGTCCCAGGTATGCGGACTTAGTTTTCGAGTAATAGCGATTTTTGTGAAGTAGGGTCGAAAATATAGTTTTTTGGATTATGATCGTTTCTAGTAGATTGAACCTTCCTCTTTCGAATGCCGTAAATCCCCGAGCCTCCCAGTGCCAAAATGTCGAAGCTATGCGCATTTTTAATTCGAATAAAAAACATGATTTTTTTCAAAAAAAAATCAGAAATACTGCTCTGAATTAAATGATTATACTGTTTCGAAAGGTTCTGCTTCTGCGGTGTCGGGTATGACCTCTGGACGTAGTACACAACATTTCTGATCGAATGAGACCTCCCAGCCCCCAAAGTATCAATCTCTCGGAGATATGCACGTTTTAATTTTAAATGAAAAATTTTGTAACCAAAACTTTAAACCCGTTTTTCTCGAAACTATGTTTTTTGAAAGTTCAACTTCAAATGCGTATGTCTCCGCGAGTTTTGCACCTAGGAGGGTCGGGTTGGTCTTATTCGATCACAAATTTTGTCTAGTATTGCCCACTGGTCATAACTCAATCCCGCACAAGTGGGACCTATTTAGATGACTGTACACAATTTGTTTCAATTCAATAAGGAATCAGAAATTTTTTTTAAAAGTACCTAGGTACAAAAAATATGAAATCGAAAAAAAAACAAAGTTGGAAAAAATTTTGAGAAAATTTGAATTAAAAAAATTTTACCGATGGAAAAGTTCCAAATTTAGATACAGCTTTGAAAAAAATTTAGGATAAAAGAAATTTTAAAAAATGTAAAATTGAAAAAAACCTTTTAAAATAAATTTGGACTTAGATCGTCGAAATCCCATTCGCTGCAAAATTTTATAGGAGCTAGTTGCTGGTAGCTTTGTTTTTCGATCATCGTTCCAAAGGTAGGTAATTTCATAACAGCGTCGGAAATATAGGAATCGATAAAGGAATACAATTGGAAAAAGATATTCGAAGAACGGCAATGCCGATGGATAAATTTTTTGAGCACCGAAATGGAATGAGAAATTGCTTTTCGTTTTTCGGGGTTAAGTTTATTGCGAGTCTGGACGAGCATACGTGTTCAGATTTCCTATTTTCGTGCTTCTTATTTTTCCTTCTTTTTTTTTCGGTGGAAGAAAAAAGGCCCGGGAAATAGAAGGAAAGGAAAATTCGTATGTAGGCTTTTTGTTCAAGGTAAAGAGGGGGTTTTCTTTCAAGGTGCGTTATACGTTCGCCGCAGATAAAAATTAAACAATGAATAAGATATTCGACGCAAGATAAGTTTTACTCGTACGGTCGTGCAGCGAACGAGTTCAACATGTGACGATAAAATTAAGATCGGTAATTTCGCCGTGGAAGTTGAATTTCGCCTTAACTTTTGGCTTTCACCGCAACTGATAATTAAGCAAATTTTAATAAATTATTTTACTTGGAAACGAGCGTATAAAAGGATTTTCAAAATGGAGACGTGTGTAGGTAGGTGCTGTAATAGGTATTTGTTGCCCAGATACGAGAACGCTGCACGTGGCATGTCGAAAATCGCATTATAATGGAAGTTTATTTTCATCGAAATTTTTAACTTGGAAATCGAATCATGCGATGGATGGATTTAACTTGGTAATTTAATTTTATTTTACAATGAATTTGACTTTCGTTTCGGTGTCGCTGTCGTTAGACGATGGGTTTTTTAAATTCGAATATTTTTTGGGCGTTTTTTTTTGTTCTTTGTATCCTTGGAAATGAAACCGAGGTAAATGATGTGATACGCCTATAGATCGAAAAATTATGAAAAAAAATTGAACGAAATTTCGAAAACGAAATTTTTTAATGCGGGGTCGTATTAATAATATTCAATTTTTCCAAAACAAAGGCACCTTTTTTTCGAAATTAATAAGAAAACGGCCTAAGAGAAATATTTTTAATAAGGTATGTTTTTCTTTTTTTTTTTTCAAAAATTATGTTTTTTTAGTGGAATAGAATTTAGTTTGAATTAAACGGCGAAGCGTCTTATTTTAATAATGTTTGCAATTTTATACTCGTCTTTATTTCTTTGATTTGAAGTTGGCGCGTTAATAAAATACTAAAATGAAAAAATTCTTCATCATTTTTTTCTTTTTAGTGCAGTTTTATGTATTTAAGGAATTCGACGAGGGTTTTTTGCGTTGTAATATTATTTTCTGATTAGGTATAATCTTAAAAGGGTATTTTTTCAAAAAGAAAATTGATGAAGCTAAAAATAGAATTATTGGAGGAAAGTTATTTGAAGTTTTTTTTTTGGTAAAAAAGGAAAATATAGCTGAAATTTAGATTGATTGAACGAATTTTTTTTCAGGGTTTCATACCTACTTATATTACTTTATTTTTCTTTAAAATTTTTCCATTGTTAGCTCGGTTCTGCTATAAAAACTGAAAATCTGGAAAAATTATGAACTTGGTCAACTATCGTGAAAATTTGGAAAATCAGTTGATGGGATTCAAAAGGGATAGTAAAATATGTGATTTTATTTTTACAAATTATAATATTTCTAAACCTCGCAAATATTTGAAGTTTTTGAAAATTTAATTAGCTCAATTCTGATAATCAGTTTTCAAAGTAGAAGAAAATGTATTTTTTCGGTTTATTGATAGGTTTGATTAATGTGTTTCCTCAGGCAGCGAGAAAAGATCGATGATTCGATATTTAAGGAGTTTGTCTTTTTTGCCTTTCCTCTACCACCCCTTCATTTCAAAAATCCTCATTTCCATGGCATGACATTTTAGCCTTACGAAAGTGAAATTCCTTATTCTAGTCAAGAATTTTCATTCTTTATAAATTTAAATGCAATCAAATTTGGTAAAATGCTGCAGTTTTTAATCAGCAAAATAAATTTTACTAAAAATTCCTGATTTTTCATTGATCTTTTAGTAAAAAACAATTGATTTCTCGGTCAATTTGTCATTCGCTAGGAAGAATTAATAATTTTTGACTGAAAAATTAGCGAGGAATTGGTGATTATTAGTGAAAATCAGTTCATTGATTCAGAATGACGAAATTTCACCAAATTTGAATGATTCAGGCAAGAGTTTATTCTGGTTATATCTGAATGCGAGGAAATAAATTCGAGATTACCGTGTTCGATGTCTTGGAGTTCTGCGGTTAGTATTTGATCAGATTTCAGAATTCGGGTTCAATTTTTTGACGAATACTGTGTACGGGATTTCAAAATTCGGATAAATGGATTTGGGGTATTGAACCGCAATCCTGCCATCACATCATTCACCAGCTAGCTCCCAATTTTTTTTGCTGTAAAGAGTATTTTGACGATTCATGTCCAATCCTAGGTTCAAATTTTTTATCCTCATTTAAAAAATATATATATATTAGATAATACATGATTCTGAATTAAAAAAAAAATCCAACAATAAATTTTTTCAAATTTAGATTTTCTCAGAAGTTTTTCAACTTTAAATTTGATTTTTTTTTCTATTTCATGTTTTTATTACTTTTTAACATTTTTTAAAATTACTCATCAATTTGGAAGTAATTTTGAATAGCATGTGGTTGAAATTTTTTGAAAAATTCATATTGAAAAAGTTTAAGAAATTTCCAATTCAAAATATTTTATACTTAATTGGAAAAATTGAAGAAAAATTTATAATAATTAGGTATTGGAAATAATTGTCCAGTTGGATGAAATTTAAAAAAAAATGAAGTTGAAAGAAATTTGAAGAAGTCAAAATTGGAAAAATTTTTAATACCTCCTATAAAATTGCGTTTTTGCCTGTTTTCCGTCTCTTTTACTGTGTGTGGAATCCTGACCCATCCAATCCAAAGAAACTCTACAGTTGGTGCAGCAGGCCTGGGGACACTGGCCAGAAGCGGTCAGCAATTTGTCTTTCAGATTTAAAATTTCAAGTCCTAAAGTTAATTTTTCAAATTTTTAAAATTTCAAAATTTTTTATGGATTTTTCTCCAGCAGCGCTGGAAAATTCCAAAATTTTCTGGAGGCTCCGAAACGTCTCGAAACCGCTTGCAATCGATTTGACAAGTCAAAAGTAGGGTATATACCAAATTTCTATTAGCGCACCCAAGGGGGCTCAGGGGGCTCGAGCCGCCCCCCTCCAGCTTGGAAGGAAATTTTTATATTACAAAAATGTGAAAAAAAAAAACATTTTTTTGCTCTTCAAACTTGATTTTTCAAAAAAATTTAGCCCGGGTGAATATTTTAAATATTAATAACTTTTTACTGATCTTTCAGTCAAAAATCACTCATTTCTCAATCAATTTCCGATTTGTCAGAAAAAATCAATAATTTTAACCGAAAGATCAGTGAAAAATCACTAGAATTCCGCAATTTTCCAATTTCGCTCTACACAAATTTGTTTATGTATTATCAGCCCACTGAAAATATCCTGACTACTTTCTTAATTTAAATCAGTCAAAATTGACTGATGAAATAGACAAAATTGAGTCAGTTTCAGTGAAAAATTTACTGAATCAGTAATTTTTCACTGATCGGCGGTCAAATTTCACTGATTAACAGTGGAATCAGTGGAATTTCTCTACCACTCAGTGACTCAATTCTCTATATTTCAATCAGTCAATGTTCAGTTTTTGACTGATTCAAATTAAGAGAGTAGGCCTAGGCCAGTGCCACTGCAAAAGTTACTCATTTTTTTCATTGAAATTTCACCCCTCTCCCCTATTTTTTCTCGAATATTCAGTCCCTCCCTTGAATAATTTCTGGGTGCACTTATGCAAAGGGTATGGACGGATAAGGGGTGAATTTGGCCCCCGGCGCTTTTGGGCTCCTAAACACCTTAAGTCGTGTATATTGACTAGAAATAATTTTTCACAAAATTTTGGACCCCTACCCCCCTCTCTTTCGGAGCTATGGCCATTTTATTGCATTATTTTCAAGAATTTTTAATTTCAACGGAAGTAAAGGAAATTTTCTGTTCTTTGGCACAAAGTTACATCTGGTAGAGGTGTATTCATGATAATTTTTTCAACAATTTTGGTGCACTTCTTCACGTTTTTTCGGTCATTTGAAGTTTTCAATCGTAAAAAATACCATATAAGCGAAGAGCGACCACCCTGGAAAAATTCCTAAAAAATACGTTTTTTTATGTAGAATTTTACTATGTATTTGGTTTTGGCGATTTCTTTGAACTAAGGGCCGAAAATCGCGAAAAACCGTACAGAAATGTTGTAATTTTAGCAGATTTTTCAAATTTTGAGCGCTTTATACAGAAAGAAATGACCAAATAAGGAAACCAATTTCAAATTCGTGTTCAGCAGGTCAAAATACCCCGGTAAACACCCTTTTCGTAATAGTTTTGATTGAAATTTCAAAATTCACCTTTCTCAATGATTTTTAATGGAAAAAAAAGTGAATTTCGAGACTTCGAGTAAAACGATCGCGAAAAACGTATTTTTCGGGGTATTTTGACCTGCTGAGCACGAATATGGATTTGGTTTTTTCATTTCGTCATTTTCTCATGTGTACTACCTCTTTCTTCATCCCCAAGCCCCCATTCACACCTTTTTCTTTTAATTTATGTATATTTCAACGTCTTCGCCGAAATCCATCTGCTAAGACGTATTATTTAGAGTTGAGAGTTTTTCAGATAGGGTTTCATTTTTGCCACTTTTTTAATACGTTGATTTTATGGTCGTCCTGGAGTTGAAATCCTCCCATTTAAATTTCGAACTTCCTAATTCTATTAATAGTGATGTTATTGGTCTTAAATACGGTTTTATTTTCGGAAAAAAGGTGTTCTTGTGTTTTTGACCAACAATGCCCCCCCCCCGCAATGCCCCACCTTAGAAAATCAATAATGAATTAATTTTGTACAGCGCAACAACGTGATGCCAAAATGATAATTGGGAATATTTGAAAAAAATCAAGCATCTTTGATGCCCCGCTCCTGCTTTCGTGAAACATTTTTCAATCTCGAATTGTAATGTTGATTCTTGTGTAAAAATTTCAAAAAATTATTGTTCGAGATCTGGGCGCGCAATATTGTAACTCATTGGCACGATTTAATGTCAAAGACATGGAGGATACGTGGAAAATAAATTCACCATCACTCCTCTTGTACGGTTTCTGTAGCTGAAATTGGACTCAAAAATTTTGAAATGGAAAGATTTTGGTTTTCGACTAATTTTAGGTCGTAGAACACGAATATGACAGTAATTATTGTGTATAATAATTTTCTTGCTCGAAAGATCCGATTCAAACTTGAAAATGAGGACGTTTTAGGGAAAAATGACGAAATGAAAAAAACAAATCCATATTCGTGCTCAGCAGGTCAAAATACCCCGAAAAATACGTTTTTCGCGATCGTTTTACTCGAAGTCTCGAAATTCACTTTTTTTTCCATTAAAAATCATTGAGAAAGGTGAATTTTGAAATTTTAATCAAAACTATTACGAAAAGGGTGTTTACCGGGGTATTTTGACCTGCTGAACACGAATTTGAAATTGGTTTCCTTATTTGGTCATTTCTTTCTGTATAAAGCGCTCAAAATTTGAAAAATCTGCTAAAATTACAACATTTCTGTACGGTTTTTCGCGATTTTCGGCCCTTAGTTCAAAGAAATCGCCAAAACCAAATACATAGTAAAATTCTACATAAAAAAACGTATTTTTTAGGAATTTTTCCAGGGTGGTCGCTCTTCGCTTATATGGTATTTTTTACGATTGAAAACTTCAAATGACCGAAAAAACGTGAAGGAGTGCACCAAAATTGTTGAAAAAATTATCATGAATACACCTCTACCAGATGTAACTTTGTGCCAAAGAACAGAAAATTTCCTTTACTTCCGTTGAAATTAAAAATTCTTGAAAATAATGCAATAAAATGGCCATAGCTCCGAAAGAGAGGGGGGTAGGGGTCCAAAATTTTGTGAAAAATTATTTCTAGTCAATATACACGACTTAAGGTGTTTAGGAGCCCAAAAGCGCCGGGGGCCAAATTCACCCCTTATCCGTCCATACCCTTTCAGTTTTTTTTTCTTTGATTAGATCAAATTTTCATTATTGCAAGGCGATGAGATAATTTTGAAATTTCAAAAAGTCGCCAAATTTCAAGAAATGAACTTCCAGCATCTGAAATTTTGTATCTGGAATATCTTTATGCTGGGCTTTTGATTTATTTGAAAAAATCTTAGTTTAAAAAATTTAGAGTTTGAAAATTTTTTAAATGGGATACAATTTTGAAAAAATTTAGAATTGTAAAAATCACGAGTTGAAAAAATTTGAATTTAGAAATTAGAATAAATTTGGACTTGGATGGTCGAAATAAAAAATGATTAGGAGCTATCCTTATGATTTTCCATCTCAAACTACAACCTCCTTCATCCCCTAATTCGGTCAATTCCTTCAGAAAATAGGTACCTATAGACAACTTGAGTATCGTAATTAATATAGCCAAAGGTCAGATATGTATGACAAAATTACTCGTAATTGTTTTCACAAAAAAATTCTACGTATCTACTTCGTAAAATCATCAAAAAAATACGTTCGTTCTCAAATTAGAAAAAAAAAGCAAAAAATATATTTGTTCGTGACATTTTCTACTCACACACACGACAATTTCATCCTACGCCGTTGTGCTCGGTAAAATGCGATTAAATACTTGCCAGGGTCCGACGGGAAAGCAGGGATGGAAAAAAACCACCACCAACCGTCGCCAACCTGGTACACATACGATGCTGGTAAAATTTAGGCTAAACAGCGTTAATGTTTTTGATAATGAATCGTCTAGTATATTATTAATTTGCATACGAGCTGGGGCAGGAGGGTGAAAGGGAACTTCACCGCGTACCAATTACAATTATAATGCATGGGCTGCGATATGGAGAGAGATAGCAAAGGGTATGCAGTCGCCTAGTCGTACTCGTATAAATATGGCGGATGCAAATTGCATAGAACGCCTTGAGGGTTAATAATGGCGATGTACGTACATACGTGGTGTGTATACGGGGCGAAAATTGATGATATGCATAGGGTGTACCTATGCGTCTCATATACGTAGGTATATGTACATATAAGAAAAACACATTAGTACTTGTAATCTCATTTGCGATGACGACAAACGCCCTGTGTATGGTACAAGTACACGTCTACGTAGAGTATATGCATTGATATGAGAAAATGCAATAAAGCAACAGTATACCTACGTTAAGTTTAACTACCTACACACGACGTTAAATATAGGTACAGTATGACACAGAAGTCTTGGTCACTTGAAACACTTCTCAATATCTCAGAACTGAAAAGAGATACCAAGACAGTTCTAACGATAATGTGTTCTTGGTGTTGAGGACATTGAAGAACGATAATCTAACAGTCAGCCCGACCTATAGGGTGTCCACAAATTGAGAAACCGATTTGGGTCAAAAAATGGAGGTCTGGTTTTTTTTATTGAAATAAAGTCTACACACTGACGCGATTAAAATGCGATATATTTTTTTGAAACCGGTTCAGCAGTTCTGAACCAGTAGTCAAAAATATCCAAAAAAGTAGAGATATGAGAAAAAGTTTGAAACAAAAGTTGTAGAAAATTGAAAAACAAACATTTTTTGTTGCATAACTTTTTTTCCATCTTGCAACGGAAAGATGTTGTACAAAGGTTTGAATATATATTTTTTGTTTTTCAAGCCATAATTCTTCTTCATTGCTGGATGAAAAAAAATTACGGAACGTAAAATGTTCAACTTTTAATTCTCGACAACTTATATTTCACACTTTTTTTGATATCTTCGATTTTTTAAAACCGGTAGTTTCTTGGATGATTTTTTTCCAAGTTGATGACCAGTTATCAAAAAGTGGAGATATTAAAAAAAGTTTGAAATAAGGGTTGTAGAGAATTAGAAACTAATTATTTTACTTTCTGTAATTTTTTTTTGAACAGTGAAATAAGTTTTGACTTTTTGGATAGAGTTAATTTGGTGAGATGAACCGTGTTGAATCAAAAGAGACCTAGCGACATCAAAAATTTCACCAAAAAACAAATTTGAAAGTACAATAACTCCTGAAAAAGTTGACGAAGGGTAAATAAGTATGAGAAATATGAACCCTGGTAACATTAATCTATCAGTAATTTACATGTTCAGAAGCTTAATTTGTGTTCCCAGTGAGAAATACGTTAAAATCTCAGCACTTTCAAATTTGTTGCTTGGTCGCTTTTGACTTAACATGGTTCAGATAGGATGATGATTGAGTAGGCAAATTGTGAATATGTTCTTAGGTAATGCGGGGTCCACACGCTTCAATTTTACTGGAACCAGTATGATCAAATAGCTTGAATCAAGTAAGCTTGAACATACTTGACTCGTGTGTACAAATTTGTTTCAACTGAAAATTTTTGGAATCAAGTGGTGACCAGCGGAAATTAAAGTTGAAAATTTTCAACTTTATTTGTCACTTGATTCAACTTGACTGTATTTTAACCAATAGGAATAAAGATTTTGTGAGAAATATTTGGCTATGTTTTGGTACAGTTAATTTTAATTGGTTGATGTATTAAAAAATAGAAACAATTTAGAAATAAACAAACAATTCCTTTGAACTGATAAAAATTTGATTCAAGCTACTTGATCACACTGGTTCTAGTAAAATTGAAAAAGATTGAAGCGTGTGGACCCCGCTTAAGCCCAGACCTGGAACATGTGGCATGTTGATATTGCACAATTTTGAGGTTTAGGCTTTAGACCCTCGTACCCACACAATATTATTCTCTTCTCTCACAATATTCTGACCCAGTACAAATGAATTTGTGGTTTTGTCATGTACACAAAAGTAATTAAAATACCATAATTAATTAAGACACATATATTGAAATTACACCAAACATCAATTCTAGGCTACCCTATTGGCAAGAGATCCGCTCAAAAATCTGCCATATGCCATAAAAAATGCTCTAAAAGTTGCCGATGCATTGAAAAAACTCTTCAGATGGGCATGTTTTTCGAAAACGTCTTATTTTACCGCTAAGCAGATTTTAAAAATACGCGTACGCTATTAAACCTGCCTTAAAAGTTGCACATGCCTAAAAAAATGCCTAAAATCCAACCTTGCCAAAAAAAAATTGAAAGCTGTTTGAGAAGTTGAAAATGTTAGAATATTACTTTTAGCACATAAACGTTAACCCGACATGGTGGGGTGCTCCTCTAAACCTAGACAGTCAACATGAATAATACGTATCCAACCAATACAATTTTTTTCAAAATTCTTTTAAAAACGCCTAACGCATGGGCGTTTTTTATCGCGTTTAAATCAAATCAGTGTGATACAGCTGAAATAACTGCTGTAAAAAATACTTTTAAAAGCGGTTTTCTTCACAACAGTCTCATTTTGCTGCTAAGCAGTTTTTTCAGCAGATTCCTTGCCAATAGGGTAAGTAAGAATACATCACAAAGTAGATGTTTGTGCGATAACATGTAAAACATAAACAAAACAAATTTCTGATTGACAAAGGCGACAAAAAATATTGTTAGGAGAGAGACACAGGTGTAAGAGTCGATGTGTGATTGACTGAGATGATTCACTGACCAAGCTCTACCCTAAAACTAGGTATGAGTACATATAACTTTCTAGAACCTTTAGTCGTAAGTAGTGCACCTCTGACCCGACGAGTCACAAGCCAAAAACCTACAGTGCACAACTTGGTGCAGCATTCAAAAACCTTGTTCACCTTTTGGTGCGAAGCTGGGAGGAATAATTCTCACCAATACATTTTCATCCAGCAATGGAGAAGAGTTATGGTACAGAGGACTCGAGTATATTATTTTCTTTTTAACTAAGCCATAATAACTCTTCTCCATTACTGGATGAAAAAAATTACAGAACATAAAATATTTAGTTTTCAATTCTCTACAACACTACAACTCTTGGTTCAAACTTTTTTTGATATCTCCACTTTATAATAACCACTTATTGACTTGGAAAAAAATCATCAAAAAAGCTACCGGTTTCAAAGAATTGGAGATATCAAAAAAAGTGTGAAATAAAAGTTGCAAAGAAATAATAGCTGAACATTTTCACATTTTATGTTCTGTATTTTTTTTTCTCCATTTAGCAAAGAAGAGTTAAGCATGGCTTGAAAAACAAATATTAGGTGTACTCAAACATTTTGTACAACTTCTTTCCATTGCAAGATGGAAAAAAAGTTATGGAACAAGATATGTTAGTTGTTTAAATTCCTACAACTTTTGCTTCGCACTTTTTTTCATGTTTTCTACTTTTTTTTGGATTTTTTTAACAACTGGTTCGAAACTGCTGGACCTGTTAGAAAAAAAACATAACACATTTTAATCAGGGTTGTAGATACCCAGGGAAAAATCGTCAGGCCTGAGCAGGCCAGAAAAATGGCCGCGATTGAGCAGGTATGATTATATCTGATCAGATATGATCAGGCATGAGCAGGTCAATAAAATAAAGGTTTTCGAATAAATTTTCATGTGCCGTCATGAATGACCAGGTATGGCCAGGTATGATCAGGCTTGATCAGGCTTTATCAGGCATGATCATGAAAAAGCCAAATTTTAGGAAAAATTATGCGTGAATAAAATTTGGCTTTTTCATGATCATGCCTGATAAAGCCTGATCAAGCCTGATCATACCTGGCCATACCTGGTCATTCATGACGGCACATGAAAATATATTCGAAAACCTTTATTTTATTGACCTGCTCATGCCTGATCATATCTGATCAGATATGATCATACCTGCTCAATCGCGACCATTTTTCTGGCCTGCTCAGGCCTGACGATTTTTCCCTGGGATACCTACAAAATGTGTTAAAACATGCGTTTTTCTTGGTCGAAGTGGTTTTTTTTTTAAATTTAAACTCAATTTCGTATGCGTCGGAAACTCAACGTTTTACACAATGTTTTAAACCCTATAAAGTTGTCAAAATTGATATAATCAGCTCACAGTCATAAATGAATTCAAAGTTCATTTGCTTTTTGGTTTGCTACTTGTGGCAAATTTTTACTTCGTGTAAAATTGAGAAACGAAATACAAAATTGCCAAAACTGAACTTCAATCTGAAAATGTCTTTCGACCTTCTTGGAATTCCGCTGGTGCGTCAATGGTGTAGGTAACCGCGTGAGTGAGTTAGACGGAGGCGCCAATCAGATAGCTCCAAAAATACCTATACTTTTTTATACTTACCACACAAAATGAAATTTAAAAAAATGTAATTTTGGTCCTACCGGCTTCTGAGAATTGGGTCAAAAAGCACTCAAAAAATTAATTCCACAGGTGAAAAAAAATGGATTCTAGAGCCTAGAGGTAAGGGTAAGGTGCCCCATTATCGCCCACTTTTTTTTGAAGTCTCGCCATTTCAAAAGTTTAAGGGCTGGAAATGTCATTGATGGCTTAATGGATACCTACATCCTGCTCCTACAATTTTGGAAAGCTCCGTGGTCATCCGAAAAAATTTAGTATTTTTTAAGAATTTTTTTCTGAGACAACATGTCAAAATGCGAGGTCGAAATTTTGGGTTCCTTATATCGACCACCGACTGATTTTGTCCGGTATGAACGAAATCTACTGGAAAACATTTTTTCGTGTTCCTCTTTCACAGATGAACAATTTGAGACCAAAATGACAACCCTACGACCGAAATTCGAGAAAATTGAAAAAAACAAAATCGCTTAAAAACAACAAATTACTTACATAAGATTTATAGGTGGTCGATAATGGGGCACACCATAAAAATGAACTTTGAGTGATTTTTTTCTAACTTAAAGTTGTAATTATTAAAATGTGATAATTACATCAGAAACTTTGAACTTTTTCAATTACAAAAATATTAGAAACATTTAATTCAATAATTTCAAGAAAGAATTCCAAGGCGTGCAAGCAATTGCTAAAAAAAGTTTTTGGCCTTCCGAATTCTTCTTTTCTATTTTTCTCCGCGAGTTTTGGCGTTCAGGATGTCGGAGTGGTCTTATTTTTTCGGATTTTCGATGAAGAATATGAAAAAAAATTTCGGCTCGCTATCGCCCATAGCGCCGGAGATAGACGAGGTGGTCGACATTGGGCACTAGGCGATAATGGGGCACCTTACCCTTAAAAGAATCTGAACTACGAATCACTATTTGAAAATTTCCAGAATTTTGAATCAATCTTCATCTCTCCAGGAAAGTTTTTTGTTTTTCAAATGAAATGTCATCAAAATAGATTCGAGAAGGAATAAAAACATGGATTTTTATACCTGCAATATCAAGCCGAATTAAAATTTTGACCAACTTTCTTACTTCAAAAAGCAGATTTTTAGAAATGAATGCAGGGGAAAAAACGTGAATTTTAAAGACTCGCTCCATAAAATTGAAAAATTTACAATTTGACAATAAACAAATCACAATTGAGAATCAATAAAATAATGAAAATTAAACTGTGACGCGTTCTTAACGTAAAAAAAACGAATATTTTGCGATTTTTTAATAAAAAATGAAAGTTGAACTTTGAACTTTTGAACTTTCAATTGAAACATCTCGAAAACGAAGCTTCTCAAAAAAAAAAACGAATTGGACTTCGTAGGAAGGAAATTTCACATCAGTATAATTATGAGAAAAAAAATTTTTTTTCAATTTATTTTTCATTCAATTTACCTAAGTACTTACTGAAAAATTGAAAAAAAAATGTCAAAAAACCACGCTTGACAAAAAAACACATTGTAAACAAAAAAAACCTTTCGTTTTAAACTTGTTTGTTTTAAAACATTCACCTGTTGAAAATCGAATGTTTGAAACATTTGATTTTTTTTCATGACAACCCTGATTTCAATCGCGTCAGTATGTAGACTTTATTTCAATAAAAAAACCGGACCTCCCTATTTTTACCCAAACCGGTTTCTCAATTCGTGAACCCCCTATAGGCTGGGATGAAAGTTTGATTATCGATCTTCAATATTCTCGACGTCAGGAACACATTTCCCTTTGAACCGTCTTGGTATCTCTTTTCAGTTTTGAGATATTGAGAAGTGTTTCAAGTGACCAAGACTTTTGTGTCGTACTGTAGGTACCTATCCCCTGCGTGGATACCCTTAGCCAAATATGCTCGGGTTTTGTTCGACGATTCATATATCTAGGCGAGACGTACGGTTGATGTATTACCTCGCTGGCATAAGACGAACGGGGCCAAAGGTAGTTAACGTGGTACTAAATTATACTAATAAAAACGTTATTATTTTTTCTCGCAGTTCGAAGGAGCAGCCCGGAAGAAGAGCGGGATCGTGTCGTGTGTGCCTGAAAAGCTTCAAGCCGGAGGATTACTCGAGAATATGTTTCGGTTGTAAAATGAAAGTATGCGAAGACTGCGCTTCCTATTCGCAATTAGGAGAGAACGAAGATGAAGTAAGTGTTTTCTTGGCTTATTTTTCTTCGGTTAACCAGCGACGTGCACCGGGTCGACAGATGGGCGACGTGAGGAGCGGATCGATAGCTGTATTGTGCTAGGGCGACTTTTAGGTATAGTTGGTAAATTTTCTCATCTAGGTACCTATACGCGAGTACTTTGGTTTACGAGAGTTTGAAAAAAGGTCTCTCCGGAAAACATACGGGGGTAATTTTACTAATACGTGTAAGGCATCGTCGTCGTAGTATACGTAATGTAAAAAGTTGCTAAATAAATTTCAAACAATGCTCGATGACGTCGTTTACCGGTTTTGAATTTTAAAACCCTCCACGAGAGATCGGGGCGCGCAATTTAGAAAATTAAATTCGTCGACGGTGCCGAGCAAAGCGCCTAACCGAAGCCGCCGATTAATCTTGCCGCAAAAATTATATAAATCTTGAAAATATTACGCCTCCGGTGGGCCAAGTTGCGTTATTAGCGGGATCTTCCGAAAGCTGGTCGCAGCTAGGGCGATTCCAGGATGCGGAATTTAATCTCGTGAAAGCATTCGTACGCGGTGATTGAAATTTGTCGGGAGCAGGATTTCTGATATATTCGAGTCTCGGTGGAATATCATCGAAGAAGGCGATGAAGCTGGATAATGAGTCGAATAAGGGAGGTAAGGGAAAAATTATTCTGAAAACTGCACGTGTTTTTGAGTTAAGATATAGCCACGTTTTGCAAATTTGAAGTAATATCAAGTTTGAGCTGAAGAATGGAGAAGAAATACAGAGAAAGGGTTTTTGAGAATAACAAATTGGTAATTTTTCAGTGTAATGAGCTGTGAGAAACGTTTGAAAATCAAAATACAAAATTTTATTATTTTCAATGTTTGAGACGTCAAGGTAAGGGAGATACGTCTCAAATTACCATTTCCCATCCTGTTGAGTTATTTTTTGGAATTATTTCGTTAGAAGCGTAAAAAGTTATAATTGGAGCTATCGGCGGAGTTAAAAATACGAAAAATGCTTATTAATGTTTCACCCTTTCCTTCTTCCACTGACCAATTCAAATTCGTATTAGTTTTTCCTTAATTTTGCTGCTTAAAAAAAGAGGAATGATTTTACTTCAATTTTTCATCTGGAATGAAATTTTGCCATCTTGAAATGAAATTTTTGTCCATAGCCAGAACGGATTGAACTGAGAGAGGGGCCAGAGGAAAACAGTTTACATATACCTTCTGTACTTACAGAGTTCAAGTTGGAAATTTGGAAAAATTATGATTTTTTTTCAAATAGCTTGCAGTTTGGATGAAAAGAAATTTGAAAAAAATTTCAATTTTCAATCCATTGGGAAAGTCATTTGAGTCGAAAATTTAAAATTGTTGTTTATTCAGTAATGCCAAAATAGTTGGTTCTTCCTACGAAAGCTACTCTGCTAATCTCGAAAAATATTAATTGTGCTTGGTTTGTGCTGTACTGTGGTGGCCTTATCTTTGTTTGTGCTCTCTCCCATGCTTTTTGAAAAACCTGGAAAATATATCTTTATAAAAATGGTAGCACCAATTGTTTGTGCAGCTATTCTATTTTGAAAGTATATCACATGTTGACACTTCTCCTTTGATTTTCTTATGATGTGCTGTATCTGGGTGGCGTAATAAGAAGTGCTTTTTGAGAAACCTGGAATGTAAATTTTGATAAAAATGATTCAAACTATCATTTCTTGTCATTTTGTCAAAAAAAAAGTTAAAAATCAAATTTTATATTCTTTTTTAATTTGATTTTGTTCAATTTTTTTTTATAAAAATAAAGATTTTCATTTTAAATTATTCAGAAATTCAATTTTTTCACTTTTTTAAACTTTTTCTAGAAATTGTTTCATATTTTTTTCGAATTTTTAATTTATTTAAAATCGGTAAAATTACAGAAAAAATTGACAGAATCAAAAGAATAAATGTTGAGGAGTTGAAAATCGATTGTTCGAAAAACGATGAGAAATATTTAAATGAAAAATGTACAATTTTTTGAAAAAATTGTAAAATGTGTTTTTTTTTAAATTCAAATTCAAAAAAATTGGAATACTAATTTATTTTCTAGATTTTTCAGAAAGCATTTCTGAATCTCCTCCCCTCCCCCCGGTTCAAAGAGGGAGAGAGTGCACACGAAATATTATCCCTCCACCTTGAATGGGCGAGGCACCCTGTCGTCCCGCCAATCATTTTTCGGGGAAGGGATGAGTACAATTGAAAATATTTCCAGCACAAAAGAGAACTAACTTAGCACAATCAATTGATACCATTCCCACTCTCTCCCTTCAATGGGCGGGGCGTTTGAAATTTACCCTTCATATTTCAAGATCAACATTATAGCCCAGGAAAAATAGCATCGAAAAATTGGTTAAAAAAGAAAAAAATGTTAATCGCGATTTTATTGCTGGAAAAGCTTCTATATGATGTCCAGAGTCTGTGATAAATTCGCACGGCCCGCACCCCTATTGCTTTTTGAGGAGGGTGGACCCCTTATGGGGGAGAAAATTGTTTTGCACCGATTCCGCTCAAATTCGCATGGAGGGTTATGTAGGTGTAGAAGTACTCCCCAAAAAAATTTCAGCTCCCCCTGACCTCAGGGGGCTGAGCCAGCGCTTCCCAAATTTGGACATTTTTGACTAAAATGCCAAAAAAACGAGTTTTTCAAGTATAAAATCACCCCAAAATTTCAACATCGAAAAAATTCCATGTTTTCTGTATACATTTTGAGATGAAGAATCCGACTAGCCCATCAACTTTTTCATTTGGGGTTTTTAACCCTCCGTACGGTCCATTCGAAAGTGCATGGATCGTGTTTTTTCAGCAAAAAAAATGACCTCCAAAACCACGATCTGTATACTTTCGAATGGGCCGTACGCGGGGTTAAACACCCCAAATGAAAAAGTTGATGGGCTAGTCGGATTCGTCATCTCAAAATGTATACAGAAAACATGGAATTTTTCGATGTTGAAATTTTGGGGTGATTTTATACTTGAAAAACTCGTTTTTTTGGCATTTTAGTCAAAAATGTCCAAATTTGGGAAGCGCTGGCTCAGCCCCCTGAGGTCAGGGGGAGCTGAAATTTTTTTGGGGAGTACTTCTACACCTACATAACCCTTCATAGTACAGGCAAATTGATCTTGAAAAGAGGTGAAAGTGGAAAAAATTTAGAACAAAGGTTTTTTTGCGGGAATGTGTTCAGAAGGGTCCCAGTAGTTACCAAAAAAAAACCCAAGAGCCCCAAGTGTGAGGGAAATTTTTTGGGGGTGAAACATCCCCCAAAAATGAGTTTTTCTACATTATTTCAAAATGTATCAATTTTGAGTAAAAAATAACCACAGATTTGAAATCTACGTCAAATTTCCGATCTAATGATACCTAACACAACCCATTTCGAATGAACCATGAGCTCTTGAGGGGGGGATCAAAATTACCCATTTTTGAAAATCTCAGATTTTTCAAATTAAAGAGTTGAAACCTGCACCGAAATGATACTTTATCGTGCCTTAACGACTGTCCACTAGGATGTAAAGGATTGCTGTATGTATTTTGACACAATGGCACCCATATGAGGAGGGGGTGAGACCCTCTCGACTTTTCATGATACATTTACCCTATAGTCCAGTAAAATTAACATTCTATAATGCAAATTGAGATGGCAAGCTAAATTTTGGTATACTGGTCCATTTTAATGCACTGAACAAGAATTTAAGGTGTCCGGTCGCGTCCGGGGTGTGCGTTCCCCGGAATTGTGGATCTTTGCCCCCCCCCGATCAGGTATTTGGCTCATATCTGCTAAAATATTGGTTCTAGAGCAAAAATGGGGTCTATAAAAGTTATTCTACATCAAATTTCCTATGAGATGACTTTTGAATGGTATTCAAAAATTCAAGGGGGCTGGAGCTATAGTTGATTAAAGAGAGGGGGATTTCTCCAAAAATCTGATTTTTGGCTATATCTGCTAAAATATTGATCTCATTGCAAAAATGGGGTCTACGAAACTTAATCTGCGTCAAATTTCCTACCAGATGACTTATGAATGATATGCACAAACCCAAGGGGGCTGGAGCTACAACTAAGCAGAAAGAGGGGGTAGCTCAGTAGCAGATGGCAAATAAACATCGAATGATGATAGAGGGGCAAAATTTGGTGTAGTGAACAAGGATACCATTTCAAATTTTTTTAGACCAGTAGGTCATCGCGAGCCCCTGTAGGAGGAGAGAGAAGGGGCTCCAAAGAGGGATTCAGGCCACCAAGTTTCGAAATTGGGCTATTGGCTCATTCTTGGTGTCATTTACATATGATTGAATCCCGCTGAGTTCAAGAATGTAATAAATTTTTAAATTCAAGGAAGAGATATTACTAAACTTTCCCTACCTGTGCACCCCTCACTCACCAAAATTATATTACCTTCAAACCGTTTTAAATATCACTCCTATTGAAAATTTACATTGAAGTTCAGGGCGAGCAATGTTTTTCGAGAATTTCTTTAGATTCAACTCAGAAACTTATCCAACGCATGGGATAATATTTTGACAATAAAATCGATATATACACGTGATCAAAAATTTAAAACTAATTACGGTTTCAAAGTAGTCAAAATTGGGTAAAATGGTAGTCAAAAATGACCTCCTTGCCCCTCCAGAAGTGGAGTATGGGGTGCCTGTTGAGCTGTATTTATCATGTTAGAAATCTTCTTGAAAATTTGGACCGATAAATATTTTCTCATGTATGATTAAATGATCGTTAGCTTTTACAAAAAAAAAATCAATATGAATGGTAATCTACATATCTGTAAATGTCGAAAATCATAATAAAAATTTGGTAGAAATGTCAGCACGATATCCTAAGTTGAAAAAAAAAACTTTTCAAAAAAAATTTGGGGAAATGTAAACACCCGAGTTGAGGAATTTTCAATTTGAGGGACTTATTCCCCTGAAATCTTGAAAGTAATGACATTTTTGAACCTAGCGGGATTCAATCATATGGAAATGACACCATGAATGAGCGTATAGCTCAATTTCAAAACTTGGTGACCTGACCCCCTCTTTGGAGCCCTTTCTCCTCCATCCTATAGGGTTTCGCGATGACCTACCGAGCTAAAAAAATTTGTAATGGTATCCTGGTTCCTTATATCAAATTTTGTCCCTCTATCATCAATCGATGTTTATTTGCCATCTGCTACTGAGTTACCTCCTCTTTCTGCTTAGTTGTAGCTCCAGCCCCCTTGGGTTTGTGAATATCGTTCATAAGTCATCTGGAAGGAAATTTGACGTAGATTAAGTTTCGTAGACCCCATTTTTGCAATGAGATCAATATTTTAGCAGATATAGCCAAAAATCAGATTTTTGGAGAAAACCCCCCTCTCTTTAATCAACTATAGCTCCAGCCCCCTTGAATTTTTGAATACCATTCAAAAGTCATCTCATAGGAAATTTGATGTGGAAAAACTTTTATAGATCCCATTTTTGCTCTAGAACCCATATTTTAGCAGATATGAGCCAAATATCTGATCGGGGGGGGGGGGGGCAAAGATCAACAATTCCGGGGAACGCACACCCCGGACGCGAACGGACGCCTTAAATTCGTGTTCAGGGCATTAAAATGGACCAGTATATACCAAAATTTAGCTTGCCATCTCAATTTGCATTATAGAATGTTAATTTTACTGGACTATAGGGTAAATGTATCATGAAAAGTCGAGAGGGTCTCCCCCCCCCCTCCTCATATGGGTGCGATTGTGTCAAAATACATACAGCAATCCTTTACGTCCTCGTGTACAGTCGTTAAGGCACGATAAAGTATCATTTAGGTGCAGGTTTCAACTCTTTAATTTGAAAAATCTGAGATTTTCAAAAATGGGTAATTTTGATCCCCCCCTCAAGAGCTCATGGTTCATTCGAAATGGGTTGTGTTAGGTATCATTAGATCGGAAATTTGACGTAGATTTCAAATCTGTGGTTATTTTTTACTCAAAATTGATACATTTTGAAATAATGTAGAAAAACTCATTTTTGGGGGATGTTTCACCCCCCAAAAAATTTCCCTCACACTTGGGGCTCTTGGGTTTTTTTTGGTAACTACTGGGACCCTTTTGAACACATTCCCGCAAAAAAACCTTTGTTCTAAATTTTTTCCACTTTTTTGCTAAAATGCCTGGACTATCACGCGAATTTGAGCGGAATCGGTGCAAAACAATTTTCTCCCCCATAAGAGGTCCACCCCCCTCAAAAAGCAATAGGGGTGCGGGCGGTGCGAATTTGTCACAGACTCTGGACATCATATAGAAGCTTTTTCAGCAATAAAATCGCGATTAACATTTTTTTCTTTTTTCAAAGTACATTTCTCCTGGGCTATTATTCTTGAAAACCTATGAGAAGTGAAATGAACCGATGAAAATCAAAATTCCAGAAAATGGGTATTTTATCCATCATTTGAGGGCCTAGAAAACAGAAAACTAATTTTTCGTTATAGAGGGAGTAAAACGCTATTTTACTCCCTCTCGCGAATCGCCCGAGTGCTTAAATTCGCGTTTTTCTCCCAGAATAAAGAAAAATATCGTTCAAAACTCGAAGAAAAAACAATTTTTCTCCCTTGTTGTGAAATATACTAATTTTAGCAGTTTTTTTGGCTAAAAATATTTTATTCTTGCTTATAATAACTCTTTCAAATGAATTTCGAAGGGCTGTAATCTAAGAACTAATGCCATTTCTGGTCATTTTTTCCCACTAGGGCAATTTTATTTAAGCAATTTTTATAAAATTTTCTGATCTTTCATAATTTCTGAAGCCTTTAATGGGTCTGGACCGAAAAGAAAAAATTTCGAGTGAAAAATTTTCAAGTATTATGTGCAAAACATTTGATTACAAAACTTTTTCTAATGGAATCCATCCCAAATGAAATTCTGTACCTATAGTCGGTACAACGAAAGAAGGCACTTTTCCCCTACTCGAATCGTAACGCGGAAACCAACGACGCGCGTTGATTTCAAATTTCGTCCAATCACAACACAACGTTTTCAAATTTTGTGGTGGGAGAACGTAGGGGAAAAGTGCCTTCTTTCGTTGTACCGACTATAGGTAGGTATGAATGTCTAATCCTTGAATTGGAAGGGCAAAATAATTTTCTGTATGATGATTTTGTTAGGTAAGTACCTATGCAGAATAGAAAGGGTTCCTTTTTAGTTAAAAAAAAAAAAAACAAATCTACCTACGTTTTTTTTGGATGTTTTGTGAAAAAATGGGATTTATTCAAGAAAACCAACCCCTTTAAGGCTGGAATCATAAGCGCACCCAGAAATTATTTAAGGGAGGGGCTCAGAATTCTGGAAAAAATAGGGGGGGGGGTGAAATTTCAATGAAAAAAAATTCAGTAACTTGCTATTTCCGTGACGCTGGCGTTGTCGGGGTATTTTCATTAGGTTGATAATTCATAAACGGATTTGAGCCAAGTAAATTAAAAAATTACGGAATTTCAGTTATTTTTTGCTGATTTTTTAGTCAAAATTATTGATTTTGTTTCTGACAAACTGGGAATTGATTGAGAAATCAGTGATTTTTGACCGAAAGATCAGTGAAAAATCATCAATTTTTAGAAGAAAAGGATTAAAATACTTCCCGAGCGAAGCGAGGGCGAATTTTTTTTTGAAAAATCATGTTTCAAGAGCAAAAAAATTCACTTTTTTTTTACATTTTTCCAATAAAAAAATCTCCTGTCCGAGCTTAAGGGAGGGGCTCGAGCCCCCTGAGCCCCCCCCCTGGGTGCGCTTATGGCTGGAATTGAAAAAAAAAGTGTAATTGATGAAAATAATGAAGTACCTGCGTAAAATTAAATTTTTAAAGGAGCATATTATATTTTTATTCCTGCGATTCGAAGTATTGACAAACATACACATTTGTGCTCAAAATGGGATGGCTAATTTCCAAATTGAAGGAGACGAATTGCCTATGTACTCGTGCATTAGCCTATTGAGAGTTTAAATTGCCATTTCGTTATTGTCCATCCTCCCATCATCCAAAAAAATGCAATTTTGATAAGCATTTTAGAATCATTTTTTTATTTTTTCGTCATATTTTCAAATTTATTCAAAAGGCATCGAAGGGCTAAAATTTTTCGGGTAAAATTTGGTAAAGATTCGTTTCTTTTTCATCAGAAAATATTTCGAAGGCTTTCTTCAAATTTCTGATTTCTGAATCATCGCTGCTCGTTTAAATTTCGAATTGAGTACAATTTTCAACTTTCATTTTCCGTATAAAAACAAAACTAAAATGGCTGGAAAATTCAGCTGTAAAAGCTGTTGTTTTTCGTTTGCCAACGGTTCGAGTAGATAAATAATGAGTTCAGGGTGGAGATGTAGTTGATTCGAACGCTCAAACACAGAAGTTTAATTCGGAGACGAATTAAAATGATAAAAATTAATTTCACCTTGTAATTATTTCGTTTTTGCAACAACTTTGTTCTTTTTTAATTATTCGTGATGAGAGTGTTCCCGCTGACGACTCGGATGATAAAAATGAAAAGTGATGAACGCGAAATGTCGAGAGACCGTCAAGAGCCAATTTTTTTTCGCCCGTTAATAATTTATTTGGTTATGAAATTTTCGAACGGAAAGTTCAAACAAACAAAGTACCAGGTTATGAATTAGAAGTGGGGTATTGTTGAAACAAGAAGGCTGCCCCGTTAGGTTTTGCGCTAATTAGAGATTTTACAAGTTGGACTTTTCGTTTGACTTGCGACGTAGCTGAAGGAGAAAATAATTTTATCAAAATGTAACGAGAAAAAATTCGCGGGGCGTTTAACGCTACAACTGCTTTGTTTTCGGGTTTCATCTTGTTTTCTTTCGAGAAATTTTTGCGCGCTGTGTTGATTTTTCAAAAAAAAAAAAAAAGTATTATGGATGGAATATCGGTTAGATAAGTTTACTTATAAAAATCTACCTATAACCTGTGCACTTCTATTAAATGTAAATTTTACATTTGATCGAAAATAGGTTGTTATTTATGTGGATGGGAGGGAGGAAAGGCTTTTTGGCGCTTGTACGAGTATGTCAAATGCGTATATAGAACGGTGGTTTTATTTAATCAAAAATCGACTGTTACAAATACGAGTATATATAGGTAAAAGAGCTTTTAGCATGTCTTTTATTCGGGATTTAAAATGAAGTTTCATTTTACTATATAAGCCGATTATGGGATAATAAACGAGGTTTTACGCCATGTTTGATTCCCTTTGATTTATTATTTCGAGTTGAATAAATTATTTTCCAACTTGCCGATTGAGAAGTATATATCTACGCGTAGGTACGAGTTTTTTACCCGGTCGTTTTGAATTTTTAAGGATTTTAAAGGTGATACGATGAAACACTATTTGGGTTTTTCGCTCGTACCGTCGAGTCGAATGGATTTGCAGCGATAGAAGAAATCGCGTGTGTTCGGGCGATTTTACAAAATTGAATGTTTCGATAATCAGAAAATTATATGAGCGTGACCGCGATGCTGGGATTAATTCTATGTTATGAAAGGAAATGAAATTGTGTTTTGCAGCATATACGAGTACAGTTGTTGCGAGGTTTTGCTGGTATGAGTATTTTTTTGTGTGAGATTCGAGAATGATAGGTATGTGGCGAAGATATTACGACGATTTGCAAATTTTTTCTGGCATAATCACGAGAGTTTATTTCTAATTTATGGTATGAAACATGAAAATTAGGAGGAGTAATTGGATCATTGAAGAAAACAATTTAAGTTGCTGTCGTGAGTTTTTGTATCTGATTTCATGGCTGTTTTTGCATAAACTTATTTCGATTTTTGATTTTCAGTCACTTCAGCGTAGTGCATGTGCAAAAATTTAAAAAAAAGTACAAGAAAGGAAAACGAAAGGAAAGTGCATTTTTTAAACTTATTTAACATCAACAAGGTTTGAGCCGAAACGAAAATAAATCGAAATACATCATAAAAGAACCCTATATCCAGAATTTCAGATGCTAAAATTCAATTTTAGAATTTTTTAAATTTCTAAATTACCTACATCATCGCCCTGCAAAAATTCGAAAATTTGATCTAATCAACAAAAAAATGCTAAAAATTGGTATATACTCTATTTTCGCCCTCCCAAATCGATTGAAAGTAGTTTCGAAACGTTTCGGAGCCTCCAGAAAATTTTGGAATTTTCCAGCATTGAAGAAAATCCCATAAAAATGGTCTATACGAGCACCTCATCATCGCGGATTACCCACATTGATGACTTTTTTCACCTATTGAAGCACAATATTCTGAAATTAATAATTGTCAGTTCAAATCCATATTGCTTGATAAAAAATTTTCCAATAATTTTTTTATTTAAAGACGACAACATACCTACGCATTGAGGTAAAAAGCTGAAAATTTGTAGATACCTACCCTATTTTCGACAACCCCAGAATCGATTGGAAGTAGTTTCGAGACATTTCATAGCACTTAGAAATTTTCGGAATTTTTCAGCTGAAGAAAATTCTATAAAAATGGTCCGTATGAATTTAAGCACCCATAATCACAGACAGTGGCGTAGCCAGGGGGCGACTTGGACGATCGCCCCCCCCCCCATGGCCCCATGGCCTTTTTTTTCAAACATGATTTTTCCAAAAAAAATCGCCCTCGCTTCGCTCGGGCAGTATTTCAGTATCTTTATTTTTTGAACACAGGATCATCCTTTCGATTTGAATCAATCAAATTTGATGAGATTTTCCTTTTTCGGATTAGTGAAATAATTTTCATCGAAATTTGGTTATTTTCACTGGTATTTTAGTTAAAACTTACTGATTTCTTAATCAATTTCCAATTCGTCAAAAAATTCAGTAATTTTAGCTAAATAAAAATCAGTGAAAAATCACTGATTTTCAAATAAATTTATTTCACAGAATCAAAAAGTTGGAATTTTACAAAAATTGGCTAATTCATATTTAGACAGTATAAAGTGTTTGTTCCAAAAGTCCTATAAATCTTTGTGTTACTGTTACAGTCTTTTCATTACACACCCGCTCCGCTACCTCAGACTCAGTTATACGTACACTACAAAATACGCCATGAAAAAAATACTCGATATGTTTCAAAACGACCACAGAAAATTTGACAAAAAAACTCGTTCTTGCCCCCCTCCTCCCCCCCTTGACAAAATCCTGGCTACGCCACTGATCACAGATTATCCGAGATCTTGAAAGATGAGCTTATAGTGTTAAATAAATAGGGATTGGATTAAAATCGATTTCTCTTCCCCAAACGATCATCGATTTCAACTTCAATAAATCGATTTAATCAAATTTTTCACTTTTTCTTAAAAAACGGTAAAAATAATTACAAATTTCACGAGAAAAAATGAATTTTTAAATTCCAAATTCCAAATAAAAAAAACAAAGGAGTGAATTTGATAAAATATACAATTTTTCAAAATTTTCGCATTTATTTTCATTGTTCTTCTTCTGCAATTGTGTAGCATATCAAGTTTTCAACTTTTTGAGGAGTTTATTTTTGAGGAAATAACTGCGTTAGAATAAAGCACTTAATATGAAATGAATTTTGAGTTCAATAGTGGCCTAGTGCATGGTCATAAGACGCGCCAAATCTACAATTTTTTAAATTCGATTAAATCGATTTAAATCGATTTCAAGTGCCACAAAATCGATTTAAATCGATTCCGAAAAAATCCGATTTTTCCAAACCCTTAAATAAAGAAAGAAAAGTCACACGAGTAGCGCGTATACGAGTAAATTGCCACGTGCAACACGTGGGAATAAAAGTCGAGTGTTCGGTCGGAGTTGACGTCATTAAAATTCAAAAGCACCGCGATGCAATCATCTGTTTGAGGCCCGATAATCAAAAATTGTAATTTTGGTATATTTCGACGTACATACTTATTGGAAATAATTTAAATTGTTTTTCGAAATATTGACCTTGAAGAAATAAACATCACAAAAAAAGTGACAAAAACACGTTTTTTCCAAGTTTTTATATTTTTTTGACCAAATTCCATCTTCTCTTTGGGGGTGTAAAAAAATATATGGTGTAACTAAGAATGTGACCAATCGTTTTTTTTAAATTCCAGTCATGGTTACTTCATTTTTTTCTACAGCTTTTCGAAATTTTCGGCCCCCTCATCCCCTAATCATCAGAAAAAATTGGGAAATTCTCACGTATATACCTATCTACTGTACTACTGACTATTTCCTGTGAAAATTTCATGGAAAAATAAAAAAAATTAATTTAAAAATTTAAAATCTATCATCATCTTCCAATCGCGCAAGTGCCTTCAATTCTTTAAAAAAATTGTCAAAAATTCAATACTTTCGAAAATGTCAAAGAAGTTAAAATTGATTAAAATCACTTTTTGAGTACATTTAGTGACCAAGTATTTAGACCACTTTTTTTTTTTTTTTTTGAGAAAATCTGTTTTTATAACATTTTTAATTTTTCTTCACACACAAGTGTAGAAAAATTAAAAAAAACTACAAAACATGGTTTATTAAAAAAATGTGCATTTTGATCCACCTCCACATAGGTAGTCACTAAATAAGCTCTAAAACTGATTTTAATCAATTTTGAATTCTTTTTAGATTATTTTTTTTTGAATATTGAACTTTTAACAATTTTTAAAGAATTGAAAGCTCTTGCGCGGGAAGAAGATATTAATCGATTTCGAATTTTCCATTTTCCCAGTCTTCTCAGCCCTCCTTCTTTTGCACGGTTTGAAACGCTAGACCTCCTCCATTTCAAACGTCCTACCCATTTAAGGAAGGGGGGGCATTATGTTCGTTTGTGCTCACCCGTTCTCCCTGAAAATTAATATAGGTCAGGGCGGGGCGTCAGAAATGGTGCCCACCCATTCAAGATTGAGGGATGGGAGCGGGGTCAATCGATTGTGCTCGGTTTGTGCTGTTTTGTGCAGACATTATTTTTGTTTGTGCTCCCGATGACTAATTTTTAGATCTGATCAGATCTGATGGTTTAAAATCTGAGCGGATCAAAGAAGAGGTCAAAATGTGATATTTTGCAAAATGAAATATTACAAACCTCTTTGTGAGTAGCACATACGAATGGTGCTGTTATTACAATAAAAATCGAATTTAATGATTTCTCATGGTTCCTCATTATTATAAAAAAAATTTCGCCTAAAAATTTTTTCTAAAAAATCAAAGAAAAGAAATGGAGAGTATCTCAGCATAATTTATTTTGCTGGCAACGCTGTAATTAATTTCCGCTAAGTAAACCCGACGCTCGTCTCGTTAAACGCACATTTTACGGGCGTCGCGATGCGCAACGTTGCCGAATTTCCAAATCTTGAATAGGCGAGGCACCATTCTTAACCCTCTATCTTGGCATATATTCATTTTCAAGGAGAAGGGGGTGAGAACAAATGAAATTCGACAATAAATAAACCATTTTTTTTTTTTTTTAAAGGAGCACAATTAATTAAGACCACTCTCGCCCCCCCCAACCCTCCTACTACGAATGGGCGAGGTGTCTGAAATGGAGCCTCAAAGATAAAAAATTCATGTTTTTCGGTCGACCCTAATATACGACCATATTATTCAGGTTGGGGTGGGAGGATCAAGTCTATTTTTTTTGAATGGTCTTACATCAAGACTGGTCTTTTGAGTGAGTTTCGTTCAAATCGGCAACAGATCGGATTTCACTATCTTACCCGGGGAGACTCTTTTTCAAATTTTCAAACTTTTCCAACTTTTGAAATTCTAGGCCAAAATTCAAAAGTTTAACCTCATTATGAAGCACAAATGAAGGCGAGTCCAACCAAAAATGAATTTTCGGTTTTTGGACCATTTAGGGAGAATTTAGAAAATGAAAATCCCACCGGCACCTATGATTTTTCCAGAATTTCCCAACTCTTAAAATTCTGAGCCAAAATTCGAAAGGTCAAGCTCGCTGTGGAGCACAATCAAATACGAGTCTATCTACCATCCGGTGCTTTTTCCATGCTTCTCATTACGATATTTCGTATGGTCGAAAATTGCATTGGAAACATGTTCGCGAAGGTTTTTAAAATGAAAATTTATCGGAACGTATAAACGGTGGCGGAATTTTTCAATATTAATCGGCGATACGAAACACGATCTTGCTCGAGGAAAAGGACTCGACTGCGCGGCTCGGTGGCGTTATTAATAATTAATTCGAAGGAAACGAGAAAGTAGCTTAAATTTAATCTGTTTTACGAGGGCGCGAATAAGACGCATCGTTGGATAACCGAATAGATACGCGATTCGATTTAAGATTTTATTAAATTACGATCGAGTTGCCAGTCGAACGTACCTATAAGATCGATGAGAAGCGCCAGACTGAGGGAGGAGGGCCGGTTAAAAAGTCGTCGGTGGGTTAAAATAATGCCAAAGTTGACGCCGGTTTCAGCTCGGTGCGCTGTAATCTTAGAAGTACCTATTTTAACTAGATAGTTAAGTACGACAATTAGAATATAATTTACGTATATTTTCGCAGTCGCTGTGGTCGTGTAGCGTTTGCAGGCGGAAGCAGCAAAGTGTACAGCAATTAATCGTAGCTCAAGATTCGACAGATAGTTTACTAGACGTGCCGATCGTAGACACGTTACAAAGACGACACTCGGATATACGAATCAGTTCGTCGAATTCGGGCTCGAATATACAATCGCTAGGGGCCGGATTGGCACCGCCGAGATCGCCGGAGCTTCGAAGGCATTCCGATGTATCGCCGGCGTCGTTAAAAGAGCTCGAAAAAGTAAGCAGCGTTGATATTTTATGATTGTTACGCCGCCGCGCCGGTACCCAAGTAAGAATTGAAAGTTGAGACGCGAAAAAAAAACGACGGTTCGGTGCGTTTTCATTAAGGAAAAAATTCACTTCGACGAACCTCGCTAAATTAATAAGTTTAGGTATTTTTATGTTTAGCAGGGAAGAAAAAATTTCCCAGATACCTTTGGCGAGAGCAGGATATACCTAGCAGAATTATCATATTATTAGACGAGATTCATTTTACGTCGTATAAAATATATTCAAAATGGCGAATTATTTGCATTTTTATGAATAATTTCGGGGGCCCGAAAATGTCGGATAAATCCTCGCATATTAGGGAGCTTTGCATTCTAGTAGGTATATCCTGTTCGACCGCAATGAGGCTTTTGTTGACTACCGAATTACGAGGATTTTGCGCGGCGCCGACGCCGGTTAAGGTTTCTCTTCTAGTTTATTACGGTTTATGGCCGCTGACGAGCGAGAGATAATCAAAAATACGCGAAAACTTTGCCGAAGGCGAAGCAAGTGGGAGGTGGAGTGGGTTTTTCGTGTTTTCTCGTTGAGTATACCTATTTACCGATAGATCCCGCATAGGTGAACAAACTGATGGGTGCAGGCTTTGTTAAAGGTTGCTAGTGAAAAACGCGAAGAAATGAGATGGGAGAGGGAGCTCGAATGGAGGCAGAAACAACGCAACTCGAGGTCCGGATCGTCTTCCGGACCTAGTCAACAAATCAAGCCACCCGGTCCGACGTCGCCGTATGATCGAAGACCGTCGACGAACGAGAGCATGTCTTTCAAAGATAAAGATAAGAGAAATATGGGTAAGTAAAGTATTGCTCGTGGTGGGAAATCGGTTACGCAAATATTGATGATTTTCTACTCTTCCGGGAATTATATTCGTGCTTGAAAATAGAGATTTTTCGTTAAAATGGCAGTTTCCTGGAGAAATTGAAGAAGAGGGGTATGACTGAAAGAATATGACCGAATAGGGGATGAATTTGGCCCCAGATGCTTTTGGGCTCCTAAACACCTTAAGTGGTGTTTCTTGACTAGAAAAATTTTCCATAAAATTTTAGATCCATACCCCTTCCTTTCGGGGTTATGGCCATTTTATTGCATTATTTTTAAGAATTTTTCATTTCAACGGAACTAATGGAAATTTTTTGTTCTTTGGCACGAAGTTACATTTCACAGAAGTGTAGGTATTCAAGTTGATAATTTTTTCAACAATTTTGGTGCACTCCTTCACGTTTTTTCGGAAGTTTGACATTTTCACTCGTGAAAAACACCACTCTACTTATCATTTTGAATCAGTGAAAAGTCACTGATAAATAGTCCGAATTGCAGCATAGGAAAAATCAGCAAAATTTACTGATTTTCAGTGAATTTTCGCTGATTTTTCAGCAAATTTCATAAATTTTACCGACCTTTCAGTGAATATTTACTGATTTTCCAGTGACTTTTCTCACTGATTTGTTTTCAGTAAAACAATTTTCCACCAATTTTCTCCTGTGCTGCAATTCTGACTGTTTCTCAGTGATTTTCGATCATTTTCGCTGATTTATAATTGAGAGAGCATAATACGCAAAGAGAAACCATCGAGAAAAATTACTTTAAAAAATACCTACGTTTTTTTAAAATTTGGAATTCGTCTGTATATTTGGTTTTGGCAATATTTCTTCAAACTAAGGGCCAAAAATCACGAAAAACCTACAAAAATGTTTTTTTTTAGCAGATTTTTCAAGTTTTGAACGTTTTATACTGAAACAAATGACCGAACGAAGAAGCTAACCTCGGATTCGTGTTCAGCGAGGCTTCAAGTAAAACGGAAAGGTGTTGGCCGGGGTATTTTCACCTGCTGAAATTGAGTACCTAAGGGATTTGTTTTTTTATTTGGTCATTTCTTCCTTAAAAATTCGTCATTTTCAAGTTTGAATCGGATCTCTCGGGGAAAAAAATTATAATAGACAATTAAAGGCATATTCGGGTTCAACGACCCAAAATTAGTAGAAATCGACATTTATTTTTTTCGATTTCAAAACTTTTGAGTCTCATCTCGTAGATATGCATAGTCAAGTACCTACCCCTTTTTGAGTACCTAGCTACAAAACCGGGCTAAGAGGAGTGACGATGACATTTTTTTTCCACATATCCTCCATATGTTTGAAATTAAATCGTGCCAAAGTTACAATATTTCGCGACCAGAACTCAAACAGGAATTTTTTTAAATTTTTCACAAGCATCAACATAGAAGATCGAGGTCGAAAACAGTTTCTCGAGAACAAGAGCGGGTCATCGAAGACAGGTACCTGATTTTTTTCTCAAATTCCTAATTAATTTTCATTTTGGAATCTCGTTGTTGTGCTGTACAAAATTAATTCATGATTGATTTTCTGATTTGAAGGGGGGAGGGGGAATAGAGTTCAAACATACAAAACCCATTTTTTCGAAAATAAAACAACATTTAAGACCAGTAACTTCACCATCAGTAGTACTACGAAGTTTCAAATTTATATGGGAGGCAGTGGCGTCGTCAGAATCGAAAATTGGGGGGGGCACAAAAGGGGCCGTGTGTTGGACAACTTTTTTTTGCTTTTTCGAAATGGAAAAGAGGGAGGGGAGGGGGAGTGGAGACTGATTTTTTTCACCTGCTAAAAATAGGGAGGGGTAAAAAGGGAGCCTTTTCTGCCCTTTCGTCTCAAATAGATCATAGAATTGTGATTTTGTTTATGCTCGAGCGAAGCGAGGACGAAGTTTTGAAAAAATTGGACTTTTAATGCCCTAAAAAAACATTTTCTCATGTTTTAATGATTTGAAAATCCTATCTGGTGTAAGTGTAATGTAAATTTATAAATATAACATAACATTTGGTGGGGGGGCTAAGCGGGGGCCAGAATTTTTCCGGGGGCCTGGTACCCCCGGGCCCCCCCTTGACGACGCCTCTGATGGGAGGATTTCAACTCAAGGATTACTAAGTATATGTACAATAATGCATTAAAAAAATTGCAAAAATGAAACCCTACCTAAAAAACTCTCCACAAACACCCTTTTCGCAATCGTTTTACTTGAAGTCTCGAAATTCACTTTTTTGTCATAAAAAATCAGTGAAAACAGTGAATTTTAAAAATTTAAGCAAAACTGTCGCGAAAAGGGGATTTTATCGGAGTATTTTGACCTGCTGAACGAAAATTCGAGGTTAGTTTTTTCGTTTAGTCATTTCTCTTTCTGTAAGTGTGAGTATAAAATGCTCAAAATTTGAAAAATCTGATAAAATAGGTATCCAACATTATTTCTGCACGAATTTTTACGATTTTCGGAACTTAGTTGAAAGACCAAATACCCTGCAAAATTTAACACAAAAAACGTTTTTTTTTTTTTTAGTAATTATTCCAGGGGTAGGGGTGCGGTTCCGGAAGATTTTGTTTTCGGGTTTCGATTTTCGGGTTTGGGCTTTCAGTTAAAAAATTCATCGGGTCTTGGGCTCGAATTGGGGTAGTTGAGAATTTCGGGTTTGGGTTTCAGAGCTTACTGTTCAGGGCTTGAATGAAATATTCGGGGTTTTCAAGGGCTTTTCGGAACTTGTTAAACATAAAAATTACCAATTTATTGGTCTGCAGAATTACTATATACCCTAACTTTCCTAAGCTGTCTTCGACTTCGAAATTCAAAAATTAATTTTCGACAGACCTTATTCTCGAAACACCATTTCCAAAAAGAATGTTTAATGAATGGAGAAAAACATTGTAAATAAATCCACATACATTATATAACTGAAAAAATAAAAATGAACAATGAACTATAAAGCACAAACAAAATTGTGCTCATTTTAATTCAAAAAGCATCATGACCACATGAGAATTAACATCATAATGCTCGAATGCTGAAATGCAACAGGTAGAATTGAAGAGAATTTTCAAAAAATAACGTCAATTTAATCTTACCGTTACCACATGTAATTAAAACAGTATTTACACAATTTAATACTTCTACAGAAAGTCCTGAAAAGCCCCGAAAAGATCCGATCACGATTCGATTTTTTTTTGGGGGGGGGCTTGGTTTTTAGAGAAAGGGTTTCAGATTTTCGGTCGGTGCTTTGTAAAAAAACATTTTTAAGGTTTCTGGGCTTGCATATTGAGCCCCAAAATAAAAGATCAAGGCTTTTTTGTATTTCAGGTCATGATCTAGGCCCTGGGCTGCACCCCTCGCAGGGTGATCGCTCTTCGCTTATGGTGTTTTTAAAGATTAAAAACTTCAAAGAGCCGAAAAAGTAAAAAGAAATGCTTCAAAATTGTTGAAAAAATTATCATAAATATACTTTTACAAGATGTAACTTTATGCCAAAAAACAGAAAATTTCTTTCAGTTTAACTGAAATTAAAAATTCTTAAAAATAATGCAATGTTAAAACGGCCATTACTCCGAAAAAGAGGGGTAGGATCCAAAATGTTGTGAACAATTTTTTCCAGTCAAGATACATGACTTGAGGTGTTTAGGAGCCCAAAAACGCCTGAGGCCAAATCCACTCCTTATCCGGCCATACCCTTCACGTTAAAAATCAAATTAGTAATAAATTCAAATTCTTTCCGAAGATTTTTTAAATTACCTACGTGTAAATCGTTTGACGATATTTTTCATCTAAATAATAATTAAGGAGACGCGAGTAGGTACAATAAATTAATTATAATTCTGGGTGAAAATGTGGAAAAAAAAGCACTGCTAGCTCACGAATATATCGAATTAACCGGACGAGAGAAATAAAATAGGTAGCTAATTATAAAGTTACGACAATACGGTTGGTCGAGTTATCAGCCATATTTTTAATTGTATGGTACGTGTTTAACCGCAGCACGGGCGATAATTTGCACGTAATCGAGAAAATTAAAAAAATTTTCAAATAAATTGTTAATCAAGAGCGAACCAAATGCTTGAGTATATTTTTCAGTACTCTACTCTGTCATTATCGTAATATAGAATTACGTATTAGTCACGCAAAACATAGCGTTGTGTATTTGATGAAAAGCCAATTCTACTCGTAAAGGAATTGTGTTTACTTTTTTTTTTATTGCTCGTTGGCTTTAACTTTTATTTATGTATTTATTGATTTACGGATTGCATATAATTATTTTGATAGACGATAATGCACCAGAATCAAACGAATGCAATAGACGCTCAAGTAACGCACCCAAACCTATTCCGGCAGCTTTACGGACACGTAGAAAATCACAAGTGCCGAAACAGCACAGCTACGATGACGAAATAAAAAATTTAGGCAAAAAGTCAAGTTCAAATGTGTTAGAATCGAATAGCGCAGGTATAATTAGCTATAGATGCCAAGATAAGATAGTCGTATAGGGGTGGATTTTACATGTGTAAGGACGAGGGAGCAAGTGTCGTGTCAGTTTTTCTAGCGTCGTAGACAATATTTTGAGGAATTTTGTTGATTTATTGAAATAATTGGAAGAAATGGAGGGGAGGAAGAAGCAGTAGGTAGCAATATTTGGAGTCGAAAACCATTTCTAACTGGTGAAGTTTTTTTTGCATTCAAAATGCATTCAAAATTATCAAAAAACGATTTTTCACTAGATGATCGTTTCCTTTTTTTTTTTTCAAAAGATAACAGGTGGGGAGGGGATAGCTTAAAAGTCGTATCGAGATCTAAAAATAATTTGGTAAAAAATCTCACCCTCTGACTTCCCTCTCATCTCAGCTTTGAAGATGGTCTTAATTTGGATAAGTATTTCTACCATAATAAAAATAATGTTTCACATTTTCCATCTTTCATGATACTCAGTAAAAAATCTAAATAAGACTCGAAAAATATTTTTCCTAATATGATCGACTAATACTTGGTTTGCATTATTCTGACCCGTAAAAATCATGAGAAGGAATTTTCCAATTTTTTTCATATTTTCAAATATACTTTTCTTTACTTATTTTGAAAAAAATGGGTTGAGAGGAGAATAATGATGAAAAATCAGGGGTTTCCAATTTTTTCGAATACTTATTTAAAAAGAAGAAAAACTTGAAATTTTTGAGGACCAATAAAAAAATGGAGTAGGCAAAGTTGAGAAATTGATGTCAATGGATTTTAAGAGTAAAAAGATCAGTAGGTCTAGGAATCTACTTAAAAGAGAATCTTTACAGTCCATCTCGACCGATTAAGCCGAAATTTGGCTCACCAAAAAAATCTTATTGACACTCCAGAATCAAATTTTGAGCTGTCCGGGTGACCAAGATGATTATCACCAGGGTTTGGAAAACATAAAATTTTCCGGTTTTTGTTTTCGTTCTTACTCTATGATTTTTTTTGCTTTGAACAAACAAGTCAGATAAAAATTATTTTTCCATTTGATAAGATGAAGCTTATGAACATCTAACAAGGCATTTCTTTAAAAAATAAAAAATAAAATGAAGAACTTCCAAGTATAATTCAAACAGGGTGTTCTCATTGAAATGTCAATTTCGTAAAAAAAAAACCTATAATTACAAAGTTAGGTCCAATTGCCACCGATCCATGATTTTTTATTGAAATGTCAAGGAATGGGCATTCATTTTTTATTGAAATTGAAAGTTGAGTGACATTCAACTCCCTCCCCTCTTTAAGAATTATTGGAACGTCTTGAGAAAACGAGCATAACATAGTATCAAATGGAGTAGAATTTTTGTTTTCTAAAAATGTTACTTGTTTTTTTTTCTAATTTTTGAAATTGTTAAGCAATCAAATAATCCATGAAGTTCTCCAATTTTTTTAGCTTTACGATTCATTAGATTTTTCAACGCTTAGAAAAATAATTTCAGCGAATTTTACAATTTTTTGAGCTTGATGATCGTAAAATTTTGGTTGTCAATTTTCGGTCTCTTTTTTTCTGAATTATTATATCTCCCTTCTCCACCCCTTCTCTCTCCCTTCTCTCCACCCCATAATATATCTACTTACCTACTTATTGTTTATCAGAATGAAATTATCTTGAAATTAGGGAAATTTCAATCGCTTCACCAAAAACATCAATAAACATATTTCAAAGTGTTGAAAATTTAATTGGAATTTTTTTCATTGGAAATTTTATTTTCAAAAAATGCATTGAAGACTTAAATCTAAAAAAGTTTGAAAAACGTGTTTTATCTGAAAGAAACTGTCAAATGGATTACCCCTTGCAAATAGAACGAAAATTTCTCGTCTACTTCAGTATTTTCTTTCTTCTAGGACTTCAATATTTTGTCAAACTTCATTCTAAGATAAGTCTATATTGTGGTATTTTAGCAGGTATGACTAAAAAGTTGAGCAATGTTTTCTCACTTCAAGACCGCCCACTTGCCCTTTACAAATTATGGATAAATTCTCAGTCCACAAAAAGTTATTTGGATAAAAAGTTCTTGGTTGATTGAACTTGAAGCTTATAAATGTAGTTTAACACTTGCAGCTTTCAATTTGAGGCTTTCAGCTTAAGCTTAAAATTTTCAGTTGAGGTCTTGGGTATGATGCTCATGTTATTAAATTGTGGAAATGGTCAGGCACCTAATCAATAAATTACTTAGCTTGAAGCTTACACGATACCATTTGCACTTCACATTTACTTAGTTTTATATGTAAGTACATAATGTACAATTAGGGTGGAGTGAAAAAACAACATTTCTTGGATTTTGACCAAATTTAGTGAGGAGGTTTACTTTGAGTGAGAGACTTCACAAAAAAAATTCGAGCCCCCGAGTGGAAAGGGGAGGGGAGTAGAAGGTGCTCAAAGTGCACCTCATTTTGAAAAAAACGCTGTTTTTTGCGTTTTTTAGCCAATCAAAATTGAGTGAGAAGCTTTTGAAGGACTTAAAAGATGCGATTTGAGTTTCTACATCTCCCTAAACACCTCCATTTCACCCGCCCCGCCCATTTACGATAGGGGGGTGGGAGTGGGGTCAATCGTTTGTGCTAGGTTTGTGCTGGTTTGTGCTGGCATTAGTTTCGTTTGTGCTCATTCCCTTTCCCTAAAAATGAATATAGGTCAGGGTGGGGCGAGTGAAATGGTGCCCCGCCCATTTGTGATAGAGGGGTGGGAGTGGGGTCAATCGTTTGTGCTAGGTTTGTGCTGGTTTGTGCCGGCATTATTTTCATTTGTGCTCCCTCCCTTTTATGGGCGGGGCAGTTGAAATGATGCCCGCCCATTCGAGATAGAGTGGTGGGAGTGGGGTCAATCGTTTGTGCTAGGTTTGTGCTGGTTTGTGCTGATATTATTTTCGTTTGTGCTCCCTCCCTTCTGTGGGCGGGGCGTCTGAAATGCTTTCTGAAAAACCTTGAAGATAAAACTTGAAAAAAATTGTAACAGTACCAATCGTTTGTGCTACTCACGGAGAGGTTTGTGCTGCTTTTACATTTTGAAAAAATTTACATTCTGACCCTTTTTTTGATTTTCACAGATGTTCTATACCCTGGGCGGGGCGCTTGAAATGGTGCCCCGCCCATTCGTGATTGAGGGACGAGTGTGGGGTCAATCGATTGTGCTAGGTTTGTGCTCGTTTGTGCTGGCATTATTTTTGTTTGTGCTCACTCCCTTTCCCTAAAAATAAATATAGGTCATGGGCGGGGCGCCTGAAATGTTGCTACGTCACCTCAAGATTAAGGGGTGAGTATGGGGTCAATCGATTGTGCTAGGTTTGTGCTCGTTTGTGCTGACAATATTTTTGTTTGTGCTCCCTCCCTCCTCTGGGCGGGGCATCTGAAATGGTGCCCCGCCCTTTCAAAATTGGGAGACGGGTGTGGGGTCAATCGATTGTGCTAGGTTTGTGCTCGTTTGTGCTGACATTATTTTCGTTTGTGCTCCCGGCCTTCCAAGGTGGAGCGTCAGAAATGCTTTCTGAGAACCCTCGGAAATGAATCTTGATGAAAATGGTTTGCAGTGAGTGGCGAGCATTTTTTTCTCAAAGTCCACATGGTTTTGCGATCTGAATTATTTTCAAACTGGTTTTTTCCATTTTTTAAACTTCAAAATTTTTGAAGTCCAAAATTTTTTGCTCAGAATTTTTCAAACATCTACATTTTTTTTCAACGAAAATTTACAAACTCTGAATTTTTTTCAACCTTAAATTTTCAAACTCCGAATTTTTAAATTTTTCCAACGTAAATTTTCAAATTCTGAATTTTTTTCCTGTTAATTCTTCCCTCTAAATTTTTTAAACTTCAACACTTCTACGTAAATCGGAGTCTTCTTCAGGAATATTCTGAAAAATACAATTGAAAATTATTTTTCACAACTACATTGAAAATAATGAAATATACAATAAAGACATTTATTTTTATTTTTTTTATTGTATATTTCATTATTTTCAATGCAGTTGTGAAAAATAATTTTCAATTGTATTTTTCAGAATATTCCTGAAGAAGACTCCGATTTACGTAGAAGTGTTGAAGTTTAAAAATTTAGAGGGAAGAATTAACAGGAAAAAAATTCAGAATTTGAAAATTTACGTTGGAAAAATTTAAAAATTCGGAGTTTGAAAATTTCAGGTTGAAAAAAATTCAGAGTTTGTAAATTTTCGTTGAAAAAAAATGTAGATGTTTGAAAAATTCTGAGCAAAAAATTTTGGACTTCAAAAATTTTGAAGTTTAAAAAATGGAAAAAACCAGTTTGAAAATAATTCAGATCGCAAAACCATGTGGACTTTGAAAAAAAAATGCTCGCCACTCACTGCAAACCATTTTCATCAAGATTCATTTCCGAGGGTTCTCAGAAAGCATTTCTGACGCTCCACCTTGGAAGGCCGGGAGCACAAACGAAAATAATGTCAGCACAAACGAGCACAAACCTAGCACAATCGATTGACCCCTCACCCGTCCCTCAATTTTGAAAGGGCGGGGCACCATTTCAGATGCCCCGCCCAGAGGAGGGAGGGAGCACAAACAAAAATATTGTCAGCACAAACGAGCACAAACCTAGCACAATCGATTGACCCCACACCCGTCTCCCAATTTTGAAAGGGCGGGGCACCATTTCAGATGCCCCGCCCAGAGGAGGGAGGGAGCACAAACAAAAATATTGTCAGCACAAACGAGCACAAACCTAGCACAATCGATTGACCCCATACTCACCCCTTAATCTTGAGGTGACGTAGCAACATTTCAGGCGCCCCGCCCATGACCTATATTTATTTTTAGGGAAAGGGAGTGAGCACAAACAAAAATAATGCCAGCACAAACGAGCACAAACCTAGCACAATCGATTGACCCCACACTCGTCCCCTCAATCACGAATGGGCGGGGCACCATTTCAAGCGCCCCGCCCAGGGTATAGAACATCTGTGAAAATCAAAAAAAGGGTCAGAATGTAAATTTTTTCAAAATGTAAAAGCAGCACAAACCTCTCCGTGAGTAGCACAAACGATTGGTACTGTTACAATTTTTTTCAAGTTTTATCTTCAAGGTTTTTCAGAAAGCATTTCAGACGCCCCGCCCACAGAAGGGAGGGAGCACAAACGAAAATAATATCAGCACAAACCAGCACAAACCTAGCACAAACGATTGACCCCACTCCCACCACTCTATCTCGAATGGGCGGGCATCATTTCAACTGCCCCGCCCATAAAAGGGAGGGAGCACAAATGAAAATAATGCCGGCACAAACCAGCACAAACCTAGCACAAACGATTGACCCCACTCCCACCCCTCTATCTCAAATGGGCGGGGCACCATTTCACTCGCCCCACCCTGACCTATATTCATTTTTAGGGAAAGGGAATGAGCACAAACGAAACTAATGCCAGCACAAACCAGCACAAACCTAGCACAAACGATTGACCCCACTCCCACCCCCCTATCTCAAATGGGCGGGGCGGGTGAAATGGAGGTTCCCTAAACCATCGCCATCCTTCTCCGATCAAAACTCTGACTGCTACCAGGGGGTTGAAAAGTTGCATACTTATTGCAATATTTCAATAATATGAAATTATCACTCAAGCTGGAATGATTTTTTTTTCATCGAGTAATAATACAGTCTTTTTAGCTAAAATAAAGCCCAAACCCAAAATAAATTAGCAGAAAGGGGAAGTTTCGTATATAAGCTCAGTAAGACATGTATTTCAATATTCCCGAACTTCCCTAAAATTGGTGAATATTTTGACCCCTTTTTAAGGGATGAGGGGGTTCAAATTTTGGTTTTTCGGCCATAACTTTCAAAATTACGCATTTATGGAAAAAAAGGTGAAACAAAAATTGTAAAGAATTAAAAAACAAATAATTTTGTTATTTACAGTTTTCCCCTAGGACGTCATGGAAGGGAGCTGGAGCCTTCCAAAAAAAATCAATTTTGAAAATTCCTTATTAACAGAAATAATTATCAAAAATCGGGTTAATCGACTTTTGAAAGCGGGTTTTCAGCATAGTATATCCCATTACTATGTAGAACAAGAAAAATGTATAGCCGACCCCTCATCTCAAAGTAGGGGGGTGGACTCTCCGTAGAAAAAGTCGAGTTTTCCCCCACGCATAGCTCAGCTACAGTGAAAAATTCGAAAAATTGGTTCAAACAAACATTGTAGAGCGTTAAAAGACAAACATTGTACTCTTTTTACTTTTTTTCTAGGTGGTCTTGGGGGCGAGTTATCGCAAAAAGAAAAATAATTGGCGCAGCGTTCAAAAATGTTTTCCGAATTTTGTACCTTGTCTTTTGAGGTCCTATTTAGTTTCAAGGGTTAAATGATAATAAAAATTGGGTTCAGTGATCACAAAACCCCCCAGAAATCCACTTTTTGGGCTATCGGTTCGCTAGATTTTATACCAGATCTACACATGCGTAATTTATTGAGTTGATAAAAAATTTTTGAACGCCGCGTCGCTTTTTTTCTTTTTGCGATAACTCGCCCCCAAAACCACGTAGAAAAAAAGCAAAAAAAATAAAATGTTCGTCTTTTAACGCTCTACAATGTTTGTTTGAACCAATTTTTCGAATTTTTCACTGTAGCTGAGCTATGCGTGGGGGAAAACTCGACTTTTTCTACAGAGAGTCCACCCCCCCTACTTCGAGATGAGGGGTCGGCTATACATTTTTCTTGTTCTACATAGTAATGGGATATACTATGCTGAAAACCCGCTTTCAAAAGTCTATTAACCCGATTTTTGATAATTATTTCTGTTAATAAGGAATTTTCAAAATTGATTTTTTTCGGAAGGCTCCAGCTCCCTTCCATGACGTCCTAAGGAAAAACTGTAAATAACAAAATTATTTGTTTTTTAATTCTCTATAAGTAATTTTTGTTTCGCCTTTTTTTCGTAAATGCGTAATTTCGAAAGTTATGGGCGAAAACCCAAAATTTGAACCCCCTCATCCCTTAAAAAGGGGTCAAAATATTCACCAGTTTTAGGGAAGTTCGGGAATATTTAAATACATGTCTTACTGAGCTTATATCCGAAACTTCCCCTTTCTGCTAATTTTTTTTGGGTCAAAACCTAAAAAGTCCGTAAGTATTATAAGTGTAAAAAATTTTTTTTCAACCACTGAAAATGAATTTTGTAAAAAAATTGAAAATTTTATACACCAGTGCAGCCAACAGTAAATCATAAAATTCCAAAATACGGAATTTATATCGACTTTGAATTGATTATTTTTTCGCCCGAAAATATTATATATTTTTTTCAATCACTGAAAGCATATTTCGATTTTTTTCGAAAATTTTGTAAGTCAGTGCAGCCAGTTGCTAACTGCGATATTCTAATATTATGAACTCGAATCCATTAATTTTTCGTCAAGTGATTGGACCAATTTTTTTCCCCAATAAATAGAAGTACGTTTCGAATTTGAAGACTTCGAAACATCACAATTAGCAACTGGCTGCACTGACGTACAAAATTTTCGAAGAAAAATTTTAATTTTTATATTTCTGATGATTGAAAACAAAATTATTGGGTATTTTTCAAATGATAAAAAAATTAATTCGAGGTCAGCGTAAACTCCATAGTGTAGCATGTCACGATTTGTAGCTGGCTGCACTGACATACAAAATTTTCGAAATATACTTTCAGTGATTGAAAAAAAAAAATGCATAATATTTTCAGGCAAAAAAATAATCAATTCAAAGTCGATATAAATTCCGTATTTTGGAATTTTATGATTTAATGTTGGCTGCACTGGTGCACAAAATTTTCATGAAAATTTTCAGTTTTTTTCAAAATTCATTTTCAGTGGTTGAAAAAAATTTTTGTACACTTACTCGATGAAAAAAAAATCATTCCAGCTTGAGTGATAATTTCATATTATTGAAATATTGCAATCTGCAACTTTTCAACCCCCTGGTAGCAGTCAGAGTTTTGATCGGAGAAGGATGGCGATGGTTTAGGGAGATGTAGAAACTCAAATCGCATCTTTTAAGTCCTTCAAAGGCTTCTCACTCAATTTTGATTGGCTAAAAAACGCAAAAAACAGCGTTTTTTTCAAAATGAGGTGCACTTTGAGCACCTTCTACTCCCCTCCCCTTAACACTCGGAGGCTCAAAATTTGTTTGTGAAGTCTCCCGCTCAAAGTGAACCACCCCACCAAATTCGGTCAAAATCCAAGATATGTTTTTTTTTTCGATCCACCCTAATGTACATGTAGGTATGTAGTTAACAATTTCATAAAAACAATCTGACTCACAATTCATTAATTCACTACAGCTATTGCTCACAAAACTTCATTTATGTACTCTGAATTTTCAAATTTTGAAGACAATTACTTCATCGACTTCATTAAATCATTTCAGTTCCATCTGATGGTATTCAAACCCATTATACGACCAAGACTGACCCAAAGTTGCCAATTGTTGCAGCTATACCGAGACGTGCATCAGCCTACGACGTATACCACAAACGACCAGACGGCTCGTTGATGGCCGCTGGAAAGCCAGATCCGGGTCGTAGATCATCGTTCAGAACACCATCGCCGAACGATAAAGAAGAAGCACGTATGGATGCCAAACGAAGGGCATCTTGCCGACCGCCAATGTCGAGCGATAACGAAGAGTCCTTTAGTCCAGTTTCAAGACGACAATCCATGAAACCGAAACCACTTAGTGATTTAGGCGGTGAGTGCCAAGTTTTTTCTTTCATATGCTGGCTTTGCATTACACGTGTCGAATAGGTATTCGTATTGATCGGGGTGCGCAAATCGACGGTGGGTAGGTTGTGGGACTTGGGAGTGAGGAAATAGACCGTAAGTAATGTGTAAACATTGCTTGAAAAACACTTTACGCTTTTATACATTTCGGTTTACTGTTTAATCTGATTTCAACGCGGAGAAGTTGTAGCGAGGCGAATCAACAGTGTTTTTGCGAAAACGCCACTTTTATCCGTTCGCATCGCAATTAAATAAACCTTTTGACGCGAAGAACAAAGCGGAAATTAAACTTACCGCGAGAAATGCTTTTTGGGAATAAAAAATTTTTCGATGGCGTTGCTTTCGTCGGTAGGTAAATAATTCGAATCTGCTAAATTAATTCGTCGTGTTGGGAGGTGCATGAAGGTTAGCTGCGTATTGCGTTCTACTGAAGAGTAAAAGATTTGAAAAAGAGAATCCAGCCGATGAATTTCCATCGATAAAGAACGGCAACAATGAATTCATCGTGCTTTTTATTCGACGATTGCAATTGTATAATGGTTATGTTAAACCTATCAACCGAAAGCGAGTCTAAAATACTTTCAGGAATGGCGAAATCTTTTCGAGTGGTGCGCCTTTCTTTCAACCGTGCCCAGGTCAGAACACCACCCAGAAACGTTTTTTCCAAATTCAAATATTTTCGTCAATTTTCACGTTGAAATTTTCTCAATTTTTTTCTTAACCCTAAAAGTTTTTCGCAACGTTTTTTCCAACTGAAATTTTTTCCAACTCTAAGATTTTCTCAATTTTTTTTCTAACCCTTCACTTTTTCCAAAAATTTTTTTGAACTTTGAAATTCTTTCCTAAAAAATTTTCGAACCCAAATTTTCTTTCAGATTTCTTTATTCTTTCACATTCCAAGATATTTCACCAAGATTTTTTCGAACTATGAAGTTTTCTCTCAAAATATAGGTAATCCAACTCTCAAAATTTTTTCCAATACTCATTTTTTTATGCAAATTTTTCTCAAAATTTTTTGATTTCTGAAATTTTTTCTAGACTAACATTTTCTCTCGGGTTTTCTAACACTAAAATTTCTTACCAAAATTTTTGCCAACTCTGAAATTCTTTCCTACAAAATTTTCTAAACTAATTTTTTTTTTCAAATTTCTATATTTTCTTAACACTCCAAAATATTTCACCAAAATTTTATTTCGAAATATAACCCACTCTTAAAATATTTTCGCATTCTCATTTTTCTATGGAATTTTTTCTCAAATTTTTTCATTTTTTCAAATTTTTTTTCAAAATTTAATCCAACCGAGGAATTTTTTCAAAAAGTTGAAAAGTTTTCCAACTCCAAAACTTTTCTTATGACTTTCATTTTTTGATCGGTGCACTGTTTTTACACGTGAGCTGTGACCTCATCGTCCATGTTTGAGTTTGGAAAAAAAAAAGTTTGAAAGTTCCGAAAAAATATTTTGAGAGAAAATTTCAGACTATGAAAAATTGTAGGAAAAAATTAAGGTTAGAAAAAATGGAGAAAAACATTTTAGAAATTGAAAAAAAAACAATAAAAAATTTCAGATTTGAAAAAATTAGGGTTGGTAAGACTTGGAAAAAATTTGATTGGGAAACATTTTGAAAAAAATTTATGTTGAAAAAAATCAAAAAAATTCCGAGAATAATGTAATTAAATATTGGGAAAAAATTTTACAATTAAAGAAAACTTCGAAAACAAACCTCGGAGTTGAAAAATTTTGAGAAAAAAATTTATTAGAAAAAAATTGAAAATTGAATTAAATATTGAGAAAAAATTTTTAGAATTTAGGAAAACTTTGAGAACAAACCTCAGAGTTGAAAAATTTTGAGAAAAAAATTTATTTGAAAAAAATTGAAAATTGAATTAAATTTTGAGGAGAAAATAATTTCAAGTTGGTAAAATTTTAGAGAAAAAATTTCAAAGTTCGAAAAAATATTGAGAAGAAATTTTAGGGCTAAAAAATTGAGAAAATTTGAACCTAATAAAAACGACGAACAAATTTTGGACTCGAAAAAAAGACGTCGCTGCTTGATGTATTGCGCGTGGTAAAAAAAAAAGTGCACTGTACGAAAAGAAATCGCCCTTCCCGCGAGTATATTTATACTCTTATACCAGAAAAAAAATAAAAAAGGAAAGAGAAACATGGCGAAAAGCTCAACGCGTAGGAGTGCCGTTTTCCACTATGAAAGCTATTAAAACTTTCAACTAGAGTGATTTGGAAATTTTCGCTGTTCACTCTGACGTCAAGGTGCAGAAAATTTCCAATTTTAATATACGTAAGTAGTGAGAGTGTTGCTAAAAGGTGTCTGGCGAATCGTGAACTCGATGGGAAAAAAATTACCTACCAGCTTCAGATTAAAAATAAACTTTACAAATATTCGCCAACATTTTGAAAATTAACGTAGGCACGGTCGCGCAGCGCGGAGCCGAGTGTCGGATTTTCAACTTTTACTTTTGGCTCCGTTTGACGTTTTATTTTCGACGATTTGTTTGTTTTCCTTCTTCGTATTTTCTCGTTCTTACCGGGGTCTAGCAGTTACGCCCTGTTTGCAAAAACGTATAAGCTCTTAGTTTTGCGAAGTGTCAAGTTGGGTTATCAATTGGTTTAGATTTAGACTTTAAGATGTATAAAGTGGGCTTTTTTGGCGTTGTGTTGGTGACATCCGAAGGGAAAATCTACAGATCTGATTTGACACCTACATATTTGCATCATCAGATGCTATAGCTGTTCAATTGGTATATTTGAATGCTTAATGTGCCACGTGTCTGTATTTCACACTTACTCATTGCATCATTTTTATTTTTTGACAATGACATTGTTGTTACCTAAATGTTTCACATACCTCTGGAGAAAATTTGAAGAATTAACGCTACAAATTGCATGCTCTCAAAAAATTCTTCATCTCGATTTTCAGCTGCTAATGGATTCTGCAAGTGGCCACATTGACATAACAATACTTCCACTTAGTCAACTTTTTTGATTGATCAATTTGTTTCATTTGCATATGACAATTGGATACATTGAGTAATAAGAGCAAGAAGAACACAAACGGTTTAAAAAAATGATATTTGGTTCCACTAAAACTAATAAAACACCGTTCCTTGTCTGCAAGGAAAAATGAAGACTCTTGAGAGAGGTGAATTTTAGAAACATACCATTAGGGTAAGGGTGCCTAATATCGGCCCGTTCCTAATATCGGCCCGCAGCCAATCTCGGCTCCTAATGCCTCGATCGAGCTAGAAAAAAAATTTCTTATGCATTTTTCACAGAAAAAACGAATAAGACCAAAATCGTAACCCTACAGCCAAAACTCGCGGAGATGAATCAAAAAAACTGTTTTCAGAAAGTGCACATTAAATTTATCTGCGCTTTCCAATCACTGTGCTAAAAATGTGTTTGCTTGTATTGTGATTTTGAAAATTTATATCGTTAGAGAAGAAATTAAGTAATTTAATGGGGTAATTGTTTCAAAATTTTAATTAGAGTAAGTATTTTTAATATTTTTTTGAAAAATAAACTATGGTGTGTCCTAATATCGGCCCCCTCTTACATACGGTTTTCTATTCAGAAATGCAGGGAGAGAAGCGGAAAAGACAGACATGGTCACAAGAAGTGATGGCAAAAGCTGTCAGGGCTGTAAGGAGTAAAGATTGTGGTTTCAGAAAAGCATTGAAAAGATTTGGGTAAAATGTTCAAAATGTTTTACAAGGGGGCACGATGTTTGTGATGCCGCGGTGGATGAGTGTGCCAACAAGAAAATGTATATTTGTTCTCACTGTTTAAATAGTTAAATCATCAAATGTAATGATTTTTTTGTGATTATATTCATTTTCTGACGATTATTTGGTCATTTTTGCGAATTTTTAGGGGGGGGGGCGATATTAGGAACCCATTTTTTCAATTTTGCATTTTCTCACTTTTCGGAAAAAAATTTGCCGAAAATCAGAAGAAAAATTGGGGGGCTAAAATTTTAGGATATGAAACTACAGTATATACCCGACATTTTAAGCCATCACAGACATTTCTTGGTGAATTACAGGTCGAGCTATTCGAAAAATAAAGATGGGGGTCGATATTAGGCGCCCTTACCCTTAACCTTTTTCAGTCTGGGTGGAGGGGGTACCGCAGAAATTTGAAATTGACAAAATTCAGTAGAAATTTGAAGTTATCAAAATTTAGCATTGATTTTCCAAAATTCAGCCTAAATCGGTTATACAGATGATTTAATCCACTTGGGAAGCCAAATTGTCCTTAAAAATCAGTAATTGGCAGTTTCGAGTTATCTACAACTGTGTTTTGCTATCATGTAATATGCCCACTATGTTGGGACTTCAGAAAGAGAAAAAAATATTTGGAGAACTAAATTTTTTTGTTGATTATGAACCTTTTTTCGAAATCATTTTAGAAATTCAAGAGCTGAAAACCGTTGGTAACACTGAATATTTGATAGGTATGAAAGTGCCGATACCTATGTTCTATGGCTTCCTTTCTGTACCATCAGATGACATATCTAACTGGATTTTTGTTTTTTTGGACTTGACCCACTTAGGAAAAAAACTCTTCAATTGTACATACTTACTAGATACCATACTTAATAGTAATTTGAAGTTTTCAGAATTTTTGATATTTTAAAAAATAGAGATAGAAAAGTAAAAAAAATTCTTGCTAAAATTAAAAATTGGAAAAAATTTTAGTCAAAAATTGAAAATTTTAAGAATTTTATGAATTAAGAATTGAAAATTTTCTTAATCAGGAATTTAAATTTTTCAACCATTTTTTTTTACCAAAAATTGAGTACGATCATGTTTTGTAAAAAATAAACAGCAAGGAAGAAGAAACGTTAAAAAATTCTATTGAAATTTTCAAAAAAAAAAAAAGGGTTCAGCAATTTTTATACCGGAGCTCGACATGACAGTCGCTTTCATAGGCTCTATTTTGGGACATTTGCACAATTTGTGATCAGAAAAGATTCGAACTGTTGAAATTGAAAAATTATACATGATTCGAGATCATGAAAGACAGGATAAGAGAAAATTTAAATGACAAAAATTCAGTAGGTATGGAGCAGGGTAGAGTAGAATAAAGTTATACCTGGAGGGGGTACAAGAGAAATTTGAAATCACCATAATTGATGGTGTAAAAGAATAGGTACAAGACAGGAGAAATTTTAAACTACCAAAATTGATTAAAAAGGACTAATATGTACAAGATGGGAGAAAAATCCACCAAGATTTATAGGGTGGAATGGGAGGAAACAGGAGAAAATTGAAAAAAAAAAAAAAAATTCACCATAGAATAGGGTCGAGTGGAACTTAGTAAAATTCATCCTGGAAAACAATACAGAAGAAATTTTAAAATCCTCAAATTTCTCATGGAATGGGACTCGGGAGAAAATGAAATGATCAAAATTCAGTTTGGAATGAAGTGCAGCAGAACTTACCAAAATTCAGCCTGGAGGGGATACAGCAGGAATCGAATATTTACCAAAATTCAGCATGGCGGATAGTGCAGTCTCAAAATAATAAAACGAATTAGATTTTAAAATAATACGATTGTCTGGTGAGTGGTCTGCCATATTTTATTGTTGGATATAACCATGTACTACTAAAAAAAACTTTGCTTGAACAAGTTGCATATCTTGAAAATTGAAGGGGCAAATGCGGTTTTTTAAAAAATCACGTAATTTTTTTTTCATATTTGCCTACTTTGAAAATTGAAGGGGCTACAAAAAATTTTGTTCAAAAAAAAGTTAGGCAAAAAGTCATATAATGAAAATTTATTCAGTTTTCAAAATACTATCCATTCCGTTGAAAAAAAATTTTACACGATTTTTTAAAAAACATTTGCCCCTTAAATTTTCAAGATATGCAACTTGTTCATCCTACGTTTTTTTTTTTCAGTGGCACTCGGTTATATCCAAAAATGAATTGTGGTAGGCTACTCGCCGGGCACCCTGTATACCCAACCTTTCCATTTTGAAAATTTTTCTCGTACATTCGTTCTATCATTAAAATTGACTGAATTCTGAACAAAACACCGTTTCGTTGCAGGACCCAATGATGGCGATTCATCACCATCATCACTATCAGAATTCACCGACGAAGAAAGAAGAGCCAGACGACGCGGATCTCAGCTGTAAGTACACGTATTACAGTCGATTTCCCATTACACGCTGCAGTCTACTTATACAATCTCGAACTGAAAATTTTATTAATGCACGTAATAAAAAATAAATAAAAATATAAGAAAACAAATAATAACGTTGGAAAACTTTTTCTCGCGAACCCGAAACGAAAACGCCCGCGTATTTTCCCACAGAGATGGATACGAGAAAGATTCGAAAAAAGAAAAAAAACACTTATAACGATAAATTTTCTATAAAAATTGCAACATCCGTTCCGCGGCCCACCATCGCGTGTATAAAATCAGAAAATCTTTATCAACTAATCCTTATATGCGCCAAGTTGAAGCGAAAGAATAAAACGATGCACTTCGTAGAGCTGCGTTTTCTTGTGTTTTTTTCCCCTTTACGCTCGAGTTATCGTCTAAAAACTAACAAACAATTCCAATATCCGATTTCGAAAACGTGCTTTAAATTTTATTAGAAGAAAGCAAGAAAAACCATACGATAGAGAAAAACCTCCGAAAGATAATCAGTTTATCTTGTTACAAAGGGTTACCGAGAGAGACGGAGAAAAAATACACGAATAGATTTTTTTTCTCCTGTATATCGAGGCTTTTTAGAAGTGTGTAGAATTTCAATAATAGATAGGTACACCTACTTACGTATTTGTATAGATTCGAGGTATACTCCTGTGCGGTTCAAGTTATAGGTAGCTGGGTGCTTATCGAAGTTCAAATTATACATTAAGTTCCCCTGTCAACCGTTGAATAGGCTACACATATATCTTACCCATTTTTTATTAATATTTTCATCGATAAATTTTTTTAAATTCAGTTTGGTAACTTTCTGAAGAAAAATTCCATGTAATTGTTTTAAAAAGTTTCGTTGATCAGAAAATTTTTAGGAATTTTTCCAATAATAGTCTACAGTCCAAGAGGTAAAAAGTGTTCATTGAGCTTTCCGAGTCTTCGAGTCCTTTGCGAGTCCTTTTTCAGAGCAGACTCGCGACAACCCTGGCCATGTAGTCCCAAAAAATCGCATTTTGAATTTTTGCCGTGGCACAATAGGGAGCTGAGGCCTGAACCCCCCTATTTTTCCCAATTACCAAATTTGACCTTGGATAAAAAAATGTTCACATTCTGGTAGCAGACACTCCCCTGACTCCAAATATATGCCACATCCCCATGGGTCACGGGCACCATGGAGTGCTGGGACCCCAATGTGCGATTTTTTGCCAAATTCGATCATTTTTGGCACAATAATGCCTCTGTAGACATCATGCGGTATGGTGCGATTTCCTCCTCCTTTCATTAAAAATAGGTTATGAAAAAAAATCTAAAACTTGCGTTGCGACCTATCAAAATGGGTTAAAATTTCACGAGCAGAACGAAATTATTGATGAAGATTGCTTTTGAGCAATCTTAACCCATTTTGAGCCCTAAATTGGGTCAATTTTTAAGTATTATCAAAGAATTGACTTGTGACCTATGAAAGTGGGGTAGAATTTCGCTAGAAATTCAAAAATAACATCCATTTTTTTTTAGAAACTTTTGAGAATTTTGAGCCTCAAATTGAGTCAATTTTTGATGGCACGTGATCTATGAAATAAGCCTTTTTTTGATTTTGTAGATTTTTAGATTGACCTATCATGGATTAAAACTTCCTTTTTATTAATTAAGATTGCTCATTTTTTCGCAATCCATAATGAAATATTATGTGCTTAAAATTACTCAAACTTAGAAGTTTCCCAAAAAAATTTGATTGGTATTTTTGAATTTCTAGCGAAATTCTACCCCACTTGCATAGGTCACGTGGCAATTTTTTAAAATTAATCCAAAATTGACTCAATTTGAGGCTCAAATTTTTCAAAAGTTGCTCAACAAAATTTAGATGGAATTTTTGAATTTCTGGTAGAATTCTATCCCACTTGCATAGGTCACGTGGCAATTTTTTAAAATTAATCCAAAATTGACTCAATTTGAGGCTCAAATTTTTCAAAAGTTGCTCAACAAAATTTAGATGGAATTTTTGAATTTCTGGTAGAATTCTATCCCACTTTCATAGGTCACGAGCCAATTTTTTGAAATTAATCAAAAATTGACTCAATTTAATGCTCAAAATTCTCAAAATTTACCTCATAAAAGTTTTGGATGGTATTTTTGAATTTTTAGCGAAATTCTACCCCACTTTCATAGGTTACATGTCAATTCTTTGAAAATACTGAAAAAATGACCCAATTTAGGGCTCAAAATGGGTTAAAATTGCTCAAATGTAATCTTCGTCAATAATTTCGTTCTGCTCGTGAAATTTTAACCCATTTTGATAGGTCGCAATGCAAGTTTCATAATTTTTTTTCATAAATTATTTTTAATGAAAGGAGGAGGAAATCGCTCGTTTTCAAAACTTTGAAATTTCACCACGACCTATTTTGTCAACAGTTTTCCTCAAACTTTGGCTCATTGGACGCGGAATGAACCCAAGAATACATTGCGTTTGATTTTTTTTTATCCAGCATACTGCATGATGCCTACAGAGGCATTATTGGGCCAAAAATGATCGAATTTGGCAAAAAATTGCACATTGGGGGCCCAGCACTCCATTGTGCCCGTGACTCAAGGGATGTGACATATATTTGGAGTCAGGGGAGTGTCTGCTACCAGAATGTGAAAAAAATTTTGTCCAAGGTCAAATTTAAAAATTGGGAAAAAAGGGGTGTTTCAGGCCTCAGCTCCCTATTGTGCCAAGGTAAAAATCCAAAATGCGATTTTTTGGGACTACGGGATCCATACCTTCAATAAACCAACTGATTTTTTTGTCCAGCAAAAATGCACACTAATTTCGATTTCTAGAGCACGTTTTGCCTCTTGGACTGTAGACTATAATGACCTTGGTCCAGTTTCCGCGTTAACTTTTTTTTACATTTTCATTTTATCGCTTATTTTTCAGTTTTACTGAGATTTTTTAAAGATTTCCAGCAACTTTTTTTTGACATTTCATGAAAAATTCCCATCGACAAATTTTTCAGAAAAGTTTTATAATTTTTTTAAAATCGATTTTAAACAAAGTTTCTTCAAATTTTGTGATATTTCATCTAAGTATTACTTACTTAATTCTTCAAAAACTGTTTTCCCAAAAAAATTCTGATTTTTTTTCATTTTACATACACTTTTTGAAAATTTTCGACTGAAAACAGCTCCATTTCAGACGGCACTCATTCAAGGAGGGGTGAGAGTTGTCTTAAACGATTGTGCTCGGTTTGAGCTCTCATGTGCTGGAATTATTTTCATTTGAGTTCACCTCCATCTCTGAAAATAAGTATAGGTTAGAACGGGAGCGTCAGAAATGACACCCGCCCCCATTCAAGATTAAAGTATGGTCCCTATTATCATTTTCGTTTCTGCTCCCAATGACAAATTTTTAGATCTGAGTAGATTCCTTTTTTATAAAAATTTTTCCAAGGTATTCAAAAAATTTAATGGTTTTTTATGTTAAGACTTTTTTCAATTTTCCTTGCTCGTAGAAATGGAAAATTTTTTCCAATTTTTTGCATGAAACTTTTTACATTTCTACGCTACAAAATTTTACGAGTATCTTTTTTTTACTCGGAAATTTTAACCCTTTTCGAATTGAAAAGTTGACTCGAAAATTTCAGAGTTCATTTCCTTGAAAAATTTCACCATCTTTTTACCTACCTACTTTGAATATCTATTTATATTTACATTTAGGAATTTTTTGGCTTGAAATATTTCAGAATTTGCCGCATTTTAAGCACAAACGAATGACATTATTTCCAACCTAATCGGTGGTGGGAGGGAGGGCGAGCTGCACCTATTTATTAATTGGAATATTTTTTTATTGGTAAATTTGAAAATACGGAAATTAATTCCGAAACGCGAATTCCTTTGAAAATTTCATTTCGATATATGAAATTATAGTGGCGGAAATGGCGAAGTTTTTCTGTACATGGCAATTGGTACCTAAACAGATTACAACACGTCGGAATACCAGGCTCGGTTTCCTGCATACGTGAGATTTAATTAACGCCCGCGTAGGTGGAAATCGACGACGTGACGTGGTAGCAAGGTGGTTTTTCTCGGGTCGAGGGGAATTTTTCGTCGAACTGGATATTTTTTTCATCCACGGAGCGAAGAAAATGGCGAAAAAATATATTCCAGAATATAAAACGAAGCGATCCGTATTAAAATGTCGTTTGAGAACCGAAAACACGAGGAGAAAGGGTCGAAGGGGTGAAAACGAAAGAAAACGAGTACTTATTCGAAACGTTTAAGTGGGTAGGTAATTACGGGGGACGAGATACTCGGTATATTGCGAATGAAAGAAGAAGGGAAAAAATGCTATGCAACTGTATCTACATCGATTCGCAATCACGACGGATTCCCATTATGCAACTTTATTAACATACTCGTTTAAAGATTTTTTTTCGCTCGACGATGTCTGTAGATGAGAAAATGGGGTGACGTGACCTTGACCTACGAAGGGAAAGTCTGTGATTGCGCGAATACCTGCTGCTACAGGTAGCCGAATGGAAAATATTCCGGTTTAGTTTTTCGTTGAATTTAAATAGAATTGTCGCGGGGCGGCGTCGAGAACGAGGTCCATTTTAAATTAGGAAATTACGATTACGTAAAAGGCTGCAGGACTAGGCCGAGAGTTTCCTTATTTCGCGACGAGCCGATTAAACAATTACAAGAACGTTTCTGCGTTTCCACAATCTTCCATTATTCGTAAATTTAACTAAAGTTGCCATATAACGAGTGAAAGATTTTATGGTACTGATGGAAGTACTCGGGTAATAATTTATTTAAAAAGTTAAAAGCGTTTCTCTCTCAAAAGGATCCATTTTAAAGCTGACAGTACGTCCGTTAAACTGATTAATGAAACTGAATCTGCTGCGCGTATGTGTGCTCGGGCTTCGGCGGCGTAGTACAATTTACTCCTCGGTATTTTTTTCCCAGCTCGGTTGCAACGTATTACAGAGCAGGAGTAAAGGAGCCTGGTATATGGTTTTAATATTTAACCCGATGAATTGATTGCAGGCCCGATATTAACGCGATTAAGGCTGGTATGTTGGGTAGTCCGAGGCAATCGTTGTCTGCGATACCGTGCAACGTGCAGCCTCCGGATAACACGTACGCCGAGTCTTTACGACGACAATCATCGTTATCCGGAGAAGATATTAAAATCGTTATCGACGACGTTGATCAATTGGAATTGGATCAGCCGAGTAATTAAATTTTATTCATTTTTGTACACTAATGTAAGTTATTATTTACCTGTGGTCTTTGGTTGGCATATTTGGACAGATGATCGATTAAAAAGATCCACCGAAGTTGAAATCGGAGATAATACTCGAGCTGTCGTGGAGTTTTGTAAATAACCCAATTATTAATTGGAAAAAATTATCTCCGTTTGGTGGTAGATTTCCTCCATGCCATGCCCCTTGCATGGGTCTGTCTATTCTCATACGGAATGAACAACAAAATGTAAATCGTTCGTTCAAATCGCAACTTAATTTTTTTTTTCGATTCTCAGAATAGTTTCAATTCCTAATTTCTTTTTCTCAAAATATTTTTCAACTCTAAAAATTTTTCCTCAAAATATTTTTCAACTCTGAAATTTTTTCCTCCAATTTTTCTTTAGGTGTTCAGGTATAAACATTTTTCAACCGTGGTATTTTTTGGTTTTCATTTTTCAACTCTAGAAATTTTTTCTCAATATTAAATCTTTTCTTAAATTTTTTTGCTCTCCAAATTTTTTCTCAGAAAATCAATATTTACAGCTTTGGAATTTTTTTTCTCGAAATTCGATTTTATGTTTTTCTCAAAATATTTTCCAGCTCTGAAATTTTTAAAATAAAAAATGTTTTGAAAAATTTGGTCTGAAATTTTTAAAATAAAAGATGTTTTGAAAAATTTGGGGTGAAAAATATTTTTTAAGAAATTTAAATGTGAGAAAAATTCGAAAGATGTCAAGTTTTTAAAAATTTTAAGATCAAAGAATAGGATTTTACAGTTGAAAATTTAGATGAATATTAGTAAATGAAAAAAAATTTAGCAAAAATGAAAATCGAAGAAATTGAAAAAAATCTTGGAGCTGAAAAAAAATTTGAGGAAGAAAGTTTAGCGAGGGAAAACATTTATTGGGAGTTAAAAAAATTGATATTATGAGAAAAAATTTCGAAAGCTGAAAAAATTAAAATTTTGATAAAAGGTTTAGTTAACAGCTGAGATGATCAATGTAGCGGAGAAGGTGATAAAAGAATGACGAAAAAAAATGAACCAGATCGCGCATAGTTCGGTCATTTTGTTGCTCATTCCGCGTGAGAATAGATATACCACCCCTCCCCCCTGCATTCCCTTTTCGATTGAAATGTCAATGTCATATGAATGATAGATGATAAGTTGCCTTTGAAGCGTTACCAATTTACAATTTTCTTTGTATTTTAGGTTCCGATGTTGCACCAGTGAGAAGAGTTGTCCTGAGGAGGGATCCCAACGAACGGATTCATAAAAGTAAGTGATGTGTGATGTTTATTTCGATTATTTTTCGATGTGGTTTTGGTTCCGGAGCCCTAATGGAATTTTGGTTTTAGCGAGGGGTTTCGGAATGCGAGTTGTTGGTGGTAAACCTGGTCCAGATGGCACGTTGTATACTTATATTGTTTGGACCATGCCTGGAGGACCGGCTGAGAAAGCTGGGTTGAGAAAAGGAGATAAAGTAAGTAGATGAGTTTTATTATTGCGATATTTGGTTCTCAGAATGAAAGGGATTAAAAATGGAGTCGAATGGGAATTGGAAAAAAGATCAGAAAATCGTTCAAATTTTTAGTAAAAAAAATGCAAAAATTGATCTCCAGGGTCGGTAAGTCAGCCTTAAGCTTTAAGCCATTAAATCAATGATTTTTCAAAAATACGCCTTTTGCTTGAGAATTAAGCTTTTTTTTTCAAAAAAAAATTAAGTTTAAGTTAATCGTATTTTTCCGGCCTAAAATCGTCATAGCAGTTTTTGATTTTCCCTTAACCTCAACACTGGGAAAAAATGTAAAAAAATACTATGTAGCTCCCAAAGCTGGGCAAGGTCATTTACAAAATGATCTAAGATCAGATCAAGGTCAAATAATAAAATATGATCTAAATCAAGATCAAGATCATTTCGACACAATGATCTTTGATCTTAAAATCAAATGATCTAGATCGTGCCTAGCTCTGGTAGCTCCTAATTAATTTTAAAGAAAATGGGATTTCGACGATCTAAGTCCAAATTTATTCCAAGTTCAAATTTTTTCAAATCTAAATGTTAATTTTTATTTAATTCTATGCTTTATTCAATTAGAAAATTTTTCCATCAGATTGGCTTACCACCCTTGTTGATCTCTGAAAGAAAAATTCAAAAACTGGAATTGAAAATTGGGATCTATATTTTTATAGAATTGACTTTACCTTAAAACATTATCTGGTTGATTTAATGATAACAAAATAATTTTAGAGACTTATCCAGGACTATCCATGATGGATGCATTCAATTTATCACATTAGGTACCTAACAAACGAGAAACTTTTTAATCATTCATGTAGGGCTCGAACAAAACTGACGAAATAAGATGTAAAGACCAATATTTATCGAGAAACTGTCCAATAACCTGTAAGGGTTCCTTCAAATATAGAGCTTCAAAATTTTTTTATAAAATTTCTGACGTTTAAGTATGTACTTCACTCACAAAACAATAAATCAGAAAATTTTCAAGAAATTTGCTACCTAAGTATAGGTATCTTGAAAAATGAAAAAACGTGAAAATTTTCAATAAAAAAGGAATTTAAGAAAAATGATCGAAAGATTTAATATTTTGCAAAATTTTCATCATTTTATATCAATACCTCTTGAGTAAATAAGTAGAAATATATTTTTATGAGCACGGGTACCCACAGAATTTTTTTTCTCAGTGTAAAGTAAGAAGGAAAATACAGATTACTAAATTTTTCACAGGTTTGTTTGGAGGAGAGGAGGGGGGGTGAAATTCTGTAGGATACTGCAATATTTGTCTAAACTTGAAGCGAAAGAAAGAGAAAATTTCAAGTTACGCCCAAATTGAAGGCATTTAGGTAAATTGCATCTAATTCAACGGGGAAAAAAGTAATGCAAAAAAAGCTCCGTTTTTTTAAACTCGAAAAAAATGTGAAAATTTTTCAATATTTTTGAAATATTTGATGTGATTTTAAAAAATTTTGAAAATTTGAAAAAAAAAATGATTAATTTGGTAGAAATTCAATTCAATTTATGCTCGTATTTGGAAAAATGTCACAAAATGTGAGAATTTTTTTTGCTAACATTAGAATTTTTCATAATTGTTGGAAAAAAATTTAATAGATAAGCACGATTTGTAATACTTAGTTTGAGTAGGGTGGAGGAAGGAAGAGGCAGTTACAGTTTCATATCGCGTTTTACAGGGGGAAAAAGATCAATATTTGAAAAATCACGTTCGAGTTGAAAATCTTACTAAAGCGATGACTCTTTATTTTTAGAAAGCTGGGGAAAATTTTGCAATTTGAGTAAAAAAATCTAGAAAAATCTAGAAAAATTTCACGTAAATAGGAAATTTTGAATTTTTAGATCCTCTCGGATCTTTGCTATACTTACGACTCAACCACAGGGTGTTGAAAGAAGGAAAAAAATTGATTTTTTACAGAATAAAAATGTTAATGAAAGATATTCGTGAATCGTTGAATTGCATTTTTATGAAGTGATTTTATAGTGATAATCTGTCGGATTGAATTTTAAAAACTTATTTTTAGGGCTCTAGACTAATTTTGTTTCTAATTTCGGCGACAAAAATTACCTAAAATAAAATTCAAAGATAATTTATCAATTAGTGAAGCATATTTTGAAAAATTCCTGTACGTGCTAGATTTTTTCCTTATGATCCTTTGATGAAAGCTATTTAATTTAAGGCAGAAAAATTTATCAGTTTTAGTGTCCTATAATTATTTGTTTCAAATTCTTCAATATTTTTTTTGAAATTATTCTCTTGAAGAAGTTTATTGTTAGGAAATATAAAAAAGCAAGAAAAGAGGAATTATTAGAAAAAAATGTTCATGGAGATTTTAAAATTTTGAATGAAATTTGTAAATGAGATTTTTAAAAATTGAAATTTTGAGAATGACTAGATATGTCGCGTCGGCCTCAATTTTATTGGAAAATTAAGTTGTTTCAGGAAAAAATTTTGATTTTTTTTGTTGAGGTGCCTGAAAAATTGTCGTTTTAAACTTCTATTTTGGACCCATTGCTTATCCTTACTTTCGAAAATTAGGTTAAAACGAACGAGAAATAACATATCAAATTATTTCTCTGCCAAAAATCAATAAAATTTCAGCAACGTTGACCTTGTGTAATCAGCATTAAAAAAATCAAAATTTTCGTACATATCTCTATAATTTTTGAAAACTGATTAATTTTCAAAACCATTCAACATTGAATTATTTTACAGATATTAGAATTATGCGGAATTCCACTGATGGACTTATCATTCGACGAAGTAACTTCAATAATGGATCGAACTGGCGACGTAATAGATATGGTTGTGGAAACACAAGGTGTCAAGTAAGTATAAATTTTCCCCAGAGCGGGTACCCGTTTTCTTTGTAAAACTCATTTCAGAAAACGAGAAAAAAAAAAGAAACATTCAATTTACTTGTCTATTATGTTTCGCAGAATGAGCGAATCGAAAGATGACCTTATAAGTCAAACACGTAAAAAGAATCCAGAAATTGTAGGTAAGTACCTAGCGAGATGAAAAGTAAATTCATCTTTGTCGTTTATATACCGAGTAGAATATTTTAATTGGTTTTTATCGATTACCTAGAACCCCACGAACCTGTGATATCACCGACGAGAAGAAAACTACCTAAGACACCGGTGAGTACAAAAAGTTCTCGAATTTCGTTCAAAGTTTGGTAGTTGCGGGTTACCCCTGCAGATAGAGTTACATTTACGGTTGAATTTCAAACTATAAACTATTGAAGAAAAGTCAATTAACGTTACCGTAACTATTTTCGCGCAGATGGAACTTCAAGATATGGTTGTGAGTGCAGCGAATCAAGATCAACAGCTGAAAGAAAAAGAAGCGAATAAAACCGAACAAATTAGTAGATTGCAATTAGAATTCTGGTGCAAGGAGAAAAAATCTGTGCTCGTTGTGTCCATATTGGCCGCCGATAGTTTACCTTTGAGAGACGATTACTATTTTGGAGGATGCCAACCAGAGGCGTTTATTAGACTTCGATTAATACCTACGACGTATGTTCGAAATATCGAATTACCTATTGATGGCGATTATTGAACTGGATTTCATTTTGATTAATTTTGGGGGTAATTTTCTCCACAGAGATAATGACCAAATTATATTTACCGATGTTGCCGAATCTAATCAGAATCCTATTTGGAATACGACGGTGGAGTTACGGGCTGAAAATGGCAATGTCTTGGAAAAAGCATTAGAAGTGACTATTTGGGATCAAAGACCTGATGGTGAACAAGTGTTCATCGGTAAGTATCAAGTACTCCCTTTGGAAACTTATTTTTTGAAGTGTGAGAAGAATACCCCTTGGTTTGTGAAATAGAAAAATTTTTATTTGATTATTGAAGATGATCGTGAGGGTCATCAATGAGTGTCTAGTTTACTAAGTAGTTCCGACGAGTCTTTGGAGGAGGTACGATTTTTCTCCTGCACGTCTGTGTGCTGGACTTCGAACTTTCTTCAACTCTTAAATTTTTTTCTCCATTCTCGAAATATTTCAAACTCTAAATTTTTTTCTCAATTCTTGGAATATTTTCAACTCTAAATTCGTTTTCTCAATATATTTTTTAACTCAACCCACCCCATCCCTCTGACATTATTTTCCAACTCGAAAATTTCATTCGCTGAAATAAAAATTTTTCACAGCCCTGAAATTTCATCCTCAATTTTTTTATTCTAAAAACTATATATTTTGACCGAAAAAAAGAATGATGCATTTGTTGGGGGTGGGTTGGGTTAAAAAATATGCTGAGAAAACGAATTTAAAGTTTCAAATATTCCGAGAATTGAGAGAAAAATTAGAGTTCAAAATATTCTGACAAACGAGAAAAAAAATTTAGAGTTGAAAATATTCTGACAAATGAAAAAAAAAAAAGAAATAGAGTTTGAAATATTCCGAGAATTGAGAAAAAAATTAGAATTGAGAAAAAATTGTAGAGTTGAAGAAAGTACAAAGTCAAGGCACACAGGCGTGCAGAAAAAAAATCGTACCTCCTACAAAGCCTCATCGGAACTAGTAAACTAGACACTCGTGGGACACGATCAATTTTTTTGGATCCTAAAAATTTCTCATGTCATTATTGTTTTTTTTTTCAGGTGAAGTCGTCATACCAGAAATTGATTTGACCATCGACACGCCAGTTTGGTACAGAATCGAGAATCCAGAAACTCCAGGAATCAAGAAACCCAACCAATACTTCCCCGATTCTCCAACGCCCAGTCTCGACGGCACACAACGATCACTTTCGGGTACACCAGAAATAAAGATATTTTCCAATTATGAATGCCTACGATGAAAAGAACCTTATTAATGCAATATTGTCACATTGTCCAGAAGACAGAGACAGTGAAATAGACGGAGCCGAAGGTACTTACGGATTCCTACACCCGGACCACGCATACTTGGCTGGATCTCGAAGAGGGTCCAGTCAATCGGAGCAGCTGGAGGTTGAACCTTATCAGTTGAGCAGAGATTTTTCAAGATCGCTTCCTGGGTCTAGACGTAGTTCTTTCCAATCAACGCAGAACTCTGATAAAGGTACGAGAAAACACATTTCATGATTCTTTTTGAGTGGATGGTCATTGGTCAATTGCCTATATTTGATTCTAATTACGGATTTGTTCTGAAGATATACCACCAGTTACGTATTCATCGAAAGGAAGACGTCGCAGTTCCTGTACTCCAAGACCAGACCCCGATGAAATACTTAAAAATCTAAAAGCAGTCAAAGGAGAACTACTAGGAAGAAGTATGAGCATTTGCAGCGGTGATTGGCGTATGAGACGAAGTAAGTTTTGTATCAATAACCGAACAAGGACAAAGACCATGTTCCAAAATACCTGTCATAGAATTTTTTTTTTAAAGTAGTTTTTCAGTTAAATTAATGAAAAATAGGTTTGCTAAGCAATGTTCACTTCCTGAAACTGATTTGTGCCATTTTCAGACGTTCTGAAGTTTCCAGAAAAATTTTGATTTTCTCTATTTTCAAATTTCTTTAACGATTTTCTCCAATATTTTTAAATTTCTATAACACGTAAAATGTGGGCATAGAAGATTTTGAAAAACCAGGAAAATTTTTTGGTTTAAACTTTCCAATTTATTTGAAAAATTTTCCAATTATTTTTTTACTGGTTCGTCTACTCTGTCATCCTGAATCATTTAAAAATCATTGATGAATTGTCAGAATTGCAGCACAGAAAATAGTATTTTCAATGAAGTTTAAATAATTTTTCAGTGCACTTACCTAGATACTTATCGTAAGTACCTAACTAATTTTTCCAAGAAATTGGCTGATTAAGTATGGTAAGGGTAAGAGTCCCTAATATGGACCGCATTTTTTATTTTCAATGCCTACAGCGCTAGGAGTGAGATAGGAATGAGGTAAATGGCTTAAAATGTAGCCACATCTATCTAGTTTTATTCCCCAAAATTTCAACCCCCACCATAAAGTCTAAGTTGACCAAAACAATGGTTTCCCAAAAAGTGTCAAAAACAAAAATCGAAATTTTGGGTTCCTAATATGGACCGGTCGTAAAAAACGAAAATAATGGGTAAAAAATCATAAAAAAAATTGTTTAATCGAGTCAAATAAATTTATCAAGTAAAGTAGAACATTAATCAAGACAATAGCTGCATGTATACGTCTTCTTATCGATGCAATTATAATTTTTCAAAAAAAAAATTTATGAAGTGTCCAAATATGGACCACCTTTCTCAGGTGGTCCATATTTGGACACCTCATAATTTTTCTTTTGAAAAATTATAACTTAACTTACTGTAAACGTAATCTAAAACTAATTATCACAACTGAAACTTACAACTCTGGACTACAAATTAAAATTAAAACCACATTGAATTACATTATTTAAAGTTGTCACATTGCCAATCAAAATGTTGATTGAAAAAATTTTAGCATAGGGCAAAATCTTTTTTTGGCTGTAACTCCGCGAATTTTAGCTTTTGGGCTGCGATTTTGATCTCATTGTGTTTCTCTGTGAAAAATGAACAAGATACAATTTTTTCCCGCCAGATTGCATCATAAACGGAGGAGATAGGTGGGCGGTCCATATTAGGGAACCGGTCCATATTCGGTACCCTTACCCTTACATCAAGTAAACGTCTGAGAATTTTTCTAATATGTATTTCCCTCTGAGCAATCATTCTGGTTGTGCATCAGTGATTTTCATTGATTTATGGTTTCCGAAAATTTTTGGAACGAACCGTGAAGTCGATAATGGAAAGCTAAAAAAATAAAAATCGAACATTTTTCAATTTATTGCCGAATAGAATTTTATTTTAATTTTTTTGACTACGTTAATGGAAAAATTTTCAAATGTTTTAGAAAATTATTATTTAAAAAAAAAGGAACTGTTTTCAAAAAAATATAAGTTTTTCAAAAAAATACAAACTTGTTTAAAAAAACACAAATTTTTTAAAAAAACTGCAATTTTTTTAGAAAAATTACATTTTTTTATTAGAACAAATACATTTTTACATTTTTTTATTTGAACCCAATTTTTTTCAACTGTGGCATGCCGATTTGGTGGCGGTGGGTGAATGGTACTGGGTCGTTAAAGAGGTGATAAGAGTTGATAATGAATTAATGAGTAATGAAATTACGAGCATTTATTTACGGCAAACCAGTTATGCAACTCTATTAACGCCAGTGAAACAGATCGTCTAGCACATAGGGATAGGGATTGAAAAATTTTGTGACAGAAGTGAAACAATTTCCGTATAATTATGCATTCTTACGATCCCTGAAACATCAAATCTCCTGGTTCATTGTCAAAAAAAAAGTTTCGTTTGTAGTACTTAACCTACACCTCTTGGTCCAGTGCAATTGGACATAAGTACAAAAATAATTCCCATCAAAGGTTTTTCGGCTTAATTTACTGAGGACACTGTATCAAACAATATTCCAATAGGTCCTGGTTCCCAAAGGGCACCGGGCTCCCCGGGAGGGGGAGGGGGTGGACGCCCCCAATGAGATTTTTGCTTATAACTCTACGAAAATAGATTTTTTCAAAAAAGTAGTTATGTACAATATCAATCTACGTTAAATTTACTACAAAATGGCTATCTTCGTTTTTGGACTAAAACGCGGTTTCATCCCACCAACACCCCTGCAGAAATCCCTTATACAGGAAAATAGTCGTTTTGACTCAGCGACTTAAAATTTTCGCCAAAGGCGTACAAATAAAGATAGAATTTTTTGGTTTGCGGTATTCGATTCCTAATAAGTTTTTGAGTCGTTGAAGCTAATTTTCAAACTTTTTGCGCTCGTAGGGGGGGGGGGGGGAGCCAAAAGTGCGAATAAAAAAGAGAAAGGCAAAATTTAATCAAGATATTTCAAATAGATTTTTTGGGGGAAAAAAATTTAAATTAGGTTTCAGAGAATATTCGGAGCTTCTGAATCGATTTCTGGGGTCATTTTGACCTCAACCTCAAACCAGATCCCACAGGTGTGAGGGGAGCGAGGTATCGAAAATATCGAGTATGGTATCAAAATCCATGTTTTTTTACCCGCAGAGTCCGTTTCCGATGTCATTTTATCAAAAAACCCAAATAGGGTTCATGGGGAGATGATGGGGAGGGATCAAATTCAAAATTTCTTATAATTATCAAGTGGGGTATCAAAATGTATGCTTTTGATCCCTAGAATCCATTTCTGAGGTTATTTTCACTTTTGACCTTAAACCAGAATCCATAGGGGCGGGAGGGGGTACGGAATTGAGGTGAAAAGATTTGTCGAAAATATCGAGTGTCAGTGGCGTAGCCAAGGGGGAGGCGACTGGGGCGATCGCCCCCCATGGCCTTTTTTAAAAAAAAAAATTGAGCAAAAAAACGTCTTTTTTGAACATTACAAATTCAATTTTTTCAAAGCTTCGCCCTCGCTTCGCTCGGGCATGAACAAAATCATAATTATATCAACTAATTGAGGCAATATTGCAAAAAAATGCTCCCTTTTAACCCCTTTCCCTAAAACCTTCTAGTTATCCAAGTCTTCATACCCTCTTTGTACCCTTCTGAAATATAAGCTTCCAATGCTACTGCATAAATTTGTCATTATTTTTGGTTTTCAAGGTCAAAATAATTGGCATGGAAGTTGTTTGCTCCAAAATTTAAGTATTTTTCTGCAACTTTTACCTAAATATTTATGAAAATGATTCCAAATGTAAAGAAATTTTGTGGCGAGGAAGGGAGGGAGGGCTAAACTTGAAATTTTTTAAAAATTTACTTAAAATTTCTCAAAAAATTTTGAAAGCTCTGACCTCCCCCCTCCCTCCCCCCAATGAGACTGGCTACGCCACTAAAAATATGCAGTGAAAAAATACTTGCTATGTTTCAAAACAACCACAGAAAATTTGACATAAAATCTCTTTCTTGCCCCCCCCCCCCCCTTGACAAAATCCTGGCTACGCCACTGTCGATTGTGGTATCAAAATCCATGTTTTTTTTACCCGCGATGTCCATTTCCGATATCATTTCATCGAAAAATCCAAAAAGGACCTATTGGGGAGGTGGTATGTATACTTAGGTGTCGAATTCAAAAATTTTCATAATTATCAAGTGGGGTATCAAAATTCATGTTTTTTGACGTCCAAGAATCCATATCTGAAGGTAATATGATACATGTGAAAATATGTTTTCAAAAATGCTGAATACTAATTCGGACTAATTTTCACCTATAATTTGACTAATACTACTCCTAAGCCCCTCGATCATTTTTTTCATTTGTAAGCCCTTTCTCATCTCTTATTTTTTCTTCGCAGAAAGCAGCGATCGCAGAAAAGAATCGAAAGATTCCGTACCCGAATTAGCGGAGCCGTCGGGTGACCAGCCAAACGACGATGATGAACCAAGGTAACGAACTGATAACACGTACACGTTCAGTTCGACGTTATAACAGCGTTCTACTTCTACTACCTACATGATCACTACTACATATAAATATCGAATGTTTAATTGTAAATTCAAGAAAACTTATCGTCCTCTAAAACTACATAGATAGAATTTATATTCGGGGAAAAGAGCCAATCTTCAGGTCTGTATGAATTAACATTACATGTTGTGAACGCTTTTCGCTTCGGCTGAAATTCTGAAAAGCTTCGAAATTCATGGAAAGCTGACATGTAAACTGAAAATTTCTTTGTTGATGTCTGCCTCGATGTGTAATATCCACCGCATTTGTAAGCTTCACTGTTCACTATATGTTTGCTACCCGATGTAAGTACAGTGGCGCATTATTACACGTACCTACGTAACCGTATCATCACACACTATACATTGTACATAATCACACACACTTGTAAAAATGATACATAACGAATGCGCTCGCAAATCGCACCAGAGTCGATTTCGTATATTTATCTAAATATAAGAAAAAAAATTTAAAGTAGATGAAAAAATTTGTACATTGAAAAAAAAAATGTATAGGCCTAGGTCAATAAGGCTTGTAGAAATCACTCGATCACTTTAGATATTTACATGTACAGTATTACTCATTGCGAGAATGAAAATTCATTATCACGCGTTTAAACGAGCACTTTGTATCATACGAAGACGATATACAGAATACACGAGTCATGCGCCACTGTCGATGAATCTGCTTCCTCTGGGATTGACGATTCTGTGACACTCGAAGCTATACCTATACCTACCTATTGAACCCTGATGCCCTGCCGAAATGCGTGTGGTCTAGTTATGCGTTTAAAAAGTACCCGATGCCGGGCTCGTGGGAAACCGCCACCAGCAGGCGGTACTTTTTGGATGCAAAACAGGCGCGTTTTTTTACCATTTCCTAACCCTGAGCTGTAGTAACCCTAAAACCTTCGCTTCGTTACCCTTCATATAACCTAATCGATGTGTAATCGAATGGCTTAGGTAAAAATTTTGATGAAATTTGAGGTGTTGTAGATAATAAGGCTGAACCTTTCTGCAAAACCCCTGCATAATAATTTTTTTCAATCAACAGTGGAATATACCTACTTGTGTTGTGCTATGTGGTGTTGAAACAATACTTGGTAATTTTCTTGAATTTACAATACCGTTGACTATGACTTTACTTTTTCCATTTTTGTTTTTATTATTTTTTTTACGGAGTGTAAAAATACTCGAATCGATTCGTTCGATTTTTTTTCTTTTTAAGATGCAACTGAAGAAAAATAGTAGGTAGATGGACTGGTAACACGATCGTGTTGCTTTGAAATTTACCTACCGACGGTTTAATCGAAGTGTATTGCATCACCAAATACACTAGATGTTGGTTTTTTGTTGATTTTTTTTTTTTTATTCACCTACTCGTGGAACCATATGACTCGCTTCGACTATACCTGTCTTTGTGTGTGCTTTATATTCATAAAGCTTATAATAACAACATATGGCTTGAAAATGATAATGAACTCATTGTTTTTTTTTTGTGTTCTCCTTTCGTATATAAATTGCATATACCTACCTCAATGTTCACTTACCAAAGCGATATTTCAGCCAATGAAGCATGCGATGTGAATGTATCGATGAATGTTTATGTGTTTAGGTCTATTATGTTTAATTTTAATGTTCATAGGGTTAAAGTTACCTTACTTTTGACGAAATTAGAAATGCAGGAAGTTTTTTTGCTAATTAAGGTTTTGTTGTGATTGCAGAGATGATCGAAAACTGGGACCATTCCAATTGGAACCGAGATTTAATTCGTTTACGAAAGGTAAGCATTAGATGGACATTCGAGTCAAATTTTTTGAATTGGAAAATTTTTCAAAAAGTTCGTAATATTTGTCAGGAAAAAATTTTATTCAGTTGGAAAAGTTTAGAAAAATTCAGAGCATAGATAGTGATCATGAAAGTTTAGAAAAAGTCACAAATTTTTATAAATATTTCAAAGAATTTTCAACTAGGTATTATTCATTTTTTCCCCTTTTGTTTGAAAAATTTTCAAATTTTTTAAATGTTTGCTTTGACAGTTTTTCCTGGAGAATATGAGTCGTGAAAAAAATACCCTGAAAAAAGTGACGAGAAAAGTCATAAAAATCCGAAAAGTCAATTCAGTATACACCCCTAAGTTAATTTTTAAGCTAGAAACATTTTAGATCATATTTCAGTTATAAAATCAAGGTTTACAACAATGATCATTTTCGATTTTTAAAATCTAAATACTTGTTGGCAGAAGAGGAATGCAAAGTATCTACTCGATTAATTTTTCTCATAATGAATCACTGACCCTAATAGACAAAATATTGCTTCAATTGTTCTGCTCTTTTACTGAATTTCAAGTTCAAAATTTCCAAAAAGTTTGCTCAGTTCTTCGAACTTTTCAGACCAGTTTTCCTGAATTTCCCTAGTTGTGATTCTGAATATGAATGGCGATTAATTAATTGTTGAGGAACGAGACCAAAGCCTTGATTAGATATAATATGTAAGTGACCAAAAAAAGAAGGAATTTTCAAATGAGATCAATTTTTCTAGATTATTCCAGGCCTATTTTCTACATGAATTACCAATTGTAAATTTTCCAACTCAACTCAAAAATTTTATGACTCGAAATGGAAATTACCTGTGAAAGACAAGCTGCCTCGATCAATGTTTCATGAACGATTAAATAAAAAGATGAACGATGATTCGTGAACGATATTGCCCACTGAATTAATCGTTTTTGTACGATTTTATCAAAAATGATTGAATCTTTCGCAAACAGTTTCATCAAAAATGAGCGAATCGTTCGTGAACGATTTTATGAAAATGAACGAGTCGTTCATGAAAGATTTTATGAAAATGAACGATTTCATAAAATAAGCTTATCGTTCGTGAACGACTTCATCAAATGAGCGAATCGTTTGTGAATGACTTCATATAATGAGCGAATCGTTTGTGAATGACTTCATAAAACTAAACGAATCTTTTGTGAACGACTTCATAAAACTAAACGAATCGTACGTGGACGATTTCATCAAATGAGCGAATCGTTCGAGAACGACTTCATCAAATGAGCGAATCGTTCGTAAATGACTTCATCAAATGAGCGAATCGTTCGTGAACGACTTCATCAAATGAGCGAATCGTTCGTGAACGACTTCGTTAAATGAGCGAATCGTTCGTGAACGACTTCGTTAAATGAGCGAATCGTTCGTGAACGACTTCGTTAAATGAGCGAATCGTTCATGAACGACTTCATCAAATGGGCGAATCGTTCGTGAACGACTTCGTTAAATGAGCGAATCGTTCGTGAATGACTTCATATAATGAACGAATCGTTTGTAAACGACTTTATGAAATGAAATGACCGAATCGTTCGTGAACGATATTATAAAAATAAACGAATCGTTGTGAACGATTTCATAAAAATGAAAGAATCGTTTGTGAAGGATCATGTGAAAATAAACGAATTGTTCGTAAACGATTTCATATAACTAAACGAATCGTTCGTAAACGATTTTAACAATAGTGAACAATTTTCCGGAAATTATCAGAGCTTAAAACCTTTTGAGATTCAATTGGTTGTTGTTGTTATGGTATATAATATTTGAAAATCAAACGGTTTTGGTTTTGGTTTTTCAATAGGTTTTTATTAACCATTTTTTTAGGTTATGGTTTTGAAAAGGTTTTGAAAAATTTTTCTTTTGTGGGTGTGGTGGTTATGGTTTTTGATTAAAACCGATTCAAATTTCAAATGGTTGTAATGGTGGTTATGGTTTTTAAAAAATATTTTTTCAAAAACTAGAAAAAACCCAACTTGACTATAACTATTTGTTTGGTAGTACCTAAAAAAACAATTCAAATCCGATTTGTGAATAATTTGTTAATGGTTGTGCTGGTTTCAATCAAATAAATTGAAATTATTTTCTCAAAAAAATATTCGTGGTGGTTGTGGTTTCGGTTATTTTAAAAGTGAGTTTGTTTTGATTATTGCTTTGGTAATGGTTTTTTATTATTTTTTCTCAATCGGTTCTTTATGGTTCTTTTCGGTTATTTTACTCAAAATTTTTGAAACGGTTTTATTGGTTGTGATAACCGTTTGAAATTTTCAAAATTATCTGGTTGTGGTTGTTGTGGTTTTGGTGGTTTTAAGCTCTGGAAATTATGCGTTCAAAAACTTCAAACGCGAGTCATGAAGGAAATTTTCATCAATATAATTATAAATGAATCATTCGTGAACGATTTCAATAAAATTTTAGCGAATCATTTGTAATCCAGTGTATCGATCATGATTTGGAAAGAGGGGAAGATATTTGATCAATGGCAAATGATTCTTGAACGATATCACCATGAATAATCGAATCATTTTCATACCACTTGATCCAGCTCGAGTCCTTGGGAAAAATATGACTCATGAAAATTCATATTATTTTGCCTCGCGAAGGTACACCAATCATGGAGTTTTTCATTCAGGCAAGAATCGAAATCGGCGTTGCTGAGGGCGAGAAGGGGGGGGGGGTAAAATTGAAAATTTTTCCGACTCGAATGCAATTTTTCTTAATTTTAACAACCCAAAATGCAAAAGTTCCAAATTCTTTGTTAAGAAATTTTCATAATTTTTACAAATTTCCCCTGCTGAAAATGTAATATTATCATTGACGAAGGAACGCAGCCTCTCCTCTCCCATTTAGCTCACTCTTGTTGAAAATTCCATCACCATACACTATATTTTCTTTAATCGAACGAAAATTCAATTACAGGTGGAAATATCGACCTAAGTCTAGAACTCTGCATAACCAAGGGCCAATTAGCAGTCAAGGTCTGCAGCGCCAGAGGTCTAACTCCAGCGGATAATCCACCAGGTAAAAATCCCACCAACCATTTCCATTTCTCAGTACCTCCAACCCTCATTCTCTTCTCTGCTTTCAGACACTTACGTAAAAATGTACCTAAGAGACGGCGACCGACTACTCCTAAAACGTAAAACTCGCGTCGTGACCAAAAGCTGCACTCCCGAGTACAACCAAACGCTCAAATACGCCGTCCGAGACGTATCCGACAGATCTCTGGTGGTAATGCTGTGGGAAAGGCAGAAAGGCTTCGAGCACAATCACGGCCTCGGCAGCGCCGAAATTCGCGTCGATACGTTAAAATTATGCGAACACGTGACCGGCTGGTACCCGTTATTTCCGATCCAAAAGATTGGCTCCGAATCCAACGACTCTCCGTAAAATCTTATTATTATAAGGTTCCTTCTCTGTCTTCTATAACCCCCTCAATCACCCTCCCTCCCCCCAATCCCAATTTCTTCGTTATCTTAAATGTATACCGAATCAAATCGGTGTCTTATGAAAATCAAGACACTGTACGAATATCGAGTACATATTTATACCTAACGTACCTATATGTTGTTAAGTGTTTTAGATATAATAATTTTTGTTATTAATTTATCGACTCTGAAAAAAAAGTCTACGTGTGTGTATTTGTATGTGTCTGTTTGTGTGTAAATAGTTTCGCGAAAATTCTTCTAATTTGTGGTTTGTTTTCGGGAACGTGCGTCGTTTTTATGTTTGTAGTTCGAATAAGCATTATAGAAAATCGATGTGTTTTTTGTTCTGTACATAATTCGTCATATATTTATAATAGCAGCATGAATAATAATGTATCGTGTACCTACAGACTTCATTTTATACATATTTGTTAAAAAACGAAAATAATTATCAAGGTATGGGCATAAATATTAAGTATATGCGGCGTGGACATAATGTCCTTTGAGCCCATTTACCTATTTATTACCTTTAAGATAAATTTTAAAAAAACGAGACCATAGTGATAAATATTTTAGAAGATAGAAGTATAGAAGATTTTCGAATAGCCAATTTTTCTAATACCTACCGAAGTCTTCGTTTTGTAGTGAAATTTTTGCCCCGAAAAGTGAATCGAGTTGTGTTTAATTTTAACATGAATTTTTATTTTATTTTAAACGTTAAGTTATTAAAAGTATAACTTTATAAAATAAGGTTACCAGGTTACGTTAAAACGTAGTAAATGGGAAAAGAAAGCAGGTAATGGTAGGTTACACAATTAATTTAGTATTTATACATTCAGAGCGTTTTACCTACTACCTAAGTAATTAATTATCCGCGGAATTGATTCGAATTATACGTACCTATTCAAAACGTACCACTATATCATGTTGAATAAAAACATATCTTTGGAAATTACTGCGGTACGAGTAATTTTGCCGAAACAACATATCTTCCATAAATCCGAAACCCCATAGTTACCATGATGATTAAAAAGGCAAGTTTTCAAAAACGAAACGAACAGATGTACTCATCCAGAGTTACGATACATTTACTCACGTTAATAATTAGTATTAGTAATTGTATTAGAGGCCTAAAGTTTTCAAATTTTTATACATGTAATCGTTTATTTATACGTAAGTGTTTTTTTTGTTTGGATTTTTTTTTACTCTTCGATCAGTGTCTCTGATTTCTTTTTACTGTGTTTTTTTTTCGAGTTTCTCTCGACGATTTTCTTCCAATCTGTACGATAAGCTTTTCTTTATAGATACGCGACTATGTGTCTTTTTGAGATATCTTTTTTATTCCTTTTTTCCTTCCTTTTTTCGGTTCTTTTTTGATGGGAAATAACATATACATACAGATAGATGTTTTCATTTTTTATTTCTTCGAATACGTATTTTTTTGTCAGCTTTTTTTTCCCTTTTTAAAAATAAGTTCAATCTTTTAGACAATCTATTTTTGTTACCTATCGTGTATTATACTTATTTCTTCAGTGTAAATAATGGACAACATTTAACAATTTTCTACTATTTATTTCTTCTTCGGTATTTTTTTTTGTTTTTGAATTTTTTTTTTGGTTTCGTTCGTGTATCCGTGTATTCGGCATGATACCTAGATATTATTAAATGTACCAAGTATATGTTTATTTAGAGCTAGACGAAAATAAAGTGTTATGAATTGTGCGAGTTGGTTTGTGATTTATCAGCGGTGGTGGATTTTTGGAAGTGGATGCATCCACTTCCGAGGTGTAATTTTGTGTAGGTAATTTGGAAATTGGTAGATTAAAATAATGGGAGGCGATGGAACAAAGCTTACAGGGGAGTTTTAATGAAACTTGCAAAGGAACAGGCAAATAATACATGAAAATAATGAGGAAGCTGGTTTAAAAGCTGATGATGTTTGTTTTTCTGGTATTTTTGGCGGTGGAATGCTCAGCACATCGTGAAACGTCGGTATAAGGATTTCGCTCATTTTGTGATTCTCTTTCGCTCGTTTTATTCCAGAAATTTTGGTGCGTTTGATTATGGCCAAGAAGTCTTCGTATTTGCTGCTGTCCAATTTCGCGAATTCCTCTTTGATTGTTCGCAACTGAATTTACTAAAAATGAGAGTGATGAAATTGGCTCAAATTTGAAATGTACATTTTTCGAGATGACCTCTACAATCCTGTGCATGGATTGCTCGTTATATTGAATATTTTACAAGAAAATTGAATTTGAAAAATTGGTGAAAAATCCAACGATTTTTCAAATTCAATTTTCTTGTAAAATATTCAATATAACGAGCAATCCATGCACAGGATTGTAGAGGCCATCTCGAAAAATGTATATTTCATCCCTCTCATTTCGAGTAAAGTAATATTTTATAAACTCCCATAAGCGTAATGTAAATTGGCAGGGGAGCCTATAGGCAAAAATGAATGCGAACTATGCCCTTCACTTCGCTTACTAAACTCTTATTAGGTACCTTTAATAATTGTGATTGAAATTTAATTTAAAATTTTTGAAAATTCAACTGAAAAAAATCCAAAAAAAAATTATTCATAATGGGATTAAAAACTTTTATTTTTGAAGTATGTGCTATTTGAATTATTTTTTTTGTCATTATTTCGAAAAATCACATTTTTACGATTTTCGAATCATCAGAAAAAATTTTTAAAAATTATTTACTAAAAATTTTTATTTTTCACCAATACTGACTTTGTTTCATTGATGAGGGAGAGGGAAAGGTAAACAATTATCATCGATATTATTTTGGGAAGTGGAAATATCTGTTTTAGAGAATATTTCAAAAACATGTCTAAAATGATTTCTTCGATTTTTTTTAACATAGAAAAAATGAAACGATTTTATAAATAGGTAAGTATACAAACGTATCGTTGAAACATAAGGACGATGATGAAAAAAAGGTTCATGTTGTAATTTTTTGGTTGAAATGGGTATCCTACAGTAGAAAAAAAAACTCATGACAGAAAATTGTTTGGTCCTTCAAAAGGAAATTCTTGCCAAATTTTTGAAGAAAATTCTTGTCAAATTTCTAAGGAAAATTTTGGGTTTTTCAAAGTTAGATTCTTCTTTTTTCAATGAAAATTCTCGTCACTTTTTCAATGAAAATTCTTGCCAGTTTTTCAACGAAAATTATTGCCAATTTTTCAATGAAATTCCGATCAAATTTTTAAAGTACCTACTTTCTTATTCTATTTTTTTTAATGCCAAATTTTCAAAAAAGTTTTATTGCGCGAAAAATGAAACGAGAAAATTCAAAAAAAATTGTAACATTCTCCAAGAAAATTTTCAAATTTTTCAAAATATCAGCTGAAATTTCGAGAAAATTGACAATTTTTTAAAAATTTCGTTACCTACATTTGCAAAGAAAAATTCTCATGATTCTAGGATATTTGATGAATGGAATTAGGGGTTAAGTTGGACATCTGAAATCATGTTGTATAATACGACGTTGGAAACTTTTTACAGATACCTATACCAAGCAAAAAATTATTTTGTTCATGTCCCGAATAATTCGAACGGTAGATATTTATGCATACTCGTACTTAGAATGAGTTTCCTACCTTAATTATTAAGTAACACCCTTGATAAATAAAAAGTAGCCTTGTTTACTTACCAGTCTCAAATGTCGCACAGCATGCACTTTGGACTCAAGATGGCTCAATATTTTCTTCAAAGTTTCAAGCTCATCAATATTAAATTGTATAAAAAGAAAATAAAGGGCAAACATTGAGTTTCCACTTTTTTAATCTAGAAGCAGGTACCGATTGAAAAATATAATGAAAAATAATTACGAAATTTTGGCAGCTTGTTCTCGAGCAAATTTCAACGTTGTAGTGATTCCAAAGGAAGATGATAAAATTGAATCGTAAACATAACTTTCGTGTACTTTGTCGATATCGACATCTTTCAGATCGAATAACTTTGATAAAATTCTGAAATATGAAAATTAAAAGCGGTGTAAAGTGTTTTTGTTGAAAAAATCCTTATTGAAATTTTTAGTAGGGTAAAGTCTTCTTACTTTTTCAATATGTTTTCATCACGAGAACATCCTAAAGATTTTAATATGGTTATTTTATCATAAGCAATGTCTGTTGAGAGGTATGTTGTCCACATAGGCGGAGATAAGGGGGGCATGGGGGGGGGGCTGAAGCCCCCCCAAATGTTGAATTAGCCCCCCAAATCATTTTCGTGAGTATCAAATGAGCACGAAATTTCGTTGAAAAACTTTGAAAATGATGCAATTTTTACTCCAAAGTAATGGAATTTTTCATTCAACAGACCTTTAAAAATGGAATTATTTTCTTTCTGGAAATCGGAAATATTTAAAATCTTAGCCCTCGCTTCGCTCGGGCATGTGGAACCTTTACTTTTCAAGGGATAAATTATCAATGTGACGAATTTCCTGTTTTTTCAAGCTACGAAAATGGTCTTTTTAATATCTAACGAAAATAATTAGGTTTTATGAGCAATCAGCAAATTGAATTGCAAACTAGCACGAAAATGTAAGAAATAAAAAAAAAATCAAATTTTTATTCTTGTTCAAAACTACAAAAAAAGCACGATATTTCGTTATAAAAACTTCGAAAAGGACGAAATTTTTACTCCTAAGTATGGATTTATTCACTCAACAAACCATTAAAAATGAAATTGTTTTCTTTCTAAAAATTGACAATTTTTCAAATCTTCGCCCTCGCTTCGCTCGGGCATATTAAGTCTAAAATATTTGATAAGAAATGGAGGTTGAACTGGTTGAAGATTTCACTTCCTCTTCAATAAGTAATAAAATATTGATTTAAAAAATGAAAATATTTCAGTTTTGGATTTTTTTTTCAAAAATTTTCGCCCTCGCTTCGCTCGGGCTTGATAAACGTCTTCAAAAAAAGAATTCAGCAAAAAATTGCTTAAAAATAGAGGAAGGTTTTTTAGGGGGGGGGGAGGGGGGGGTCATCGAAAATGAACATTTTTGTTTCGTGTTTTTCATTCCTTTTTAACTGGGGCACAAGCCCCCCCAAAAGTTATGTTCTATCTCCGCCTATGGTTATCCATAAATTATTGTAAACCTTCTCCTTGTCTTGAGATTCTTTTAATGCAGTGCAGTAAACCACTTGCTTCAAATCTGGTTGGACTCTGAACAAATTTAATATAAAAATATGTTGGTAGTGACATATTAAATGGGCAGGTTTGGTATTTTGGAACGGTGTCTAAATTCTATGGAAGAGTTGAAAAATTGATTAGAGAGTCTATTCAGTTTGATGAGCTGAGTAAACATTTTTCAAAGGGCGTAAAAATTGATCCTTAGCTGGGTTTGGCTTGGTATGAATGCAGTGAATAACTGTATTTCATTTATGTTCTATATAGTGGTCCAGTAAAGACCTGTGTTGTTTTACTGTGCTTGTGCTCTGTGCTGTGTGCTGTCTCCTGCTATCTGGAATATCATGTGAGTTTTCTCATTGAGTACATGATAGGCATTATTTGCGTATTATTTATTTGGGCTAGTTTATGACTAGTGTGTTATTATTTTGCCCAGTTCTTGATTGGTGTGATATTTTTATTTTATTGATGCTTTGCAGTGTTGTCGGGCGTTCGCGTTCTGAACGCCCGTTCATTCAGAACGGGCATAGTTTTTACTATTTTTGAACGGAACGTGAACAAACGCAAAAATTAGTGATTGAACGAGGAACGAACGGCGTTCAAAAAAAATGAACGCCGTTCATAAACTGAACGCCGTTCTCATAATTTTTCATTCATTTTGTGAATCATTGTTTGCAGTTTGCATGATAATTTGATCCAGAAAATTACGGATAGATAATTTTGAAGCAGATTTAGACTCCCATTGATTTTTTTCATCAAAATTCAAAATTGATCAAAAAGATTCCGTATTTTTTTTAAAAAAAAAGCAATGAACGGACGAACTCTGAACGCTGAACGGGAACGCTGAACGAACGATGAACGAACGCTTCCATTTTTTGAAAAAAATTGAACGGAACGTGAACGAATGCTAAAAAATTCCTCTGAACGATGAACGAACGGCGTTCAAAAAAAAGGTGAACGCGACAACACTGATGCTTTGCTTTGGCTATTTAATACTGCTCGCTGGTGGGTGTCATGATTTGACATCCGGCTGCCTCTAGCTAGGATAGCTGTCAACCTATCCTAGTCATTATGAGGAGCCGGCTAACATGGTGGCTCTCAGCTGAGGATGTGTGTAATTAAGATAAGTGTGGAGATGCTGAGGAGTGTCTCATGTAGCTTTTGACCAGCACTTTTGGGTGACCTAACCCTATTGACAATATCGCGTTTTTGAAATAGCGATTTTCTGAGAAAATAGCGCACGCCAAACGCCTGTGCAGAACGTATGCGCAGTAGAAATCGTGTTTTTAAAGCGCCAAACGCAAAAAAAAGCGCCATTGTTTTTAGAAATTTACTTCAAAAACCAAAAGCACCATAAGCATTATTATACGAAAAAACTGAATAAATCAACGTTAATGGCTTGAATCTTAATAAATTATGCTGAGATACCCTCCATTTTTTTGATTTTTTAGAAAAAATGTTTAGGCGAAATTTTTTTATAATAATGAGGAATCATGAGAAATCATTAAATTCGATTTTTATTGTAATTTTGTGGGATGGTCGAAATTTGATAAATTGATTACTCAGTATCCAATAAATAAAAAAAAACAGAAATTTGGGTTAATAGGTGTTAAATAAGTAGTAAGGGTAAGGGTACCGAATATGGACCGGTTCCCTAATATGGACCACCCACCTATCTCCTCCGTTTATGATGCAATCTGGTGGAAAAAAATTGTATACTGTTCATTTTTCACAGAGAAACACAATGAGACCAAAATCGTAGCCCAAAAGCTAAAATTCGCGGAGTTACAGCCAAAAAAAGATTTTGCCCTATGCTAAAATTTTTTTAATCAACATTTTGATTGACAATGTGACAACTTTAAATAATGTAATTCAATGTGGTTTTAATTTTAATTTGTAGTCCAGAGTTGTAAGTTTCAGTTGTGATAATTAGTTTTAGATTACGTTTACTGTAAGTTAAGTTATAATTTTTCAAAAGAAAAATTATGAGGTGTCCAAATATGGACCACCTTTCTCAGGTGGTCCATATTTGGACACCTCATGATTTTTTTTTTTGAAAAATTATAATTTTATCGATAAGAAGACGTATACATGCAGCTATTGTCTCAATTAATGTTCTACTTTACTTGATAAATTTATTTAACCCGATTAAACAATTTTTTTACGATTTTTTACCCATTATTTTCGTTTTTACGACCGGTCCATATTAGGAACCCAAAATTTCGATTTTCGTTTTTGACACTTTTTGGGAAACCATTGTTTTGGTCAATTTAGACTTTATGGTGGGGGTTGAAATTTTGGGGAATAAAACTAGACAGATGTGGCTACATTTTAAGCCATTTACCTCATTCCTACCTATCTCCTAGCGCCGTAGGCATTGAAAATAAAAAATGCGGTCCATATTAGGGACTCTTACCCTTACTACCCCTATAAGTGAATAAAATTTCAAAAAAATGATTTCTTGTTCTTGTTCGACCACTTTTCTGGTACAGAAACACATTTTTTGCTTTAAAACACTTACTTATGAACCAAAAAAAAAAAAATTGGTATACGTTTCTATGGACCTGCTTTCACTTTTTCCACCACCTACCCCCCGAAAATGTTCACTGCTAGAGCAAAAATTGCCAATTTTGGGTGAAATCTGGGCCCCCTTTAAAGGTGAATAACTCAGTAATGAAGCGTTTATGACCCATCATGTATATAACATTTTTTACTCCTAATGATAAGTAGAATACGTGGTTTTAATATTTCACACCTTAACCGAGCCACCCTGTACAACAACTGGCACATCTTTTCTTGAAATTTACGTTGCTCATAGCTCATACAGTAACCTGAGAGGTAAAGTACCTAAGTCAAAAAAATGTTCATCGTGAAAACACAATTTTAAATTTTGGTATTCAAGCAGAGCTCTCAAGTGAAATCAAATTTGGTTTCATTTTGAATAAAACAAGCGAGTGGTTCAGTTTCTAAAAAGTAAAAAAAAATGTCAATTTTGTAATCTGCAACGATTCGCTCATTCGAAGAGAGTGACATTTGCATCCAATTGTCCATTTACAAGTGTAATGACTCACGGAGGTGTTAAAACTAAATTTGCTGATTGTTCAGTTAAATGAACCTAGAGGGCATTTCGGTAACAATGTCTTTCAAAGTTGGGGAGAAAGAGAGAAATATAGTTTGATTACTCACCATGGAGTTCTGACCATGTCATACCGCGATAAGCAAGTTCCAATGTCGGTTGCTCGTCCTTCTTTTTCTGGAAGTAATTAATTGCTAAGAATTTAACCCATTTGTAGTTTCGTTTTTTGCTGAGAATTAGACGACTGTACTTCATCGCTTGGCCTAAAATGGTATCAATATGGAAGCTGGGGTTGCTTTTGTATTCCACAATTAGCATCTTGTCGCCGAAAAAAAATTGTGAGTCTAATATTCCGTACTCCGTTGTGCCCCATTCTTCCATCACCGTACATTCTGTATCTTGTCGAAACTTTTCAAAAACAGCGCTGAGAGTTTTTCTCACGGCAGCCTCGGATAAATGTTGGTAGTTGAATAACTCGTTGGCTGGTTTTTGAGTATACTGTAAGTTTGTAAGGTCGGTGAATTTTCCACTATGATTAAATAGATTCTCAAAATGTTGTCTCAATCCTTCGAGGGATGTTTTCAAATCGGCTGAATCGTATTCGGATTGGGAAGCGAAATCACGTTTGAACCATTTGGTGAAATATGTTACACATTTCGCTAGAACCGTGTCGTATTCCCAGGATTTTCGTTTGCTGATTTTATCATTCAAAGTGCGAGTCAAAATTTCATGCATTACCTCTTTCATGGCCGAATTTGGGATCACGAGCTTTACCTTTTGCATGTTTTTCATAGCACGTTGTTGAGGATCATTTTCTAGTTCTGGATCATTTTCGAAAGTCAGATAACCGGCTTGCACCAAAAATGCCATGAGTGACTTGGAGATGGTGGTCTTAGTGTCTGCTAATATGACGAATTCGTAGTAAAGTGCATTTTCTGTGGTTAAGAGTAGATCCCGAATTTTGTCTAACATGCCTTCCTGAATAGTAAGCAGAGAACGGGTTTCTACTTCGTATCCTTTTGTTGTTTTCAAGATATCATAAATTATGTTCTCGATAAAATCATAGCGTAATAAGGTTTCGATCGCCATACTTGATCCGGTTTGTTCCCAATATGTATCAGCTTTACGTTGTGGAAAAAATCGCATGATAGCCCAAGGGTTAAAAAGAGACCCCTTCGATAGACATAACGAATTATATCCGTTGTATTTGGCTACCGCTGTTTCATAATCTGACTGCCAGGTTTTTGGTTGTTCTTTTTGCAATATGACTTTTACTTCCCGAGAAGTGAAGCCGTAGAACGGTGTGATTGTCGACATATTAACCAAATTTAAATCATTGTGACCGAGAACATTATTTAAGCCACTCAGCAAAGTCGATTTTGCAAATCTTGTAATACCCGTGAGGATACCCTTCTCAATTTTGGCCTTATTTGGTTCTTTGAAAGTTGTAGACAGGAAGCGTCGCATGAAATCTATGGGGTCGTTGACTTCAGAGGTAGGACCCTTGTACTTTAACATTTTATCATTTTGTATTGAATCGAATTCGTCAATCAACACGATACACTTGCGATTGTGATATTCATATAAAAATTGACACAGCCTAAAGATACTTTCTTCTAAATAAGCAGTATCGGTATTTTTCTGGCTCATGTAATTATTATATATGTCAAGGTTCTCTCTTGCCGTATATTTTTCTTCTTGTGGTATTGCTTCGTCATTTAAAATACTACACCAACGCTTTCGTAGGTACAAATGTTGACTATACATATCTGCTACAAGCATATGCATCTTCCCTGGGAAGTTGGATATTGCCAAATCTTTCAAACCCAAATACACAACTGGGGTTTTTCTGAAATACTTTGTCATAAACTCCTGGTTTTTGGAAATTAGTGGTATCTGATTTGTCTTACCGACTAAGACCCCATTTTCGTATATGGTTCCATTTTTGAAGAATTCATTTGCAAAATCGTTTGTATCTGAATTATTCTCGAATATCGTTTTCAGCATATCTAAATTCAAACTTTTCCCGAATTTTCTAGGGGTCGTTAATAACATGACCGGATCTTCCGTTTCCAATACTTCCACTGCCAATAAACTTTTGTCAACCCACAGACGTGACTTCGGTATGAATAATTCGAATTCTCCAGCTCCTGAGACTTTACCCACCTTACCTATATGGTTGTAATGTTCGATAAAGCAAACTTGTGTGAGACATTTAAAATCATCGATGTCAAACAACGTTATTTTATCAATCTCTTTCAAAGACGATTTCTCCTCAAGGTACTGATTCTCAATTACTGTTCCAGCAACGTAATCAGTTAAAACGAGCGCCAAAATGGCTATCCAGAGTATCCGTATTTTCTGCATAATCTATGGTAACAAAAACAAATAAGAAAAATTACAACGGAGTTCGTAAATAAACAAAAAAATTATTTTAAAAAAATGCAAGTACAAAGAAGAATGGGAATCTCCAAGCGGAAACCCTATCGATGAAGGTCAAGTAGTCTTCTACCTACTATGGAATGGTAGGGTGTTTCGGGTAACAATTTTTTTCGAAATTTGACAGTGCCGCACCCTCATTCTGGTCCATTTGATAAAGAAAATACTCCCATAAAAATTTCACCTCGAAAAATCATGTTAAGTGGTGGCGCAGCTGGGGCGAAAATTTGCCACGTACCTACCTACATACATAATAGATAATGTAAAAAATGGTCCAGAAATTCAGCATTTTATTGAACGTGTCAATTTCTTATGTCCATTTAAACTTTTTTTGCTTTACTTTTCATTTAAATATGAAAAATTGTCACGCTGAAAAAATTGTTGAATTTTGAGGCCATTTTTTACATGTTGAATTTTGAGGCCGTTTTTTACAATATGTTATTTGGCTAATTTTCAGCTCCTTTGCGCCATCACTTAGTATTTTTCTTGGAGGCTGATTTTTCGTATTTCCTGTTTTCTAGGCCAAATGAACATTTTTAGGGAGCGGCATGTCAAAATTATTGAAAAAAAAAAATTCCCATTATAAAAATGAAACACCCAAATGGAGTGGCTTAGCTGATATAATGTCGATAAATGAAGGGAAACTCGCAGTAATGTAGCAAGGTGGGTAAAAAGGGTTACCTTACAGGGTTGGTCCTTTTTTCAAATTTTTGTGTTCGAATGAAAAGCCTGGGTGTGGAATAGTGGCCTTGATGGGAGTATAATCGTCTCCCAAAATTTTAGCTCCCAGGGGTCAATGTTTAGGGGTTCTATCATAGGCGGAACTAAGGGCGGGTCTGGGTAGGCCGGGCCCCGGAAAAACTTTTTTTTGGCCCGACCGATTTTCCCTACTAATTTTGAATTTTTTCCTCAAATTCTGAGCAAAAAAATAGGTTTTGGTTGTGTTAGTGTGATGCGAATAATTCGCGAAATCCCACAAGTTACAATCACGTAATTGTTCCTTTGAACACGACTTTTCAACTTTTGAAGGTCTTTTTTTTGCAAAAATTTTCGCCCTCGCTTTGCTCGGGCTTAGCACAAACCTTCAAAAGTTAAAAATTCATTTTAGTTTACCCTCAGTGAAGTTTTTCAAAATGTAAGCAATAGGTTATTTCAAATTCTCTTCCATTATCTTTTTTTTTTCAAACATGATCATTGTATTTCTGTCCCATCAAATTTTATCCATTAAAAAATATCCATGTTTTCAAAAAAAAAAAAAAGGTACGAATTCTGTAGATAGAAATGGGGTAAATCAACACCTCCTATAATTCGAGCGTGGCGAGAGAATTTTTTGAAGATTTTTCCCCCTCCCCCCCCCCCAACACACACCGAAATCAATCTTTTACCAACCTGGCCCACGGTTGGCCCTTTGTGCCCTGGCAAAAAATAATTCTAGTTCCGCCTATGGTTCTATTTCCACTACAGCCGATAAAAAAATGAAAATTGAGAAAAATTTTAATGTTTCAGAATTTTGTTATTCATCAACGATGTCAATCCGGAAATTCGATAATCTTTAGTGAAGGGTGGTTCTGTGAGTTACTACGTATCTTACTTCAATTGGTGAGATCGTTAAAACGCTCAGTCTCAAAAAGATATGGTATTTTGAATGTTCGCGTATACTATACTGATTTTCACTAATCATTCAGTCAAAAATCATTAACTTCTCAGTCAATTTAGATTTATCAAAAAAATATCAACTTTCTCGGCTACCTAATAATTAGATAAAGAATTTCAGTCAAATTTTTTTGGGTTGAATCGAAGAGGTAACATTTTACTCAACTTGGCTGGTTCAAATTTAGGTAGAGAGTGCAAAACTTAGAATGCTAAAAACTTTTAAGCTCGATTTCAAAAAGTACATTTTATGTAATCCTAAAAACAATTCCCACCTCTTGACGATGGAGAATCTGATGAAAAGTGATAGGACTTCGAAATTTGGAAAACTTTCATTTGGTATCAAAATCCAAGTTAATTGACATCCTAAATCCGTTTTAGTACCTACGACGTATTGTCTACACGTCACAAAATACATAAACCTTTACCTTGATTCGACAATTTTTTTGAAAAATTAAAATATTGAACGTTTCACATTCGAAAATGTAAATTTCCGTGCGATACCTACTTCCCAAATTGGGGAAAGAATATGAAGGTATAAAAATGCCTACCGATTTTTTCATTTTTCCGACTTTCCTAGGTATGTATCAGTTCAAAAATTATAAAAATCGCCTAAAAAAAACTAGACACACTGTGTCAAAAGAGCGGACTTCCTATTAACTATATACAAACTAGAATTTAAATTGTGAAGTTCAACTTTCAATGCACGTAGGTATCGACTTAAAAATTTAATCATTTCTTCTCCTAAAAATATTATAATATAATTACTGTAAAAATTTCAAATCGATTGTTCAACTCTGACTTGAGTTATAGTGTCACAAAATTGCACTTTAAAGCCTTAAAGCTCAACTTTCTAGGCACAAAATTGAGCTAAGAAATAATTCTGAAAAATTGACTAATCACAAGCATTTGAACTTTGAACTCATTATTCTCGAAAACGTGAGCTTTCAAGAAAAATTCATAAGAATCAAAGTTGTAGAGCTTGAAATTCCTGACCATCCTTGTGGCCTCCGTTTTTCTCTACGATGCATCGTTTTCGAGATATTTTTGAAAAACTGAATAAACTTTGAAGTCCAAAAGCTCGACTTTCAATGCACAGATCGACTTCAAAATTTAATCAGCATTTTCCCTATACATGTTCTAACCACTGTAATAATTTCAAGTCGATTGGCCAACTCTAACCTAAATTATAAGGTCACAAAAGAACTTGAAAGCTCCAAGCTCAGCTTTCAACGCTCTGAATTGAACCAAAAAATGAAAGTTTCTCTCCTGCATGATCTACACCTACTATAGAAATTTCGAAACAATTGGTTCAGTTAAACGAGAGAAATTGAGGTGGAAAAATTGACCAATCACAGGCCTTTCTGATTTGAGCTTAATTTTCTCAAAAACGGTGAGCTTTTAAGAGAAATTCATAAGAAACAAAGTTGTAGAGCTTGAAATTCCTGACTATCCTTTTGGCCTCCGTTTTTCTCTACGATGCACCATTTCCGAGATATTTTTGAAAAACTTAGGGCCGAATGTGAGAACAAAACTTAAGTAGTACTTTAAGGCGAACCGTGACTTCGAAATGAAAGCCAATAGAAAACCCAGAACGAGTACTCAAGTCATGGTCCAACTAGTACTTGAGTACTCGTCACATTCGGCCCGGAATAAACTTTGAGCTTCAAAAGCTCGACTTTGCGTGCACGGTTCGACTTCAAAATTTAATCAGCATTCAGCTCTTCTCCTATATACGTTCTAGTCACTGTAAAAATTTCAAGTTAATTGGTCAATTCTAACGCGAGTTACCGTATCGCGTCAAAAAAAAAGTTCCAAAAATGAGCTCGAAGCTCAAAAGCTCAGCTTCCTGTGCACAGAATTACACCAAAATCTAATCAGCTCTTCTCCTGTATGAACTACACCTACTGTAAAAATTTTAGCCCGATCTGTTCAGTTTAGAGGGAGAAATCGTGTCAGTACAAAAAAGCGTCAACAAACAAACAAACAAACAAACTATTATGAATGCAATAGCGGATTCCCGCTAGAGCGGGAAGTCCGCTAAAAATTTTCCAAAAAATTAAGAGAAAACATCCCTACTGGAAAGAAAATTTTTAACTGGAGGCATTGTTCACAAAAAAAATGAGGATTTCTTCAGAAGGAAATTCGCGCAAGTTTTAAATCATACCTACTTGAAAGTTGGATTGCAAGATTACACTAAATTTCAACAAAACAGCAATTTGAAAATATTTTTCATTTTCTGGAAAACTGGATTTTAAAGAAGAGTAAAAACGTGAAAATTTTCGGAATTAATACAATTTTTTGTGTTTTGTGGATTTGTGGCGAGTTGATTTCAGCGTTATGAGTAGGTAGACACGCTTTTGTTCCTAAATTGTAAATTCAACTAGGAAATTTTATTTTGACATTCCAAATTGAAAACTAAGAATTTGGAAAGAATTTCAACTCTTTATCAAAAGTTGCATTTTTGTTGCTAAATAAAGGAAAAAGAATTCTGATTTTTGAAATGATTAATTTTTGGATAGGTACTGACATTTTTTCTTCGGGTTTTGATGGCTCTCGGTGTGTAATCTTGAAATCCAAATTCCAAAAAGACATATTACATATTTGATACTAACTTATTTACACGAAATATCCTTTCTCAAAATTTCATAATTTTTTCGTAAACAGTTTTTCCATCAGAAAATATTCTTGCAAGTAGAAACAGTTTCTGATACTTTTTTCTTTTGAAAATTCATTTTGGCTGGTTTTGAAATTCGATTGAAGAGTACATTATAATTTTCAAATCTTCTTGTTTGTTATCATGAATCTTTACATCGACACTTGGGAATTTCATGATATTTTTATCCGTAAAAATTTGTCCAAATTTCAAATATCAGAAGGAAAGATATAAGATAATTTGGCTCGAGTGAAGCTGGAGCAAAAATGTTAGAAAATCGAAATATTAAATGCACACATAAAAAGAGCTGGGGTGCATTCACTTTGGGTTTGAAATTATGGGGTGCATTCACTTTGGGTTTAAAATTATGTTTACACAATTTGAAATTGTGTATAAACTTTTAACATGTGCAAAATCGTTCATTTGAATTCAGAAACTGCTGGTTAGCACTTTTTTTGTCATTTGATTTACTATAAAATACCTAGCCATTTAATTTTGGTAAGGTGACAAAATGATCGATTCAAATCATTCAGAAACGACGAAGAAATCATGTTTATACACAATTTCAAATTGTGTAAACATAATTTCAAACCCAAAGTGAATGCACCCATGTCTACACAATTTGAAATTGTGTATAAACTTTTATCATGTGCAAATTCGTTCATTTGAATTCAGAAACTGCTGGTTAGCACTTTTTTTGTCATTTAATTTACTATAAAATAGCCATTTAATTTTGGTAAGGTGACAAAATGATCGATTCGAATCATTCAGAAACGACGAAGAAATAATGTTTATACACAATTTCAAATTGTGTAAACATAATTTCAAACCCAAAGTGAATGCACCCCAGAGCACGAATATTTCATTTCTTGAAAATAATAAGTTTTAGGCGAGTACAAAATTTATCAGTTTTTAACACAGGAAGAATTTAACTTCGCCCAATCATAAAATATTTCTACTAGTTTAGTTATCTGGCAAAAACTGGTCAAAACCGAAGTCGACTAGGTACAGGATTTTGACAGAAAAAGTCGAATAATTATTGTACCTACTTACCGAATTATTCGTCAAATTATTGAAATAAATTTTGTTTTACATTTGAATGGGTTAACAGTGCAATCTACCATCCGCATCTGAAAGAATTATTGCCAATTTATATTTTAGAAATAAATTATCTAAAGTACCTAGGTACCTAAGAATTGTAAAACCCCATGAAATAACCGAGTTGGTTGAAACAAGCAAGTATAGTAAATAAGAGATAAATCAGCCCGGGCGAAACAAATGGCGCAAATAATGGTATAGTTCAACTTAAATTTTTAAAATCACTCAAAGGATTCCTTCAATTGGAATTCAGAGGGAAAATCTTTAAAGTTCGTACGTCTTGGAGTGAAATTATATAAATTCTCGTTATTAGGTATCATGTTTTACCTTTTTTGCATACCTACCCACCCCGATTATTTGTACATCGAATAACTTGGAATTGGTGCTTACGGATTGTCGGATGATTGCTTTCGTATTTTCTTCACATATAACCAATAAATGCCATGTTCGATCGTCAATTTCGAATTTCTTCGGAGGAGCGTGGCAAAAATCTTCTTCTTCTTCGACGCGTCTTTTGGAGCTTATTCGAGTCCCGTACCAACTGAACGCGTCAAGTACATCTCCGTTACAAGTACGAAATGAAATGAAATTTATTTATTCGAGTACCTATTTAGGATTAACATTTTCATTGGTATCGCATTAATACATCTACGCCATCAACGTTCAAATCTTAATGAAAAAATTCTTTGAATCGAATTGATAAACCAGTATCGATCGAAAGAGCTGAAATTATATACGAGTACAAACCTATGCACAAATGAAACGTACATAAAGCTCGATGACAAATTAACAAGCTCAAAAATTGTCTCCGAAGCAAGAAAAGCGTATATGCGACGAATTGTGTACAAGAATACCTATTTTAGGCAGGTGAGGTGATAAGTGCGAGTTTACTTCATAGGGAGACGAGGAAAGTTAAATGTTAAAGGTCGTAGAAGAGATAGCTTATCGCTTGAAACGATTTCAAAAAGTCGTACTTATCGAATCTGAATGAATGGCGAACTGTCTGTACAACATTCATTTACCAGTGATTTTCCACTACCAATTGAAATATTTCAATTATTATACCTAAAATGGAGTGAAATTTGAAAATTTAAAATGTCCTTGTTTTTTTACGTGTATGTAATTAATTATAGGCACCAACCTAAATCTAATTTTTAATTAAAAATTCGCAGTGAAATGTCAAGAAAAACGAGATTTTTCCACATATTTATTCGTTTAAAATTTCTCAAGTTTGTGAAAAAGTACCGATTTTCCTCCCAGAGGCCAAAATTTACTACAAGAGTTATTGTCGAGGACCGTCGAGGTCTACTCGAGTAAAATTTTTGGAAAAAATCCGAGATACCACGTACAAAATAAAGACGATCTGACACAAATCCGTCGCGCAAGGATTTTCCACAAATTTGAATTTTTTGTTGAACAACTGAACAATTCTTTTTTCAAACTTTTCAACTTTCGACACTAGAAGTAAATTTTTTGAGCAAAGGAATGGTTCAACGAAAAAAATGAATGAAACATAATGCAAAGTGTAAAATTTATTTTCTGTCGAGTTCAATTTGTTTTTTCTCAGAAGGTTCAGCTTTCGAGATACATATTTTAGTCAAAAGTTCAAAGATTAACTTTTTTTTTTATTAAAAATATCTCAAAAACTAATTATACCCTACAGAAAGAAAATTTTACTCTCTACAATTCATGTTCTATTCATATAGGTATGTAATTTTTTTTAGACTTGATTTTCCTGGAAACTCGATTTTTCGTAAAGAACCACATTTTCAACATTTCTCATTTGTAACAATGGAATTATCAAAGGCCGGCAACTCAGAATAGGAAACAAATATGACTGATTCGATGTCACGGATTCCGAATTCGGTATCCATTTTAGATTTTAAGCTTTTGTTCTAGAGATATGAGCAAATTTAGTCTTAAAATTGCTCTTGTTTAGGCAATTGAGCCACAAAATACTTGAAATAGGGTCGTTTTCAACTATACTAAAGTCGCTGATCATTTTTATTACATTAATTTTCACCCACCTACCGGTTTTCTTCCAGGATTGGCATTTTTGTTGTGAAAATAGACGATATCTCGATAACAAAGATTCAGCTACACTAATATTGCAGACCTCACATCAAAACATCAATACATCAATTCAAATTTCAAAATGGGAGAGGGAGCTGGTATAAGATTCCAAAAGTTCACGGGTCTCTCTAATATGATTTTCTATTGATTTTAATGTCAGAACTACTCTACAAAATACCTCGCATTTTTAGTCATTGTTTCCTTGATTTGTTTTTGAAAATTTTCAGTAAAGAATTTCAATAGTCGTGAATTTTTTCAAAAATGGCTTTCAAGTATATTCGCCGTCAGTTAACTCGGATGTGTTCAAATTAGCATTCACTATGATCGACTTTTTGAAATTTTTGAATTGAGAACAATTTTCATTTCTTAGAATTAATATTATATTGAAATCACACAATTAAAATTTACCAAGTATTAAAAAATAAACGTAGAAAAATGAAAATATGAAAATATGATACAAAAAGTATAGGTTCGAATACGTACATTGGATTGGTTCAGGTACCTACTAAACTGCATCGGTTATTTACAAATTATAAACGTTGAAAAAAAAACATATTACGATTCATTGTTTTACTGATTGGTGGTTTGGCTTGGTGTTTCAATGGGCCAATAATCAGGTTGCGTGGCGAGTGTTATTCCAATAATATCAAAGGAAAACGTTGCTGCGGATGAAGAAGGAGGGATAGTTTTATCGTTTGGTATCAAACCACATTCTGTGGAATTATATAATAGAGGCAGTACTACCGAATCAGGGCCGGATTTTTTGTCACCCCAACGGTTCATGGTGAAATACGGAGTTATCGGTACATAATTTTTATAATTTTTGAAATGAGAGTATGAATATCTGAATATATTCAAATATGTGATATCCTGAGATCTCATGTACCACGTTGGTATAACTTCAAAAAGAGCATCTTGAAAATATTTCTTAGTATTTCCATCGGATTGGGGAACTGCCTTAATCTGATCCATGTGTTTGTTAACAATAACATTTAATAAATGGTAAGTTCTTGATATACTCCCGCAGAACTCACGTTCCAATTGTTCAATACGCCAATTAACACCAGTTGCTTTGTTGATGGTGAGTAAATATTGCTTTAGTGAACTGCGTATTAAACGCATGTAACCCAAGTTGCCATCCTTCAACTCATACAGACACCTACCAAACCCCAGTGATATTTCATGTATGAAATTTTTTGGATTAATTTTCTGTTTCGCCGGGTTGTTCTCTCTTTCCGTTAATAAATTTATGTGGATCCACTCGTCTCGCGTTTTATTAACGGAGGAGAGCTCAGTTTGGGAATATCCTTTGCTGTACTCCTTCATTACATCATTCAGCTTTCTCGCACGCATCATATTCTCCAGTACTGATTTTGCCCTGGTAATGGCACATTCAAACGCAAGTGATCCCTGCCACATCAGACCAAGAAAAACATTAATACCACTGAATTATATTCAAATACGTTGATTAAGACAGATGGTTATTGTATCAGCGACACTGTGTAAAATGGCACAATGGCACCATTACTGCCTCGCAAACAAATTTTATTGATCATTTCCAAAAATTTGATGCTGGGAAATGCGATTCGTTCTTTCAAAAAAGCGACAAGAATCAATTTTTCTACTGTATTACATTAATCCATCTGCCCAAGTATTTTAATGTTACATTATTATTTTTATTTGTTGCGCTTACCAGGAATTCTGCCCCTCGTTTAAAACCATTCTGATCTCCGCATTTAAAACCGGTTTCATTTCCGCATTTAAAACCAGTTTCATTTCCGCATTGGAATCCGGTTTCATTTCCGCATTTAAAACCGGTTTCATTTCCGCATTGGAATCCGGTTTCATTTCCGCTTGTATACATCGTCTTGAATGCTTCCAACAAATCATTTAACTGATCTTCATTTGCCGCCTTTATAGCTTTGACAACTACGTTTTTTTTTAAAATGTCTAAAAACAATTTTAATTTTATTACTTGATACTTAAGCGCAAAGTTTCTCTTTCGAAAAAAAAACTAGAATAACTAGGTACTTGATAATAGTACATGTAAGTGCAAGTGAAGTTGGGATAATTACCTGGATCCAAACCTAACGATTTTAATTTTTTGGCGTCAATTTCAGCAGACTCCGCAATAAAAATACATTTCCATATGGTGGCGCATATTAGTATGTATTTCAAACGACCCATGTTGATATTCAAATGTATAAGCCTAAATAAAAAATACCGCCATAAATTAACAACAGGTAAGTTCATACATGGGTAATACATACAACAACAAAAAATGTGCCAGATATGCAAAAGTACGTAATATGTTGAAGGTGTGTCGTCATAAAAAATTATGTAAGCGAATGAAAAAAAAAAAAAAAAACACTTGAAAAAAAATCAAAGACCAAGCTTTCATAACATTCACAGCTAAAACTTAAATGAAAATTATTTATACTAATAGTGTATGGGTGTATTCCGTATACCTGGTGATGTATCTTTGTAGATATAGAAAGAGGAATGTATCAGGCCACGATACTCAACTTCCTGACTGAAACTGGAGATCGATTGCTTGATCAAGTTGCACACGTGAAATAAGAAAATAACTATTTGGAATAGTGCACTTTATTTGATGATACATCCTCATACTATTCTGACTACCGTCTACTGATCCACTGTCTAGAATTTTTTGAAAGCCAATTTACTTATAAAATATGCTCATTATGATAAGTAGATAAGATAATCGTAAGACTAATTTCTGACAAAGTTTGATTAAGTTAGATTAGTTAGAAAAGATAATATTTGGTACCTATGCAATTTATAAATTTTTTAATAACGAATAGTGTGGTTACATCGAAAGAAAGTAATGAAATTTGGATGGAATTTAGAATTTAATCAAGATATCGACTAACTACGGTAGCAGTTTCCTTCTCTTCTATCTAAAAGAATCATCTTCTCCGTCCTTTCATTAAATAAATAGCGCATAAGGAAATTGACTTTGAGAGAAATATTAAACAGTACCTAATACCTACTACATGATTTTACTTTCGCATTTCTACGATGGATTTGGATGTCTACGACGAAAATTACCATCAAGTAAGTATATGGAAAAAGTACCTAAAATCTTTGGGTTATAGGAAAATAACCTTTATACAAGTTGAATGAAATAGATACCATTTTGGAAGATACGTTGAATGCCTGAAAGTCTGAGATGAAGTAGTGATGCAGTGATCCCCCTAAGTTAACAACGAGTACTCCCCTTCCCCCCTCATTCACACAAATGCTCTAATTTTCTAGTACTATGGAAAATTTATTTTTCCAGGTTTGAAAGGTCATGTAGAATTGTAGACTATGCTTTTTCAAATCTAAAAATACTACAATTTTTTGAAAGCTCCAGTTTGAAATCGCCTCGAATCGAATCAGTGAGATAAAACTATAGGATATACCTAATCGGTTCATTTTTAGAATTTTACCAAAATTTTTGCTGCAGGAAAATTTGAATACCTATGACCCGGAAGTTACAAATTCTACAAAATTGTTCCTTAGAACTCTAATATCAACCGAAATTTTTTTGGATCAATATTTCATGGCCTAAAATTACCCTTTTTTGCGGTAGGATTTTCTCAATTTTTTTTTATTGCAAATATTTCGGCTTGAATTCAATTTTCTCGTCTAAAAATGTAATTGCGTAACCTCTGCTTGTAAATCGGTTTTGCAAGTTATTCCTAAAAGTTCAAGTAGGTATTCAGGTAGGGAAGTGCTACATGTTGAGTGGTATGTGGTATGTTGTCCTGAACAATTTGGCGCAAAAAAACGATTTTCAAAAAAATTGTCGATAATGCGTTTTGGAAAACGACTCTTCATATAATTTTTTCGAATCAGTAGGTACAAAAGTCAAGTTTCATTTTTTTTTTAACTGGGTGACAAGATATGAACCTGAAACTTCTTGTAAAATTTTACTATAGATCCACCAATTTTTCATCTTAATTTCATTTCTATACTTCATAGTCGTAGAAATTGAAAAAATTCAATGAAAAACTCTGAGAACTTTTTTCATTTAAAAGTTGTTTTCAGCATTCTCAACTTCAAAGTGCCATAACTCAGAGAAATATGGTTCAATTGAGCTGCGGCTCGTTGCATTCGATTGCTCGTACATTTTTCTATTAGAAAACGACTGAAAAACATTTTTCAAACCTTCACCTTAAGGGTCCCCGTTGTGCAGTGTGAAAAATTTGAAAGCACATTTTCACATATGAAACTTGTGCCGATTTCTGGCACAATGTTGCAGCCAATCAGAACGCTTCTCAATACTACACGTAGTAATTTCACATTTTTCACATTTTGTTTACCTCAATAGGTACTAGAAGTGTTATGATTGGTTAATTACAACGCGCCAGTACAGCGCAATGCGTAAAATTTCATTCATGGTTTTGCATTTTGCACAACGTGAAAAAATGTGAAAATAATTACACACAGTAATGAGAAGCATTTTTTGAGATGAAAAAATGATCGAAAATTTTTCGATATATCTAAAAATAAATTCAAACTGCAATAATTGATTAAACACACAGTAATGAGAAGCATTTTTTGAGTTGAAAAATGATCGAAAATTTTTCCATATATCTTAAAATAAATTCAAACTGAAATAATCGATTAAAAATCTTTTTTATTGAAAAAACATTATTTTTATTTACAATTTCAAATTTGCTGCACTATAAAAAAAGAAAAAAATCATTAGAAATAAGTATTTAGCCAAAAATATCTCTCTTCTTACAAAGCAAAAGTTTAGTTTTCAAATTTTTGACATGGATATGTTTTAGGGCTGGGCGGTAAAATTTGAAAAGTGTAACGTGACGCTGGAGTTTCATGGCTATATAAATCATGATTTTAAAAAATTCTCATGCCAGTGACTCGACCACTAAAAAAAAAATTTTGTCATTTTTTTACCCACATTCATTTCCTGAATTTGATTCTAAAAAAATGCTTCATTTTTCGCTCATTTTTCCGCCAATACAAATTATCTTATTCTTATTCTACTCGACGAATATAACTTCTAACCAAATTCGATGTTTTTGACATTCTTGTATAAACAATTGATAAAATGAACCATCAATTTTCTAGGTACAAACCAAAGAAAAATATAAGTCCCAATTAAAAATCCTTAGAATTACTGAAAATTAAGAAATCGCTAATGTATATTCCATACATTGGTGTTTCATAACTTACAATTGGCTGCACTGGTATAAAAAATTTTCTCTACAATTGATTTCTAATCATTTAAAAAACAACAAAAAACTGGTGTTTTTCTTTAGCAATTAGATATAGATGATCAGAACAACGCGATTCCCATAAATTTGAATATTACAATTTGCGGTTAGCCACACTAATCGAAGAAAATTTTCAAAATTTTCTTCAAAAATTAGAAAAAAAAATTATAAAATTGTCCGGTGTCAAAGTAATCAATTCGAGGCCAAATACAATTTCACAACATTGAAATTTCGCGATCTGCAACTTTTGGATCCCCGGGTAGCACGGCGTTTCTGAAAATCTAACCAGACATGACCTCCTGCTGTTTATTGACAGGTGAACAATAGGCCCGATAATAACCGAAAATCTAACCAAGCGGAGTCGAGGTTCATTTTAGTGAACAAAATGTTCCAACGTTCTACGTTATGTTTCAGACGTTTGGCTCGTATGTATTTGTTTTTTTTTTTCTGGGAAATTACCAAAAATCAAATCTATAACCAAACTTCATACCATTTTTTGGGCCAATTTTTTCATTGTCTTGAATTAGAAAATTAAGTGTTTAGAGGGAGGTATTCGGACCCGGAGAATTTATTGACGAGGTTAGTTTTTCCACAGCCGGTCATTGATTTTGAAAAAAATGGCTATTTTTGGCTGACTTCTTGACCAATTTCTAGAAAATGGAGAAAAATTACGAAAAGTGCTTTTTTCGACTGAGACTTTGCTGATTATTATTATGAATCTGATGTTCGTTTTACACGATCGCCGCTCGATTGTTCAGAATTGTTGTGTTTTTAAAGCGAAAATGGGCCGAATCTTGAGATGGAAAGCCCAACGCGAAAATTGAACCCCAGATGCATAATCAGCGACCTCAAATTAGTCTTCAGAGTGTCCACCATATTTCAGAGATGATTTTCCCTGACTTTTCCAGGTTTTCCAGACCTTTTAAATTTTCCTTTTCAACTCAGAAATTCTAAATAGATACATCGAAATCCTTCAGCACAAGGAGGAAAACAGTTTTCCCGCTGATTACTCTAATTTTCAACTGATACCTACGTAGTCACAAACCATGTTCAGAACTGATTCATTCTTTCAGTGACTCGTTCGTTTTGCTTCTGGTTAGATTTTCGGCCATTTTTTTCCCCGTTTGTTAGATTTTCAGCTATTTTACATCATTAATCATGAGAATAATAGAACAATAGCTGGTTAGATTTTCGGTTACGCCCTCATTTTCGAGGGGCGGTAATTGCTCAGTGGGATGTAGAAACTCAAATCGCACCTTTTTAGTGCTCTTTCGTGAATCGTACGCCATATTTTCGAGCTAAAAAACACAAAAAACCGCGTTTTTTTCAAAAGGAGGTGCCCTTTAAGAGCCCCTAGCTCCCCTCCCTCTTCACCTAGGGGGCTCAAAAATTTTTTGGGTAGTCTCCGATGATGACCCAACAACCCCAGCGAATTTGGTTGAAATCTGAGATATGTTTTTTTTTTTCGCGATCCACCCTAATATTTATAATAGCAGCATGAATAATAATGTATCGTGTACCTACAGACTTCATTTTATACATGTTTTGTTATTTATATCGAATATGTACGCGGCTATACTTCATACCAAAAGAGTTTGCCAAAATGGCTGATTTATAGTAGGCGGTGCGGGGTGATGGAGAGGTAGCTATTCACACTGTGCGTCAATAAAATTTCGTGATTTTTTGAATAGCCAATGAATATTTTTGCTCTGTTTTGTTTGTTATTGTTCGGGGGTCTTGTTGTTTTTGGCAAACTCTTTTGGTATGAAGTAGGTATATCGTATTATTTAAGTCGCGTGTATTTTAAGAATAGTTGGCTGCGGCCAAATAATTGTATTATTCGCGTAAACTCCCGGAAATTCGCGTTGTACCGTTTTGAACCTTGTCGAGAAAGGTCAATATTTTTTTGTACCATAGGCATCGATTTTCCTCGGAAAATCGCTTGTCGATATAATGTTATAATTTTCTATTTCGTAATAAATAGTAAAAAAAAGTAACTTTTCGAGTTTTCATTTAAAAGAGTATCGTTTTTCTTTCTCGTAAATTTGCGTAAATGAAAGGTATCGAAATCGGAAATACCTGAATTTTGATTGGTCAGCGAGACCAAAGAAAACTCGACAGAAGCTCCGTGCTAACGAATCGCTGCGCGAATTTTCTCCGTGAAAAGCGTAAGGTATCGTAATCGAAGAATTTTCCGACGAAGAATTTTCCGCAAGAATTTTTCCGACACTTCGGAAAAACCGTTTTCCTATCTTCAGCTTAAATTAACATTTAAGTCTGAAGAGTCCATCGTAGAGTTATCCGAAGCGGAAAACTCGAGTATTCGTCGGGTAAGAAGAAAATACTGCGAAAATAAGGTCGGCCAATCACAGGCGTCCAGTTACTCCGTCTTATTGTTTTTCTCCGACTTTCCAAGAGTTTTTCCGGCTTTTCCGAAGAATCGGAAAAGCGGTAAAAATTCGATATCATTTTTCACGCTCGCTTAAATTCTAATCGTTCACGCACCTCTCAGAAAAGGAAAATTCACACGCCTATCGTCTGGAAAAGCCTTTTTCTCTGCATATTTGTTAAAAAACGAAAATAATTATCAAGGTATGGGAATAAATATTATATGTGGCGTGGACATAATGTCCTTTGAGCCCATATTTACCTATTTATTACATTTAAGATAAATTAAAAAAAAATGAGACCACAGTGATAAATATTTTAGAAGAGAGAAGTATAGAAGATTTTCGAATAGCCAATTTTTCTAATACCTACCGAAGTCTTCGTTTTGTAGTGAAATTTTTGCCCCGAAAAGTGAATCGAGTTGTGTTTAATTTTAACATGAATTTTTATTTTATTTTAAACGTTAAGTTATTAAAAGTATAACTTTATACCTAAAATAAGGTTACCAGGTTATTTTAAAACGTAGTAAATGGGAAAAGAAAGCAGGTAATGGTAGGTTACATTATTAATTTAGTATTTATACATCCAGAGCGTTTTAATACCTACTACCTAAGTAATTAATTATCCGCGGAATTGATTCGAATTATACGTACCGTACCTATTCAAAACGTACCACTATATCATGTTGAATAAAAACATATCTTTGGAAATTACTGCGGTACGAGTAATTTTGCCAAAACAACATATCTTCCATAAATCCGAAACCCCATAGTTACCATGATGATTAAAAAGGCAGGTTTTCAAAAACGAAACGAACAGATGTACTCATCCAGAGTTACGATACATTTACTCACGTTAATAATTAGTATTAGTAATTGTATAAGAGGCCTAAAGTTTTCAAATTTTTATACATGTAATCGTTTATTTATACGTAAGTGTTTTTTTTGTTTGGATTTTTTTTTTACTCTTCGATCAGTGTCTCTGATTTCTTTTTACTGTGTTTTTTTTCGAGTTTCTCTCGACGATTTTCTTCCAATCTGTACGATAAGCTTTTCTTTATAGATACGCGACTATGTGTCTTTTTGAGATATCTTTTTTATTCCTTTTTTCCTTCCTTTTTTCGGTTCTTTTTTGATGGGAAATAACTTATACATACAGATAGATGTTTTCATTTTTTATTTCTTCGAATACGTATTTTTTTGTCAGCTTTTTTTTCTCTTTTTAAAAATAAGTTCAATCTTTTAGACAATCTATTTTTGTTACCTATCGTGTATTATACTTATTTCTTCAGTGTAAATAATGGACAACATTTAACAATTTTCTACTAAGTATTTATTTCTTCTTCGGTATTTTTTTTTTCGTTTTTGAATTTTTTTTTTGGTTTATTCGTTCGTGTATCCGTGTATTCGGCATGATACCGTAGATATTATTAAATGTACCAAGTATATGTTTATTTAAAGCTAGACGAAAATAAAGTGTTATGAATTGTGCGAGTTGGTTTGTGATTTATCAGCGGTGGTGGATTTTTGGAAGTGGATGCATCCACTTCCGAGGTGTAATTTTGTGTAGGTAATTTGGAAATTGGTAGATTAAAATAATGGGTGGCGATGGAACAAAGCTTACAGGGGAGTTTTAATGAAACTTGCAAAGGAACAGGCAAATAATACATGAAAATAATGAGGAAGCTGGTTTAAAAGCTGATGATGTTTGTTTTTCTGGTATTTTTGGCGGTGGAATGCTCAGCACATCGTGAAACGTCGGTATAAGGATTTCGCTCATTTTGTGATTCTCTTTCGCTCGTTTTATTCCAGAAATTTTAGTGCGTTTGATTATGGCCAGGAAGTCTTCGTATTTGCTGCTGTCCAATTTCGCGAATTCCTCTTTGATTGTTCGCAACTGAAAATATTTCGAAATGGGGTTAGTTTTCACTGATGTATGTAGTGTGTTTCATGGGTGAATTGATCCCTTCAATTCGGCGAGTAGGCAATCGATAGTGTATTATAGGTGAGTTTTGAACAGGATCAGTTCGCATTCCTTTTTGCCTATAGGCTCCCCTGTCAATTTACATTACGCTTATGGGAGTTTATAAAATATTACTTTACTAAAAATGAGAGTGATGAAATTGGCTCAAATTTGAAATGTACATTTTTCGAGATGACCTCTACAATCCTGTGCATGGATTGCTCGTTATATTGAATATTTTACAAGAAAATTGAATTTGAAAAATTGGTGAAAAATCCAATGATTTTTCAAATTCAATTTTCTTGTAAAATATTCAATATAACGAGCAATCCATGCACAGGATTGTAGAGGCCATCTCGAAAAATGTATATTTCATCCCTCTCATTTCGAGTAAAGTAATATTTTATAAACTCCCATAAGCGTAATGTAAATTGGCAGGGGAGCCTATAGGCAAAAATGAATGCGAACTATGCCCTTCACTTCGCTTACTAAACTCTTATTAGGTACCTTTAATAATTGTGATTGAAATTTAATTTAAAATTTTTGAAAATTCAACTGAAAAAAATCAAAAAAAAAATTATTCATAATGGGATTAAAAACTTTTATTTTTGAAGTATGTGCTATTTGAATTATTTTTTTTGTCATTATTTCGAAAAATCACATTTTTACGATTTTTGAATCATCAGAAAAATTTTTTAAAAATTATTTACTAAAAATTTTTATTTTTCACCAATACTGACTTTGTTTCATTGATGAGGGAGAGGGAAAGGTAAACAATTATCATCGATATTATTTTGGGAAGTGGAAATATCAGTTTTAGAGAATATTTCAAAAACATGTCTAAAATGATTTCTTCGATTTTTTTTAACATAGAAAAAATGAAACGATTTTATAAATAGGTAAGTATACAAACGTATCGTTGAAACATAAGGACGATGATGAAAAAAAGGTTCATGTTGTAATTTTTTGGTTGAAATGGGTATCCTACAGTAGAAAAAAAAAACTCATGACAGAAAATTGTTTGGTCCTTCAAAAGGAAATTCTTGCCAAATTTTTGAAGAAAATTCTTGTCAAATTTCTAAGGAAAATTTTGGGTTTTTCAAAGTTAGATTCTTCTTTTTTCAATGAAAATTCTCGTCAATTTTTCAATGAAAATTCTTGCCAGTTTTTCAACGAAAATTATTGCCAATTTTTCAATGAAATTCCGATCAAATTTTTAAAGTACCTACTTTCTTATTCTATTTTTTTTAAATGCCAAATTTTCAAAAAAGTTTTATTGCGCGAAAAATGAAACGAGAAAATTCAAAAAAAATTGTAACATTCTACAAGAAAATTTTCAAATTTTTCAAAATATCAGCTGAAATTTCGAGAAAATTGAAAATTTTTTAAAAATTTCGTTACCTACATTTGCAAAGAAAAATTCTCATGATTCTAGGATATTTGATGAATGGAATTAGGGGTTAAGTTGGACATCTGAAATCATGTTGTATAATACGACGTTGGAAACTTTTTACAGTTACCTTATACCAAGCAAAAAATTATTTTGTTCATGTCCCGAATAATTCGAAACAGAGGCCTTCCGACCGGGGGGGTGAGGGGGTGTCTCACCCCCCCAAGCATTTTCCAGTTGGAAAAGTTGGGTGAAGTTGGCAAAAAGTTGGCAGAAAAGCCCGAGTGATAAAAATTGAGAAAAGTTGTGAAATATTGAAATTGAAAAAAAAAAACAATTTTAAAATGGCAGTTTGGCAGTGTTGTAAATTTTTCATTAGAAAATTTCGTAGGTACCTATGTGCGATTTGTTAGATTAGTGACATACCGATCCCGGGCTAACTTCCTCCCCTGAGGAGATTTTTTACTCGTGAGTTGGGAAAATTGAACATTTTAACACATCAGTTGGGAAAATTGGACAGTTGGGATTAATTTTTTTGATGAAAAATAATAAATAAAATGATTATTTTAAAAGTTGGAAATGAACAAAATTTTCATTTGTTCCAACTCAAAATTGGTAACTTTCCCAACTCGAAAATGGTAAATTTCCAGACTCAAAATTGGTAATTTTCCCAATTCAAAATTGGTAATTTTCCCTACTCAAAATTGGTTATTTTTCCAACTCAAAATCGGTCGTTCTCCCAAGTGATGAGTAAAAATGTCAGTTGGGACGATTGGTATTTATTTTTTGAATGAAAAATGAATAAATAAAATGGTTACCTATTTTAAAAGTCGGAAATCAACAAAATTTTCACTTATAAGTTGGGAAAATTAGTCATTTTTCCAACCTTTTCCAACTGAAAATTTATCATTTTCCCAGCAAAGAATTAAACCGTTGTAATAAATGTTTTTTTTTTTTTTAGGAAAAAAATGATTAATTATCTTGCATTTTGAAAATTTTTACTCGTCAACCAAAAAAATTTTATATAGTTGTACTTGTAATTTAAAAGAGATTTTTTCGCATTTTTCTTCAAAGGTATTCCAAATAATTTCATTGTTCTTGCTCTCCTTAAAACTTCTTTTGATATTTGAAAATCCAATTTTTCAAAAGCTTCGGCCTCGCTACGCTCGGCCATGGTATATTTCTACTTTAATCATTTCAAAGTAGAAGCAGTCGATTTTTCATTAAAGTTTATTCTTTCAAAACACTATTTTATTGCACATTCAAATTGAGATTTTCTAAAATTTTCGCCCTCGCTTCGCTCGGGCTAAATCCATTTTTTTTCATTTTGAAAAATCTAACTGTAAAGTTTTTAAAAATTATTTCATTCAAACAATTTTTCTGAAACTTGATTTTAGAACCCTTTTAATGAAGCAACTTCACGTTTTGATTTCTAAACATGATTTCAAGTTTTTAATTTTTCTCAAAATTGATTTTGATTTTTATAATAGGTATATGTACTTTTAGGTTCAACGGTTCAAGTAAGATATAGTTAAGCAGGGTCTCACTTAAAGAGGCAGAGGGCAAGTAAGTCCTCAGAACGATTTTTTTGAGGACCTCCTTTCAGAAATCATAATCCAAGTCTCAAATTACTCCCCAAAATCACGATCCAAATCACAATTCTTCAACCCATCACTGAAATTACCTCACAAATAAAAATTTTCAAAAACTTCGGCCTCGCTGCGCTCGGCCTTTCTGTATTTTTCTTTCGTAATTTTAAAATACTTAATTCAAATCCTACAAAAGTGATTTTTTTTGTATTTTTCCTCAAAATTATTTCAATTACTTTTATTACATTCTATCTTCTCAAAACTCATTTTCCATGTTTAAAAATCAAAATTCAAAAGCTTTGGCCTCATTGTGCTCCGCCTTATCACATTTCTTTTGTTAAAGTAAAAGCAGCCAATTTTTCAATTAAGTTTATTAATCCAAAATATTGTTTTATTGCACCTTAAATTTGAGGTTTTCTAAAATTTTCGCCCTCGCTTCGCTCGGGCTAGTTTCATTTCTCTCATCGGCTATTCATATTAATGCTACGTTAAGTACAAAATATTTTTTATTAAATTTGAAATTTTCTTGAAATTTTTCACCCTTGCTTCACTCGAGACAAATAAGACAATTCCGAAGGGGTTTTCATTTACAATGAAATTGGCCAGGGAAAAAATTCGAGATTGTAACATTTTTTTGTTATTATTATTTTTGAATCTGTTTTTATATGTGCCAAAAAAGTGGTAATTTCTATTCCTAAATAATTTTTTTAATGAATATTGCTTCCGCAATGTTTTGAGAAAAATTAGCACTGGTAAATTTTTTTAACAAATCAATTGGCAAATTTGGAAAAATTAGTTGGCAAATTTAAAAAAATTAGTTGGCAAATTTGAAGTTCTCACCCCCCCCCCCAGAGCACATCGCTTCGAAAGGCCTCTGATTCGAAAGGTAGATATTTATACATACTTGTACTTAGAATGAGTTTCCTACCTTAATTATTATGTAACATCCTTGATAAATAAAAAGTAGCCTTGTTTACTTACCAGTCTCAAATGTCGCACAGCATGTACTTTGAACTCAAGATGGCTCAATATTGTCTTCAAAGTTTCAAGCTCATCAATATTAAATTGTCTAAAAAGAAAATAAAGGGCGAAAATTAAGTTTTCATTTTTTCAATCTAGAAGCAGGCACCGATTGAAAAATATAATGAAAAATAATTACGAAATTTTAGCAGCTTGTTCTCGAGCAAATTTCAACGTTGTAGTGATTCCAAAGGAAGATGATAAAATTGAATCGTAAACATAACTTTCGTGTACTATGTCGATATCGACATCTTTCAGATCGAATAACTTTGATAAAATTCTGAAATATGAAAATTAAAAGTGGTGTAAAGTGTTTTTGTTGAAAAAAATCCTTATTGAAATTTTTAGTAGAGTAAAGTCTTCTTACTTTTTCAATATGTTTTCATCACGAGAACATCCTAAAGATTTTAATATGGTTATTTTATCATAAGCAATGTCTGTTGAGAGGTATGTTGTCCATAAATTATTGTAAACCTTCTCCTTGTCTTGAGATTCTTTTAATGCAGTGCAGTAAACCACTTGCTTCAAATCTGGTTGGACTCTGAACAAATTTAATATAAAAATATGTTGGTAGTGACATATTAAATAGGCAGGTAGGTACCTAAACCTAATTGGTATTAGGAACGGTGTCCAAATTCTACGAACGAGTTGAAAAATTGATTAGAGAGTCTATTCAGTTTGATGAGCTGAGTAAACATTTTTCAAAGGGCGTAAAAATTGACGAATAAGGGTTCAGAATTTTCAAGGAAATATCTGAGTACCTACCTAAGCTTCTAAATTTCGGTATAAATGGTTAGAAATATTATGGTTAGGTACATTTTAGGTAGAAATGAAAATCGTCATACTTGCTGAGGTCATCAACATGTGAGTTGTATTCAAGTAGGGCCTCTTGAACACAAATTTTCAAACCGATTTTGCAAGCAAACAATAGCAGAGGAGGTTTCCCCATTCTAGTAGGGTAACTGTCTGTTGATTTGATGCTGAATCCAATCAATTTAATTTGCTTATCCAGAATTCTTTTGATGTACATCTACGAAACGGAGAAATTCCTGTGTAAGTTATCAGATCTATCAATTAAAGAGGTCATCAATTTGGAATACTAACGCAGAAGAACACCCGAGATGCCGTATCTTCGTACTTTTTATACAACATTTCAAAATGAAATATTGCTGAAAGTAGGGGCACGATTTTGGTTTCTTTTTCTAAATATTTCGCCAATTTCAAAGGCACGCTGTAAGGTAAATGTCCTTCAAAAGCAAATGTAAAAGAGTCATCAATTAATTGAGCTCTGTTTAAAACATGTATTTTCTCCATGTTTGTATTTAATTGCTCAATAATAAGATGCCAATTTTGGGAATCGTAATCTACTCGATAATATCCTGAAAATCAAGGTTCAAAAAATTAATGAATTTATTTAAATTTCCTTGAATGAAATTTACATTGATTCATTTCACCTGATCGTTGCAAATTACAAATAACCCATTTAGTACATTCAACGGATGTCGATAATGTTATCTTTTTATCACCTATAATCCATTCTGAAGGAGCAGTATTTGAAAATAAAGCTTCACATCCGGTGGTACAGCTGATTGGTGTTATCCATTTTTGATTAGGAGGATTTACCGAAGCTTGATTTGATACGTAAGTTCGCTAAGTATAGATTACACGTCAGTAAAATGTAAATACTGAGAGTGATCGTTTTGAATTTTTTTTTCCAAAGTTGAAGAAACTACATAGCTAAAAAGTTTTGCCTAAACCTCACAACGACGTAGATAAAATTGATTCCTTACCATTTTCCGAATCCATTTTCCCGAATAGCCGTTTTCCCGAATACGCAAATCCTAAATCCCATTTTCCCGATTCCGGAATCCCGAATACCAATTTCCCGAATACCTAAAGACAGCATTGTACATATTGCAAACGAGGAGGAATGTTTGCCGAAGTTTTAAATTTCAGGGGTAAAAATCGACTTCTTGAAAATTATTATCTAATTTTTGTAATTTTATTTCGTAGCATTGACTGCAGAGTTCGGGGACGAAACTTGGGCGGAAATCTTGGGAGGAGGAGGAGGACATGGGATAGAAACCAAAATTCAGTTGACTCATATTTTTAAAAAGAGAGAAATTTTCCAACCAGTCGTACTGAAATCAAAAAACAAATAATCGTGATTTTTCGTGCTACTTTTCACCCCCCCCCCCCCTTCACTGAAAACTATATTCCTTAATCACTCCTTCTCTAAAATAAAGGGGAAATTTTTGAAAATTACGGTTCTGATTTATGTAAATGGTAAAAGTTAATGAAAATCAAAATTGTTATTCGGGAACAAAAGCATTCGGGAAAATGGGATTCAGGATTTACGTATTCGGAAAAATGAACATTCGGGAAAATGGTAGGGAACGGATGTAAGATAAAATTACATCCCCTGACTCCGCATTTATACCTACCTAACCATCCTCGCTGGTCCTTAAAATCTGAAAAATTCAAAAAATAATCCAAAAATACCAATTTCAATTTTTCTTTTCATCTTATTTTTCAGGAGAGCTTAAAAAATCATTTTTTTCGTGTTTTTTCAATATTTAGCACGAAAACGAAAAAAAAAAACAACGAAATGATGTCAGGGTGAATATTTTGACCACATGAAATGATTAGGCTGCGATTTTTCATGATCAACTTTCCCACAGGCCATTTCTTCGAAAATCGAAAAAAGCGTGAAAAATTGGCTCAAGCACAAATAGTCATAATCTAATTTATTTCAGAATTAAAAAAATTTTACCTACTAAATGAAAAAAGTGATATTTTTCGAAAATCTCTGAAAAATGTGGTGAAAATAAAAAATGGATATTAATGGTCAATCGTATTTTTGGGTGAAGAAATCTGTACTTTTAAAAGAATTTTTGAAAAAAAAAACAGTTGTTCTTAATTTTTCAAAATTTTTTGATCATAGGTAGTCGGATTTTCAGGACCTGTAGGGTAGAGTATTCTAGTGAATGTGGGATCAGGAGGGTGAAATTTTTACTATGTCGATTCGAAGTTAAGGCGCATTTTAATCTCTACCAAAGTTGAAAGGAATTCACCTGAAATTGGATTCGAATCCGGATCTACGAATTATTGCTTTTTTTAGATTCGAATCTAATTTCCAATCAATGAGTGGATTCGTAGATTTGTGGATTCAAGTCCTCTAATCTACATTGAATTTGGGGAAAAATTGACAAGCAAAAAAAAAATGTCTTACATGACTAAACTCATAAACCAACAAAACCCAAATCTGCGAATATAATTTTCTGTTTGGGAAGGCCCTCCGCGATAAATACATGAGCCCCCCCGTTTTGCCCTAGAGGGCCCCCACATGCTCCTAGAAAAACGCAAAGAAACAAATAAATCCGGACGAATCCCTTAAAACAATTCGAATCCATTTCACGAATCCGTAATTTATTGGACTCGAATTAAAATGAATCTAGTTTCACATAGTGGATTCGAATAAATTTTTTCGAATTCTTCCAACCTTGCTCTCTACCCCTTTTCTCAACTTCTCGAAAAAAAAAATGCAAAACGATCACTCCTAGTGAATACCTTCAAATTTTAAGCAGGTACCTATCCAATATCTTTATTCCATTGAAAACTCTTTTCATCCTTACCAATTTTTCTATTTGTGAGCAAGTAGGTACAATGTAAGTATAGTACATACACATAATTAAATCTCGACTCACTTGTTCAATTTCTATCATTTTATTTTGACTATTTTTCGTCACTTTTATAACTGGATATCCAATATTTTCAGTCCATGATTTCATCACATCGGTTATAGAATAGTGTGGTGGCACTGGGAAAGAATCCATCTCAGACTGGTATCTTAAAGCTTCAAATAGATTGTTCGGGGTCACTAATCCTTGAACGGATTTTTTACTGCAATTTTTCAATCAGAAACAGTCACTGAATGATTATTTAAGTGAAACCAGCAAATAATGCGAACCTGTCTGTAATATATCTTTTAATAACGCTCCTTAAAGAACTTCTTGATATTATATGCTCCAACATCCGGATGATAGAGGCACCTGTAATTAAATTTTTTTGCTTCAATATTTAATCTTCATGCCACTTCAGAGTGATAAAATTCAAAAAAAATCGCTAATTTTTCAGGATTTTTCAAAAAATTGACCTCCATCTTCCTCCTAAGTTATATGATGGATCAGTGATCAGTGTAAATATAAAAAGAAAATTTGAAATCTTTTGACATCAGATTTTTTGTAAGGGATAGATTTTGCGCTGTACCTTTATGGTAATTGATTGAACCATATTTTTGATTAATTTGCGATTCAGATATTTTCGAACTCCTCAGTGCTCCCGGATTAGTGAGCTCCTTCCATAAAGCCAACTGTAATACTTCCACATTGAAAATCGACTCAATTTCCCAGCTTGGCTGCACCTGATTTAGAAATAAACATGTTATATTTTTCATTAAGTAATATTTTACATGTAAAAAAATACTCAAAACTGCCTACCAAATCAGTCACGAAAAATTCCATGTATCCAGCAAATGCTTCAGTAAGCCACGAATACTCCCAAGCAACTGGTGTGACCTGTCCTCCAAACCAGTGACGGGCAAAAAGGTGACACATGGAGGCTGTCGTAATTACATTTTGCATGTGAGATCTTTTTCTGTATTCCCCAATTACATAATCCTCTCTGGTGATTGGAAATATTTTAAAAATAACCAATCGAAATTATCGGTAAGTAGGTATTGAGAGAGAAAAAATCATATATTTATTTACCTCATCAGGAACAAACCCCAGTTATCCGTGAGTTGATATTGAATTTTCGGAACAGTCGCGATATCCACTTCAGATAAATCGTGTCGTACGCCTATGAAATTTTCCAGCTGATTCAGCAGTTTTTCGCTTTGTTCCTCAGCGTATCGAGTATTTCCAATTGTATTGCATCTGGTGTGAATTTCAATCAAACCATCTGTATTGGATGAAGTTGAACAATCGAAAATCACGAATGCCACTAAATAAGTAGGTATCGGTGGTGTTTCTCTGAAGGTGTCCCAAACGAGGTTTTTATCTTTACTGAAACAGGTAATTAATTACGTATTTATTCGCAGTTTATATCTCGGTTGGAGTTTCTTGAAAAAGGAAAAAAATCGTTTGATTACCTACTATGAGAGTGACTTTCCACCAAAGGCATATTAGATATGACTTTTTGATTTATATTTCGAGCAATGGATATCTTAAAAGGTGTTCTGAAACGCGGCTCGTCGAAACAAGGGAAAGCTTCTCTCGCATATGTGCCATAGAAATTTGCAGCTATTATCCATCTTAACGATGGTAAGTACATGAATTAAATTAATAAACGAATAAAAAACTATTGACATTTCAGAATCTCTTTAAATTACACCCACTTCTTTTTCCCTTCAACTTGGTAAGAAGTTTTGAATAAACCTTTAGCATCGTCCTTCAATATACCTTGGAATCCGATGCACACTTGGTAAAATTTGCCCATTTCAAATGGTTCTGGTCTTTCAAAAATACAATACTCGTCTATTTGGTTCCACTCAATTGCAAGAACTGCATCATCGGGGTTTTCATCATCTCGAGACGTGATTTCTTTCAATTTTATATTTTTGCAATGTAATTTCACAACGTTGGTTGAAAACTTTACCCGAAATGTGATGCTAGCTGTGCCATCAAATGTGAACGTTGTCAGATCCGGAGTGATTTTCAAGGTGTATGAGACTGGTTCGATATCATCAGATAGTTGATTTTGGTCACATCGCGCTTCTTTCAAACTTGTGCAAAAGATACCGAAGAAAAATAAAATTACTAAAGCGATCCCGACTCGCATTTTTTAATCGAACTAGCTCGAAATATACTTCGAATATTCGGTTCACAATTTCAAATTCATCGTGAGCACGTTTTTTCGATTAGGTAAGAATAGGCGACTGAAGTGAACACAAGCTCAAGCAGTGATAATTTTCAACGAGCTGATAACGATCTTGAGCATTCGTCAATGATGAAGCTTGGTAAATAATAAATATTACGTACAGAATACAGATACTTTGTTTTTTACCACCTATATTACTCGAGTGGTTGACTCAGAAGCATCGTTTCATGGAAGGCCGTAATAGTGAACCGATGATGTTTATTTGGAAAGAGTGGCGATGAAAATATGAAGTGATTAGAAGTAAGTACATAGGTACCTACTTATTTTCGTAAATGAACAACGTGGGTGAAAATTGGCAACATGAATTCGCGGTCTGCATTTTTGGTACAATAATACACTCCTGGGGTCCGAGTTATTTATATTTTTGAGCAAAAAAAAACACATTATGACAATTTCAAAATATATTTCTCAGAAAAAATTTCGATTAATTTTTTTGGAAAATTTGAATTACGTGAAAAATCTATTTTTTTCAAATTCGGTAAGGTCATTTGGGGTAATTGTAAACACGGGGTAATTGTAAACAAGTCGTGCTGTAAATACTTAAATCCATCTAGCGAGCTGGAGTTGCCAAAAATAAAAACTTTGAATAATTGGTCTTACTATAATAAAAAACTTCGGGTTCTTGGTGACAGCTGTGATGAAAAATTTCGCGATGAAAAAAACATGATATCAAATTTCGATTTTCACACAATTTACGTAATCTTCAAAATTCGAGAAAAAATAGAAAAAAGTAAAAAAGTTGGTGTTTGATGCATTAATTTAGTTCTACAGACATTCAAAAATGATGAAATTCAATTCTTATGATTTTTGAAGCTGAGAAATTAATTTTCTGCAGCATTTACAAATACCCATCAAATTTTTCAGGTGTGGGGTAATTGTAAACACGTGTTATTTAAATGGGATTCACAAATTTAAACACAAAATATCTTTTTTTTTTGTTTTGATTTTTTTTGATTTTTTTTTACAAGTTAGTTTTTCTACGGGTTTAAATATTTAATCTGTATAATTTTTTTCCAAATTATGCAAAAAAAACTCGAGTGATACGTTTTTTATGGGGCACAATGTATGCATTTACATTTACCCCATCATTGTGGGCCCGGGGAAAAATTTTTATTTTAAATCATATATGCTCATATATGGGAGTATATTCGGGAGTATATTTGGTCATATATGCTCATATATGGTCAGACTGGAAAAGCGGCCATACTGGATCATATATGGGACGATATGGGATTTTCAATATATGCTCATATATATATATATATGGATCATACTAACCTTGCGAGACCCGTTTAGCAAAAGGAGATAATACAGGCACTGTGAGGCCCGAAACTTTAAAAATCGGCATAAATGAAGGGTCCGGTTATACCGCCGATGTGTGGAGCGGAAAAAATAGTAAAAAATGAGACGAATTTCACTGAGCAAGCGCCATCCCTTTAGCTTGATTCGTATTTGAATGGCGCATGGTTGAAATTTCCAAATGTTGCTGTGTGCAGAGAGGCGAGGTAATTCATATACAAAGATATACAAACGACCTTGCGAGACCCTCTGCCTACAGACTCCTGAGTATGCATACATCATGAAAAACCACTTTATATGGCATGACGTTGCGAGACCCGATTTCGGGCCTCGCAAGGTAAAATCGGGCCTAATAAGGATAGCGAGATATCCAAAACGGGTCTCGCAACGCTGCAATATGCCTGTATGCTGATATATGAACATACATGCGTTCATTATATTCACCCATATATGCCCATATATGAACTAATTAGACTAGACTTGGCCATATGAATCCATTTGTACCCAAACTTGAATTTTGGGTGCACATGGATTCATATGACCACGTCTAGTCTAATTCGTTCATTTATGGGCATATATGAGTGAATATAATGAACGCATGTATGTTCATATATCAGCATATATGAGCATATATTGAAAATCCCATATCGTCCCATATATGATCCAGTATGGCCGCTTTTCCAGTCTGACCATATATGAGCATATATGACCTAATATACTCCCATATATGAGCATATATGATTTAAAATAAAAATTTTTCCCCGGGGGGTAAATGTAAATATTCTTGTCCAATTGTAAACGAAGTCCATAATTTCGGAATGAATAATCGAATCGATGAAAACAAACCGCCATATTACTCCTCATACATTCATTGATACATGGTAAAAATTTCAATCACTTTGCTTTCTTACTTACAGAGTAAAACGAAAAAGAGTATCACAAAATCGGTTCAATTTTCCGAAAAATTCACAATTACCCCAATTGACCTTACTTACTTCATTTTCCTGTTAAGTACTATCAATGTTCGATTTTTTTCTGAACATTCAAAAAAGTTTTCATTACTCGGTTAAAAGAATTGGTTAATTTTTTTAAATTGATCGGATTTGAAAAAAATGATTGAATTTCCAAAGTTGGTTAAAGATTTAAAAATAATAAACCAGTGATATTTATTTTTGAAGGAAGTAGAAATGAAATGGAACGATTCGAAGTTCACTTATGTTAACCTGCCAAGGGTGATATGGCAGTTTTACACGAGTGTAATACCAAGTAGCTTAGACCAATACGAGTTCATCGCACCCCCTGCAAGCCCCCCCCCCCCTATCAGTTCATGGGAGGAAGATAAGTGTACCCGAATTTTCATTTTTCAAGTGAACGTAATGTGCTTAAATTTTGAAATAATCGAAAAACCAAGACCAATACCTTGTAGGAAATTAAATTTCCTACAAAAAAGGTCATTATTACTTTTTGCCTATCTCTAATAATACAGGCGCTATTTTGCAAAGAATGAAAGTAATTGAAAAACATTGAAGTACACTTTTTTCTTTTTCATTTTTTTTCTATCTAAAACACTTGGTATCAAAAAAATACTTTCGTATATTATGTAAAAAATGATTTCCAACAAAAAAGGTTCTCATCAATTTTGGCCTATCTTCAAAATTACAGGCGCTATTCAAAAAAAATTAAATATATATTTTCAATTTTTTTTTAATCGCACCTGTAATTTTGAAGATAGGCAAAAATTGATGCCTGGCAGGTTTTAATAGACGAGTGGATAGGTACAGGTACCTACATAATATCATGCCAAAGAAAATTTACATAGAAAAAACTGAGCTTGTTTTTTTTTTCAAAATTCAAAACGTAAACGATACTTGAATATTTTCAGTTTGGCAATCAGTTTGCCAGGAATTGTAATATTTAAATGTTTCAATGATTTTCTACATCAATTTTGAAAACAATTCTGACCTCAGTCTATGAATTTTTCTTAAACATTATTTTTTTGTTGTTTTAATTTTTTCACGTAATTTTTGCAGATGTTGGCTCATGCGGATCTTTTGAAAATTTTTATTGGAGAATTTCAACGGAAATTGCCAAAAAGCAGGCAAATAATGCATAAAAATATTGAAGAAACTGGTATAAAAGCTGACGACGTTTGTTTTTCTGGTATCTTTGCTGGTGGAATGTTCAGCACGTCGTTAAATATTGGTTTTAGAAGATCGCTCATTTTGTTATTTTCCGTCGCACGTTTTATTCCAGAAATTTTAATGCGTTCAATTATGGCTATAAAGTCTTCGTATTTGCTGCTATCCAATTTCGCAAACTTCTCTTTGATTGTTCTTAACTGGAATTATTTGAAATGAGATTAGATTCTATCGTCGTATACAGATCGTATGCGTGATTTTCCCCTTCAATTCAATGAGTCAGCAACTCATCTCTGATTTTGATTGTTAAGGGAAGGTGGAGAGGTAGTGAAACAGTTTGAAAAAAGAATTAAACCCGGGTGGAAATTCCGCTTTCATTGCTAAGCCTTTGTTGATGCTACTATAAAATTTTTTGAAAATGGAACAAAAAACCGAGATTTTACCTAAGATGTGTCGCTTAGTATCTTCTTTTAATCCAGAATATTTTTGAGGCCCATTCTCCCAATTTTTTTCAAAAAGTCAGTTTTGCAAATTTTTAAATCATCAGCGAAAAATTAAAAGAAAATTTGGGACTAATTCTGGATTTTTTTTTCAAAAAGTCAAATTTTCAGTTTTAAAATTACCAGTAGCGAAAGATTGGAAGAAAATTTTATTGAAATTGTTTTAATAATCATGGGTCTTTTTATCGAAAAAATCAATGACAATTTTATACAAAATGTATTTCATTTTTCATTCTTGAAAAAGTCTATGATGAATGGATTTGAGTAAAAATAGCCATATTAGGATCATTTTGAAAATCATTTTTCGAACAGATTTTTTTCACTTCCTTTTTTTTCTAAAAATGTTATACCCTTGGAAAAATCTATAGCCTATTTTAGAGCAAACATTTGAAATTGTTTAACTTCCAAAAAAGTTTTACATAAATTAAAAAAACTTAGATACCTAATTAATTAATTTTTTTAAAAAAATCCAATTTTTCAAAAAAAAATTGATCAAAGTATCAAGAAAATAAGTGAATTTATCAAAAAAAAAAGTCAATTTCGATTAAGTAAATTTTACTGAATCTTCAATCAAAATGAATGAAGTAGGTATGTACTTGAATTCTCAAAAAAATCAGATTATTTTAAGTTTTTGAAAAATCTTTTGATTAAAATCAAAAAAGATTGATTTTCCAAAAAATTTACTGAATCCTCAAAAATTGTGAATTAAAAAAATAAGGATACCCAGCCAAAATCATTAAAGGAAGTGATAAGAAAACCACAGATACCTAATTGAATTTTCAAAAAATTTAATTTTCGACATTTTTTTGGTCAAATTTTCAAAAAAAAAACAGTCAAATTTTCAAAAAAAAACTAGTCAAATTTTCAAAAAGAACTAGTCAAATTTTCAAAAACAAAAAAAATGGATTTATAACCGTCTTGCTGAGATTTGAAGAAAAGGATAATAGGAGTGGATTTATAAATTTTAAATCAAGTATGTACAATATTGGAATGATTATTACAATATTGTAAAACAAAAACGATCATTTTGCCCCGTGTAATTCGAGAAGTAGGCAATCATATATTCTTGTACTCAGGATGGGTTGCTTACTGACTGAATCGCCCTAAATAAAAGTCTTAAATGAAATGTAGATGAATTAATTTTCTTACTATTCTCAAATGTTGCACAGCATGAACTTTGGGCTCAAGGTGGCTCAATATTGTCTTCAAAGTTCCAAGTTCATCAACATTAAGTTCTCTAAAAAGAAAAATCAAGAGCATTAAATTGAGTTTTCATTTTTTCAATCTAGAAGTAGGAACCTATTGAAAAATATGATGAAAAATAATTACGAAATTTTGGCAGCTTGGTCTCGAGCAAATTTCAACGTTGTAGTGATTCCAAAGGAAGATGATAAAATTGAATCGTAAACATAATTTTCATGTACTTTGGCAATATCGACATCTTTCTGATCGAATAATTTCGATAAAATTCTGAAATGTGGATTTAAAATATGGTACACTGGTATTGCCGTTGAAAAAATCCCGAAAGAAAGGTTTACGTTACTTTCTTAATATGTTTTCATCAAGGGAGCATCCTAAAGTTTTCAAGATGACAATTCTATCATAAGCAATATCTGTTGAGTGGTAAGTTGCCCATAAATTGTTGTAAACGTTCTCCACATCTTCAAATTCTCTAAAAGCAGTGCAGTATACCACTTGCTTCAAATCTGGTTGGACACTGAAAAATTTTTTATAATGTAAGTAATAGTAATCCAAAAATTTTATTAAAATTAATAAAATTATGAGAAAGTATTTTATGAAGGATATAAAAATCATCATACTTGCTGAGGTCATCAACATGTGAGTTGTATTCAAGTAAGGCTTCACGAACACAGAGTTTTAAGCCGATTTTACAAGCAAACAACAACAAAGGAGGTTTCCCCATTATTGTTGAGTAACTGTCAGTTGATTTGATACTAAATCCAATCAATTGAATTTGTTTTTCGAGAATTCTTTTAATGAACATCTATGAAAATGAGAAATAAGCATTGAAATAATATATTCATCATTCAAAAAGGTCAGCAACTTGGGAATTAGAGGTCTGCGCCGCCGGTTGACGCCGCCGCCGCCGATGAATTTCCGGCGCGCCGATGCGCCGCCGCCAAATTGAAAAATTCAGCTTGCGCCGCCGCCGCCGCCGCCGCCGATTGGTGAACGGCGGCGCGCCAGAGATAGGTATTTTCAATGCATAAAAACATGAAAAAATGTATTTTTTGGGGTATTGAAAACCAAAATTTTTCGAAGCTTTGCCCTCGCTTCGCTCGGGCATGGACAAAATTTAAATTGAGTGAACTATTTTGAAACAATATTGCGAAAAAAAGGCTCCCTTTCACCCACTCCCAGAACCGGCGAGAGGAGGGGGCGAGGGCGGACGGCGCATTTGCATAGGACCCACATTTTTTTCAAAAAAAACTTGTGAAATAAAAATAGCGAGAAAAATGAGCAAAAAATTAACTTTTTTTTGGTAAAATTTCAGTTTTTTTAATGTATTTTTTTTCCTTCACGCCGGCTGACGCCGCCGCGCCGCCGTAGCCGACAAATTTTTAAAGGTGCGCCGCCGCCGCTGATAGTTTGTCGGCGCAGACCTCTACTTGGGATACTCACGCAGAAAAACACCCGAGACGCCGTATCTTCGTATTTTCTATACAACATATCGAAATGAAATATTGCCGAAAGCAAGGGCACGATTTCCGTTTCTTCTTCTAAATATTTTGCCAATTTTAGAGGCACATTGTATGATAAATGACCTTCAAAAGCAAATGTAAAAGAATCATCAATCAATTGAGCTCTGTTTAAAACATGTATACTCTCCATGTTTGTATTTAATTGCTCAATAAGAAGATGCCAATTTTGGGAATCGTAATCTACTCGATAATATCCTGAAAATGAAGGTTCCAAAAATTAATGAATTTCCTTGATTTAAATCTACTTATATTATTGATTTATTTTACCTGATCGTTGCAAATTACAAATAACCCATTCAGTGCATTCAATAGAAGTCGATAATGTTATCTTTTCATCACCTATAATCCATTCTGAAGGAGCAGTATTTGAAAATAAAGCTTCACATTTGGTTGTACAGCTGATCGGTGTTATCCACTTTTGATCCGGAGGATTTACCGAAGCTTGACGTGATACATACGTTCGCTGAATACAAGTAAATCGCGTATTATAGAAATGTAAGTAAACATCTTCCAGGTACCTACCCAAGTACCTAGCTAATGAAAACCTTTTTTGTCCTTATATTTGAATTTCGGCTTACTTGTTCAATTTCTATCATTTTATTTTGATGATTTCTTGTAACTTTTATCACTGGATATCCAATATTTTCAGTCCACGATTTCATTACATCAGTGATAGAATAGTGAGGTGGCATTGGGAAAGAATCTATACCAGATTGATACCTCAAAGCCTCGAATAGGTTGTTTGACGTAACTAATCCATTGTGGAATTTTTTACTGAAAATTTTAAATGAAAACGAATGAATAAGTTTTAAAAGCGAAAATAGAAGATCTATATGTAAGTATGGTATTGCGAACCTGTCTATGATATATTTTTGAACAGCACTTCTCAAAGAACTCCTTGATATTGTGTGCTCCAACATTCTGATGATTGATGCACCTGTGAATTAACATTGTTTGCTACTGTCGTAAATTTTAGGTATATCCAGCTATAAATTAGCACTGTTAAAATTGGGATGAACCTACTATTGGAAAGAACGGGTTTGTTTCGTATGGACCTTTCCCTTTCTTTTTTTTTCAACATCAAGAATTTTCTTAAAATCTAAAATTTTCCCAACTTTGAATTTTTTCAAACATTTTTCAATTTTGAAATTTCTAAACAAATTTTCAATTTTGAAATTTTCAAACAAATTTTCAATTTTAAAATTTCTAAACAAATTTTCAATTTTGACATTTCTAAACAAAACTTCAATTTTGAATACTAATTTTTAATTTTAAAATTTCTAAACAAATTTTTAATTTTGAAATTACTAAACAAATTTTTAATTTTGAAATTTCTAAACAAATTTTCAATTTTGAAATTTCCAAACAAATTTTCAATTTTGAAATTTCCAAACAAATTTTCAATTTTATAATTATTTCAATTTTTTTCATTGATTTCGGCTTCAAAGTCTGACGTCACATTTACTACTATAATGCACATTATCAGTTTTTGTACTTTTTCAGAAGGTGGATTCCCTAGCAGCACAGAATGTCATCTAGATATAAGTAAGATGTTGATTTCTAGATGAAACTATGTCTTATAAATGTCAAAAATAAGATATGGAAGTCTATAGGATGTCAGAAATGCGAAAAGTAAATCTATTTCAGGTCTGTAGCAAGTCTTACAGATATCTTAGACAAGACATGATCGATATAATTGACATATTGTAGACATGAAATAGACATCTTTCACAGCACCTAGTCTTTAGTGATAGATATTGATTACATATAGAAGGAAGTAATTTAACTTTTCATGTCAAATGGATATCTTCTGCACATCAAGTTGGTCTAAATTTTACCTGGTTGATACTTAATGTTTTTTAGATGATGTCTTATTGACATCTTAGACAAGATATCAAATAGACATCTCTCACTGAACCTTATTCCCAGGTATAAAAATTAAAGCCACATAGAGAGATATCCATCACTCCATGTGGCATTTTTTTTGGTACCTATTCTACAATTATTTAATGTTATGTAGTTAGTATCTTGTGTTAAACATCTATTCAATGTCTAATTATTGTCATCTGTTAGATATATGTATTTAGACTTACTTTAGACTTACCTTTTCTGTCCTTGGTTTAGAGGAGCACGCCACCATGTCAGGTTCAAAATTCACTACCAAAAGTAATACTTAAACATGAAGAATTTTTTTTTTTAATTTTAATCAAATTGGGAAAATTCTTTGCTTTTTTAACATATTACAGTAACAAAAAAAATCTATAGCACATTCAACGAATTTATTTTACTCCCTTCAGGGCCAGAGCCTCAAAATTCATTTGTAAAAAAAGGGAAGTAAATCCTAAAAAAAATTAAAATTTTACAGTTTTTTAAAATACAAAATCAAAATTTATGTTTTTAAAGCACAATTTTTTAAAAGTGGTATATCAAAATACATGTTTTTGAGGGTGTAATACAAAGGGTATAACTGTGCAAGAGGTGAATTTAGCCCCAGCTCCGATTTTTTGATCCACCCCTCCCCCTCCTAGATGGTTCCACTTGATGTAAAAAAATCCCCGAAAATATTTTGACCTCACACCCCGCCATTTTTGATTTATGGCCATTTTATTGCATTATTTTCAAGAATTCTTAATTTCAACAGAAGTTAATGTAATTTTCTGTTCTTTAGTACAAGTTAGATACATTTTGTAGAGGTGTACTTCCGATAATTTTTTTTTTGTAATTTTTTATGCACTCCATGAGGTATTGGGCTTTTGAAGTTTTCCACAGTAAAAAGGGGTTCAATAGCGAAATTCGGCTACTCTTTAAAAATATCCCTGAAATGTTATTTCAAATGTAGATTCACCTCACATATTCACTTTTAGCGATTTCCTTGTACTAAGGACTAAAATTCTTGAAAACCTGTACAAAAAAGTTGTTTATTTCATAGATTTTTCAAATTTTGAACGTTTTATATGAAAGGAAATGACAAAATAAAAAATCTAAGATCGAATTCGTGTTTTTCGGGCCAAAATACCCTGATAAACACCCTTTTTGCGATCGTTTTCCGTAAAGTCTGAAAATTCATTTTTTTTTTTGTCATGAAAAATCAATGGAAAAAATGAATTTTCAGACTTAATGGAAAACGATCACGAAAAGGGTATTTGTCAGGGTATTTTGGCCCGCTAAACGCGAATTCGACGTTGGTTTTTTCATTTGGTCATTTCCTTCCATATAAAACATTCAAAATTTGAAAAATCTATAAAATAAACAACTTTTTTGTACAGGTTTTCAAGAATTTTAGTCCTTAGTACAAGGAAATCACTAAAAGTGAATATGTGAGGTTAATCTATAGATATACGTTTAAAAAACACATTTTAGGAATATTTTTAAAAAGTAGCCGGATATTGCTGTTGAACCCCATTTTCATTGTTTAAAATTTCAAATGACTAAAACCTCATGAATGCACCAAATCAGATTTTTAATAAAATACAGAAGTTCATGGTCTAAAACAGGATGTCTATAAGATGTGGACCATTAGACATCAATAAGATATGAAAAATTGAACAAGTTGGTGGTCTAAAACAAGATGTCTATATGATGTGGAATATCAGACATCAATAAGATAACTATGAAAAAATGAACAAGTTAATGGTCTAAAAAAGGATGTCTATAAGATGTGGACTAGACATCTTATTTTGGACTTCATTTAATGGATTTTGAACATACATTGCACATCTACCACCTGCTGTCATGGAGACTACATTATCTTTACACTGAAATAGATATTTATCTGATGTGACTTTAACATTTTTAAAGGTTGTCTAGAAGATATCTAAATTCAATATCTGGTAGACATCAATTAGTAGCTCTAGAAAAAGATCAAAAAACATATGTTCATATGATGACTATCAGACATAGTTTTTAATGTTCAAAGACTCATCGAATTTCATACACCAAACCCACATCTAAATGATATCATTTTCAGATTTAGATATATTAGATGAATTTGACTTGCTATAGATATCTATACGACTTTCTGTGCTGCTAGGGTTGCGAAAAAATTAACATTGATTCTTATGGGAGGTCTATAGTTTTTCCAATTTTTTTCATTTCTGATGTGTGTAGGTCTGTAGGTAATTTTTGTTGTTTTGACAATTTTGACTAAATTGATAGCTTAACTCGTTAAAATTATCAAAATATAAAAAATTCAAAACATCAAAACTGAGAAAAATTGAAAAAACGATAGTACTCTCATAAGAATCAATGTTAATTTTTTCGTTGATCCCCCTTTTGGAAAAGTACACAAATTGGTAAGTACATGAACTGGTATTTTCATTTGTAGTGATGCGTTGACGTCAAGACTTTGAAGCCAATTTCTTTTAATCCTTCAAACTTTCACAATGTTTCAAAATATTTGCAAATTCTAGTTTCTTGTTCTCAAATGTTTTTCGTTTATTAAGTATTATTTTTTTATTCTTTCAGATATTATTTCTAAGTTGATTTTTTTTTTCAAAATTATACATAGGAACGTATTTCCTCCAAGTATTGTTCACGAGTGTTTTAGTTGAAGATATTATTTTTGAAAATGAGAAAAATTTATGAGGGATTACCTACCTACCGAAATTCATTTTTTATAAAAATGAAATACAGTAAAGTACCAGTTATGGGTCAGTTTTTTACGTCCGCCTAAAAGATTCTGAAATTTTGAGTTTCAGGTAAAACTGAATGCGGCATCTGAAAGAGTGGAGTTTTTACTACCAAAATATCTTTGTTTCAGATTTTTGCCATGAGTCCTTTACTTGTGGGAATTTTTCCCCCAAACCTCCATTTTTTCTAATTTTCTTGGAGGGCCCGTTTGTGGATCAAACCACTTGCAGAGGACTATAATTTTTCAAAAAAAAATCCTATGGAAAGTCACTTCCCTCTACATCAATATTACGGATTTCATTTTTTTTAAAATACCGACGGTAAATTTTTTCTAGAACATTTATTTTTCGCGCCAAAAAAATGCCTTTAAAATCATTTAATTTTTTTCTGCTTTGTAATGAAAAAGAAAGCACCAATTAAAGATATGTAGGTAATGGGTAATCTGGTGGTTCATACACACGCCTAATTTTTTTTTAACCCAACTCCTTGTTATGTGGCTTGATCCACAAACGATCACCGATCCATAACTGGTACTTTACTGTACATATATAGCAACCATTCGTCATTTTTCTGATTTTTCTGATGAAATTTTATTTCAAAAATTTTGATTTTTGTAATGAAAAAACGGGATTATTTTTTAAACCAACTCCTCAATTAAGTAGGTATAATTATGATTTTCACTACATTCTTTTCAAGATTACTCCATGAATATTCAAAAATTCATTATTCATAATATTCATATCAACTTGAAAACGAAATGAATTCATAAAAATTAAACAGTCACAGTACAAGTCAAACGAGAGTGTACGGAAATTACCAAAATAATGGCGAAATTCCAATTTTGGCAGGGCAAATAAAGAGCCAGTATTTTACGTCATAATGAAGGATCTGGTCAGCATTTACTTTCAATTACGGAAAAATTGCATTTTTGTTCGAAAAAATTAGATTTACTTGAATCGAGAAATTTTCGGGAAAAGGTAATGAGAATAGTTGGAGGAGGGGATGGGTTCTGAGTTGCGAAAATCTAAAGAATTTCATTTTAGTCGAAAATTTTAGATTTTTTGCCCCTTTCTAAATAAGGCAGCTCCGGTTCATTCCTGAAGGCGAGCCAATGTAAAAAATCCCTGTATCTTTTCAGGACCCTTTTTCAGTATTTTTTTATTGACTCTTTCCCTCCTTCCCTGTGTACAAAATGTAGACAGTCTGACGTGAGTATAAAATCTGAAAAAAAAATTTAATGTCCACCTATGATTTTTCGTTTCACACCTACCTTTATAATAATTGATTGAACCATATTTTCGATTAATTTGTGAATCTGATGTTTTGTAATTTCTCAATACCCCCGGATTACTGAGTTCGCTCCATAAAGCTGACTGTAATATTTCAACATTGAAAATTGATTTAATTTCCCAGCTTGGCTGTACCTGATTTAGAATAAACATGTCATATTTTTCATTCATATTTTACATGTAAAAAATATTTTAAATTGCCTACCAAATCGGTCACAAAAAATTCCATGTACCCGGCGAATGCTTCAGTAAGCCACGAGTATTCCCAAGTAACAGGTATGACCTGTTCTCCAAACCAATGGCGGGCAAAAAGGTGGCACATGGAAGCTGTCGTTATTATATTCTGCATATGGGATCTTTTTCCGTCCTCGGCAATTACATAATCGTCTCTGTTAATTAGATAGATTTTCAAAACATCTACTTAATCGAAATTACCGAAGTATAAATGAACATTGAATGAGAAAAATTACACCTTTTTTTACCTCATCAGAAACAACCCGCTATTATCCGTGAGTTGATATTGAATTCTCGGAATAGTCGCGATATACACTTTGGATAAATCGTATGGTACGCCTATGAAATTTTCCAGCTGTGTCAGCACTTTTTCACTTTGTCCCAAAGCATATTGAGTATTTTTAATTGCATTGCATCTGGTGTGAATTTCAATCAAATTATTTGTATCTGTTGAAGCTGGACAATCGAACATCACGAATGCCACTAAATGAGTAGGTATCGGTGGTGTTTCTTCGAAGGTGTCCCAAATGAGGTCTTGATTATCACTGTAATTGAAAAAATGAATAATTTATAATTAATTTGCCGCATTACTTGTTGGTTTTTTCGAAAGAAAAAATTTTCAGTTACCTATGAGGATGACTTTCCATCAGCGGCATATTCGATATAACTTTTTGATATTTATTTCGAGTAATGGATATCTTAAAAGGTGTTCTGAAACGCGGTTCATCGAAACAAGGGAAAACTTCTCTTGCATATGTACCATAAAAATTTGTAGCCACCCACCATCTGTTTATTACAGGTAAATTAATATTGAAACATGAAATATATAGATGCACCTATTATTTTTCAAATTGATTCATATATTGTATGCATCTAACCTAAGTACTTACTTTTTTCCCCCTCCAACGTGGTAAGAAGTTCTAAACAAGCCTTTCGTATCGTCTTTCAGATTACCTTTGTATCGAATTTGTAACATGTAAGAAGAACCCGTTTCAAAAGGTCGAGAACTGGTGAAAATGCAAAACTCGTCTGTTTGGATCCATTGAAGTTTCACAAATGGGACATTCTTGAATTGTTCTTCTGGTGGTATGTTCGTATCTATTTCTAAATTTTTACAATGTAGTTTCAAAATATTTGTCGAAAACTTCACCCGAAATATGATTGTAACAATGCCACTGAATATGAAACTTGTCAAATCTGGCGTGATTTTCAATTCGTACGAAAGAGGTTCGATATCGTCAGGTAAATTGTGTAGGTCACATTGAGATTTTTTCAAACTCGTTAAAATTATCGCCACGTAACTCAAAAATACTGTAATTTTTCGCATTCTAGCCCGAGAAGTATTTCGAATAGTTGGTTGAATATTTTCAGTTTCAATCGCCGGCACGTTACTTCGACATTAAGTAAGAATAGGTAACTGAAGTGAATACGCATACGAGGAGCGATAAATTTCAACAAGCTGATAAATATTTTGAACAATTATAAATGATGTAGTTTGGTAAATAAGAAAATATCACGTACCTACCAATGCATCGTTTCATATTAAATGTCATTCAAGCAAGTAAAATTAATGTGAAGTGAGTGGAAAAATCAATCGAGTACTTGTACGTAATATGTTTCTTCAAGTAAGTATTTCAAAATGAAATTCTATTTATTTTGAGATTGTTAACAGTTTTACTAGGAATCGGAAGATTTCGTGGTTGTCGAATACCATATTTTGAAACAATTCTCTTCCAATTTTTCAAAAATATTAGATTTTTAATAGGTATACTTATAGATTTTTACAAATAATTTGTTGAAAAATTTTTCTTGTGATTATTCAATTGTTTTACCTACCTATTAAAATTCTTGTTCCATTGGTTTTTGTTTTTCATTCTTTCATTTCTTTCTTAATTTAAAAAAATATCTACAGTTTTCTTATTTTGCTTATTTTCGAAGTTTACCTTATGAATTTCGAATTGTAATTTTGTTTCATTCTCTCAGATATTTACTTTTTTTGTTTAAAAAATTGTAATTGTTTGTTTGTTACTTTTATTTTCCTCTGCGAATTATTTATTTATTTATTAATTTTTTTTGATTAATAGTTTTCTAAAAATTATAAATATTTTCGTTTGAATATATATATATACCTATAAGGAAACCTCGTTTTGGACCACACGACACACGTCCTATCGTGTTCAGAAGGTCCTAAAACGTGAAGAAAAGTTGGTCCCGATGTCCATTTCAACCATGATGAACAATTTAGTACCTGACTTTGGTAAAATATACCAATTCTGTTACCTTTCAACTATTTTTAAAGCTCTAAAAACTCAGAATAGGAAACAAATATGACTGATTCGATGTCACGGATTCCGAATTCGGTATCCATTTTAGATTTTAAGCTTTTGTTCTAGAGATATGAGCAAATTTAGTCTTAAAATTGCTCTTGTTTAGGCAATTGAGCCACAAAATACTTGAAATAGGGTCGTTTTCAACTATACTAAAGTCGCTGATCATTTTTATTATACATTAATTTTCACCCACCTACCGGTTTTCTTCCAGGATTGGCATTTTTGTTGTGAAAATAGACGATATCTCGATAACAAAGATTCAGCTACACTAATATTGCAGACCTCACATCAAAACATCAATACATCAATTCAAATTTCAAAATGGGAGAGGGGGCTGGTATAAGATTCCAAAAGTTCACGGGTCTCTCTAATATGATTTTCTATTGACTTTAATGTCAGAACTACTCTACGAAATACCTCGCATTTTTAGTCATTGTTTCCTTGATTTGTTTTTGAAAATTTTCAGTAAAGAATTTCAGTAGTCGTGAATTTTTTCAAAAATGGCTTTCAAGTATACTCGCCGTCAGTTAACTCGGATGTGTTCAAATTAGCATTCACTATGATCGACTTTTTGAAATTTTTGAATTGAGAACAATTTTCATTTCTTAGAATTAATATTATATTGAAATCACACAATTAAAATTTACCAAGTATTAAAAAATAAACGTAGAAAAATGAAAATATGAAAATATGATACAAAAAGTATAGGTTCGAATACGTACATTGGATTGGTTCAGGTACCTACTAAACTGCATCGGTTATTTACAAATTATAAACGTTGAAAAAAAAACATATTATTACGATTCATTGTTTTACTGATTGGTGGTTCAGGTTGGTGTTTCAATGGGCCAATAATCAGGTTGCGTGGCGAGTGTTATTCCAATAATATCAAAGGAAAACGTTGCTGCGGATGAAGAAGGAGGGATAGTTTTATCGTTTGGTATCAAACCACATTCTGTGGAATTATATAATAGAGGCAGTACTACCGAATCAGGGCCGGATTTTTTGTCACCCCAACGGTTCATGGTGAAATACGGAGTTATCGGTACATAATTTTTATAATTTTTGAAATGAGAGTATGAATATCTGAATATATTCAAATATGTGATATCCTGAGATCTCATGTACCACGTTGGTATAACTTCAAAAAGAGCATCTTGAAAATATTTCTTAGTATTTCCATCGGATTGGGGAACTGCCTTAATCTGATCCATGTGTTTGTTAACAATAACATTTAATAAATGGTAAGTTCTTGATATACTCCCGCAGAACTCACGTTCCAATTGTTCAATACCCCAATTAACACCAGTTGCTTTGTTGATGGTGAGTAAATATTGCTTTAGTGAACTGCGTATTAAACACATGTAATCGAAGTTGCCATCCTTCAACTCATACAGACACCTGCCAAACCCCAGTGATATTTCATGTATGAAATTTTTTGGATTAATTTTCTGTTTCGCCGGGTTGTTCTGTCTTTCCGTTAATAAATTTATGTGGATCCACTCGTCTCGCGTTTTATTAATGGAGGAGAGCTCAGTTTGGGAATATCCTTTGCTGTACTCCTTCATTACATCATTCAGCTTTCTCGCACGCATCATATTCTCCAGTACTGATTTCGCCCTGGTAATGGCACATTCAAACGCAAGTGATCCCTGCCACATCAGACCAAGAAAAACATTAATACCACTGAATTATATTCAAATACGTTGATTAAGACAGATGGTTATTGTATCAGCGACACTGTGTAAAATGGCACAATGGCACCATTACTGCCTCGCAAACAAATTTTATTGATCATTTCCAAAAATTTGATGCTGGGAAATGCGATTCGTTCTTTTAAAAAAGTGACAAGAATCAATTTTTCTACTGTATTACATTAATCCATCTGCCTAAGTATTTTAATGTTACATTATTATTTTTATTTGTTGCGCTTACCAGGAATTCTGCCCCTCGTTTAAAACCATTCTGATCTCCGGATTGAAACCCGGTTTCATTTCCGCTTGTATACATCGTCTTGAATGCTTCCAACAAATCATTTAACTGATCTTCATTTGCCGCCTTTATAGCTTTGACAACTACGTTTTTTTTTAAAATGTCTAAAAAAATTTTTAATTTTATTACTTGATACTTAAGCGCAAAGTTTCTCTTTCGAAAAAAAAAACTAGAATAACTAGGTACTTGATAATAGTACATGTAAGTGCAAGTGAAGTTGGGATAATTACCTGGATCCAAACCTAACGATTTTAATTTTTTTGCGTCAATTTCAGCAGACTCCGCAATAAAAATACATTTCCATATGGTGGCGCATATTAGTATGTATTTCAAACGACCCATGTTGATATTCAAATGTATAAGCCTAAATAAAAAATACCGCCATAAATTAACAACAGGTAAGTTCATACATGGGTAATACATACAACAAAAAAAATGTGTCAGATATGCAAAAGTACGTAATATGTTGAAGGTGTGTCGTCATAAAAAATTATGTAAGCGAATGAAAAAAAAAAAAACCACTTGAAAAAAAAATCAAAGACCAAGCTTTCATAACATTCACAGCTAAAACTTAAATGAAAATTATTTATACTAATAGTGTATGGGTGTATTCCGTATACCTGGTGATGTATCTTTGTAGATATAGAAAGAGGAATGTATCAGGCCACGATACTCAACTTCCTGACTGAAACTGGAGATCGATTGCTTGATCAAGTTGCACACGTGAAATAAGAAAATAACTATTTGGAATAGTGCACTTTATTTGATGATAAATCCTCATACTATTCTGACCACCGTCTACTGATCCACTGTCTAGAATTTTTTGAAAGCCAATTTACTTATAAAATATGCTCATTATGATAAGTAGATAAGATAAACCTAAGACTAATTTCTGACAAAGTTTGATTAAGTTAGATTAGTTAGAAAAGATAATATTTGGTACCTACCGGGTGCTCGATTAATTATGGCTCCCCCCCCCCCGATACTTTTTATGTCAAAAATCGTAAGTTGGCAATACTTCTTTAAATTAAACAAATCGAGCGAAGTGTAGCCAACTTACGATTTTTGACCTAAAAAGTATCGGGGGGAGCCAGAATTAATCGAGCACCCGGTATGCAATTTATAAATTTTTTAATAACGAATAGTGTGGTTACATCGAAAGAAAGTAATGAAATTTGGATGGAATTTAGAATTTAATCAAGATATCGACTAACTACGGTAGCAGTTTCCTTCTCTTCTATCTAAAAGAATCATCTTCTCCGTCCTTTCATTAAATAAATAGCGCATAAGGAAATTGACTTAGAGAGAAATATTAAACAGTAGGTACCTAATACCTACTACATGATTTTACTTTCACATTTCAACGATGGATTTGGATGTCTACGACGAAAATTACCATCAAGTATATGGAAAAAGTACCTAAAATCTTTGGGTTATAGGAAAATAACCTTTATACAAGTTGAATGAAATAGATACCATTTTGGAAGATACGTTGAATGCCTGAAGTCTGAGATGAAGTAGTGATGCAGTGATCCCCCTAAGTTAACAAGTACTCCCCTTCCCCCCTCATTCACACAAATGCTCTAATTTTCTAGTACTATGGAAAATCTATTTTTCCAGGTTTAAATTGGCTTTGAGAGAAATATTAAACAGTACCTAATACCTACTACATGATTTTACTTTCGCATTTCAACGATGGATTTGGATGTCTACGACGAAAATTACCATCAAGTATATGGAAAAAGTACCTAAAATCTTTGGGTTATAGGAAAATAACCTTTATACAAGTTGAATGAAACAGATACCATTTTGGAAGATACGTTGAATGCCTGAAGTCTGCTTGTAAATCGGTTTTGCAAGTTATTCCTAAAAGTTCAAGTAGGTATTCAGGTAGGTAAGTGCTACATGTTGAGTGGTTTCACTATTTTCACATGCTGTTTTTGATTTCACTACTTTTACACTACTTTCACTACCTGTTAGATACCATGCACTAGTATTCTCTTTCTGAAACCTTCTCACAATCCAACCCTAAATATACCTACTTGGGATAGTTATGGAATGGCGAGGAACGATTAAACGATAGTTAGATAGGAAGATTTTCGGGATAGGTAACAAGAATGGTGAATTTTTCGTTTATCTCTACCAATCGGCACAGAACTCCTTTATATCCAGTTTAAGCATGGTACTGAAAACGACATTTTGTAAATAGTGCACTAGGTGTCCTGGCTCCTGGAGTAATTCTGAGGCACAACAAAGTATGCATCAAACATGAATTAGGTACTTCAAATATGCAGCCGGTTGTGATTATAGGTCTAATATTTACAAATAGGTACGAATTTGTTTCCCCCGCAAACAAAAATCGGATAGCTCGCCCCATATATAGAATGAAAATATGTCACAAACGGTAGCCCAAAAAATAATTATTGATAGCATGTATCGTTATCGAACACATCAGATACAACAATTCAAAAGAAAAAGTTTCACAATAGGTTAAAACGAGAAAAAAATTGATTTATTATAAATAGGTAGAATGAAAAAAATAAAATATTAAAAAATTGTATAAAATAATAAAATTTATAATAAAACATTAAAAAATTATAAGTAGGCACTATATGTATACATGATTAATTACAAAAAAAGGTGTAGAACGAGAAGGTTGAAGAAGTATTTTAAAGCTGGGTTTATAATCACATCTGAAAAAAATTTCAGAAAACGAATTTATTGCATAAAGACAAAGTTAAATTCATATATACATTCAAAAATGTAAATCTGCAATGCAGATTTTATGCATATAATTACTTATCAATCATAAAACGGCAAAAAACATGAAAAAAAATTAAAAATTCAAAGTGTTCAATGTGAAGTGAAACAAAACATTCTCAAGTAACATTTTTCAGAACAAAAATAGGATAGTTTCTAATTTTGATCAGAAAAATCAGATTTTCAGAAGCGAGTATAAACGTCTCCATAATAAACAACGCATTCAATTTTAGTTCAGCATAACTTCGCGTTTTTCAGAAGTGATTATAAACCCAGCTTTAAGGGGAAAAATGCGTTGACTACGAAACTACAAAATATTTCACATTACCAAAATAGACTTCAAATCTCATGGTAAATCACCCTGCTGATCATTTCCACCCATGTTATTCAAAATTTTCCTAGTTTGCAGTTCAACTTTATTGTATTGTTTGCGGGCTGTGCCAATTAGCGCATAAGATGATGCGGTGGTGTTATCAATATGTATTTTATCTCGGGTACAAGGTATTAAAACCCAGTCAGTGATCATGGCGTTTTTACCCTTGTTGAAATTTAAAACCAAAATGTAGTGGATTGGATGGTTCTGCACAGCGCTGTCAATAACACCAAAGTACTTCAGGAAATATCCTAAAATTTGCTCAATCCCCTTTCCAATATTCCCACGCTTGATCTTAACCGTGTAATTTATTTTACCATATATTATCAAATCCAGATCTCCTCTGCTCTTTTTCAGCAATTTTGCATTAGGATTTTCATATATTCCGCGACTTCCGTTGACCAGCTTCTTCTTCATCTTTAGATACTCATCTTCTAGTTGGCAGTATTCGTGCATTATAATTTTGCCGAAAGTATATACGATGCGCCGAGTCAATTCCTTTTCGACAGCGGCTTCATCCAGAGGTTTTTGGTAAGTAGGGAAACATATATAGGTGAATTATATGGGATTGTTATTGAACGCCACGAACGTATAAACAATTTGATTACTCGTTTACATTTAAAATTTGGTGTACCGGTTGTTGTACTCATAGACGAGTATGACACGCTTCTGAAAGATGTGAAAAAAAGTAAGAAAACTGAGAATATTGAAGTTGCAGTAGACTTTATGAATCGTTTCTTTAGGAAAATTAAACTTCCTCACAAACCCATAAAATTTGTGTTGGCGATCGGCGTCAGTAGGTATGAGTTGCTTTCCTTAGATAGTGGACCAAACAATTTCAATGATTTGACGTTTCACCCAAATTGTTTGGGTGAAACGTCAAATCATTGAAATTGTTCGGTCCACTATCTTTGTTTCCTTGAAATAAATACTGCAGTGTATCCAAAAAAAGTGTTTTCCCAAACCTCCACGGTCTTGACATGCGGTAGAGCATACCCTCTTCTTCAACAAAATGAAATAAATACTTGGTTTTATCCACAAATGTCCAATTTCTTAATCGAATAGTTTGAAAGTTGGAAAACCTATCAGGTAAATCCGGAATTCCTTTGTATAGTGGCAAAATTTTTTTATCACTGAGGTTTTCGGTATTTGATAAAGTCTTGATTCTATCGTATGCTGTCCGAATTTGTTTTTCAGTGGCGGTTTCATCACTATAAAAAAACAAAACAAAAATGAAATTTAAAATGAAAAGTCGAGCAGCCGAAATTATTTTAAATATACGCTACCAGGGTATATACCAATTTCATCTACACAAAAAAACTTATGCACATTCGATAAGTAGGTATCTAACAATTTTGAATGGCTACGATTCGAAAACAAATGGGGGGAGATCTGTAGTGATATTATTGTGACATACTTTTAAATCCAAGAAAAATTAGAAAAAATACAATTTCGACCAACATGTTTAAAATTATAATCAAACAATCGAACAATTAATTTAGGCCAAAACAATTCTCTAAATTTGGTAATAATGGGAGTATCAGTAGATATATAATGCTCATGTCGTCCTCATACCAGGTACAGTGTTGACAGTGTTATCTAGTTTGTTTTGGTCAACTGATTGTATACCGTATGTGAAATCGCTTAATTAAAAGTTAAAGTTTCAATCACGTTTTATTGATTTTGAAAAACTAAAAACACGAGTAAATAGCTCACAACAACTGGCGCCCGAACAGCCCAAACTGAAAGAAGAAAACCATCAATAGAAAAAAAAAAAAAAAAGTCAACCAAGGAACATCCAAGGAAAATTTTCTGTAAGCTGTAATATTTTTTAAGAAGTGTTGAGCTAACCTGTAACTGTACTAACAATAACAAATGTAAAGGAACAAGAATTTGTTAATAGGTGAAGTTAAAACTGCTTGGGTAATAGATCTACATAAGGATGAGTTAGAAAAATTTTTTGACTCTTTTCATTTAGCTATTCCTAAAACTGTAGATGAAGGTCGTGTGTACAATTAAGGGATTTTGTTAAAACTTTTCCATCTCAAGGAAATAAATTAACAGAACTTTATGAAAACATAAAAAGTGATAGAAACAATTTAACAAAATTAACTGAAATTTTAGAATTTTTGGAAACAAATAAAACTGAGATAGAAGAGAGATATCAAAAGCAATTAAGAGAGCAAGCAGAAATTGAAGAAATTACAAGTAGGCTGGCTGAAAAAATTGTAGTACACCCAGATAAATTTAGTGGAAAAAATGGCGAGGATGTTTATAAATTTATCCGAAAATTTGAAATTTGTGTGGAAATAAATGCCTGGGATGCACCAAAAAAAGTGAAAATGTTACCTGCCCACCGAAATGAAAATGCTTTAGAATTTTATAGCCACTCCAACATAACAAATCAAACAACTTGGGATCAACTTGTAAAAATACTTACTGATCAATACGAAACTAGCACAATTATGTTTGAAAATATACTAAAAAACAAAACCTTAGAACAAGGGGAAGACATAAATAGCTACATTACAGATGTAACAAACCTATGTAAGAGAATAAACAAAGACATGCCTGAGGAAAAAATTTGTGAAAATATCATTAAAGGACTAAAAAAAGATCAAATAGACACCTAACTATTCTTGATAACACAACTCTCATAAAATTAAGAGAAAACCTGAAAAAGATAGATTACAAAAATTTTATGAAAACTCAGAGAGAGGAGGTAGATTTAAAAAGTGAAATAGAAAAACTAAAAGAATAAATGAAAAACTTGAATACAGAAAAACCAAAAGAAAATGTTAATGTTGTGAACCAAGGAAAAATAAATTTTCAAAAAAAATTTCACAGGAATTTTAGACCAAATTATTTTGGAAAATCACAATATAATCAAAGATATGGAAATCCAAGGTATAATAACTATAACCAAAAATTTCCAACCCGATCTTGGAAAAATCAAAATTCATTCAGAGGTAGAAATAATTATCAAGGAAACAGAAATAATTTTGGGAATAAATTTTGGCAAAATAAACAAGAGAAAATGCCCTACAATAACTACCCAACAGAAAAACCAAGGGAAGAAAAAAAATACTGTGATCACTGTAAAAGAAACAATCATTTGACTGAAGAATGTTTCAAAAAAGATAAATATTATGACCATTGTAAAAGAAATAACCACTCAATAGAAGAATGTTTTAGAAAACCAAAAAACTAAATAAACAGGGGGGCACCATAAACAAACAACAAAGTCTATTCATGTATAACTAAAGCATATTAAATGAAACATTAAAATCAAAAAATGAAAAACAAAATGAACACCAAAAAATTTAGAAAAAATTAGAACCAAGAAAATTTCAAAGAATAAATGCAATAAATGCACCAAATTTACAAATTCCAGTCACCCTTGAATTTCAAAATAAAAAAATAGAAGCAGTGATAGACACTGGCAGCAATATTTCAATAATAAATACAAAAAATTGTGACAAAAATGTCAAACTAACAGCACCTAATATTGAAATATCTGGCCTATGTGATGAAAAAGCTGAGGTGCTGGGACAAATAAAAATCAACTTCAAGGTAGAAAATAAAAAATATAAGGTAAAACCTTATGTAATTCAAAATACACATGCTGACTTGATTTTAGGCCTAGATTTTTTATTACAATACAGGGCAAGAATAGACTTTGGAGAAAAATACTTACAAATTGGCTTTAAACACAACAAAATAACAATACTTATACAAAAATGGGAAAATAATCCTGACGAAAAAAGCATAACATTAACTGGGAAAACAATAGCAATGTCAACAAGCACCCAGGTGCCTCCCCGCACCACCCCGTGGGGCACACGCACATACGTCGATAAATACGTCAATAATTTCAAACGTCACAAATACGTTGAAATTACAGACGTAAAATTGCCAGATTACTGCAGTTTTTACAACAGTGGTACCGACGATCAAATTAGGCCGATTTTGCAAATGGTATTTTTGTTGTACATTTGTAATATGTATGATGATATGATTCCTTTCAAAAAACATCGAATTTACCAGTGTTTTTTTGAGGTGAAATTGCAGTATATACGATAATGTGATTACTCTCAAAATACATCAAATATACGAATGATATTTTTGACTTATTTTGAGTGTAATCACATCATCATACATACTGCAATCTTACCTCAAAAAAACGCTTGTAAATTGAACGTGTTACAATAGTAATGAAGACAACGTATCTGCCATAAATATACCTCAAAAATACTGCAACGTATTTTTGGTGTAAAAACGTCGTAGTATGTACCATGAATACCATGATATTGCACCAAAAATACGACTCGTAAAATTGATGTAATTTGAGTGTAATTACAGTATTGTACATATTGCAATTTTACCTCGAAAAGACTCTTGAAAATTCGATGTAATCATGTGGTACATACAATGACTTTTTACCCCAAAAAAATCACAGTATTGGTGAAGTATATTCATGGTAGATACATTGTCATCACTACTATTAGGTATATAACGTTATATTCACCTGCATTTTTTTTTTTAGGTAAAATTGCAGTACGTACCATATTATGATTACACTTGAAAAAACATCAAAATTACGACTCAATAATTTCATGTGTTTTGAGTGTACCTAATCACATTTTCATGCGTACTACTAAAAAGTGACCGCAGAAATACGCCTGGTCTATCCTCATTTTCTTCGTAACTTTGGCCCTTCATATTCGTGTCTCCGCTTACGAGGACCCTCACCAACTGTCCGACGCCGATCCACCTGAGGGATTGCCTATGTACGTCTCCAGGCTTGGAATTATTCGTCAAATTTTTAATTTTAAGCAAAGCGTTGAAATAGATTTGCGATTATCTGAAATACCTACTTATAATGATTGATACCCAAAGAAAGCAATTTTTGTGCTCGGAGATGAACCGAAATAATTTTACAGGCGTGGGTGAGGGGAGGGAATCGAAATTGACAACATCAGCCACTGTAAATTTTCAATTTGGATTGGAACCTGCCCAATGAGTACATTGGAGAAGGTTGAGAGTATCGAAAACCCCTCCCCCCCCGCCACCCTAATCGAAATGTACCTGTAGGAAATTTTTTTGAAATTTTAGATGGGTAAAGTTTTTTTTTTTTACAATTTTCCATTTTTCTCGACTACCTACTCAGAATAACACCGCGATTAGAGGCTAGAGGCAGTAGTTCCATCAAAGCCAATTATTTCTCAAAAAAAGTTGCTACGATCCTACTGAAGAAATCGAAATTTTGTCGATACAAGTGTATTGCTTGAAAAATCGGTACAGATTTTTAAACAATTTTTTCCAAACAGAAAAAATGTATTTGAAATTCAAATGTATATACCTAACTATTTCGTTTAATGTCTTCAACAGAACGCAATTTTTGTGCTCAGAAATAAACCGAAATAACTTTCCATTAATGATTGAAATTACATTATAATAAAATTTTTATTCTTTGACTCACCGATCACGTTAATTTTTTAAAACTATTTCAAATACACTAAATTGTTCGTAAAATAACACGATTAAATTACCGAAAGCTTACAGCAAACAACGATTTTACACATCTAACTAAGAAATAATTCTTGAAAATGATTCTATATAAATGCGCTATCTTGAAGAAAGATCGCATGATCGTACGATAAGTACATACTTTTGAAGATAATTAAGCGCATCAAATTGAAAAAGCAATAAACGGTCTTCTTCGTAAAACTTCACCAGATATCCGGATATCTTAATAATTTGTTATTCATAAAGCATGATAACTGCCTGTTTTTTACCAAGTATTTTTTCTTTTTTTTTTAGAAGTATAACCTAAATGAGAGCTTAATACATAGTAATGATAAATATATTTTACCACGATCCATTTCCTTATACTGATTGATATTTCAATAAAATTTCTTAAGGTACTTTTTTTTGAAGAGATAAATGTTTCGGAGAAAATTAAAAAAAAAATGAATGCTAATTTTTCTCCCTATATCAAGATTTTACTCTACAGGAATTTTTCTCATTGGTTTTTGACCATTGCGCCTTAATATTCAAGTCGTCCATTAGACATTTTAAAAATTCATGTTTTCATTTTGAAAGGAAACTAGGAAACATCATAATCAACGGAAGTAGTAAGGGGGAGGAAGCTTGGTGGTTGGATACTTCCTTAAGTCAGTCAGTAAAACCAACAAGTAGCCCAGTAGTCCGAAAAAAGTACTACACACGTGTAATATAGGCTATACCTATCTAATTAGGTGAATCGTATCGCTCATACATGTAAAAATTCAAAACGTGGGAAATTCAACTATTTATTAATTACCTACTTTAAAACTTTTTTTGATTTTGTGCAATAGTTCTCTTACAGAGTGATCCGGATACGACTCGAAATATTAAAACCACGTATTCTACTCATCATTTGAAGTAAAATATGTTATATGCATGATAGGTCATAAACTTTTCATTATCGAGTTATCCACCTTTAAAGGGGGTTAGGATTTTACTTGAAATTGGCCATTTTTGCTCATGTATGTAATGAAAATTTTTAGGGGGTAGCAGTTAGGTCTATGGAAAGGTATGCATTTCAAAAAAAAAAATTAGTCGATATGTGAGTGTTAATGTGTTTTTTTGGAAGAAAAGCAAGTTAAACGTGGACAAGAATTTGATTTTTCGTAATTCTATTCATTTTTATAGATTAGGGTGCCCCTCATTTATACTTGATGGGAAAAAAATTTTGGAATTTTTGCCGGGACCCCCCCCCCCCTCAGTTCACTACATGAGAAAATAACTCACAAAAATGGGCCCATATTGGAGGTGACGGGGAGGGGTCAAATTGTAAATTTTCCATTATTATCGAGTGTGGTATCAAAATCAATGTTTTTTTACCCGCGAATTCGGTTTCCGACGTTATTTATTCAAAAAAACAAAACAAAATGGGCCCATATGGGAGGTGGCGGGGAAAGTCCAAATTGGAATTTTTTTGTAATTATCGAGTATGGTATCAAAATCAATGTTTTTTTACTGGAGTCCGTTTCCGACATCCCTTTATCAAAAACCCCTAAAATGGGCATATTGGGGAGGTGGCGGGAAAAGTCCAAATTGGAATTTGTCATAATAATCAAGTATGGTGTTGAAATCAATGTTTTTTTTTACCCAGAAAGTCCGTTTCTGACGTCCCTTCATCAAAAACCCCAAAATGGGCCCATAGGGGAGGTGCCGGAAAGGGTACAAATTGAAATTTTTCATAATAATCGTGTATGGTATCAAAATCAATGTTTTTTTTTACTGGAGTCCGTTTCCTGCGTCCCTGACTCAGGAAATAGATTCTAAGGGTCTAAAAAACAAGTATTTCGACACTTCACTAGATTACTATGAAAAAAATTTCAATTTGGAGCCTCTCCGACACCTCCTCTACGGGTCCACGTTAGGGGTTTTTGATAAAGGGGCGTCGGAAACGGACTCCAGTAAAAAAAATATTGATTTTGATACCATACTCGATAATTCCGAAAAAATTCGAATTTGGACTTTCCCCACCACCTCCCCTATGGGCCCATTTTGTTTTGTTTTTTTGAATAAATAACGTCGGAAACCGAATTCGCGGATAAGAAAACATTGATTTTGATACCACACTCGATAATAATGGAAAATTTACAATTTGACCCCTCCCCGTCACCTCCAATATGGGCCAATCTGGTTTTTTTGAATAAATAACGTCGGAAACCGACTTCGCGGGTAGGTTTGTCTCGACGTCCTGATTTCGAAAATGACCTAGTTTTTGCAATTCGGACAATTTTTGGCCAAGTTATGGGCGATTTTCTAAAAACGTTGGCTTTTTCTGGGGTTTCATCGGCCTCCGCCGGCTTCTATCGAAATATACGGACCGAATTGGAAATCCGACTATGCCAACGAATTACTCACACCCTGGAGATTCCGAAAATGTCTTCGTTTTTGCATTTCGGACAATTTTTGACCAGGTTACGCGCTCATTTTATCTGAACTAGGTCTGTTTTTCCGGCCCCGGCGAATGCCGTTTTCAGAGAGTTTTCAAATACGCACCACAATTCAATTTTGATTATACGGAAATGTTCATCTCAACGAGCTGATTCAGAAACTGACCTAGTTTTGCATTGCCCCATGACAATAACTCCATTTCGACCATATGGGCCCTTTGCTAGCGGAATGACACATTTGGTTGGCAGTGCTAGCGCTAAAACAAAGAAAACATCATTCCAATTTTCTATTGTGATTATACTTACTTAATCGATTGTTTTTTCATTGATTAATCAAAGTATCGATTATTATCTTCTTTGATTAATCTATTGTCAATTATTTTCAAGTACATAATTAATTTCGCCCAACACCAGTCCCTAAAACAACATTGTGTGTTCGGAATTTCATATTCCTCAAACTACTTTTCAATTTTGAAAAAAAATCGTTGCCATATTTTTGTGGTAGTTACTGCAGAATGATGTCTTAAATAAGTGACATAAGAACATCAATTCTACATTTATGTATTTTTGATGTTGGATTTTTTTCATGATTCAACTCCCCCACCCCCCCCCCACCCAGCTATGTTAATTTTCCCTGAAAACTCCAATGCCAAAGTGAGATTGGGTGGATGCCTTGCCCCTTAGGGCCCTTAGAGAGGATTCTTAGGTATTGTGGACTCCACACACCCTGTCTTTAAGGATACTAGTCCAATTTGTGTTCAAGATATAGGCCTGGTCCCGACTTAGCTCTGAGAATAAAAACTCTTACCATACGGCGCGGACAAAAGTTACACTTTTGCGAACTAAAAGTTTTGATAGGCGTAGCCTATCGATGTTGTGAGCTTTTGTTCAGCCTTAGACCATGGTCTGCGTATTCAGCCCGGCTCAGTGTTACCACCTGAGAGGCCAGGGCGGCATTCCCACTGTGACAAAAGTTCCAAAAAAATAAATTATCTACTTACAAAGTTTCATTTATGTTCATCAGTTATGCTGAATTCTTCCAGAATGATGATTCCACATTACTTTAAAATAAAAATTTTATCATCATCTAACACAAAAATTTTCCCAACTCATTGGAAAAAATTAATACAATTGAGAAAAAAACAAATGTATATTCTACATAAAAAAATGATCGATACAAATAACAAAAAAATTGGGGAAAAACATTTGTAATAAAAACGACACGATTATTATACAATAAGTATAAATGAACAATTAGAATTTTTTAAAAATAATTCTAAACATGTCAAAACACACGAAATGGAAATTTGGTAAAACGCGATAATACGATTAGAAAAAATTAACGATAAGTATTTCTACATTTACAGTCTTATAAAAATTTACCACATAAATTCATTGACAATGACGAATAATGAAAAATGAAAAAAAAAAAAAAACGATTCGAGGAAACTCGAAGGTTTCTTCAATTCACGACGATACAATATTATAATATTATCACACGGAGACCAAAAATGTCTTCAACGCTTCTCCAAACTCGATTTTTAGGAACAACAAAAAATATACTGATTCTAAAACCTACTGATACTGGTAGATCTGGAAAGTCCGTGAATACAGCATCTAACCGAATTTTGCCCTTCCGCCTGTACAGTAGAACAGTTTAAAATTACAAAGGGTTAAAAATACACCACAATATGAATTAATTTTTCATTTACCACGAAAGGAATTTTCGTATCGGTCAGCAAAGGCGTCTCTTGCGTAATAAAAGGCGGACACGGTTGATCACAAGCTGCATACGTGATTTCGTTATCATTCAGTTTCCTCAAACTGGAGGTTTTCTTTTTGTACATTTTTTGTTTGCAGTCTTCTTGATGCAGCGTGAAATCGCTCTGTGAAAATACAAATCAACGTCAATAAATTACAAATAGATTAATAGATGGAAAAAATCGCCCTCTCATTTATTCCTTACCATATCTGTGCCGAAAGAATTTTGCAGTATTAACGATATTTCCGCTTCTTTACTCGTACTTTCATCCTTTTCAGCGTTGAATTGGACAATTTCAATGGTACAGCCGTCTAAACGAAAGATATTCGAAAAATAGAAAATACTTACAAGAGAGGTATCCCAACTCGAAGTAAAATTTTGAGCCCAAACAAAAAAAAATCGAAAGTACATCATAACAGGACCCCGTACCCAAAATTTCAGGTGCTGAAGTTCATTTCTCGATTTTCGGCGAATTTTTGAAATTTCAAAATATTACCTCTGCCCTGCAAAATATGGAAATTTGATCTGATCAACGAAAAAAACTGAAATTTGGTATATACCCTATTTTCGACCTCCCGAATTGATTGGAAGCGGTTTCGAGACGTTTCGGAGTCACCAGACAATTTTGGAATTTTCCAGCGCTAGAGAAAATCCCATAAAAATGGCCCATATGCACTTCAGCACCTATAATCGCGAATTATCCATATTGGTGACCTATTTGATCGATTAAAACACAATTTTCCAAATTTCGTAACTCTGATTTCAAATTCGCATTTTTGGGCAAGAAATTTTCCTGGAAAAAATTCAAAAAGCACCCTATCAAACTTCTACTCAACCACATTACTAAACTTCACACCCTTAAAATAATTGCAAGTAGCTATTTCTTTTTTTATGTGCTGGAAAATTCCGAAATTTTCTGGTAGCTCCAAAACTTCTCGAAACCGCACTTCCCATCGATTCGGGAGGTTGAAGATAGGGTATATACCAAGTTTCAGCTTTTTACTCAAGTTATGTGTGCAAGGGGGATATTTTAGAATTTTTCCCAGAAAAATATCCTGCCCAAAAATGCGAATTTGAACTCAAGAGTTACGAATTTTGGAAAATTGTGTTTTAATCGATCAAATAGGTCACCATGGATAATCCGGGATTATAGGTGCTGAAGTGCTATGGGCCATTTTTATGGGCTTTCCTCCGGCGCTGGAACATTCCAAAATTGTCTGGTGGCTCCGAAACGTCTCGAAACCGCTTCTAATCAATTCGGGAGGTCGAAAATAGGGTAGGTACCTATATAACAAATTTCAGCTTTTTTCGTTGATTAGATCAAATTTTCATAAGATTTTCATATTTCGCAGGGCGGGCGGAGGTAATTTTGCAATGTCGGGGTCCTGTTATGATGTACTTTCGATTTTTTTTGTTTTGGCTCAAAATTTTACTTAGAATTGGGATTCCTCCCGTGTTAGAAGTGGTAGGTAAAGGAATAAAATTAACCGACGATTCTTACCATCTTTGTTGGGAATAATATCTGGATTCTTTTCCAAGCTTTCTTTGCTTTTATAAGAATAATGTTTCTTCTTTCTTTTACGGTGCTGAGATTTAATAACGATGACGATACAGCAAGCTAACGAGATAAACACGCCGGCTAATCCGAACAGTATTGTCAATAAAGGGCGTAATTCTAAAAACGAGGGCAGTCGAGCTGAAAATACATCAAATGAATTATTTCACCGATCAAGCGTATTATAAACATAGGCCGAGGTCTTTTTACGTAATTCGATAATTATTACATTTGAAAAATGACGATCCCAATTGGACGTTGGGCCTTTGTAAAGTGTACTTTGTGAATTCGGTCGTCGAGCTGCGTCCTTTCGAGTTAAACGCATATAATACGATATCGTAAGATAGACTCGCTTGTAATCCGGTCGCAGAGAAATCGGCTGTGTCGGCGGTTAGATTTGCCACCAGTCGGACGCTTTTTGCTTCGTAGATTTCCAGCACGAATTTTTGTCTTAGGCCGCCGTCGAATCCGCTGCTACATTTTATTGATAGAGAGGTGGTTGTCTGATTGGTCAACGAGCAGTTAGTCAGGCTGTCTGGTTTACCTGGGAAAAGTTGCTCGGTTAGTATTTTGAAAAATCTGAACATGTTGTCAAAAATTGTAGGTATGTATATTTTTATTGTCAAAAGACGTGTGTCACAATCAAAGAATCAGAAAAATTAAAATATTAACTTTACATATCTACATATCCTCAATGGCGGAAATGGATTTAGGACTCAGAGTATAGTAATAATATCTCAAAAATTGAACATTTCATTCTGATGATTTTTTACCCATATAATCAAAATTGAAGGCATTACGAGTATTAATTTTAACACAAAAATTCAAAGAAGAAATTTTATGATGAAAAAAAAATAAAATTTTGATATTGAGAAAATTATGTAGCAATAATTTTTTTCCTCTACAATACTAATTGAAAGGGAAAAGTAACAATTGGATTATTTCAAAAATTACAAATTCATAGACTCATACATTCGTCATCAGGTATAAAAAAAATCACCATGAAAAATTACTATAATTAGTTTCAAAATTCAGTTCATTTCTATTTTCATGATTGAATTTTCACAAGAATTTTTTCGTTATACACAAACAATCGTATGCCCTTCAATTTCTAAATTAAACTAGAAACTAAGATTCAATTTTTTCAGTTTTCGACGATTTCTACTCTTTTCCAGGATTGAAAATTTTTTCCCGAATTTTTCTGCTCAAATATTGTTTATTTTCTTCAAAAATAGGTACTTAGTACATATTTTTCAAAAAGAGGTATAATTCACAAACAATCGTATGCCTTTCAATTTCTAAGTTAGATTAGAAACTTAATTTCAGTTTTTTCAGTTTTCAACAATTTTTACTTTTTTCCAGGATTGAAAATTTTTCCTCGAATTTTTATGCTGAAATACGTATTGTTCATTTTCTCCAAAAGTAGTACATTTTTCTCAAAAAGAGGTGAATTTTATTAACAATGATTTTTTTTCGGAAAATGGTAAGTAGATAATTTTTGCCAAAAATCACAATTTTTTTCGAAATTTTCGTTTTTGGGAACGGTCAAAAAATTTATAAAATTCGTCAGAATCGTAGAAAGTTTGGGTGGACTAGTCTTCAAAAACTGGCTCAATGGAGTTTCTATGGGCTAGAGTAGATCAAAACTGTCGAATATGGGTGTTCCGTAAGTGGATGTCTATACTTCATTTTTGGATATAACCGGATACCACTAAAAAAAAAAGCTTGAGATAAACATGTTGCTGACTGAGGTACCTTGATAATTGTAGGGGTAAATGCTGTTTACCAAAACATTACTCAAAACTTTTTTTCAACAACGGGAATGGACAGTGCTTTAAAGACTGAACAAATTTTCATCGCATGACTTTTTGCCTGTTTTCAAAATTGAAGGAGCTACAGGAAAAATTGTTTAAAAAAAATCTAAAAAAATAAATCAACCAAGGAAATGGGCAGGACGTTGAAAATTGGACAAATTTTGTTCCGAGAACTTTTTGCTCAGCATGAAAATTGAAGAGGCTACGGGTCATTCAAAATGGAAAAAAATTTGAAAAATTTTGTGAACCTCACTTAATTTGAATAACCCATAGCCCTTTCATTTTTCATGTTAGGAAAAAAATTCTTGGAACAAAATTCGTCTAATTTTCAACGTCTTATCCATTCCCTTAGTTGATTTATTTTTTTAGAATTTTTTTAAAACAATTTTTCCCGTAGCCCTTTCAATTTTGAAGTTGGGTAAAAAGTCATAAAATGAAAATTTGTTCAATTTTCAAAGTACTGTCCATTCCCATGGTTGAAAAAAAAATTACATAATTTGTTAGTAAGCAGCATGTGCCCCTTCAATTATCAAGATGGGCAACAAGTTCATTTCAATTTTTTTTACTGGTACCCGGTTATATCCAAAAGTGAAGATGGACGTCCACTTATGAAACAGCCTGTATGATGTCACTTTTTTTTTCATAATTTTTATGCTTTTGAAAAATGGTCATTTTGAGCCGTGGTCAATAGGTACGTAATGATAATTTTCACCAAGAATGGCGATAACTTTATTTTAAATCGAAGAAAAAATTATCAGAATAAAATTTGCTCAATTTTCAATCAACAGCTCATTTTATGTTATAGCTGGGAGAGAGAAAATTGCAATTCAAGAGAGGCCGAAAAAAAGTATAAAAACCAAAGACCAAAGCCCTACTGATAGGCATTTTTTCATTGAAAAGAAAAAATTAAATTTTCTAAAACTGAAGACCAAAGACTTAATACGGACTTTTTACGTTTTTAGGTTTTAACTCAAAAAAAATTAGCAGAAAGGGGAAGTTTCGTATATAAGCTCAGTAAGACATGTATTTCAATATTCCCGAACTTCCCTAAAATTGGTGAATATTTTAACCCCTTTTTGGGGGGTGAGGCGGTTAAAATTTTGGCAGGGCTGTCTAGCTAGCCCATACCCAATAGCCATTAGCCATCAATAGCCAAAGGATTTTCACTCCTTTTAGCTTTAGCTTTTAGCTAGCCAATCAACTTCACTAGCCATTAGCCATTAGCTCTAGCCAATCAAATCGAATGGCTATTGGCTTGCCTTTTTTGAACAAAATTATTAAAAAATACTAATAAAATTTGAAATTTCTTACAGAATTTTATAGTTTTTTTTTTAAATTCTTGGTTATTTTGGTTTTTTATGCTCTTTTTCTTCAAATGAGAAAATACCTATGAGATTCGAACACTTTTTCTTTGCATTTTCGCAAAGAGGAAAGAATAACGTGTATTTTGAGGTGCCACATGATTTTTTCAATAATTAGCTATTAGCTAGCCAATAGCTAGCCAATCAACTCACACTAGATGTTAGCTGTTAGCTCTAGCCAATGAAATTATTTTTTAGCTTTAAGCCATTAGCTCTAGCCAATGCGATTGGCTAGACACCCCTGAATTTTTGTTTTTCGGCCTTAACTACCGAAATTACGCATTTACGAAAAATAAGTTGAAACAAAAATTGTAGAGAATTAAAAAACAAATAATTTTGTTATTTACAGTTTTTCCCTAAGACGTCATGGAAGGGAGCTGGAGCCTTCCGAAAAAAATCAATTTTGAAAATTCCCTATTTACAGAAATAATTATCAAAAATCGGGTTTATCGACTTTTGGAAGCGGTTTTTCTGCATAGTATATCTCATTACTATGTGGAACAAGAAAAATGTATACCCGACCCCTCATCTCAAAGTAGGGGGGTGGACCTTCCGAAGAAAAAGTCGCGTTTTCCCCCAAGCATAGCTCAGCTACGGTGAAAAATTCGAAAAATTGGTTCAAACAAACATTGTAGAGCGTTCAAAGACGAACATTTTACTTTTTTTACTTTTTTTCTACGTGGTCTTGGAGGCGAGTTATCGCAAAAAGAAAAAAAGCGACACGGCGTTCAAAAATTTTTCATCGACTCAATAAATTACGCATGTGTAGATCTGGTATAAAATCTAGCGAACCGATAGCCCAAAAAGTAGAATTCTGGGGTTTTTATGATCATTGAACTCGATTTTTATTATCATTTAACCCTTGAACCTAAATTGGACCCCAAAAGACAAGGTACAAAATTCGTAAAACATTTTTGAACGCTGCGCCGTTTTTTTTTCTTTTTGCGATAACTCGCTCCCAAGACCACGTAGAAAAAAAGTAAAAAAGTAAAATGTTCGTCTTTGAACGCTCTACAATGTTTGTTTGAACCAATTTTTCGAATTTTTCATTGTAGCTGAGCTATGCTTGGGGGAAAACGCGACTTTTTCTTCAGAGGGTCCACCCCCCCCTACTTTGAGATGAGGGGTCGGCTATACATTTTTCTTGTTCTACATAGTAATGAGATATACTATGCAGAAAAACCGCTTCCAAAAGTCGATAAACCCGATTTTTGATAATTATTTCTGTAAATAGGGAATTTTCAAAATTGATTTTTTTCGGAAGGCTCCAGCTCCCTTCCATGACGTCTTAGGGAAAAACTGTAAATAACAAAATTATTTGTTTTTCAATTCCCTACAATTTTTGTTTCAACTTTTTTTTCCGTAAATGCGTAATTTCGGTAGTTATGGCCGAAAAACCAATATTTTAACCGCCTCACCCCCAAAAAAAGGGGTCAAAATATTCACCAATTTTAGGGAAGTTCGGGAATATTGAAATACATGTCTTACTGAGCTTATATACGTAACTTCCCCTTTCTGCTAATTTATTTTGGGTTTGGGCTTTATTTTAGCTAAAAAGCCCGTACTAACTGGATTACCTGGATATATTTTGTCAAAATGTTGATATCAAATTGGCAAGTGAAAATCGTCATTCTCACTTTTTAAATTTTCAAAAGTCAACGACAATTCGAAATTCAAAAGGGAAAATTGAATTTTCTGAAACATTTTTCCAAAATAAGTTTTTACAATATTTTTATTTCTTAATTTTTTTGAATATTTTTTTTAAAAAAAGAAAAGCTTATAATTTTTTAGGAAAGAATTGAAGATGCAAAAGCAGCCATTCTCAAGGCAGAAATTACTTTTCGATTCGATTTTTTCTCAAAATTACACTTAATCTTGTAATTTTACGAAAAAGCTACACGTTCATTTGATGTATTTTTCGATACCTACCTGCTTATATGCTTACACCCAGTCAGACATAGACTCGCCAAACACCCAAAGCATTCAAACTTGAGTAAGTAATTTTATAGAATTTATAATGAAAAACCAAACGATTTAAATTCGCATAAAGAAACCTTATCGTAAAATAAGTATATTTAAATCTTTGGCAAAAAGTTTTCTCGTAAAGAAAAAAGAACTACGAACCGTTTTTCCCCTAAAAAAAAATAACATAAAGAAAAAAAAACACTTCCTAAGTATCTCGTCGATTGCAACACTTCGTTTTTCAAATTCATTCTTTATAATTATCGAGTAAAAAAATTCACCTGCGGGTACGATTTTATACGTGCAAGGATTTTTTTGAGATCCCAACGCATTCTGAGCCCAACAAGACAAAACACCGTAATCGAATTCGGTAACCGGCGTAAATACGGCAGTGCTGCGAGTACCATCTGTGCTAATTTGTTTCTTTAATAACTCCGTACTGATGGAGGTATTATTAAATTTCCACGTGAATTCTACGTTCGGAGGATTAGCCTCCACTTGACATGTAACGCTCACTTCTTCTCCGCGTCCCACTCCGTATTCGGCGCTCTGAATAGGGTAACAAATTGGCGCGTCTGAAAAGTATACCAGAAGAGAAATCTTTACCATTGTCATAATACGTACGTACGAATACGAATAAGTACCTAGATTTTATTTAAGACTGATTAACACATTTTCAAACTTGGACGAGTGTAGTGAATGCTATTCGAGTGTGTAATTGGAAAATGCACACGGAGCTTGGCAAACGAACAGAATGTCGAGCAAGGATCAGGAGACGTATGGAGGTGGCTCGTTTTCGACGATGCTTAACAGGCTTCGATTGTTCGTCGGGGAATAAAGATTAAGTAGGTATGGGTGGTATTTAAATGCAGAAATGAATTCGAAATTTGTGTTGTGGCGTGTTTAAAAAGCTGTATTATTGGGGTTTTACGGGGAGAATGAGTTAATTTACGAGCGAGGAACAAAATGGCGGGGAATTGGAATACGATAATTTTGAAATTTTTATGAGAAAATCACGAAAATTTTCGAAGAATTTTAATTATCTACCAAGTATAAAATTTATATTTTGTTTTTTGAAGATAATATTTTTTAATTTTCCAATTAGGCTGAAAACGAAGAAAATTTTTTTTTTATTCGTTCAGCCTTAATACCCACGGTTAGATGAAGTCGGCAATTTTTTTTCCAATTTGAAAAATTAAACAAGCTTCTATTCAGGGTACTAATATTTCGTTTGAAAAGATCGAGGGAGGAGTTTGAAAGACAAATTTTTGACGAAAAGAAAACATTGATTTTTTGTCAGCACGTCTTTATTAGAAGAAAAAAGACTAATTTGTGTTTATGTCATTGTACTTATGAGAAATTTCAGAAGTTGGAGTCGATATTAACTAAGAGTGGAAGGGGTAGCTAAATTCTACTGATGGGCATTTCATGTGAACTCGAACCGTTTTCGATCTTATTCTTCCAGTTTTTCTCAATTTTTTTTACTAGTTCCTCCTGCCAGATAGGTAAGAGTAATTCCATTATTTTACCCCGACCCTTTTGGGAGGCGTTGGCAGAGATAACTTTGATAAGTATTTTCATCTTTTTCCAATTTCTGGTTGCAATACTAAGTTTTCAGATTTCACAAAAGAACAGTTAATTTTAAAATAAATCTATTAAGTACATAAACAATTTTGAGGAAAGTTGAAAGGAGGCTCAAAACCATTTATAAAATATTTTTAAAGCTCAAAGTTGATTTTTTTTGCTAGAAACTCAATATAAATTTTAAAAAAAATACAAATCACGTGGCTCATTGTTTATTATGTTTTCGATGATTCTGATCTCGAATATCAACTAATTTTTTCAATGAAAACTTCCAATGCCTAACAATCGACCTCGCGATTTTAAAAAATTGGGAAATTTGAGTAACAAATAGGTTTTTGGGTTTTTTGGGGTTTTAGAAGTGTAGATTTCGAATTTCTTAATGATTTGTCGATCTGACTGTTCCACGCTCCGCACAAACAATAAATATTGAATTTTGAAAAAATTTGTGTCACACGTAAACAGGTATGGAAAATTGAAACTGAAAAAATTAATTTCGAAAACTCGGAAACTGAAACTGGATTGAATTTCAGGAGGGGGTTTTATCTAGAAATTCGTAAAAAAAATTGTAAAAATTTTCGAAATTTTTTTCAAAAAAAGAACTAACAGGTTGAGAACTGAAAAGTACAAAATAACTGAAATAAAATTTTAAAAACTGGAACTGGAACTGGAACTGAACTAGAATAAAAACTGAAATTGAAAAAATGAAAACTGTAAACTGAAACAATTTAGGCACTAAGAAAGTGAAAATTAAAATTGGAACTGGAACTAATACTATTTCATACGTATGTTTTCGTAATTGTTTCATTTTTCAAAACTTTATAATTTTACTTTAAAATAGGATTTCTTCTTTTTATTTGAAATTTTTTCTGTAATAAATTCAAGTTCTCAATTTTTTGAGCAGGGGGAGGGAGTTCAAAATTTTTCAGAATTGAATTTGAGTCGTTTTTGTAGCCAAAAAAAATGTATCTACATAAAAATTCCCTAAAAAATTGTAATTTTTGAAAAAAAATACTCGGACATCACACGAAGAAATTACCCTCTTTTTCTTGCTTCTTGAATATAATATATTCGAAAGTTCTTGGAAACTTCAAAAAATTGGTTCGGAAAACCTGAAAAATTCGGGGAACATGATTTCTGAAATAATGTGGACACTTGAAAGAAAAATTTGCGAAAAAATATACCTCGATGGGAAAAGCTTTTTGTGTTTGGTTGGATGAATTTTTATTTTTTTTGTCAAATTTTAAAAAATTTGAAAAGTTGTAATGAATATTCAAATCAAGTATTGTTTTTCTAAATTTCAGAATTGTTAGACGAACGAAATAACATTTTGTTACCTATAAATTTAATTGATCGACGCCCATCTACCCCCCCTCCTCCCTCTCTGCAACTTCAAAATACACACCAAGGCATAATTTCACGTATAGATTTCGTCTTCTCGTTTATTATAGGCAACTTTTTTAATTCTTGTCAGTCACCTCACACAGTTTTGGCCATTTTTTAGTTGATTTTGTGAATAGCATCATTTCAAATCTTGAAATTTTCTGCGAAAATGGCCAAATTTCGAAAACAGGTCCAAAAAATGAATGGAGTGCCAATTTTCGAAAAATAAAAAAAAACGTACCTACGACCCCAGGTTTGCTGAACCTTCTGTGTAATGTTGAATGAAAAAATAATTTTTCCTCGCGAACCGAACCACTCTCCTTTGTATCCACAAATCCCGAATCCGAAAAAAATAATCGAAAAAAGTGACGATGTCTTCATTTTAGCAGTTTGAAGGAGCAAGGCCGCAGGTGTTGCCAGAATTTAAGCATTACCTATGCCAAAAATTATGCTAAATCACGCAACTTTTTTTTCTTTCATTTTTGGCTTCCTGGCATCATAAAATTATGCCAGGAAGCCTAAAAACACCAAAAAAAATAATGCTAAATCTGGCATAATTATGCTAAATTGGCAACACTGGCGAGTGGGGTAATTGAAATATTACGTCGCGTCGATACAGAAAAGGTCAGGAAGTCTACCAAATCATGCGAGTAAAAATTCGAATTTTCTCGGGTTGAAAATCAAAAAAAAATCTTCACAATTTATCCCCCCCCCCCCCCTACAAAAACACGTGACACAAATTCATAAATTCCGCGTGCGCTTATCCAATATTTTTGGCTTGGCGGAAATTTTTTCAAAAAAAAAACCTTCAAAATACGAAAATTCATCACTTTTTCCCAATTGAGATTTTTCAAAATGTGGCCAATAATTTCAAATTCTCTTCCATTCCCTCCCCTTTTTTTCAACATTGTGATCAAGAGCATCGTGGCATTTCATTCTCATCACAGCTTATGAAAAAGTAAGTAGGTACGTACCTACGTTTCCAGAAAAAAAATAGATTTTAAATAAATTCTGTAGAAAGAAAGTAAATTATTTCGAGTGTAAGCAAAGAATCTTTTTTTCAAAAAATTCATAATTCAATGAACAAAGACATGCATTTGAAAATCATTTTTTTCATACATCATGGTCAGCAAAAAATGATGAATTGATGGATAAAAAAATCAGTCATAAGATGCAACAATTTTGCCTGAGCGGATCAAAAATGCTTTTTTTGAAAAATTGATAACAAAATAAGCAAAAAAAAAAACACTTTTCCAAGTGATTTATCTTTATTTTGGATTTTAAAAAAATTCTAGAGAAAATTCCAAGATTTCGTGACATTTCCCCGAATTTTTCCAGACTATCGAAATTCCCTTACTTTTCAGGGTTTCCAGTAGGTCTACACCTTGTCTTTCGATCATATAATGACATTCCAACGAATTTTCAGCCCTTATCCTCGAACCCCTTCATTTTCATTTCATCCTCACAAATTCAGCAAACGAGCAGAGCAAACAAAATAGCATGATAATTTCAAGATCAAAAATCACGCAAGCCTACAATTCTTTTAAATACAAAACTCAAAGCTTCTTAACTGTGAACTTTTCATCAATACCATCAAAGTATTAGTATCACTCGAACGATCCTCGAACTAAGCTCCTCTATTAGGCTACTTAGTATCTTCAAGGGGAGAAAAAAATCCTAACGCAATCACAGAAGACCGTTGACTTATTAAAATATCCGGTAAAGATGAAACGTACTTTTGTGTACGAGACATAGCTACCTATACCGAACATAGAGACCATTTTAATATGATTTCTTATACGCGAAGAATTCATTGGGGGTTGTGAAACTATACATAAAGGCGTGAGGAAGATACGATACGAGTATATAAAGACCCATAGCTTCGGTATCGGGGAACTTGGCATTACTAATTATATTAACCGCGATAAAATCTTTTGATATACCTAAGCTTCATTAAAGAGCGTAATTTCTGTATACGTAGTGCTCGGCACCGAAATGCATGTAAATTTTCACCGCACGCCAACATTTTCGCAGCGCAAATTAACCGGATAAAAAATCATAGCGAGGGTAGAACGACGAAAGGGAAAAGAGGAAACGCGATATGGTGGAAAATGCTTTCTCATTCTCGTCTTACTTGTTGAATTCAAATGTAGTGAAATTTTAATACGCTTACATTTCACATCCAAGTAGAAAGAGTTACTTTCGCCGTTTCCTTCGGAATTTGTGGCAACGCAGCTGTATAATCCGCTATGCTGACGGGTAACTTTCTGCAGAACTAGCGTTTGATTGGTAATCAACGGGCCTACGATCAGACTGCTGTTGAGAAACACGCCCTGTAATGGGGGAAAAAAATCCCCGATAAAAATTTATTTAGGTACAAGTAAAACAAGCAGGAAATTTCAAACAATAAATTAAACCGAAGTGAACCTCGAAAGTGAGAGAAGTTCGGAATAAAAAAAATGCTCCGTGTAACGAAACTTTCCACTGTAAAAAGTTCATTACAGAATTAAGTTTTAATTTTCCTTCTTAACCATTACGACGGGCGCGAGAGAAGCGAAAGGTTTAAATAAAAGTGAATTCGTTATCAAAAGTGGGCATCCGCGAAGAATTTTTATAAACTCGAGAGAAGAAATACTCGCCTGGAAATTATTACGGTACGGTCCGGACATAAAATGTAAACAAATTTTTATTCCTTTTCCCTCCTCCCTCGCGGATGGAAAAAAAAGAGGAAAAGGAAAATATCCTTAATTTTTTGGCATGAAAATGAAAAAAATGTAGGTAATGGTTCGAGTACTTCCTTATCCTGGTATTTAGTACTTTGGAAAGTCCGACGACCGTTTCTCTTGTAAACAGGTAATTTATTTTCTTAATTTGATACTCGTAGCGAGCGAAAAATACCGATTTCGAAGTTTTTTTTTCCGAAATTGAAATTTTTCCATGAGTTTTTGCAAAGCAATGAAACGTAAAAATTGACGAATGACGATTGACTGAAAAATCTTGAATTGAAATTTTTTTCAAATGTCTCTCACTTTCGTTGTAGTTTTTTTTTGATTTTTTTCTTCTGTCGAGTAGACAACGACGGAATGAAGAAAAATGCATGTCGGAGCATTCGAGCTTTTGAAACACAATGCCTCATTTTTTTTCTCAACTAATAAGTGCGGTAACATGAAACTAACATTTAACTTCCACATCACTTTTTCCACTGGCAAATTGGATTTTATTTTGCACTCGAAATACACGTCGATGCCTTCCATGATGGCGCTGCTGTTCAGATTTTTACCAAGTTCGAGAATAGCGTTTGGTTTATCTGTTTAAACAAAACATAGAACAGTTGAAAATTAATATAATTTCATCATCGAGTCAATTGTAAGATACAGTTCCTACAATTAGACATATTATGCAATCTAAATTACATTTAAGGCCAAATAAGTTGCATACTTTAAACTTTCCTAAGATTTTTTCAATCTCTTCGATTTTCATTTTTTCTAAAAATTTTTCATTCGCTAATAAGTCATCTAAATTATCAACTGTAAAATCCTATTCTTTGATCTTAAAATTTTTAAAAACTTGACATTCTCTCGAATTTTTCTCCCATTCAATTTCATAAAATGTTTTTCAACCCAGTTTTTTGATTTTTTTATTATAAAAATTTCACAGCTGGAAAATAATTTGAGAAAAACATTTGAGTTAAAAAATGGAATTTTGAGAAAAAAATTTCAAAAGCTGTAAAAATTGAACTTCTGAGAAAAAATTTACTGTTAAGAAAAAATTTATTGAGTTGAAAAATGAAAACTATGTATTTTTGGAAAAAATGCCAGAGTTGAAAAAATTTTATACCTGAAAAAATTGGAGGAAAAATTTTCAGAGTTGAAAAATATTTAGAGGAAAAATGTTTAGAGATGAAAAATATCTGGAGAAAGGAAATTAAGAATTCAAAACTATTCTGAGAATCGAAAAAAAAAAATTTCGGTTGAAAAATTGTTGATTTCGGTTTCAAATTTTCAAGTCAAAAACTGTCGATTTAAACATTAGTGTCCCGAAAAAAACCAATTTAGACAATTATTGTAGAGCCCATTAAAAAAACAACAACAAAAAAATAGTTTGAATAATTTGGACACAATATCCCAGAAAAAGTCGGTTTAGAGTTAAACAAATTGTTCTTAAAATAATCGAAAAGCCAGTTTGACCTCCCAAAAAATTTTGAACTCTCCAGCTAAAGGGAAGGAAAGTAAGGGACCCCAAAAATGGGTCACTTTTGAGAAAGGCAAGGTTTTTGTCACTTTTCGGCAGTGCCACTTGTTGGGAACCTTCTGTTAACCCAAAGTATAAACCAGTGGCGTACCCAAGGGGGGGGTCCAGGGGGTCTGGACCCCCCCCTTGGCGTCAGAAACTTACGTGAAAAAGTGCCTTTTTGGAGCATGAAAAATCTAATTTTCTCAAAGCTTCGCCCTCGCTTCGCTCGGGCATGAAAGAAATCACATTTGATAATTATGTATAATTATAGTCAGGAATTTATGTAAAAAATGCCTTTTTGAAGCATTAAAAATCAAATTTTCTCAAAATTTCGCCCTCGCTTCGCTCGGGCATGAAAGAAATTACTAATTCTATAAACTATTTGAATCAACAATGCAAAAAATAGTTCCCTTTTAATATTCCAAGTCTCCATACCCACTTTGCACCCTCCCCAAAAAAGCTTCTGACGCCAATTCTTGGATTTATTAGGTATTTGTATTGGCTTTTAAGGCCAAAATAATTAGTACCTATGTAAGTTGTTTGTTCCAAGATTACATTATCATCAGTTTTTTTCCTTAAATGTGCTATGCAAATCGCATGAAAATTTAATAAAGTTTGAATTTTGTGTTTTTATAGTAAAAGGAAATTTGATGGGGGGGGGGAGGTGAACTTACAATTTCTCAAAAATCATGAGATTTCGGACCCCCTCCTTGAGAAATTTCTGGTTACGCCACTGGTATAAACCATTAGCTTCGAAATTTGATAATATTTTTTGCTCTCTACAAAGGAGTCCAATTAGCAAATAAAAATCTGGCCGAATTTTTGATTTTTATCAAATTCAAACAATTCACACAACGACTTCAAAATCAAACCAAAATCTTTTTTGGTCATCTTGAACAATTTTTAGTAAAATTTTTCAAAAAAAATTATGACATTGGTACTAAATGCAGGGTACAGGGGAAAAAGCAGCCAATTACAAAAATTGTATGTTAGAAAAGGGACCTAGGAGTAAATTTAAAAAAGATTACATCTAAGTCCCTTCTATAACATACAATTTTTGTAATTGGCTGCTTTTTTCCCAGTACCTACGCTTCAAATGAACTATGATTTACGCAATTTTTACAAATTTCAAATTGTTCACTCGGTGACTTGAAAAACCAAGAAATTGTTTGGTCATCGAAATAAATTTAATTAAATCAATAGTTTTGAACAATTATTATAGCAGTGCTGCCAACTGAAATTTTATAAAATTTCGTAAATGAAAAATATGCAGATGAAAAATTCCGATAACATCTAATTTTAGACAACTAAAGAATTTTGGGGTCGATTTTGAGCTCTTTGAGCGAAAAATTTGAGTTTGATAAAAATTATTCAAGTTTTCCAATCTGCAAATTTTCAACTACTTCTTCCAAAAGGCAAAAAAGAATACCCATCCAATTCCAAAATCGATGATTTAGGTATGCGTAGAATAGAAATTCACGAATTGCATCTTTTCAAGGGGGGGGGGGGGGGGGGGGCGATATTTCCAGCCAATAGCACAATCAAAAAATGACAAAATGACAAAACTTCTTCATTTTTCTTTGAAAATGACCTCAATTTGAGTATCTCTAGTTTCGTACCATTTTGAACTGATGAGAGACTTGATTTTTTTTAAAGAAGATTCTCCACTCAAAGAGAATTATCTCGCCAAATTTCGTCAAAATCCGGAATACATAATTATGTTTTTTTTTTTTTTGAGTCACCGTACTCCGCATTTATTCGTTGTCATCAGACCTTAAAATCAGACTATATTTTTAAAAAACTCTGAAAAATTAAAAATACATTTTTTGAAACCCTATTTTTTAGGGTGCTTGGAATTTTTTGTAATTTTTCCAGTAGTTAGTGAAATAGGTATTGATAAAAATTTGTTGAAAAATTTTTCTTTTTGAAATGATATGTACATATTAGGACTATTTCAACTCACAAAGCCATTGGCGAAGATTTTCTGCAATTTTTTCAGTTTTTTAAAAAAAAATGTATTTAAATCAATTTTTCTTTATTTTAAAAATTATCTCAGGAGTAATGTATTCAATTTTTTCGATTTTTTATTGAATTGAAAAAAACAGGAAAAAGTGATATTTTCAAGGATCCCTGAAAAATGGCATACCAATAATGATATTTTTGGATGAAGATATCCATACTAAACCATATTTGAAAAAATTTAATTTTTCAAAATTTTTTGATCATAGATTTTAAGGTCTTGTAAAGAAAGTAAATATGGAGCCAGAGGTGAAAGTTTTACCACGTTGTTTTGAGGCCTAGATACAACTTTCTAGCCACCCCTTCTTCAATTTTCGAAAAAAAAGTCCGAATCGATCATCCTACGGCTTGCTGCGGGTGAGAAAGGATCATATGTAAGTTATGTTACCTACACCATCTGTTGAAACAGTTGTAGATCATCAAACCACTCTCGTATTTCGAATCAGTGAAAAATCACTGATAAACAGTAAGAATTGCAGCACAGGAAAATTCAGCGATTTTTCACTGATTATTCAAATAATTTCACTGATTTTCTTGTGAATTTCATAAAAACCATCGAGTTTTCAGTGAATTTTCACTGATTTATTACTGTGCTCCAATTCTGACTGTTTTTCAGTGATTTTTGATTAATTTCACTGACTCAGAAATGAGAGAGCAGGATGAAAATATCATAAAATGTTATAATTCGAGCCCCTTCATTTACCAGAAAAATTGCCTATTTAATCCATGGAAGTGTTCCCGAGACCATATCAGAATCACTCTGCATACGCCAGAAATCCGTATAAGTATGACACAAAGTTATACGTACGTTTGTTGCACAACAACCATCTCGAGATTTCATCCCATATCGAGAACTTCAAACTAATTGTAAGAAGCTGTGGAGCTAAAGGGGGGTACAGAGAAGTTCTAACATTGCCATATCGTATGCAAGTACCTACTCTACATTACACGGGTACAAACGAATAACGTCGAGAATAGAATAAGAGAACAGTCTTCGTTGTCAAACGAAATATGATTAATGAAATTAGTTCTGTGTTTTCTAACTAGGTTATATTAAAGTTTACAAATAAGACCAGTCTTCGAGCAGATATTTGAATTAAATACGTTGCGAATTAAGTAATTGCAAAATGTCGAATATGTTTTGATTAGGTACCTAGCTACCTACATGCGAAAGCAAAACATCGACTTGGATGGTGTACGTTTACGTACGTTTAAATTACCACGTGTTTGTCTTATATTTTGGCTTCCATCGTGAGCATTTTGGCAAATCTGTACGATGCGATGGGAACGTATCGATAAACGACATAAGCTGTTTTCATTTCTTAATTCGTATGTTTAATTGATACACATCGAGTAACTTTAATGTACTCGGCAAAAAACCGAATGTCGGCTGTGCTCTAACTTCAACCTAATTGGTAAGATTGCCTTTAATTTTTAAAAAGTTGGAAAGTTTTACGAGTAGGTTTTCTCACAGCAAGTTTTCAATTATTACAAAAGAATCGAGAAATCGTTGATACTTTTTTTTCTTCAATTCGAAGACAGGTCCAAGATATCTGCTGTTAAAAAAAAAAAAAAAGAAGAGAAATAATTAAATAACTTACATGTTATATTTAATTTCCAAGAGTCTTGAAACGGGGCTGATGATGGTATCGGTGACTCGGCTCGACACGTCAACATTTTACCATCGTCTTGAGGTTCAGGTATGAAATTCAATCTGCTGATCGTCGAATTACCATTGTTGCTGTCCTGGATTTAAAAATAATAAAAAATTGAATTGAACCGTCATCGAAAATTGTGAATTCTCGGGAAAAAGTTTTTCAAATGTATTCATTGAAAGGTATTTTTTGAAGTGACAACCAGAAGAAATTTTAATTATCAAAGTTCTGCTCTGGTAGGTAAGTGTGCGGGAGAAATGTTAAATTATCAGAATTCCGCTTTGGAAGGGTATGAGAAAATTTTCAGTAAGGTACTTGAAAAATGGTAATTTTTTTAATAACTCGTTGTCGAAAATTTTAACTTTTAAAAAACAAATTAAGTATACAGTTCTTGGATATTACAATTAAAATCTGAAAAAACGAATATTACAGTTCTTAGAGACCCGATTCAAAAAAAAAAATTGGCCATGCTGATGTGAAATTTTCTAATATTTTTAAGAAATGGTAATTTTTATTAATTTATTTTACTACTCTCATGCAATTTAGCATCCTCTAAATGTATACCTATATGAGACGTTCCATATTAAAAGGGACAACTTCGTTAGAAACGTGATTTCGAGATAATCGCGTTGTTCGGGTCAAATATATCTTTTTTCGGTTTTTGGTTGATTCGGATGGAGAATTTCACCCTCTTTCTATATTCAGAAAGTTTCTAGAGAGGTCGCTAGTAGCAGAAAAACGCGTATCGTCAATTTAAACGAAGTAGGTATGTTTGAAGTGATGTTCAATTTTAGTTGCAAATTTTTTTACAGGTTGGAAGAAAAATTTCAAAGTGTGATATATTTTAAACAAAGGATACTACCAAGAAATAAATACACGTACCGGATCGCTAATTTCACGCTGTACAATTTTGGTTCTATTCATTTCGCAAAATTGATTTTTATGGCTTTTTTTTCTAAATTACAACACAACTTTTTCAAAGCTGAATAACTTTTGTAGTTGGCTTCCTAGCAAAAAAAACGAACTACTCTCAGCAGAAAGAAAATTTCATGTTCCAATTTTGATTCTATTCATTTTTTCGCTAGGATGCTTCCTTTTCTCGCAAAATTGAGTTTTATGTTGAAAAACGTGAAATTTTCAAAATTTGATGAAATTCAGCTTTTTAACAATAACATGCAAACGAAGGATTTTTGATGAAAATGAATACCATATATGGAAAGGAAATTTTAAGCTCTACAAGTTTGGTTCTATTCATTTTTTCGCTAGAATGCTTCCTTTTCTCATAATTTTGGTTTTTACGCTTAAAAAGGGGGAAAAAAAGGTCGTCAAAACTTTAAGCTCGTTTTTCTCGAAATCTACTTTTTTCAACTTTCATCAACTTTCATTTTTGAAAATTCACTGCTCGAAGGGATATGAATGAAAATTTTTCGTTTTGGTCTCATTTTGTGCAGAATTTTATCTACTATCGCGTGGTATGAATAACTCGATTTTTTCAAAGAGTATACCCTAATAGCATTTGAGATGCGTATTTAAAAAAAAAACGCATGCGTTTCTGCCATACCGACGTGAAACACTTTTTTGCGCATCACGCATCCTTTAGATTCACTAACTTATGCGTTTCTGCTTGCGTTTCGCATGCAGAACGGTAGCATTACGCATCCATGTCAGACGTATGCGTAACGCTAGCGTTTCGCATGCCGAAATGTGTGAACTGGTGCAACAAAGGATGCGTGATGCGCAAAAAAGTGTTTCACGTAGGTGTGGCAGAAACGCATCTCAGGATTGCCAGCATTCAGTATGCTGAACGCATACTTGTACTGAGTGCTGTGTATTTAAGTACTTACTTCAAGGTTTAGAGGAGTGCGCCATCACATCGGGTTGTAAAATTGGTATCAAAGGTAACATATCAGTGTGAAGCAAAAAATTTTTTTTTCTCAATTTTGATTAGATAGAGGATTTTTTTGCATTTTTAATATATTACTATCAAAACAAAATTTTAGGACACCAATTTTGAGCCCCAAATTGGGTTGATCATTGAATATTTTCAAAGAATGGACATGTGACCTATGAAAGTGGGGTAGAATTTCGCCAGAAATTCACAAATATCATCCAATTTTTTTTATCAGTTTTTGAGAATTTTGAGCCTCAAATTGAGTCAATTTTTGATCAATTTTTAAAAAATTGACATGTGGCCTATGAAAATGGGGTAGAATTTCGCCAGAAATTCAAAAATATCATCCAAATTTTTTTGATGAACTTTTGAGAATTTTGAACCTCAAATTGACCCCAGTTTTGATTAATTTAAAAAAAATTGGCATGTGACCTATAAAAAAGGGAGAGAATTTTGCCAAAGTTTTAAAATGCAATCCAAAACTTTTTAAAACAACTTTCAAGTTTGAGTAGGTAATTTTAAACGCAAAATATTTTATTGGAATGCGAAAAAATGCACTATCTCAACTTTTCAAAAAAAAAAAAAAAAATGAAATTCAAATCAATTACATTCAGTTGGAAAAAATGGGTTTAATTTCATTCAGAAAATTATTCAATTTTCATTTATGGGTTCTCTATTAAATTTTAATCCATACCGTCCATATACTGATATAGTCCAGGCAAATAAGATAAAAAATGTACCAAACCCTCCAAAAATTAAAGCCTGATTTTTTTTTTTCGCGTTTTACGATCGTAATGGTCCACTACACAATATATTAAAATGGACACCCCACAACCCTCCGCTACCCACAGGGGAGGGGTAAATGTCCACTGAAAATCGGTTTTTCGTGAATATCTCCTCAAATAAGCCTCAAAACTGAAAAATAGTTATGAACAATCTTGTTCTACGTGTAATTTCCTATCGGAGGGTTTTTTTTCTTTTTCAAAAACAGTCACTTCCTTGACCAAAAATTAAGGGTAAAAATCATCTATTTTTCAACAATTTACAGCATTTTTGAAAAAAATCGAAACTTCTGTGAATATTTCCTCAAAAAAGCCTCCAAATGGAAAAATGGTTATGAACAATCATGTTCTACGTATAATTTTCCATCTGACAGGTTCGTTTTTTTTTTTTTCGAAAACACCCGTTTTTTTGCCCAAAATTTAAGGGTAAAAAAAATATATTTTTCCAATATTTACAGTATTTTTGGAAATTATGGAAATACGAAACTAAAATTACCCAAAATGAGTATTTTTTTATACATGCTGGTAGGGTGGGTATTCCGAAAAAAGTCACCGCAAAAATTTCAACCCCACCGTTAATTATAACGGAGGCTATGATTTTTTAAATGCAGTATTCAATAACCTCCCTTATAATTAACAGTAGGGGTTGAAATTTTTGCGGTGACTTTTTTCGGAATACCCTACCAGCATGTATAAAAAAATACTCATTTTGGGTAATTTTAGCTTCGTATTTCCATAATTTCCAAAAATACTGTAAATATTGGGAAAATATATTTTTTTTACCCTTAAATTTTGGGCAAAAAAACGGGTGTTTTCGAAAAAAAAAAACGAACCTGTCTGATGGAAAATTACACGTAGAACATGATTGTTCATAACCATTTTTCCATTTGGAGGCTTTTTTGAGGAAATATTCACAGAAGTTTCGATTTTTTTCAAAAATGCTGTAAATTGTTGAAAAATACTTAGATGTTTTTTACCCTTAATTTTTGGTCAAGGAAGTGAGTGTTTTTGAAAAAGAAAAACCCCATCCGATAGGAAATTACACGTAGAACAAGATTGTTCATAACTATTTTTCAGTTTTGAGGCTTATTTGAGGAGATATTCACGAAAAACCGATTTTCAGTGAACATTTACCCCTCCCCTGAGGGTAGCGGAGGGTTGTGGGGTGTCCATTTTAATATGTTGTGTAGTGGACCATTAGAAACGTAAAACTCGAAAAAAAAATCAGGCTTCAATTTTTGGGGGTCAACTTCTAAAATGTCTGGACTAATAAGTTTATTTAAAAATCGACTAAATCAAAGGCTCAGAATTCTCAAAAGTTGCTCAAAAAGAGTTTTGGGTGATATTTTTGAATTTCTGGCAAAATTCTACCCCACTTTGATAAGTTACATGCCAATTTTTTAAAATTGATCAAAAATTGACTCAATATGAGGCTCAAAATTCTCAAAAGTTGATCAAAAAAAATCGCACACCTTACGTCAGCGTAAGCGCAACCTTTACTGGTACCTATGCGTTAATACACATGCTGAAAAGCTTGCGTTTTTTAGTACTTGCGTTCCGCATCTCAAAAACTGCATACGTTCCGTAAACGAAAACGCACCTTAAAACGCAAGCATTTTTTCCAATTCCCTACTTGCTGCCTGATGTAGGTAAGCAGCATGCGTTTCGCCTACCGAATCGCATTGCTGATCAGCATGCGGATCAGTATACTGATTTACGATGCAGAAACGCAAGGCGTTTCAGCATGTGCAGAACAGCATTAACTGAAACGTTTGCGTTCAGCAAGTAAATCAACAACTTGAATTTTTTGTACTTCAGTTTTTCATTTTAGTATACTGAAACGCATGCTGTACGCATACTTCATACACCTTGCGTATTTGGATACCGCAATCAGCATGCGTAAACGCATCTCAAATGCTATTAGGGTAGCCGGTTAAGTATATGTAGGGTTTTGGTCTTGGAACCCGATTTTGACCGTTCCTACCCTAAAATGTTCCCCTAATCTGGCAATCAAGTTTAACACCATTTTTGGACCTGTAGCTCAAGTATTTTGGGGGGAGGGGCTAAAATGTGTGTTTTTATTCATAATTTTTTCATTTTTTGCCAAATGCAAATACAAATTTCGCGTTTATTTAGATAGCTTCTAGAAGGTTAAGAGAACCCAAATTTTTTTTTTGAAATTTTTGGGCACTTTCTCCCCAAAACCCTTTTTAAAATTTTGAACCCCCCTTTTGGGATGAAGGGTCAAAGGGGCAATGGAATTTTTTTCCTCAAAAGAAGTGTTGTTTACCCATAAGTAAACCATAAAAATTTTGAAAATTTTGAACATGTGGAACATTGTCAAAAAAAATAAAAACTAACCCCCCGCGTGGTGAAATACTCAAAATTCACGTAAATAAATACCTCCAGCACAAGTAATTGGGAAACTAGTTACCAATGTAGATCATTACGAAAATATTTCATTTTGAGGACCACAGAACATTGTGAAAAAGGGCCCACACCATTGGCCTCCCTTACCCCTCCCCTTCCCCAACCCCTGTGGTCGTTGTGATAAATAAAGTAATAACCGATATTGGTGTCGTTTTCATATGAATTAGACCCTCTGAAAACGATTTTGAAGTCCAATTCTCATTTGAACCACCACCAACACACCCCCCTCCCCTTAATCGTCAAATTGTCATTCAATACTATTTGGCGAAAAATGAACGAAAAATAAATATGTACCAGTGTGATTAAAAAGCATGTTGATTGATAGTTATCTCTTCAAACTTATGTAATGTATACTTGGTATACCAATTTGACAATGGGTGGGGGAGGGGGATGTTGGTGGTTCAAATGGGAATTGGACTTCAAAATCGTTTTCAGTGGGTCTGATTCATATGAAAACGACACCAATATCGGTTATTACTTTATTTATCACAACGACCACAGGAGCTGGGGAAGGGGAGGGTTAAGGGAGGCCAATGGTGTGGGCCCTTTTTCACAATGCTTTGTGGTCCTCAAAATGAAATATTTTCGTGATGATCGACATTGGTAACTAGTTTTACAATTACTTGTGCTGGAGGTATTTATTTACGTGAATTTTGAGTATTTCACCACGCGGGGGGTTAGTTTTTATTTTTTTTGACAATGTTCCACATGTTCAAAATTTTCAAAATTTTTATGGTATACTTATGGGTAAACAACACTTCTTTTGAGGAAAAAAATTCCATTGCCCCTTTGACTCGTCATCCCAAAAGGGGGTTCAAAATTTTGAAAACGGTTTTGAGGGGGGAAGTGCCCAAAAATTTCAAAAAAAAATTTTTTGGGTTCTCTTAACCTTTTAGAAGCTATCTAAAAAAACGCGAAATTTTTATTTGCATTTGGCGAAAAATGATAAAATTATGAATAAAAACACACATTTTAGCCCCTCCCCCCCAAAATACTTGAGCTAGGGGTCCAAAAATGGTGTCAAACTTGATTGCCAAATTAGGGGAACATTTTAGGGTAGGAACGGTCAAAATCGGTTTCCAAGGCCAAAACCCTATACTTAACCGCCTATACTCTTTCGCTAAGTTGTCTCTTTTAATATGGAACGTCGCGTATTTCTATAATTCAGTACGAACTTCCAAAAATTTTTAAAATGCATCATCTGATAATTAGATATGTTTATTTTGCTTGTAAAAATCCAATTTTGCATAAAAAAATTTCAGATTCCCTTTTTTACATCATGACATGATTATGCTGAATTACTGAACACGAATTTAATATCAAATCAAATTCTCAAGAATGTTTTCAAGTGGATTTTTCTCAAAATTTGTTCCAACTGTAGTGGAAATAACAATACTCCATTCTAAAGCAAGAATTTGCATATATTTTTATACAAAATGGTTTGAAAACTGATATAAAAGGAAATGAAAAGTATCAAAATTTCGAGCTTCCAATTCAAACGTATTTTTTTCGCTATTTCGTGCTCATTTTCCAACATCAGCTTTCTCAATTTTTCGTGATTTTGCGCTCGATAAACGCGCTGATTTCTGAACCGAAATTATCAAACAAAATAAAACCTCCTTTATCCCTTCTCCATCCAAGCTCGTTAATTATTCAAAATCCGAAAACAAAATTACCCATTGGCTGGAAAAAGAAAATCACGCGGATTTCAAAACACCTCTTTTTAATTCGTAACAGAATAGCAAAACATGCAAAATACCACGTTCCACGCCACGTTTCCTTTGAGAATAAATAATTTTCGGACGAGGCGAAATTCCACACTCGCGAATATGAGCAAATACTGCGAAAACCGAGGCACGAGGCTCGAAACGTGTAAGTATTCAGATTGCCAAGCTTGGCGATACGGTTCCTTTGAAGACGACGTCATACCAGAAGAATATTATTTAGGTGAGCTTTTGCACAAACGAATCATCGCCAGATATTGGAAAAACTTGGCTTATTGTATTTTTACACAGTGAATGGTTTTTGATCGAATATATATCAGAGCAGAGAGACGGTATTCATAAGAAAAGTTACGCGTTATCATACGTACGAAAGGGGGGGGGGATAAGGAAAAAAAAACCTCGACATTATGGTATTTTCATGTTTTATAAAATCTCCAACTTGTACGCGAGTTTCCGCCAACTTTGTTTATAACTTTCGAGCAACGAGTATAAGGTATGTGAAAAATATACATAGGGTGTTAAAGATTTAAATCGAAATTAACCCAATTTTTTGTATGTGTTTTGAAATCTCGTATACCTCTAATACGAATAACCCGTCGTGTGAAAAAATCCACGCTTCAAGTCGACCATAACAAACAAAATGTCATAACTTATGCTTTTTACAAGCTGATAAGGGCCCTCGGCCTCGTTCAAAATCCCATTCAACATTATTTTATAAGCTCGGTATAACACATTGCTGGACGAATTCATCTCTGACCACGAATATTGCACGGTGATGCGTGAAAATGGGAAAAAAATAACGAAACGCCAGCTATTAACCCTTTTTTTTTATACCAATACAAATGATTCGAAACGGTTTTATACCCTCGCTGGTATCTACATTATGGCCATTAAAAGCCATCGGGCAAAACGTTTAATTACTCCACTTACCGATTTCTCTAAATTTTTTAATTTCGTATTTCCTTTCGACCAGGTAATTACCGGCGACGGATGTGCTCCGTATACTTGACAAGTCAGTTCGTATTCACGTCCAGCCGACATCGGTTTATTGTTTCCTTGTAATTTCACCCATAATGGTTGTACTGCAGAACAAACATGCGTTGGTTAGGTTAGATACGTCGAAGAAAAATTTTCACGCGAATCTGCGCGTCACGTATTTAATACTTAAATATAAAATTTTCTATGTCGCATTCTGATTTCGTCGCTGCGGGTATGCGACGATGCTGTCGAGTGCTATGGCTTTTTCAACGTTCTAACAGACGACGCAGTGACGTAGGTACGTCGTGTTTCGTTGTAATCTCGTAAATTATTAATTTTTTTCGTCAAAATAACAATACACTAATGGATAGGGTAATATTTTCATCCGCGATGCTTCAGCTAGCTTAATATTTCCAATAATGTAGGTAATTGGATTCGGTTACATGTAAGAATTTTTAATTGGTTACATGTATCCTGTCGCATTATTTCGAGTTTTTTCGTCGAAATCGAGGAGAAATATGGTTCAAGTAGGTCGTCAAAAATGTACTTGAGGCGAATTTTCCTGCAGTGAGTGAAGTTTGAAAATTAAGTGAAAAATGGAGATGAGAAAGACGAAAGATGGGAAAATTATGGACTATTTTTTCAAGAAAGTGGGACATTTGAGAAAACACAGGTAAGTACTTTGAGAACCGAGCTAAGACTCTAACCACAACCTGGTAATAATTTGAGCCCCCTTTTCTTAACTATATCCTTCTTTATTGCGCTTGAAAATTTCACTGCCATTTTTTCAAAAATATAGAGACAGTTTCAGTATCGTATGGAACAAAGGAGCAAAAGAGGAAACCTACTTCAAAATGGCAAAAAATAATTTAAAGTTTGAAAAATTAGGTTTGAGTTGAATAATTTTGAAAGACGTTTTTTAGAGATATTTTCGTTCTGAGTTGAAAAAAATGAAAAAATTTTAGCTTCCAGTTAGAAAAAATTTCATTTCAGCCGAAAATGTTCGATCTATTTACCCCTCCTCCCCCCTCCTCAGTTAACAATGATTCTTTCAATTATTTTGAAGAAAAATATGGCCTGAAGAAAGTTTCAACGAAAATTTTTTTCAAGAATTGAATTTCTTAAAAAACCAACAAATTTTATTTTCCAAGTGCTCTCTCATTTCTGAATCAGTGAAATTAATCAAAAAAAAATTACTGGAAATCAGTGAAAATTCACGGCAAACTCAGTGATTATTATGAAATTCACTTTAAAATCAGTGAAATTATTTGAATACTCAGTAAAAAATCTCTGAAAATCAGTGAATTTCACTGATTCTTCCTGTGCTGCAATTCTGACTGTTTATCAGTGATTTTTCACTGATTCGGAATGAAAGAGTGAGATTACACGCGGTGTTAATTAGAATTTTTTTTTACAAATTTACCCACATTTTTGTCTCCACCTCCCGATAAATAAAAATTTGGGAAAAACTTTGGAAATAAAAATCACAGGAAAGCGTTTGAAAAACTTTTTCTGATGAAATTTTATGAAAATTATTACAATTATCAAGATTCAACCCGGTAATCAAAACTATAATGTGATTAAAAACCTACGTTTTTGAGAAATTTGGCAAATTGAGAAAGTAGATTCAACTCCAACAAAGCAAAAGTGAATTTTTTCCTATTTTTTATTCGTAATTAAAAAACAAGGTTTTGTATTAAAATTTAAAAAAAAACACAAAAATTCGTGTTTTTCGCGATACTATTTTGACTTCCATAAATCCATATTGACACCCCCCCCCCCCGATATTTATAAAAATCTCATTCATGCTTCAAGCGATTTTTAGGTACTTCAATTTACAACCGGAATAAAAATTCCTAAAACGTGATGGAGGCAAATTTTTTCTGCTTCAAAATATTCAAATTTTGGGATGAAGGGGAAGGAGGAGTTCACACAATGATTTTGAGATAAATTATTTATCTCACATTTTTTGAATAAATATGTAAATTTATTGAGCTCAAAGGAAGTGATTTTGAAAATTTTAGGAGAAAAAGGTATCCAAATGCTGAAATTTTATCATTTTTGTTTCATTATTTCACGCTGTTTTTTCGTACTAGTACAAAACTTGAAAAACTAAACCGTATCCAATAAACAAAAGAAGTGAAAAAGCAGGATGTCCAACAAAATTTGATGAGCAAAAAGACTGACTTATCCTGACTTTTTGCATGATTTTTCTGAAAGCCACCCCCTCCCCCCCAAAAAAAATTATGAATCTGTGTGCCTGGAGCAAATGTGTGCTGGTACAACCCCCCCCCCCTTAAAAAATAAGTATCAACATAATCCCGGTCAACGAAAAATGAACTAAATGATTTTTTTTTTCAATTTATCAAGGGTAAATGAGATTTTTTGGGATTTTTGAAGAAAAACACAACCTTTTGAGTAAATCAGTCAAAAATCCTGACTTATACTGACCAGACTGACTTATCCTGACCGCTAGACACCCTGAAAAGGGGTGGATTTCGGGAAAATTTTAAAGAAACAAGACCCCATCTTGGTTGCTCCGAAGCTAATTATGGACCGGGGATAAAAAAGTAAAAATGTTCTAGAAATTTAATAAAATTTTTACAACATACATATTTCATTCACATTACTGAATTTTCAGCAGAATCATCAAAATTTCTTATAAAAATTTTAATTAACAAGGCTTGCAGTTTCCAAAAAATGTTTTTAGAATTTTTTTGTGTGGGGGAGGAAGAGGTACAAAGTGATAGCTGAAGTTTTCAATAAAAAATCATTGTGTGAAGGAGCATTATTGTCCAAGTGTAGTCAGAACAAATTTTTTTGAAGAATTTTGTAATCCTGGGATCAAATTTTCAAATTTTTGCGAAAAGTTTTTGGTAGAATTCTCATAATTTTTTTTTAAATTTTAGATCAACTTGTAAATCTTGACTTTTCCCATGGACTGAGAAAAATCGTTAGGTATATACTTCTTTGTCATTAGATGGAGAAAGGCTGGAAATCTTACCACGAGTATACTTTTATGATTTAGGCATATGAATTTCGAGCTAAACATTTAAAAAATTCTGATCAAAATAAAAGTAAGCACATATGATTTTTTTAGGAATTCAGGTCTCACCCCCCCCCCCCCCTATTCCAAAAGAGCAGGAAAATTGGAACAATTTTTTCATATTTTCACATTAAGTGTACCTGGAAACCCTGAAAAAAATATGGAAAATCCCTCCAATGGGCTTGAGGAGAGTTAAAATATAATTCATTGTGCATTCCTTACTCTGATAAAATTTGGGGGAATTTTTTTTTCACCACTTGCCTCAAAAATGAATTAGGTAGGTACTTCACTTATATTAACCCAAAATAAATTATAGGTACCTATTATTTTTTAACGTCAACTTTTTTTAAAATCATTTTAGAACATTGAGCCCACATAAATGAAGTTCGAGGAAAAGCTGCCATTTTTAATACGTTTATTTTAGTCCATTTGATTACAAGCACCCAAGTCCCTCCATTTTATTGAAACTGCAACTCAACGCACTGATAGTTGGGTTGCTGCATATCGAGTTTGAAGGGGCAGTGTTATGCCATTTTTCGAGGCAAAATACAAAATATCTTGAATTATGATCTAGACTTCTAGACATTTCGTTATGCTACCCCATAGGGCTGTTGAAACTGACGTCACAATTGAACTGGTGGGAAAATTTTGAATTTTCAAAGTATTTTTTTTCTTAGCTACGAATTTTATTATTTTCACAATTGTCACAAAACTTCATTTTTTTTACAATAATTGATAAATTTATGAAAATTCCGTTAAATACGTACGAAATGAATGATTTTTTCTTTTTCCCATCAGCTCCTTATCAGGCTTGGGTCGCCGTTCACAAAACGAACGAAAAGTTCGTTCAAGTTCGTGAACGAAGGCCTAAAATGAACGAACGGAGACGAACGAACGAGTATTTCGACAATGAACGAACGTGAACGAGTGAACGACCAAAAAAAAAACGAATATGAACGAACAAAACGCTCCCAACGTTCGTTTTTTCGTTCATTTTTTTTTATAGAAACGCTAAAAACGTCTAGTTAATTTCGGCTTTGGATCTTGATTTTTATGTTTAAAAAATAAAATTATTGATTAAAATTCTTGCATACTTTTTAATTTTTAACACCAACAAAACAGACCAACACTAACTACCAACTTTTTGACATGACCTGATCCTAAGGGGGGGGGGAAATGTGGTAAAAAATGAACAAAAAAGGTCGTTCACAGTTGTTCACGTTCATTCACGTTCGTTCACGTTCACGAACGAAGGGACCAGATGAACGAACGAACGGAAACGAACGAACGAATTTTTCAGAAACAAACTGAACGACGAACGAACGAATGAGTGAGATTTTCAAAACGAACTGAACGCGAACGCGTTCACGAACGACCCAAGCCTGGTGGTGAAACATGTGGATAAATTTTATCCACCGTTTTACCGCAACTGGATACACTTTTCCCTTGTGGTGAAATATGTGGATAATTCTTATCCACGTTTTTACCACCACTGGAAACACTTTTTCCTTGTGGTGAAATATGTGGATAAATTTTATCCACGGTTTTACCGACACTGGAAACACTTTTTCCTTGTGGTGAAATATGTGGATAAATTTTATCCACGTTTTCACCCTTCTCTGAAATGATTTTTTCGATGTGGTAAATATGTGGATAATTCTTATCCACGTTTTTACCACCACTGGAAACACTTTTTCCATGTGGTGAAATATGTGGATAAATTTTATCCACGTTTTCACCCCTCTCTGAAATGATTTTTTCGATGTGGTGAAATATGTGGATAATTCTTATCCACGTTTTTACCACCGCTGAAAACACTTTTTCCCTGTGATGAAATATGTGGATAAATTTTATCCACAGTTTTACCACAACTGGAAACACTTTTTCCATGTGATGAAATATGTGGATAAATTTTATCCACGGTTTCACCCTTCTCTGAAATGATTTATTCAATGTGGTAAATATCTGGATAAATTTTATCCACGTTTTTACCACCAATGGAAACACTTTTTCCTTGTGGTGAAATATGTGGATAAATTTTACCCACGGTTTTACCACAACTGTTTTTCCTTGTGGTGAAATATGTGGATAAATTTTATCCACGTTTTTACCACCACTGGAAACACTTTTTCCATGTGATGAAATATGTGGATAAATTTTATCCCCATTTTCACCCTTCTCTGAAATGATTTTTTCGATGTGGTAAATATGTGGATAATTCTTATCCACGTTTTTACCACCTTTGGATACACTTTTTCCATGTGGTGAAACATGTGGATAAATTTTATCCATCGTTTTACCGTAACTGGAAACACTTTTCCCTTGTGGTGAAATATGTGGATAATTCTTATCCACGTTTTTACCACCGCTGGAAACACTTTTTCCTTGTGGTGAAATATGTGGATCAATTTTAACCACGTTTTCACCCTTCTCTGAAATGATTTATTCGATGTGTTAAATATGCGGATAATTCTTATCCACGTTTTTACCACCACTGGAAACACTTTTTCTTTGTGGTGAAATAATAAATTTTATCCATGGTTTTACCACAACTGGAAACACTTTTTCCATGTGATGAAATATGTGGATTAATTTTATCCACGTTTTCACTCCTCTCTGAAATGATTTTTTCGATGTGGTAAATATGTGGATAATTCTTATCCACGTTTTTACCACCTTTGGATACACTTTTTCCTTGTGGTGAAGTCCTTATCACACTTTTTGATAAGGATGACGTAGTTTCAACAGCCCTATTATAAGTTGACTCAAAAAAACTTATCCAGTATCTTTTCGCCTTGTTTTTTTTTTTTTATAATACATCTCTAATTTTTCATTTTTAAATGATTTTGATAATTTGAAATCATTTGGTCGATTATTGCATTTGAATAAAAAGTTAATTTGAGGAAATGATCATCAAAAAGTTGCTTTTCAAGGAAAGACGTTCATAATAAAAAAAATACCACCTACATTTCCATAAAGTTCAAGTTTCAATGCTCTTTTTGATACCCCCTTTTAAGAACATGTCGCCATTAAAATAGTAATCTTCTTATACTTCAGTCAGTTACGATCCACCCCTTTAAGATATCAACGAACTCTTTGAGTGACATACAGTACGTTACCAAAATAAGTAAATTTTTTCTTTGCTTGGAAAAATATACGACTGCATCATCTAATTAATTTCAATAGATTCCACCTTCTATACCCGCAAGAGAAGAAAATCCACCTAAAAAAAATTCTATCATCATTTCCAATTGAAATTCTTCCACAATAAAGTCGCTTTTGAGGTTTTTTCCACATTTGCGACATAATTACATTTTTTTCATATTAAAAATGACAAATTACTCCAGTCAAAACATTTCGTATTGTAAGGGAAATGGGTGGAATGGATTTTACGGGACTTTCGCGACTAAATAGAAATTTAATATCCAATAAGTTCGTTTAAAAAATATAACTCGTGTAAAAGCTACTCGAGATATTGAATTTCAAACAAAATAAAAAATATAGCTTTTGCTTCGTATATAAATTAAGCACCGTGAAAAAATACGACCCCTTTATATTCGCTCCCGCGCCGGCCCTCCTTTTACCAAGTATACAGATATTTTTTCCAACGCAGAACGAATCTTCATCGTTGACTGATGGAGAAATGGCGAAACATCGACTTGCAAAAAGTAATAATTAATACTTTTTCAATCTCACGAAAGCGTTAAGTTACATAAATTAGAAATTTTTTTTCTCCGAGAGTTAAGATTCAGCAATAAAAGCTATTTCGAGAGAACGTAATTTTCTCTCGATTCGAGTGCTTTTTTTATTGGCGGGGAAACGACGGAAGAAGGGAAGGAGGATAATTCGTAATTCTACGATAGGTAAGTACACTTTTGGAATAGTAGGCTAAAAATTACTCCGCTTTGTTAATTCGACGAAATTATTTAATTAATGGAATCACTTGGAAGTTGGTGTATTTTCAAGCCTCAATACGAAGTACTTGATAGTTGATGGTACGCTATTGAAATCGCGTGATAATCCTTATCCTTTTTAGAACGACGAGTTTTACAAAAAGGGTTCTTTATAAGTTTATATTTGTATTTTTTTTGTTTTCAAATAAAGGTATTATTCGTTTTCAGTGTTTTCTTTTTTTTTTTATCTGGAAATATTACCACAAAGGGAAACTTACCCGTCTTCGTTGTTTCGAGATAACATTGAAATCGTTTCTAGTGTACTTTAAGAGAGGGTTTTATTTTTTTCGCGTTTGCCAGCGCCAAGCTCGTTGAAAGAAACGAAAAGTACGGGTGGGAAAATTCGCGATTTTTTCGCTTTTGATTTCCATCAAGGTAACACTGAACGATAGAGCGAGCTGAATATGACAAATGACACGTGCAGACGTTTCGCGCGAGTCGAAATTTTCCATATGTTCCAGCGTGCATTTTCCGAAAATTCAAATTCCTCATTTACGCTTCGATTGTTTTTTTATTTCTTTAGAATGAAAATAGCGTGGCGGTGGCAGTTGAACCTGGAGCAACGGAGCTTCGTAACGATCGTACTCATAAATCCTAATTTTTCACACCAACACCCTGAAAGTATCTATGTAATTTGGTACACGGTACCTATACCATAAGGAAAGACCTGTGTAGATGGAAGTATAATTATGTAGGTGATTCCGCACGAGCAAAGGTATTTCTTTCGAGAGAGATACCGTCTCTTGGGAGACATCTTCGTGACCCCTCTTGGCGGATTTTAATTTGAAAAAAAAAAGGGAACAGGGTCGTTTACCTACTTGTGATTACCTCTTATTCGGGTGATGATTGCAACAGTTTTTGTTTTCCGGAGGGTGCGAATGACGAGGGAAAGCCCATAATAAGCGGTATTCGGACGTGGATTCGAGGAATTATTTAAGCAGGGGGATATTTATTGTTATGAGCATTTTTTCCAGGGTTTCAAATAGGTACCTGCATAATTAACTATCTAGCTGCAGTTTGAGAAAATGAAGAAAAATAGCGCTGTTTGGAGTACGCGAGCGAGGAAGGAATTTCAAGAATGAAAATAATATCGTAATTTTAACCGAATTGAGGTTGGGGGAAATGTGTTTCATTTTTTGGGGTTTTCGCGATATTTTTAAGGAGACTGGTTGAAGAACGTGGACAATAATGATTTTTTAAATTATTTTCGTGACGCTGCGATTGGTGTTTTTTGGGTCTTGATGAGAATTAGATGGCTTAGAATGAAAAGTTTTAGAATATTGATAATTTTTACCTTTTCATATTATCTACCTACTCTTATCATTAAGTAACCTTGATTTGATGCATAAATTAAAATGTTTTATTCCATTTTTTATTTTATTTTTGTTTATTTTCCAACAGATGGTATTGGTTTTCTGAGTTTTTTTCTTCATAAAATGATTTGCTTTTTTTTATTTATTCTAAAAATGATTCTTCGAAAAATTAGGTAGGTAATTGGTTTTCTTTTTAATTCCAATTTGAAAATTATTCGAATTTCTTCGAAATAATTTTTATTTCGTTCTCATTTTTTTAGATAGTTTTTCATGTTTTCTTATGATTTTGTTTTTGGGAGTTTTCCTTGAAAATATATTTTTTTAATTTCATCCTGAAAATAATTCAGGGGTTTCACTTTTTTTCGAATTAAATTTCGATTTTTTAAATTTCATTTCAGAAAATGATCTGGATTTTGAAGATTTTCCGATTCTATTGTGCAAATGGGTTGTTGGGCTTTTCTTTGATGAGCAATGATTATTTCCCAATTCTAATTTGAAATGAATTTTTTTCCTTCAAAGAATTTTTTTTCTTTCGGTTTCCAAATGTTTTTTTTAATTTTACTTACTTACATGAAAATGATTTGTTTTTTCTAAATGATTTTTTGTTTTTTTGTTTCATTTTTCAAAAATGTTTGGAGTTTTTTTTTGCGAAATACGTATATTTCATTTTTTCCTCTCAAAGTGGTGTTTTTTTTTCGATTTTTATTGGAAAATTTGTTTTGTTTTGTTTTACTCTATAAGTGATTTGGTTTTTTCGGTTTCATTATGAAAATAATTTTTTTGGGGTTTATTCTATTTTTCTTTGAAAAATTGTTTTAATATTCCCCCTTCAAGGGATTCGTTTTTTTGCTATTTTTTTTTTTTTTTTTTGTCTTCAGATGATGATTTTTTTTCTTTTTAATTGAAAATAATTTGCTATTTTCTGCTCTATCTTCGATTTTAAAATGATCTGATTTTACTCTAAAACAGATTTGATAGGTACCTATTTAGTTTTTCCTCAAGTTTTGTGTATGGTGGATGATTTGCGTTATTTTTTTTGTTTTATTCTTAAAATGATGCAGATTACTGTTCAAGTTTTCTGATTTCATTTTGCAAATGAGATTTTGAGATTTTTTTTTGAATTATCTGTAAAAATGATATATTTTTGTTGATGAAATTGAAAGAGGAGTGTCACTGTGAAAACTATTTGTTTTTTTGGGGATCTATTCTAAAATAGGTATTTTTTTAAATGCGGGTTTTATAAAGAAAATACGTTGGGGGGGGGGGGGGTGAAATGATTAGAGTTTTCTGTATAGTGTTTTTTATTCTATTTTGGCAATTTTTGGAGTTTTTGATTTCTCTGGCTTGTTTCTGCGAGTACATAGTTGTTTTTTAAGAGGAAAGGAAGCGGTTCTTGAAATAATTTTTTTTTTCTGAAAATGATTTTTTTCAGTTTATGAAAACTATTTCTGTCGTTTGGTTACGCTTGCCTTATTCTGCCAAATAAACTGCTTTCTAGAGGGGGTGGGGGGGTCTCGAAATGATTGAGGATACCTGTAAAAATGATTTTTGGTTCTATTCTGAAAGTAATGTGTGTTATTTGGTTTCTTAGGTGTTGTTTTGGAGTGATTTTCTCTTCTTGTTGCGTTTCTCTAAAAATTATTCTCATATATGGTTATTTTTTTAGAGAGGATGTGTCTCGTAAATGTTTTTGTTTTTCTTCCGAAACTAATATAATTTTTCGGAGTTTTTTTCAAATAATTTTTTTTTTCATTTTTTTTTGAAATTATTATTTTTTTTTAGTTTTCTTTTAAGAGTGATTTTGGGTTCTATATGTATATTTTTTTATTACTTTCTGATGTGTAGGTACCTAGTTCTTGTTGCTTCATTTTTTTAAATAATTTTTTTGTTTTTATTTTCCCTACACAATCAAAACGTTGACAAATTTCTCAGATTTCTAAGATTTTTCTTACACGATTCTCAATTTTTTTTGCTCGATATAGGAGATTTCGAACTTTTCTCGACTTTCTCAACTAATAAACACCATAAAAACATTGTTGAAGGCAGCTGAAGGCAGCTGATTCACCATGAACCATTAACCATAACTAGTAATTTTCAATACGAAAAATTAACTTGAATTGGGAAAATCAGAGGGCTGTAGGTGAGTTGATTCCCAAAGAAATATTTGTGTAAAAACACAGGGGAATTGATTCTTTTTTTTTTTGGAGATGTACGAATTGATTCCCCCTTTTTCAAGAGTGAATGTGTGAATTGATTCCCATTTCTTTGGAAGGGTATGCATGAATTGATTCCCACTTTATTTTCCAAAAAAGGAATTTTTCAGGAGAGCAAACTAATATGCACAAAACGTTTCTACGACTTAAAATTAGGTTCAGCAAATGTTGGTTTGTTTCAAAATGTGGATTTGGGGGCTACCGAGCAGGTTTCACTCCAGTTCTCAAGAATTGAAATGAAAAATTTTGCCATCAGGGTACCCTTATGCTTGGGAATTTTTTAATCGCAGTTTCGAAAATAAAATTTTACGAAAAAAATTGTGTTATTTATTTTGGATTTAAAAAATTATTTCAACACCTTTTTTGTGGTTTTTAAATAAAAATCTCGAAAACTTCGAAACTCTGTGATTTAAAAACATATGGGAAAATTTTTCATTTCAATTCTTGAGAACTGGAGTGAAACCTGCTCTGTAGGCCCCAAATCCACATTTCGAAACAAACCAACATTTGCTAAACCTAATTTTAAGACGAGTGTCTGTTTCCCGAAAATGCTCTGGCGAAGGCTCATTTTTTTTTCGTTTTTTTTTTCAAAGTCCATTATCTGAGACGTTCAGACTTCAGAGGTCCAATTTTTTTTCCAATCGTAATTTTTTCACACCAACATTTTTTTACTCAACTAAATTTTTTTCAAAACGTAATTTTTTCACACCAAAATTTTTTTTCTCAACTAAATTTTTTTCAAAACGTTATTTTCACACAACACACACCTAAATTTTTTTCTCAACTAAATTTTTTTTCAAAACGTAATTTTCACACACCTAAATATTTTTCTCAACAAAAATTTAGATGTGAAAAAATTAAGTTTTGAAAAAAAATTTGTTGAGAAAAAAATTTAGGTATGTGAAAATTACGTTTTGAAAAAAATTTTGGTGTGTAAAAATTACATTTTGAAAAAAATTTAGTTGAGAAAAAAATTTATTTGTGTGAAAATCTCGTTTTGAAAAAAATTTTAGGCGTGTGAAAATGAAAATTACGTTTTGAACAAAATTTTGTTGAGAAAAAAAGTTTAGGTGTGTGAAAATGAAAATTACGGTTTGAAAAAAATTTAGTTGAGAAAAAAAATTTAGGTGTGTGAAAAATTGAAAATTACGATTTGAAAAAAATTTGGACCTCTGAACGTCTCAGATAATGGACTTGAAAAAAAAACGAAAAAAATGAGCCTCCACCAGAGCATTTTCGGGAAACAGACACTCGTAATTTAAAGTCGTAGAAACGTTTTGTGCATATTAATTCACTCTCCTGAAAAATTCCTTTGTTGAAGAAGTTGGGAATCAATTCGTATATACCCCTGAAAAAAAGGGGAAATCAATTCGTATATACGCCTGAAAAAAAGGGGGAATCAATTCGTACATACCATTGAAAAAAAGTGGGAATCAATTAGAACCTTTTTCAAAGCTGGGAATTAACTCACCAACTGCCAATCAGAGATAGCATTCTTTATTTAAAAAATTGGAATTTTGTATTTTGAATGGGAAAACGAGAAGAATTACAGGGTGTCCATGATATTTCATTTTCCCAGACTTTTCCAGGTTTTGAAGACCAACTTTTCCGAGTTTTTCAGACATTTTGCAGAAGATACCAGTACATATTTAGTAGCTTTTTTCGAAAAATTCATAATTCAATAGACGAAATAAGCAGAGAAACACTTTCCAGCTAATTTATCTTTCCGGATTTTTTCCAAAATTCCAAATTTCCCGAAAATTAATTGAATTTTCTAAATTTGTAAAATTCCTAACTTTTCCAGGTTTTCCAGAAAATGGATACATTGGGCTGAAAAATTAGGAAGAAAATTTTATCAAAATCAAGCGCATAACATTTTTTGCTTAAATTTTTCACCTTAAAATTACGAAAACTTCACCCTTAGCCTAAATAAAACACCAGCATAAAATCACTTCCGAATTCCCCACACTTCAATCCCTCACCCTAAACCCACTCCAGCAGTCCATAGACCCCACACACCATCACAGACATCATTCACGCACCAGGACCAGGGCACCGGTACAAATACGTAACACGATGCCACACACCTATAACTTCTGGACATCGCTGCACGATACATTCGCTGATAAGATTAAACCGGAAACAAATTCGGTTAAATGTTTATAAAACCAACGTTCGAACTAACCATAGCATTCAAACGGTCGATAAATTACAGATCGGAAGCGACGTTTTAGCGTTACCCCGTGGGAAAAAGTACCAACGCAGATATGTTCCACGGACAAAAACCGCGGACTGGCGGGCCGCAGAGCCGCAGACCGGGCGTGCGGTAATATCGCGTGGTAAACGCTCGTAAATAATTGTTCTTAAATGAAATGAACTTTTAAAATCTAATTACGCGGCTTGATGAACGTGTTCTATGTACCTACGTACAAATCGAATACGGTAACGTTGGAAATTACTTACAAATCATATTTATGGTCACGGTCGTCGATAAGGGAGAAGATACATTATTGTTGCCGGCGTGACACGTATACACAGCGTTCAAATGACTTCTGGTTATTTTTTTCAACTTTAGGACACTCCTGGCTCCGGCACCGTCCGCCAATTGCTCGCTGGTGCTCTCCACCGTCGTCAAATCCTTGTACCAGGTAACTGTCGAAGATGGCCAGCCTACGTGAGGTAAAATTTAAGGAATTAGTGGCCTAGGTACTCTCTCAATTATAAATCAGTGAAAATTACCGAAAATCACTGAGAAACAGTCAGAATTGCAGCACAGGAGAAAATCAGTGAAAATTTTTTCACTGAAGACAAATCAGTGAAAGAAAATCACTGGAAATCAGTGAAAATTCACTGAAAATTCAGTGATATTTATGAAATTCACTGAAAAATCTGTGAAATTCTTTGAATAATCAGTGAAAAATCACTGAAAATCAGTGAATTTCACTGATTTTTCCTGTGCTGCAATTCTGACTGTTTATCAGTGATTTTTCACTGATTCGAAATGAGAGAGTAGGCGGAATATCACACTCCGAAAAAAAATCCTACTGACCTCCGGTCGCAATACAGGCGACGGTTACCGTTGATCCTTCTTGATATGGGCCGATTACGCCGTGTTGTATTTCCATGTTTTTATCGTCGATTAGCGTTAATTTATTCGGAGGAACTGTAACAAAACACGCAGAAGAACGGGTGGTCAAAAAACAAGCCACATACACGTACAAAAATCCATCACGTTCCAAATGTAACAAATTCATTGGCTGGTTAGAAAAAAATTAATCTTTTTTTCCAGCTTTAGCAATATAATTAACAACCTTGGCGCTATCATAATACTCGGCAGCCATAACACTGATTAAGTACACCCTCGAGGCGTTAACACTGTACCATGGCCCATAAGTATACAGACATAATACGACGACAAGCCCTCTCCGAGCTGGGGAGGGAAAAAAAAAGGAAAGAAAAAACCTCGTACGCCGCAGCTAAGGGGTGAAAGGGTTATATGGGATTTAAAGGCGTCGTAATCATTCTCTGACAAGTAAAAAGCCCCCGAACACCAGCCAAAGTCATTGTCTGTTAAAGTGTTGGCTCGAATGTATCTTTCTATAAAACAAAAGACCGCTGATATTATAAATTTTCAAATATGAATAAACCAGCTTAATATACACGCAGCTAGGCAGCGAAACGCCAAGCCGAAAACGCCGCCGAATCTACAGGCGTTTTATTATACCGAGAGAGAAAGTAAACCAGCATCGTTCCCGCCCCCGCACCGTGCGCCACCAACGTCGCCGCGAACCAGCCGCAATAAAACCGCCGAAATTCGAATAAACTTTTAAAGCGCTGTATTATGCGCCATTGCCTGAGTCGTCTATTGAGATATGATGATCAGGCATGACTGCGAGGGGGTGTGAGGAGATACCCCGAGGAGGGTTTGTAGTCGAAAAATTTCGTGAAAATTATTTCTATAGTTGGGAAAATTGAGGTGACAAAATATTTATAATTTCTGAACTTGAAAAAGGCAAATTTAGTCCCTCGAATTCAATTTTTGATCTGGGTTTTATCAAATCAAATAGTTCAGTACAAAATTTTTTTAGAATCAAGGCCGGAAATACAGGGGTACCTACGAACACTCCTTGACGTCAGAAACTTACGTGAAAAAATGCCTTCTTGGAGCATTAAAAATCAAATTTTTTCAAAACTTTTTTTTTGATTTTTAGGGTTAAAATAATTAATACGACAGTTGTTTCATCCAAAATAACCAAATTTTTTTCTTTAAACGTATGTACTATGCAAATCGCATGAGAACATTATCAAATTTTAATTTAGTGTTTTTATAGCAAGAAGAAATTTAGGGGGTTGGAGGGGGGGGGAGGAGAATTCAAAATTTCTCAAAAAATTATGAAATTTTTGACCTCCTGCATGAGAAATTTCTGGCTACGCCACTGTCTGAAAATGATTTTGTTTTTCTTGTTAAAAATAAAGATACTTATACTTATTTTTTAAATCAATAATTCACGAGAAAAAAATTATTAAGCAGAAAATAATCAAATACTCAAAGCGTCGAGAAATTTTTAAAACTTAATAAAATTTTTTAAAAAATTAATAAATTAAAAAGTGCAAAATTTTTGAAAAAATTGATGAAGGAAAAATTACAAAATTTAGAAAATGGAGTTGATAAATAATAATTGGTGGAATTTGAAGAATTGAGGAACTTGATGGAACCCTTACGTATGTCTGCTGGATCTAAAAAATGAAAATTCTGAATATTTTCTGTTTTTTCTGGCCATTTTTTATATAATTTTTCTTGCTCCAAATTTGTCTGAAAAGACACTCCCCCCCCCCACCGTTGTATACTCGTATTAAGGGAGATTTCAAGCATCTTTTTTTGGCAATTTCATTCTGACGAGGTAGGTATTACTTAATAGGTAGAAAATAATTCAAACTGACGAGGAAAATAAAAATATAAGGTCAAGATGTCTCATAAATTTTCGAAATCAACAAACAGGATTTTAGCAGGATTTTCAAACGAATTTTGCCGAGCTTTTCCCCTGAGCTTTGGAAAAACATATCCTCCTTCCTACTCTCCAATATTTTTTAAATTGAACAATTTTAATTATGTATTCTCCAATTGCCACCTCCTCCTTTTCCTCCTCATGTTCTTACCCTCAATAGGTTGTATTCCAATTTGCCTATGAATTTGGCCCCAGCAAAACCATAAAAAAATTGAAAAAAATTGAAATTTTAATTACAAAAAAAATACTCTTGAAATTGATTTAATGATATTTTTTTACCAATGCATAGTAAATTTTAGGTAAAAAGATTACCCACCATTTTCCCAAATCTCGAATCCTATTTTCTCGAATACCCAATTTGCCCGAATACCTAAAGACAGCTTGTATTGAAAACAAGGAGAAATGTTTGCCGAAGTTTTAAATTTCAGGGGTAAAAATCGACTTCTTGAAAATGTTTGTGATTTTATTTTGTAGCATTGACTGTCAGAGTTCAGGGATGAAACTTGGGCAGAAATCTCATGAAGAGGGGGAGGGAAGGGGGGGAACCAAAATTCAGTCGACTCATATTTTAAAAAGAGATAAATTTTCCAAGGAGTCGTACTGAAATCAAAAAATAAATAATCGTGATTTTTCGTGCTACTTTTTTTTAATTCCCCTCCCCCCCCCCCCAAAAAAAAAACCTTTATTCCTTAATGACTCCTTCGCTTCTAAAAGATGGGGAAAGTTTTGAAAATTTCATTCAAAATCGCCACATTTGGATATTTCAAAACTTTTTCACCCCCTGACCTGCATACAGCGTTTAGTAGGTACGATCTAAATTCGAAAAACGGTTCTGCTTTATATGTAAATGGTAAAAGTTAATTAAAAATTAAAATTTTGTTATTCGAGAACAAAAGCATTCGGGAAAATGGGATTTGAGATTCACAAATTTGGAAAAATGTACATTCGGGAAAATGGTCATTCGGAAAAATGGATTTGGGAAAATGGTAAGGAACGGAGGGAAAAATGTATTCAACACGAATAAAGGGAAGGAGAAATCTTCAAAACATCGAAATAAAATTTTAAACTCAAATCAGACATATAGGATGAATTTCATCACATTTTTATCCACGTAAATTTATCTAAATTCCAAACGTCAGAAAGAAAAATAATTTGACCCGAACGAAAACAGAGTAAATTTGAAATCAAAGTACCTATCAAATCCACCCAAAAAGAAGCTGATCATGAATATTTTATTACCTACCTGAAAATAATCTAAAAAAGTTTTAGGTAAGAAAAAAATTTATCCACTTTTTAACAAAGTTGAAGAATTTTACCTCGCCTAATCATGACAGTGATAGTATGGATCTACAATAATTGAAGTCTGTTGATAAAGGGTAGTCAAGATTTTCTAAAGAAGGAAGCCAAACATGAAGGCAACTAAAGTGGAAATTCTAGACAGAAAAATCATAATAATTAAGAGATTTTAACTAAAAAAGGTCGAATAATACTCGTATTTCAAAACAAAAAAGAACTCCTGCACAACCGAAATTCTCATGGAAAATCGAAGTTAAAGAAGTATTTAAAGGCAATCTTTCGATTCAAAAATTCGAGAGGAAATTTTTAAAAATCCGTGCCTTTCGTGACAAAATTATTAAAATTCTTGCTACCTATCTTCTATTTTCATTGGGGGGGGGGGGGGTCTGGCCAGTAGATAACTATGGCCTTGAAATTTACAAATTTTTCAAAATTGATAGAACTTCAAAAGTTGACACAATTTGAAAAAATTTTTAATTTTGAAATTTTTTTAAATAAATAAATTTGAAGAATCAAGAAATTTTGGTAAGGTGCAGTGGGGTAATTGCAAACTGTTTTACCGACTTTTCCATTTATGGAAAAGTCGAGTACTAAATTGTTCATCATGGTTGAAATGGACGTCGGGGCCAACTTTTCTTCACGTTTTAGGACCTTCTGAACACGATAGGACGTGTGAGAAAAAACGAGGTTTCCTTATATATATATATATATATATAGCTTTATATTCCGGCAAGGTGAGATCCAAAATCCAAAAAACCCGGAAAGGTGAGATCCGTTTTGGGAAAGGTGAGATCCGATCCGGATCTCACCTTTCCTCACGTGTATATCAAGTTTTTAGGTATCAGGATACCACCAGTAATGCAATGCCCAATTTTGTCCCGGATCTCATCTTTCCACTTTTTCTATCGACTTATACACTTTCAGTTCATACCTCCGCGCTGTAGAGCGCGCTGCGCCGTTGTATATCCACATGATAAGTTTACGCCAAGGTGAGATCCATATGATCGGCAACATTGCAGATCTCGCCTTTCTGGTATTTATGTTGATGAATTATAAACATGTATTAGTTTTGTTTTTGTGTACTCACAGCTTACAAATCGCTCTTCTGATTTTAAAATTTAATCAATCAAATTTCGTAAGCTTTTTCCACAATTTTCATTTTGAAGAATTTTAGTGATCATTGGGGAGAATTGTTGAAAAAATTGATCATTTTTTTGAAAATTTCTGTTTCTTTCTAAAAAAAAATTGAGAGACATCCCGACTCTGAGTGAAGTTTTGAGCCCAAAAAATTAATCGAAATTGCATCATAAAAAAATTCTATCTCCTACATATCAGGTGCTGGAGTTCATTTCTAGAATAATGTCGAATTTTTGAAATTTCAAATTCACCCAATTGTTAATCTGATAATTTAAAAATCTAAAATTTTAGACCACCGAATTTTGGAAACGGGTTCAAAACGTTTCGAAGCCCATACATTTTTTAGAATTTTCTAGTAATGAAGACAAGCCCATTAAAACGATCAATGTGAAGTTTAGCACCTATAATCGTCGCGAATCATCCATAATTGTGACGTATTTGATCGATTGTAGCAGAATTTTCCAAAATTTGTTTCTCAAAAAAAAAATAGAAAATATGTTCATGGCCCATGCGACGAAATAAAAAGTCTGAAACTTGGTAGATACTCTGTCCATCAACCTTGTGAATCAATTGGAAAAATTATTGAAGCGTTTCAGAGCTTCCTGAAAACATTAAAATTTTCCAGCCCCGGAGAAAAGCTCATAAAAAGGCACATATGAACTTTAGCATCTATAATCGTCGCAAATAATCTATAATTTTGATATATTTGATCGATCTCGAACCAAAAACTTTTAAAATTTTCACCTTGAGTTGAAATTTTAATTTATTGGTAGAAAATTTTTTCGAAAAAAATTTGAAAATACGTTCACGGCCCATGTGAGAAGGTGAAAATCTGAAAGTTGGAAAATACCCTGTTATCAACGTCTTGAATAAAGTGGAAACGGCTTCAAGACGTTTCCGAGCCTTCAGAAAATTTAAGAAATTTTCCAGCCTTGGGGAAATGCTCACAAAAAGGGTCTACATGAACTTTCGCGTCTATAACCATCGCGAATACCTAGATTGGTGACCTATTTCATCGAATGAAGCAGAAATTTCCAAAATGTGTAACTTTGAGTTGGAGTTCGAATTTTTTGACGAAAAATTTTCTTGAATGCTATTTTTAAAATAAGCCCAAGGCACATGTGACGAGGCAAACCGCTGAAAATTGGTAGATAACCTTTTCCCAACCTCCTGAATCAATTAGAAGCGTCCCAAGACGTTTCAGATCCTCCAGAAAATTTTGCTAATTTTCAGCTCTGGAGAAAAGCTCGAAGAAAGGACCCTTACGAACTATATCATCTATAATCGTCGCAGATCACCCATAACTGTGACCTATTTGATCGATTGGAGCGAAATTTTCCAAAATTTATAAGTTTGAGTTGAAGTTTGAGTTTTTTGGCAGAAAATTTCCTCAAAAATCATTTAAAAATACGCATATGGCGCACGTGACGAGGTAAAAAAGCTGAAAATTGGTAGATACCCTGTTCTCAGCATCTTACCTCAACTGAAAACAGTTTCGAGACATTTTGGGCCCTCCAGAAAATTCTGGAATTTTCCAGCCTCGGAGAAAAGCTCATAAAAAAGTCTCATAATTATGAACTTTAGCATCTATAATCATCGCGAATAACCCATAATTGTGTCCTATTTAATCGATTTAAGTAAAATTTTCCAAAGGCTCTGGTGCAATAAGGGGGTCATTTGGCCTCAAGTGGAACTTTGTAAAAATTTTTATGCCATTCGATTTGGATTGGTAAAAGATGATTTTAGAGCGCATGAGCGAATTTTTATCTCACCCCTGGGGGGCTGGGGGCCCAAAATACGCGATTTTCAAGCTACAACCTTCTAAAAATTCTATCTCCGCGAGTTTTCAACAGATTTTTTTCAAACTTGGCACATAGGTAGAGGTACTAGAGGGGAGTGCTCTGAAATTTTTTCAGATTTTTCCGACCACTTTAATGACCTTGAATTTGACTTTGAAAATTTCAAATCGCCCTGGGGAGCACAGCCTTGGTGCTGTCTCAAAAATTTTTTCAAATTAAAATTTCCTAATGTATTTTACACTCCTGAGAATTTTTTCAGATTTTTTCAGGTGGTGGAAATTGGTCAAACATTCAAAAAACTGGTGTAATTCATCATTTTTGTTGCTTAAAATCATTGTTTTTCATCAATTTTTCATTTTTTATAGTTTCCTGCTAAAAATATTATTATTTACTCGCCGTGTCCCATTTCGACCTTTATTCATTAATTTTGATGTTTTGAGCGAATTTAATGCTTACACCATTGCAGTAGTCCAATGTAGTCCCTGCGGTTAGCTCAGGCATACTGCACTTTTTGAACTTGAGTTGAAACGTGGTTTTTATATTAGTGTGTGACCCATAAGGAAATTTTTAAGAAGTTAAGTCATTAAAAATTTCTCTTACGGAGTGAGCGTGGAGGAGTTTTAGGAGAGGGTTAACCCCGATTTTTCCACAAACAAGGGTCGGGGTAAGCTTGGTGTCATTTTCATATATTTCGACCCTCTTGAACTTTAATCCAAACCTTCCGAATTCGAATTTGTTATTGGTTTCCAGATAGAAAGTGAAATACCTTCTTGATGGTAGATTTTTGGTGGCGAAAAACAGCAGATTTTCGTTAAAACCGACTCGAATTCGCAATTTCTCATTTTCTCAACCAAATATGTACCTGGAACTAATCCTTTTTTCAGAACTACACGAAATTGCGATTTTCAATAGAATCCAAACCTTCTGAATTCGAATTTGTTATTGGTTTCCAGATAGAAAGTGAAATACCTTCTTGATTGTCGATTTTGGTGGCGAGAAACAGCAGATTTTCGCTAAAATCGACTCGAATTCGCAATTTCTCATTTTCTCAACCAAATATGTACCTGGAACTAATCCTTTTTTCGGAACTACACGAAATTGCCATTTTCAATTTTCTCAAACCGATCCAAGGCTTCTCATGCCGCTTTCGTGGAAATTGCGGCATTCACGAGCCAATGTTTAGGTATAGGTACCAAAAAAATGCTCCAATCTCGTTTAAACTCAAGAAAGTAGTAATTGAAGAATTGAAAATGCTCTAAAAAAATTTTTAGTCACATGCTGCACCAGGGAGTTGAGTTAATTTTTTCTTGAATAACTACTTACTTTAAGAAGCCTTGGCAGTGGCGTCGTCAGAATCGAAAATTGGGGGGCACAAAAGGGGCCGTGTGTTGGACAACTTTTTTTTGCTTTTTCGAGGGTGGGGGGAGTGGAGACTGACTTTTTTCACCTGCTAAAAATGAGGAGGGGGTAAAAAGGGAGCCTTTTCTGCCCTTTCGTCTCAAATAGATGACAGAATTGTGATTTTGTTCATGCCCGAGTGAAGCGAGGGCGAAGCTTTGAAAAAATTGGATTTTTAATCCCCTAAAAAGACATTTTTTCATGTTTTAATGCTTTGAAAATCCTATCTGATGTAATTGTATAAATACAACATAAGTTTTGGAGGAGCCAAGCGGGGGCCAGAATTGTTTCGGGAGGGGAGGGGGGCTGACCCCCCCTCTCTTGACGACGCCTCTGAGTCTTGGATCGGTTTGAGAAAATTGAAAATGGCAATTTCGTGTAGTTCCGAAAAAAGGATTAGTTCCAGGTACATATTTGGTTGAGAAAATGAGAAATTGCGAATTCGAGTCGATTTTAGCGAAAATCTGCTGTTTTTCGCCACCAAAAATCGACAAACAAGAAGGTATTTCACTTTCTATCTGGAAACCAATAACAAATTCGAATTCAGAAGGTTTGCATTCTATTACAAACTGGTTTAAAATTCTAATGAAAACAATCGCAATTTTACTTTTTTTTTTCTAAAAATCGGCCACTTTTCGCGACACAAATTGTACGATTAAGCGAGTTCTACGCTTTTGGTCGGAAAACTAATCGCAGATTAAAGTTCAAGAGGGTCGAATTATATGAAAATGACACCAAGCTTACCCCGACCCTTGTTTGTGGAAAAATCGGGGTTAACCCTCTCCTAAAACTCCCCCACGCTCACTCCGTAAGAGAAATTTTTAATGGCTTAACTTCTTAAAAATTTCCTTATGGGTCACACACTAATATAAAAAGGGTATGATTTTAAGCAACGACGAAAAAGGGTGTCATCACGACGAGTGTAGACACTTTTCACGGCACGAAAAGGTATACCACGACTGCATAATGAATTCACATTTTTTGAACGACGAGATAATTTATTGCACGACAGATTAAAAAAATCACTTCATTATATTACTTTGAACACCGATAAAATAAAATTCACGACATCACTATTTAGCGCCAAAAATGCTGTTTGAGCAACAAAAAAAATTTTAGTGACAAAAAAAAAGAAAAATACTAAATTAATTTCTACTGTACAAGCAATGCTTTCGTGGCTTTTGAAGGTCGACCCCTCTTCCATTTTTGCCCCAGTGGAACACTTTTCGCTGCTGGTAAACTTAGTGATATTTATGAAATTCACTGAAACCTCAGTGATATTTATGAAATTTACTGAAAAGTCTGTGAAATTCTTTAAATAATCAGTCAAAATCGCCGAAAGTCAGTGAATTTCAGTGATTTTTCCTGTGCTGCAATTCTGACTGTTCATCAGTGATTTTCCACTGATTCGGAATGAGATAGTACATTGATTTAAAAAAAAAAAGAAGTAAAAACGGTAAAAAATTATTAAATGAAAATCTTTAAAAAAATTTGTACCCTAAAACGTCCCCCCCGCCATCTATCAATTTCGAGTTGATCTGGAGATTTTAGCCAAAGCTGACTTTTTCCCTGCTCATACTCTGTCATTCCGAATCAATGAAAATCCATTGGAAAACAGTCAGAATTGCAGCACAGGAAAAATCAGTGGAACTCACTAATTTTCAGTGATTCGTCGTGTAAAATATTATTTCGGCGTGTTGACCGCTTATCTTGTAATACATGTCCCCCCGTCGTTCCTAAACACTTTACCGTCGTGCTGTAATCTGGCGTGAAACTGTGTGATTGCTTGTCGTGATGACAACTCTTTTGGGCGTGCAAATGCTTGTCGTGATGACACCCTATTCTGGCGTGCAAAAAAATATTTCCCATATAAAAACCACGTTTCAACTCAAGTTCAAAAAGTGCAGTATGCCTGAGCTAACCGCAGGGACATCCACTGTTCCGAAAGTCGTTTTCCCGAACACCATTTACCCGAATAATACTATCCCGAATCCGCTGACCCGAATTTTTTTCACCTGAATGACAAACCCCCGAAAAAATATTTAAAAAATTTATTGATGTTATGTGATAAACTAGTTAGAAATTAAATTTCACTTTAAAATTGTCTTTTGGCTCCATGTCCATACCTACCACATCTGATTCTTAACGAACTTCTATCACAGAATCTTGAACTTTTTTTTTGTAATTCTTCGAACACGTTTTTCAGGTCCCTCCATTTCGATATCATTTTTGGTGTATGTTGATAGAAATCGAAAATTGTTTGAAAATCATCAATTGGGCCAAGCTTTTTTTTTTCAATAGGAGTCCAGCTTACCCTTGTCTTTAATAATAACTGTAAATAGGTCTCACTTAGCAATTTTTTCTAAAAATTTCTCATGAATTTTTTCCATCCCAATGGTATCAAAAAACTTGCTGAGACAATAATATAATATGCAGATACCTACCTTTTTTAAAGATCAAAATCTGTGTGGAAATTCAGAGCATTGGAATTCGACATACGTGTACATGAATTCGGGATTTTAAAATTCGGGATTTTTGAATGTGTAAAAAGTCATTCGGGTCAGCGAATTCGGGATTATATTATTCGGGTAAATGGTGTTCGGGAAAACGACTTTCGGGACAGTGGATCCGGGGAAATGTACTGTAATGGTTTTTACCTCTTATAAAATCAGTACCTACATGATGTTTTCAAGCTTTCTAGGCTGGGATAAATTTCGGGATGAATTTTCATTTCATAAGAATCATCCTACGATTTTTTTATTTCTGATGCTAGGATGAATTTTTATCTCTTAAAAATTATCCAACAAATGTTTTGAGCTTTCCAGGCCGGGATTAATTTGGGATGAATTTTCATCCCAAATCCATACCACGATTTTTTCAATTTCTGAGCCCGGAATTAAGTTTGGAATGATTTTTTAGCTCCCATGAATCATTACACGATTTTTTCGAACTTCTGAGGCTAGGAAGGATTGTGTGAAGAATTTCCATCCCTCAAAAATCATCCCATCAAAATAAACCAAGCTTAAATATATCGAAAAAGAATCTCCATATCCTAACTTTTAGGTCCTGAAGTTCATTTTTCAAATTTTTGCGAATTTTTGAAATGCATAAATTTTATTGCTCTGCAAAATAAGAAAATTTGATCCAAATACTTAATGAAAGAAGTTAAAATTTAATATATTCCTTATTCTTGACCTCCTGAATCGATTGAAAATGATTTTGATACGTTTAAGAGTCTCCAGCAATTTTTGGGATTTTCCAGTATTGGAGAAAAGCTCATAAAAATGATCTAATATGAATTTTACGTAGCACCTATAATCGCAGTTTACTTATAATGGTGACCCATTTTTGATCAATTGAAGCACAATTTTCTTAAATTCGTAGCTTTGAGCTCAAGTCCATATTTTTTGACAAAAATTTCTCATGGAAAAAATTTAAAAAGACATCTTGCACCCATCGAGATGAAAAATTGAACGTTGATAAATACCCTATTTTTAGTCTTCCAAATCAATAATTGGAAACGGTTTCAAGACGTTTGTGGAGCCTCTAAAAAATGTTGAAATTTTCCAGCACTGAAAAAAAAAACGTGAAAATTTCGCATTATCAACTTCAGCATTCATAATCGTTCATTACTCATATTGGTGACTATTTAATTGATGAGAGCACAATTCATTTTCTGAAATCTTCAACTCAAAATTGAGTTCAAATTTACATTGTCTGACAGAAAATGTTCTGGGAAAAGAGTTTCTAGGTAGTAGGTGCCCCATTACGATCTTTTTAGTTGATTGAATTTTTTAGAGCCTCCAAAAATTTTGAAAGTATCGAGCATCTACCATTTTTCAATTTTCTACTTCGATGTCTGCAGTGCCTATATAATTATTTTAAAATTTTTCGCAAGAATATTTTTCTCAAAAAGAATGGATTTGAACTCAAGGTTGTTATAGATTTCGGAAAATTGTACTTTAATCGATCAAATAGGACATCAAAATGAATAATCCGCGATAACGGGTGCTGAAGTTCATATGGGATTTTTTTGGCATTTCTGTAGCTCTAGAAAATTCCAAAATTTTGTTGAATCCATTTATGGGATCGTTTTAACCACAAATTTGAAAATCCACCTCTAAGGTGAAAGTAGGGCTTTAAAATTTTTAAACTGCTCCACCAACAATTTTCAACATTGACCCTACCCATTCTTTGAGGCCCTGCTTTCATGCTTGAGGTAGAAAGAGTCCCATCAATGGAATCAGATCTCTTCCAGGATATTATTCTGTATTTTCTTCGATACCTTATCACAAAATTGTGCTTTTACATACCCAGTAAAGAAAATTAGGGGTCGAATTGAAAATATCAAGAAAATTCAATTGTCGGGTGGAAAAGTGGACTCTTAGAAGAGTAAAGTTGGATCAAAATTGAAAATGTTTTGGTTTCATTGAGAAAAATATTTAAATCTATTATGTTGACTCTTTATGAATCTTTTTATGGGGTCATTTTGGCCCCAAACTTGAAAGTCTACTTTTTAGGGTGAAAGCGAGACTTGAAAATTGAAAACTACTCGGCTAAAAATTTTCAATTTTGATCACACCTATTCCTTGAGAACCAACTTTCATGTTTGAGAGATAAATGGCTTCATAAATAAATTCAGAAAGATAAAAAACATGGATTTTGATATTTTACCTGATGAATTTGAAATACCAATTTTAGATTTTGGTCGCAGCTCATCCCTCCAAGGACATAATTTTGCACCTGAAGGGCAAATAATTTAAAAAAACTGGATTTTTGGTTGTCAAACAACATGGATTTAGATACGTCGCTCAACAATTTTGAAAATCTCATTTTTGGTATCCAACTCCCCATTCTCTAGCACTGACTTTTCAAGTTTGGGGTCAAACAAAAAGATACATAAATGATTTCAAGAGCCTAAAAAAAGAGGGACCTGAATGGAGCCGGAGGGAGGAGGGCCCCTCTGCGGAAAATTTTTTTGGAGCGAGAGCAGGAGACACTTATTTAAAAGCCCTGAGCAAGAGCCCGAGGGACTTTGTACAAAAATTTGAGAGTTGAAGCCGGAAAGAGGTGTGCCTCCTCCAGATGCAAAGCAGGAGGAAGAAGGGCCCCCTCTCAGACGATTTTTTTGGAGCCGGAGCCACTTTAAAAGTCCTGGATCTGAAGCCGGAGCGCGAGACTTTTTCTAAAAAGCCCGGGAGCCGGAGGGACTTTAATAAAAAATCGCATAGCTGGAACTGGAGCCGGATGGACTCCTGAGCCCCTCACTTGGATCCCTGAAAAAACCTACTTTTGTGATTAAAATTTTTTTGGATAAGTATTTTTTTGAGCTTTCGTCTTACACGTTTTTCTGCTGTGATTTTCAGTTTATCGAATTAATTTTCTTGAGAATGGAAATAAATAGCCAAGAAATTTCGAAAATCAGGATTTTGCAGCTTAAATAGGTATTGATTGTACTTTGGACCACTCAAAAAATTTTAAATGGCCATTTGCTTAAATTTTGATACTATTCTCTCATTTCGAAAAAGTGAAAAGTTACTGAAAAAAATCAGATCGCAGCACAAGAAAAATCAGGGAATTACTTTTATTTTTAACGGATTTTCGCTGATTTTCCAGAAAATTTTAGGCATTTTACTGAATTTTCTGTAAATTTTTACAAGTAAACCTAATTATAATTTTTTCTTTTTTTAAAATTCAAAACAAAATTCCAAAATATCTAGAAAAATTAATTTTTTTAAAAATATTCTAATACAATCATAATTTTTATTCTGAGTAAAAATGAGAGAATGTCCCATTATTAGGGAGGAGCTGCCCCTTTGGCCACTCATTCAATTTTTCCCCGTGGCCACTCTTCAATACTTGAGAATCTCACGGAACCCGAATTACACCCAGTAGATAGCTTTATTAATTTTCGTAGGTCCGATACTAGACAAAAATAGCACCTAATTTTTGGCAACGCCGCTGGATCTCGCCTTAACTCAAATTACAATTGTATATGTGTATAAGATCTCACCTTTCCACTTTATATCAACGGATCTCACCTTTCCAGGATTTGTCTTCAAAAAAAAAAGTTAAAATTTTTTACCCCTCTATAGTCACCATGATTCAACAGCAGCAAAATAATGATTACCTCTCCTATATACTTCAGAATATGCAACTCTAAAGGTGGATCTTCAGGTTACCCAAATTTCTATCGGATCTCACCTTGATAGATTTGTGTGTATATATATATATAGCACATGAGGTCGCGATCTTTTTTTTGTGGTGACGTAGAGGCTATGTATATACCTACTATATATAAATTTAAAAATCCTTTGTTCTACTATCGATCATTGATTTAGGCCACCTGCATATTCATTTGAATTGAATGCAGCAAAGACGTTATAATACTATAAAAACTATGCTGGTTTTAAATACGATGTGTAGAAACCAACAGAAGCATATTTAAAGGTGGTGACGAAAAGGTACTGTTTATAAAAGGTGACGTCGAGGTTATGTTGGTCCATATATATATATATAGATTTAATCTGAGTCATTGTGGTGCCCATTTTAATTGTGAATAGTCATTGTGGTGCCCGAAAAAAACGTTGTGGTGCCCAAATCGGGCACCACAACGTCCCTATGTTAAAAACCATTGTATATAGATGGCCACACCCCCCTGAGTCCCCTGACACGTTTTTAGGGTGGGCACCACAGTGACTCCCCTTATATATAACCTATAGTCAAATTTTTATATACACAAGAGCTATATGGTTATAGCCCTTGTGGTGCCCACAGTTGGATGCATTAGGCATACTATGGTTTACTATTCATATAATGCTGTATATAACAGCGGGGCACCACTGAATAGACTCTTAAGAACACTCTGCAGCGCAACCACAAGGTATTGCATATGTGTATTATATTTTTAATTTTTGGCCAACTAGTACCTCTCGTCAACCGTTTATATATGCAAGTATCCTTTCCGTCGAGCCGACAGAAATCACAGGTTGCACGCAAGGCGTTTTGCGCGGTGACGTAGGCGTTTCCCTGTGTATATCAAGTTAAAACAACTCTTTTTAACCCAAAATGAAGGTGACAGAGGCGTCTGGTGGTTACGCAGACGTCCCCCTGTGTATACTCGCCTAAAACTGCTTTTTTTTCACCATGCACATGAGATCGCGATCTTTTTTTTGTGGTGACGTGGAGGCTATGTATATACCTACAATATACAGATTTTAAAGTCCATTGTAATAAAAGTCTTTATCATGTCGCGCCGCCTGCTTAATCATTTGAATTGAGGGAGGCAAAGACGTATAAACACTATAAAAACTATGCTGGATTTAAATACCACGTGTAGAAATCAACAGAAGCATATCTAAAACGTGGTGACGAAAAGGTACTGTTTATAAATGGTGACGTCGAGGATATGTTGGTCCATATATATATATATATATGCCAACAGTACCTCTTCGTCACCGTTTATATAGGCAAGTATCCTTTCCGTCACCGAAATCGGTGACGAAGGCGTTTTGCCGGTGACGTAGGCGTTTCCCTGTGTATATCAAGTTAAAACAACTCTTTTTAACCCAAAATGAAGGTGACAGAGGCGTCTGGTGGTTACGCAGACGTCCCCCCTGTGTATACTCGCCTAAAACTGCTTTTTTCACCATGCACATGAGATCGCGATCTTTTTTTTGTGGTGACGTGGAGGCTATGTATATACCTACAATATACAGATTTTAAAGTCCATTGTAATAAAAGTCTTTATCATGTCGCGCGCCACCTGCTTATTCATTTGACTTGAGGGAGGCAAAGACGTATAAACACTATAAAAACTATGCTGGTTTTAAATACCACGTGTAGAAACCAACAGAAGCATATTTAAAGGTGGTGACGAAAAGGTACTGTTTATAAAAGGTGACGTCGAGGTTATGTTGGTCCATATATATATATATTTGCACGCGACCGTAGGTTGTCAGCCACTTTCTATATATACTCAAAATTTTTTGAAAATTTTCAAAATTTTCAAAATTTTCTAAAATTGTTACTAATTGACTTATCAAAATTCTAATTGCAGATTCGTGCTTAGCTACACAAAATCCACCTTAGCAAAAAAAAATGAGACTCCTGCAACAAAATTTTTGAAAAAAAATTGCAAAATTTTCTAAGCCATTGCAAATTTTGGAAAAGTTTTTCTATTACAAAAAAGCCTGGCTTAAATTAGAATTTTTGGTGTCAAAAATTTTTGTTTAAGTTGATAAAATGACAAAAAAATGATGGGGTAAATTTAACATTGTGCATAACCAAATTTGGTACAGGTAAAAAAATTTCGACCTGTTTTCCTTATTCTACTCATCACCACTTAAAAAATGAGCCTACGTTCATCCTCGCGACTCAATTTCTAAGTGGTGCGCACTCTGGTGGAAGTTTTGAAAATAGGTGGCTCACTTTGTATGTAGAATTAACCCATTCAATCTCAGCCATGGCTGAGAAGTACGGTGGCTCACTTTGTATGTAGAATTAACCCACAAAGTGGCTCACATGTACGGATATTACTACCTATATATATATATATATATATGCCAACAGTACCTCTTCGTCACCGTTTATATAGGCAGGTATCCTTTCCGTCACCGAAATCGGTGACGAAGGCGTTTTGCCGGTGACGTAGGCGTTTCCCTGTGTATATCAAGTTTAAAACAACTCTTTTTAACCCAAAATGAAGGTGACAGAGGCGTCTGGTGGTTATGCAGACGTCCCCCTGTGTATACTCGCCTAAAAACTGCTTTTTTCACCATGCACATGAGATCGCGATCTTTTTTTTGTGGTGACGTGGAGGCTATGTATATACCTACAATATACAGATTTTAAAGTCCATTGTAATAAAAGTCTTTATCATGTCGCGCCGCCTGCTTAATCATTTGAATTGAGGGAGGCAAAGACGTATAAACACTATAAAAACTATGCTGGATTTAAATACCACGTGTAGAAATCAACAGAAGCATATCTAAACGTGGTGACGAAAAGGTACTGTTTATAAATGGTGACGTCGAGTGATATGTTGGTCCTATATATATATATATATATATACGTTTATGTACACTTTGTCTTGGAGTAATCTCGAAAGTGGTGAACTTTCAGAAGAAAACACATATCACAAAAATTGTAGAGGAAGGATTTGAAATTTTGAGATTTTCAAACCGATTTGAAATCCATTCAGCCGTTGTCGAGATATTGAACTTTGAACTTTGAGAAATTTGACTGAAAAATGTACACTTTGTCCTTGAATAAACTCGAAAGCTGCGAACTTTCAGAAGAGGACACATATCACAAAAATTGTAGAGGAAAGCTTGAAATTTTTCATATTTTTCAAACCGATTTGAAATCCATTCAAACCGTTTTCGAGATATTGACCTTTGAAGTTTGAGAAATTTGAATAAATGAATAAAAACGGTGAAAATGTGAGACATTTGAATGGAAAAGGTACAATTTTGTCCTCGATTAAACTCGAAAGCTGTGAACTTTCAGAAGAAAAACATATCACAAAAATTGTAGAGGAAGGATCGAAATTTTGAGATTTTCAAAACCGATTAAAAATCCATTCAGCCGTTTTCGAGATATCTTACTTTTGAACTTTGAGAAATTTGAATGAATGATGTACACTTTTGTCTTTGATTAAACTCGAAAGCGGCCAACTTTCAGAAGAAAACACATATCACAAAAATTGTAGAGGAAGAATCGAAATTTGAGATTTTTTCAAACCGATTTAAAATCTATTCAGTCGTTTTCGAGATATCTAACTTTGAACTTTGAGAAATTTGACTGAAAAATGTACACTTTGTCCTTGAATAAATCGAAAGCTGCGAACTTTCAGAAGAGGACACATATCACAAAAATTGTAGAGGAAAGCTTGAACTTTTCAGATTTTAAAACCGATTTGAAATCCATTCAACCATTTTTCGAGATATCGAACTTTGAAGTTGAGAAATTTGAATAAATGAATAAAAAAGGTGAAAATATGAGACATTTGACCTGGAAAAAGGTACAATTTTGTCCTCGATTAAACTCGAAAGCTGTGAACTTTCAGAAGAAAACACATATCACAAAAATTGTAGAGGAAGGATCGAAATTTTGAGATTTTCAAACCGATTTAAAATCCATTCAGCCGTTTTCGAGATATCTTACTTTGAACTTTGAGAAATTTGAATGAATGATGTACACTTTTGTCTTGATTAACTCGAAAGCGGCGAACTTTCAGAAGAAAACACATATCATAAAAATTGCTCAAAATTTCGATCCTTCCTCTACGATTTTTGTAATATCTGTCCCCTTATGAAAGTTCACAGCTTTTCGTGTTTAATCAAAGACAAAAGTGTACCTTTTTCATTAAAATTTCACAAATTTTTTTTTTATTCATTTATTCAAATTTCTCAAACTTTAAAGTTCAATATTTCGAAAACGGTTGAATGGATTTCAAATCGGTTGAAAATCTCAAAATTTAAAATCCTTCCTCTACAATTTTTGTAATTTGTGTTTTTTTTCTGAAAGTTCACAGTTTTCGAGTTTAATTAAAGACAAAAATTGTACCTTTTCCATTCAAATTTCTCAAATTTTCACCTTTTTCATTCATTTATTCAAATTTCTCAAACTTCAAAGTTGAATATCTCGAAAACGGCCGAATGGATTTCAAATCGGTTTAAAAATCTCAAAATTTCGATTCTTCCTCTACAATTTTTGTGATATGTGTTTTCTTCTGAAAGTTCGCCGCTTTCGAAATTAATCAAAGACAAAAGTGTACATCAATCATTCAAATTTCTCAAAGTTCAAAGTTAGATATTTCGAAAACGACTGAATGGATTTTCAATCGGATTCAAAATTCAAAATTTCGATCCTTCCCCTACAATTTTTGTGATATACTTAATATGTTTTCTTCTGAAAGTTCAACAGCTTTCGAGTTTAATCGAGGACAAAATTGTACCTTTTATATTCAAATTTCTCACATTTTCACATGTTTTATTCAATTTATTCAAATTTATCAAAGTTCAAAGTTCAATATCTCGAGAACGGCTGAATGGATTTCAAATCGGTTTGAAAATCTCAAAATTTCAATCTTTCCTCTACAATTTTGTTGTGATATGTGTTTTCTTCTGAAAGTTCGCCGCTTTCAAGTTTAATCAAAGACAAAAGTGTACATCATTATTCAAATTCTCAAAGTTCAAAGTAAAGATATCTCGGAAATCCATTCGGCCGTTTTCGAGATATTCAACTTTGAAGTTTGAGAAATTTGAATAAATGAATAAAAAAGGTGAAAATTTGAGAAATTTGAATGGAAAAGGTACAATTTTGTCTTTGATTAAACTCGAAAACTGTGAACTTTCAGAAGGAAACACATATCACAAACTTTGAACTTTGAGAAATTTGAATGAATGATGTACACTTTTGTCTTTGATTAAACTCGAAAGCGGCGAACTTTCAGAAAAAAACACAAATTACAAAAATTGTAGAGGAAGGATTTAAATTTGAGATTTTCAAACCGATTTGAAATCCATTCAACCGTTTTCGAAATATTGAACTTTAAAGTTTGAGAAATTTGAATAAATGAATAAAAAAAAGTTTGTGAAATTTTAATGAAAAAGGTACACTTTTGTCTTTGATTAAACACGAAAGCTCGTGTGAACTTTGTCATAGGGGACAGATATTACAAAAATCGTAGAGGAAGGATCGAAATTTTGAGATTTTCAAACCGATTTAAAAATCCAATCAGTCGTTTTCGAGATATCTTACTTTGAACTTTGAGAAATTTGAATAAAATAAAAAAGGTGGGAATTTTAGAAAATTTCAATCAAATGAAGTAAAAGTTGGCAGAACGCTTTAAATTTTTATTTTTCAAGAACCCCTGAACCAATGAGCTGAAATTTTACAGAAGTGACAGAGGAAAGTTGGAAGGTTGATACAGTAAAAAATTTCAGTTCAATCGGTTCAGGTATGCCATCCACCAGGTAGCTGAAAATTGATTAACAGTTTTTTTTTGAATTTCTTATCTGAACTTTGAGCGTGAATAACTTGAAAACTAAGCCCACTCAAAAAAATGTGATGACACACTGACGAAAGTAAATTTAATTCTCTACAACGTCCTTCACTAACTTTTTTGCGGGACGCCTCCTTACTCAAAAAACGGTCACCAAAGGGCGTAATGAGAGGTTCAAAACTCACATTTTGCATTTTGGCATTCAAAATCGGTAAAAGGGCAACATTCTGACACATTTGGGTCGCGGATTCCGAATTTGTCTTGTTTTACCGATTCGAATCCCCTAGATGTCCTAAGGACTTGAGGATGCCTGAGGGGATGGAGGAGGGAAAGGCTGAAATTTCAATTCAGCAATTACTTTAAAATTATACATACAGCTTTTATGTAATTTGGGGTTATGTTTCAAATTTGGCCTTGGTTTTTCGATTTCAGCCCCCTAGGTTCCCCTATGTACATTAGACAGCTTAGAGGTCCAAAATTTTGGAATTGGGTACTGGGCAAAAATTTTAATTTCGAGTAATAACTTGAAACTGATTTCAAAGGCCTTAGTTTTTCGATTTGAATTTCCCTAGATGTCATAAGGGGTATCGAAGTTCAAAATTTTGAACTTAACTTGAAAAGAAGCAATATAAATTATGTAAAAAGGATTGTTGATTTCTTTCGAGTTGAATCATCCTTCGATGCTAATAAACTTACATTACGTTGTATGTGAAAACCGAAAAGTCGGTTACCTTACGCGACTGCGTAAGGTTTTTTTTATATTAGTGACACTTTGCCGGCTCACTGTGACCGCTCTATGGTACCAATCAACCTCAAATTTTTGTCACACATACTTTGAGGGGTTCTCTGTAGGTAAAAAAAAATTGGTGGAAAAAATTTCACAAATTTATTTTAAAAAATTCAATTTAAAAATTTCAAATTGCGTTTTTGCATTTGCCCCAGCATGGGGTAAATGCAAAATCACACATTATTTTTTTTTAATTTTTTTTTTTGCGATTTCGATGCGCGATCCGTAATCTACAGGTAATTTACTAACTTTTGATGTATTTTCCACCTTGATTTGTCAAAATTTAGCAAAGTTATGCAATATAATAGAAATTTTTCAGGCGAGTGAAATTTTTTTCAAAATTAATTTTTTTGAAAATAGCTAAAAATGTCGGGGGAACGTAGTAATGAACATATATGACAATTCTTATTAAAAAATATGAAATATTATCGTAAAATTCCGCAGTTAAGTACTTAATTGATTCAAATTTTTGGTTTTTATTAAAAAATGCGAATATTTTTTCCAAAATTACGCCAAATAAATACGTAATTAATTCAAATTTTCGTGTTTGTGAAGGATATTCCCATCAAAAGAATACAATTTCGACTGCCCGCTAGTTGTTCCTAAGAGATTTTGGTTAAAAAAAAATCGATTTTGCAATTGCCCCAACAGCAATTTTCCTGGGGCAAATGCAAAAATGCACTTATCAGCCAGACTAATGAAAATTTTTTCAAAATGAATGGTCGTATCTTGAACTTGGATGTATTCTACACACAAATAATATAAATTTGGTTTAAAACGATAAAAATTAACTTGTTTTTCGGAAATTTTAAAAAATCGCCTTTCACTCCACTTATGAGTGTTTTTGACATGTGTCGATAAAAAAAATCCCACAGATCAACTAGTTGCTCCGATTTTTTTTCTGGTCGGGTTATTAGGTAGGTGAAACATGTACCTTCAACCTCCGATAGGTAGCCCGATCAAATTTCATGTTTTGTGACTTGCAGGCCGCGATTATGCAATTACCCCAGTTTTGCAATTACCCCACTGCACCTTACCTAACTTAAAATAGTCCTACAGAAATTGACAATTGAGAAAACTGAATCTTTAGAAAATCAACCGTCTGATTAGCAAATTTTAAAAAATTGGAAGAATTTAAAAAATTGACACAATTTGAAGATCTGAAAAACTATTCATAACTTTTGATACATAAACTTTAAAAAAATAACCAAATTTGAAAAATTGAGAAATTTTGTAAACTTGATAATGATAAAGAACACTGATAAAATTGACAAGTTTCAGGAAACTGGCAATTTTTGAATCATTCAAATTTTATAAGAAAAACGATCGATTTTCTAAAAATAATAAAATGACAAAAAATTGTTTTAAAAGCCTTATACGTGTCGTATTGTAACGAAAACGTAAAAATCTAGGTATTCCAAAAAGATTGTAATGAAATAGAAAGCACTAAAAATCAGACGAATTTCCTTTTAAAAAAACAAAACGTCAATTTACGAATTTTTATATCCGGTGTTATACTATTTGATCGATAATGTTCTCTTCTCACCTCCCCCACACTGAAACCATCCCTGCGGCTAATTTTAATCGTTATTGTTTGAAAAATGAGCCATAAGCTCAGTCCCAATTCGAGCTGAAATCAAACCATCGTCCTCCTAACACGATGCGATTACTTATTTCCACCCTGAATAATGATTTTCAATTATTAACACGAAAGTGAATAAACGACGAGGGGTAAAAAACGATAAACATGGTCGTATATTTAAATTCAGCCATCTCCTCGACGATTATTTCACTCAAATCATGGTGCCAAAGAAATAAATGAAACCGTTGAGAAAAAAATTGATTGAGATATTTTCGAGTAAATTTTCATCTTATTCTTCGAATCGGAGATGCTGATGATCTATCAATGTATTTCGGGTGAAAAATACCTTCGAATTTATTCCATCGCCAAAGTAGATATTATTAATGCCTACGTGAAATAAATTTGAAAAACGGAATAACATTTTTTTTAGACTTCGAAATAAGAACCAGCACAGTGGTACCATACAAATGCTCGACGATACTCGGAATATTTATGTATAAAGACGAACGCGACTGCGACGCCCGCTCGAGCCTCAGCTTCGTATTTAAACGCTAGGAATTTTCTAATATTTTTTATTTTTCACTATTTTCGCGTCGCTCGTACAGCCGGAAAAAACACGCGAAAAATTTTCCAACTTCTAAGGAAACTGTACCCGCGACGTTCTTTTTTTTTTGTCGTCTTGTCTTCAAAGTTATACGTAACGTATACGAGACTGAGAAAGTATATGTACCTCCGATGATATAAACGAAACAACGAAGGGGGAAAAGAAGAGGAAAGAGGAATACGACTACGACGACTAACGTTTTTAAAATAACCATGACGAGTTTTATTCGCCCCAAAATGTTTTTCTTTGACGAATTGGCCTTTGAAATGATTTTTCTTTTGTAACGTATTGTATACTATTATAAAGGAATTGTACGAAAGGCCAAAATACGTACATGAAAGAATTTTATGGCAAAAAAATTTCGTGGTATTTGGTGTGCTGACGTGATGTCGTGGAAACATGTATGTATTACAAAATTTCACAGACGGATTGTGGAATTCTTTTAGGGCGAATTTTACATGCGGAGGAACGACGACCGATATAGATAGAAATATGTAATTTCATGGTCAACCGATGACATTTAGGCTGGGTCTTTGAAGTGAATTATCGATGAACCACTCCCATAGTGGGATACCACTTTGCAGAATCAAGATTTACGATATTGAGGCAGGAGGTAGTGTCGTGTGACGATATTTTTTGCTTTTTGTTCAACTTTTTTTATACTTGGAATAGGAAATGAAATCGAGCGCCAGTAAAGAGGTTTGAATGGGAGGGGGAAGAAATAAACAAAATCGCAATCGAATGGAATTGATTTTGAAAGTATTATACTAGGGGAAAATGGCGAAATTTTTCAGTGTTTATAAAAATTCAAAAATTCAATTTTTCGAATTTTTCAAAATTTACATTTTTTTTTATTTTCTTACCCTGCATGGCAACTCCTTTCAAAAAATTGAAAAAATTAGAAAAATCAATGCTGCTACGTACATTTTTCAAGTTTTCCAGACCCTTTACGTTAACAAACTCAAGATTTTTCAACTTTTAAAAAATTCTCCATTTTTTTCATAGATTTATTTTTGTTGTCCACGAATTTTTAGACTTCTTGTGAATTTCAGAGCTAAATTTTCAATTTTTTTAAGTACTATTTTTCGACATACTCTGAAAATCTCCATTTTTTCGACTTCTCGACTTGGTAAAAAAAACTTGTTTTTGAATTTGTCATGTCGGTAAATTTTTCTCCACAGGTGGTGAGGTCGTTTTAGAAATATGTAGGTGAAAATAAACAAAATTGAAATTGAAAATAAATCGATAATGAATTATCCTTTATCAGAGGAACCACTTTTCCCTTATAAAAACTTACAATGGAGCCATTCGAGGTGCCAGCCTCCGATATGAACTGGAATGGGATTTTCGGAAAAAGCAGAAGAGTTCAATTTTTTATTTTTTGCGGAGTTTTGAAAATTTATTTTTTGCAACGAAAAATGTGTTTTTTAAAAAAAGGTACTTTTTAAATTAAATTAGTGAAAATCTGGACCTTTGTCTTATAGTGACCTCCTTGAAAGTAAATTTCATCATTTCCAATTATTCTGGAACTTCCAGCAAGATTTCTCAAATGTATTTTGGTTAGCTTTAAAATCCTGTTCTTCTTCAAAGAATTTCTCCACAAAGTACAGAAATCAAGTAGAAAATCTAAAACTCAACTTCTCGTTTTCCTTTGAGTAGCTTAACAGAAAAAAATATTCTCCTGTCGTAATTCCAACACGAATACTTAGGTGTATTTTTCTTACGAATATTTTACTTTTCAACATTTAAATTCAAATGCCTGCTTATTTTAAAAATCGCATCAATGTGTCAACCTAAGAACCTCAACAAAGATCGATTGTTTGGTTAAAATACTCAAAAATGTGGGAATTTGAATTTTATTTCCCTAAGCTGAATTCTATGCTTTGAAGAAAAGTTCAAAAGTATCTATTGGAAAAAATTAGAATCGCTTTGGAGACTTCAGAATGATTAAAAAAAATTCAGTTCGGTTCAAAAGAAAATGATTTTAGGCGAAGTGTTGATTTTTATCAATTTTACTGAGATTTTGGGGACATAGTCGTAAGTAGGTAAGTACTTAGTTAATTTTCATATTTTCAGAAATTTACTAGAAGTCAAAAAATCTGATTGGGCAGCTGAAATTTTAATTACGGAAATCTTGGAATTTAGTTTTTTCCAAAATCTTTCTCTCGTTCAAATATATTGAAGGAATGATTATTTTTTGCTCAATTTTTTTCCAATTTTAAAAGTACCTAATTAATTCCGTGAATGAACTTCAAAAAAAAAAAAAAAAAAAAACGAAAAACGAACCTACTCAAAGCACTATAGGAGATAATCTTCTGATACCGATTTTTATATACTTTTCGAAATATACATTACATTACATTACATTACATTACTTCTCTATTATGAGAAAAAACTTCATTTATTCCGGCGAATAACTTACCTACTCATGTTTACATTATTTTAAAGGAACAAAAGCCCTATTGAAAAAATTGGAACAAAACATATTTTTAATCATGAAAAAGAACGGTACCGGTACCTTCAAAATTAACTTAATAAATTTCCGCTCGCTGATTTTTTTCATAATTTGAAAATTTGAAGGATTGAAAAAATATTAAATGAATACCCAGGAAACATTTTTTAGACACCAAACCAACAGGTCTGAGTCATTATGATCATGTCTTCTGAGATCTGTTCATGCAAGAAATTTAGCCTCTCATGAGCAGACGGCTGTAGGTGAGTTGATTCCCAAAGAAATATTTGTGGAAAAATACAGGGGAATTGATTCCCATTTTTTTTTTTTTGAGATATACGAATTGATTCCCTTTTTTTCAAGAGTGAATGTGCGAATTGATTCCCATTTCATTGGCAGGGTATGTATGAATTGATTCCCACTTTATTTTCCAAAGAAGGAATTTTTCAGGAGAGCGAATTAATATGCACAAAACGTTTCTACGGCTTAAAATTAGGTTCAGCAAATGTTGGTTTGTTTCAAAATGTGGATTTGGGGCCTACAGAGCAGGTTTCACTCCAGTTCTCAAGAATTGAAATGAAAAATTTTCCCATCTGGATGCGCTTATGCTTGGGAATTTTTTAATCGCAGTTTCGGAAATAAAATTTTACGAAAAAAACAATGGTGTTATTTATTTTGGATTTAAAAAATTATTTCAACACCTTTTTTGTGTTTTCTAAATAAAAAGCTCGAAAACTTCGAAGATCTGTGATTTAGAAACATATGGGGAAATTTTTCATTTCAATTCTTGAGAACTGGAATGAAACCTGCTCTGTAGGCCCCAAATCCACATTTTGGAACAAACCAACATTTGCTGAACCTAATTATAAGTCGTAGAAACGTTTTGTGCATATTAATTCGCTCCCCTGAAAAATTCGTTTGTTGAAAGAGGTTGGAAATCAATTCGTATATACCCCTGAAAAAAAGGGGGAATCAATTCGTACATACCACTGGAAAAAAAAATGGGAATCAATTCGGACATTTCAGAAAAAAAAATGGGAATCAATTAGAACCTTTTTCAAAGCTGGGAATCAACTCACTATCTCCCGAGCAGGCATGAGCAATTATGGCTTTGTAACAATGGAAATATGTTCAAAAACCTTATTTTTATTAACCTGCTCATAGAACTCCTCAAATGCGTTCAATTTTCAGATTTTCTCATAATTTTTCCCCGGATAGTACTTCGAAAGCTAACAAAATTTGGCTCAGATGATTTTTGTTTCTCTTATCTTAGGATTGAAAATGAATGAGCTAAGTAAACTTTAAAAAATTCAAATTTCTACAGCTTCATTCATTTCAAATGTTACTGCGTGGGTCTGTTTTATTTTGATGACAGTCGAGTTTAAATTTTTAAATATTCATCATTCAATTTCAAAAATTTCAAAATTTTTCTAAAAACTGCAGAAATTAACTTCCTGGACCAAAGATCAAGTACAATCACTTCCGGGTCCAGGGGTCTGGACCCCCCCTGGCGCCAGAAACTTACGTGAAAAGGTGCCTTTTTGGAGCATGAAAAATCTAATTCTCTCAAAGCTTCGCCCTCGCTTCGCTCGGGCATGAAAGAAATCACATTTGATAATTATGTATAGTCAGGAATTTACGTAAAAAATGCCTTTTTGAAGCATTAAAAATCAAATTTTCTCAAAACTTCGCCCTGGCTTCGCTCGGGCATGAAAGAAATTACCAATTCTATAAGCTGTTTGAATCAACTATGCCAAAAATAGTTCCCGTTTGATATTCCAAGTCTCCATCAGTCCATACCCACTTTGCACCCTCCCCAAAAAAGCTTCTGACGCCAATTCTTGGATTTATTGGGTATTTGTATTGGTTTTTAAGGCCAAAATAATTAGTACCTATGTAAGTTGTTTGTTCCAAGATTACATTTTCATCAGTTTTTTTCCTTAAACGTGCTATGCAAATCGCATGAAAATTTAATAAAGTTTGAATTGTGTGTTTTTATAGTAAAAGGAAATTTGATGGGGGGGAGGGTGTTGAGGTGAACTTGCAATTTCTCAAAAATCATGAAATTTCGGACCCCCTCCTTGAAAAATTTCTGGCCACGCCACTGACTTCCATTCAAAAACGTCAACATGAAAACCCAATTTTGGCATAATTTCTGGACGGACAAATTGAAATGTAAGTACAGGGTCAATTTTTGAAATTTTTTGGAAAATATTTTTTTCACTTAAAACAGCTATAGCTTAACTATGTCAACAAATTTAAAAATTCAATTAAACAGAGAATTCTTGGAAGGGACGGATTCCTCTCTTAAATTAACGGTAATCTACAAACGTGCTCAATTTGTAAATTAAAGGAAAATTGCCCATATTCAGTGATAAACAAATCAGCAGTATTTCATCAGCATTATGTTTATTTGGTTTAAAGGAAAAATTCGTCAAATATAACTTTTTTCATTATAAATGATACAGAAAAAAGCAACGCCCCGACCATATATTTCCCAGTAGAATATGCAATCAAAAAATTTCCCCAATCAAATTACGAAATTTTTTTTCCGAAATCTTAAATTGGTTTTTGGGTAATGTAAATTTACACACTGGTAAGAAAAAAAAGGTAATACATCAGGGTTTATAATCAACTTTTAATTTGACTGACATAAAATTTAAATGGGGAAACGTTCACCTGAAAACAAAGCTAGAATTTGATTTAAGAGTGATAAAATTGATTTCTACACATTTCAGAGAAATTTGAAATACTGGAGAAAATCAAAATCCTACTGGAGGCTCCAAATTGACTGGAAATTGTGAAATTCAGTCTTCGGAGATAATATTGTAATCTGCGAACCTAATTTTTACCAATTTTACTGGAAAATAATTTTTTCAATAGATACACAAATAAAAAATTATGACTTAATTTTTTTTTAATTCAACAAAAATTGAAAAATCACCTCTGACAGATGAATTTTGGCCAAAGGGATTTTCGGGCAATTTCTTTCTAAAAATCTCACTCTCACCAAACGATCCCTCCACGTATTCTCGTAAATTCATCAAACTGTAAAATTGACCATCATTCAATCGATCAATCCTCAAATCCGCAATATTTCATCAGCATGTACTTATAGGATTTAAAGAACTAAATCCTCTCAAAATACTCCATACTCTTTACATTTACAACTATATTCACAATGACAGCAAAAAACCGCACACCACCGCCCACCACGTCAACTGCATCTCCTCCAAGGTACGAATACTTCTTTAAATCGAATAAAACGTGCTTCCGCAATAAAATTACGGGTATTTCGTACGTATTTCGCGGAACTCATTCACATAAGTGGTACATTTTCCCGGGTATTAAAAATTACCACACATGGAGAGAAAAAAAAAGAGGTAATACATCAGGGGATTCGATAATAATCAAAACAAATACCCCAAGAATGCAACTGCATCTTACGCGGCCGCCTCCATCCGACGCAATAATTCCAAATGTAATTTCAACCGAACCGAAAAAAATACCCTACATTTTATACAAACAAATATAAGTAATTCTTCACCATATTCCGCACACAGCGAATAACACCGCCGGAGCAACGCATCGAATAAACTACATCTCGAGCTCGAGCTTGGGCGACTCGATCGCGTGGAATTCGTTTTCGCTAATACGACCAATAATAAAACGGTAAAACTTTGATTTATTTCGCTGTTATTATGGTAAATCTGCAGACACACGCCATGCAGTATGCTCGTATTCAATATAAATGTACGTAAAAAGTCACCGACAATTTTCATCTTTATTTATCGCGAAACAACGCGATTCATATTTTAATATGTATTACGACGCTTTCGAGTCCCACGACCAATGTTCACCATCCAGCCATACTTTACGCCAATTCCAAGAAGGTAATGACGAAACACTGTAAAGTCCTCGGGCGAAAGCTTATTTCCGAACGTGTAATGACGAATTCATGTCCCCGTATTTCCAATAATGTCGCCGACGATTACGAAACACGAGGCGAAAAAAAAATTTACATGGAAATTCGAATACCATTTCGGTACAATTATTCGCCCCCGAAGCGATACTAAGTCGTGGTACTTGTAAAATAAGCCATACGGCATACTCACCTATGATGGTTAAATTTACATTGTAATTCCTCGTCGGCGACGCTTTAAAATCGACACGACACCGGTATAATCCTCGATTCGATTCTTTGACCGATTTCAATGTAAAAATGGATATGTCGCCGTTTTCATTAAAATTAAACGTCGCCTGAGTACCTAAGCTGTGGATATCGTACCAATGCTTCGTCTCGTTTCGATGATCGAATCTGTAAAATAAGAAAAAAATTACATAAGGGAATGAAAATACGGTCGTGAATTTTTTGCTCGTCGTATTAAGCTTATTGATAAGAGGCTTTTTGCTTTTTACTCGAAAAAATCCCATTGAAAGCCTGTCAACGTATCTCAAATAATTTTCTCGACTAGATCATGCGAGAACCTAAATCGCAACTAATGTAAGCCGAATGGTGATGTTTTCCTTTAATAAATGCGAACGCCTATAGCTTGTCTTCTCGCGAGAAAAAAGGTTACCAGAAATTTTCCGCCGTCGCTATATCGTACATAGCTGCGTCTTTCAAACGGTGTTATTTCGATAACCTTTATAGCGACTATGTACAGTATGATGTGGATTTCGGTAAATTTCGCCTTCCTCGTATTTTTCTCGTTTTTTTTTTTTTTTTTCGTATAACCGGAGAAACTGGAGAAACCGGGTATGCGACGTAGTTAGGTGAAAATTTTCAGGAATTTTTCATTTCGTGTACGGGCCTTGTGATGGAAAATTTTTCACCAAGTTTGTATATAATTTTTTTCTCGTCTGGGGGAAAATTAGCTGCCCAAAGAACGAAGAGTAATTCGTCGTGCGATTCGGTATCATTTCGAGATGAGAAATTCGAATGTAGAAAAAAAATTTGGGAAATTATGAAAAATTTTTACATCGCTGGAAGGTAGAAGTATAATTTATCTGTGTAGAAGTTGTTGTAGGAGTTGCTCAAATTGCTGATGATTTCAACTTTTCAGCGAGTTAATTACTTGGAAACTTATAATGGCAATGAAAGAGAAAAAATTGTTGATTTTAAGTACGAAGTTTTCTGAAAAATATTTACTTGGAAAATTAGGTAAAAGTGGTAACTAAATGTAGCCCTTGGATGGATATCATTAGGCGAATTTCAAAATAGGTACCTACCTAAGAAAAACTTTCAAGAATAAACATTTATAATCGCTCTTGAAATGCAATTTTTGAAAAATTTTACAGTTGAAAAGTTCCATCAGTTTTTAGAACTGGTAATTCAGGTCTTTATAGGCAATTTTGAAAATGAAAATCAGTCAATTTGGAAAATAAAATTTTCAGTTTTAACTTAAGAAACCGGGTATTTTAGCCAATATTGAAAATCAATGTTTTTTTTTCAAGTTACCTAAGTTTCAAGTAAGTATTTAAATTTTAGAAAACAGACAATTTCATAGGAGCATTGAGATTTGATAATTGTACAAAATTCAGAAATCAAGGCTAAAATAAAAAAAAAATCAGATTCAGGTCAATTTTGAAAATAAAAATCAATAATTTAGATCAATTCAATGTGTAAACTGGAAAATAAATTTTTCAGTTCAAACTTATAGTCCAGTCATTTCAGTTGTTGACCCTCCAAAAATTAAATCCTGATTTTTTTTTTCGCGTTTTACGTTCGTAATGGTCCACTACATAACATACTAAAATGGACACCCCACAACCCTCCGCTACTCCAAGGAGAGGGATAAATGTCTGTTAAAAACCGGTTTTTCGTGAATATCTCCTCAAATAAGCCTCGAAATTGAAAAATAGTTATGATCAATCTTGTTCTACGTGTAATTTCCAATCAGAAAGTTTTTTTGTTTTTTCAAAAACACTCACTTCCTTGACCAAAAATTGAGGGTAAAAACCACTGATTTTTCAACAATTTACAGCATTTTTTTGAAAAAATCGAAACTTTTTTGAATATCTCCTCAAATAAGCCTCAAAATGGAAAAATTGTTATGAACAATCATGTTCTACGTGTAATTTTGCATCAGACAGGTTCGTTTTTTTTTCGAAAACACCCACTTCTTTGCCCAAAAATTAAGAGTGAAAAACGACTATTTCTCCAATATTTACAGTATGTTCGGAAATGATGGAAATACGAAGTTGAAAGTACCCAAAATTATACCACCAGTGAAGAGTCGATGTTATTGCTTATTATTGGTGATACGAAACATTGCTTTGCGCGCGTTGTAAGGATTTAAAAACGATATTTTCAGCTTCGTATTTCCATCATTTCTAAAAATACTGTAAATATTGGAAAACTAGGCGTTTTTCACTCTTAATTTTTGGGCAAAGAAGTGGGTGTTTTCGAAAAAAAAATCGAACCTGTCTGATAGAAAATTGCACGTAGAACATGATTGTTCATAACAATTTTTCCATTTTGAGGCTTATTCGAGGAGAAATTTACAAAAGTTTCGACTTTTTCAAAAAATGCTGTAAATTGTTGAAAAATAGGTGTTTTTACCCTAAATTTTTGGTCAAGGAAGTGAGTGTTTTTGAAAAAACAAAAAAACTTTCTGATTGGAAATTACACGTAGAACAAGATTGATCATAACTATTTTTCAATTTTGAGGCTTATTTGAGGAGATATTCACGAAAAACCGGTTTTTAACAGACATTTACCCCTCTCCTTAGAGTAGTGGAGGGTTGTGGGGTGTCCATTTTAGTATGTTGTGTAGTGGACCATTACGAACGTAAAACGCGAAAAAAAATCAAGATTTAATTTTTGGGGGGTTTGGTAAATTTTTTCTCTTATTCGCCAGGGCTATTAAAAACCCGAGTATTTTAGTCAATATTGAGAATAAACGTTTTTTTTTTCAAGGTACCTACCTAAGTTTTAAGTAGGTATTTAAATTTTAGAATACAGACAATTTCATAGAAGCATTGAGATTTGATGATTGCACAAAATTCAGAAATCTAGGCTGAAATCAACCAAAAATTCAAGATTCATCAGGTCAATTTTGAAAATTGATAACATTTTTTGAATACCTACTCCGAAGTTGAAAAGCAACGATCCAAAACTATATTTTGAACCAGAAAACATTTAATCACCAACCATAAGCGCACCCAGAAATTATTTAAGGAAGGGGCCCAGAATTCTGGAAAAACTAGTGGGGGGGGGGGGTGAAATTTCAATGAAAAAGTTCAGCAACTTGTTATTTCAGTGGCGCTGACGTAGTCAGGGTATTTTCGGTAGGTTGATAATTCATAAACAGATTTGAGCCAAGTAAATTAAAAAATTACAGAATTTCTGTTATTTTTCACTGATTTTTCAGCCAAAATTATTGATTTTTTCTGACAAACTGGGAATTTAATGAGAAATTAGCAAGATCAGTGAAAAATCATCAATTTTTAAAATAGAAGGATCAAAATACTACCCGAGCGAAGCGAGGGCAAAATTTAAAAAAAATCATGTTTCAAGGGCAAAAAATTTACTTTTTTCACATTTTTGCAATAAAAAAATCTTCTGTCTGAGCTTAAGGGAGGGCTCAAGCCCCCTGAGCCCTCCTGGGTGCGCTACCAAAGAAAATTTCAAAAAAAAACGTTTAAAAATACCCAACTTCCTCAGGATTTTATTCTTCAAGCTGAAAAACTTGAATTTTTTTCAAAAATCATCTCCTTATCAAATTATTTAGGTAAGTATATTCCAATTCTTTTATGAGAATTGAATAAAAAGAAGAATCCAGCCTGAGAAAAGCGGAGGGGGAGGAGGTGTTTAGAAAATGGAAACTTTAATTACCAATAAAGACTATTATCACACTTTGAGGTCCAACAGCACGAATTTTTTCGAGAAGTCTCCCATTCAAAGTAAAGTACGAGAACCTCGCTGATTTTGGTCACCAACCAGGAAATGTTATTTTTTTCACTTCATGCAACGGTTATGTAGAATTGAACGATTTTTGCAAATAACTTCACACACTTGAATTTAAAAAAAAAAAAGATTAAAAAATATTCTTAAACTTATTTTCAAAGAATAATGCAAATCAACGTCAATTTCACGTGTCAAGACAAATGACTGAATGCAATTTTTCAGCTCAATTCTATTCCACAGATTTTACATTTTTATAACTATATTTCCACTGAAAATGATTACCATATCTCGACTGATGAATATCATCACTTTCTAGGCATCCTGCATTTTTCATATTTTTCGCTCACAAGAAAGAATTACGATCGACTTTATTAAAAAAAAAAACTCCATTTTTGACATATCATTACAAGTTGCTAAAAATCCGAGCACATATTCGTTTCGAAATGGGAAATACCCCCTTTCTTCAGTAAAATATACGCAGCTACGCACATCAGACAAGATAAATTCACGTCTTCTCACACATGTTCATTGAACTCGGCGAGCATCAGCATCGCAACATAGCGAGATTTAAAAAAAACATTCTTCACGCGTCCGAATAATATTTACGATTCTTTTGAAACAGAGCAAATTTGTAAATCACGTTTACCTCGCCATTTTTTTCACCGAGTTTGGTTGGTATTGATAAGCATATAAATTACCAGCACGTCAAACGATAGACATTTCCGACATTTCGGCTTCGCGGAAAATATTTCCTCCGAAGGAAGGGAGAACAGAAGGGAGAGCGAAAAGCCATATCGAAATTTAATATTTTTCGGGATCATCGCATCTCGCCTTCCAGTACAACTACGACGACCAATAGGTGTACATATTTACTCGTATATGCCTCATTTAAATCACGAAAATCTCGATTTTCCGCATCAATGCGTCCGCGCTCTCTGTACACATACGAAATGCACGTCAGCGAAGAGGTATTTTAATAACTCGCGAGCTCCGAGTGTTGAAAAAAAAGCACCGGCGTACGGAATAGACCGGAATTAAAACGAATTTATATTTGCGTTGGGTGCTCGGCTGGGTTGGATTGTCGAGATGAAAAAAATTATGTACATCAAGAATAAAACACGTGAAATGAGTTGCAATTTTTAAATGTGTTTTTTTCCATTTTTCACATCGGTTTACATGCGTTAACTCCCCCGGCTCCGGTTCCCTTGCCCATCGAGCTAACGGTCTCTCGACGAATTCGCGGATATAATTTTTTAAAACGCACGTACTTAATGGGCTTTTCTGGTGTGTTTTTCGCTTATTTGTATATGGTTCAGAAATTACATCTTGTATTGTACGATGTGGCTTAGGTACTTGTACGATACTCTTACGACACCCCTCTCAGCCAGGATCTGCCTTTTTCGCAGAAATTAGATTTTACGCTTAATTGAACCCTTCATCTGAGCCATGGACTCTTCCACTAGTCGAATAATTTTTAAATCAGTCTAACAAAGTACAGTATGACACAGAAGTCTTGGTCACTGGAAACACTTTTCAATATCTCAGAATTTAAAAGAGATACCAAGACTATTCAAACAGCAGTGTGTTCCTGGCGTCGAGGACATTGAAGATCGATAATCAAACTTTCAGACCGACCTATAGGGTGTCTACAAAATGAGAAACTGGTTTGGGTCAAAAAATGGGGGTCCAGTTTTTTTTATTGAGATAGTCTACAAATTGACGCAATTAAAATGTGATACTTTTTTTTGAAACCGGTTCAGCAGTTTCGAACCAGTTGTCCATAATATCCGAAAAAGTGAAGATAAAAAAAAAAGTTTGAAATAATAGTTGTAGAGAATTGAAAAACAAATATTTTTTGTTCCCCAACTTTTTTTCTATCTTGTAATGGAAAGGAGTTGTACGACATAAGGTTTGAGTATAATTTTTGATATCTTCAATTTTTCGGAACCGGTTGTTTCTTTGATAATGTTTTTCACAAGTCAATAATCGGTCATCAAAAAGTGGAGATTTCAAAAAAAAAAAAAAAAAACAGGAGTTGTAGAGAATTAAAGACCAAACATTTTACGTTCTGCAATTTTTTTTCCATCTTGCAATGGAGAAGAGTTATGGCTTGAAAAACAAAAAAAGTGTGAAATAAAAGTAGTAGAGAACTAAAAACTGAACATTTTACATTCTGCAATTTTTTTTTCATCTAGCAATGGAGAAGAGCTATGACTTGAAAAACAAAAAATTATATCAAACCTTTTGCACGACCCATGTTATGGGAAACTGAAACTGATGACTGAAAAAAACTGTAACTGAAATATTGAAAAACAGAAACTGAAACTGAAACTGAAATGAACTTCAGAGTCGAGTTTCAGTTTTTTGAAAAATTTTGTATTTTATTACACAGGTCGGGACAAGATTTTTGTGTCTGGGTTCCGATTGCCAAATTTTGGTTGCTTTCAGGGTTATGCCGAATTTCGTTCATTTTGATTCGAATCACGAATTTTTTTCAAATCTTTCATTGACAATTTTTAATCGTGAAATTTACTCTTAATTTTTTTCGTAAGTATCTTAATATTTTTTTCAACATTTTAAAATTTTTACCAAATTTTGATTTTTTTACGTTTTTTAACTCTTGAAATTTTCTCTCCTAATTTTTTCCAACATCGAATTATTTTCTCAAACCTTCCCCTACTTCGAATTTTTCTGAGAATTTTCATTGTTTTTAATTGAATTCAAAATTATTTTTCCAACCCAGGACTTTTCTCAATTTTTTTCAACTTTGAATTAATTTTTCTCATAAATTCTGAATTTCGTTTCCCACTTTCCCACCCAAAAGAAATCTTCAATATGAATGAATGAATGAATGAATGAATGAATGAATGAAATGAAATCTTTTGGGGGGGTGGGAAAGTGGGAAACAAAATTCAGAATTTATGAGAAAAATTAATTCAAAGTTGAAAAAAATTGAGAAAAGTCCTAGGATGGAAAAATAATTTTGAATTTAAGCGAAAAAAAAAAATCGAAGAAAAAATTCGAAGTAGGAAAAGGTTTGAGAAAATAATTTGGATTTAGATTTGGAAAAAATTAGGAGAAAAAATTTCAAGAGTTGAAAAATGTCAACAAAAAATTTACTATCTGGTAGAAGCGGTTAGATATTTTTGAAAGGCACAGTTTTCGAAATATTTTCGAGTAAATTTTCTATTGAAAATTTTCACTCCAAAACTTCAACTTGGAACGGGTTTTCCAACAACTAATTTCAAATTCTTACAATAAAATCGTCAATTTTGCACGAAAAAAGCCAAAAAAGGTCACTAATAGCTCATTTGAAATATAATTTTAAATGGATCAAAAATTCAGTAAATACTTTTGAAACCAATTGGTCACTTTTTCTAAAAAAAACATCTCAAATAGATAATAAATTTTCAGCAAATGCAAAAGGAAAAAAATCTGAAAAAACTGAAAACTGAAACTAAAAAATTTTAAAAATTGAAACTGAACTAAAACTAAAAACTGAAACTGATATCATTTCAGTTTCCCATCACTGGCACGACCACTTCTTTCCATTGCAAGATGGAAAAAAAAGTTATGGAACAAAAAATGTTTGTTTTTTAATTCTCTACAACTTTTATTTCAAACTTTTTTTTATATTTCCACTTTCTCGGATATTATTGATAATTGGTTCGAATCTGCTGAACCGGTTTCAAAAAAAACATGTCACATTTAATCGTGTCAGTGTGCGGACTTTACCTCAATAAAAAAAAATTGACCCCCATTTTTGACCCAAACCGGTTTCTCAATTTATGGACACCCCATAGGTCGGGCTACAAGTTTGAGTATCGATCTTCAATGTTCTCGACGCCATCCAGGAACACATGGCTGTTTGAACCGTCTTGGTAATTATTTTCAGTTCTGAGATATTGAAAAGTGTTTCAAGTGACCAAGACTTCTGTGTCATACTGTATGAACACCTCGGGATGGAAAAATCCTCGCTCCTTCAACGAAGAAGCTTGGCAACCTAACAAACAACAGCCTCGATCTTTAACGATGAAAATATTCCATAGGACTTGTTGGTTTTTCATTGAGGAAATGGAAAAGGGGGAAGGAGGGAAAGAGGGAAAGAAAACCTCATCCACGATATCTCGTTAATTTAAGAAAAATTACAAATATTTCGTCCAAACAAGCAGACTACGACAAATTTCAGCCATTATTAAAAAATTTTAATGAAAAATAAGCGGAATAATGACGAGGGTTTTTGCCAAAGATTGAAGTCGCCTTAGGCGGGTACGAGGTTCGAAAAATTTCATTGTCGCGTCGAAAGACTTTACTGAGTACCTTAACACGACCAAACGGAAAATAAAAGTGACTTTTCACATATTCGTATGCCTTTATTAGGATTAAGCTCCGGTCCGTTGATCTTTCCATTTCCACGCATGCAAGAAGACTTTCAAGAAAGTTTGCCGGTCGGCTGTCTCGAACGCTGTTTAAATTAAATTTAGCCTACAATGCCGAAATGAAGACATTTCTCGACTTATAAATTGTTCGAAAATCGACGACGCTCGAGTATTAAAAGCCTCGTCCGAATATCAACCATGCTCGCCCGATAAAAATACCCGACCTTTTAATCGAATTAACTCGGATTTATGATGCGCTTCGTGGTGTCACTTAATTTCATGTTGGGTGAGAATTCGTAGACGCCGCAAAGCGTTTTTATAGGATACGTATTTATAAAGAGACGATAGCGATATTCAGAAGTGGATGAGGTCTTTTGTGAGAAAATTTTTTGACAAGTTTATTACCATATAGTTCTTTATTTTCATAAACCGTCGGAATTTTTTCGTAGTCCTTATTTGAACTGTCAATAAATATTTAGAAGATGGGAGAAGGGTGGAGAGGAATTTTTTGCTACAGTTTTCTGTGTATTTGCCAATGCCGTACATTGTACTTATTCAAAATAATAGGAAAAATGTTTTAAGTAGAATTTCCATTATCAGCTAAAAAGGTTCTTTATTAAATTAAATTTTTATTTATGGAAGAATTTCTAATATACGATTTGCTTTTTGTATTGAAGAGAAAAATGCGGAATGGTCCAATGAAGATGTACAGAGGAGATGAAAATTATTTCGACCAGGAAAACGATAAATTTTTTCGTGAACAATTTTCCTCATAATTTTATAAATATTTCTGAGTACTTACGTTGATTTGGTCGAAATTCAAAATTAATCAAAAGTAATTTTTACGATTGAAAAATGGCAAAAAATTATCTACTGATAATTTTTGCTAAGAAAATGTGATTCATTTGGTAGCTAACAAAAGTCCAGTTTTCAAAATTGACCCGAAATCTGAGGTGATCAACGACTCGGGATTATTAAAAAATCACACTTCAATCACAAAGATTTAGACTTTTTGATGAGTATCCATTCGAAGATCGAAAAAATTTAGGTGGTTATGGATGAATTTCAAAAATCCAAAAAATAATCTTTTCGACTTATTTGCGAATATTGATTTCGAAACTGACGTCAATTTTTGGCGTTGATGATTCATACATCAGATATCGTCAATTTTTGTCTAAAAAAATACGATTTTTGAAGCAGCGAGGACAGTTTTTTTCTCGTAAAAATTCCAATTTTTGGTAACATTTGCCATGTTTGAGAAAATTACCATTTTCACAATAAAAATGGACAATTCTGGGAAGAACTGCTGCTTTTTAGCAAAAATTCTAATTTTAAGTAGCAATTGCCATTTTTGTTAACAATTGATATTTTCAGTAAAAATTGGCATTTTTGGTAAATATAGAAATTTTGGGTAAAAATTTGAATGCAAAAATTTGATTTGACTTGAAAAAAATGATTGTTTTTTATCAAAATGGTCAAAAATCTTGCTCTCATCGAGCTAACGTAAGCCAAGCCAAGTAGAGCCATGTTGAGCGAATCCCAGCCCAGACAATCAAAGCCAAAATTGACATAATTTTCACCAAAATTGGTAATTATACCAAAAACATAAATTTTTCGTAAAAATTGGCATTTTTAGTAAGAATTGACAATAATGGGAAGATTTGCTACTTTTTGAAAAAAAATCAATGTTTAGAAATGATGGCAATTTTTGGTAAAAATAGATAATGTAGTGAAAGTTGTCATTTTTCATGGGTAAAAATGGCCATTTTAGAGCAATTTTCTCAATTTCTGGTAGCAATCTTTCAATTATTGGTAGAATTTGTCCCCGTCTTGAGAAATACTAAAATTTTACAAAATTGTATTGATTTTGAAACATTTTATAGTTTTTGAAAAAAATTACCGAATTTTAGTAAATAGAGCAATCTCTTAGAAAATTATAAAGTATTGGAAAAAAAAACATTCCAGTATTGAGAAGTCGTTCAATTTTCAGAACATTGGTCATGTTTCTAAAAAATCTTCAATGTTTAAAAAAACGCGATTTTTAAATAATTGAACAGGCATGATTAGTGAAAATTATTTTCATCCCAAAACTCATCTCTCCTTCGGAAGCTCGGAAAAAGCGAGGCATGATTCGTGAAAAAGATTCTCATCTCAAGGGTCATCTTACGTTCGGAAAAATCGTGATATGATTTGTGAAAATGATTTTTATTTCAAGGTCATTGCACCTTCAGAAGTTCGTTAAAATCATGGGGTGATTTTGTGTAAATTATTTTCATCACAGGGGTCATCTAAGCCAGGAAAAATCATGGAATGATTTCTAAAAATAATTTCCATCCAAAGGCCATTCAAAGGCCAGGAATAATCATAGTATGTTTTGTGAAAATAATTTTCATCCCAAAGGTCATCAAATGCCAGGGAAAACCATGAGATCATTTGTGAAAATAATTTTCATCCCAAAGGTCATCAAATGCCAGGGAAAACCATGGTATGATTTGTGAAAATGATTTTCCTCCAAAAGGTCATCAAAGGCCAGGGAAAAATCGTGAGATGATTTGTAAAAATTATTTTGATCCTGAAGGTTATCTCACCCACGAAAACTCGAAAAAGTGTGGGATAATTTATGAAAAGGATTTTAATCTCAAACGTCATCTCAGTTTTTTCATCTCCTAAGAAATATTTTCTCAACTTCGAAATCCCCCCCCCCCCCCCTAAAAAATCTATTCTCAGATTTAACATTTTTCGCGAGATTTTTTTACTCAAAATAGTTTAGGTATAGCACCTAGAGAAGAAGTAAAGAAATTTTTCATCATCAAAATACATGAAAAATAACGAAAGATAACTTTTTGGATGAAAACTTGTCTCACTTCTCAGCCCATAATTTTTCGTCGTTTTTTTACACAAAAGTGAATGAATGAAAAATATACGTTGAAAATATTTAATTAGGTACCTATGATCGGACCAATTGAAAGTTCAAGTCGAGAGAAAAAAAATGATATACACTTTTGCACAACTCAAGTATTGCAGGGACTATAATATTGAATTTTTTATAAAATATTGTAAAATTTTCCATTTTGGTTAATTTTTTTACTCCTTCAAAATTCAAATCAGGCAAAAAGTGTAAACCATCAATTGATCACATCGAATGATAATTTCTAGGAAAAAAATTCCTCCATTCAGAACACGTAAGGTAAAAATGTGAGTCAAAAATTTTGAAATTTTCACAGACAACATGTTAGTGGGTAGGTGTATACGTGAGAATTTTTTCAATTTTTTTACGCATATTTGGGAGGTTTTGGAGGTTTGAAAATTTCAAAAATTCGTGGAAAAAATCGGGGGGAGGGGCCGATGACTGGTTTTTTTTTTTAAAAGTTGGTCTTACTCTTAGGTATAAAATTTTTTTTCAGACCTCGAGGGGGGGAGGTGGAACATGGTCAGGAGAAATGAACTTTGAAAAACTCGTTTTTTTCGCGAGTTACCCTCCGAAGATATGTATTTTTCAATTTTGGACATATACGGCCATTTTATTCGGGTTAGGGTGGGGGGATGGAGCTAAAAATTTTTTGGAAAGGTTTTACATCAAGACTAAGCTTTTGGGTGAGTTTCAGCCCAATTGATGAAAGGGCGAATTTCACCATCTTACCCGGACAGGCTCCTTTAATTGCATAGGCCTGGAGCTTTTTTCAAAACGGGCACCTAGCGATCTGGCATTTTGATATTCACGTCGCTGCCGACAAGTTAAACTATCTGAGGGCAGTTCTGTGACCTCCCTCGTAAGTGCAGCTGACAAAAGGTGAAAAAACGAACTCGCCAATTTATTTGAAAAATCCCAATATTTTGCCTCATTCGTTAACTCACCTATGCAACAATTTAATAAACCCCAAAAATACGTACTCACCAGAGGAACAATAGGAAACCCCTTCTAGCGAGTAAAATCACAATTTAGGTACGTATAAGGCACTGGCACACTCAGCAATAGAATTCTTAACGTGCCATCGCCTCGTAAAAATTTTCATTAGTATCGCAATAACATATAAGAGATAGAAACAATTCACCTATTATTTGGCGATGAAACGTACAAAGTAAGCATCTTATTACTCTGCACGTATAGAAAACACCTCTTCTCCATCCCCTCATTCCTCCTCTCATCCGAGACTATTACGTGAGCAGGGTAAAGACTCGCGAAAGGTAGTTGTACGCAAGGCACGGTACGCGGGGGGAGGGGGGTAGGTATCACATCGTGCTATAAGGTATCAGCAGAAGACCGAACAGATAAGAAGAATTTCCACATACTAACGATTTTTTAAGTAAGTTTCTAATTTACAGGTTTTAATAACAAATTACCACTTGGCGCTGGTTCTATACAATTCGAAAACGTATCCGGGATAAACTATTTGTTGTTTTTCTTTTCACCAACACGTTCGCGTATTACCCTTTTTTTTTCAGGTTCGGCGTTCTGTGCTCCTTTTACCAGCGTGAAATTGTTTTGCTGAAGCTATGAAATATATTTTTCCAACCGTTTATTCGACCGAGGTGTAATTTCAACTTAATTTAAAGTCGCTTTTTAGTTTTTACGTTATTTTCGTGTCTCGGTCTAGGAGAATGTCCCTCGGTCTCAATTCGCAATGCCTGACTGCTGCGTATAAATATTTACTTTTTCATATACAAATAATTCAAAGCTACCGAAAAATCCTCCCACATTAATCCATATCCGGCAAGGGAGAGGGGTATCCCCGATGTAATTCCGAAATATTAAAAACTTTTTTCTCCGAAGTTTTTATTTTATACGTTTAAGACGCCGAAGAAGGGGAAAAAATCAAATAAATTACACGGCTGAGTACATCTGAAAGAATATTTCCGTTAGAGCGTTGGAAAGTTCGCGAGAAACTAGCGGTTTTTAAGAAAAAATTAAACCTCGTAAAATAGTCGAACGAAACGAAACGGGGAAAAAATGACAAAGTGCGATATTGCGTTAATAATTATAAAATCGATACCAGCGAGCATGGGTTCTGAGATGCTGTCAAATTACTTAAATGGCCACAGTCACGTGTAAAAAGGTACTTAGGCATGGGAAGCTGATAGCTCGGAGACCGAATGCCAATGCCAAATAGTGGCTAGACGTCGTACTTCGTAGGTACCTCGGGGTTTAGCTGTCAATCCGGATTAACGATGAGGAATTATGGTTTATTAAACCGAAACCATTATTGTATTGAGATAGAAAATCACTTGTTGCTCGGATCGACGAGCGAGCCGAGACGAAGACTAATTAACATTATACTTACGAATATACTGGCTGAGGTTTCGTCTGATGGTACCATAATACTATCTTGACACTGTCGTTCTTGGGAGCGGTTGTATTACAAGGAAGGGACGCCTGGCTACCCAAAACGGTCCATGATACGTTGGCGATACCTGAGTAAACAAATAAGACATAAAACGTTTGAATATTTTGATTACCTATGTCGATTCGAAATAGTCTAATTTATATGCCGAGGTGATGGTAAAATCGATTATGTTTGTATCACGTCTGTGATCGGAATGAGTAAAGAGGACCCGGATGAATTATGGGCATTTTTGGCACCGTTATGTATTTTTAATTCATAATTTAACCCATCGGGTTGTCGTATCGTTTCCCCTCCAGATGCTTTGGGTCTTTCTCTGGAATGTGTAACCAGAAGCAAACGATGGAATTCCTAGACGTGCTATGATTCACACAGTTTATGTTGAGGTTGAAAATGAATAATTTTCCTTGATTTGTCCAATTTTTTGATTTTGAGGCCATTCTGAGTTGTAAAAAAACATCGAGCGTCCATTTTAGCTCTAAAAATAATTATCAATTTTTGGGACAATTTTTTTTAATGAGCATTTTCAGAGCCGGCGGATCATTTTTTTTCTCCGTAGGTGCTCATACTCTGGTGGGAGGATCCCGGGGTGGGGGCGAGGATATTTTTCAACTGTAAAAATTTTTCCCCAAAGGATTTTCCAACCCTAAAATTTTTTCATCTAAAATAAAAATTTTTATCAACTCTGAAAATTTTCTCCCTTCCAATTTTTTCTCGGGTCAAAAAATTTTTCAGCTCTGGTATTTTTTACAACTATAGAAATTTTTTTCAATGTTGAATATTTTCCTCAAACTTGTTTAGCTTTCGAAAGTTTTTCTCAAAATTTTAATTTTTTCAGTTCTTGATTTTTTTTAAATTCCAATTTTTCAGCTCAAAATTTTTTCTTCGATTTTTTCCTGCTCTAAAATATTTGGAATAAAAAAATTTTGAAAAAATTTGAGCTGGAAAAATTTTTAAGAAAATCGAGGTGAAAAAATTCTAGAGAACGTTAAGTTTATAAACATTTTCAAATCAAAAAGTGGAATTTTATACACTTGATAGTTGATATAAATACCAGCAAATGAAAAAAATGTTGGTTAATAAAAATTTAAAAAAAATTTGAGGAAGAAATTTCAAGAGTGGGAAAATTTTATTGGAGTCAAATAAATGGAAATTAGGAGAAAAAATTTTGAAACCTGTGAAAATGAAAATTTTGAGAAAATAGTACAGACATGAACGATGATTTTATCATTGTGCTGTCAAGGTGCTGTAAATCGTTTGTTCACATATATAACTAAAAGCTGAAACGAGAGATCAAAAAGTTAAAAGCTAAATCCAAAAGTTTTATTTTTGAAATTTTCAGCCGAAAGCCAAAAGCAGAAGTTTTATTTTACGGCTTTTCATTACTGGATTTCAGTTTGGTGAGAAATTTCTCATTTTTTTCTAGAAAATTTGGTGCCGTTGTGATTGAGTTTCAAAATTTTTATGGATTTTGGGATTTTTTAACAGAAATTGTTGAAAAATCCCCGTAGGTGCTCGAGCACGCCAGCACCTCCAGTAACGCCGGCCATGGCATTTATTACTGGTTTTTTTTTCGATGAAAATTTAAAAATGGCGAAGTGATTTTTTGTAATTAAAAAGGAAAAGTAACCCTTTGTTTTGGACATCTTTGGCATCTCCTTCCATGACAAAGAAGCCCCAAGTCCTAATGATTCCAAAGGTAAATACCATTTGAAATTTTGTATAAGCTAGGGTGAATCGTATTCTACTTTTTCCTTTCGAAAGTAGAAAATTGGGATAGTCAGAAGTTATTTCAATGCCTGAAAAATGCCACTTAAAATTTTTAACCTTCTCTTTCTTTTAGATCAGACTTTTGCACTGCACTATTGTCCATAAAAAATTAAAAAATTGAAAACAATTTTTTTTAATTTCAGCAAACTGAAAAATTTGATAAAAAATTTTAAGAAATAAAAAATCAAACAATTTGAAAACAATTTAACAAAATTTGAAAAAAAATTAAAATTGGAAAAAACTTAGAAAATTTAAAGAAATCGAAATTTTGAAAAACAATGTGAACAAAGGGTACTTTGTTTCAGGTGGTGAATCTACATTCTGGTCCAAATTTTAGAAATATGTTTTTTTAGGGTATCTTGAAGTGACCAAAAAATTTAAAGCTGGAAAATTTTACTTATCTCATTCTTATTTTCTCCAAGTTAGGAAATTTATTGTAATTTTTGTTTTAAAAAATCCTTCTTATCATTTAGGTACCTTAACAAAAATTTTAAAATTATTGTTGTAGTATTTGGAAAATGAATATCAATTTATGGGAATTTTTCAAATGTTTTAAACTGTATTTTAGCACAAAAGCACAAATGAAAACTTCAAACTGCTGCAGCTCTGTACATAGAAGTGGTAACAAAAAATTTAATTTAAAAGTGCGTTTCTTTCCCACAGAAAGTTAGAAAATATATTACAATATTTTAAAAGAAGTGAATTGACATTTGGGTGGGAGGGAGGTCTGAGCTGAAAACAAAGATTCAAGTCCAACGTGTCCACATCAGTCGAAAAACACCCCCTCCCCTCCCTCCATCAGGTATCAGTTTTTCAAATTTTTTCAAACAATAATTTTTCTTGAATTAATCTAATCTTCAAACACATTTTATCGTACCTAAGTATAGAGTTTCACACAGAACAACATCACTCTTACATGGTCAACACTTCTTCGCGGAAATACTTTTTCCAGATTTTACTAATTTTTTCAAGTTTTTCAAACTTCTTCAAGCAAAGTCTGAAAAGACGAAAATTTCCTTCAATTTTATGCTCCTGGAAATTGAAATCAAGCACTTGACAAGATAGGAGATCGATCTTTTTTTCAAATTTTCTGAGAAAGAAAGAGAGGGGAGAGGGGTCATGTGACGGTTTAAGAATTAAATTTTTAGATATGTGGATATTTTTCCAACATTTCAGATCTGAAAAAATTATATCTTTTAGTCTTGAGAGGTGACAAGACTTCGATATATCAGTGACTTTTATTTGAAAATTTTTTGGTACCCCCCCCCCCCGTTCTTAGCTACGCCCCTGAAAACCAGAGAAATTTCAAAGCCACATCCTTCATTACTGATAATTTTCTGATTTACGTTCAGGCCAAAAATTCTAATTTGTAACTTATGAACCGAAATGAGAATTAGGAGTTGAATTTGACGCCTTTTTTTGATATTTCGAACATTTTGAAGGGGGCTTGCATCAACAGAGCCACTCACGAGAAAATGAATAATGATAAATATTTTAGAGGATAAAACTTTGAAATTAATAAGTACATCAATCATTTAATTTTATGATAAGACCAATTCAAAACATTTTTCTGCACTATTAAATAAAATTAAAGTGCATCGTTGGTTAATTTTTCAGTTTTGACTGTTGAGTGAAATGTGTTTAACTTCAGATCTGAAAAAACACAATCAATTTTATCAAAATACGTATATTCCCAAGGTATCTAGTGAATCAGGAAAATGAAAATTCGTACCATTTTCAAAAAATTTTCGAACAGAAAATTTTAAATTCTTTCGAAATTTTTTGGTTGCCTCTCTTCTTAAAAAAAAATACGTACTTTTAAACCGATAAATTTCATGTAAGCCTCTGTAAATTTTCCAGTTTGCTCCACTAAACACGCGAATGATCAAATGAGAAAGTGAGGTAGTTTCGTAAAAAAAAAGAGCTTATAAAATTGTGAAAAATATCAATTGTTCATTCGGGCGAAAATTTTAGGCGAGAACGAAAATCAAAAGCTAAAATTTCATTACCCACCTATTTTTTTTTTCAACGTTCCAGTTTTCAGCCAAAATTCGTATTTCTTCGGATTTTCGTAACTTCTCCTCGGACCCAACACAAACTTTGATCTCAGATCAAACTATAGATGATACGAAATTACGAATCGACAAAGAGAATTTTTGTGGAAGCAAAGGGGATTTTAAAAACTCAAAAATTATCTTTTTTTTCAAACCCAATTCAACTTTGAAGACCCACAGCTCTACTCCGAGGGATTCGGGGGCTTAGAAATTTGCACGGGTAGATTTTCTATTCAATCGACGAAAATTTCCACTCCTCGCCCCACCCAGCAACACAATGTAAAACACGCTTTTGGGTAAATTCGTCGACGCGACGAAAGCGTTAAGAAATCCGGCATCTGCAGCTGCAGAGACGAGAATTTCCTTACGTCGAGTTATCTCTTTATATACACGCGAAGACGAGCCAGGCGGCGACGAGCGGTAAGAGAGAAAACGCCGAAATAAAATCTGCTCTTTCATTAAAACGTAATTTATTCAGACCTTTGTACGAAAAACTGAGTTATAATAGGGTAAGTTTGCCGAAAAGTAAATAGCAGAAAAATTAATTTTATTCATGAACAAATATTTATTCTGTTTGTTTTTGTCTTTTGGCGGAAAAGTTTCGCAGGCGTAATAAAAATTAATATTAATACCGTTCGTATTCGTCGTATTGCTTTCGTGTTGGGTGTTGATGAGAAATTCGAAAAGTTTTTGTTTCCATTTAATAACTATCATAGTGGCGATAATTCTTCTCCATTAAAGGTCATAGCCCAGCAGAGTTAAGTAAAAGGAGTAGATAAAGTAGTACAGCGTCTTGTCAAACTATCGCCGCTGTAGGGAGTGCAACCCTTGTTGAAATTCGTTTAAACGATACTTCGACGTATTTAAAGGCGAAATAAGGGCTAAGTAAATTATCATAAACATCGTTTCGTGCAAATTTAATTCCAATATAACATTCACCTACTTAGACCAAAGACCAATAAACGTGTTTTTCGAGAGCAGCACGCCAGGCTCCGGAGTCGAATTAAAATGGCAATTTGCAATTACCCAGACCTATATCCAACCTATTTCCCCAAATGCGATTATTCCGAAACGAAACCTACAAATACACAGATCCGATTCAGGGTTTGAATAAATTCTTTATTTTTTCCACGCGAATACCTGAGACAATAATAAGAATGGGATATTGAGAAATGTAGGTACAAAATTTCATGATTTTTTTTCGTTCAGCTTACTTTATGGAAAAATACTACACACGAGGATTATAGGTAGGTAATAAAATGTAATATTTGCGAACAATATGGACGCAGGCGAAAGTTTATTATACGATCAAGATGAATCAAACGCGATATTATTTTACATTTGTAAAAAAAATTTGTACATCAATAGGAATTTCCTTTCGAAATACAAAATACAATATCCGTCATAAGAACGGATTGAAATAACAATACGACAATAATTTCATCGTTGTCGAATCGTGTACGTAGACTTACGAATATATTTTTTTTGATAAAGTGGAAAATTTTTCCATTTCCAAAGCTATACGTAGACTCGTAGTTTGGTATAATATTTGTGTATATGGAACAATCATCAATTCGACGATAAAATACGTACGTACGTTTGGCGTTCACGCTTATGGCTCTGGAATTCTGGTATCTACAATTAGAAAGGGGTAAAAAGGGAATCTATTCTTTTATAGGTTTGTCATATTTCACTCGGAAGATTTCCAATTTTCTTCGCGGTGTTTTGTCGTCTTTAATGTTGTCGAATATTTTTTGAAAAATTTTACAAAATATTTGACTAGACAGGTTGATTTTTTGGTGATATGATTTGTCGAGGAGGGACGGAGAAGGATGACGCATAAATTGTATTTTTGCTATATTGAACGTAACTAAGGTATTGGGCGGATTGTAAGTATAGCTAGGTACCTAATTCGAAAATGTTGATTTAATATGAGGATTTTTTAAAAAGAAACTTGGTGAATTTTCAATTTTTTCATTTCATAACAAATCCTTTTTTATTGTCAGATATTATTAAATTTGCAGAAATATTTTATTGGTGTTTCGGAAGTATAGAGATTTTCTGGGTCCCTGTAACCTATGGGAAATTTTAATTTTCGAATGCGATGAAAAAATTATAAATTTGAAATTTCCTCGATCTCACAATCAGTTTAGAATAATGACTTTGAAATCGAATTTCTAATTGAATACAATATTTTGTAAAGACATGAGCAACCACCTCTCTCCTCGCCTATCAATCTTTTAACATTAAAAGAAGGTACCAGCTTATCTAGTTTTATTAAGTTACATAATGAAAAAACATAGGTAACCGATTTTTCGGTTTGTACTTACAACGTAGGTAATGTAAGTTTATTCGCGTCTAGGAGGGTTCAACTCGAAAAATTAAGGCTAAATTTGAAATCAGCAAACCAAATTACATAATTTATATTGCTTCTTTTCAAGTTATTACTCTCGAACTTGAAATTTTGGCGTAGTGCCCAAGTTCAAAATTTCGGACCCCGATACCCCCTCATGTCCATAGAGACATCTAGGAAGTTCAAATCGAAAAACTAAGGCCTTTGAAACCAGTATCTCAAATTACATTAAAAATGGTATTCCCTTTTTCAAGTTATTACTCGAAATTAAAATTTTGGCCTAGTACCCAATTTCAAAAATTTGGCTCTATGCCCTTTCATAAGCATCGGGGTGTGGGGGGGGGCAAGGGTCAAATCGAAAAAGTAAGCCCAAATTTGACATCTGCAAACCAGATTACATAATATAGGCAATGATACTTTATTTCAAGTTATTACTCAAAATTGAAATTTTAGCCTAATTTAATACCAAAGTTCAAAATTTTGCACCACTATGCTCCCTAATGAACATGGGGGAATCTAGGGGATTGAAATCGAAATACTAAGGGAAAATTTGAAATCAGAAACCCAAATTACATGATAGTATGTAATTTTCAAATAACTGCCAAAATTGAAATTTTGGCCTTTCCCTCCCCATCCCACAGATATCCTTATGCAGGGGTGTAGCTACGGGAGGGTTTTGGGGTCTCGACCCCCCCCCCCCCTGGCGTCAGGAACTTACGTGAAAAGGTGCCTTTTTGGAGCATTACAAATGAAATTTTTTCAAAGCTTGGCCCCCGCTTCGCTCGGGCATGAAAGAAATGACAATTCTATCAACTTTTTGAATCAACTATTCAAAAAATGGTTCTCTTCTGATATTCCAAGTCTCCATATCCACTTTGCACCCTCTCAAGAAAAGCTTTTGACCCCAATTCTTAGATTTTTAGGTATTTTTATTGGTGTTTAAGGCCAAAATAATTAGTACCTATGTAAGTTGTTTGCTCCAAAATTACATTTTTATCAGGGGTTTTCCTTGAACATGCTATGCAAATCGCATGAGAACTTTATAAAAAGGAAATTTGATTGGTGGTGGTGGGGGGGGGGGGGGACTCGGAATTACTCAAAAAATTATGAAATTTCGGACCTTCTCCATGAGAAATTTCTGGCTACACCACTGTCCGTCCTTATGTCTCTAGGGACATCTAGGAGATTAAAATCGAAAAAGTTGGTAAAACAAAGACCAAATTCGGAATCAGCAACCCAGAATATGTCAGATTATGTCCTTTTACCAATTTTTGAATGCCAAAATGCGAAATTTGAGTTTTGGACCTCCCCATTACGCTCTTTGGGGACCGTCCACCCTTTCTTCAGAGGGTCCACTCCCACCACAAATTTACCACCATCATCAGAGCTATGCTGAGCAACAGGATGTTTTATGTGACCCACTTGGGAAAATCTAGCAGATGGAGATGACAGGTTAATGGGCTGCCACATGGTAGCATTCTTGCTCCAATCCTCTTCAACATATACGGTACACAAACAACTAACCAATCGGAGACCACACTGAGCACTTTCTGTATGTGGATGACTTGGCAGTAACTGCACAGGGTGACACACATGAGGAGGTACAGGGAAAACTGTAAGAAATTCTTGATAAGCTGGAAAAGTAGTACTTAGACAATGCCCTCAAACCAAACCCATCTAAAACACAAGTATGCAGCTTTCATTTAAAGCATGCCAAAGCCAAGTGTACCTTGAAGCTGAAGTGGGGAGGCATAGGGCTGGAAAATTGTGAAAACTCAAAGTCCCTCAGCATCACATTAGATCGAACTCTCACATTTAGGAGACACTAAAGACGAAGGTAGAGGCGAGGAACAACATCCTGAGAAAGCTCGTCTCAACAAAGTGGGGAGCCAAGCCAAAAACGCTGCAAAGCACAGCCCTAGCGCTGTGCTACTCCACAGCAGAGTTTTGCTGCGCTGCTTGGGCTCAATCCACATATGCCAAGAAAATCAATACAGCCCTCAATAACACCATGCGGATTGTGACCAGATACCTCAAACCAACCAATGCCAAACACCTGCTAAGAATATGTGGAATTACACCACCAGAACTGAGAAGATCAATGGCAGCAGATGTGGAGAGAACAAAAAAAGAATGCGACCCATGTCATGTTATGTTTGGACAGAATGCCACAATGCCACAATTGAAGTCTAGGAAAAACTTCCTAAATGGCACAACAGTTCTTAAAAATGACCCCTCAGCCGATAGCATAGCAAGGTGGTTGGAGGTAGATGGCATGTCTCGCTGCGAAGAACTGGCAAGCGGGACATGACCTGCCATATGCATCATGGCTGACTCTGAACCGGATAAGAACTAAATGCACCCGCACAGTGGCAAATCTGGCAAAATGGGACATTCAAAATGATGTAAGCTGCCTCATGTGCAGATTGGTGCAGAACGACAACCACCTTCATGTCTGTGGAGTGAACAGCACACTCTCCAGAGAGCCTGTGGGAGAACTAGGCGTTGGTACCACAGAGTTGGTGCAGAGGTGGAGGGGAAGAATATGAAGCATGGTTTAATTGCCAGTCGTGGACACGAGATAGAACTGCAGTGTTGCCATTTTGGCATAATTATGCTAAAAGTTAGCATAATGCGAAGTCCATTTGAAGCGTGTCAAGTAAAAAGAGACCAAGCGACAAATTTGGAAGTGCTAAGATTTTAACGTATTTCTCACTGGTAATACAGAATAAGCTTCTGAGCATGTAAATTATTGATAGATCAATGTTTTCAGAGTTCACATTTTTCAAACTTTTTATCCCTTCTTCAACTGTTTAAAAGTTATCGTACTTTCAAGTTTGTTTTTTGATGAAATTTTAGATGTCGCTTGGTCGCTTTTAACTTAACATGGTTCATTTAGCACTGAGATTTCCGCATTTAGCATCAGCATAATGTTTAGCATAATTCATTTCAGTTTTAGCATAATTCTCACAAATTTAGCATTCTCTTCTTTTTTTAAATTTGCAGTTAGCCCTCCATACAGCAAAAATCGATTTCATTATTGTATTTCCAGAAGAATTTCTGAGCTGCTAGGTTCAAAATATTTCAAAATTTTGCCGATTTTACTTCAAATTATCACTTTCAGTTCATAAATAATAGATAATTCATAATTCAAAGAGTGGACTCCAACATGAGTGTATCAAGTCAGTGAAATAAACTATAAAATTACCGAAAATTACGAAAAAAAATTTGGCATAATTTTTTAGCATTTTTAATTTTTAATTTTGGCATAATTTAGCATAATTTCTCATCTCTAAAATCCACAGAATTACGACAGGGTGTTCATAAATTGAACATACACTGGTAAAGAAGAGACAAAAAATTTAGCATTGTAAATCTAGCATAATCATTTTGGCTTTTTAGCATAATCTAGCATAATTTTCACTTCAATCGGGTTTAATCTAGCACTGCGCAAAATTTGGAGTTGGCAACACTGGATAGAAGAGAGGTATATTTAATGGCAAATAATTCATACATGATGAATATATAAATACAAATAATAATTTCACCAACACCTATGCGCAAAAGCGCGAGCGGCATTGGGCTCTCTGCTATCACAATTCTAATATAAATGACAATCAATATATAGAAAAACAAAAAATATAACAATGAAACTGAGTATAGTTTTAAGTTGCACCAATAAAAAAGTAACAGGTTCATATAACTAAAATTTTGAAGAGGGGGGGAAGTATTTTGATAGTAATTAGCATCTCCAATAGGTGAGCAACAACTAAACAAACAGTGGACACATAGACTCAAATAAATAAGTAATAGGTAAGTAAAAGATCTTTGTGAGAGGGAGATCCCCCTTCCCCCTCACTTTGAGATAAGGTGTCGGTTATACATGAGGAGCTTGGTATCAAAGTGAGATATACACCAATGACACTCTACGACAAAATGGACCTTATGTGTCAGAAAACATTTTCCAATTTTCTTACCAGATTTTGTTCTCTAACAGTTAGAGAACAAGAAATAGAAAAAAAATGTTTGACACATAAGGTCCATTTTGTCGTAGAGTGTCACTGGCGCATGTCTCACTTTGATACCAAGCTCCTCACATCTTTCTTATTTTACATAGTAACAGGATGTACTATCCAAAAGAATCGCTCCAAAAAGTCTATTAACCCGACTTTTGGTGATTTTTTCTGGTAATGGGAAATTTTCAAAATTGATTTTTTTCCGAAGACCCTAGCTCCCTCCCATGACGTCCTAGGAAAAAATTTGTAACCAACAAAGTTGTTAGTTTTTTCATGTTCTAAAATTTTTGTTTCAACTTTTTTTTCGTAAATAGGTAATTTTGAAAGTTACAGCCAAAAAACGAAAATTTGAACCCCCTCATCCATCAAAAGGGGCTCAAAATATTCACCAATTTCAGGGAAGTTCGGGAACATTGAAATATACACCTTAATGAGCTTATATACGAAACTTCCCCTCCTGCTAATTTTTTTGGGGTTAGGGCCTTATTTTAGCTAAAATGTCAATACAAATTTTCAGCTTTTCAATGAAGATTTCCACAAAAACAATTTTTTTTTCTTCAAATTTCAGTGACATTTTCGACATACACGTGCCTACTTACATTATTTATAATAGGTACACCTTTAGTCATCTCTTCAAGATTCGCGTTGACTAAACGAATAAACTTGATTTTGCAAAAAATAAGAAAAAAAAGATCTCGTATGTATGTCTTACCTCCGGTACAAACACGGAACAACAAATCAAAGAGGTGAACAACTGAACATATCGACCTACATAAGTTTACGTACAGATAGGTATCTCATACCTACATCGACGTATGTAGTTATATAATGCATATAGGTAGTACCTACAAAGCGTACAATATATACGAAGACGTACGCTTGATAAATCCGCGAATATGTACGAAGAATAATGCGAACGACTGCGACATCGTTAAGAACCCTTTTTCTCTCAATCTTTTCCCAACTAATGTAATTTTTCGGCGAGTTATTTGTATAATGGCGCGACATGTTATCGGAAATCTAAGGCTGCAGCTCGGATATGTCACCGTGTGAATATGTCACAAGTGATTTTTACGTGTAATCTGGCAACCCATAGGTACTGTTTTTTAAGTTTTTAAAACGCGTTTCTCTCGTGTCCTCGCGTTGCGCGAAATAGGATTATCATCATTTATTTGACACATTTCGGTGGAAAAAGTAACACTCAAATTATGGCGCCGCGTAAGTATCGGTTGATGCTGCTCGAATGTGGGTAAATTTCCAACCTACCCAGACGACTAAAAGGATCCGTAGTCCATATAGCGATACCCATTACTGTATTGTTTTGCGGCTGAACAAATAATAACGGGCGAATATTTGACGCTTTTTGCGTGAATTTCGACAACGTGTTGTGTATAAAATGTGTCCAAAATTCTGCATTAGTGTATTTATCTATAAGGACGACGTACGTGCTATAATATCTAATCGATTATTTCGTTGGCATTTTATAATGGTCTTGTATGTAGGACGAAGTGATGGCGAAAAATTCTTCACATTGTTTCAACTAAACGCAGACGACCCCCCGACAATTCCGCCCTCGTTGGTGGAAAAATTCGCGAATTCTTTAATTTAAATTCCCATTTCGAAAAATTCAAATAACACCGACGGTTTTTTATCTCGTTCTTTATTATTTTTTGTTTTACGAGTATTTTTTCCCCTTTTTTACCCGGCTACGTTGACGAAAATTTATATTAATTAATTGAAATACTCGTATCAAGGATAGGTACGTCATTTCGTCGGGCGAATTTTTCATCATCAAGGTTCTTAGCGGTGGAAAAAATTTCACCCTTGGGGTATCACCTACATTGTCGGTGGATATAATAACGTTGTGAAAATTTTACTTTGTTACGAGTACCCAGCTACGTAAATAATTATTTGGGTGATATTTTGGAAAAAATAACGATCCTCGGAAGTATACTTGAATAACGTCACGACCGAGGAGTCGAGGACTCCTGGGTTCGTTTGTACAACGGGCTAGATCGATGTTACATTTGAAATGCAAAATGGACGTAATAAGCGAGAAATATGCAAGGCGAGATGCGTTATGTGCTTGCAGTTGTTTGTAGTTACTTACCGAACACAAAGTTGTACGTACAAATTGCGAAAAGGGTTGAATTTCAGATCAATGACGGTATTATACTATATGGAATATTATACGTGCATATGTAGTGCAAAATTTACCTACGGTTTAAATGCTCATTTATTTTGCTCTGTTCGTAATCAACGCCTTGTGAATTGTGTGCAAAAATTTTACGCTCTGCGGCTTACCCCGCGATACTCGCCGGTCAAAGATAGCGTAAAGTTTTAGGTGTTGGCGGTAATAGCCGCGTAGGTGATGGCGTAAAAATTATCCTCGAAATGTGTTATACTCGCCTAGATCTAATGCCTATAACTTTTGGATGGTGAATTTTTGACGTAGTGGAAAAATTATGGCTTTGTATGGGTTTTTGTTAAAATGTCCCAGAAATGATACATATGAAGGATTATCGAACGTGTTTTTTAAAAATTATTTTCAAATTGAAATATCAGAATACAAAAGTTGATGAAAATTAGAATTTTAATTGATTTTTGATTATATTTTTTTTTATTGAGAAAATAATTGATAGAAAAACATTGCAATATTTCTTCAGTATTTCGAGTACATATGTACCAGCTCAAAACGATTCAATGGATTTTTATTCAAGTGCCAAATTCTGAAAGATGATTGGCGATTATTTATTCTATGGATTTTTTCCCTAATAATGAACAATACTATTTTCTGACGAAAAATATTGAAACTTTTTTCAAACGTATCTTAAACAGAAAATTAGTGGTTTTAAACGTATCAACCAGAATCAGACATCATAGCGAAATTTATGAAGAAAAAGTAACTTTCAGTAACTTTTCTGAAGCAGAAAGTGACTAAAAAATGACCAAAAGTAACCGAAAATTCAATTTTTTGAGGGGCCAAATTTTCACAGTTTTCGGGGGGGGGGCGCAATTTTTTTGTAGTTTTCTGCAAACATCTCAAAGATAAATCAACTGAAAAGACGTGAATAATTTCATTTATAAAATTACTTCGTCAAAACAACAAACAAACTAGCCAAAAATTATTTTTAATTATTTTCTAGAAGAATTTTGAAAAAATTTGAATTTTTGCCTGGAAGTAGAAAAAGGGACTTTTGAGGGGGGAAAAGTAACCAAAGTGACCTTTTAGACGTGAAAAGTAACCAAATGTGACTGAAGTCGAAAAACGTGACTAACGCCCTAAAAAAGTGACCAGCTATGCTATCTGACCAGAATCCATTTTTCAGAAAAATTCAATCAAAAGATGATGGAATATTGAAATGAGCATCGCATTATATAAAATAAACAAATTGATAGAAAAAATGTCTCAAAATATTTGCATATTTTCTGAACTGAAGGAGAAAATTCTTTGTGTGAAAAATGTTTATCAAGATGGGTGGAAAATTTTAGTATGTGTCATTGGAAAACGTATTCCGTGAAAAACTCTTTGTTATGGTTTGGTCATCGTGGAATGTTAATGAGGGGGGAGGTGCAGATGACTGAAAGTCCAAAAATCCTGAAATTCAGTGCACAACTTATACAATTTTTATATCTAGAGTCGAAAAAATGGGATTTGATTCCATCTGCGACTGAAAATTTTCAAAAGGTATTCAGCTTCTTCAATGATGAAAACTTCAGTTACTGTTTCCAAAAACGGAGAAGTCAGTCAATTCCTCCCCAAACAGGGAAATTTTCTCAAAAAATTGTGGGCCTTTCATTCATAATTTTGAAACCATTAATTTCAGTTTGGTACCAATAAAATTTAGCCCTCGCTGTCTCTTTTACAGTTACATTCGACTCAAGATGGTGACATTTTTATAACAATTTATTTGACGATTTCCCAACACTCAATAGAGGGTATTCATCGAGGATGATTATTTCCGTCTCATTTTCGAAAGTTGTTTGCAGCCAGGAGACGAAGATTTGTTTTCAGTCCTAACAAAAGATCAGGTAAACATTTCACTCTCTCAGTTTCATCCGTACTTATCACCACTCAGTCTCAACTCAAAATTGTCTGTGTTCAAGAAATCCTGAAAAATTAAAAATTCGTTTCCAAAAATACATTTCACTCTCCTAACTTCATCCGTACCTATCACCACTCATTCTCAACTCAAAAATTGCCGGTGTTCAAGAAATCCCGAAAAATTGAAAATTCGTTTCCAAAAATGGTATTATTAATTTGGCAGTTTTAAAAATAACAATTGGAGTCCATTTCTCAAGGATTACTATGTTTTGAAAAAGTCACTATTTGTTTTCCTTCGACATTTACTTATAAATAAAGTAAAAAAAAATTGTATGAAAAAATTTTCCCTGAAATTATATTAATTAAAATATCATCATTTTTCTATCATCAACCCCCTCCCCCCTCGTAGGCATTTCAAGAAAATGTATTGTCCATTGTACATCTGAGTGAAACGAGAAAAAAACGTACATCCTTCCGGAATTTGGAAGAAAATTGAGTAAATTTTGAATGAAGGGTTGCGTTCAGCTTGAGCTCGAAAACGCGTTTTCGCAAATTGAAATAGTGTGTAAACAAAGGATAGCCAATCAGATTTTTTCGTTTCTGATAGATTCAGTTCGTTTGAATTGAATTTTTAATTTTCTCACTTCACCAAAATTTACTGGCTACTGCAGCTTTATAGGTACGTTTGGTTTACAAAAATGTACAATTTTATTCCTTTGGGAATGATTGAAAATAGTACGAGATATTGTTTAAATCTTTGATCTGAACATGAGGTAGAAAGTAGATTTCATTTATTTTTATCTAATTAAATTATCTACATATGTCGAAATAAAGATCTTTATAACTTCGAATACCTACATTTTTCAAAATTATACCACCATAGAATTACATCAGTATAATTTCCTTTCATTCGAAGAAATGTGTCTCTGTTCACTGTCAAAAAATCTAATTGTCATCCTCCTCTTCATCATTATGCATTGAAATAAAAAAAAGTTGCAAACAAGCTTACAGCCTACTCAAATTTATATTTATTTCTCGATTATTGTGCAATATAATTATGTAGTTACGAAAATAAAAGATGAAAATACAACATTCAAAAGCGATACGTGATAATGATAGAAGTAATTTGATAATTTTTTATGTTCGAATTTCAAATCGCAACCAGTAAACTTTTAATTTTCAGAACTAAAATGAAAATGAACGAATTTGCACAAGTTCATAATTTGAAATTGTGTAATACATAATTTCAAACTCAAGCTGAACGCACCCAAGGAAATCCATAAAAAAATTTCAACGTTCTAGCTCAAAGATGGATGGAGCAAGGGCCTCAAAATGGGCTCATTTAAAAAAAACACGTTTTCACCATTCAGATGGTGCCATTTTCTGGAAACCTTGGCTACCACCCCCTGTAATAGTTGTGATTCAAGTTTCTGAACCATTGATTTTAAAATTTGAAACTAATTTTTATACCCTTTACCAGGATCTTGAGAAGTTGACGATCGCAAATTTGAGAAACCTTTGATTTTCATCAAATTCAAATTACTTACTCAATTCGACCACCAAAAATAATTTGAAATGAAAATTTTCAAGAAATTTTTATGGTAGTGTGACCAACTGAATTTTGATTTCCTCGATTTTTATAAAAATTTAAGTTGAAAGTCTCATTAAAAAAATTTTCCCAAAAAATTTGTTCAAAATTATTTCAATGACCACAAAATTTGTTGGCTTAATTTTCAACTACCTTAATAAACAACTTGAATTTTATGGAATTTGGTAAAAAATTAAAAATTTTCTGCAACTATTCAACTCCCCCCCCCCCTAATCAAAACTTTTTAGGTGATGGTCAAGGTTCCCAGTAGATGGCTTTAGTCAAAAGTGGCAAAAAACAGGTTTTTTTTCGAGATGATTCCACTTTGAAACTCTTAGCTATCGCTCCCTTCAGGCTGAGAGGCTAAAAATTTTTTTGAAAAAAGTACAATACCTACTCAATGTAAACTTCCTCGCCAATTTTCGTTAAAATCCAAGATAATTTGTTATTTTCGTTCCACCCTTACGTTTTTTTTTCGAAAATTGAGAAAAATTGTGGAAAAGGTGTGTTTATAATGTTTTTGGGAGGGCAAAGAAACATCCATATGAGGACTATTTTCAATTTTTTTTTCAATTTTTCAATATTTTTTCAGCATAATTAGGAAGTTAAATTTTAAAATTGAGTGACACCGAGTAGGTAATTAATTATGGAATCAGGAAGATAACATTTTCACCATACCTTTTTAAGATTTTGACACAACAGGGCAAAACAATTACCTCTACTATTTTAAAATAGATGGGAAGGAGAGGTTAATATGATCTTAAATTATCAAATAATACATAATTATAACTACTCGTAATATTGTCACGATCATCAGCGACGCTTCATCCTTCACCCGTAAGACGCAACACCGTGAAAAAAAAAATTGTACCCTAAATTCGGCACCACGTATCAAATAAATCGCACCCCGGCACAATATGAGATTTAAATAGACCTGTATACGTTTACCTGAGCTAGTAAATAGAGCCATAAAAAAATAAATAGAAGAAGAAGACTATTCGATACACTGTTCAATGATCCGAAACATAACGTCACTGAGCATTACTATACGAAGGCGGAATAGTACATCGCATCGGTGGGATCTCACGACAAAACGCCTTCATTTCACAGTCTTCATATAAGTAGGTACGTTTTAACAAGTCGATTTCAATGGAAAAAAAAGGAGAAAAAAACAGTTTTCAAAAAAAAAGCAGGAACACCTCGGTGAAAAATAACTAAAATGTCCCCGTTCGAGAAAGGGAAAGAGGAGAGGGTCGAAATTTCGTCACTGGATATTTTCGGTCGCCAACTCCGAAGATGAGATCTGCGCGAACCATGTCGTATTTTTCCGGTACCAAACATTTTAGAAAATTAAATTCGGTAATTTGAATAACGCGACGAAACGCTGTAATATATTTCAGAAAATTAACGCGTTTTCTTTCCAACTTTGAGGTATATACGAAAGATGAGAAAGAACGCTTTTCTTCGGGCTCCCTTTCGCGACTACCAAGTTACATTAAAGCTTTGAAATTTTTTCGTCGACGGCATCTCATCCATTTCGAATTGGGGTTTTCGATTCGTACATACGTTTCGTAAAAAGAGACTGTTATAATTTACATAGGTATGTGGGTAAAAGAACGCTCGAACAAACGAGCCGGAAGTAAAAAGCGAAAGATTATTCGTATATCTACGAATCGAATCTTGTCACCGCATTTCACCTATTTTTTTAGTCCATTTTTCACTTTTATAATTTTTCACTTCATTTGGCTCGATAATACGTTTATAGGTAGTGCCATTTACCATCTTTATTTTTAGACGTCGTCGTAGTCCCTTTCGATAAAAGTGAACCGTTACTCAGGGATTTTTCTACGCGGAAATTGTACGTGTATCTTTCCTCCCCCCCCCCCCCCCGCCAACTCCTCACACCATTTTTGATGTCTAGTCGTCACGATTTCTCCATACGAGTATATTTACGAATACGTTGAGGTATCGTCATTAAAGCCTGCTGCCATTTAATTCGTAATTTTTGGCTATGGCAGCAATTCGACGAAACGGACTTCGTGACCATTCGATTGGAAACATATCGAAATAATCGTAATGGTTCATCAACAACCATCACATCGGCCAATGAAAAAACTAATCGTATCTCATAAATGTTTCGACATTAGTGAAATAATTAATCGTCGTGCTCGTAATCTAAAACTTCACATATGGAAACAAAAACACAGATAGGGAGAAAGAAAAAAGGTCAACGGATAATGGCGGCGCCGCCGTATGACGCTGGGCTTATGATACATTTTGATGGCAGGAGCAGGGACATGGGCAGGGAAAGGGCTCGATTCAATCGTTAGTATTAAAAATACGATCGTCATTCAAATTCTATCGATACGGTTCCATACTGGACGATAATTCTTTAACGTTTTTACGACGAATGGCCTGCAAAATCGGCAATCTACCGGAGCTGAACTCGTTCGAGATTATTTATGGCGAAATTTACCCGAAGATTATCTGAAAATACAGATGTACTAATTGGATTGTACTTTTTGCTAAGCTGGATTTCAATTAAGATTGGTTTTACGATTTCGTGCGAGGTGGAAAAGGTAAGAAAACGGGGAGTGGAGAAACTATCGGGTTATGTTGAAAGAAGACAATATATGCGCGATCGTAATTTTCTCTTAAAACTTATGTTTCATAAATTTTCACCTTTGAAAGGTTTCTTTACCTACACTGCATATAAGTACAGCCGGTGTTAAAAGTAACAATTGAAATAATATCTGGTACTCGGATACAATAGCTGTTGTGGTCGATGATTCATACACAGTTCCGTTCGCCGGAATAATTCACCACGCTTACGGGTCACCTACGCAGTAAAATAAAAAAAGAGGGTACCTACCAAAAAAAAAAGGTACCACGTGAACACCTGATAGGAGGATAACGTTCGAAGTACCATATAAAACTTTAGCATTCGAAACGAAATTTATTTTAAAATGTACTAAACTAAATTGAAAGATGCTGAAACGAGTGCTGAGTCGAGATAGGTACATATGCGATAAATCGACAGACCAGCACGACCACTGGTTGAGTGACAGCTTGCGATTAATTGGTGATAGAGTAATAAGTAATGACGATTCAAGCGGTGTACATGTGTATTAATTTGATTGGAAACATACATACGATCGGTGAGATTATTGTGTTTGTTTGAATGAAATTTGATATCGTGGGGAGGTTAATTAGGATTAGAAGAATGGAGGATTTTGAATCGGAGATGTTTTAAATTAAGACAACACTGTGGGTTGGGGGGTTTCCGATGCGAAGTACTTAAAATGTCAAGAATCGAACAATATGGCTGATAATCTGATTGGGAGTGAATTGGAAGCAGGTAAGTTAATGTGTTCGTTCGTGTGTATTTCGAAGTAGAGGTAAGAAACAAAACAGCTGTTGGCAAACCTTTCTTATAAATTTTGCTAGTAACTTATTCAATGGTATATTTGGTTGAGAGAGATATAGTGCGCGAATGGTTCGCAAAGTTTAGGCAAGTGGGTTGGATTTTTGATTTTGTGACGAGTTTTTTGGATTGAAGTTAAGGGGTGTTCACGATTGAATTATTTTTATTTCAATTACAAAAAAATTATTATTTTATGGTAATGTAGTTTTTACCAAGAATTACAATATTTTCACCAAGAATGTAATACCATTTTTGGTAAAAATGGATTTTTCGTAAAAATTACAATTTTTCATGAGTTACACAGTAGCGTCGTTAGAATCTAAAATTGTGGGGGGGGCGGCACAAAACGTGTGTTGGACAACCTTTTTCGCTTTTTCAAAGTGGAAAAGGGAGACTGACTTTTTTCAACTGCTAAAAATGGAGAAGGGGCAAAAAGGGAGCCTTCTTCTGCACTTTTGTCTCAGATGGATCATAGAATTGTAATCGAAGCTTTGAAAAAATTGGATTTTAAATGCCCTAAAAAGACATTTTTAAATTTTTTCATATTTTAATGCTTTGTAAATCCGTATCTGATGTAAGTGTAATGTAAATTTATAAATACAATTTGATTTTTTTTCTTTAAGAGAAAGGAGGGAGCGGCCGGATATTTTTTTGGGGGGCTGCCTCCTGACTACGTTTTTGGGTCAACATTTTTACCAAAAAACAACAATTCTGGCCAAAATATTGATTTTTACTGAGAATGGTAATTATTACCAAAAAAAAAATGGCAAATTTTACAAAAAAAATGTAAATTTTACAAAAAAAAAAGTTAATTTTTACTCAAAAAAATGGTGATTTAAAGAAAAAAAATTGTAATTTTGCAAAAAAAAACAATGGTAAGTAATTTTTACAACAAAAAAAAAGATAATTATACAAAAAATTATGATTTTTACAAAATGGTAATTTTTACAAAAATGGCAATTTTTACAAAATGGAAATTTTTACAAAAAATGACAATTTTTACAAAAAAATGGCAACTTTACAAAAAAATGGCAATTTTTACAAAAAAATTGTAATTTTACAAAAAAATGTAAGTTTACAAAAAATTGTAATTTTACAAAAAAAAAAATGGTAATTTTTACAAAAATGGTATTTTTTAACAAAAATGGTAATTTTACAAAAAAAAATATATATTTTTTTACAAAAATTGTAATTATACAAAATATGTAAATTTTTACAAAAATTGTAATTTTTACAAAAATTGTAATTTTTACAAAAATTGTAATTTTTACAAAAATTGTAATTTTAACAAAAATTGTAATTTTAACAAAAATTGTAATTTTTACAAAAATTGTAATTTTTACAAAAATTGTAATTTTTACAAAAATTGTAATTTTTACAGAAAATGGTAATTTTTACAACAAAAAAAGAAAAAAGGAATTCTTACAAAAAAATTGTAATTTTTACTAAAAATGAGAATTTATGCCTACGAGAAACGATAATTTTTACTAAAAATGCGAGTTTTTTTTACTAAAAATGCGAATTTTTAATATTTTCAGTGTTGGCTTGATTATTTTTGGCTGAAAATGCTACTTCTGTGATTGTTAAAAGGAAATCTTCCCCTGCTTCTATTTATTGTCCAGCCTTGAAAAATCATAATACCTTCAAAGACAGCTTTACCCATAATTTCAATATTTCCTATAAAAGCAAGATGAAAGTATAAGTGTAACCTTGAAATACCACTTTTTGGCAGTAAATATCTCGAAGTTTGTCAATTCAGTATAAACTTGATGCATAAATTCAATAAAAATTGAGATGTGGGACAATTTAATGAAGACTGATTGATATCACAATCTGACAGTAGGAGCAGGGATCGTGTTGTAGTTCTTTTTGTTGGAAAATGTATACGAGGTGGTTAAAAGTTTTGTTTGCACTTCAAAATGAAGTGATAAAAATTCCACACCCCCCCCCCCCATCTTTGCAACCAACTTTCTCTACCGAACCCTAAAATCTCACCATATGTTGACAAAGTTTTGAAAAATATAAAAAATTAATTTCAGAAAAATTATGTTTTTAGTGTTTACTTACCCAAAAATACTATTGGCACGCGTTTTTATCATCGTTATTTTTTTCAAGGATTCTTCAAACAAATTTCGTGTTTTTTCAAAATTCAATAAAAAAAATTGAAAAAATTTTCCTCGAAATGGTGTTAGCAATGTTAGCATGAATGTTTTTAATCTATAAAAATAATCAGCGTCAATTTGTCACATTTTCCCAATTTTAGAAAAAAACATGCATAATGCATTTTTCCTCATTTTGAAAAAATTGCCCGACCTGCCTCAGTGATTTTTGATGGGTTAAAATTTTTATTTTCCAATTTACCCGGAAAAGGGTTTATATGGTGAAAAGGGAGTCGACAGACCGAAATTTCGTTCCCGGACGTATTCAAAAAAAAATGATTATAGAACATAGTACAAATGATCTCTAAAAAAAAAAAAAAAATAGGGTGATAATAAAAAATCGATGCCAATGATATTTTTGGGTAACGACATCCTTACTGAAATCATTTTTTTTAAACATCAATTTTTTCAATTTTTCAATTTTTTTTTAACATACAATCATATTTAGGGTCTGGTGGGGAGAATTCTATGTAGAGTTTGGGTGAAGGGAGGTGCAATTTTCGCCTCCATTATTTTGAATTCCAAGCAATTTTTCTAGCTACTCTGCTCTTCAATTTCGGAAAAAAGTAAGCGATCACCTCTCTCTGACATGTCATGATGTCAATGAAAAATTGCTGAAGATTAAATTAATTTCAAAATCCAAAATCTAATATTTTCACAATGTTGATGTCACATTTTGGCAAAGAATAAAAATTATCAGTTTTGACTCTTAGAATCGTTTCAACGGGATAATTTTTTCATTTTCAGCGTAAATCTGGACGTGAGTTGGGAGAAATCTCGAGTTATTTTTATTACGTATTTCTAGATTTCTAGGATTTGACACCCCCCCCCCTCCAGCATCCAATCACCCATCATCATTCAGGAAATATATGATTGACCTCTATCGTTCCTCAAAGCTCGACTAATCGTAATTCACTCGAATACATTACAGTACGTATTTAAAAACAAAATCAAGACCATAGCTGGAAAACACATCGAAACAAAAAATTACCAATTTAAATTCGCTTTCGCATAGAAAAATCCAACCTACGAGATGGGTTTGATTTATAGCGTTTTTTTGCCAAATATCAATCGACGAAAAATCCGTTTTTAATAAAATACATATCCCGAACCCAGACAAGAAATCGTATACGTACTAGAATCTCGGGCCAAGAATGAAATTTCTATACAGTATAGCGAGCAGCTCGATAACCCTCCCTCCGGCGGCGCTCATCTTACATCCAAGTTGTTCCGCTTGAAGACATAAAATTCATCAAAACACCAATCCTTGACCAGATTATTTCCTCTCGCGTTAACCGCTCGGCCGCTCGGATGGGAGGATAAAAAAAAATAAGTAAAGTGGTTAATTCGGTGTTGTTGCGAATACTCGGGGTTTCGGTTATTTCGCTTATCGTGTTCGGTATAGCTGGATAATAGGATACGTAGAATATCTGGTGCGCGGAACCAGCAACATTTTATATTACTTTTTATACGGCAAAGATAAAAAGCCACCGCAGCTTTGGGTAAGAAAGAGAGAGAAAAAGAAAAAATGGAAACTTAGCGGATTATACGGTTGTAATTATGGTTTTGCAAATGCCAAGTATTTGTTTAGCTTATACACGGTAAGCCAGGGCAGCGGGGAATGGGGGAGTGTAAAAAGCTCTATTCTTAATTCGCCAAGTTCTTTACTCGAAGTGATTGTTTATTTACATCGGAGCTCGGTTTAAGTTTTTTTTTATTATAAGCCGACACGATGGGATTATTTACTTAATTTTTGTCCGCGTACCGAAACTTTCTCACGGGGGCTGATATTAATTCATAAATTTTTACACGTCTTGCCCTCCGCCTTGCCCGGCCAATTCCCGGACGTAATCGGAAACACGACGAGCTTTTACCTCGTTCTACTCAAGTTTTCATTCTCGAGGTACCCGGACGATAAATGGGTTATTTTAAAGTAATTTTTGTTGCGAGTTATGTAATCATTTGCACATTCGATAGAAATAAGGTACCTCTGCGAAGCACGCTGGTTGACACGTTTTTTTTTTCTCCTTGCCCGGCAACTTTCTGTATTTTCTTCTTGAACGATGCTCGACGCTCGGACCGGGGCGAGGGAGAATGTCGGTTAACTTTCTCATTATTAGTGGAAAAGTTGAAAAAAGTTCTTTTTCCTGTTTCTAATATACATTTACTCGGTTAAACATTATACAACGATGACGTAAACTATGATGTATCGTTTCACTGGCTGCGGCTCGGTTCTGGTCGGGCGTTGTAATTCGCATGCAAATAAAAACAAATGACGTAGCGTCTTGGGTTTTCTTCTTCTTTTTTTTATTTAAATACGTTTTTTTATGTTGGGTTTGCATCGCCGCAGCTTTAGAACAGAATAACACCGAAAAAATAAGAGAAAAGCGAAAGTGGGATTTTTTTGTATTGGGGATGATGCTGAATGGTGTCACATCGGTTGGGATGTGGTTTTTGGAAATTCTCTCAAAGAACAGATCGCCGTTGATGGGAGATTTTAATTTTTGATTAAACTAGCCGCACGTGTATCGACGCGGATTCCAGTTTTATGAAAGGGTTTAACCGGGGGAGGGGGGTCGATGTTATTCTGCGAAGCTGTACGAAATTCCGGATAATTATATGAGATGGCATTGAAAAAGTTTTTCGGTATTTCGATCCGGAACGAGGGCGTTTTAAAAGTTGAACATGTGTTGAATATTTTTATCGCGTATCTAAAGATGAAATTTCCCATCGAAAGTAAATCTAAGTTATATTTTTATTGAAAATCGAGCGTAGGGGAATTTTCTGGCGGGGTAATGATGGTCAATGGCGCCATCGCAAGTTTGGCAGTTCGCGAGCTTGACGTGGAGCAGTGAACTGTGGGTATAAAAATGCCTATTTATGGTACGTTTTACGAGTGTTACGGAGTTTTAGAGCATTAGAGCGTGTTTGATTTTTGGCGATTTTTTCTGAAGGGTTGGGTTGGTTGTTTTTTTATGGGGGTAGGAAATGGGTTTAATTGTTGTTTTAATGAGAGAGAGGGTGAAGGGGGAAGGCAGCTTCGTTTGATCTCATTATAGCTGAAAGAGGTGATGCTCAATTGTGATTTATCTATTTTTTGAGGGGTTTGATCGAAATGACGTTGAGATAAAAAGTTAGCGATAAAATTTCATACAGCCGAATCGAACCATCCTTGAAAAATAAAAAAAAAGAAGGAGGAGAAGGAGAAGGACTTCGACAAAAAGTGTATGCCTGATAAGATAGATGAAATTCCTATGTTCCTGGATTTATGAAAATTTCAGCGTATGTACATTGACGGATACCTATGGGAAAAAATTTAAACCCGAAAATTTTTTGTCCACTCCACTGCCTTGACCATAATAGCGAAAAACGCGTTTTCAGGAAAAAATTTCTATTTTAACAGGTATCAAAAGTGAAATTTTTATGGAACTGACAAAAGAAAATTTCAGATCAAAATTTCTCCAAAACTGTGCCGATCACAAAAAATCATACAATACCTATGTATTTTGATGAGTTCCAAACATTAAACATGTTTTAAAATTTTCTGAATGATGGGTCATGCTCAAAATCCAAGGAAAAAAACTCAAATATGAAGATTTTTGTGCTTTTCTCCTGAATTAATTGCTGTACGCAAGATATCTATGGAAAAATTATTTTCCTCGTAAAATTTTACGTAGAACTCGCCAATTTGTCCGAGCCTCCGTTTGAGCCCTAGAGGTATCTTCACTCCTTATTTTAGATCAAAGATAGATCGATGATATTAGTATCATTGCTGTATAAATTAAATCCTTTGAACTTAATAAAGTCGAATTTGCAATTGGACACCTCCGAGTACCGTAATGGATGGGCGGTGTTAGGCCTAAAATTGAATTTTCACTAAAAACCCAACTCAGGGTGTCTACTATGTACTTGAGGAACACAAAATTTCGTACTTTTCGTACTTTTTTTCGTATTTTTTTCTTTTATAGTTGCACTTGGATTTTTTGATATCCCCGCCACCACCGAGAAAAAATCAAGAAGATCAAATTTATTACAGAAAACATTTAAAATTGGAAGAAAATCTGTATTTCGAATCAAAATTATAAAAAATGAAGGCATTTCATACCTTTATCAAAAATAAGAACTTTTTTGTATTTTTTCGCAAAAAATTTCGAGTCTTTGGGTTTTTTATTTTTTTACTACTTTTTCTTGAAATTTTGAATGAATTCGCTACCGAGCCCGAGCAAAGCGAGGGTGAAAAATTTTGCAAAAAACGAAATTCAAAACTTAAAATTTCACCTGTTTTTCAAAAAAATTCAATTGTTAGGAGGAAGTAGAGACATGAAATACTCGTTCGTCCATTCACCAACTAAAAAACAAAATAGGTACTACAACTTTTTTCACCTTCTCCTTTCGATCTATTTGTTGCTGAGGGAGTGCATGTGGGTACAATCGAAGTGAGAGGACACTTTTTTTTTTTGAAACTGAAAATTCCAATCACCAAAATGCGAACTTTTCCAGGTTTTTTAGACCAATTTTTCGAAATTTTCCAAATCTTTTACACGTGATATTTATGAAGCATGGAGTAGAGGGTTATTTTTTCGCATGAAATCTCACGATTTCTAATTTTTTTTTCAAAAATCACTACTTTTACAAAACGTTTACATTCCTCATTACCGGCCACAGAAATGACCAAATTCAATTCTAAAACATTCTGAATTTCCCCCCCCCCCCCCCCCTCAAAAAAACTCTGAGAACTCTTTATTACAGAAAAAATTAAAAACTACATTTTTGGGCACTAATTCTCGTTCTTAAAATTTCGTACCAAATTCGCATTTTGCGTACAATTTTGACGGATTTTCGTACTTTTTATGGTTATTTTAGATTTTCGTGTTTTTTTCGTATTTTCTTAAGTTTTTCGTACCAGTAGACACCCTCTAACCGAGTTTTGTTAAATATTAATTTTCGTAATATTATTCCACATTTTCAATTCTAAAAATTCTTCAAGTTAAATGTTTGAATTTTCTCAAAAAAAATTCAAAATCAAATTTTCGTAATTTTTTCAAAAAAATTCTAGGTAAATAGTTTAAATTTTCTTTGATTTTTTTCAAGTTCAAATTCAGTAAAAATTTGTAGCAGCTATTAATTTTCGTTGATATTTTTCTGTGTTGAAACGAGAATTCGTAGAGTTGAAAAAATTTTTAAGTTGAAAATATTTTTAGAAAATTCGAACTTGAAAAAAAAAATTAAAAAATGTAAACTTGAATAAGTTTGACATTAAAAAGTGTTTTTAAAAAATTGAACTTAAGCAATTACAGATACCTACTTTCTAATTCTGAATCAGTAAAATTTGATTAAATTCCGCCTTTTTAAATCAGTGAAATAATTTTTCAGTCAAAAATTGATGATTTTTTTTGAAAAATTGTAATCTGACTGAGATGTAAGAAGGTATGAATTTCGCCAACATTGACTGATTTAGATTTAGAGAGTTATTTATGTTCATGCAAGAAATATGGCAAAAACTTTTTGAAAAATCATATTTGAGAATCAAAAAAAAAAATAATACACTTCTTTTTGACATTTTATGATAAAAAATCTCCTTGATGAGCTTAAAGGGGGGAGGGGGTACTTCAGCCCCTTGAGCTTTACCCTTGAATGGGCCTATGATCGGCGCGAAATCGATTTACCCAACCTTCAAATGAATCGAACTGAATAAATGGTTTATCCTTCGTGCATTCATACAAATAGCAAATTTGACAGTTAAAATCATCATTATTTTGTATAATTTCCTATTTTTCCAACAAGATCAGTTGGAAATCGACTATTCAAGTCTAAATTTGAGAATTTATAAGGAGGAAAGAAACGAATCACTTCTCAAAAAATGTTTAGAGCTATAAAAATATCAAAAATATGCAAAGTCAGCGGTGATCGAATTACCTGTCTTTAAAAATTTTTTCCTTTTTTTTGTACTAACCAAATTTTTAAAAAATGGATGAAAATGTATGAAAAATTTGTCACATGGAAATCGTAAAATCTTAGACACTTGATGTATCTATGTACATGCACTCATAAAATTTTCAGTCGTTTCCACTTCTAAGGAAAAAAATAAATTTTAGAAGTTTCTAACCTTCTTCCCCTTCATGGAAACACCGAAATTTCAAACATCAGGGTGTCTAACAAAATTTGTTGAGCGAAAAGCTTGACTTTGCTGGACCTTTTGAAATGACTTTTTGCATGACTTTTCCGAGCACCCCCCCCCACAAAAAAAATCGTTACATTTGTGTGTTTGTAACTACTTATAGAAAATTAAAATTTTAACAAACACATTAAATTCAAAAAAACGTAATTTCAATAGCTATATTTTTGAAAAAAGCTTGACCTTTTAAGTAAATCAGGGCCTAAATTGGTCAAAAAGCTTGACTTTTCAGGACCGGCATGACCTTTTTGAAAAAAGCTTAACCTGTTAGACACCCTGAACATACACATTTTCAATTTTTTAAAACCTTTTGTTGATATTTTTTATTCACCCCCTACAACCTCCCCCCCCCCGAAAAAATTGCAAAATAGACAACACGTTTCTAAATTCAGTTTCTGAAAAAAAAAATCAAAAATTGCTCATTTTACAATTGTACCTGCTTTTCATCAATATTGATTTAGTTTTCATTGGGATTTTCAAAAATTTGACTTTTTTCGAAAAATCGCGTCAATTTGAATGCTATATAATATTTCGAATTCCCTCCCTCCCTCCCTCCCTCCCTCAAAAAAACCCCATACTCGCAATATTTTGCAACCAACAACGCATTAGGTAGGTACATCGCCATCGAATTAATCAATCATCGCAATGCCAATATAATTTACGCCCAGCGAATATTAATTATAAACGAATCAACCAACGTATCGTTCCATCCTAATAAAAACACTGCATCAGGAACCACGGTACTAACACACGAAAATACCTGAAATTAAACGCGAACCTTTCCAACTGCGTATCCGAATTCCGGAGATCGTCGTACCTAGAAAATACCCCAAATTCCGTCCATCCGCACGAACCAAAGAAGCACGAAAAAATGTATCAATATAGTCGATCAAAGGATACACGAAATATTCGCCAGCCCCATCGCACCATTTATACGGCCAGATAAAAAAATATATCGAGCGTTATTACGCCACCGTAACGTATCTGAAAATACTTCAAACCTTGTAAATTACACTCGAGAGCGCAATTAGAAAAATACGAAATCGATAAACTTTTAAAAATCGTTTCCATAAAACTAAACACCGCGTATAAAACACGATAGTAAAATCCATAAAGAAAAAAAAAACGCAACGCACCTCGCTTTTAATACCAATCCCCGAAATAAAATCGGAAAAAAAAAGGCTAATTAATTCGGTCGGTCGTCGTTATAAAACCTGGACGCCGCAATGGCCAGAGGGGGGGGATACCAAAATGATGGGCCCTGTTCCTCGTATCGTCCGCGAACAGACGTCTAATAGCCGCAAATTCACGCAATTACTCAAATGCTAACTGAAAGGCAACCTGCTATGGAACAAAAAGCGATCCTTTCAAATTACAAGATTAAGGATTACAGAAATGTAAAACTCTTCTCGCATAGCTCAGCAAAAATTTATGCTAATAGGAAGCATAATTTAACACTTGAGAAAAAACAATTTAGAATATATTAATATTTAAAAGGTTGCCAGTTACAACCTTTTTAAGAAGCTTGTCTAATTAAAAAGATGAAAGCTAAGGCGAGTATTAATTACTCAAATGTAAAGAATATTTTCGTAAATGCCAGAACACGAGAAGTCCACGATGGCGCAAAAAAAACACCCATTTGCAACGTAAACAAAACCCCCAAACAATCCAGCAACGACGAGAGAGTTGCAAATAGACGCGTCGAATTTATACGTATAAGTACGAAAACCGAAAGAGTATTCGGCCAGGGCTTTATGATAATTTAATTCAAACGTTCGCCATCTTCGAGCCTTCCCAGTGAACCGATCTTATTGATTTTAAGGGCGCGAGACGAGAAAAACTAGCTATGCTCGTGGCTCGTCAACTTACATATTAATTCATCATAGAAGTCACTTTAAAACGTATTCATCAAATTCTTAAAAGGCAGGTAACGAGCGACTGCCATTCATGAAAAAGGAATTTAGTCGATCGCAGCCACGCCGCTGGTCTCAAGATATAAGCTTCAACTTTTCGACTTAATTTCGAAACGTGCAACTTTGGCAACTTTGTTTAGTCTTTAGCCAAGGTATAAACGTCATTTAGGAATAAGACTTTTAAGAAATTTACTCGTAAGGATCGATCGCAGGTTTTTTCGCCGATCTTAGCTCGTAGAAAAAAACCGATTCGAATTTCATTTATTATTATTTAATCAGAATTAATCTTCGTTGGGGTTCTTTCTTGTAGTTATCTATTCTGCGGATTTTTTTTTTTTGCTCGAGTACAAAAGAAAAACTCGCGCGGTCGCGTGTCATTAGAAAAAAAAAAGGACGAAGGAGACACGACGAAAGTATATAGAAAATTCAATTATGGGAGTTAGCGTCAAACGCATTCGAAACTTTGAAAATTTCAATTTATTCTCCAAATGTAATTTTTTCCGAGAAAAAAACCCAGAGTAAATTTTATTCGTCAAACTAACTCGTATAAATTATTTCAACAAATACTCCCATAGTTGTATAGTTTTACAACAAACGCTCTGCGAATGTCATGAGGCAACTTAATTAGTTTTTTCGTTTATGAACTGGCAAAGGCATGTTTTCCCTTCGAGATAGATTTCTCAAAGCGAATCCAATTCCGCAATTACGAATTTTTTTTTTAGTTAAGCAGTAAAAAATTCTAATGCGATTGAGTCTGCCGAATGTAAACTTTTGAAAGACGTATGGCCTTGAATTCGAAAGAAATTGTCTCGGCGAGGTAATCGAATAAACGATGCTTATGGTAAAGTATCTCATCGTCGAATTGAATTTTACCAAGTAAAGTTGGCGAAATCTTGGTAAACGTTGCCGACGACATTGTTCTTCGGTTTATACATTCGTCAATCAAAATTCAAACTAAATAAGGGCGTTCACCTTGGAATTTTGAAATTTCAACAAAAGACGAACGGAAGCTCGGATGGTGATACTTTTACAAAGGTATTCTTGCTTTTGTACTTACGCGAATATTTTTGAAATAATAGTCTTACGCAGAGGCGAAAAGAGAATTGAAAGGAGACTCAGGAATCGTTTGAAATTTTTTTCAAAATTCAAAATTGAGCTCTTTTCAGCGAAAATTTTAATTTGCAGTAATATGCCGAAATTTAAGGAAATAATTAGAAAATCTTGTAAAAAATAGTATTTTTGAACATTAGTACGGACAATTTAGGTTAAAAAAAGCCAAAAGCCAAAAAAAATTCCCGGAAACGGGAAAGTTCGTATATAAGCTTTGTAGAGGGTGTATTTCAACATAGCCGACTTTCCCTAAAATCGGTGAATATTTTGATCCCCTTTTGGGGGGTGAGGGGGTTCAAATTTTCGTTTTTCGGCTATAACTTTCAAAATTACGCATTTACGAAAAAATAGTTGGAACAAAAATTGTAGAGAATAAAAAAACAAACAATTTTGTTATTTACAATTTTTTCTTAGGACGTCATGAGATTGAGCTAGGGGCTTCAGAAAAAAATCAATTTTAAAAATTTCCCATTATCAGAAAAAATCACCAAAAATCGGGTTAATCGACTTTTAGGAGCGACTCTTTTGCAAATTACATCCTATTACTATGTAGAATAAGAAAAATGAACAACCGACCCATCCTCTCAAAGTAGGGGGGTGGACCCTCTGTAGAAAAAGTTGCATTTTCCCCCTAGAATATCTCAGATCTTTTTTCTTTTTGCATTAGCTCGGTCCCAACACCACGTAGAAAAAATGTAAAAAAAAGGAAAATGTTCGTCTTTTAACGCTCTACAACGTTTGTTTGAACCAATTTTTCGAATTTTTCACTGTAGCTGAGATATTCTAGGGGGAAAATGCAACTTTTTCTACAGAGGGTCCACCCCCCCTACTTTGAGATGAGGGATAGGTTGTTCATTTTTCTTATTCTACATAGTAATAGGATGTACTATGCAAAAGAGTCGCTCCTAAAAGTCGATTAACCCGATTTTTGGTGATTTTTTCTGATAATGGGAAATTTTCAAAATTGATTTTTTTCTGAAGCCCCTAGCTCAATCCCATAACGTCCTAGGAAAAAATTGTAAATAACGAAAGTGTTTGTTTTTTTATTCTCTACAATTTTTGTTCCAACTATTTTTTCGTAAATACGTAATTTTGAAAGTTATAGCCGAAAAACGAAAATTTGAACCCCCTCACTCCCCAAAAGGGAGTCAAAATATTCACCGATTTTAGGGAAAATCGGGTATGTTGGAATACACCCTCTATAAAGCTTATATACGAACTTTTCCGTTTTCGGGAATTTTTTTGGGGTCAAAACCTAAAATGACCGTACTATAAGTGCAGAATTTGAAATCATAAAGGTAAAAATTTGATTGCCATTGCAAGTGGAAATATTTTATATAAATATTGAATTTACATAGGTAGGTATACTCGAAACAAGCATATTTTCAAGTTCATGTAACTCGCGTGCGAATTTGGTTATAAACGAAATTATTATACGACGTGTTTGGGAGCGTTTAAGATGTGTTTGGTATTCGTGCGTACATAGGGGGTTGTATTTTAAGCAGAAAAGTGTTGTAAAATGGATTTCAAAGCGTAATTGGGTATTGCGAGAGTATCGCGAGATAACCAATTAAAACATTTCACGTGCCTTCTCTTTAATATTCGCATAAGTGGTATTATATACCTAGGCCTAGGGTATACCTTTTGGTAATATTGTGAGATTGTTAGGAGAGAGGACTTATTACTAATTTGTGTCACGTTTACAACGAATATACATAGTAGTAGGCTTTAAAAATATCAATCTGTAAACGTTTCGCATTAATTATTTACGATTTATATGTTGTATTTGTCGCATTTATACGTAGCAGTGATAAATTATTTATCGTCTGGAGGCGTGTAACAATTTGTCTGCGTGGTATTTTCGATATTAAAAGGGTAATATTTAACGCCCGCGGATAAAAGGAGTATTTTTCATGGCGAGGTATTAAAGAGAGGAAAAAATCTTAATTTTGGGGTTACGGAGGGAAGTTTTTTGCGGGGAGGGTGAGTTGTCTTTGAGATAGTAAATTCGAGAGGTTTATTTGGGATGGTTTCGATGGTAAATTCGGGCCTGTCTATTCTCACGCGGAATGAACAACAAAATGACCGAACTGTGCGCGATCTCGTTAATTTTTTTTCGTCATTATTTTATCACGTTCCCTGCTAAATTGATCATCTCAGCTGTTGAATGTACTCAACTTTTTCTCAAAATTTTATTTTTTTCAGTTTTCGAAATTCTTTTTCATAAAATTAATTTTTTCAATTGGAATGAATTTTTTCCACCACTAAACTTTCTTCCTCGAATTTTTTTTTAGCTCTAAGATTTTTTTCAATTTCTTCGATTTTCATTTTTACTAAAAATTTTTCATTTACTAATAAGTATTATCTATTTAAATTATCAGCTGTAAAATCCTATTCTTCGATCATTAAATTTTTCTTAAATGAATGTTTTTCAACCGAATTTAAAAAAAAAAATTCATTCTAAACATTTTAGAGCTGGAAAATAATTTGAGAAAAACATTCGAGCTAAAAAAATAGAATTTTGAGAAAACAATTTCAAAATCTGTATGAATTGAATTTCTGAGAAAAAATTTCGAGAGCAAAAAAAATTGAGAAAAGATTTAATTTTGAGGTAAAATTTCTAGAGTTGAAAAATGAAAACTATGTATTTTTGGAAAAAAATGCCAGAGTTGAAAATTTTTTATACCTGAAGAAGAATTGTAGGGAAAAATTTCAGAGTTGGTAAAAATGTTATTCTAGATGAAAAAATTTTAGAGTTGGAAAATATTTTGAGGATAAATTTTTAGAGTTGAAAAATATCTTGAGAAAAGAAAATTAAGAACTGAAACTATTCTAGGAATCGAAAAAACAATTTTGGTTTCAAATTTTCAAGTCAAAAGCTAAAAAATAAATCTGTAAGAAAAAGCTTTCGACTAGCTTTTAGCTTGCAATTTTTAAAACTTTTGACTTTCGGTTTGTTACCTAAATTTGATCGACTTTCAGCTTTTCGCTTTAAACTTTTAGCATTTAGCTAGCTCTTCATCCCGGCTACCTTGGACAGGTTGCGAAGTTGCAATTCGAACGAACGATGTGAAGATAGACTGACCCGGGGCCGGGAGGGAAATTCTAGCACATGGAATTCGGTAGGTGTTATTTTCATTTTTCAAAAGATGGGGATTATTTTCTGAATGTTTGTTCGGAAAATTTCTGCAACTGGAATAGTTGATCATAATGTAATATTCAAATTGCAGCCTTGTATAGTAACGCGGAAGTAGAATAACGTGATCTGGTAAAAATTCTCCCTCTTCCTCCCCCTAACTTCACAATTACATCATCTCACTCAGTTTTGAAAAAAAAGTTGAAATTTTTTTGAAAAATTAAGAGGAAAAGATGAGATAATTTTTGTGAAAAGGGTCATACAAGGGAGTCATCTCAACCGACAGTAAAATTTTAAACCGAAACAAAACTAAATTGAAAGTACATACATCATAAAAGAACCCTACATCCCAAATTTCAAGTGCTAAAGTTCATTTTTCAAATTTTGGCAAATTTTTGAAAATTACCTCGTCGCCCTGCAAAATATGAAAATCTGATCTAATCAACGAAAAAAAACAAGAAAAATTTCGTATATACCCTATTTTTGACCTCCCAAGTTGATTGGAAGCGGCTTAGAGACATTTTGGAGCCTCCAGAAAATTTTGGAATTTTCCAGCACTGAAGAAATGACCGCAAAAATGGTCCATTTGAACTTCAGCGCCTAAAAACTCAGATTACTCAAATTAGTGATCTATATATTTGATTTATTAAAGCACCATTTTCCGAAATTCGTAACTGCCTGGAGAAATCCATATTTTTCTGCAGCAAAAATTTTTGGAAAAAATTGAAAAATACTTCTAGAGCGTAAACATTGAGGAAAATGGCTGAAAGTTGGTTGATACCTTATTTTCGACCTCCCGAATCGATAGAAAACTGTTTCAAAACCCCTTGGAGTCTTCAGAAAATTTTGGAATTTTCCAGAATGGTAGAAATGTCTATAAAAAATGGTCCATACGATCTTTAACACCTATAATCGTGGATTATCCATATTGGTGATCAATCAATTCGACTGATTAAAGCAGAATTTTACAAAATTCGTAACTGTCGGAGTACCTACCGAATTCATATTTTTTGGCAGACATTTTTTCTAAAAAAAATTTGAAATACGCCCACAAAAAGTTGAAAGTTGATAAATACATACCTAGGTACCCTGCTTTTAACCTACTGAACCGACTGGAATGCCCTTAAATAATTTTAGTAAGTAAGTATAAAATACTCGTAGTATAAATCATCGCCAATTTTACAGACTAACTTTTTCTCAAAGCTGAAATTTCGAAAATTTTCTGGAGACTCCAAAACGTCTCGAAATCTCTTCTCTTGGGGGGGGGGGGTGTCCAGATTACTAGGTCTATCAGCCCATGCCCTGACCTAATGATTAAAATTCACTAGAAGCGTATGACACCACTGGTGAACGCCGTCACCTTCTGTATCAAGGAACTTAATGCAAAGTAGATTTTACTTTCAGCGTTTTACCTTGATTTTTACGATGTAGGCGTATAAAATATTCAACGTTATTATGCTAAATTTACAGTACTGGGTTTTCAGGGTTGAAAAAATACGAAAAATTGTTCACCCTAAAAAAGAGCCACAAAGGCCAAAAAATGAACTTTTTACGACCCACAGACATAGAGATTTATTTCTTTTCAATATTTGACATTTCAAGAACGAAGTCTGATTTTTTTTAAAAGTAAAATTCCAAGGTAAAACTTACCTGAGAATTTCTTCACGCACTAGAAAGTTTAAAATTCAAATGTAGTACTCACCTGAAACAAAAAAATAAAATAAATCATCGATTAGTCGATTATTCACTGAAATTTACAGAAATACAAAATAAAATACAGTACATTTAGAAATAAGTAATGAGAAAAATTATCCAAAACTTTACATTAAATTTTATCGCATTTTTGTCAATTATTTCACATATCATGAATTTTTATGAAATATTATTTAAATTTTTAAGATTTCCATTCAACATTTTCTTGAAAAATAATAATTTTGGCAATCGATTTTCATTTCCATTTTTTTTTTTTTTTGAAGAGAAAATTAACCGAACAAAACTAGAAAACACTTAAAACTAGACTGGCTGGTACGAGAGTGGTGGTGAAGGAATTATAGGGTAGGCAAAGTTATAGAAAATTGAAAAATTCCAATTCAGATTTTTTCCCCTACCAATCTGAATCAAAGTGATATCAATTTTTTCAAAAAAAATCATCGCTTCCGTAAATTTCCCAGGTCAAACTTAATTTTACAAATTAGAAATGTAATTTTGTCAGTTTTAAAGGTATAGTTGCCCTTATCTGTTTTCAATATTGTTCAGATATGAACAGAAAAATTCCCCTCTGAATTAGATAACTTAGGTAAATATTTTTAAAATTAGAAAAAATTGGAGAATCGATTTTGGAAACAATTTTTAAAATATTGCCATTCTTTACGTATCTTTTTCAGCTTTTTCCCCGAGAGTAAATACGAATTAAAGTACAAAACTTTTACAAAATTTTTTCAATTCGACAATTTTTGCGAAACTTTTATTTAAAAATTTTTTAAAATTTTAACAATTTTTCCTAATTTTGGGATTTTTTTTAATTCAATAAAATAAATTTTCCATCAAGTAAGTACAATTTTCAATGTTTGGACAAGGTTTGTAATGGGTGAATTGAAATAACTTTACCCTATTGCTCGTGCGAACTGAGGATACTTAAAAAAAAAAAAAAAAAAAGGAAAAAATAGGTAGTTCAAAAGGATCCATACAATATTATCATAGAGTAAGCTTACTCTATGATATTATTAAGAATCATATGCATTAACATTCAATTTTTTCTCGCTAAATTCACAAAAAAATCACTTAATTTTTCAAAAAGTAATTTCCAAATTTCTCATGAGCAGATTAGTTTACTTTGTTGAAATTTGAAAAATTCGTTGCACTACAATTCAGAAAGTTCATTCTTCGCAGAATTTATTTTTATGTACTCATTAATGTTAGGTCAAATTTTGATCGTCAGAAAAAGAAGTTTTTTTTTGAAAACCAAAAAAATCTCCCCCCCCCTCCTACATTTCTAGATAAATCCTCAAATCTCATAACAACTGATCAAATCAAATTTTTTTTATACTTGAGATTTCGGTTACCGAATCGATCACATCAATTACCTACACACATTTTTCATCCCAGCCAACTCTCCTCGCCTCCCATCTCCGGCACCACTCGCCACGTGTCTTTATCCTATCGAAAAATCACACCATTTCGTTTTATCGAGCCTCCAAAAAAAGAAAAAAACAAAAAACAAAAGAATAGCGCACAGATAACACGCGAAAACATCTTCGCTATACGTTTTCTTGCAGCTCATCAATCATGAGCCAAAGCACGAAGATCACGTATCAGCTTATATCGAACAATTGTCGTTCGCATAATCCCGGGCAATTTGTAAATTTGGTTTAAAACACGGCTCGGGAAAAAAAATATATATAAACTGTTATAAAAATCTGAGACCTAAAAAAGATATTTTTTTCAGTTGATGGTAAAAGTCACGTCTGCAACCATCTGTTACAATCAACCTTTAAAAGTTGAATTATGTTGCAAAGCATTCGCGCTAGACCAAAAATGAGAATTTTTCGACAATTTTTATTAAAATTATTCCGCCGACGGTGTCGGTACCGACAGATTTTCCCCACAATATGAAAATATCCGAGTAGACGTATTTATCGCGCGGATTCGAGTGGTTGCTTTATCCACCTCGACGTAACTTTGGCCGCAGCAGCGGACCAGACACCAAACAAATCCGTGTAAACAGATCGCGGCAGCGAGAATGCGGATAAATTAGAAATTCCACGCGACAAATTTATGTTAGCGGCAATAACGACTTTGTAAAGAGTGGCGTACGCGAAAAGGTCGATGGGCGAGCGATTTAATAAATAAAACATTACGTCCTTCCGAATATAAATATATACGCTGGACATCGAATTAATGTCTCTTTCTGCCGAGAAATAATAAGCTGGTCACATAACGAACTCAATATTCCGGTTCGGCGTTTAATAAAAATCAAACTCGCAGCGCCAAAGAAGGGCAATCGGTAAGATTTTTATTTTCTTATTTCGAGCGTAGAATGAAATATTGATTCTGCAGATCTGAAAATAGTCACAATTTCCGAGTTTTTCGGTTTTCTTTAGACGACTTCGCCGGTATTTTTTCTTTTTCGGCGGAAAAAAACTTTTACGTTCTTTTTATTTCTTAATAAAAGTGACCACTAAGATGTGTTATGTTGGAAGACTCGAAAATCTTCATTCTTAATGCCGACATATGAACTCTTGTTGCTGCTCGAAATAGGTTTTACGAGCTGATTTCGTTTTATTAGAAAAACCGCACGACGGTAAGGAGGAAAAAATCGCACAGTGAGAGTAACCCACCGAACGCAAATTTTTGCAAAGTTTGAAAAAGAGTAAATTGTTTTTCCAATTTCAATGGAATTGAAGTGGTTTTAAAGGAATTTACATAAGGTCATATTAAGGATTTGTCAGTTTGGGAGGTTGAACCGATGCGATGCTGGTAAGATTTTAAAAATCGGTGATATCGGGTGCCTGGGTTTCTTTTCCTTTTACTTATTTCTCGGTTCCAATATACCGTTATATGGGTCCCTTTTTTCCTTTCTTCGGCAGCAATTGTTGGGTTGAATTTGAGGCATGCTATGTATACTTACTGTTGACTTTTCCCGAAGAAATGTTTTCGCCATTTTGCGGTTTTCAAACTGTTTACGTTTAAGGAATTGGAAAACAAAAATTTACTAAAGTCTTTGACACTGTTGTAGACAAGTTGAAAGCAAATTTTGTAAGTTTGCGGAAAACGCTGGTGTAACGAAATGTCAATTGGTATTAGTCGAATACGAAAAATAACACCAGGATGTGGGTAAGTTACCTGTGCCTAGTTAAAGGTCTTTATTTTGGAAAAAAAAAAGGAAATCAAGTGTAACCGAGAATATGGGAGTTTGAGTAGGTATAACCTTCATTGTGAGTCTGTATATAGAAACAACCCTTAGGTGCCAAAAATTGGTTTTTGAGTAGGACAATGATTTTGGGCTTTTCAGGAGTAAAATCAAGTTTTTTTTTCTCAGCTCAAAAACCAATTTTTGACACTTAAGGGCAGGAGTGCTGCGAAGGGGTATTCTTGATGAGCAACTCGTCGTTAAAAATTTTGGGGGTCGAAAAAAATGCAAAAAAAATTACAAATTTAAATTTTAAAGAGAAAAAAATAAATTAACAATAAATATTAGAAAATAATTAAAAACGAACCCCCTATAATTACAGGACCTTCTATCAATAGACGACCCCCTCCCATCAATGGAAGAACGCCCCTCCCAAAAGTTCATCAATTTGACGCTAATTTCGCTCATTTTTAACTCAATAATGGCAAAAATTTTCTTGGGAACGTAAAAACATGTACTAGTAAACAGGTAAATTTTCTTCTTTTTTTCAGCAACGACCCCCCCCCCTCCCATCGATAGACTGGACCCCCGCTGAAAAAAATCAATTTCACCCTTTCGCTCATTTTTAAACTCAATAAAAATTTCCATAAAAACAGGTCCATATTATGCACTTCAGCACTTCCATTTTAGTAACCCAATAATTGATCGATTAAAACACAATTTTCCAAAAGTCCAAACTTCGTTTTTGGCAGAAAATTAATTTTTTCCGAAAAAATTGATAGTCAAAAAATATAAATTTGAACTCAAAGGTTGCGAATTTTGAAAAATTTAGCTTCAGTTGATAAAATAGATCAATAATATTGGTTTTCCGCGGAAAAATTCGACAGATGCAATTTAATCCCTGAAATTTTTAAGATTTAACCACGGGAAAATTCTAGCCAGATTTTTTTTCGTGCCTTTTGTTCATAATGGCCCACTAAACAACATAATAAAATGTCCACCCCCCAGAAACGACCGCTACTCCCAAGGGAGGGGAAAGGGAGCCTTTAAATTTTGAAAATTCGCCAATATTTGTATTTTTTTTCATGGTTTCAGTATCTATTGAAATTTTAAAACATGTTAGACTGAACAAAGCTGAGGTGCGGGGAAACAAAAATTGCAGAAAAGAGGATAAGTCTCCAAATTTTAAAAATTTGCTAATTTGTTATTTTTTTCGTTATTTTAGTATACTTATTGAAATTTTAAAATGCTTCAAAATTGGGTACGAGGAGACAAAACGGAGGGAATGGAGCTGGAGTAACCAAATTTGAAAGTAACTATAATAGTGTTGGTTTTCAAATTAGACTTCAGTTCCCTTCGCTTCGTTTTGCCCTACTTTTAGATTGCAGCAACGTAATAGCCTATGTTCGCGGTGATATTTCAAATTTCTAGAACTCAGACGATTTGTGTCATTGTTGAAAAATTTAGAATTTTATAAAATTACTCAAATTAATTCCGGTATAAATCAGAGAAAAAAATCAGTATAAAAATTCTACTTTAAAATTTAGGGGTCAAAAATGGAATTTTGAAAAAAAATTGATAAAAGAAAAAATGAAAGAGATAAGATGGGAAAACATGAACAGAAAACAAAAAACAAGAATTTCTATGCATACAACCTCGTGAGTACCTACTCTCTCAATTATAAATCAGTGAAAATTACCGAAAATCACTGAGAAACAGTCAGAATTGCAGCACAGGAGAAAATCAGTGAAAATGTTTTCACTGAAAACAAATCAGTGAAAGGAAATCACTGGAAATCAGTGAAAATTCACTGAAAACTCAGTGATATTTATGAAATTCACTGAAAAATCAGTGAAATTCTTTGAATAATCAGTGAAAAATCACTGAAAATCAGTGAATTTCACTGATTTTTTCTGTGCTGCAATTCTGACTGTTTATCAGTGATTTTTCACTGATTCGAAATGAGAGAGTATGTACCTAGAACCCCATTCCACAATAATAACAGGGTGTCCACCATATTTCAGAAACAATTTTTCAAATTTTTCCAGACCTTATAAATATGATATTCGTAAACCAAAGAGGAGGAGGAGGGAGGGGTAATTTTTCGCGTGATGTACTAACATCCTGAATTTTTGTATAAAAATGATATAAAATGCATAGGGTCTTACGATTTTTTTTCAAAATCACTAGATACTTTTTACGAGATGTTTAGATGCGCTTCTTCGGGTCAAAAAAAATATTTAAATTCAATTCTGAAAATTTTTCCGCCCATCCAACAAATTTGAAAATTTGAATTTATTACCACCAGAAAAAAATTTAAATAAAAAGGAAAAACCAAGTATTCCCCAAGCAAAATTAAGTTTTGAGAAATGAAAAAAATTATGCCAGGGTGTTTACCAAATTGAGCGAATAAAAATTTGGATTTTTCCGGGCTAAAAATTCAAAATTGTCTTCACATTTTATTCCCCCTCCCCCTCCAAAATGAAAAACACCCGTTTCAAATTTATAAATTCACCCAATCCCTTGCAATTTTTTAGTTTGTAACAATAAATGAAAACGTGAATGAGGAGGTAAAATATAAATCGTTTTATGAAAATATATAAATGTGTTGAGCCCGAGCGAAGCGAGGGCGAAAATTTTTGCGAAAAAAGATCTTCAAAAGATGAAAATTCACCACTTTTCCCTCATTCATGTTTTCCAAAACATGGCCAATAATTTCGATTTCTGTTCCATTCCCTCTCTTTTTTCAACATCGTGGTCAAGGGCATCATGACATGTCTTTCTCATCACAGCTCATTAAAAAGTAAGTTTCCAAAAAACTTAAGATTAAAAATAAATTCTGTAGAAAGAAAGAGTGTAAATTACCCCGAGCGTAGCGAGGGAAATTTTTTTGGATAATTCATAATTCAATGGACAAAGACATCCATTTTGAATATCAATTTTATTGTACATTACGACTGACAGAAAATGATGCATAAGACAATAATTGGATAAAAGATGCAATAATTTCCGGAGCGAGGGCGAAATTTTTTGAAAAATTTATGATAAAATAGGCAAAAAAACATTTTTCTAAATTATTTATATTTTTTTGGGATTTTCGAAAAATTCCAGAGAAAATTACAAAATTTCCTGACTTTTCCAGACCACCAAAATTCCCTGACTTTTCCCGGTTTTCCAGAGAATGGACACCATGAATAATGATTATTGGATGCAAATTGCAAACAAACCAATCCAGTATTCGATAGGTGCCTTGGTTCAATCACACCCAGACAAGTATAATTTTTCATCACCATTTCCATCACACAGCTATTTCCAAATTTCAAAATTCAAAAACAGATGACAGCCTTTATTTTTCAACGAAAACTCGAACTTATACACATATTGCTATCGAATCTAAACTAAAAATTCATATTTCCAATTACCATAAGCCTATTCCTATACATAATGGAAACACGTTAAACTCATTCATATGAAATTCTACGCGCAAGCACTACAACGTTATCTCACATAATGAAATTTTGACAACTGACTGATACACTGAGATATTATATACGTACCTATACCTCAGCTTTTTTATTTTTTTCTTGCAAATACACTCGCTATATAATATCTACTTTCAAATTTCAACTTTCAAGTTAACAAGACAGATGAATAAATGAAAATACAAATCTGTAATTCGTACCACTACCCAGATACAGTATCTTGCTCGGAGAACATTCACAGATGTCTGAAGCCATATGTGATATCGGGTAGGTACTTGAATTTAAAACGAAATACCTTATAATCCCTTCGAAGCATTTAGGTTCATAACTTTCAATATATTTAGTGCATATAATTTTCATACATAGGTACCTGCTTAAAAGGAGCTTAATCGTATTATAGCTTAAGGCTACGATATGTACTCAAGTTATAATAAAAGATAAAGTGATGGAGAATAATTCAAGGCATTCGAATTGATTTTGATAAAAGTTTTATGCTGCTTAAATTAAGATTTCGATTTGATATTTCAATCGAAGCTGTGGAAGGAAAGTATCACAGGTGAGAATGGTTAGGAACTTGAGTTCGTAACATTTTCATTTTAAAATTCTGTAAAAAGGGTACCTATAGCCGGATAAGGGGTGGTTTTGGCTCCAGGCCCGATTTTTGATCTAATGCCCCCAGATTGTGTACCTTGATGAAAAAAAATTCTGGAAAAAAATTTGGCCCTCCAACCCCCTCCCTTTCGGAGCTATGGCCATTTTATTACATCATTTTCAATAATTTTAAATTCCAATTCCAATGGAAGTGAATGAAATTTTCTGTTCTTTGGCACAAAGTTACATCTCGTAGAGGTCTATTCGCGATAATTTTTTCATTAATTTTGGTGCACTCCTTCATGAGGTTTTGGCTATTTGAAATTTTCAACTGTAAAAAAGACCTGAACAACGAAGTTTGACTAATTTTTAAAAATATTCTAAAAACGTGTTTTTTGACGTAGATTCACGTCACGTATTCAGTTTTGGCAATTGAGGTGGCGCAAGGGCCGAAAATTGCAAAAAACCGTAAAAAATGTTGTTATTTTGGCAGGTTTTTTGAAATTTTGAGCATTTTATACGGAAAGAAATGAGAAAATTAAAAAACCAATCCCGTATTCGTGTTCAGCAGGTCAAAATACCCCGATAAACACTTTTTTTGCGATCATTTTACTTTAAATCTCGAAATTTAGTTTTATTGTCTTGAAAAATCAGTGAAAAAAGTGAATTTCGACATTTAAAGTAAAATGATCGCGAAAAGGGTGATTATCAGGGTATTTTGACCTGCTTAACACGAATCTGACGTTAGTTTATTCATTTGGGCATTTCTTTGCGCATAAAATGCTCAAGATTTGAAAAATCAGCCAAAATAACAATACATATTTCTGAAGGGTTTTTGTAATTTTAGGTCTTTCTTCCGAAAAAAAAACAACAGCAAAACCAAAAATGTATCTACCAAAAAATAATTTTTCTGAAAATTTTCTAGGGTAGTGGTTGCTTGCTTATATGGCATTTTTTCGTAAAAACGCGAAAGAGCTCACCAAAATTGATGAAAAAATTATAAATCTACTTCCATTAATTACATGTTCCCGTTGAAATAAGTTTTTTTTGAAAATAATGCAGTAAAATGGCCATAATTTCAAATGAGGGAGTAGAGGTCAAATTTTTTCATATCGAAGGGCACCTTTTTTTTGGGGGGGGGAGGATAAAAATCGGAGGTAGAGTAGATTTCATTCAACTTGGTGAACTACATGTTACAATGGCTTGTGGATTTGTGGTGTAGATGTTGGAAAAATCATAAATCCATTTTCGTTCAAAAATTTGTTTTCTTAAGCATAGATTATACTGCAGAAATGTACATATTTATGAATTGCTTTAGGGATGATTTCTACATTTTGATACATTATACCTATTTTTTGCAAGAAATAAACTTTATTAATGACTGAAAATGCATAAAATCTATTTTATTTTCCAAGAATTTTCAATTTCAACGGAAGTGAAGGAAATTTTCTGTTCTTTGGCACAATGTTACATTTTGTAGAAGAAGGTTTGGTCGTTTCTTTGGAAGAAAGACCAAAAATTACAAAAACCCTTCAGAAATATTGTTATATTGGCTGATTTTTCAAATCTTGAGCATTTTATACGTAGAGAAATGGTCAAATGAAAAAACTAACATCGGATTCGTGTTAAGCAGGTCAAAATACCCCGATAAACACCCTTTTCGCGATCATTTTACTTTAAATGTCGAAATTCACTTTTTTCACTGATTTTTCAAGACAATAAATATAAATTTCGAGATTTAAAGTAAAATGATCGCAAAAAAAGTGTTTATCGGGGTATTTTGACCTGCTGAACACGAATACGGGATTGGTTTTTTAATTTTCTCATTTCTTTCCGTATAAAATGCTCAAAATTTCAAAAAACCTGCCAAAATAACAACATTTTTTTACGGTTTTTTGCAATTTTCGGCCCTTGCGCCACCTCAATCGCCAAAACTGAATACGTGACGTGAATCTACGTCAAAAAACACGTTTTAGAATATTTTCAAAAATTAGTCGAACTTCGTTGTTCAGGTCTTTTTTACAGTTGAAAATTTAAAATAGCCAAAACCTCATGAAGGAGTGCACCAAAATTAATGAAAAAATTATCGCGAATAGACCTCTACGAGATGTAACTTTGTGCCAAAGAACAGAAAATTTCATTCACTTCCATTGGAATTTAAAATGATTGAAAATGATGTAATAAAATGGCCATAGTTCCGAAAGGGAGGGGGTTGGAGGGCCAAATTTTTTTCCAGAATTTTTTTTCATCAAGGTACACAATCTGGGGGCATTAGATCAAAAATCGGGCCAGGGGGCCAAAACCACCCCTTATCCGGCTATACCCTTTCAATTTTTTGAAATTTTTTCCACGAATGAGGAACGTTTAGAAGAGAAAATTTTTAGTCTTCATAATATGAAATTGGGCACCTTAATTTTTCAATTTCTCAAATATTTATTACTTATCCTGAAAATTTTTTCTACGAAAAAGGAATGTTCAGGAGAGAAAATTTTGACCTTGGTAATATGAAATAAGGCACCTTAATTTTTCAATTTCTCGAAGAATCAATACCTATGTACTTAAAAGTTATTGATTAGGTATTACAAATGATGTTTTTCCTGATTTAAATAATTTTTAACTAAAATTTAAATTTAAATTATTTGAATTATTTTTTAGTAACTTTTACATACCTATAAATTTTAATTGGACAATATTTTTCATCAGTGTCTGTAAACAAACAGCACGAATGCTTTTCCAAATTTTCCTAACGTGTAGAAATTATCATACTCGCTCAAGAAAATCCCCGCATGAGAAAAAAATATCCAACAATCCGATCCCGATTACCAAACGAATAACACCAATGACACATAACGATACCATTTCTATATAATTCGATAACGATTCGGAGCATCTTTACTTACGTGCACTAAAAACACCGCTCATTTCTTTCCATAAAGTTTGGCAGCTTTCAATGGAACACTTACAATGGTAGCAAATTTCATGTAATAGTTTTACGACTTGAATGCGCCACTAATACGAGAAAATCATTTCGCCAAAGTTGGTAGTTTTTAAAATTGATAAAAATTACGATAATGAAATTATTACGACTACGTCTCACACAATAAAAATATGAAAACAACTGGCGCTTAAAAATTTCTTCAACTTATTTCAGTGGTAAGTGTATTTTCGTGTTTATATTTCTATCATTTTTTTATTTCTCATTCCGGTAGTATTTTTTTCCATCGCCATTATCGATAAAAATGACCAAACTATTCGATACCATGTACGTAAAAAAGTAAAAAAGAAAAGAAATTGCGAGTTGGAAATTTCTTTGACTCGATACTCGTATTAAAGTTTTCCTCGAACCGCATATACAAAGTATCCATACAACTTAATCGAAAACTAGTTAAACATAGGTCTTGGGGAATTTTTTTTCAAATTTCTTTTACGTAGACTGTGGCGAAAAGTTTTATTGACTTTTGGCCCTAGTAAGAACGTAATGTTTGTTTAATGGTGCATAAAAATTTTGATACGTTTGCTGGTTTTTTCCATACTCCGGATCATATCAAAGTTATAAAAAAATTTTATATATTGGTATTTTTTTTGTTTATCGTGTCCCTTTTTGAATGACGTATTCTGTCTATGATTGGTCTCGCAGAAACAAAAATATTTGTTGAATGCGATTCTTTTATGTCGTCGTAAAATGAAAAGTAGACCATCGTTGGGCTATATGTTGTTTAATCATTGGTATATAGATTTTAAAAGTGATGTGATGGAGTCTGCTTTTAAAAATACCTTATTTTAGAAGTACTTCCATGTATACAGGGTGTCCTAGTTTCCATCTAGCCTAATGAAACTGTAACGAAATATATCACCAACTTGTTGCCTATTTCGAAATTGAAGGGGTAGCGGAAACTATTAAAATTTCATTTGAATTTTGGTAAGGATAGATTTTCAAAACAACTCTGGAAAATATGAGTGGTGAAATTTCCTATTTATATTTTAAATTGAAAATGAGTATTTTTCGGAAAAAATATCATTTTTTTTGTTCAATTGGATCTAGAGTCTTAAAAGAACCAATGAAACTTGAAAATGAAAAATTTTCATGAAAATTTACCACCACAGTCGTAAGTATCTATTTTCAACAGTGGAACGTCCAAAATGGAAAATGGACATTTAATAGGAATGTTTTTGTGAGTTATCTGGCAAAAAAATTAATTTGATTTTTTTTTATTGCAATACTTAGGTATCGAATTGTGAAGTACTCATTTACAATTCAAAATTATTCGACGAATCTTGAACCTGAAAAAGTCATTTTTTTAGAGAATCGCTGTCTCTGAATTTTGGAACAATCTTGGCATGTGACGGGGGGGGGGGGACCTCCGACTTCCTCCACAATTGGATTTGGTCATATTTTTGTTTTTCAAGGTTAAAATAATTTCTGTTACAAAATTGCATTCCTATTAGTTTTCCTCTTCATTTTATGTAAGCAGGTAATCCCATAAAAACTTTATTGCACCTGAGCGACCTTTAAATACTCAAAAAATCTATAAAATTGACCCACACCCTAATGTCACATCATAAGGTCAAGGGCTTAATTGAGAACACCTCAAAAAATCCCTGTAAAATTCGATGTAGAAAATTTCGATTTTTTTTAAATTTCCTAATGTGTAGGTATTCAAGGTTATTAAAATCAAACTTATCAGATTTGGGTAATTACAGGAGTTTTCATACAATGTTCTTAATTAGTGTTCTCAATTAGAAGGTGGGCCCAATTAGAAACATTGAACTTAGCTGGGATATTTTTCACATTTGAAAATTTCACAATTGATTTTTTCTACTTTGAATTTAAAATTTTGACCAACGAAAAATGGGAGAGAGGACAAAAAATCGAAAAATTTCAAGCAGAATGGAACTCTTTCTGACTCTTTTGTGAAAATGTATATAATTATTTTACCATTATTAGCGGAAAGAGTGTTTTTCGGCTCTAATTTTGGAGTAGTTTCAAAATTCAACTTTTTTAAATTGAATTATTTACGTACATTTCAACGTTATTGGGTACATTTCTATTTCCTACGTATTTGATGGAATCAAATCATTTTTATCGATTTTTCACCTTTTTTTTTAAACGTTTCAACTAAAATTATCCACAAAAATATACACTTTTAAATCGAAACAATGTTCTATCATCTCCACAATCCCAAATCTTGCCAAAAAGAGACGAAACAATCAGGGGGGGTGGTAGGAATTTTTTTCAATAAGTTGGCAAATTTCATTGTAAATCAACAAATTTTCTAAAAAAAAAGTCGTCAAACTTTGCTGTAAACCAACAATTTTTTTCTAAAATTTGGTAGTAAATTGGTAAATTTTGTGGCGAATTCGCTCAAAAAAGTACGAAATGATTTTTTACTATGCCGGGTATACCACAAAATCACAAAAAATCACGAAATTTCATTCAGAAAAACTTCAAAAAACACGAAATTTCTACTCCATGAAACTATTTCAAACAAACGAACTATTGGAAAACAAATCCCTACCTATTTTCTTTCAAGAAATCGTCAATTTTTCACATCTCAGCCTTCGGAAAACTATATACAGGGTGTTCCATGAATCGTCTGCCGCACATCTTTTTTTGGAAATAACCTTGTACCATTGAAAAAAACTTGAGATGAACATGTTGCCGATCTTGAAAACTGAAGGGGCAAATGCTGCTTCTAAAAAGATCGCAATAAAAAAATTTCAATCGTGGAAATGGATAGAACTTCAAAAACAATAAATTTTCACTTTACGACTTTTTGCCTGAGGGGACTACAGAAAAAATTGTTCAAAAAAACTTTAAAAAAAATTAACTGATCAAGAAGATGGCTAGTACTTTGAAAACTAAAGAAATTTTGTCCTGAAGACTTTTTGCCTGACATCGAAAATGAAGGGGCTACCGGTTACTCAAAATAAATCGGCTTCAAACATTTTTCTTTCTAAATTTTGAATGGCCCTTAGCTCCTTCATTTTTGATGTTAGGCAAAAAGTCTTCAGAACTGAAATTTCTTCAGTTTTCAACGTATTATCCATTCTCTCGATTAGGTACTTTATTTTTTGACATTTTTTGAACAATTTTTTTAGCCCTTCAATTTTTAAAATTAGGTAGGTAAAAAGTGATAAAGTGAAAATTTGTTCAGCTTTCGAAGTACCTAATATTAATTTCCATGGTTGAGAAAAATTTTAATGTGTTTTTTTTAGATGCAGCATTTGCCCCTTCAATTTTCAAAATCGGCAACATGTTCATTTCAAGTTTTTTTAGTGATACCCGATTATACTTATTCAAAAAATAAGTTTGGCAGACGATTCATGGAACATCCGTATAAGAGATTAGAGACAAGGATTTCGCCTCTTTTTGAAGACTGAAATATTGATACAAAATTGAGAACTTTCAGCTTTTACGAGATGCATTTTTCTTCTCCAATTTTCGCCCTTGCTTCGCTCGAGCTCCATGAATTTACACATATTTCATTCTCAAAATAATTGTATGAAAGCTCTTCCTTTTCATTCCAGATAATTGAATATTTTGAAGTGGAAAAATCAGTGATGGAAAACTGGAACTGGAACTGGAATTAGGAATGGAAATTGAAAAAACTGGAACTAGAACTGAAATGATGAGAACTGAAAACTGAAAACTGGAATTAGCACTAAAATGAATTTCAATTTCACACCACAGTTCCAGAAGTTGCAATTTTTATATTTAAAATATTATGACTTGAAAAAGTCAAAATTTTGATGTTGAAATTTACCAAACCACATTCAATTAAAAAAATTTTACTAAAAACCCCCAAACCTTGAAAATTTACGTCGAAAAGTGATTAAAGAATTCAGCTGTACACTCAAAAATTTCATCCAATTAAAGATGTCCTCTCATACCTTAAGTATTCAAATTTTTTGTTGAAAAATTCAGGGGTTAGTAATAACATTTTCGAAAAATATTACTTATGACTTTTTTTCTAGAATTCTTTTGTTTTGAGCTTGAAAATGGGAAAAATTGTGCTTCGAATCGAAAAGGAAAAACAAAAAAGTTCAAATTTAGCAGAAAATTTTGCATTTTTTGTGTCCTTCAAAATTTAAAAAACTGAAATTTTCGAACTCGTATTTGGAACTGAAACTGGAACTGAAAACTGGAACTAGAGCTAAAATGAATTTCAGTTTTATACCAGTTCCAAAAGTTGCAATTTTTATATTTAAAATATGACTCGAAAAAGTCAAAATTTTTATGTTAAAATTTATCAAACCACATTCAATTAAAAATTTTTTACTAAAAACCCCCAAACCTTGAAAATTTACGTCGAAAAGTGAATAAAGAAGAATTGTGTTGTACACTCGAAAATTTCATCCAATTAAAGATGTCCTCTCATACCTTAAGTATTCAAATTTTTTGTTGAAAAATTCAGGGGTTAGTAACAAAATGTTCGAAAAATATTACTAATGACTTTTTTCTAGAATTCTTTTGTTTTGAGCTTGAAAAGGGGAAAATTGTGATTCGAATCGAAAAGGAAAAACAACAAAGTTCAAATTTAGCAGAAAATTTTGCATTTTCTTGTCCTTCAAAATTCAAAAAACTGAAATTTTAGAATGATACCTATTTGGAAGTGAAACTGGAACTAAAAAATTTTGAAAACTGAAACTGGAACTGGAACTGGAACTACCTAAATATTATTTCAGTTTTCTGTCACTCGGAAAAATCAGTTTTTCTCAATTACCAAAGAACTTAATAATAGTTAATAGCGATTAGAATTTTCAAAACATTTCTGCTTTTTGGAAAAAGTGGAGGTCACCGAGGAATATAAAAAAGCAAAAAGTACGAATTTTTGTTTTTTCATTTCAGTAGGAACACAGGTCGGCAAAATTTATTTTTTATCAAAAATATAAGTAGTCCAATTTCTCATTTTCCACTCAGAAAATTTCCAATTTCCACATCTTGAAATTTTCGCCCAAGTTTCGTCTCCGCTGCCAATCCCAGCCCGGAACCAGGACACCCTGTATACATTAGGAATAAAAAACGAAACTTTACACCCCTACACGATACACGTATGTACCGTACCTTCCTCGATCGAAAATTCGTATATAACTTTTCCCTCTTAAAATGCAGTTGTAAATTATTTTTATTGCTGATACCTCGTATTTTTTTCATTCTCAAGCCGAATGACACGACTAGGTATAGCTCGAAGCGTCGATAGCGTTTTCATTCATTCCGAAATAACTATCAAAAGAATAATGCACAACTTGAAACTTGAACCGAAAGTCCCTTTAGGGTTAACATTTACGCTATAACTGTTCAACTTTTTAGCAAGTTCGTTTGCGCGGGTTTTCCTTCCATTTTTTTTTTTTTTTCAATATCCGCAGTCCGCCACAGCGAAACTTTGCCAACTAATATGACCACTGATGGGGTATTCATATACATTGATAACACGGTGATTTGGGATTAAACTCGACGCTGCGAAGGAAAAACAACACAGCGAGAGGTGGGAAAAAAGTCCATCCCACAAACATACGAAAAAGAAGAATTTATGTCGGAGCGAAAAAATGAACGGAGAGAATAGGCCTTTAAAACAGGCGTTTCGCACATTTTAACCACAACATAAAATTCCAGTCTATTAAGAGGTTTAATTTATTCGCCTGCACGGCGAAACGTACACCAGAATTGAACGTTTTGCCGAGTAAAACTTTGCTCGTTTCTGTCACTAACCGGTACACACTTGGCCTACGCGATAACGCACCAATAACCATAGAAAAGCTAAAATTTCCATTAAAGTTCATTTACGCGTGTTTTTAAATCCCAACTCATCCATCCATAAGGTAATTACATATGTTAAACATTTCCTTCTTATAATACGTTTAGGGTAAATGACGCAAGGGAAATGTATCCTGGGTTTAGCGTAGCTGTGCGTACCTTTTCGGAGGCTATGATTTCGATAATGACGATATTGTTATAAACGTTAAGCGGCTTTTGTTTACTTAGTTATCACAACACGGTGCGAATACTCGGTTGGGGAATTTCTTTCGCTGTTTCTCTTTTTTTTTTGCTGCCGAATTTGCCATCGAGTCTGCCGGACGTATTAAAAAAAATATCAGAAGAGATGTTATTTTAAAGGTAAGTGACTTTTGGCCTACAAAGCGAGCTCTTTTCTTATACGATAAAACACCGAACATTTGGAAATTTCTTACAAAAACACTCGAACCGAGGTGTCTTTTTAAGCACCTCGAATGACGTTCGAAACAATATTTCGATCTAAACGACGTATAGAATTTAATAGTCGAGCTGGCCGCAGACTAAAAAGCTCGCAGCGGGGGTTCGATGATGAGTAAATTAGTAGTGAAGGGCGGAAGGGGGGAGGGAGATGCCGCAATAATACGGAGGTGTGAAACCGCGCCGAGGACAAAGGAACAAAGATACCTTACAAAGGGTATCTTATACGCCAGAATCACTCGACAAGCGATGCCAAAATGGTAATTAATTTTAAATGTAAATGACGACCTTTCGTTTAACGCATTCTCGAGGCCTAAGGCATAGGGAGGAAGAACGAGTGAAAAACCAGACCGATTTTTGTTTACATATAGGCCTTGTACGTTGACCATAATCCGGATGATAAATTTACGTTTCGGACATGTATATGTCACCAGAGGCGTGACGAAGCAATATTTCTGGGGGGGTGAAGCTCAAATTTTCCCAACTATTTTTCCTACTTCCCAAAAAAAATTCCCAACTAGGTAATTTTTATCGTGGCTGCCCAGGTGTTGTGAAAAAAAAAACAAATAAACACACTTGACAAAATTTCAAATTTCAACTTGAATGCAGCCTTGAGAGGCAGTGATATGGACAGAGACGAAACTTAGGCAAAAGTCTGAAGGGGTGAAAATAAAAGATTTGCTAGTTACATTTTCAAAAAAAGGGAACTTTTCATAAATTGCACGCAAGCCATTGCAATTTTTACCTTGTTTCAGTAAATAAAAAAATCTAGGTTAGACTAGGTAACATATGTATTGATAATTATTTTGTTAAGATTTATACAGATTTAATAATGTGTTGAGCCCGAGCGAAGCGAGGGCAAATTTTTTTAGCGAAAATAGACTTTCAAAAATTGAAAATTCAACACACTTCTCTCATTGAGATTTTCCAAAATGTGACCAATACTTTCGAATTCTTCTCTATTCCTGCTTTCTATTTTCAACATCGTGGTCACTGACATCACAACAAATAGAAAAACAATTTGCAAGATATGGAACGTAATATTTAACCCGAGCGAAGCGAGGGCAATTATTTTTTTTGAAAGATGTATAATAAAATAAGCAAAAGAACCACTATTCTGAATTCCTTCTTAAAGATTTTTGAAAGGCTTGTCTTGAAAAAAAACAAAGGGGTTCAATAGTGATCATTTGGCGAAAAGGGGTGGCTTTAGTGACTAAGCGTGAAAATAGGGGACAGCCATTTAAAAGCTGATTTCTGTCTGAGGCCTGTAAAACCAATAATAAATGAGAAGGAAATTTTTTTCCCCCTTCAAAAAGTATTCAATATTGTCTGAGAATGAAGATGAGAGTGTTCATATCATTGTAAGTAGCGAGGGCGAAAATTTTTGAAGAAAAAGTATATGTACAAAAGCTGAAATTTTTTCATTTTTCAAATTAATAGGTGAAGTCCTCAACTCATACTTCTTAAGTAATTACATTGGTTTGCTTAGGTGTTGGTATATGCCCGAGCGAAGCGATAGCTAAAATTTGAAAAGTTAGTGATTTTTAAAACAAAAATAATTATTTTTTCAATAGATTATTCTTTGAAAAATTTCTATTACTTCCATATAAAAAATTTGTGATTTTAAATGTTTTTTTAAACGAAATTTTAGCTATTTTACACAATTTGCAATCAACTTTTTCGATATTCTCAAGTTTTTTCAACGTTTCAAAGTACAACTTTTCAAAAACTTGGGAATTTTAAGTTTTTTGAATCTAAACTTGAGAGAATTGGAATAAGTTGGGAAAAAGTTGGGAATCCCAACTTTACACAATTTTCCAAGTCCAAATTAGGGATTGTGATATTCTCAATTTTTTCAGCTTTCCCAAATCCAAACTTCAAAAAAGTTGGGAAAATTTGGAAAAAAGTTGAAAATCTCAATTGTACCCAGTTTTCCTAAAATTTGATTTGGGATTGTGATTTTCTTAAATTTTTTCGACTTTCCAAAATTCAAACTGCGGAAAAGTTGGGACAAGTCCCAACTTTTTCCAATTTTCCCACTTTTTCCTGATTTTCCCAACTTTTTCTCAACTTTGGAATCGTCTGGGGGGTTACGCACCCCCCCCCCCCCGTTAGTCACGCCTCTGTATGTCACAGTGAGCTCAGTAGGCAATTTAGGTGAAAAGAAGTCAATTTCACCAACAAGCCTGAAATCTGATTTTTTAAATTTGAAATACCCTTAATTAACGGGTACAAGCATTAAAAATTGTCCTCGTAGAGTTTTTATCGCATTAATCCAGTATATTCCATTTTTGCAATTTAAGTATTTTAGATTTTGAATACATTTTCTGGTGATTGGAGTTCGTCAACAGAGTGTCCACAATATTTCAGAAATGATTTTCTCTGACTTGTCCAGGTTTTCCGGATCATTTTTTTTGAGGTTTTCCAGGCCTTTTAAATGAAATGATATTCATGAAGCATGGAAAAGAGGGTAATTTTTTCGCAGATGTGTTTTACGTATTTTTCTCCAAAAATCATTATTTTTTATGAGATTTTTAAATATCCCTTTTCCGGGTACAAAAACAACTCAAATTCAATTCTGAAAATTGCTGAACCTCCCTCCCTCGAGAACTTGGATTTATTAAAGAAAAAATTTCAAATATGTAGAAATAAAAACCTGTTTTAAAGCAAAATTATAAAGTTTTGAAAAATGAAACATTTCACTTCTGGATGTCTACCAAATCATGCGAATGAAAATTCGGATTTTCCGGACTGAAGATTAAAAAATTTCGGAATGATTCATTGCTCCTCCTCTCCTCTCCCTTCCTCACCCCTCCCCTCCCCTCCCCTCCCCTCCCATCCCATCCCATCCCATCCCATCCCATCCCATCCCATCCCACAACCAAATTCGTAAATTCCGTGCAAACGTTTCCAATTTTTTCGACTTGATCCAAAAAATAAAAAATCGACGAGGGAGAAAATTTTTGCGAAAAAATACATTCCATTCCTTCTCCTTTTTCTCAGCATCGTGATCAAGGACGTCGTGGAATTTCTTTCTCATCACAGCCTATTTTTTTAAAAATAAGCTTCCGAAAAAAAATTGAATTTTCAATGAATTCTGCGGATGAAAGATAGAATGAAAATCACCTTCGAGCGCAGTGAGAGAAATTCTTTTGAAAAATTCATAATTCAATAGGTAATAAAAGAGATACATTTAAACATCAATTTTTTTGTACATCGTGGTCAACAAAGAATGATAACTAAAGAAACGGGTTTCTAGATAATTCATCCTTCTTTTAAATTTTTAAAAAATTGCAGAGAAAATTCGAAAATTCCCCGACATTTTCCTGACTTTTCCAGGGGTTCCAGAAAGTGAACACCCTGTTCAAAATTGGAGTAAAAATTTAATTTTTAAATTTAAAAAAAAATTGGTCAAGTTGACTTTTAAAAAATACGGCGGGGGCTTAGAAAAATTCCAATTGGAGCAAAACGTTGCCTGAGAAAAAGGATTTCGAAATAATAATAAAAAAATTGCCACTAGCACTCAGTTTTGTAGTTCAATTAGTACCTTCGACAAAAAGAGATTGAAGTTATTTTTTTGTCCAATTTTTACAGAAATTGAAAATTGTTACGAGAATGCGTTTTTGAGCTCTAAAAACGCAGAATTAAAATACTTCCTTTATTCAGAAAAGTTCGTAGAAAATTCTTTCTTCCCCGTAAGCACGTAAAAATTTTCTTTTTCTGAATACTACAATATTAGTGTAGGCAAATTAGACAAAAATCAACATTTCTGGCCAGCAAAGCTTTTATTGCGGAAAACTGTCAAAAGAGGTCCCCTTATTAACCCCTAAAAGTTACCACCCCCAAACCCCTTGCTAATTTTTTATGGGGTTCCACCCTCCTAAAAACGATTTTTCGCTTCTATCTCATTTGGATTTGATTTTGTGGTAAAAATAGTTCAGTACTTTTTTGTTCTCCAGTCAATTTTCAACATTTTTTGTGGGACAATTTTTTTTGTACAACGATGAGCAGAGGAGATAGAGAGTCCTGAAGGAAGGGGTTCTGGAAAAAATACTATCATTTAAAAACGTGGCGACAGGTATAAAATCGTACTAAACTGCATGTTTTCGCCATGAAAATAGTAATATTATGTAAATTGATGGTATTAATACCCATTTGACCCCCCCCCCTTCTATGTGCCCACCCAATCATACCCATTTGATTTAATTTAGCAGTGGCAATATGATTGAGGGGTGAGGTGGGGTGGGATGGACACGTATGAGGGGGAATAGGTTCAAAAAGGTATCTTGACCCTCTCCCCCTCCGTCGAGTCGATTCTACCCCACCCCTCAATTTTCCACAATAAAAGCTTTGCTGACCAGAAATGTTGATTTTGTCTAATTTGCCTACACTAAATGGATGATCGCATTTATTTCACAGTTTCGGATTTTTAAACAGAAAATCTGGCCACGGTGCAATGGTTTTGGTCTTATAAGTTACAGAATTACATTCTCTTTGAAAATATATCGCCACCAACTCAATCGACCTGCCACCCCCCCCCACGACGGGGGAAGGGGAGGGGGTCAATGGGGAATTTAGATGGGAAAAAGTTCCAGTCGACGGAATTGCAACTTTCAAGTACAGATGATACGTAATTTTCAACAATGAATCCATAATTGGCATTAGTTTTGCATCTAGACCCTCAGGAGAGGAAGTGATAATTGGAGGGGAGGAGCCAAAAATGTGAAATCGGTGATAAACTTGATATGGTGTTCAAATCTACATTTTCAAAGATGTTGAATCTAAATTTAATCAATTTTGTACCTGGACCCTCTTTAGAGAGGGTGGGGGGGGGGTCCAAAATGTGAAATAGGGTATAAAGTTGATATGGGTGTCGAAATCTACATTTTCAAGGGTGCTGAATCCAAATTTGATATTATTTTTTCGCATGAACCCTTGAGGGAGGGGTAAGGGGGCCAAGTTATGCTCCTAACAAAATATTTTATGTTTTAAATGAAAATTTTATATTAATAAAAAAAATTTACAAGTAATAACAGAATAAAATTAGAAAATGAAAACATCAAGTTTTATCATTTTATTTATTTTCAATTAGGTAGGTACGTTAAAAAATCAGTGATTTTGAGTCCCATATTATTTTTTATCGATTGTTTTTTGTTAAAAAATGACTAGATCATCTGTTTCCGAACCTCGGTGTGACAGAAATTCCTTCACTGTCTCTAACGCCGACTCTAGTTTGGCTTTGGATGGATACTTTTCTTTAGGGTCCTGGTTCAAGAATAATAACCTTGGATTCAGCATCCATGAAAACGTAGATTTCCACACCCATATCAATATTAGACCCCATTTTAAATTTTTTTTACCCCCTTACCTTTTCTTCCGAGAGTCCTGATGTAAAAAATATTAAATTTTAATTCAGCGTCGAAAATTACATACATTTCATTCTAAAAAATTTAAATTCACTTCATTGAACTTTTTTCCACCTAAATTGCCCGAGACCGTTTTTTGTTTACATATTAGGCCTTGTATGCACTTTGACCATAATGCAGATGATAAATTAACGTTCCTGACTCGTATACGTATATTGGGCAGATAAATATGCAGATAAGCAGATCCGACGTAGCGGCGATGTATTTAATTGATACAGGCGAATATCTTTCGTCAGCTGGGTACCAAAAACAAACAGTATGAAAACAAAACGCTGGTGAATTTTTTCCACCACGAGGACGTGGCCACGGAAGCCGAATTTTAACGCGTATAATCAATACGAATGCTGGAAAAATATCTCGACGGTATTAGTATTCATATAGAACCCGGAGCGAATAAGACATTAAGAATCATAGACGTTCTATTGAATTACAATGAAGCTGGCTGGCGAATAAACTACATATACGGCCGACGCGATAAAAAAAATCTCACACACAATTCGGCTTTCGAAAATGTTTGATTTATTTGTAATAAACGTGATACAAAACGTATCAGTATTACACGACGTCGAGCCAACAGTGAACTAAACGTCGAGCCATTCAATCGATCATGTGAAGTTTTAAAAAAAATTGATACCAATTCGGATTCTGTATGGTTTTGGGTGAATTTTCCCGTCTCATGATAAAGTCGAGATACTACGTTGAATATAAATTTGTTAAGTAGTTGAGAATATTTTGCGGAAGTTTAAGAATCTTTCTATGATTTTGGAAATGTTGGATGTATTGGCTGCCTACAGGTTTTGTTAGATCTAAGATGAAGGGGCAGAGACGAGTTAAAGGAATACAAACTATTTTCTCGCAGAAAAACAAAATATCGGTAGATGGGTGGTATTGCCAAATGAAATATCGTAGAATCTTCCGTCAGTATTGCCTAAGGTGTTATGTTCATTTGTGAAATAACAAGCAAATAAAAAAATATCTACGAGTATGGCAACGGTGAAAAGTTATAGGTGTTTTGAGCCACACATTGAGCCATTGATAGAACATCACCCTTTACAGTAAAAACATTTCAATCAAAATTTAACAGATAAGCTGCCAAACAATCAAAAAAATAGAAATGGGTTCTACGAATGTGTTTTTATATTCAAGTATGTCCAAAGGTATCTATCCAGATGAGGGACAGGGAGTAATTTTCTTTCACCAAATCTAATGTTTATAAATTCATCAAGTTCTAAGAATTCCAAAATATTGTTTTGTTTTGGGTTGAAAATTTATTTCATTCAAAATTTATCTTTGGTTCGGAGTAGAAAAAAATTAAGTTCGAAAATGATCGAATCCGGTATATTTTTCAAAGTCAATGTGAATGAATTTCTCAAATTTTCGAATTTTATTCAATAGGTAATTTAATTTGTGTTTTGTCAGACAGGAGACAAATGCCGGTTGAAAAATAATTAACAGAATTTCTATTTCGCATTATCCTCGGAAATCGCTTTGTAGGCAGTTAATTAATTGGAAGAATTTTCTATTTCAATTAAAGTTATTTTTAAAGCATTGCGCTAACTTCTAGTTACTTTGATCGATTAAAAGATAAATGTGATTGTTATCGCATTGATTAAAATTTTTGAGGTAGGGTCCCGATGAAAATTTTTTAGATCTAATCATATCTAATGCTTTAGATATGATTAGATCTCAGAAATGTCCCAATCTAATCATATCTGTTTAGATCTAATTAGATCTAATTAGATGTGACTTTTAATGCAATTTTATAAAATTTAAAATATTGTAGTCTACCAATGTTTCTTTTATTTTATATCTGATTAGATATTATAATTTTATCTCAAGAAGTATTAACATGAATTTTCTTGCTTACTTTCCATTGTTTCTTACCTTCTGTCCCTTGATCTTGGTTTAGAGGAGGACGCCACCATGTCGGGTTGAAAATTTAGTATAAAAAGTTATATTTAAGCATGAAGTAAGAAAAATTTTTTTTGTCAATTTTAATTAAATTGACAAAATTTTTTGATTTTCTTGTTTGTTACAATTTTATAAAATTTTTGGACACATTTCGCGAATTTTTTTCCATACCTTGGGGGGCTGGAGCCTAAAAATTCAAAATTTAAGAAAAAAAGGCGAGTAAAACATGGAAAAATCGAAAATTTAGCAATTTTTTGAGTGATATATCGAAATCCATGCTTTCGAGGGCGTAGAATACGAATTGTCCATATTTTTCCATTAGGAATGAAGGGTTGGCCCGGTGTGTGATGGGGGGGGGGGGGTAAAACTTGGAAAATTTTAATTTTTCGAGTGATATATCGAAATCTAGGTTTTCGAGGACGCAGAATACGAATTTGATAATATTTTTCCGTTAGGAATTCAAAAGTTGCGTGTGGGAGGAGTGGGGAGGGGGTGAAACTTGGAAAATTTCAAGTTTTCGAGTGATATATCGAAATCTATGTTTTTGGGGACGTAGAATAAGAATTTGACAAAAATTTTCCGTTTGGAATTGAAGAATTGGATTGGGGAGGGGTGGTGGTGACGAAAATTGGAAAATCTCGACTTTTTGAGTGATATATCGCAATCTATGTTTTCGGAGGCGTAGAATACGAATTTGACAAAATTTTTCCGTTAGGAATTCATGAATTGGGTGGTGGAGGGGGAGGGGAAGGTGATGAGACTTGGAAAATTTCAATTTTTCGAGTGACATATCGAAATCTATGTTTTTGAGGGTGTAGAATACGAATTTGACAATATTTTTCCGTTAGGAATTCAAGGGTTGGGTAGGAGAGGTGTAGGGGTGGAGGTGAAACTTGAAAATTTTTGTTTTTTCAATTTTTCGAGTGATATATCATCTATGTTTTCGAGGGTGTAGAACACGAATTTAACTACATTTTTCCATTAGGAATTCAAGAATTTGGTGGGGGAGGGGTAAAAAATGGTAGTGAGACTTGCAAAATTTCAATTTTTCGAGTGATATGTCGAAATCTATATTTTCGGAGGTGCAGAATACTAATTTGACAATATTTTTCTCATAGGAATGAAGAGTTGGAGTAGAGAGGGGGTAAGACCTAACAAAATTTGATTTTTGTAATTTTCTCGAGTTATATATCAAAATCAACATTTCCGAATGCCTAAAATACGAATTTGACCATATTTTTCTCTTGGAAATGAAAGGTTGTGATGAAGGGTGGGATGTAGGACTTGGAAAATTTGAATTTTGCAATTTTTCGAGTGATATATCGAAATCTATGTTTTTGATCGAAGGCGTAGGATATGAATTTGGATATATTTTTCTTTTACGAATGACGGGTCAAGTTGAGTGGTGGTAAGTAGGTAATTCATATTCTTCGCCCTTGAAAATGTAGATTTCAATATATTGCTCGGAAAAATTGCTAAATATAAATTTTTGAAGTCTCTTCATCACCCTTTTACCCCATCCCTACACAGCCCTTCATTCTTAATAGAAAAATATTCCCAAATTTGTATTCTACGCCTTCAAAAATATAAATTTCGATATATCACTTGGAAAAATTGCAATATTGAAATTTTCCGAGTTTTACCACCAATCCTACCCCATCTCTCAATATTTTGATGTAAGGTGCAGTGGGGCAATTGCAAACCACTTTTTGATTAGTGACACTTTGCCGGTTCACTGTGCCGGCTCTATGGCACCAATCAACCTGAAATTTCTGTCACACAAACTTCAAGGGGTTCTCTATTGGTGGGAAAAATTTCGTATCATTTAGTTTATAAATTTATGAGAAAATAAAATTTAAAAATTTTTCAATTGTGTTTTTGCATTTACCCCGCCATGGGGCAAATGCCAAATCGTAAATTATATCTGAAGGTGCTCATTTTTTTTCAGTTTTGATGGTCAAATCGGAATCTACGTAAAATTTACTACCTTTTAATATACTCATTACCTTCGTTTGATCAAAATTTGTCGGAGATATCCGCGAAAGAAAGAATTTTTTAAAGAAGTGAAAAATCTCATTTTTTATTTTTTTTTTATTTTTTTTTAATGAGCTAAAAATTGAAAACAAATGATCACTTGTGATAAGTATGACGTATTTTATTGGAAAACACACAATTTTGATGAAATTTGAACAATATTTTGATAAGAACTCCCAAAAACGCAAAAAATGGCAAAATTTTGTAAGTAAATATCAAAAATTTAATATAAATTTTCACACTTTTGAAGGACTAATATTCTTTTTTTGTATTTTCGACCAATTTTACATCTAAAAATTGTTAAAAAAATTCTGAGAGTATAAATAAAATGATAGATATTTTCGATTTTGCAATTGCCCCCGCATGACCTTTTTCGGGGTAAATGCAAAAACGCATTTTCCGCTAATGTAATGAAAATTTTTTCAAAAATGATAGTTTTAGCTTTAACTTAGATCTATTAGTATAATTAATCAACAAAAATCAGTTCAAAAAAATTTTACTTCGTACGTTTTTGTCCATTTTGAAAAAAACTGATTCAACTTTACTTATGAGTGATTTTGACACGTGTTGATAAAAACATTTCCAAAAAGCAAATGCGTGCACCGATTTCGTTCAAACTGAGTGAGTATATAGGTAATAGATGTGCCTTGACCTACCAAAAGATGGCGCGCTCAGAAATTATGTTAACTGACTCCAGAAGCTGATTTTGCAAATACCCCGATTTTGCAATTACCCCACTGCACCTTATTTGCATTTTTGATCTCATTGCACAGTAACATTTCTCGATGACAAATCAGATTTTGTTTTAATCTGATCAAATCTGATTAAATCTGATGACATCAGTCTTTCTTTTTTATACATTTTACAATCCACATCCATAACACATGAATACATAACATAATATCTAATCATATCTGATGACATCTGATTAAATCTGGTGACATAAGCTCTTCTTTCCATAGCATTTTACAATCTGCATTCACATACATATGAATACATAAAACGTTCTTCGTTCGTTCCCATTCTTTGGAAAAATAGCGTTCTTCAGCGTTCTTTACTCCCGTTCTTCCCTCGTTCTTGCATCGCTGGTTTTTATCTTTGGACACTCCCCCCTCCCCTCCTATGCATAGAAAGTGGTTAAAAAATTTAATATAGTTGGCCCTTGGGACCCCCTTTTACATGTACTCATTGATACAGCGGCAGGTTTTCAGCATGACTCGACAAAAAATAAAAATATTATTTCACTCGAATTTCATCTCTGGGCTTTCCCCCTTCCCCTCCTATGCATAGAAAGTGGTCAAATTTTTTTTTGTAGTTACCTCTTGAAATCCACTATCAGATGTGCCCATCGATATCGCGGCAGGTTTTTTGCATGACTCATAGTCAGTATAAAATAGGTTTTTATCTTTGGACACTCCCCCTCCCCTCCTATGCATAGAAAGTGGTTAAAAAATTTAATATAGTTGGCCCTTGGGATCCCCTTTTAGATGTACTCATTGATACAGCGGCAGGTTTTCAGCCAGGGGTGGTGGCCCGAACCGAACCCCGAACCCCGAACCCCGAACCCCGAAGAACCCGATAATTTTGGTCGAACCCGACCCGAACCCGAACCTGACCCGAACCCGAACCCGAACCCAAAAAACTGAAACCTGAACACAAACCCGGAACCCGAACCTGAAAAATTCTGAACCCGAACCCTGAACCCGAACCAGATCATTACCTAATCTGGTTTTTAAATCAATAAAGTGAAATATTTTGTAGAAATAATGAATTTTTTTCATCTTTTCGATCGATTTTTGATACAATTTCAGTTTAAAATCAATAATCAACTTTTTTCATTTCAAAATTCTTTTAAAAAACGAATCAGAACCTGAACCGAACCAAACCCGGAACTTGAAACCCTGAACCTGGAACCCAAACCCTGAACCCGAACCCGATCATCGCGAACCCTGAACCGCGAACCCGAACCCGAAAAATTTTAATTGGGGCCGCCACCCCTGGATGACTCCGCAAAAAATAAAAAATCATTATTTCACTCGAATTTCATCTTTGGGCTTTCCCCCTTCCCCTCCTATGCATAGAAAGTGGTCAAAATTTTTTTTGTAGTTAGCTCTTGGAATCCACTATCAGATGTGTATCTACTTGCTACGTGTGAATTCGCCTATCGCGTATCCAAGACCAAGATCATCTTTCAAGCTAACTTCACCAACATAAAAAATGGTGTCATCCATTGACTGAATGGGGGTTGGGGGTGTCATCAACACATTGAATTGGGTACTTTGTAAAAAAAATTCTTTAAAAAAATCTATTGAATATTTTTCTTGTGTGCTCATTTTAATCCATTTACCATGAAAAAATAACATTCCTGCATTTAGCTATTGATATTTTGAAAATGAAAATTTTTCTTAAGGTGTCATCCACTGGTGAATGACGGTATATAGAGTTGTACATGAAATTGTTTCTACTTTATTTTCCTTATATTCGATTGAGCTATTCGTATTGTGTTGTATGTTCACACGATTCACAATCTATTTCGAATTTCGATATTCGCCCAGTATACCTGTTTTTGGATGAGAACACGGAAGTTAGGCTCCCGCGCCCTCGCGGTTCAAGATCTTTTTCCCTCGTCGCAACCGCATAATGAGATTCAAATTATTTTATTTTATTTTAAAGTCGATCAAATTTTTGATTGACATGATAATTAGAATCTCTGAAAAAAACTTGATTTTCAATACCCATACGGTCAGGGTTGGTAAGCCAGCCGAAAGCTTAAGCCGAAAGCCGAAAAAAAGCTGTAAAAACTTTGTTTTGAAAAGCCAGCCGAAAGCTTAAGTTTTAATATATGAAAAGCTAAAGCGGTTGGAAATTTCTTATAATCGAGCCATTTCACCCTAGATTGTACATAGGATAACCTTGATCTCAATTTTATTAAACCCATGTAGGATAAAATCAAATAGGCTAACTTCCGCATCCGCGTACCAAATATATCATCTATTTCTTCATGAATAAATTTGAAGAGTTTGATTTTGATTAGTATCTGTCAGAAGGTAATACTTATAAATTTCCTCCGCCAGTACAGCAAGAAAAACAGTTATCATACAGGTAAGGAAATTGCATTATTAATGTAATCAGTCTAAGAATAATTTGAATAATGCCTAAAGAATGCAGACATCGCACCATCAGTGGAATAACACCACATCTCAAAAAAAATTGACCTTATTTTTTTCCGAAACGTGCTCATCTTTGATCAGTTTTCAATTTGCATCAAAAATAAAGAAGTTGATTTTTTTTGAGATGTGGTGTTATTGCACTGATGGTGCGACATGGGCTGATTCTCGAATTTTTTGAATCGGATTCTTTTATGGTGATTCACCTGAAAAAAGAATCGGATTCCCAAAACTACGATTCTTTTCTCAAAAGAGCCGGATTCGGAACCCGATTCTGTACCTAGCGATTCCTTTGCGGTTCTTTTGCGATTCCTTCTGTATTTTTTTTTTAATTTTAATAAAATTTGACTCCCGTAAACATGTACCTGTGTTCTGTGTTTAAAAAACGTTGGGAAAAATGTTTAAATTTTAAAAAAGAAGTTTAGAAAGATTTTAAAACCTTTGGGGAATAATTGTTTAATTTTGATTTTTGATTTTTGAATTCCTTAGAAAATGTTGGTAATAAATTTTTGATTTTGAAAAAATTCTGAGTTTGGTTTGGATTGGAAAAAAATTGGAAGTCAGTGAAAAAAATTTCGAAAAGTAGGATGTTTTACCTACCTATTTAAAAATAATGAAAAGAACCACTGGGAATCGCAAGGGAATCGTAGGCTGCGATTCAGCTAAATGAAGAATCGGATTCCAATTAGCGATTCTCCATAAAAAAAGAATTCGACTTAGAATCCGATTCCGCGATTCCTCACGATTCCTACCTGCGATTCAGAATCGGCCCATGTCTGAGTAAAGATACAGTTAAGGAGTCTGAAAATGATCAGATTATCACAATGTAGGTAGGTTACTTTTATATAGGTACCTAAAGCTGGGTTTATACTCACCGTAACTGGCCGTAACGATTCTGTAATTTTTCTGTAAAATCTCGGAGGCCGTAAGAAAAAAAAGGCTGCGGTTTATACTGGCAGTAATAGACCGTAACGACAACGCATCTCATTGGGTGAAATGAAATCACGTGATGAGTTTATTTTGTGAAATGATAACATTTATTTTTATCATGTTAACAAGTTGAAAAAATTTGAAATAAATTCAACAATGAATGAAAAGCATAAGCAATGTTTTTAATTGAGAAATGAGGACATAAGAACAAAACAATAATTATAACGAATATAACTACATATAATATTAATGCATTGGTTAATATAACAAATAAAATAATTCGTTACTTCATTTACCAATACATATTTTTTCAATGCGGAATACTGATCCTAACAGTATTCCGCATTTAAAAAATATTGGTAAATGGTAAATGAAGTAACGAATTATTTTATTTGTTTTATTAACCAAATATGCATTAATATTATGTAGTTATATTCGTTATATTGTTTTGTTCTTATGTTCTCATTTCTCAATTAAAAACATTGCTTATGCTTTCTGTTGAATTTATTTCAAATTTTGAAATGTTTCGTTTTCATCAGAATTATCAAAAATGAATAAAATCACCTTTCCAGTATCAAAGATTTCCAATCTCATTTCAACTGATAACAAATATCAACAACATGAAAATAAAAACATTCTGTTCATTTTACAGAAAAATAGAATTAATTCTATTTGTCTGTAAAAAATCTGTAAGAGACCGTAATTTTTTACTGCCAGTATAAACTATTCCGTATAGTCCTGTAGTTTTTATTTTTCTGTGGAAAAAAGTTACGGCCAGTTACGGGTTACGGTGAGTATAACTATAGACGAATCGGAGTTTGCTGCCGGTAGTCTACCCACTGCCTTAAACCAATTTACTGCGCATAGGTTGTAGCGTACATTGTAAAGGTATTGCGCAAACCTTGGATTTCCAAGTTTTACGCAAAACCTTTTTAACATGTATTTAACCTATGCGCAGTAATTTGGTTCAAGGCAGAAATACTACCCGCAGTAAACTCCGATTCGTCTATAAACCCACCTTAAGCTGGGTTTATACTCACCGTAACAGGCCGTAATTTTATTTAACAGAAAAGTAAAAACTACATAGTGTTACGGAGTAGTTTATACTGGCCGTAAAACGTTACGGTCTGTTACAGAATATTTTCTACAGCGTCTTACGGAAAAGTAAAAATTATTCTACTTTTCTTACAGACAGTTACGGACAGTTACGGTGAGTATAACTATAAACCCACCTTAAACCTATGTACTTTTTTAAAACTAACATTTTTTTTTTTTCTGATCGACAGTCATTGGAAATGAACGAATCCGAATCAGTTCAAAACGGGTTCGAGTATGAACAGGAAGTACAGCAAGACCAAATCTATGATATACGACGTAGCTGTCCGCCCTGTCCATCCTGTCCCTCCTGTCCTCCTTGTTCTTGGCCAGATGTGTGGAGCAAACTTGAAATTTTACTATGCAGTACAACTGTGATCCTTTTCATTCTCCTTATCATAATCTTTATCCTATACATACGTCGTCATTTTTCGAATTATGGAAGACCTACAGAAATAGAATAGGGGGGGAACAGGAAACGAGGGACTGGGAAGTATAAGAAGAAAGGCGAGGATGGGGAGAAATCTGGGACTGGGGAGGGTAATAAAAACAATGAAACATCATCATTATGTCGATATTGTAGATGCTTTAGAAATATAAATTTAAGTAGAAGAGGCTCCACTAGCGATAGTGAATGATCCATATTTTGTGATGCACATAGAGCTTGGAGTTACCTCCAAGCTCTATGGTGATGCCCGAGTTTTGCAATTTTATAATTTTATATCTTTCAAACAGATTGAACCAATAGCGAATCGCATAAATATTTAGATAAGAAATCAATCATATTATTTGATATTTCGAACTGTTTAACGTATTTTATTCTGATTTTGGATTTTGTTCTTATTCATCTCTCTATTTAATGATCAAATGTAAAAAAAAAACCTATTTGAAAAGTGTTGAATTTATTTAGGTAAATATCAAGAGTCGCGGTCGCGACTCACCCCGCCCTACCATGACGGTCCGACTGTAAACGCAACATGAGCGAACAGACTCTTATATTCTAAAACTATTTCGACCCCGATTTTCGCGTTTTTGAACGCGTTTTTCTCGGAAGGCGCATTTTAAAACGAAAAATCGCGAAGTATGAAAGTGTCTTGTATTTTTGAGTTCTTTCATTTAAGACAAGAACGAACTTCGTACGACAAAAGCTCGCGAAGTTACAGAACTCCAAAAAACGTGAAAAATTAGTAAAATTGGAGGTAATTTCTTCAAAGGAAGCTGGAGAAAAGCGATTTTAACAAAATTTTTTGAAATTTTGGGGATGGAGTCTAGTAATGGTGTAGATGCCCTTAAGGGTTGAAAAATTTAAAAATTTTGAAAATTGCCCCTCCCCCTAAATTTGGGGGCTGTCAACGTTTCTAAAGTTGTTTTTGATTGCGGATTTGGATTCTGTGGGTCGAAATGTATTTTTTACCGCAAATTTCGAGTCGATCGGCCGGGGGGGACCGACTTGTAGAAATTTTCAAAGTTTGGAAAACCATACAAATTCATGTAAAATCACCCATTTTCATAAATTTATTACTGAGACACAAAAAGGAGTTGAAGTTTGGGAGTAGTAAAGGATCGCCTTCACATGCATGAAGAATATTTGTGCAAAGTTTCAGGTCAATCTGAGCTTTCTGTGGACCTGTAGCTAGAGATGTGCGCCGAAGTAAAACCGGCGGTGGCGGCGAACTTCCAAAATCTTACGGCGGCGGCGGCGGCTAATTCGGCGGCGTGCTTTTTTAAAAAAAAAAAACTTTTTTTATCAATTTTTTGACTCCCTTATGTGGTTTTTTTTTACCAATTGGTACCTTTTTTCCAAACACACGCACGTAATTTGGTAACCCAGAAAAGAATTTTTCATTTACAAATATTTTATACATTTTAATTTTATAATACCATAAAATATTTATAAATGAAAATTCTTTTCTGGGTTACCAAATTACGTATACGTGCGTGCGTTTAGAAAAAAGGTACCAATTGGTAAAAAAAAAACACATAAGGGAGTCCAAAAATGATAAAAAAAGCTCGCCGCCGAGATAAAAATCGGCGGTGGCACCGGTAAATTGACTGGGCGGCGGCGGCGGCCGAAAACCAAGAAAAATTGGCGGCGGCGGCGTAATTTTTCGGCGGCGCACATCTCTACCTGTAGCGATGCACAAAATTTGTAACGAAAGTTCATTTCTAGTTTTCAGTTTTGTTTTATGTTAAACATTGAAAAAAAAAAACACGTTGGTTACGTGGTAACACTGGCTAATGCAAGAAACCTGGTATCACGACTTGATCGTAGTTGAGCTAGTCCGAATAAACCGGAATTTTTTGACGTTGCCACGCGTATGTACATTAGGGTGGATCGCTAAAAAAAAACATATCTCAGATTTCAACCAAATTCGCTGGGGTTGTTGGGTCATCATCGGAGACTACCCAAAAAAATTTTGAGCCCCCTAGGTGAAGAGGGAGGGGAGCTAGGGGCTCTTAAAGGGCACCTCCTTTTGAAAAAAACGCGGTTTTTTGTGTTTTTTAGCTCGAAAATATGGCGTACGATTCACGAAAGAGCACTAAAAAGGTGCGATTTGAGTTTCTACACCCCCCTGAGCAATTGCCGCCCCTTGAAAATGAAAACCCATTCTGCTACCCGGGGGTCCAAAAGTTGCAGATCGCGAAATTTCAATGTTGTGAAATTGTATTTGGCCTCGAATTGATTACTTTGACACCGGACAATTTTATAATTTTTTTTCTAATTTTTGAAGAAAATTTTGAAAATTTTTTTCGATCAGTGTGACCAACCGCAAATTGTAATATTCAAATATATGGGATTCGCGTTGATCTGATCATGTATATCTAATAGGGTGGATCAAAAAAAAAGACATATCTTGGATTTTGACCAAATTTGGTGGGGTGGTTTACTTTGAGTGGGAGACTTCACAAAAAAAATTTGAGCCTCCGAGGGGCAGGGGGAGGAGAGCAGGAGGTGCTCAAAGTGCACCTCTTTTTGAAAAAAACGCCGTTTTTTGCGTTTTTTAGCCAATCAAAATTGTGTGAGAAGCCTTAGTAAGACTTAAAAGATGCGATTCGAGTTTCTACATCTCCCTGAACCATCGCCGTCCTCCTGCGATCAAAATTCTGATTGCTACCAGGGGGTTGAAAAGTTGCAGATTGCAATATTTCAATAATATGAAATTATCACTAAGCTGGAATAATTTTTTTTTGTCATCGAGTAAGTCCTCAAATTCGAAACGTATTTCTATTGATTGGGAAAACAAATTTGTCCAATCACTTGACGAAAAAATAATGGATTCGAGTTCATAATATCAGAATATCACAATTAGCAACTGGTTGCACTGACGTACAAAATGTTCAAAGAAAAATTTTTAATTTTTAATTTCTGATGATTGAAAACAAAATTATTGTGTATTTTTCAAACGATAAAAAAATTAATTTGAGGTCAACGTAAACCCCATAGGTGTGTAGTATGCCACGATTTGCAACTGGCTGCACTGACATACAAAATTTTTGAAAAAAATTTTCGAAATATACTTTCAGTGATTGAAAAAAAATACATAATATTTTCAGGCGAAAAAATAATCAATTCAAAGTCGATATAAATTCCGTATTTTGGAATTTTATGATTTGCTGTTGGCTGCACTGGTGTACAAAATTTTCATTTTTTTTTCAAAATTCACTTTTAGTGGTTGAAAAAATTTTTTGTTCACTTACTCGATGACAAAAAAAAATCATTCCAGCTTAGTGATAATTTCATATTATTGAAATATTGCAATCTGCAACTTTTCAACCCCCTGGTAGCAGTCAGAATTTTGATCGCAGGAGGACGGCGATGGTTCAGGGAGATGTAGAAACTCGAATCGCATCTTTTAAGTCTTACTAAGGCTTCTCACACAATTTTGATTGGCTAAAAAACGCAAAAAACGGCGTTTTTTTCAAAAAGAGGTGCACTTTGAGCACCTCCTGCTCCCCTCCCCCTGCCCCTCGGAGGCTCAAATTTTTTTTGTGAAGTCTCCCACTCAAAGTAAACCACCCCACCAAATTTGGTCAAAATCCAAGATATGTCTTTTTTTTTGATCCATCCTATTAGATATACATGATCAGATCAACGCGAATCCCATATATTTGAATATTACAATTTGCGGTTGGTCACACTGATCGAAAAAAATTTTCAAAATTTTCTTCAAAAATTAGAAAAAAAAATTATAAAATTGTCCGGTGTCAAAGTAATCAATTCGAGGCCAAATACAATTTCACAACATTGAAATTTCGCGATCTGCAACTTTTGGACCCCCGGGTAGCAGAATGGGTTTTCATTTTCGAGGGGCGGCAATTGCTCAGGGGGGTGTAGAAACTCAAATCGCACCTTTTTAGTGCTCTTTCGTGAATCGTACGCCATATTTTCGAGCTAAAAAACACAAAAAACCGCGTTTTTTTCAAAAGGAGGTGCCCTTTAAGAGCCCCTAGCTCCCCTCCCTCTTCACCTAGGGGGCTCAAAATTTTTTTGGGTAGTCTCCGATGATGACCCAACAACCCCAGCGAATTTGGTTGAAATCTGAGATATGTTTTTTTTTAGCGATCCACCCTAATGTACATACGCCTATACGCGTACACGCATGTGGGGGGTAGTTTTCCGCACTTTAGGAACATGTATACCGTTGTCAAACTCATTTTGGCAAGCAGCACCGGTAGCTGCATGGTTAGAGCAGCGGATTACCACGCCGGAGGTCTCGGGTTCGAATCCTGCTGGCGACGTAATTTTTTTGAAATTTTTTTTGCAGCAAAAATTATTTTCAAACTCTATTTTTCGTAAAATTATATTTTTTTTACTCCTTTCATTTTTTTTCGCAAAATTACGTTTTATAAATTTGAAAATAACATTTTTAACCATCGATTCATTTTTCATCAAATCGCAAGTAATACGCGGAGGAAGATGCCGACGAGCGATACGCGGGGGGGAGATGCCGCCGCGTATCGCTCGGCGGCATCTCCCCCCGCGTATCGCTCGGCGGCATCTCCCCACCGCATATCGCTAGGCGTCTTCTCCCCTACGGATTTTGGGTGATTTTGGTGTTCACGAGATGATAAAATGTAAAAACACGGTAATTACTGGTAATTTACAGGCAAAATTTGGCAACGTCGCAAAAATTCCGGTTTATTCGGACTAGCCGTAGTTGACGTACCCCTGTTTTGACCATTTTGTTGTGGTATGGTGAGTTTGTACCCCTGTTTTGATCATTTTGTAGTGGTATGGTGAGTTTTTTTTAGAGTCCAAATTTTTTTTCAAGTCCAATTTTTTTTCCAAACGTAATTTTTTCTCACCTAAATTTTTTTTGGAGTCAAATACTTGGGTGAAATAAAATTACATTTGGAAATTTTTCACACTTAAATTTTTTTTGCATCAAAATTTTTTTTCAAGAGCAAATTTTTTCCAAACAATAATGTTTTTTCTCCACACCAAAATTTTTTTTGAGTCTAAATTTTTTTCCAAACAAAATTTTTTTTAACCAATTTTTTTTCGATTTCAAATTTTTTTCCAAACATAATTTTGGTGAGAAAAAATTACGTTTGAAAAAAAAACTGGGCTCAAAAAAATACGTGTAAACAAAGTATACCACATATCTCTATCCAGTATGTTCCCTTTTCTAATGCACAGTCATGACGGTGCATGAGAAAAGGGACCTAGGTGTAAATGAAAAAAACACCCTGGTACCTTTCCTCAACTGTGCATGAGAAAAGGGACCCGAGTGTAATTTTTTTCATTTACACCTAGGTCCCTTTTCTCGTGCACAGCCATGACTGTGCATGAGAAAAGGGACCTAGGTGTAAATGAAAAAAACTCTTAAGTACCTTTTCTCAACTGTGCATAAGAAAAGGGATCAGAGTGTAATTTTTTTTTCATTTACACCTAGGTTCCTTTTCTCATGCGCAGTTATTGGAATTATACATTACGTAATGAGCCAGATGAGAAATCTACTATTTCAAAAATCAATTTCATAAGTTTCATTTGAAACAAAAATCCAAGAACTTGAGAATAGGAGGAAAAAAAGACTCAGATTTCAAATTCTTCAACAATTTTTGAGTAGGTCCCAAAAAGGGCTCCCTATGGAGGGGGGTTTAAATCCAAAATTGTTAACATTTTTGAGAAAATCTTTCTAAGAATCAAGATAGGTATGTAAATATAGGTTATCGATCAGGCTGATTTCAAATTTTTCAACCATTTTTGAGTAGGACCCAAACTGAGCCCCCAAGGGAGGCCAAAATCCAAAAAATTCAAAATTTCAAGTTGGGTGTTGAAATATAGGTTATTGATCACGCTGATTTCAATTTTTTCAACCATTTTTGAGTAGGACCCAAACTGAGGCCCCAAGGAAGGCCAAAATCCAAAATTATTCAAAATTTCAAGTTGGGTGTTGAAGTATAGGTTACTGATCACGCCGCGCCGATTTCAAATTTTCCAACCATTTTTGAGTAGGACTCAAATTGAGCCCACAAGGGGGGTCAAAGTTCAAAATTTTGAGATGGGTGTAGAAATATAAGTTATATTTTTCAGATGGAGAGAAGGGGGTTCAGAGGGGACGAATGAAAAAAATCAAGCTCATATTCAACCTGAGCATCTTCGAATTTGTAGAAATTAATGTGACTTTACTTTTTACTTTTTTTTTTTTTAAATTTCAATCAAAGGATGAATTTAAATAGTTTGCACACCCAACTACGTATAGAAAACAACTGATATAAGTAAAAAAATCTCAGAAAAAGAAGTAGTTCCCCGCCCAGTGGGGACTGAAACCCAAAGTAATGTCGATAACAAAATGTTATGATATAAAGGTGAAATCCGCCCAAAAAACTTCCTCCTCTTCTGCGAAAAAAAATGAAAAACTTTTGATAATAAAATGTTATGTGGTGGGCGGACAGTGTTCTCATTTTACAAAAACACTTTCAATTACTGATTAAGAGCTCTGTCCGCCCACCACTTTTTCCATTTTTTATTTTATTTTGTGTTCCATTTTCGACTTTGATGCCAATTCTATTTTGGAAATTTTTTTCAAGAAAGTAAGGATTTTTTTCATGGCGGATTTCACCATTATATCATAACATTTTATTATCAAAAGTTTTTCATTTTTTTTCGCAGAAGAGGAGGAAGTTTTTTGGGCGGATTTCACCTTTATATCATAACATTTTGTTATCGACATTACTTTGGGTTTCAGTCCCCACTGGGCGGGGAACTACTTCTTTTTCGGAGATTTTTTTGCTTATTCTATTATTTTTGTTGTAATTACCGATATTTTAGTTTCAATCGATGATTTAATTAACTTATATATATAAATGTTGTCAATCCAGTCAGTGCTATCAATGACTAGGCAATGCTGTCAATGGCTAAGCATTTTAGTCAATGTCGTTTTTCTGGTAACATTGCCCAGGCAATGACACCAATGGCTAGTCTATGACGTCAATGGCTATGATCAGTTAGGCAATATTGACTACCACTTTTTAAAATCATATTAAGTGCATTTATTTGCGAGTACAAAAGTGTCATTCATGCTTATTATTCGAACACGTTGTACTGCCATGGCACCTAAATAATTTTAAAATAATTTTTTTATCTCGAGTTACATAGAATATTGGCAGCGCGATATCGGCACCTATTTGATTCACATTTCCCTTTACACTGGCATTTAATCAAATTTACATGTTCAATAGGTAACAAGGTAGGGGTTCTCAAAAATAAATATACTCGAGCAGAGTTTGATTAGTGTTCGGAAAAATTCGTGTACTTGAGAGATGTTGAAATGGGGAAAAAAAGTATCATTAGGAGAAGCCGCCGCGCCGGTGATAATCCTTGTGGTGCTCAGGGTTATCAAAGATGCCAGTCTTTGATTATATATACTTCGTAACTAGTATTCGCTATTTTAACATTGGACTGTTTATCTGTTTACGAAGTATATATAATCAAAGCTCAGCACATTCTAAACCCTAGAAATCGATCTGCAGATTTGCCTATCTTAGCTGTCACGCCGATGCCCTTTATGGGAGGGGGTTTGGCTGGAATGCATTGCAAAAAAATCTGAAAAAATTCTCAAAAGTAGGTCACCCCTTCCCCTACCTACCACATAAATTTCAAAATTTTTGGTTCATAAGGAACAGAGATATGATTTTTTAACGAAATCGCGACGTTTTGGGGGGTGAGGGGTAACCGGAGGGGGTGGGGGGGGGTGAAAATTGCGCTCCAAAATTTTTTTGGGGTCCTTAATGTCTGATGGTTGATTTCAAAAAGTAGATCTTAGGCCCATTCGCCTATCTTAACCGGGGGTACCCATTGGGAAGGAAATTTTTTTAAAAAACTCGAGGAAAAAATTCAAGAAATTGTCAATTTTTAAAAACTTTTAGATCGAAGAATGGCAATTTACAGTTAATGGATTTTATTTCAAATTTATAAAAAATAAAAGAATAATAGGTAACATTGAAAATACCTACTTATTAACTGATCATGAAGCAATTACGACTGTAGGCAGTTGAATAATGAATAATAAGTATTCATTATTTTGATAATGTTTTTTCTCCAGGGTTGGAAAATTCCAAAACTTTCTAGAGGTTCCGAAACGTCTTTGAACGTCTCCGATAATTCAGAAGGTCGAAAATAGAGTACCTATCAACCGACTTTCATCTTTTTATCTTTCTGTGTGCTCTATAATGTATTTTAAAATTTTGAAAATTTTGAAAATAAAAATATTTAAAAACTAATAATACATACAGGGTGTCCGGTGAGTGGTCTGCCATATGTACTTTATTTTTGGATATAACAGGGTATCACTAAAAAAAACTTCAGATAAACATTTTGCGGATTTTGAAAATTGAAGGAGCTAATAACGTTTTGCATAACTTAAAAATTGAAGCTAATCAAGGGAATGGATAGCACGTTGAAAAATGAACAAATTTTGTTCCGAAGACTTTTTGCCTAACTTCGAAAATGAAGGAACTACGGGTCATTCAAAATTGATAAAATTTGAAAAAATTTTGAACCCCATTTATTTTGAATGACCCGTAGCCCCTTCATTTTCAATGTTAGGCAAAAAGTCTTCAGAACGAAATTTGTGAATTTTTCAACTTACTATCCATCCCCCTGATTTGTTAATTTTTTTAGAATATTATCTGAACACATTTTTTTGTAGCCCCTTCAATTTTAAAGTTGGGCAAAAAGTTATAGGAATAAAATTTATTCGATTTTCAAAGTACATACTATCCATTCCCATGGTTGAAAAAAAATTTCGTGATGTATTTTGAAAACAGCATCAACCCCTTTCAATTTTCAAACTAGGCAGCATGTTTATCTGTTGTTGTTGTTGTTTTTGTTTTTAGTGGTACCAGGTTATATCCAAAAATGAAGTAAAGGAGACCACTCTCCGGAAACCCGGTTGAGTTTTGAATCAGGATTAAAAATCAATGAATGCAGATTTCTCTTAATCAAAAATTTGAAAGGACAAAAAGTTACAAAAAATCAAGTTTTCGTGAAATTGGCAACACTGTTTCCCCCACTCAATCCTTTCTGGATATTTAGAGTGTGACGTTGGCGTTGCCCCTTGCAGACCTACATGTAGGCAACCCTTTGTTCAGATCAACCTAAGACAATGTGGAACGATTGCTCTCAAAATTACAAAAAAAAAATACTTTACTTAATTATTCTAACCTTTTCACCCAGTCAAATTGTTTTTTGGTAGAAATCATTACTTTCTTCACCTTTTAAAAAAATTTCAAAGAATCTCCCCCCCCCCCACGTTTTTTTAATAATAAAGGATCAAAAATTACATTTTTCTCCGCAGTAAATTTTTTTTGTAATTTTTCTCATTTTTTCATTACTTTTGACCGAAATTTGGATGAAATTCGCTACCTCGTACCCACCTACGTATTTCCACTTGAACGACGATATCACACCATACACACACACACCTCACAAATACTTAGCCTCTATTCAGCCTGCGACAATTACCGTATTACGACTGAAAAGACCCGGCACATTGTTGGAATACATCCCATTCTATAAAATATAATAATATCGACTCGGATAATCATACATCAATACGAATAGCGCAGCAGACACGTTAAACGTGCTGCATCTTTGTTCACGGAGCTTTCCAAGTCGAAGCGAAAAAAAATACAAGAGCGAGCGGCATTCAGGAAGGCAACCTCTTGACAAACATATTTTTACGTTTACACTCGAAAAGTTTCACGTAATCGGATCCCGTTCACAAATTACAACTGTTCGCAGCCGAAGACGTTCGCACCGAACGAGGTCTTAGGCCTGAGTTCATTTCCAGCAAAGGCTTTTTTCCTGCTCGATCTTTCGCAATACAATGCACCAGGATGGTGCAGAGGGGAGGGGGATGGAGGGCAGAAGTGATATTTACGTTCGTGTGTATACCTACGTGATATAAAGCTCGGGGTGTATTTTAAGTTTTGTATAAAGTACGAACCCGGAACGTGGAACAAGCAAGGCAAATGGTTAACCTCTCAATTAATATAATTGCGAATAAGAAATGAAATTTTACCATGTACTCGGTATACGGAGGCGTTTCGAAGGGCTGGGGGCTGGGGGAGCTGGGGGAGCTGGCGTACTTAGCTCGATACCGATGGTACAATGGCGAGAAGAGTCTGCGTGCCATCATTACATCGGCCTTATCGTATCCTACTAACTCATCGTAATAATGCGTGATATTAAAAAGATTATTATCTGTAAGCTGAGCCAAGCATAAGGCGCGGGTCGCCTTTATTACAATTCTTGGGCATTTAATCACAATGCGGTACGTGCTTGACCCCGGTTACATCGTGTTAACACGGATTTCGACTACACACAACACAATGGTTATCATTATAATCGTCGTCATCGTCGTGTGGTACCTTACTAGAATAATAACCGTAGTACCAACCTTTAAGTGAGTCTTGCTTAGATGGTACGGTATTTCCGTCTTACGGGGGTTGCTCTCGGCGCGGTGATTTAACACACCGAAGGGACGACTATCAAATTAATACCGCGCCGAACACACAAAACAGCAACCAGCAGTGATTCCGATACCAAAGTGCCGCTGCCGGTCTCGTTCATACTGCGCCGTGAACGCATTTAAAAGTGAAAGATTTCGCGATAAAATGTTATTTACGATCGAGCTGCGTAAACATGCTGGTGGAAGGCCTTTGAAAATGAAATATTTTAATCGTTTACCGCGAAGGATTTTTCACCGGTGGATGCCTGCGTAAATTTTGGACTAATTTTACCACCCTTAATCTCGATCGTCTCTGGTTTCGGTGTTTTTCAATGTTTCATATTTATTTTTCGAAGTGTTTGATTGTATATGGTAAAAGCGATACCATCTGTGTACCGTTATAGGGGCGATCGTTTTGCAACTTTTTTGAAAAAAAGAATGGCGAAGGGTGCAAAAAAGTTGTGTATGCATCAAAATGACGTGGAAAAAATTTCACTTCCTGAAGCCACATTTAACCCTCCTCATCAGACCTTAAAACCTATATTTGTTCATAGTCCGGCAGGGGACAATATGATACCCTGCACCCCCTCGCCGACCTCTGGGACCCGTTTTTCCTTGAAGGGGACATCCTAAGGAACATTTTAATGATGGGTTGCCAAAAAAAAAAGTTGGCCCTAGATACAAAATGACGGCCATTTTGATCAACAGGTTTGCTCAAATTTCATATTTCGCTCTGTAACTCGAAAACAAAGGCACTTACGATAAAATTTATAATGATAAAAAATGTTCAGCACAGAATTTACTACATTTTTTGTCCCCATGTCAATGCGTGAAACTGCCGCATTCGCGAGATACACGCGCGTGAAGTTGCGTGAAATCATCTTTAACAAATAATATTACTTAGTGTTGGTAGGCAAATAAAGAAATAATGAAACATTTTTAGCTAGCAAAGCTTTTATTGCAAAAAAGTGTCGAGGGTGGTCCCGTGACTAACCTCTAAAAAGTCCCCCCCCCCGACTTTGTGCTAAATTTCTATGGAGGCTCCACTCCCCACTCAAAAATGATTTTTCCCAAATAACTTTTCAGGGTTCGATTTAAAGCAAAAATGCCTATCTCAGTACTTTTTATTCTAGACCTAATTTCCTACAACTTTTGTAGAAAAAATTTTTTCGTACGCAGGTGGAGAATCCCGAAGGAGGGTGGTCTTGGAAAATATGCTCCAACACTCAAGTATTACACTTAATCATCGGAAAAAGTGAAAAAAACCAATTTTTTATGGTATTCATTTACAGTACCAGTGCTCTAGGTGACTTCCGTGTAGGTCACACACCCCTCTCCCCTCATATAACATTTTTGAATTGATGATATGAAGATAAAAAAGTACTGAGATAGGTATTTTTGCTTTAAATCGAACCCTGAAAAGTTATTTGGGAAAAATCATTTTGAGTGGGGAGTGGAGCCTCCATAGAAATTTAGCACAAGGTTTGGGGGGTGGGTGCGGACTTTTTAGAGGTTAGCACGGGACCACCCTCGACACTTTTTTGCAATAAAAGCTTTGCTAGCTGAAAATGTTTCATTATTTCTTTATTTGCCTACCAACACTAAGTAATATTATTTGTTAAAGATGATTTCGCGCAAATTCACGCGCGTGTATCTCGCGAACGCGGCAGTTTCACGCATTGACGTAGGGACAAAAAATGTAGTAAATTCTGTGCTGAACATTTTTTATCATCATAAATTTTATCGTAAGTGCCTTTGTTTTCGAGTTATAGAGCGAAATATGAAATTTGAGCAAACCTGTTGATCAAAATGGCCACCATTTTGTATCTAGGCCAACTTTTTTTTTGGCAACCCATCATTAAAATGTTCCTTAGGATAGCCCTTTCAAGGAAAAACGGGTCCCGGAGGATCGGCGAGGGGGTGCAGGGTATCCTATTGTCCCCTGCCGGACTATCATGTTCAAAAATTTCTGTAAACTTTTTAAAAAAAATTAGAAAAAAATGTTATCAAGAATAGTCGTGAAACATGGGTCAAGTTCACAAAAATAATTAGTGATGATTTTTCCAGGATGTCTTCAATTTTGCAAAAATGATTTTCCTGAATTTTTCAGGAAAATTTTCCAAGTTTTCCAGACCTTTTATGCATGGTATTTGCGATACACGTGAGGGGGGGTGACGAACTCTGTCACGCGACATGACGGTCAATGGTATCCGAAGTTTCAAAAAAAATGACATGTACATTTTAAAAAGAATTTACAAGGTGTTTCACAGAATCATTGAACTGATTTGTGAAAATTCATTCCAAAAATCATCCCACGATATTCCGAGCTGTTGCGATAGAGATGAATTTTGGAATGATTTATTGGGTGAAAAACCATACAAATAATCATCACATCCTCAAATCCTCGGAAAATTCGTGGGATGACCTTTTAGGGATGAAAATTCATTCAAGTAATCATCCCAGCCTCGAATATTCGGATAAAACACTGGATGATTTCTGCGATGAAAATTCATCCCAAAATTCATCGCAGCCACAAATAGGTACCTAAGTATCCGGAAAAATCGTGTGATGATTTTTTTGGACTAAAAATTAATTCCAATATCACCCGATCTCAAAAATTCGAAAAAAACGCGGGATGTTTTCATCCTAAATTCATCCCTGTCACAAATGCTCTAAAAAATCGCGGAATGGTTTTTTGGGGTGAAAATTCGTTCAAATAATTGTCCCATCACCAAAAACTCGGAAAAACGCGAAATTATTTCCGCAATGAAAATTCATCCCAAATTCATCTCATTCACAAATGCTCCGAAAAATCGTGAGATGATTTCTTGTGTTAAAATTTATTCCCATAATTATCCCAGCCTCAAAAACTCGGGATGATTTCTGAGATGAAAATTCATCCCATATTCATCGGAGCCTTAAAAGCTCGAATAAATCTTGGGATGATTTTTGGAATATAAATTCATACCAGCCTCAAAATTTGGAAAAATCGTGGGATGATTTTTTGAATGAAAAATGATCCCAAAACAAAATTCATCACAATATTATCGTTCCAACCTCAAAAACTCGGAAAAACGCGTGATGATTTCTGCGATGAAAATTCATCCGAAATTCATCGCAACCACAAATGCTCGGAAAATTCATGGGATGACTACTCTCTCATTTCTGAAACAGTGAAATTTATCAAAAATCACTGACAACAGTCGGAATTGCAGCACAGAAATAAATCAGTGAAAATTTTTTCACTGAAAGCAAGTCAGTGAGAGAAAATCACTGGAAATCAGTGAAAATTCGCTGAAAATGAAATTTAATGAAAAATCTGTGAAATTCTTTGAAGTATCAGTGAAAAATCACTATTTTTCCGTGCTGCGATTTCGACTGTTTATCAGTGATTTTTCACTGATTCGGAATGAGAGAGTAGCTTGGATGAAAATTCGTCTCAAAATTCATCTCATCAATCATCCCACTATATAATCATTGCAGTCTCAGTAGTTCGGGAAAATCGTAGAATGATTGTTGAGATGAAAATTCATCCTAACAATCATCCCCAGCCTCAAAGGCTAGGAAAAATTGTGGGGATAAGAATTCATCTTGATAATCATCCCAGCCTAAAAAGCTCTGAACAATCTTGGGTAGGTTTTTGGGATGAAAATTCATCCCGGCCTCAAAAGCTCTGAAAAATCGAGATAGGGGTAAATTTTTGAAATGAAAATTCATCCTAATAATCATCTCAACCTCAAAATCTCGTAAAAATCGTGGGATGTTTTGTGAGATTGATTTTCATCCCAAAAATCATCCCGGCCTCAAGAACTCGGAGAAGTCGTGGGTTTATGAAAATGATTTTCATCGCAAAAGTCATAATCCTCTCGGAAGAAGCGTGGGATGATTTTTGGGAATGATTTTCATCCCAAAACTCATCCCAGCCTCAAAAGTTCGAAAAAAATCATTCTGGCCTCAAAAGCTCGAGAAAACTGTGGGAAGATTTTTAGGATCAGAAGCTCGAAAAAGTTGTAGGATGATTTGGAGATGATTTTATCGAGTTAAAGGAAGTAAACCGATGCATAGTACTAAGACGACCATTCTCGGGAAAGTTTTCTTAAAATGAATTTTTCCCAATTTTATGGAGCTGAATTTAAAACCCATGAAAAACACTTCCCAATCTCCCACCAAAAAGGAGACAGGAGTTTAAAATCATCACCAATTATATTTTTCGGCGAAGCCATCTAACTATATGCTTCGAATATTCTCAGAAATATTAAACTTTTTTTTTTTCAATTCTTCAGAATTTATTCAAATTTTAAGAACCGATGGGGAGAGGTAAATATGAAATAAGGGGTGAAATTTAATCACGTTGCTTTGAGACCAAAATATAACTTTTGTGCTACCCCTCTCCCCCAATTAATTTTTCGAAAAAAATTTCTAAAACGATCATCCCCAGCGACATACTATTTTCCAAACCATTATTTCGTATTTCTCTAACCCTTGACCCAGTCTATTTGCACGCCAAATACGGAGTCAGAGAAGAACAACGTCGAAATCGATTTTCGCACATAATCAAATAATGACGCCGAAACCGAAACAGATACATCATTAGAACACGAACCCAGGACCCAATCGCCAACACACTTTGAATTGTGAATTCGATTCCGAAGGCGGTATTTTGGGGAAATTTTCGACGCGATAACGCGGCGCGAAATTCGATACGACCGACGACCTGTCAACTCGAGGAATGATTTTTTTTTCGTCGGCGAATTTATCGTCCGATTGAAAACGCCGAGCAGCGTCGTATCGAATTGATAACCGAGTCGGGTGGAATTTTTTTCCGGCAATTTATGGCTATTATCGGATGCACGATGCGATGTTTTATTTTGAGATAATTTTTTTATTTATGGATGGAAATTGCATTCGGACGCGAGAATTTAAAATGCGTCGGTATGTCGATTTATATTTTATGGTTGTAATTTGCAAAGTATAACGGGATGTAAGTGGTTATCAGGGTAATGTATCTGGGTGTTTTGTGTATTTGACAAAATACTTAATTGATGTGATTAATGGTTGATGAATAATAAATTCGACGAATTCAAGTAATTGATCCTGCGCTTATTGGTACAGATTTGAAAAAAAAATACTTATTGGAGATAGAATAATGAAAAATTTGAAGAAATAAAACAAGCGCCAAAAATCAATTGAAAATTATATATTTTTTAAAAGAAAGCTTGCAGTTGAAGTCGAAAACATTCAGAAAAACTGTAAGTAGGTATATCAAATCAGAAAAATTTGAAAAATTTCATCGAAATTTTTAATTTTTTTTTTAAATAATAGACCTATTAATTTCGGCTCGTCCTTATATTTTCTAAGCGTTTTATGAGTAAATAATAATTTTTGCTAAAATGTTTAAAATTTGCAAGAATATTAAATTTTAAAAACAAAAATTCAAAAATTTTTCTAGGATAAGGTTTTTCAAGGTTTTAAAAACCAAAATCTGTTTCAAAATTCAGAAGTTTAGTACAAGAATGAGGAAGATATTCCAAAATATTCATGAATGATGTAAAAACTCAATTTTCAACAAAAAAAATTTCAATTATTTCAAAAAATATAAAATTTTGTAAAATTTTTAGTGATATGTGTACAATTTTTAAATAAAATTTTCCTTAATAAAAATGTTTCAAAAATCTTCAAAAATAACTTCTTTCACTTGAGCAGAGTCCATAAAAAATTTTTAATTTTAAACATTCAAAACTCCTATAAATCAAACTTAATTTTCAATACTTACTGCCAATTTTACACAATTAAATTTGAGAAAATTTGAAGAACTTTAAAATAAACTTTGTTTGCACATGAATTTTTTCATCTGTGCCTTCGAAAAAAAAATATATACTCTGATCAGCTCTAATAAGTGCACCATCATAGATATCCCGCTTTTCCAGAAAGGGGTGGACAGTTGACCAAAAAAATTTCCATTTTTAATTGAAGGTGACGTTTTTCTTCGTTACTAATTTCGAAAAAAAAGTACTTACAAGGGTAGTATCCCAATTCAAAGTAAAGTTTTGAGGCGAAACAAAAATAATTCGAGAGTATACGCCATAGCAGAAGAACCCTAAATCCAAAAATTCAGGATCCAATTTCACCTCGAATCGTACGCATTCGGCGAATTTTTCAATTTTTTCCAGAAAAATTGTCTACAAAAAAATAGGAATTACAAATTTCAAAAAATTGTGATTCAATCGATCAACTAGATCACCAAAAACGGTAATCCGCGATTATAGGTGCTGAAGTTCATACGAACCATTTCTATAAGCTTTTATCAGGTGTTGGAAAATTCCAAAAAATTTTGGAGGCTCCGAAACGTATCGAAATTGGTTCCAATCGATTCGAGAGGTCGCAATATTGAATTGGTCCAAAAATTAAAATTTTATTAAGCCTAAACGATTATTTATACAATCTAGAAATTTGTGTTCCAATGCTAGTGTAAGCGGATTTGAAATCTTCTTCCTCCCCCCACCACAAAATTCGGTTTCAATAACGTGTCAACTCTTTACCCAACCAAAAATTCGTAGATATTAAAAATTGACATAAATTCGATAAAATTCGCTGAAGACAAAAAATACTTAATGAACTTTCATTTCAAGAACGAGTCAAAAAAATAATAACTCTCCTTCCCTCGCCCCACTCCAAAAACACGAAAAAACGAAAAATAATAAAAATTTTGTCAATTAAAATAGGTTTCAAAATGCATTGCCAATAACGAACGAATACGTAACGTCAAAATTTTTACTTAAAAATTGAGTTTTCCGCAGGGATGAGAAACCGTAAAATGAAACTTCTGCTTTTGACTTTCAGATAAAAATTTCAAAAATAAAACTTTTGAATTTAGCTTTTAGCTATACTTTATCAAACTTTCAACTTAAAACTTCTAATTTACAACACCTTGATAGCACAATGATAAAAATCATCGTCCAAGTCTGCTAGTTTCTCAAAATTTTAATTTTTTCAGCATTCGAAAATTTTTCGCAAAATTTCAATTTTTCAACTTCAATACATCCCCCCCCCCACTAAAATTTCTCCCTCAAAACTTTTTTGGGTTCAAAATTTTTTCAATTTCTTCAATTTTCATTTACTTACTAAAAAATTTTCGTTTAGGTACCCTACTGATATTTATCTCAATCACTAACTGTAAATTTTTTTAATTTTTAAAAACTCGGCATTCTTTTCAATTCTTTACCTAGAGTTTCATAAAAATTTTTCCAAACCGAATTTTTTCAACAATTTTTTTTCCAAAAATTTTAGAGCTATAAAATAATTTTGAGAAAAAACTTTGAGCCAAAAAATTAGAATTTTGAGAACAAATTTTAAGAGCTGCAAAAATCAAAGTTTTGAGGAAAAATTTCGAGGGCTAAAAAAGCTTGAGAAAATACTTATTATTGAGAAAAAATTTCTAGAGTTGAACAATGTGTTTTTGGAAAAAATACCAGTTGAAAAGTTTTTCGATCTGAAAGAAAAATTCGAGAGAAAAATTACTGAGTTGATGAAAAAATTCTGGGGGAAAAATTTTTAGAGTTGAAAAACATCTGAAAAAAATTAAGAGTTGAAAATATTCTGAGAATCGAGAAAAATTTTTTCCAGTCGAAAATTTATTGATGTACCTAGGTTTCAAACGTTCAAGTAAACAGCTAAAAAATAAAGCTGTAAGAAAAAACTTTTTTCAAGCGTTTAGCTTGTTATTTTTAAAACTTTCGAATTTTCGGTTTTCGGTTTGTCACCAAAATTTGGTCGACTTCAGCTTTTCGCTTTAAGCTTTTAGCTAGCTTTTCATCCCTGGTTTTCCGGACTTTTCAAAACAGCTGTTGTTCTCACAGCATTCATTCATCAGACAATCTGCATTTAAAATTAAAAAGTCGACATAAATGTAGAAAATACGTTTTTAAAAAAACGACCTCTTTTCTCTACCCCTCCCCCGGTTCCCCTTCCACATCCCTAGAAACTATCACTTCCTCGAATCTATAGAGGAAAGAGTAAAAATACCTATTCTAATTAATTTAAAAGCTTCGCGATAAAAATCAAAACTTTTTAAATCACCTTTCATCCCTCCCTTCATTCCCTTCCTCACACGAGCCAACTAATTACACACACCCCTTTCTCTCATCCACTCTTTCGTTCAAAAAATAAACTTCCGACTGCCTAAAACTCACGAAATTCTTCCCCAAAAAAACCAAAAAATTACTAATGCAACATGCAACCACTTAGAATAAAAATCGTATTTTTCATAGGTAACCCTTTCGCCATCGCAGGGCTTCAGCCCACACCAAAAAATACTCAAGCTGGCCGGAAATATAAACCTATTCGCGTGCATTTTCGACGCAATTAGACCGATTAAAATTCCCCCATTTTCGATAATCAGATTATAATTTGATCTAGGTTCTTGCCATTTGCCAGCTCCTATGGAAAGGGAGAGGGGGCACCGAAGGCATCGGCGGAGACTAGTTTTCAAAGTAAGTAGCATTACGTGTACCCGACAAAGTAAGCTAATAAAGGTTGCACTTCGACTCGTGTGCATAGACACAGTATAAAATATGCACTACGATGAAGTTCGTACCTTATACCTACGCAAAGAGTAAAGCTAGATCGGCGTGCAACAATTCGAAAATACCCCTCCGAGATGCCTTCCTCGTCCAGGCGTATTAGAGAGGACGACGACAAGGCAAACACTCGTTCGTTAAATCCTCTTTAATCACTGATAAAGCAAACATAATTACATTTTCGCGTGTGTCCCGGTAAATTATATACGACGATGACGACGACACCACCCATGTGGAAATGTTTCAGGTGCTTGTTTTGAAAACCGTGAAACAGAGTACCTACGGTTTTAGAGAGTTTATATACGTTTACGTACCTACGTACGTGTAAAAAGGGGTACCGATACGATATAAATATACCATGTGTACCTCTTCGTCTCCTATACCTATACCTACGAAACCTTATAATATGACACCGAGCTTGTTCGCACTGCCGTATGCATCGCCAAACAATCTTGACTGTTGCCGCCGCACACAGTTAGCAAAATAACGCAAGAAAGAGGCGAAGAGAGGAGAAAAAAAGATACATCGAGAGGATTTCGAGATAGATGCATAAACCACGTCACACATTTTCTCGCGTAACGTATAAATGCAATAAGTGTAATAATTTACGCGAGCATTTGTATCTGTTGACAGCTGTACCAGTAAACGAACCATTCTACCCTTTTATTGTTTACGGAAACACGCGAAACAGAAATGGGGTGTGGGTGGAGGGAGGGAAGGCGAAAAGAACCGACATGTAAGGGGGTTAAAAGTGAAGGACAAAAAGCGGGCCACACTCGTACAGTACACCAGACACGAGAAAACGATGAAAACGGCAAAAACATGTAAAATTATTATGTTTATAACATAATATAAACTACATCATCCTCCCTTTCACGGATGACGGAGTTATTTCATCGCCAGATCCGTAAACCATTTGTAAACTTTTTCAAGTGGTTTGTCCCCTGTACCCTGGGTCCTGCCGGGGACAATGTATGTATCACGCCTTTGCAAATCTTGGTGGATGCGCAAAAAATTAAAATCTAGCTTCGTGTGGTCTCACATTGCCATTTAGGAAGATACGTGCTTCAACGAAGGGGTCGTTTGGAGCATCGACGAGGCGGTTTCGGGTAAATTAATGGTATCAATAAGTATAAGCAGTCCGGTCATTTACTCGAGCTGGACTTTGAGTGGCATCCTACGCAGAAAGGATATTTGCTCATTTTTGAGCAAAAAATATCGGTTGTACAGTGGCGAAGTGCAAGTGAATGGAAAATTACGATGGAGGCGTGAAATTTGGTATGGTGAACGAGGATATCGTAAGGAATTTTTTGAATTCGGGAGGTAATTGGAAAAGTTCATAGGAGGGGGGGGGAGATTCAAAGGGGGAGGTCAGTCTCATTTTTTGTTATTGGGCATCGGCTATTTTGGTGTCATTTCTATATGAGACGCAGCCAGGGATACCCGACCATGTGTCGGAAAATTTTTTTTTCGTTTTTTTTAGCTCTTTAAGTAGTACAGACTTGTACCTTTCGAATAGCGCAAACCGCATTAAAAAAGGTTGAGAAATGAATTTTCTATGATTTTTCAAAGTTTGTCAAAAAATGATTTTCAAAAATCAAAGTTTTGAGAAAAACGCAAAACAAAATTTGGAACTGTTTTCAATGAATAAAAAAAAAATTATGTTCTGTAAACGACTTTTCTCATCGGAAATGGTTTATTTACGTCCTCTTACATCACTTTAGGTCATTGACCCCTTCCAGAAGTTGCCGGCATCGAAAATCGAAACTATACTATATGTCGGGAATCATCTTTTTTCAAGAAATAATGACATTTTTGGTACCAAATTTGTTTTTTTTAAAATCGTACACCACTGCAGTTCATTAAAACGAACCTGAAATTACGTGCATTGAGAAATGAAATCATAGTGCAAGTCAAACAACTTTACAAACCAAACGGTGAAAATCATGCTTTGAAAATTAGTGTTCAAGAAATATCCGGATAATCGAAATGAAGAGTTTCAACGGGAAAAAATTGAATTTTCGATTTCGATAATCGATTTTTCAATTTCGATTTTTCGATTTCGATAATCGATTTTTCAATTTTGATTTTTCGATTTCGATAATCGACCTTTAAATTTTGTGAGGGTTCGTGAAAGAATTCGGGAACTCTCGGAAATGTTCAACCGTTTTCGGGATGTTTTCGGAGCTGTTCGGCAATTTCCGTGTGATATCCGGATAATCCAAATAGTATTTGGTATTTGGATATCCGGATATTTGTTGAACACTACTACGTTTCAATAATAATGAAAGTTGTAAATTTTAACATATTTTTATAAAATTCAGACATATGGTATGGTTTCAATTTCTCAGAGGCCTTCAGCAAAATTCGTTTTTTAACCAAGAAGATAACACTTTTGGGACCTGAACCTATTCTCTTATGAAAGTAGAGGGTTCATAGTATACAAATTGATAAAAAAAAATTCCATATTTTTGGTCATTTTTTCTTAATTTGCGTTTTTCTCGAAATTTACTTTTCCGACATATGGTCGGGTATCCCTGGCTGCGTCTCATATACCTATGATTGAATCCTGCTGAGTTCAAAAATGGTATTATTTTCGAACCCCGAGAGAGAGGAGTCACTCTTTGAGATTTATCGACTCAGGGTGAGCAGGGGTGAGCCTATATTCAGGAAAGGAGTAGGTAACATGTTGACTAAAAAAATCGATATAAGAGAACCTAGGGTAGGATGCAAATCGGCCTATTCTCGTCTGTGATGTGGTTGAAAAAAATTTTCTGCGTGATTGGTAGGCGGTTAGGAACATTAGGGACACAAAACGGGAAAAAAATTCAGATGTGACGCATTGTTTGTCTTTGAGTCATTAAGATATCAATTATGTGATTTGTATTGTTTGCGTAAAATTTTCGAAATGTCGTTTTCGAAGAATATTATGTTTTCGAGGGCGTTGGCAAATTGATTCCCTAAATTCAGAAATGTGTGAATTGATTATCATTTTTTTTTCCAGATATGTACGAGTTGATTTCGACCCTCTTTTAGCATATTAGCGTTATCCAGGAGATACACGAGGGAGTATTTTCAATATTTTTTTTCAAGTTCAAATTTTTTCAATATCAAGATTTTTTATCAACTTTATTTCAACTCTGAATTTTTTGCTCGAATGTTCACTCCAAATTTTTTTCACTTTTTTTCAATCACTTGTATTTTGTTCAAAACTTAAAATTTTTTCAATACTTTTTTCAACCTGAAATTTTCTCAGAATTGTTTTACCTTTACATTTTTTCAAAATTATTTGCAGGGAATATTAGTCGACTCCAGAGTCGGAGTCAAACTGACTCCAAATTTACTTCGGAGTCAAGCCGGAGTCAAGCCGGAGTCAGGAGTCAAGGTAGAGTCAGAAGTCAGGGTGTGAGCATGACTCCGGAGTAAAAGTGGAGTCAGGAGTCGAGGTCTGAAAGAGACTCCGGAATCAAAGTAGAGTTAGGAGTCATCTTTCTCCCTGACTCCGGGTCTCAGGTGGAGTCAAGGGTCAACTTTTCAATTTTTAAATTCCCCCAACCCACCTCTCCTCCTCTATTCGTAATATTATGGGAGGGTGACTCCAAATTGACTCCGACTCCGGCTTGACTCCAGAGTCAAAACAGAGTCAGGAGCCAAGGTCACAGATTGACTCCAGAGTCAAGACGGAGTCAAGAGCCAAGATCACAGATTGACTCCAAAGTCAAGGTGGAGTCAGGAGCCAAGGTCACAGATTGACTCTAGAGTCGAGCTGGAGTCAGGATTCAAGGTCTGAAATTGACTCTGGAGTCAAGGTGGAGTCAGGAGTCAGGGTGTGAGTTTGACTCCGGAGTCAAGCTGGAGTCAGGAGTCAGGGTGTGAGTTTGACTTCGGAGTCAAGGTGGAGTCAGGAGTCAAGCCGGAGTCGGGAGTCAACTTTCTCCCTTGACTCCAGGAGTAAGCCGGAGTCTGGAGTCAACTTTTTGGCTGACTCTATTTCAACTTCAATTTTTTTTTAATATTTTGCAATTTCAACACCAAAATTTTTTCCAGCTACAATTCTTAGTTTTTTTTTAATTTCATATTATTTTTTTATTCAATTCAAATTTTTCTTTTCAATTCAGTATTTTTTTATCCAATTTAAAACTTTTTCAAAATCTTTAGGTAGGTACGAAATTTAAATTTCAAGCAGCATTTTTTAAATTCCATGGAAATAATTTCACAGTTTTGAAAAAAAAAATGGGAAAAAACACTGGGAGTTTGAAAAAAAGTCACCAAGAATTTTAAAGTATAAAAAAATTGGAGAAAAAATTTTGGAGTTGGAAAAAAATTCAAGAAAAATTTCAAAATTAAAACAATTTTGAGGAAAAATTCAGAAAAGTATAAACATGAAAAAAACTGAAAAAAATTTTGGTTAGAAAATGTTGGATGTTGAAAATAGTTGAAAAAAATTTAAGATCTGAAAATAATTCAATAAAAAATTGAAAGTCGAAATTTGGAAAAAAAAATGTGAGAAAAATTTTGAGCCGAATGAAATCTGGGGTTTCGAATACGCTGATTTGAAATATTATTCTGTAATTTTCTCCGTGATTAGGTGATGAAAAAAATTATAAAACTATTTTCACTTTCAAAGAAGTTAAAATTGGAGAAAATGTTGGTCAAAAATGACCCCTTTCACCCCTTTAGAGGCGGTATACGTAGGTAGTTTTGAGGGAAAATGCGAAAACACGAGTTGAGAAATTTCAAATTTGAGGGACTTCTCTGCCTCAAATTATAAAAGTAATGACATTTTTAAACTCAGCAGAATTCAATCATATTGAAATGATACCAAAATAGGACGAAGATAGCCCAATTTTGAAAAATGAGAGGCCAAACTTCATTTTGAACCTCCCCTCCCCCTCCCATGAGGGTTGGCAATTACCTCTCGGGCTCAAAAAATTCCTTATGATATCCTTGTTTACCTTACCAAATTTCACGCCTCTATCATCATTTTTCGTTTATGTCCAAAAAAATGCAATCTGCCACTGGACTACAGTACCCTTTTTGGAAATATTTCCGCCTTATGAGTGTGAAGATAGGAAGGGGAAGGGAAGAGGTTGAAAAATTCCCTTACGAAGCCACACAGACTGAATTTGGTATTTTGGTCTGTTTATCAAAGCACGATATGTGTGGTGCCTAAACGGTAATAATAGAATAGAAAAACCTCGAAGTTCGAAAACCACCAAAGAGACCTTGAGAAACACGAGATTTCATTATTATGCTCCATTCTCGTATAGCTTTTACCTCGAAGAGTTCAAGTGATGTGAAACATATAACCGAGGAAGACAAACATTGTAGAAACATTAACCAGATAATGCGCTGATGTAAGCATCGATCTGTCAACACTAATTAAATTCGGGCGTTTTTTGAGTATACATAATGAAATCCATGTAGGTATTTATTTAGACTATGTAGAAGATTGTAGGACGTACAAAATACGATTCAGATTTATTCCATAGGAAAATTTCATTCACTTCCGTTGGAATTAAAAATTCTTGAAAATAATGCAATAAAATGGCCATAGCTCCGAAAGGGAGGGGTTGGGGGTCCAGAATTTTTTTTCATCAAGGTACACAATCTGGGGGCATTAAATTGAAAAAATCGGGGCTGGAGCCAAAAACACACCTTATCCGGCTATACCCTTTGTTAAGGAATTTCACCTTTTTAGGAATTTTGAAAAAAATATGAAAAATATTACCCAAAAGCACGCATTTTTTTGGTCAAAACTCCTATTTTTTCTTAATTTTCTTCAGAACGCTGGTGGATTTTTTTCATCGAACTTCATAAATTTCGAAATTTAGATCCCCCAAATAAGTATGATTTTCTACATGGCTTGAACTGCGTTAAAGCGAAGGTATTTTCATACACAAAAGCATGCTTTGGATTAATAAAAATTTTAGCGCAATTTTTTTAAAATTTCCGAGATATTATGTCATTTTAAAAGCTTGTTAAATATTAATGAATAAAGTACGAGATAACAAAAGAAGAAAATTATGATTCCAAGAGATACTTTCGCAAAAGGAAATGGAAATTTTCGAGAAATTAAATTTCGGGGTGCAAAAATAATAAACATGGGAGAAATTAAATTCTTTAGAATTCATTCGAAGACTTTAAGAAATGTGAATAAGAAACATTCAATGTTGAGACAGATTACGAACATTTTTAACAGATTAAGTTACTTAGGTAGCTATAGTGGAAATGCAACGTTGCATACCAGTCTTTTCCGCCTCCTTTCATCTTGTTTCATGCCATTACCTCGATGAGAATGAGAGATGTAGGTACCTAATGTACAAATGGAAAGCTAAAAGTAACATTAATTCGAAAAATGAATAGAAATAGCATCTTTTAATTTTCATTATGCGTTTTAATTGTATAATTAAATAATTAGCGAAATTACGAAAGTCAAGCCGGTAAACCCTGGAGGAAAAATTCGTCGGAAAATTTTCTACTCAGTTTGAAAATTTCAAATATTATTTCTACCTTCGATGAAAATACAAAAAATCATTAAATTGGAAATTCAACACGATGAGAAAATCGTTCCTCGAATATCGTATTTCCACTAAAAAAATATGAAAACTTAAATGATTGAAGTAATTTGAGTGGAAGAGACGACAAGAATTATAGAACATCAATCTGTCGATGTATCGAGATTGAAACTGAAGTATGGTGTAATCGGAAGGATCACTTGGGCTCAATATTGAGAAAAAATAATTTTATTAACTTTCTGTTTCACAAGCAGATACACAACTATCTGGACGGATTTCAACATAAATTAAAATTCTTGATCATTGACACCAAGTCAATGGAATCAAATTTCGATTTATTTGATTGAATTACATAATAGTCCAGGAATTATGGCAAAATTTTTACTCGAACCTCGGAATCGTTGGGGGAAAGCTGAATTTTACATTATTTGTACATAATAGCCTACCAAACATACTCCTAAAAGTTGCACCTCCCAACTCGCCGAGTGGTGAAATAAAAAATGTTCTACGTGAAATTTCCTACAAACTTGTTCGGTTCAGTTGTTCTCAAAATTGCAACATTCGACTTACAGCGGGGGTTAAACTTTTCCAACTTGGAAAAAATTTGAAAAAATTGATAATTTTATGTGTTCATACGGGGGTGGATCACAAGTTGCCGGATGCAACTTTTGACAGTATATTTTTGAGCCCATTCCAATTTAAAATTACACATAAAATTACCTATTTTTACCAATTTTTTTGAATTTGGAAAAGTTTAACCCCCACTGTAAGTTGAATGTCGCAATTTTGAGAACAACTGAACTGGTCCAGTTTATAGGAAATTTCACGTAGAACATTTTTTATTTCACCACTTTTCCCTCTCCGACCCTTCCTTTGGGCGTTACAGTCAAAAAAACGTATATTCGCAAAGGTTATTGACCTCTTGCGGGGGTATCCGGCGAGTTGGGGGTGCAACTTTTAGGAGTATGTTTGATAGGCTATTATGTACAAATAAAGTAAAATTCAGCTTTCCCCCAACGATTCCGAGGTTCGCTTAAAAATTTTGCTATAATTCTTGGACTATACGTTTTATACGCCCATTTGGTTGAAATTTAGCCAATTTGAAAATTGCAAGAAATTTCGAATTTTGCCCAAAGAAATACATTTTTTCACATTTCATTGCAAAAAAAAATTTCTAGGTAAAAAAATATCAACTTGAGAAAACCCAGTTTGTAGAAAAATTTACTACGAGATTACTGAAAATTTATTCTCCCTGAAATTTTTTTTCAAATTGAACAATCGCTCGTTGCTGAACGATGATAGAATTTTTTTACACATCTGCTGAAATTAATTGCCTGTATATTGAATATTCTTTTTTTTTCTAGTGTCGAAACTGCGACACGAAAACATTTAGTAAAAAAAAAATCCAAAAACATTATCTTTCATGGAAAACATCGCAGTTAGGTAATTTTTAAACTCGTTAGCGGCATCGGCATATACGAGGCTCTGTAATTTTGAAATTTTTATAACTGTTCTTCATTTTTATGATTATTACCTACTGCATACATAAAGGCAACCGCTTAACTATTTGAGAAATAAGTAGGTACATCACATGAAACCAAAATTATTTTTAGCAACAAATTTAATAATTGATATTGCATACTTGTCAAAAAAATTTCTCATTTGCATAATATAAATTTTACGAACGCCAAGCAATTCGGTTGAAAACAAATTTTATTTCTCAAATAAGTATTTCGATTGAGTGTAGTTTTACAAGTTCGCTACACAATGAAATTGGCAAGGATGTTCGTCTTTATAACATTTTTGATTTTAATTTCGGTAAGTATATTGTTTACTTTACATTCGGTAATTAGAAGTATAGTCAGGTCTCAATTGAACATCCGCGCGGTATTCTTATTGAAATTGATTTTATGATTGATTTTTGTTTTAGACACTAAAACAAACAAATTTAGCTTAGATGCCTATTTTTTCCCCTCCCCTTTTTCCCAGGGACCACCCCAACATTTCAAACGCGTGTACCGCCCAATCTATGGGTCGTAATGAAAAAATTTTCCAACAAAAGTTGTTTCTCAGCACCTAATGTACATATTCATTACTCATTAAAATCCATTTTGGAGCCTTTCCTGCCCCCCCCCCCAAATTTGGAAACAAAATATGTTTTTGAGAAAACCTCAAAATCACGTTTTCTTCATTTTAAACGAATAGTTTCGGAGATACGACAAAATTTGTAATCACAAAAAGTATTCAGAATTGAATTTCCTTTCCAATGAGCTCCATCACGACCACATTTACCAACTTTTCCCGACAGAGTGGACCTCTCCTCCTTCCTCGTTTTCACAAAAGTTGGACCCACGAGCAAAATTTGCTCCAAAATGAATCCCGATAATAAATGAAATTATGCATTAGATATTGAAGAACAAAAATCGTTCAATTTTTTTTCGTAGGTCCAACTTTTGAGATAAGGGGGAGGGGGAGAGATCCGCCATGTCGGGAAAAGTTGATGAAAATTATCGTGATAAAGCTCATTGGAGAGGAAATTCAATTCTGAATACTTTTTGTGGTTACAAATTTTGCCGTATCTCTGAAAATTTTCGTTTAAAATGAAGAAAACGTGATTTTGAAGTTTTCTGAAAATTGTTTTATTTTCAAATTTGGAGGGAAGGAGTTGCTCCAAAATGGATTTTTATGAGAAATGAAATGAACGGAACGCGTTGAGGAACAACTTTTGTTTGAAAATTTTTTCATTACGACCCATAGATTGGGTGGTACACGCGTTTGAAATGTTGGGGTGGACCCTGGAAAAAAGGGGAGGGGGAAAAAATAGGTATCTGAGCTAAATTTATTTGTTTTAGTGTCTAAAACAAGAATCAATCATAAAATCCATTTTAACAAGAATCCCGCGCGGAAGCCTTTTTTTGTTCAATTGAGACCTGACTAGTAAGGTAGTAGGTAATCACTATCTAGCTTCAACTGTTCGAATAAACTTTCCAGCTTAGCGGTATGATATCTCAAAAAGACAGTTGGACCAAAAAATCAGGGAAGTTTAAACAGTCTTCAGTTCATTCTTATATTTTCACTTCAGCATCCCAATCAGGAAAGGTGAATGGAGCCGATTACACTGATGATTCAAATATTGATGATTAATTTATCCCACGTTTATAGGAATATTTTTTCAAATTGAGGAAAAAAATATTGTTCAATTTACCTACCAGAAGTATTTTAAATTAACATTACGTAAGATAAGTAGGTCACCGATTTTACATATGTACATACTACATTTATATTTTAGAGTTTATTAAATAGATTGAAAATTTTAAGAAAATACATTTTTTAAAATAAATATAAGTAGTACGAGGCGTGTTCAAAAATTAAGTTGATAAATTAATTCATTTGAAAAAAACTAAAAGAGCTAGAAACAAACGGAACGCAGCATCGAATTCAATGTGCTTTTTTGAATTAATCGACATAATTTTCAAAAAAAATCTAACAATTTGTCGAATTTATACGAATTTTTGAATAAAAATCTTTCTGATTTTATCCTTGTCACTGTCTCCAAACCAGGTTTATTAGTATTTTTCATGCATTTTTCTGGGGTTTCTGTTAGGTACTTGAGGGTAATTGCTGACTTGTCTACTTGGTAGCAAATGAATTGGGAACAATTTCGATGCTGCAAGTGTACTTAGGTTTTGTTTGAAAATTTCGAAAAAAACGCATAATCAAATCACAAGTTTTTTAAAGTATCTCTGCCACAGTGCACTACCGAAAATTAACCTCAGCTCTTGCTGTTATTGCACTGAATTTTTTTCGTATCTCCTTTGGAGTCTTTACTTCGATTGAGACGACAATCAGTTATTGGTAAAAGTAGGAGATGTAGACGGTCAGTAAAAATTCTAGAGAATTAAACTTTTGAAGAATTTTAGGAAGTACACAACTGAATGTGTCACAACAAAAAGGGCATAACTCAGCATATGTCCTTTTCGATGCGACAAGCGATTCGTATTCTCTGAAGTTTTCTCTATCCAATGAGACCCCTCCCACCTTCCAATATGTTTTCCTCGAAGAGTTATGGCGTTTTTAAAATGCGAAGTTCGCAGTTTCGGTACCTACATTACATGTTGGATTTCCGAGAATTTACGTAATGTTTAATTTTTTCACTGTGCAGATGATTGTAAAATTTTAAAATTTTAATGAAGTGTTTTTTTAGTTAATTTTTCGTCATAAATTTGAAAAAATAATAAAATTCGTCCTAAATGTATTTTTAGTATTTTTTTGTAACCAAGAAAATGAAAAAAATTGTCATTTTTCAAAGTGTGATATATCCGCTCCCTGAAGAGATAATTTGAATTTTTTCACGAAAATGTTCCTTTTTTTCATTCTCTTCAACTTTTGAATGAAGATTTTTTTTATTTTCACTTCCGGAAAAATTATACGTCATCAAACGTAGAAGGGTCGAAATTAAATTTTGTCACAACAAAAAGGGCATATAACTCACCTTTTGTTTTCAATATAGAAAAAAATAGAAAAAATATCAAGTGATGGGCGAGCTGTTTTCTTGTAGCAAAAAGATGAAATTTTAAGGTAAAATTTTTTCCCTAGCTGAATTCCATAATTTAGTATTGAAAAAAGTATACTCAAACTTCAATCGCGATTTCCCAAAAACGCCATTTTTTCTATGTCCTTTTTGCTGTGACACGTTCAATTGACACGGGCTGGCGGCGAAAAAATCAGAGATTTTTATATGTCAACTTTTTGAAAAAAGCATCCCGAATTCTATGCCACTTCCGTTTGATTCTAGCTCTTTCAATTTTTTTTTTTTTAATGAATTCTATTAGGTACACGTCTCGTATATACGAGTAATATACAAAATTTCCGTTATGGCTCCAAATTCAATACTGAATAAATTGACTCAAAGAGAAAAAAATGCGACTTGTTGGGAAAAATCCAGACCAGAAATTCAAAATTACCTATTTGTTTTTTAATTTTCTAAACTGGTTTTTCAGAGTAGGTATCCACAATATTTCAGTGATGATTTTCCCTAACCTTTCCAGGTTTTGCAGGCCCATTTTTCGAAAGTTTCCAGACCGTTTAAATATGATATTCGTATCCCCGGGGGGGGGGGGGTAATCTTTTGCGTGACGTACTAACATCCACAAATTTTGCAGAAAAATGGTATGCATGGGGTCAAACGAATTTTTTTTCAAAATCACTATACTTTTCACACGATTTTTAGATGCTCCTCCTACCCTATTGACATTTTTGCTAGCAAAATGCTAGCATTCCTAACACATCCCTAACAAAGCTAGCAAAACACTCGCATCACTCTAGCATAAATCATGCTAGCAACAGATTTGCTAGCAAAATGCTAGCATTTCGCGAGCACAATTTTCTCACAAAAAATACAGTAGCACAATACTAGCATCGCACTAGCTCAAGTCAGACTAGCATTATGTCTGCTAGCAAAGTGCTAGCTTTTTGCTAGCACAACTTGCTAACAATCAGTTACTGTAGACAAATACTAGCATCACGCTAGCATAAATTGTGCTAGCATCCCGTCTGCTAGCAAAATGCTAACATTTCACCACTAGAAAAGTTCTAGCATTTTACCGCTAACAAAATGCTAGCATTTTACTAGCATAAATGATGCTAGCACGAACTAAATTCGTATCTGCTAGCAAAATGCTAGCGTTTTACCACTAGCAGAGTTCTAGCATTTTACCGCTAACAAAATGCTAGCATTTCGCGAGCACAATTTTCTCACAAAAAAATACAGTAGCACAATACTAGCATCGCACTAGCTCAAGTCAGACTAGCATTATGTCTGCTAGCAAAGTGCTAGCTTTTTGCTAGCACAACTTGCTAACAATCAGTTACTGTAGACAAATACTAGCATCACGCTAGCATAAATTGTGCTAGCATCCCATCTGCTAGCAAAATGCTAACATTTCACCACTAGAAAAGTTCTAGCATTTTACCGCTAACAAAATGCTAGCATTTTACTAGCATAAATGATGCTAGCACGAACTAAATTCGTATCTGCTAGCAAAATGCTAGCGTTTTACCACTAGCAGAGTTCTAGCATTTTACCGCTAACAAAATGCTAGCATTTCGCGAGCACAATTTTCTCACAAAAAATACAGTAGCACAATACTAGCATCGCACTAGCTCAAGTCAGACTAGCATTATGTCTGCTAGCAAAGTGCTAGCTTTTTGCTAGCACAACTTGCTAACAATCAGTTACTGTAGACAAATACTAGCATCACGCTAGCATAAATTGTGCTAGCATCCCATCTGCTAGCAAAATGCTAACATTTCACCACTAGAAAAGTTCTAGCTTTTTACCGCTAACAAAATGCTAGCATTTTACTAGCATAAATGATGCTAGCACGAACTAAATTCGTATCTGCTAGCAAAATGCTAGCGTTTTACCACTAGCAGAGTTCTAGCATTTTACCGCTAACAAAATGCTAGCATTTCGCGAGCACAATTTTCTCACAAAAAATACAGTAGCACGATACTAGCATCGCACTAGCTCAAGTCAGACTAGCATTATGTCTGCTAGCAAAGTGCTAGCTTTTTGCTAGCACAACTTGCTAACAATCAGTTACTGTAGACAAATACTAGCATCACGCTAGCATAAATTGAGCTAGCATCCCATCTGCTAGCAAAATGCTAACATTTCACCACTAGAAAAGTTCTAGCATTTTACCGCTAACAAAATGCTAGCATTTTACTAGCATAAATGATGCTAGCTCGAACTAACTTCGCATCTGCTAGCAAAATGCTAGCATTTTACTAGCATAAATGATGCTAGCTCGAACTAAATTCGCATCTGCTAGCAAAATGCTAGCGTTTTACCACTAGCAGAGTTCTAGCATTTTACCGCTAACAAAATGGTAGCATTTTACTAGCATAAATGATGCTAGCTCGAATCAACTTCGCATCTGCTAGCAAAATGCGAGCGTTTTACCACTAGCAGAGTTCTAGCATTTTACCGCTAACCTAGCATTTTACCGCTAACAAAATGCTAGCATTTTACTAGCATAAATGATGCTAGCTCGAACTAACTTCGCATCTGCTAGCGAAATGCTGGCGTTTTACCACTAGCAAAGTTCTAGCATTTTAGCGCTAACACAATGCTAGCATTTCACTAGCACGTTTTTTTAAACATAAAGTTACATTTGCGAAATATTAGCATCACACTAACATCACTAGGCCTAGCATAAACTAGCTTCGCATCTGCTAGCAAACTGATAGCGTTTTACCACTAACAAATTTCTAGCATTTTACAGCTAACAAAACGCTAGCATTTCACTAGCACAATTTTTCTAACATAAAGTTACATTTTTGCCAAATACTAGCATCTCAATACCATAAATTAGATTAGCTTGAAACTAGCTTCGCATTTGCTTTGCCACCAGTAAATTTTAGCAGTGTATATTAAAAATGTGCAACTGTAGCAATTGAACCGTTTGTTATCTTATTCATAGAAAAGTAGGTAGATACTGAATGGAAAAATTATGCAGTAGAGAACGATACCATCAGAAGAAAAACCCCGCAATAAATGTTTTCAAATGGCAAGTCCCAAATCGTGTGTAGGACACGCGAGTCTAAGTTACCCACTTGCGGAGAAGATTTTACTCCGAAATGAGCAAATTCGCTCCGTGGAAATTACGTGTATTTTACACTCGTACTTAGTCTATACTCACGCGAAGGACGATTTCTGTCTGTGAGATAAATTTTTCTCAGTATTTTTTTCAACTTCAAAATTTCTCTGTTAAAATTTTTTCAAACTTTAAATTTTTTCGACAAAATTTTTATCAACTCCAATTTTTTTCAACTCTCGAATTTTTTTCAAATGTCTTTTTTTAAAAAATTTCAGACTGAATTTTTCTCTCAAAACTTTATTGGTCTCCAAATATTTTTCCAAACTTTTTTTTTCAACACAATTTTTTTTAAAACTTTTTCAATTTTAATTTTGTTTTAAAATTTCTCCTAATTTCAATTTTTTTCACAAAACATTATTACTTTATACACCTCAAATTTTTTCAAATTACGTCCGTAATATTTTTCAGTATCTTCTCTGCTTTCTTTTCCACTGTCAACCTAGAATCGGAAAGTTTTTTTTTTCAAAAAAAAAAATGTTCATGCTCGATTGTTTGAAGTTAAAAAAATTAGTGTTTGGAAAAATTTTGAGTTGAAAAATGTTTGGAAAGTAAGTAAAATTTCAGAGTTTGAAAGTATGTCGAGAAACAGAACTGAGAAAAAAATTCAGATTTTGAAAAAATTACCAAGAAAAATATTTGAATTTTAAAATTTATTAAAAATAACCCTATTGACATTTTTTGCTAGCAAAATACTAGCATTCCTAACACATCCCTAACAAAGCTAGCAAAACACTCGCATCACTCTAGCATAAATCAGGCTAGCTACAGTTTGCTAGCAAAATGCTAGCATTTTGCGAGCACAATTGTCTAACAAAAAATACAGTAGCACAATACTAGCATCGCACTAGCTCAAGTCAGACTAGCATTATGTCTGCTAGCAGAGTGCTAGCTTTTGCTAGCACAATTTGCTAACAATCAGTTACTATAGACAAATACTAGCATCACGCTAGCATAAATTAAACTAGCATCCCATCTGCTAGCAAAATGCTAACATTTCACCACTAGCTTTGTTAGGATGTGTTAGGAATGCTAGTATTTTGCTAGCAAAAATGTCAATAGGGATCTACCTACTTTTCTATGAATAAGATAACAAAACGGTTCAATTGCTACAGTTGCACATTTTTAATATACACTGCTAAAAATTTACTGGTGGCAAAGCAAATGCGAAGCTAGTTCAAGCTAGTCTAATTTATGGTATTGAGATGCTAGTATTTGGCAAAAATGTAACTTTATGTTAGAAAAATTGTGCTAGTGAAATGCTAGCGTTTTGTTAGCTGTAAAATGCTAGAAATTTGTTAGTGGTAAAACGCTATCATTTTGCTAGCAGGTGCGAAGCTAGTTTATGCTAGGCTTAGTGATGTTAGTGTGATGCTAATATTTCGCAAATGTAACTTTATGTTTAAAAAAACGTGCTAGTGAAATGCTAGCATTGTGTTAGCGCTAAAATGCTAGAACTTTGCTAGTGGTCAAACGCTAGCATTTTGCTAGCAGATGGGAAGTTAGTTCGAGCTAGCATCATTTATAAAGTTCTAGCATTTTTCCGCTAACACAATGCTAGCATTTTACTAGCATAAATGATGCTAGCGAAATGCTAGCGTTTCACCACTAGCAAAGTTCTAGCATTTTACCGCTAACACAATGCTAGCATTTTACCAGCATAATAATGCTAGCTCGAACTAACTTCGCATCTGCTAGCGAAATGCTAGCGTTTCACCACTAGCAAAGTTCTAGCATTTTACCTCTAACAAAATGCTAGCATTTCGCGAGCACAATATTCTAACAAAAAATACAGTAGCACAATACTAGCATCGCACTAGCTCAATTCAGACTAGCATAATGTCTGCTAGCAGAGTGCTAGCTTTTTGCTCGCACAATTTGCTAACAATCAGTTACTGTAGACAAATACTAGCATCACGCTAGCATAAATTGAGCTAGCTTCCCATCTGCTAGCAAAATGCTAACATTTTACCGCTAACACAATGCTAGCATTTTACTAGCATAAATGATGCTAGCTCGAACTAACTTCGCATCTGCTAGCGAAATGCTAGCGTTTGACCACTAGCAAAGTTCTAGCATTTTACCACTAACAAAATGCTAGTATTTTACTAGCATTCCTAACACATTCCTAACATAGCTAACAAACACTCGCATCACTCTAGCATAAGACAGGCTAGCTACAGATTTGCTAGCAAAATGCTAGCATTTCGCTAGCACAATTTTCTCACAAAAAGTTAAAGTATCCAAATACTAGCATCGCACTAGCTCAAGTTAGACTAGCATTATGCCTGCTAGCATAGTGCTAGGCTTTTGCGAGCGCAATTTACTAACAATTAGTTACAGTAGCCAAATACTTAGCTTCGCATCTGCTAGCAAAATGCTTGCGTTTCACCACCAGCAAACTTCTAGCATTATACTGTCAACAAAATGCTAGCATTTCACTAACATAAATAATACTAGCTGAAATAGCTTCAAATCTGCTAGCAAAACGCTAACATTTTGCCACTAGCTGATTTTAGGCTAGCAAATCTGTAGAGCCTGACTTATTCTAGAGTGATGCTAGTGTTTGATGGGTTAGAAATGCTAGTATTTTGCTAGCAAAATTTTCAGTAGTGCTAAATCACTAAAGAATGTTGCCAAATATTATACAATTTCCAAGTCTTACCCTTAGAACCCCTCACTAACCAAACAGAAAAATATCGCCAAATTTGTAATCTTCACCCTCTTGAAAACATTCATTTTGATAAAAGTTGAAAAAAATTACGATTATTCCAGATCTCATCCATCACCCTCTACATAAGAAACAAATAACGCTATATTCCACATGGAAATATCGCAATATTATAATTTTTTCAACACTCACCTCAACCCAATGCTTCATTTCTTTGAGACGTTTGAGGAAAAGTATTGTCAAATTTGTACTCCACATCCTCGAGAACCTAGGTTTTGATACATCACAAAAGAAAGAATAGCGAATTGTTTTTCAAGTCTTGTCCCTTCTTCCAACCCCTATCTTTCTTCTCTAAGAAAAAAATATTTCTGGATTCTTATTCTACGTCCTCAAAATTTAGATTTTGATACATCACTCGAAAAAATTGAAAAATTCACATTTTTATAGTTTTACCCCCCTCTCCACCCCCCACGTGGCGCTTCATCCTTACGAGAAAAATATTTCCAGATTCATATCCTTCACTCACAAAAATATAGATTCCGATATATCACCAGGGAAAATTGTGTAATTCAAATTTTTCCAGGCATCCCCCTCCCCTTCCCTCTCATCACACCCTATACCTTCATCCCTAAGAGAAAAATATATTCGTTTCCTACGCTCTCGAAAACATGGATTTTGATATATAACACAAAAAAACTGCAAATTCAAATTTTTCCTGCCCCCTCCCTCTCTTATCCTTGGCCCGTAAGAGAAAAATCTTGTCAAATTCTTATTTCTATGTCCCCGAAAACATAGATTTCGATATATCAATTGAAAAATGAAAATTTTCCCAGTCTCAACCCCTCCCCACTCCTCCACACCCAACTCTTGAATTCTTAACGGAAAAATATCATCAAATTCGAATTCTGCGTCCTCGAAAACCTAGATTTTGATATATCACTTGAAAAATTGAAATTTTCCAAGTCTCATCCCCACTCCCTCCCCCGCATTCAACCCTAAATTTTCATCCCAAGAGAAAAATTTTGTCGAATTCGTATTCTACGTCCCCGAAAACATAGATTTCGATATATCACTCGAAAAATTAAAATTTTCCCAGTCTCAACCCCTCCCCACTCCTCCACACCCAACTCTTGAATTCTTAACGGAAAAATATCATCAAATTCGAATTCTGCGTCCTCAAAAACCTAGATTTTGATATATCACTTGAAAAATTGAAATTTTCCAAGTCTCATCCCCACTCCCTCCCCCGCATTCAACCCTAAATTTTCATCCCAAGAGAAAAATTTTGTCGAATTCGTATTCTACGTCCCCGAAAACATAGATTTCGATATATCACTCGAAAAATTAAAATTTTCCCAGTCTCAACCCCTCCCCACTCCTTCCACACACAACTCTTGAATTCCTAACAGGAAAATATCATCAAATTCGAATTCTGCGTCCTCAAAAACCTAGATTTTGATATATCACTCGAAAAATTGAAATTTTTGAAGTCTTACCCCCACCTCCTCCCCCCGCACCCAGCCCTAAACTTTCATCCCCAAGAGAAAAATATTGTCGAATTTGTATTCTACGCCCTCGAAAATATGGATTTTGATGTACCACACAAAACAATTTCAAAATTCAAATTTTTTCAGTCATTATTACACCCCCCCCCCCCCCAACCCTTCATTTCCAAGAGAAAATTATGGCCGATTACATATTCCTACATCCTCAAAAACATATATTTAATATATCACACACAAATTTTACAAAATTTGAGTTTTATTATATTTTATTTCCATTTTGTTCTTGAATTGTGAATTTTGGGGCTCCAGCCCCCAAGGGGAGGGATAAAAATTTGTTGAATATGTCTTAGAAATTTTGTTTTATTGCAATATTCTAAAAAATCAAAAAAATTTCCAAATTTGGTCAAAATTGAGGAAAAAAAATTTTTTGACTTCCAAGTTTAAATATTACTTTTAATACCTAACATACAACCTGATATGGTGGCGTACTCCTCTAACCCAAGACCCAGAGCAAAGGTAAGTACATAATATTAGAAGTTAAAACAGTGTAACAATTGTTAGTAAAATGTTTACAGAATGCTAGCACAGCATACCACCAAAACCCTAGAACCATGCTAGCATACAAATACCAGATGAGGGTTAGCAAAATGCTAGCACACCTTACCAAAGAATACTAGCAGAATGCTAACATAAAGTGCTAGCAAGTGCTAGCAGACGTAGCACACGTTGCTAGCATTTGCTATCATCATTTTAGACACTTTTGACCAAGTTTTGTTAGCAATTATGCTAGCATTTTATGCGAGCAATTGCTAGCAATATTGCTAGCTTTACGCTAGCACATAAAATGCTAGCAAAATGCTAGCACGCTTTGCTAGCATATGCTATCATCATTTTGGACACTTTTGAACCAGTTTTGTTAGCAATTATGCTAGCATTTTATGCGAGCACTTGCTAGCAATATTGCTAGCTTTACGCTAGCACATAAAATGCTAGCAAAATGCTAGCACGCTTTGCTAGCATATGCTATCATTATTTTGGACACTTTTGAACCAGTTTTGTTAGCAATTATGCTAGCATTTTATGCGAGCACTTGCTAGCAATATTGCTAGCTTTACGCTAGCACATAAAATGCTAGCAAAATGCTAGCACACCTTGCTAGCATGTGCTATCATCATTTTGGACACTTTTGAACCCGTTTTGTTAACAATTATGCTAGCATTTTATGCTAGCACTTGCTAGCAATTGTTAGCAAGTGCTAGCATAAAATGCTAGCATAATTGCTAACAAAACGGGTTCAAAAGTGTCCAAAATGATGATAGCACATGCTAGCAAGGTGTGCTAGCATTTTGCTAGCATTTTTCATTTTTTTTTGTCAATAGGGTAGAACCAAAAAATGATTCAAATTCAATTCTAAAAAATTTTCAACCCACCCAACTCCCTTTTACCACAAAAATTTGAAAATTTGAATTCATTTCAGAAAAAATTTCAAATAAAAAAGGAAAAACCAAGTATTTTAAAGAAAAATTATAAAGTTTTGAAAAATGAAACAAATTATGCCAGGGTGTCCACCAAATCATGCGAATAAAAATTCGAATTTTTTCGGGATGAAAATTCAAAGATTTCTTTTCATTTTATTGCCCCCCCCCCCCCACATACCGCAAATTCATAAATCTACTTCTAAATTATTTATGGTATCCTTTTTTTTGGAGATTTTCTAAAAATTCCAGAGAAAATTCTAAAATTCCCTGATTTTACCCAGACTTTTTCAGGTTTGCCAGGTTTTCCAGAAAATTGACACCTTGTTTTTGATGACATTTTACCGAAAAAAAATCAAGTCAATGGTAGAAGAACTCGAGTGAAAATTTAAGATTATTTTGAATCGGTATCAGAATTTCAAAATCCATGTTAACCTTCTGCTTTGGGCACTCGCTGATTTTTTCGATGAAATTTAAAGGTAAAAAATAATACTTTTTGATGCCTTGCTCGATTTCGTGGAAAATTTTTCATTTTGGCCTGATTTCTCATCCGAATGAGATCTTCAGAATTACCCATGGGCCTAAAATTATCTTAAAAATTGATCCCTAGAAAAATTCTCTTCAACGTAATAAATAATCAAATTGATGAATGACAATTTATACCTACGCCCATTTGGCTAAAAATTTAGGTACCTAATTTGAAAATTCCAAGAAAATTTCGACTTTTTGCCCAGAGAATTAAATTTCCTCACATTTCATTACGAAAAGAAAATTTTCCTCATAAAATAATCCACTTGATAAGACTAAAAACCCAGTTTTAGAACTTCATCCTCCCTGAAAAAAATTCCTTTCAAATTGAGCAATCGCTCGTTGCTGAATGATGATAGAATTTTTTTGTACATTTGCTGAAATTTATTGCCCGTATATTGAATTTTTTTTTCAATGTCGAAACTGAGACGAGGTAACATTTTGTAAAAAAAAAAAAATCAAAAAACGATCATTGAGAGAAAACGACAAAGTTATATAATTTTAAACCTCGTTAGCGGCATGTATGAGGCTCTGTAATTCTGAAATTTTTGAATGGTTTATCATCTTTATGATTATGACTAGGTATTCATATTTTATACATAAAAGCAACCGCTCAACTATTTGAGAAATAAGTACATCACATGACACCAGAATTATATTCAACAACAAACGCAATAAGTAATTGATATTGCGTAATCGTCAAAAAAAATTCTCATTCGCATACAACACATTTTTCGAATACCAAGTACTTCAGTTGAAAACAAATTTCATTTCTCAAATAAGTATTTCGATTGAGTACAGTTTTACAAGTTCGCTACACAATGAAATTGGCAAGGATGTTCGTCTTCATAACATTTTTGATTTTAATCTCGGTAAGTACGTAGTTGACTACATTATGTATGAATGCGGTAATCAGAATTAAATCACTATCTAGCTTCAACTATTTGAATAATCTTTTCAGCTTAGTGGGATAATATCTCCAAAAGCCAGGTGGAGCAAAAAATCAGGGAAGCCCAAAACTTCTTCAATTCCTCCTTACATTTATACTTCATCGTCCAAACTAGGAAACGAAGAGCAGTCCAGTAGCATCACTTCTTTTAGTACCGAAGTATAATTTTTCCTTCGTAGGTATTAGAAATATTTTTTAAAGTTAAGCATAAACAATCTCGTTCAGTTTACTAAAAGTATATTAGATTACCTAACCATATATTACATACGTGAGATAGGTATAGGCATAGGGTTAGGGTGGATCGAAAAAAAAAACATATCTTGGATTTTGACCAAATTTGGTGGGGTGGTTTACTTTGAGTGGGAGACTTCACAAAAAAATTCTGAGCCCCCGGGAGGCAAGGGGACGGGAGCAGGAGGTGCTCAAAGTGCTCCTTTTGAAAAAAACGCTGTTTTTGCGTTTTTTAGCAAATCAAAATTGTGTGAGAAGCCTTCGTAAGACTTAAAAGATGCGATTTGAGTTTCTACATCTCCCTAAACCATCGCCATTCTTCTCCGATCAAAACTCTGACTGCTACCAGGGGGTTGAAAAGTTGCAGATTGCAATATTTCAATAATATGAAATTATCACTTAGCTGGAATGATTTTTTTTTTCATCGAGTAAGTGAACAAAAATTTTTTCAATCACTGAAAGTGAATTTTGAAAAAAAAATTAGAAAATTATGTACACCAGTGCAGCCAACAGCAAATCATAAAATTCCAAAATACGGAATTTAAATCGACTTTGAATTGATTATTTTTTTGCCGGAAAATATTATGTATTTTTTTTTTTCAATCACTAAAAGTATATTTCGAAAATTTTTTTCGAAACTTTTGTATGTCAGTGCAGCCAGTTACAAATCGTGACATGCTACACTATGGAGTAAACGTTGACCTCAAATTAATTTTATTATCGTTTGAAAAATACACAATAATTTTGGTTTCAATCATCAGAAATAAAAAATTTAAAATTTTTCTTCGAAAATTTTGTACGTCAGTGCAGCCAGTTGCTAATTGTGATGTTCCGATGTCTTCATATTCGAAACGAACTTCTATTGATTGGGAGAAAAAATTAGTCCAATCACTTGACGAAAAAATAATGGATTCGAGTTCATATCAGAATATCGCAATAGTAACTGGCTGCACTGACGTACAAAATTTTCAAAGAAAAATTTTAAATTTTTTATTTCTGATGATTGAAACCAAAATTATTGTGTATTTTTCAAACGATAATAAAATTAATTCGAGGTCAACGTTTACTCCATAGTGTAGCATGTCACGATTTGTAACTGACTGCACTGACATACAAAATTTTCGAAAAAAATTTTCGAAATATACTTTTAGTGATTGAAAAAAAAAATACATAATATTTTCCGGCAAAAAAATAATCAATTCAAAGTCGATTTAAATTCCGTATTTTGGAATTTTATGATTTGCTGTTGGCTGCACTGGTGTACATAATTTTCCAATTTTTTTTCAAAATTCACTTTCAGTGATTGAAAAAAATTTTTGTTCACTTACTCGATGAAAAAAAAAAAACATTCCAGCTAAGTGATAATTTCATATTATTGAAATATTGCAATCTGCAACTTTTCAACCCCCTGGTAGCAGTCAGAGTTTTGATCGGAGAAGAATGGCGATGGTTTAGGGAGATGTAGAAACTCAAATCGCATCTTTTAAGTCTTACAAAGGCTTCTCACACAATTTTGATTTGCTAAAAAACGCAAAAACAGCGTTTTTTTCAAAAGGAGCACTTTGAGCACCTCCTGCTCCCGTCCCCTTGCCTCCCGGGGGCTCAGAATTTTTTTGTGAAGTCTCCCACTCAAAGTAAACCACCCCACCAAATTTGGTCAAAATCCAAGATACGTTTTTTTTTTTTTCGATCCACCCTAGTGTAGGTACAATGGTACATACTAAATCCGTTTATATTTTACAGCTTATTCAAATTGAAAATTTAAAAAAATAAATATAAGTAGATAATATAAATATTATTTGTTATGAATAATTATTTCTTATATTTTATAATCGAGAATGATGATTTTGCCATTTTTCGATTATTTTCCAACCTTATTTCAACTGGATAGGAACCACCGCACAGTGGGCCAGGAGACCCTCTAAAACGCTCGTTTTGCACAAAAGCCCTGAAAGTCGTTCAAAAAGTGGTTACCTTATGTTTTTAGGGTCGTAGATTTCAAATTTTGAGGAGAAAATTTTTTTGAGTGAGGGGTGGGGCAGGAGAGGGGGTCAAAATCAATATTTCACTTCAGTATCGTGTAATATGTCAAAATATATGTTTTCGAGGTCGTAGATTACGAATTTCGTACTCAAAAATTTTTTGGAGTGGAGGGTGGGGCAGGAGAGAGGGTTAAAATCAATTTTTCCCAAAGTAAATGAGTATTTTCTTAGAAAATTTAATAATTTTCTTTCAAAACGATTTTTTCTTCTGAAATAAGGCCGTTTTCTCAAAAATTGCATAAATTCTTTCTGAAATGAATTAATTTGTCGAAATTTTTGTGTACTTTTTTCCCAATTTTTTTTCTAAAATGCAACAATTTTCACCAAAATTACATTTTTTTTCTAAAATAAGACCCTTTTTTCAAGAATTGAATAATTTCTTTCTAAATGTGAAATCTTTTTTCAAAATTTGTGTGATACATATTTTCCTAAAATGAATTCAGAAATTGAATAATTTAGAACAAATATTGTTAAAAGCTGAAGAAGTGAAATTTATATTTTTTTTATTGTTGAGATGATTATTAACGGCGGCATCGATGACATAAATTTCGATCATATTTTTCAAGTATAATTTTATATGCACTCAAAAAAATAAAAAATAAATTTTATTAAACGTAATAATAAAAAGGCACCATTCACAAAACTAGTAAAATTTATTCAAAAAATAATAATATTTATCGCAAAATTGACGAAACTTTATTTTCTATGCAATAAACTTTACCAAATTTCGTGATAAATTTTATTATTTTTTTTGATAAAAATTGCTAATTTTGCGAATGGTGCCCCGTTATTATTTTTTTTGGATAAACTTTATTTTTTTTTGATAAAATTTATTATTTTTGGATAAAATTTATTTTTTTTTGGATAAAATTTATTTTTTTTGAATAAAATTTATAATTTGTTGCAACACTTTCTATTCATTTTTCATTCTCCATTTTTCTCAGTGTGGTAATTGAACAGTTCATTTTCATACCTAAAAGGTAGAATTATGCCAAAGAATGAGGATTTCTTTTGTATTTTTGGCTGGAAACTGCCCGTGTGGACCGTGCATGCAACTTGATTCAAAAAACAACCTCGAATTTGGTTTCCGGACACTTGAAACTATACATTAAAAACCACAAACGGGGTAAGATACCTATGCTAAAAATGCGATTTTTCATGCATTTTTGTCCGAAAATTGCCTGTCAATACCGTTTTCGCAAGTTTTCGCAAAAAATAACACCGGATTCGGTTTCAGGACACTTAAAACTACCACTTAAGCCACAAGCGGACACTGACGCCGACTGAGAAAGTATAGTTTTACTCCAAAAACCTTTTCAAATCTCCCGAAAATATGGGCATCTTTCAGGAAGCATAATCAGATTATTACTTTTCAAATCTAAAAACCGATTGCATAGCTAAATAGTGCTTACTTTTCTGAATATTTTGCACTAATAGACATCTTAAAAATATCAACATGAGCCCAAGTAATATCACTTTGCAAATACCGCAAAAACAAGTTAAAACTAGTAGACTGTGAGTCGTCAACTTTGAAGGGGGCTGGAGGGGAGGGGAAGACAAAAATCAAAATTTCGCTACTCGTTCCGTGCTACCCTGATATCTAACAACACATTAGCAGTGTTGCCAACTTAATTCACGATGATTTTTTTTAGCGCAAAACGAGCGTTTTGGGGGTCTCCTGGCCCACTGTGCACCGTCCAGAAAATCAAATAAAAAATTATTTAAAAAGTTCAAACAAAATTTCAGTTGTGGACAGCTCCAAGTCCACTGCTGAATACCCATAAGGAAAAAAACGCTACCTTTTGGGAAGAATGCAGATCGGAAAATCTAAATTATTTGTTTCTTAATCTTTTGAACTGGTTTTTGATGACATTTTACCGGAAAAACAAAAATAAAACCAATATGAAAATTTATGAAATTTTCGAATCGGATATCAAAGATTCGAAATCTAGTTGAACCTTCAGTTCTTCCCCTCCTTTTATTATTTTAATGACATAAGAAAAACAAACTAAAAAGGTCTAAAAAAATTTTTTTTTATGCCTCGCTGGATTATTTAGAAGATTTTGCACTGTGATCCAATTTCTTAACCTATTGGACTTATTGAAGCTTCTATGAAGTTTTGACTCAAAATTACCCTAAAATTGGATTTCCGAGAAAATTTTTACAACGTGATTAATCACGCTGATAAGCGAAAATGGCACTTTTTTTGGCAAAATTATCAAGATTTTTTGCCTGTAAGCAGAAAACTAAGTAACCTGGATTTTTGTTTAAATGACAAATTCGTTTGGATCTAGTTCTACGAGTTGGTTACACAATGAAATTGGCAAAAATGTTCGCAATAAATTGTAACATTTTTGATTTTAATTTCGGTAAGTACCTATCAACTCAGTTAACTTTACATTATAATTTAGTTTCAATCGTCTGTATGATTATTCCAGCTCAGTGGAATAATATTTCCAAAATCCAACTGGAGCAAAAAGTCAGGGAAATCTAAACGTTTTCCCATTCCTCCTTAAATTTCTACTTAATCATCCAAATCAGAAGGGGATAAATGATACTATAAATACCGATGACTAATTTCTGTGTTAATAATTACACACAGTACATGAATTTATTATGAATGATTTGTTCTTGTGGTTTATGGTAGATACATACCTATTTAAAAAAATACTTCATATTTTTACAATTTTTCAAAAAAAATTCATCCCATATAAAGAAATATAGGTAGTCATGAATTTCAAATTAATACAGTCGTCGGAAATAAAATGACGTAAAAAATCATATTTTATAGATTCGAACAAATTTCTTTTTACAAAATTTCAGTTTCGAGGTCTCGAGTCCCTTTTCTATGTGAATTAGCTCGCAGCAAAAAATGCATCTTCTAAGAAGAGGACACAACAGAAATTCAGAATTATTTTCAATAATCCAACACTGAGGTAAGTTCATCGAATAATTTCCCGTATTATTCCAGCTCAGCACGATATCGCCGAAAGTCAAGTTCAAATCGAAACCGAAAAAGTCTTCGTCACGTAAAAGTCATAATAATACATCATCTTCGGAAGAAGAATAAAAATTCAGAAAAAATGAGAATAATAATCTGAAGCTTGAAAAAAAAAGGTAATTCATCCTCAATTTTGCTACTTTGAATTTGAACTTAATTCGAGATTTTTTTTGGTTCAAATTTCTAAAATCGCGTTTCCCTCTTTTTCACAGAACTCGAGAAACATTTAAAAGACAAATCCCAGCAGCGAAGCCAGGCTCGGCAAATATATCAAATAAACATCCATAAAATCGCCTTATTAAAAACAAACTTTTTTTTCGAGAATCTTCAGAATTTAATACCTATACCTATACAGGAGATAAAAATAATACAAATATTTACAAGCTCGTATCGTATCAAGAATCCTTCGGGTTTATTTTCTTTCATGTTCAAAAGTGTTTCCACATCTATGGCGATACACACGCGAATTTCGAAAGAGGAAAAAAATCCACCCAGCATCGTACGGGCTCGAAATTACTTCAATTTATTTCATTTTAAATAAATTTCCAAGCTTGTACCAACTCCATTATCCTTTTGCATTCTTCGAGATGAAATTTTTGTAAAATATTTCGAAATAAATATTTCCTTTAGATGCACCGTAAAATACACGCGTTATACATATTTTCTTTATAATACAGAAACCCTATAGCTTGCCAACCGAATTGGTTTCATTATAAAAGTTCACCACACGAAAAAATCCATTTCTTAAAGAAGCGAAAAAAAAAGAAAGTAACAAGCGTTGCAAAAATATATACACCCAAACGAGCATGTTTTAATAAGAAAATTCACGTCTCAATTTTTTAATACGCCGGAAAAAAATTTTTGTTTACGATAAATTTATTCGGTTAAAAAAAACATAAACACGACTTATTTTTCGTGTCCTTTGTGCAATTCGAAACGTTGTAAATAATGTTCTTTTCTTTTATGTATTTTTTTTTTCGTTTTGTTTTGTCAAATCTTATACACGGTGTACTTTGAAACGTACAATAGAAACAAACTTGCATACGTATACAAAGATTGTCATTAGATGATACCTCTTTTCGTGTAATTTTTTTTTCATATCGAATATATTATTGCGAATTGCAGACGAGACGTTTTCAGTAGGATTTTTTTAATTGTAGACGCGACGTGGATAATATTGCACGAGATGGTAAAAAAATCGAATGAAAAACGTAATTTCTGACATTCCGCCGAATGATTTTAATTTATTTGATTGTGCACGTATCGAATATAAGGTGCAACGTAAGCCTGATATTTCATTTTACAAAGGATCGGTAGCTGGGGTACCGAATACCGAAGTACGAAGTGTTGCGGAGGAAATTTTTTACCGGGAAAATTCTCATTTTATTTGATTCGAGAGATGAAGAATATCTCAGGATCGAATGCTCGGATGAAAATAAAAAGGAAGACAAACAGGCGTATTTTACGAATAAATATTAAATAGGAAGAAATTTTCTGGTTGAAGGATCGTGCAATAATTCGAAGTGTCGAGTGTTAACTTGATCGCTAGTATGAAATTTCAAGATGATTCTCGTGATTTTTCCAGGTTCTTCAACTCATACGTAGGTAGTATTTACTTTTTAAAATTCATTTTTCGTTTTTCGTGGATGATTTTTTTTCAAAACTTGAAGAGAGTTGTTGGAAAGTTGCCCCAAAAACCTCAGAACGACGTGGTAAAAATTTCACCTCTCTGACCTCATATCTGAAATTTGGCTAAGTTGAAAAAAAAATCATTTGATAAACATTTTTTGAAATTTTTTTCAAGAAAATGGTTTTAGAATGACTGCATTTTTTTCGCAAAAATACTATTGACGTTCATTTTTGATCATCAGCCTATTTTTCAGGGGTCCTTAAAAATATAATTTTTCCACGTTTTTTTTAATATTCAATAGAAAATTGAAATTTCCTTTTTTTGAAAAAATTTACCCCGAAATGATGTTAGAATGAATATTTATTTCAGTCCAATAAAATCATCAGCGACGATTCTCATCGGTTTTCCAATTTTCGAAAGAAACACAATAGGGAAATAAAAGATTTGAATTTAAATTTGAGGTGATTCATTTTTCTTTATTTTGAAAAAAATAGACTGGACGAGAGTTGATCATGGAAAATTGTCGCCGATGATTTTAATAGGTTGAAATGTTTCATTTATTAACATTATTTTAGGGAAAACTTTTTCAAAAAAAGATTTTTAGATTTTTTTACTAAATATTTGAAGAAATGTAAAAAAGGGATAACTTTTAAGAACCCCTGAGAAAAATTGGAAATTCTAAAGAATGTCCAATTTTTTTGAATTTTTTGAACATGATTACTTTTTGAAGCTCGATGAGGGGAAAAATTTGGGGTTGGGAGGTGGAATTTTTTATCACGTCGTTTCGAGGTCTGAGCACAACTTCCTAATTACTTCCCCCTCAACTTTCAAAAAAAGTAGAAAATAATCGCCCTTAGCGTCTAAGAAATCGCTAGAATCAAAATTTGGATTCAAAAAAAAATTCGGACAGTAAATTTTAAACTTTTTCCGCAATTCGTTGCTATCTCCCTTTTGTGAAAAAAAGAAGGTAAACTATGTGCTTCAAATTGATAAATTCCTCACAAAGCCCCAACGATTTTTCCGGATTGCCTCACTGATTGGAGAATCAGTGACGGAGGTTTTCACTATAAAAAAATGAACTCATAAAGTTTTGAAAAATGATACTTGAAATTCAAAAAACAGTGTTTCGTCCAGAGCTGTCGTGACTCATACTTTTCTGAAAATGTGAAAAACAAATCTTCAAATAAATTTCAGGGGGATTCTTACCAAGAAATCATAGATGTATCTTAGTTCACTCCAATCATTTGGAAAAATTTGAAAATTCACAAAAAAATCGACGGATTACTCAAATTTAAAAAACTGGAAAATAGCTTGAAATTGTCAAATTTAATGGCAATAAAATTTAACTGAATTTCACTCGACATTTGATTTTGAAAAATTATGTATCTATTGAACGTGAGAAACGTGGAACATATTTTTCACTAAAATTGCAATTAAAAAAAATTATCCCCATGTAAAAGAATGCAGCAAAAAATATCAGAATCTATGAAACAGGGCTGTTAAGTCAGCCTAAAGCTATAAGCCGTTAAGCCGATGATTTTTCCAGAAATAAGCCTAAGCTTTATTTTTAAAATTTCAAGTTTTAAGTTTAAGTTTAGGTTTCAATTTTTTTTCAGCTTGAAACTTAAAATTGTTGCTCCATCTTTCCATTTTCATTCAATTTTTTCAATTTTTTGGGAACTGTCAAGTTTTTTCATCTCTTCCTGACCTTGAAATTTTTCCAAATAGAAATTATTTATCAATTGTACTTTTAAAAAATTTCTCAATTTCTCATCAACATAAAATTATTTCAAATTTTAGAATTTTTTTCTCGCTTTGAAATAAAACATTTTTTCAAACTCAAATTATTTTCAGCCCTGAAATTTTTCTTGAAACATTTTTCTACATTCTTGAAATTCTTTTAATCTGAAATTTTCATAGATGTTTCATCACCTTCTTTTCCAATCGCTTTTCAACTCAAAATTTTTTCCAGTTTACAATTTGTTAACATTCTTTATAAATGTGATTTTTTCACATACTTATCATTTTTCATTCTCCAAAAAAAATTTCAATAAATGAAAAACAATTTCATGATGTGACTAGGGTAGGTGTGCAACAGGAGACATTATTTTACATAATACTTTTGAATTTCAGAATTCAGAGTATGAAAAAATATTAGGATTGGATACAAAAATTGAGTTGAAAAAATGTTGAAAAGAGAAGTCTTCGTTTGAAATAATTTTGAGAAAAAAATCGGAGTTGAAAAAATTTCAGAATTCAGAAGCAATTTTTGGTTTCAAAATATTTTAGGGGAAAAATTTGGGTTGAAACATTCCTTTCTTCGTTTTTAATTCAAATACAATCAATTTTCTGATCACAAAAAAGTGAAAAATCGATCTCGTTTCGAACTTCCCTCTCTACCACCACCAGCCCCCCCCCCACACACACACACACAAGAAAAATTATAAATAATGGATTTAAGCTTTAAGCTGTGAGCCAATGATTTTTGGCGGTTCGGCATTAAGTTTAAGTTTATAAGCTTTAAAAAATTTGGATTTAAGCTTCAAGCGTACCTAAGTTTAAGTTTTATTTTTAAAAATTCATTTTAATTTTTAAGCTTATGTTTGAGTTTTATTAATTACCTTACCAGCTTTGCTCTCAAATCATCAGATTTTCTGCCCTTCCCCTCCAAAAAAAATACAAAATAATTCAGAAATCGCCATTAGTTTGAAAAAATATAAAAAATTTTGATAGTACGAGTTGAAATTCGAGGGGGGGGGGGATGTAAAAAAATAAAGGAAGCCTAATTGAATCTTTGATTTCTTTCGAAGTCAAAATCCTCAAAAAAATCTTATTTCTGGAACGTTTTGAAAAAAAAAAATAGAAAAATCGAGCAAACTTGTAGAAAAATCAATAAAAATAATTTTCAATTAAGTATATTTTCTTTGCGAATCTCTCCCCTCCCTCCAATCTTACGACCACCTTGATCATCTGGACGTCTGCGCATCTAATTGAGTTGCCTATACGAAACTCAAGAAGCTCGTATTTTTACTCAAGCTCGTACTCAGCTCTGTTTTAATTCTCCCTCGACACCGGAAACGAATTCTAAAACAGTACCTATTTCTTCTTTCTAATCCAACAAATTCAACACGCTTACATTAGTTCTGGTCTATTTACTCTGGAGATGACAACAGGGATGACTATACAATTTCCACATGTAGAATTTCACCAAAATTCTTCGGCAGGAAAAAACTAAAGCGGGAAGTGCGCTAAAAATACTCATCAAACATTTCCAGATTAAACCTTTATTTGCCAACGTTTTGCATTTTGGAAAAGAAAACACCGTCGAGGCAATGAAAATAAACGTTAAAATCACTCGGTCAGATGGACTATTGTTTCAAAAGACTATCGGTGAAATTATATAGACTAAAACGTGTGGAAATTCGCGCATCGGTTCGGTACGAAGATCAGGGACCTAGTCGGGAGTAAATTGAAAGTGACGGTATGACATTTGACCGCAATCCGATTGATTGGGATGAAATTTTATTCGAGTACGAATTAACGCGTTAACAACGATTGTTCAAAGTTTTAAAAGGGCCGACGCGGCGCCTACGTGTGTACTTTCCCATCGAACTATCAAAACTTTTACAGCCGGTACGATTAATTAGAAAATTTTCCCAATGTTTTGTGTGTATGCGTGTTTAAGTTGACTTAATAATTTAGTCTACAGAGTCTATGTGTTTTTGCCTGGTATACGTAATACGAAACATTATTCTTAATTAAGATTTGTAAGTATAAACTTAATAAGCAAATATACTCGGATTGGCAAGATTTAGTTAGAAGGCAGCGTCAGCATATTATAAGGTACCTATAGGTACTTATATGGTTGAAAATTTACTCGTCGATTGTAAATATTAATTTTATACTTTGAACTTGAATTTGAACAGGCATAATTTTCGTTCGACGTTTACGAACGACATTTTTAGGCTTCTAGGCATATCGATACGAGTATACGAAGAATATATCCATAAGCTTATAGAGATAGGAGCTTCGACGCTATCAGCGAAATAATGAAAATTTCCATTAATACGGGTTCCCATATATCGCGTAGAAAAATAATTCTCGTGATCGATATTGGTCTCTTCGCTGCTCGTTGTACAGGGTGTTCAATGAATCGTCTGCCAAACGTATTTTTTTGGATATAACCGGGTACCACTAAAAAAAAACTTGAAATGAACATGTTGCCTATTTTGAAAATTGAAGGGGCAAATACTGCTTCTAAAAAAATCACGTCGAAATTTTTTTCAGCCATGGGAATGGATAGTACTTTGAAAACTGAACAAATTTTCACTTTATGACGTTTTGCCTATCTTTAAAATTGAAGGGACTACAAAAAAATTGTTCGAGAAAAATTCTCAAAAAATTAACTGATCAAGAGAATGGATACTTGGTACATTGAAAACCGAAGAAATTTTGTCCTGTAGACTTTTTGCCTAGCATTGAAAATGAAGGTGCTAAGGGTTATTAAAAATTGAAAAAAAAGGATTTTTTTTGAAGCCCATTTATTTTGAGTGACCCGTAGCACCTTCATTTTCGATGTTAGGCAAAAAGGCCCAAACCCAAAATAAATTAGCAGGAAGGGGAAGTTTCGTATATAAGCTCAGTAAGACATGCATTTCAATATTCCCGAACTTCCCTAAAATTGGTGAATATTTTGACCCCTTTTTGGGGGGATGAGGGGGTTCGAATTTTGGTTTTTCGCCTATAACTTTCGAAATTACGCACTAATGAAAAAATAGTTGAAACAAAAATTGTAGAGAATTAAAAAACAAATAATTTTGTTATTTACAGTTTTTCCCTAGGACGTCATGGAAGGGAGCTGGGGCCTTCCGAAAAAAATCAAATTTGAAAATTCCCTTTTAACAGAAATAATTATCAAAAATCGGGTTAATCGACTTTTGGAAGCGATTTTTTTGCGTAGTATATCCCATTACTATGTAGAACAAGAAAAATGTATAGCCGACCCCTCATCTCAGAGTAGGGGCGATGGACCCTCTGTAGAAAAAGTTGCGTTTCTCCCAAGCATAGCTCAGCTACAGTGAAAAATTCGAAAAATTGGTTTAAACAAACATTGTAGAGCGTTAAAAGACGAACATTTTACTTTTTACTTTTTTTCTATGTGGTCTTGGGGGCGAGTTATCGCAAAAAGAAAAAAAATCGGCGCAGCGTTCAAAAATGTTTTACGAATTTTGTACCTTGTCTTTTGGGGTCCAATTTAGGTTCAAGGGTTAAATGATGATAAAAATCGAGTTCAGTGATCACAAAAACCCCAGAAATCCACTTTTTGGGCTATCGGTTCGCTAGATTTTATACCAGATGTACACATGTGTAATTTATTGAATAGATGAAAAAATTTTTGAATGCCGGATCGCTTTTTTTTCTTTTTGCGATAACTCGCCCCCAAGACCACGTAAAAAAAAGTAAAAAAAAGTAAAATGTTCGTCTTTTAACGCTCTACAATGTTTGTTTGAACCAATTTTTCGAATTTTTCACTGTAGCTGAGCTATGCTTGGGAGAAAACGGAACTTTTTCTACGAAGGGTCCACCCCCTACTCTGAGATGAGGGGTCGGCTATATATTTTTCTTGTTCTACATAGTAATGGGATATACTACGTAAAAAAATCGCTTCCAAAAGTCGATTAACCCGATTTTGATAATTATTTCTGTTAAAAGGGAATTTTCAAATTTGATTTTTTTCGGAAGGCCCCAGCTCCCTTCCATGACGTCCTAGGGAAAAACTGTAAATAACAAACTTATTTGTTTTTCAATTCTCTACAATTTTTGTTTCAACTTTTTTTTCGTAAATGCGTAATTTCGGAAGTTATGGCCGAAAAACCAAAATTTGAACCCCCTCACCCCCCCGGTCAAAATATTCACCAATTTTAGGGAAGTTCGGGAATACTGAGATACATGTCTTACTGAGCTTATATCCGAAACTTCCCCTTTCTGCTAATTTTTTTTTTGGTCAAAACCTAAAAAGTCCGTATTATTCCCTTGATCAGTTAATTTTTTGAGAATTTTTCTTGGACAAATTTTTTGTAGCCCCTTCAGTATTAAAGATAGGTAGGCAAAACGTCATAAAGTGAAATTTTCAAAGTTTTTAAAGTACTATCCATTCCCATGGTTGAAAAATTTTTTTGATGTGTTTTTTTTAGAAGCAGAATTTGCCCCTTCAATTTTCAAAATAGGCGACATGTTCATCTCAAGTTTTTTTTTAGTGGAATCCAGTTCTATCCAGAAAAATATGTTTGGCAGACCATTCATGGAACACCCTGTATAAAATACATACAACGTTCTGAACTACCTACCGCGTATTTCAAGATAGGTACTCGGTACCTACACGTGTGATCTTTCAATCATTTCAAATTTCACAAAGATAACAAGTTGATTGGCTGGTTTCTATGTTATTAACGCTTTGTCACATCGTATACCTAAATTAGTAATTCTTTTTTGGTAATTTAATACGCTGGCGTCGTCAAATTAAAGGCTTCCAAGCAGATACGTTGTTGGCTGTTGCGAAGTCGAAACGACGCTATGCGATGGTAACGAAACGAAACGTTTACGTGGGAATTTCAATCATATACGTGAGATAGCTCGTATAATGCTAATCTAATTCGAATCGAATATCGCTATGATATCGATATAAGCTCTTTGAAAACGGATAATTTAAACGCGGAAAGCCAAATTCGTCGATTAATTTAATAAGTCGACGTTGAAAATTACCGCCCCGAAAGGGTGAATATGGGTTCTCAATTTACCATATAAAATTGGTAACTGTATCTACATTCTTCACATTCGTGCTTGTGATGTACGAATACCAAAGGGGAAAGGAAGGAGGAGGAAGGACGGAATGATTTTAAAATTTGTGAAGAGTATTTTTTGATGAAATGAAACGTTTATTTTCGTGGAATTATTGAAAAAAAAAGATAGATGAAATCTGAAAAAAATAATTCTTTTTTGTCGATCTTACGAGGAAGGTGTCTTATTTGAAAGTATAATTTTGAGCCAAAATAAAAATAAATCGAAAGTACACCATAGAAAAACTTAATTTCCAGAATTTCAAATGCTGAAGTTCATTTCTCGAATTTCGGTGAATTTTTGAAATTTCAAATTACCTCATCACCTTGTAAAATAGGTACCTATGAAAATTTTATTAAATCATCGAATTGGTACACCTACGGTCCATTTTCAAGAAATTTCAAGACGTTTTGAAGCCGCCAGAAAATTTTGGAATTTTTCAGCATTGGAGAAAAGCTCATAAGAATGGTCCTTATGAACTTGATTGATTGAAGTACATAAATCGGTCACTTCGAAAACCCCACAAATCCAGAGTTGTGGGTTTTTTCACTTTTTCAATGATTCTGATGCTATGAACTACCAACGCTCTATCTGATGGCGATGGAACCATAAAAATAGGTAACTCGGAAGTCGCCTATTTATGACTTCAAATATTCTGAGTCATTTCGAAACCCCCACAACTCCTGTTGTTATGGGGTTTTCGAAAGAGTATTTTCACCCAAAATCCCAAAAATGTAGTTAAGACTTATGGCCATACTGTTTCAACTGATTTTTATATGTACCTATCATTTTTTGTTGACCATAATGTATAAGAAAATTGATACTTAAATATACGTTTTTGTCTATTGAATCATTGAGTTTACAAAAAAAAATTCTTTGTACAGAGTTTTTTTTTAAAAAAAATCACTTATTCCCGTTCTCCGAAATTTCAATGAAATTTGAAAAAAATTATGCAAAAGAAAATTTTTCATTGTATTCGGTTAATAAATTAATTTTTTGCAGCATTTAATAATTTTGTGTTTCAGAATGCATCAATTTACTTATGTACGATTTTTTTTGGGATCAAACAAAGTCATTTCGAAAATCCCACAACTTCATCAACTTTGCCATAGAATAAAATGACTCGTTGATGGCATTGAATTTTTGGAAATTGTCAAGGCGTATTTAGCATGATATATTCTACAAATTAACTGAAAAGTTTGACATTTTCCTCTAAGTATAAAATGCACGGACAGTTTTTTCGTTTTCTGATAAACATAGGTGTCATGAAATTATGGGGAAAATTTTCCTAGAAAAAATATTAGGTACTAAAGTTCAATGGGCCATTTTTATGGGCGCTTCTCTAGTGCTGAAAAATTCCAAAATTTTCTAGAGGCTCCAGAACATCTTGAAACCGCTTCTAATCAATTCAGGAGGTCAAAAATAGAATATCTACCAAATTTCAGTTTTTTTCATTGATTAGATCAAATTTTTATACTTTACTGGGTGACGAGGTAATGTAATTTTAAAAATTAAAAAATTCACCAAAATTCGAAAAATGAGCTTTAATACCTGAAATTTTGGATACGGGGTTCTCTAATGATGTACATTCGATTTGTTTTTGTTTTGACTCGAAATTTTACTTAAAGTTGAGATAGATAGGTACTCCTAATACATTTTAGTGGGGGGGGGAGGAGGACGCAAATTTTTGACACGCCCGGCGAACATTTTCTGACTTCAACGCTGCTTACCAATCAAAAAATCAAATTCATGAAAATCTTTCTTTCGAGAACAGTTTTTCAAAATCTGAAACGTCCGTTAAAAAATCATCGAAACGCTTCAATTATCGCTCAATTCTCTTTCCTATTTTTCAGTTTTTTTTTCTTAGTCTTCTTTAGTTTTTTTGACGACCCAAAAATTAGACCATTTGTTTCCTATTTTTCCGAATTTCTGTGCAAAATTCTAAACAAAAAAAACAAACTAGAATTTCATGTAAACTATGAAGATTGCAAAAAATCGAATTTTAAGCAGCAAATTCTGTTTTTGGTTTTAAAATTCAACTCATTTTTCATTTCTTTTTTTTTTTCATCCTTACAGATAATTCTTAAAAGACAGCTTGAGATAGGTATCTATATAAAATTATAAGAAAGAGAGCAACCTGGTGAGTACCAAAGTCGTAATCAGAGGGTGACAGGAGGGGGAGGGAGAAATCCTCCCTTCCCCAATGATGACAAAATCCTATTTTTAGTAAAAAAAAATTAGCTTTCAGCCAAGATTTTCTAGAAAGCGGTGATCTTTTTGAAACAAAATTTCGTTTTTGAGCTGTAAAAAATTACAAAAATCGTGCTTCAAGTTGAAAAAATTAGAAAATTCCATTTCAATAGGAAATTTATAATTACTGCTTGCCTCTATCAGTCAATTCTGATTAATCTTTGACTAAAATGAAACAAACTAGCAAACAATTACTAGCCGTAGGCAAAAATCAAAAAATTAAAATCAAAATGAAAAAGTTAAAGTAAATGAAATACAATAACAGTTTTCAATACTTAAATTTTTGCTTTAAAATTTTTTCAGGTAGGTACATACTGCTTATCAAGGTGGGTCGTATTTTTTCAATGTTGGAAAGGGAGGTGAAAATATTTTGGACATTACAGTACGAAACGTGATAAACATTTCAGACTTCTCACATTAACCCTTTACCTCTGAAAAGAGACTCAAAATGTTGAAATTTTTAAAAATGATTTTTTTTTAACAATCAGTGTCATCGTCAACGAAGAATTAAATTATTAAAATTCATGGTTTCCCCATTATTTTTAATGGAAGTAGAAATATTTTTGAATTGAATACTTACATATAAGAAAAGAATTTCTCAAGATTTTTTTTTTTACAATCCCGAATGTTCAATTTTCATTTTGAATACATTCACTGTAAGCCCGAATATCTGTTTCTAAAATAACATCTAAAACGGGATTAAGGAAGTTTGAGAAACCTTAAAAAATTAAAAGGTGTCAGGACCCATCTTATTGAAAAATTACGTAAATATTTTGTTTACTTCTTGATGGCGATGAAAGCTTCTTAAAAATTTCACAATTCAAAAATTGCTAGGAAAAAATATTAATGAAGTTCAAAGCAAAGAATTTGAGACTCTATTTGACTCAAAAAAATAATAATAAACTTGGGATTTTTGAAAAATAATTTTTTTGTGATGAGATTGTTAATACTCCACATTCTTACTCTAACCCTAACCAGATATCTCAAGTTTGCATAGATATTTTCATATTTTCCCTTGACAACGTACATACTTAGGCAACCTCTCGTACACATCTACATGCAACACTTCGAAGAAGGGGGAATTCCTCTAATTTTTTCAGATCCTCCCCCCATCCTCCATTCCAGAAAAACCCTATTATCCCAAGAAACCAAACTGAAACCAAAATTAATAAAATACCATCCCAAAATTTCAAAAATTGCAACTTCATTCATTTTTCATTTTCCAGCTTTAAACCTCGATGAAAATCTTGGCAACTAAACGTTCAAAAAAATATAAATATCTGCTAACCCATCAACAAACCCTCCAATATCAAATGGTACCCTAAAGATACAACATCGTTGGCAGCAGCCTGGCACAATCAAGCAGGCATACCCGAATCCTGCAGATAATTTGTTTAAAAGGTCAACTCATTTCATAAATTAGTAAAATAAATTCCGAGTGCGAAATGTATAATTTATCAAGAGTAATGGTTTTTCAATTTCTCTTTTGAAATTCTAATTTCGCCCTCGGCGAGGAGAATTTCTCGGCGAAAACAATCTGCCGTTGTGCGAGAATCTTGCATCCGCTGAAATAGATGAGAGCACCCGTTTAAGAATTTTCCTCTTTTTACTCTTATTAACCCAGCAACGGTTTTATTTTCTTCGTTTCGAAAAAAAACGTATCTAAGAAGGAAAAAAAGAAGAAGATTTGAAAGAAAAAGAAGTGTTACGCACTCTAACCCATTTACATATTCTTTCAACCGTTCAGATTAAACACGCGGTTTCTTCGGAGGAAGCGAGGGGATAGGGGATAGGACGTAAAGCGCCAGGCATAGCCCTGGCGCTGGTTGCGGCTGCCATAAGATAGCGTAGTTTGTGTGTAAACATAACAACCGAGAGATCGGTTTTGATAAATGACACTTATAACGAGCAATGATGAAAAAGGGTGAAAATAGTAAAAAGTAATCAAACAGTCTTTACCAGTTTTTACCCGTAACAGAGAAACAGATCAAAGCCAAAGATATACCAAAACGAGAATGGCGAAATTGTAAACTATCGAAAGTGATGTTATGATGAATGACGTCTTTTATGAGATTAACACGAGTTTTTCACATCCGATGATATTTGAACGCTGCCACGCCGCAGCCCCTTCGCAGTCGTCTCGAGAGCTGTATACATCTCTCTTATTGCTTTCTTCATCCATCGTCGAGAACGATTTCGCTTGTATAAAGTTTACGTTTTTGGCGGATTTTTAGGGGGGTTTCTTTGGCGCTGGCATTTCTCCCCCTCGCGGCCTGAAAACGGTTAATTTTATCTGCGGGGGAAAAAGTTTTTCAACGGAGGGTTTTCCTTGTTCTATCAATTGTTATATTTGATTTTTTAATTTCCAACCATCGTATCGAAAGAATTCATTTCCTTCGAAATCTTCTCTTTCGTATGATTCTGATTTTTTTCTGCTGCGGTGTACTCGTTCCATATCGCACGGTTGCGTTTGATAAATTGACGATGACTTTTTAGGCCCTGGTTTTAAAAGGTCGAGATTTTATCGTCGACTGTGATTTTTTCGTCGGATTTGGGGAAATTGTGAGGTTTTAGTCGAAGTACGAAGAAATACGAGTACGTAGATGGATTGCGATGGTGAGATTTTGGTATAGTTTAGGAAAATGAATAATTCGACCGACTTGAGATCATTTTTGTGGCGAATACTATTTTAATGCTAATTATTGAGCTTATTTGTCTGGCCTTCGAAAATGGAAATTTTTTGTTCTTGTTTTCTCTGAATTTGGAAATTTTTTAAAAAAGGATGGTACTAAAAAATGGTATTTATCTTCGAAAAATATAAACCTCCATATCAGATATTTTCACCATTGAATCAATATTAACCTATAGCTCAAAAAAGCATGAAAATTGAAAAATTATTCGGTGATGGAAGTTGAAAATAACAAAAAACGAGGGAAAGTTTTTTCATTTTTGAAATTTTCAAGATTCATAATAATAGCAATGTTTTAGAATCAGGCATTATATCCAAAAATTTTTAGCATTTATATCCCCCCCCCCCCCACCAAAATAGATGAATTTCAAAACAAGAGTTTTTCAATTTTAAAAACAGACAACATTCAAAATATTCAAATACTACTCTCTCATTTTGAATCAGTGAAAAGTCACTAAAAGACAGTCAGAATTGCAGCACAGGAAAAATCAGTGAAATTCACTTATTTTCACTCATTTTCTTTCACTGAATTGCTTTCAGTGATTTTCTTTCACTGAATTGCTTTCAGTGATTTTCTTTCACTGAATTTCTTTCAGTGTTTTTCCTTCACTGAATTGCTTTCAGTGATTTTCTTTCACTGAATTGCTTTCAGTGTTTTTCCTTCACTGAATTGCTTTCAGTGATTTTCTTTCACTGAATTGCTTTCAGTGATTTTCCTTCGCTGAATTGCTTTCAGTGATTTTCTTTCACTGAATTGCTTTCAGTGTTTTTCCTTCACTGAATTGCTTTCAGTGATTTTCTTTCACTGAATTGCTTTCAGTGATTTTCTTTCACTGAATTCTTTCACTGAATTGCTTTCAGTGATTTTCCTTCGCTGAATTGCTTTCAGTGATTTTCTTTCACTGAATTGCTTTCAGTGTTTTTCCTTCACTGAATTGCTTTCAGTGATTTTCTTTCACTGAATTGCTTTCAGTGAAAAATTTTTCCCTGATTCATTACTGTGCTGCAATTCTGACTGTTTTCAGTGTTTTTTGATAAATTTCACCGATTCAAAAATAAGAGAGTAAGATGGAAAAAAATCATTTTGGAGTAAAAAACACCATTTATCATTTTGCCATCATCATTTGAAAACTGAAATTATTACATACTCTTTTTCAATAATTATCATCTCTCCCTGGGAGACATGCTCAAAAAAGTTGAATATTTCCAAGTTGAAAAATTACCAAGAATTTTCAAAAATTTCGAAAGTATTAAAATTGTCCTTAAATTCTGCAATTCTGCAATTCATCAAACATATTTCACAAATCTAAGAAATGAGAGAAGGAAGGGGAAGTAATAAGACGTGTAAGTTGGCTAACCTTTTTTTCCAAAACAACAACAACAACAACAACAATAAATAATTAAAAATGTTCCCAGCTTTCAAGTTTGAAAAACTGAAGAAATTCAGTCCCAGTTTTTTGTTTTTGATCTTGAGTTTTTTTTTTAATTCCCAGTTTCATTTTCCATTTTAGGTTTCAGTTCTTCTTCTTGGTTCAGTCATCTATTGTATATTCAATTGAGAGCAGACGCTCCTCCCCCCCCCCTCCCAAAAAAATAATGACACAAGAAAATGTTAAAAATTTGTCGTTTTTGAGTCGGATAATTTTCAAGAAAATTACCATTGAGAAGATATTTACACGAAAAAATTATCAATTAAAAAATGAAATTTAAAAACTTTTTCAGTCTGTTTCAAAGTTCATTTTTCGTAGAAATCATAGGAGTTAATTAGCTTTGAAAACGTAACTTTTGAGTTTTTTTCACGAAAAGAAAATTTTTTCAAAAAAATGAACTCAAATTAGTCAGCTTTGAAGTAATTATGGAAAATACCCCCTCCCCTGCAAAAACACGAGTACCTTGAAATTACCTAAAAAGCTAATAAAGAAATCTTCAATTTTGAAAACTTCTACAGAGGAACTTAATTCCTTACTTTTTAATTTTTTTCTGCAACATTTTTCGATTAATTAAAATTCACGATTTAAAAAAAAATTATGCCTAAAAATGGTAAACATTTTACCAATAATTTTTAGAAACTAAAATTTGGAAAAAATGGCCTAGTCATTGAAAAAATGTAATCCATCAAATGTCTGATTTCAGGGTCAGTTTTAGTTTTTCAGCCTACAAAACTTACATTTTAAGAACAAATTTTCAAATATCCTTTTTTTACATTTTTTAAAAGATAGGTACCCACTTACTCCTATTTTTATTCCAATACATACTATAACTCAGTGTTTTGATGCTGGAAATGAAATCACCGCACTAATGCCAATTATACCGACTTCGTTTGATGGTCGAAATAAACTCTTATTTTGCACAGAAGAAATTTCATGACAACCTAACCCCCTCCTCCCACCCCCTCCACCAAAAAGTTTTGTTATTGTTCGTATCAAGAAAAATAATTGATCAAAAATCAGAAAAAAAAAGAAGGTTGAATTTCAGTCCTCGAAAGCCATTTCGTATAGCTTAATCCCCACCCCTCCTCAACAAAAAAAGTTCTGAATCGTAGAATGAAACATTTAAAAACACGCTTTTTGGATTGATAAAAAGTTTGGTGAAATATTATTTTGGAAAAAATCAAAAATATTAAAATTTAGGCTCAAAAACCACAAAAAAATCCAATTAATTTTTTTTAAATTAAAATTAGTCTGATTTTTCTGATATTTTCCTCTCAAGTAAGGGAAAATTTTCAAATCATTTAACACTATTCCTCGCAATAACCCCGTTCTCCCTCACCCCTGAACATGACTGACACAACATTTCATAATTTTAAAATCCAACTTTCGATTTTTGGTTTCACAAAAACACATCTCACTCGATAAAAAAATCAAAAATACTTTCCATATTCATTCGTATTTGTAGCAATTTAAATTCGTCAAACATGTCCAAAATGAGCCCTATACCTAATCGCAATTAACACCCACACTCGCCGAATTTCATATCGAACACACTCTCATCTCAGATGATAATTCGATTACTAAAAACCGGCGGAACACGTCACCTAGCATCACTAACCGTTACTCAACACGAATCGATAATTTCCATTCATTACGCCGAAAAGTTTTTTCGAGCCCCAACATCCATCATCATCGCCAATTAGACACACGAACCGTGCAGGAAGAGCAGAAAGAGGAATCAACACTCGACTCACGTGCCAGGCATCATCGGGATAGATTTCATTTTCACAATTCATAAACATAAACACCTCGGTGTTGGCGAAAAGAGACAACATCCGAATAGAACCAGGTGTAAAATACATAAAAAAGCCAAAGGGGGGTATTTTCAATCCTTCTTTAATTACTGTAAAGCGAAATGATTAAAAGAACTCGCGTTTCATTCACCGGTCGAGTATCTTTTGGCTTTTCAGAATCGAAATAAAAACAATACCGAGACCAAGGTAGACAGATACGACACAGGGCGAAAGATGAATCTGGGTAAAAGATGAGATTACGTATCGTATACAATTTCGAGTGCTGGCATGGTACATCGAGACTTCGAAACCCTATTCTTTTCGACGAATAGAAAACGGATACCACGTGCACATAAAATTATATCCGGTTTTTTGAATCCTCAGCTGAACGAAAAAAAAAGCAGAGAAGAAATCCGATGGAAACGAGATGTTTCTCCAAAGGCCAAATGATCGACGATGGTATCGGGGATGCATTTCATAGGTACGTGGGGGGGGGGGTAACCATGTGCCCACGCAATAGGCATATGCAAAACGCCACCAGCTATTTTGAAGGTAGAAAAAAAGAGACGCGGATTTAGGTGGCTGCTTAGCCGTTGCACGCGTTATTATTTTTTATACCTACACAAGGCACCGGAGGGATTGAAAATAACGTTATGAATAATACAGCGATTTTGAAACAATACCGAGCTGAACGGGTTAATACTCGATAAAATATGTTGGCGAAAAGGAAACGCACTACAGGAAGCATTTTCGTAGTTAGATTTCCTTACGGTGGCTACGCCAAGTGAAAAAAAAAACCAAGAGGAAAGGAATTTTCGAATTTCAAAACTGTAAAGTTCATTTTTTTCGCTGCTCTGTATTCCGCCATTAAAATGTATTTATCCGGTACGTTTTATCCGTGCCACCGCTGAGACTGCTGGGGAGTCTTCTCTCAATTTTTCTCTTTTTTATACTTTTTTGTTTTACGCATTTTGTATTTTTCAATTTCACTTAATAAGCATTTAAATTCATATCTTAAATCATTTCAACCGCGTAAATACTCTCGGCTGAATCGGTAAAATGAACGCGAATTCTTTTGTGCGTTTTTCCTTTTTTTCCCTCTCTGGGCTTTATTCTTTTTATATCGTTTTCGCGAATGAGATAATTTTCTCTTTTGTTTTTCGTAGTATTTTCTTCTTTTTCATTTCGCCGTTCGCCGGTTATTCTCACTTTGAAATTCACTCGTTCATACGTAATAATATAGTCGTACATATGAGCAAAAAGGAACGAGAAAAGAATACATGGTATGGAAATAGGCCTTATACCAGAATTCGAATCGTTTAGTATTTATTTAGGTCACTGATACTGAATTTGGATTCATTTTTGTTAAGTATAGTAGAGTCCTCGTGAAAAACTCAAAATTTAAGTACTATAAAATTAAAAATACATAGGTTATTTTTGTATTCTTCAATTTTTGATTACAAAGGCTTTTGCATTTTGATTTGAGCCTCGGGAGCCCTAAAAGGGATAATGGGTTCAAAATTCAAATCTTGGGATTCGAAACTTGAGTTTTTTGACCCAGTGATTTTGAATGAGAGCTTAGTTTTTCGTTTTGATCCTTCCATAGGTCTTAATGAAGGCTCCACAATTTAGAATTACATAAGGTCAAGAAATTGCTATGAAAAATTGAGTCTCGAAAGCTTTATTAAAAGTACATATTAGAATTTTATATCAGAATATTCATAAAATGACCAGGAAAAAAATTTACTTGAAAGTTGAAATGCTTGGAAAAATTTTAACCAATTTAAAAATTATGTTTATAAAAAATCAAAGAACTTGGCACGAAAACGTTTGAATACCTAAATGAAATTAGGGTGGGTCGAAAAATAAAAATTTTTGATTTTTGAAAAGATACCCCGCGCAAAAGTTGTTGGCTGGGGAGACTAAAAAAATAAAATAAAATAATTCAAAATCGATTCATATCTTCCGATCGCGCAAGAGTCTTTAATTCATCGGAAAGTGCCAAAACTTCAATATTTTCGAAAATTACAGAAAAAAATTAGAAATTTATTAAAATCAATTTTAGAGCTTATTGACTGACTATGTAAACCAAAAAGCACAATTTTTTTGAAAAATCCATGTTTTATAGTTTTTTTTTTAATTTTCTTGTTTTTTCACCATGCAATGAAGAAATTGAAAAAGCTAATAAAGCACAGATCTTTTAAAAAAAGTGATTTTTGGGAAATAGATTTTAAAAATAATTTTGAACAATTTTAAATTTTTTCGAAATTTTTGAAATTTTGAAGTTTTGGTAATTTCTAAAGAATTAAAGGCTCTTGCGCGATCGAAAAATATGAATCGATTAAAAAAATTTTAGTTTGATTTTTTTAGTCTCCTCGGCCAACAACTTTTGCGCGGAGTATCTTTTTAAAAATCGAAAATTTTGGTTTTTCGACCCACCCCAGTACATATCTCAAATTTCTCACTGGATGGCTGAATGACTAATTCAGAACAATCAATTTGAAATCTCAAATACGATGAGAAATATTGTAAATAATAATAATAATAATATGTAATACTTACAACTTACGAATCAAAGAGAGAAAATGCTTGAGGAAGAAATACTAATTTTACATCGACTTACCTATAAACAAAAAAAAAAACAAATACATTGAATTATTAAAATTTAATTAATGTAATACATGACAGAAACTAAAAATCTACGCACAAAAGAATAGATACATAATGTCTGGAGAAAAGATTTACAATTAACTATTGACAAAATTCAGAAATATTGAATTTTTCAACTTTATCTCAACTTTTTTTTCGACTTTTACCTTGGAAGATTTACAACTAAATTTCTCACTCTTCACAACCTCCTATCCCAAAATTATTAAAAATAATGTTGTATTCTTTCTAAAAAAAAATCCTTGACTTTATCTACCACATTTTTAAGACTATTTTTTCAAGTTTTTTTATTTCCTTTAGGTACCTAAAATATACTCAAAAATTCGAGACAGTTGGGCATTTCTGTTTTGATCGTGATAGGAATCAACGAGTAAATTTTTCTACACCAAGGCAGTAAGGCTTTGGGTGAGAAAAAGAGAGGGAATGTTCATAAATTATTCTTTGGAAATTTTTTGTTTCAAAGTATTTCAAATAAAACGGGATAACTTCCACAAAAATTTAGATTACTTTTTTATAAAATCAATTTTTATGATACATTAGTCCCATTCCTCACATTTTCCCAAGCAAATCGATGACTAAAATATGAAAAATAAATATTTTCAAAGACATAAAAAAAATATTTTTTCAAGTTTCATAAATATCAATTTGAGATGATCTCAAGGAATGTAGATAGGTACCAACTTATAAAAAACTGACTTCCACAAATTTTTTGTCCCCATAAATTTCTTGATTTTTTGCGAATTTTTTTTAGCAAATTCTTGCTTTTTCACTTTTTTTCAGCTCTTTTAGAATCTCGATTTTTTCTGTTCGCTCGACCTGGTAGACAGTATTATACTTTGTCTTCATTCTATAGATTTATACCTACCTAAGTATCTTTCGAAACGATTTTTTTGAATGGTATAAAATTTTACATGGAAAATACGCTTATAAATACAAAAATTCAATGTGGCTCATTTTACAATTTTTTTTTTAATTTCAACATCTCTCTTCTTTCTGACAGAAGCTCAAAGTTTCAAATTTTCAAACTTTCAGTAAAAAAATCGATTTCTTTTGTGTTTTTCTTTGTCGATAATTGGTCAAATTATTATCATAGAAATGTACATTGAAAAAATCTCGACTTTTTTAGGGTGTTAATAACGTAAATTCAATGAAATTTGAGAATCCCTAAAAAAAAAAAAATGGTGTCGAAGATCGTGCTATGTCTATCTAGAATGAAAATCATATCATCCGTATTCCAAAATATCTAAGAAAATAAGGAACACCCCAAGAATTGAGAAAATGGAAATTTGTTAGCTTTTTATGGCAATAACACAACTAATTATCCACAAAAAAAATCGAGGAATTTTTTTGAAAAAAATTGAAATTTCAATACTTTTAGCTTATGTAAAGGGGAGGGGATGTTAAACATTGATATAAAATCTCAAATTTTCACCACGTCTTATTGTGCTAATTTCACAACATTTTTTTGCTAAAGAGTATCAAAATTTGAAAAAAAATTGTAATAAGAGACACCCTAGTAGCATCTTGGACTTACACATGGATTATTTTGCAAAAAATCTGAAAATGGCCGATAATTCAATTTTTTTTTACTGGAAACTGATTATAATTTTTCAAATTAATGATGAACCCCCGGTTTAAACTGAACGGACTGTGCACCCCCCTCCCAAAAAAACCAATTATCAAACTTAAATAAAATATATCCCTAAATTAATTTTTCTCTCGTCTTTTAAAATTTGCAAGATCATTTTGCCCCCAACACTCCCAACAGTAACCTTAAATCTTCCCTCCCCCAACGTATCGAAATCGAGCAAAGTCCCATTTTTAATGGTGGATTGAGAGAGTTGAAGTCTGGAAAAAAGCTGTTCGAAAAAATTTCACACATCAGTGAAAAATAATAAAAATTTTAGAGTCTCAAAATCATTGGAAAATGTAGAAATCACAGAAAATATTTTCCAAGGAAGGTCTTAACTTTCATTCGAAATTTTATTTTTGGATTTTTGTCACGCTAAAATTTCATCTAAAACCAGTAGGTATGTCTCGTCCACGAATAAAAGTTTATTTTTTCTACTCGAAAATAATGCTCCTCTCCTCAAAAAAAAGATACCCATTGGATTAAATCTGCACAACATAAAATCAATATCGTCCAACTAAACACTTCGAATTTTTCCAAACTTGAAAATGAACTCGGTTCTCGACCCGAAAAAAAATTCCAATCATCCCGAACCATTGTTTTTATCGTTCAGAAAAGGATTTATAATCGACACGCGACACCTAAACGAGATTCCATATCAATCCAAAACACTGACATATTTCTAACCCCGTATTTTCATCCCTTCCCTTCCCTTCCCTTCCCTTCCCTTCCTTCAAACCTTACTCGCTCCATCGAAGAAAAAAAAGTCATCGCGTATCGTAACTAAAAGTACCTACAATTTTCCGAATTTCGCGTAGAATCGAGATAATGAAGTTGAGCATGGGAAAAAAAAGTTCAAATACGCAAAAATAATTAAATTTCGTAACATTTCGCGACCGTATCTCTCCGGGTAAGAAAAACACGGTACATTTGCGAAAACTTTTAGCTATTGTTTTTTCTGGAAGACATCCTCGTGCCGTTGCGCTGCGGTAATTGCATTTTACATTTTTTGGCCTCGGAGACGTATTATTATTTAAAATATTTTCGATAAATTTACAAACGTCGATAATTTTTCGAAACGATTCCCTGATTTATTACCTTTTGTTGAAACTTTCAAAAGAGACAATTTTAATAGCTAAAAGTTTTCGCATGATTTAGTCGCTGCGTTTGTAAAATTGAAACGTTTGGTGATTTTAAAAATATTCGTATACGTGGAAAAGGAGAAAAAAAAATTATTTCGGAATAATTTTCAGCATCGAGATGCTATCTTCGGATATAACGAATACAGAGCAGACTGATATTCGGATGAAAAATTCTCTTCACGCACGTTTGCTTTTATGATTAAACCTTTCTACGGTGTTTTTTTTCTTCATAGGTACCCCCGTAAATACGACGAGGCTTCCTTTGTATTTTATACGAATAACGGATGCGGTGATTGAGTAAAACAACGTAGTCCCGACTAAGGCTTATTGATGATAGAACTGATTGATTTTTATCACTATACGTAGGTGATTAGGTATTCTCGAGGCGAGATGCAGAAAGCATTAAGACCCAAGTCCCGACACCTACGTTTGCCCTTCGTCATAGGCTACACAGGGTACGAGTATAACGAGCGGAAAATATTTACAAGAATTCTCGCTGGGCTTTTGAAGCAAAATTTTCGCATTACATTCTTTAGCAACTTTGTATACATCAAGGTGAATTGAAGTTTGTTTCGAATGTTTTTGAAAACCAGAGGCGGATGATAAAAGTACGTCAATGGCCTCTGAAACACGAGATCAAAAATTCCTCGTTGACGTTACGTTTCGTATCGAGTATTTAAACCTCATCCTTTCCCCGTTTCGTGTTTTTTTTTTAAAAACTTGATGGATTGGAAAATTAATGTTGATATAAGGGAGACAAAAAATTGTACAGATGATTCGTAAAAATCGTTTTTCTACCTAGAAAAGATTTAGGAAACCCTTTGAGAACAAAAAAAAAAAAAAAAACGAAATGAGAATAGGAAAATATTACGAGTGCGAGAGTTTTTTTATGCTGAAAACGTATGGTACGCATATCATGCGAATAATAAAAAATTTCGACGAAAATTTTTCAATTTTTCACGACCCAGGCCGAATACGAGAGGAAATAAAGACAAAAACAAAACAAGAGGCTGAAATTTTCTCGAAATGCTTTTGAGACCTTTTACTGCGTATCTTTTTCTATTACTCGTTCAGTTTTCTATAAAAGGAATCAAATATTACCCCACTTTGTATATGACAGAATAAGTAGTCGTACACTTATAAATGACCTTCTGAATACTTGAATGCTTTGGGGAATATTTTGACAAAGCGAAGATATGAACTCGATGATAGAGTCAGAAATAATGGGGTGTGATTATCGCAGGCATTTCAGGGTCGTCGAAATGTTGTATAGGCTTCGAATTTTCGCACCACCTGTTTCAAAGAAGTCGAACTTTTGCATATTTTCAAACCCAATTTTTTTCTTGGTATGCGAAACAGAAAAATTTTACAATAACAAATTTTATAGCAAATTAAATTTTCAGTGTTCCTTTTACATTTTTGTACTAATCAATCCAAGTAGGTTAGGTACCTATGAACACAAAAACTCAAAAAAAAATTAGAATTGAAATTTTAAGAGAAATGAATGGACTTTGAAATTTACTTAAATTTTGGAATTGATTTGAAAAATCATTAAAAATAGTTGGAAGTTTGAAATTTTTCATTCTGACTTCATAGTGCCTTTTTCAAGACGAAAAAAAACCTCGAATTGTCTTATTTTTGAAAAACTAGTCGAGTTTTAAGAAATCGTGTAATTTAAACATGGGTACATTTTAGTGCGGAAGGTCAATCCATAAAACGAGATACCAAATTTGTCACATCGAATTTTGGGCACCACTGAAATAGGTAACATATTGGTATAGGCTTAAAAAATCGTAGGATCATTTTAATCAATCGATATATGTTTATTTTTGTTGAACTTTTGAAAACATGAAAAATTTGTATTGACTTTTTACGAGATTTTTACACGTTTTCTGATGTCTGACAAAATATTAGAAAGTCAGATGCAGAAAATTTTGGCAAAATTGCGCACCTACGAAAATCCTGTTTACAAAATTTAAATTCGTTTGAATCATCGGGCTGACAGGCCAAAAGCTAAAAGACAAAATCCAAGATCCAAAACACAAAATTCAAAAAAAGCTGATACTTGTGTAATGTACATATGGTACGTGAGAGACAACATCGATTCTCATCAGTGGTAAACATTTCAGATTTCCCAGGGAAAAATCGTCAGGCCTGAGCAGGCCAGAAAAATGGCCGCGATTGAGCAGGTATGATCATATCTGTTCAGGTATGATCAGGCATGAGCAGGTCAATAAAATAAAGGTTTTCGAATATATTTTCATGTGCCGTCATGAATGACCAGGTATGGCCAGGTATGATCAGGCTTGATCAGGTTTGATCAGGCATGATCATACCTGGCCATACCTGGTCATTCATGACGGCACATGAAAATATATTCGAAAACCTTTATTTTATTGACCTGCTCATGCCTGATCATACCTGAACAGATATGATCATACCTGCTCAATCGCGGCCATTTTTCTGGCCTGCTCAGGCCTGACGATTTTTCCCTGGGTTTTTTCACCGGGGGCCAATTTAGAGCCTTCACTAAAAAGGACCCACCTTTAGTTTTGATGTCAGGGATAAAAAAAAATGTCAAAAAGCAGCTTAGTGACCTATACCAACTCAGCATATAAAATTTTGGTCCTCAATCCATGAATGAAATTTAATTCGACAGTTCTGTAACATTTTGACATTTTTTCAGACCTCGGAAAACAAAAATTTGATATGAGATACAAAAGAGTATCTACGAGTGAAAGTCACTACACCGATTAAACCAAATTTTTTCGTCTAGCAAAATGACATTCTGTCAGAAAATCAAACTCAAATAAAAAGAATCTAGGTATCATGAAAATTTGATATGATTTTAATTACCAAGCAATTTTGAATTATAGAGACAAATAAAAAAAATTGAAATAAGTATCTTAACATTTTAATAAAAAGTCATCTATATTTTTTCATATTCGAGGGGAGTAGAGGGGATGGGAAAAATTTGAAACAGGCATTTTCTCATTTTTCTCTACTATTTGCATACCCTTTCAAACGTGAAATTTTGAAAGTGTTACGTTGATTGTAACATGTTGAATGTATCATGTTGTGAAATTGTACAATTATTCACGTAATACCTATTGCAAAACTGTTCAATTCTAAAATAAAACCATTAATTTTGACGTAAAGTTATAAAATTTATTTTTTCAATAAGTAACGCAATTCGGTATCTGATTTTTTTTTTGACGTCATCAGCAGGAAAAATTGAAATATTCGGAAATTTAATGAAAAATCATTTCTAAACATATCCATGATTTAAAAGTTTTTGCTCCAAAGCAATACTGGTCCAAAGTTCATTTAAAAGTCTCCGTTTCAAAAAACTGTCTCATTTTTGAAAATTATGCAATCATTTTTTGGTAATTTCTCCAATATTTTAAAAAACTACCCTAATTTTAAGAATTGTTCAATTTTTGAAAAACTATCCAATATTTTGGAAATTTATTCATTTTCAGGGAAATTGATAATCTTTTCAGAGAATTGTCCAATACCTTGAAAAACTGTTCAATTTTTGGAAAATTTCTCAATTTTTTCAACTTTTTAGTATTTTAAAAATTGTTTCTTTTCTAAGAAATTACTCAAATTTTGGAAAATCCTCCATGTTTTAGGAAATCGTCTCATATTCAGACAACTGTTCAATGTTCATACAACCGACTAAATTTTGGAAAATCGTACGATTTTTGACATGGATAATGGATATTTTTGGGGCGGGAGGGGGGGGGGACATTGAATTGAAAAGAAAATGAAAAAGTATTTTAAAATCTTGAAAAAATTAAAAAAATAGAAAATGATGCATTTTTATATTTTAATAAAAAGTTATAAAGTAAATATCATTTGAGAACAAAGAAAACGTTTTTAAAATAAGAAAAAAACTGGAAAATTTGTGTGATGTTTTTAGATAAAGATGTACTTAATTACATTAGGTATACGTTAGATAAGAAAAAACTTGAAAAATTGGATTTTAGATCAAGATATACCTAATAATATTATATTGGACTTGAAAAAAAAAATTGAAAAATAAAAGAAGTAAGGTACATTACGATATGTTTTGAAAAAAAAAGAAGGAAAAAAAACTGAATAAAATATTTTAAAATGTTCAAAAAATCAGGAAAAAATTGAAAAAAAATTTAAGTATTGTAAATTGACATTTTAATAAAAAGTTCTGAAGTATTTGTCTTTATTGCCTCATTTCCAAAGTGAGTACATTTGAACATATCAATTATCTAGGGTTTTTACCATAAAGGAAAAAATGCGTTAATTTTTTTTCAATTTTCAGTTTCAAAAACTGTCCGGTTTTTGACAAATTATCCAGCCATATTTTGAAAATTTCTCCAATATTTTGGAAAATTGTCCATATTTTGAAAACATTTTCAACTTTAGGAATTTGTCCGACATATGAATTTGAAAAAATTGACTATTTTTATAAAAAAATTATCTAACTTTATTTAAATTGTTCAAATCATTGAAAAACCATGTAGTTTTATAACAGGCGAACTTACCAAAAAAATGTTCAATATTTTTGAAAAATTATCCATATTTCGGTAAATTTTTCAACTTTAGGAAACTCGTCCAATTTTTGAAAAACTGTCCAAGTTGTCATAAAATTATCAAAGTGTTCTGGCCTAGATAAAAATTGGCGAAGCAAATAAGTCATCTGGGTCCACTAATGACAAGTGGTTTTGGTCGTACACCTGTGCTTAATATGCTACAGGATATCAATTTCTTTACTTTCGTGTACATTGAACTATCCGTTCAACTGATGTATGTGTACCTAAACCTATTCTAGTCGAAAATACTTTATTGATAAGCAAAATTCCAACATTCGGTAGCGTGTTGACATTTGGACAATTATCAGTCCAAATGATAGGTACTATAGGGTACATGAGAAATACCTGGATACATATATCGTAAAGGTACCTATAGCTCTCGGTACCATAAAAAGCGAACACTATACGACCATTTTCATAATCCTAAAGTCTGTTCTCGGTGTGTGTCGTAGCGAGATAAAGTACGTATATACCTAGTGTATTTCGATAGATTGCCCAGAGAGTGATTTATTGCACCGAGCTAACCGAAGAAAAAAATAGTACCTTTAAAACTTACACCCTACATAAATTTCCATGTACGTGTAAGGTTTGTTTGGATTTAGCGCGATTATTATCAGTGTAACGGGTACGGAACCGTTGTGTAAAGCTCGCACCGTGACGTCACAAGTCCCCATTCAACACATCCATGTGCTTACTCGGTTCTGTTCGAGTAAACGCAACCGATCGCCAAGGTATGCATACTGGGTACTTTTTATTCCTCGAACACAAATCATAATCTACATCCTTTCACGTGTAATAAAGTCATGAACCAGAAGGTATCCTCTGCGTAAATTATATTACCGGATTATCCGTTGAAGGGGCAAACCGTGCTGCGGATTTATTTCGTATTCATGCTGTTGAATTTGGATTTCCGCGACCGAGCGACGTATGTAATAACGAGGTTCTTTCTTCGAGCTCGAGGTGCGGTTTTCATAATATTTTTTGTGCCCGTACAAGGTGGATTTGGATTTTCTACACCCCCCCCCCCCACACTTCGGTGAGATGAAATAAGAGCTTTATTGGCGGAATGTTGTCTCGACGTAGTTATATTATGTACTTACGGTACTTAGACTTACTGTATTCCGAGGTGTACGTAGAATTCATCGCGTCGCTGTAATCTCTCGTATGGGTTTAGTTTGCGTTGAATAATGAAGAATTTGTCGTGGTGGTTTTTTTTTTATTCATCGCCTAAGTGCGAATGTGTTATGCGGTTGGGTGCTAATGAAGTATACGAGGATTTGTCGTTGATTTACGTGTTACATATGTAGATAAAATAGATGGCTTTCAAATAGACGTATCTATATATTTTTTAAATACATACAGGCAAATTAAATTGACCGTAAGATTACTTATGCAGGTATCGAAGTCCAAATTTTCCAAAAAAAAAAGGTGATTACAGTGATTTTTGGAAGTGAAAAAGTGACCAAAAAGTGACTTAAAAAGGAGAAAAAGGTGACCAAAAAGTGACTTAAAAATGGAAAAAGTGACCAAAAAGTGACTTAAAAATTTTAAGTTACTTTTGGTCACATTTTTTCATTTTCAAGTCACTTTTTGGTCACCTTTTTTTCCTTTTTAAGTCACTTTTTTGTCACTTTTTCATTTTTAAGTCACTTTTTGGTTACTTTTTTCATTTTTAAGTCACTTTTTGGTAACCTTTTCCCTTTTTTAAGTCACTTTTTGGTTACTTTTTTCATTTTTAAGTCACTTTTTGGTTACTTTTTTCATTTTTAAGTCACTTTTTGGTAACCTTTTCCCTTTTTTAAGTCACTTTTTGGTCACCTTTTTTCCTTTTTAAGTCACTTTTTTGTCACTTTTTCATTTTTAAGTCACTTTTTGGTTACTTTTTTCATTTTTAGGTCACTTTTTGGTAACCTTTTCCTTTTTTCAAGTCACTTTTTGGTCACCTTTTTTCCTTTCTAAGTCACTTTTTTGTCACTTTTTCATTTTACCGTTAAAATGAAAAAAGTAACCAAAAAGTGACTTAAAAATGAAAAAGTGACAAAAAAGTGACTTAAAAAAGGGAAAAGGTTACCAAAAAGTGACTTAAAAATGAAAAAAGTAACCAAAAAGTGACTTAAAAATGAAAAAGTGACAAAAAAGTGACTTAAAAAGGAAAAAAAGGTGACCAAAAAGTGACTTAAAAAGGGAAAAAATTACCAAAAAGTTACCTAAAAATGAAAAAAGTAACCAAAAAGTGACTTAAAAAAGAAAAAAATGTGACCAAAAAGTAACTTGAAAATGAAAAAATGTGACCAAAAAGTAACTTAAAAATGAAAAAATGTGACCAAAAAGTAACTTAAAAATGAAAAAAAGTGACTAATAAGTGACTTAAAAATGAAAAAAGTGACCACAGTTGAAATCAAAAAAAAACTTCAAATTATAAAGTAGAAAGAAATTTTGAAAAACATAAAGTTGAAAAACTTTTAAGAAGAATTCAACGTGGAAAACAATTTAAAAAATCAAAGTTCGAAAAATTTTAAGAAAACTTGAATTGAAAAACATTTTACAGTTGGAAAAAAATTCAGTAAGTATTGAAATTGTTTAAACTTTGATTTTTCATCAAATTGTTTTCAATTATTATTTTTTTTAATTCCTTCAATAATTTTAAAAAATGTCTTCAATTTTTTCAATTACAAAATTTTTTCGATTGAAAATTTCTTAAAACGTTGCTCATTTTCGTGTTTTTTTATATTTCTTCTAACTCAATACCTAAGTAATTAGAAGAAATTTTAAAAAATAATAAAAATATTAAATTGAAAAAATCAAAATAAGAAAAATTAAGAAACTTTGAATTTGAATTTTTTTAAATGTTGACGGATGGAAAATTTTTTAAATTGAATACATCACTGAAAAAATTGAAAAAATGTGAACTTGGAATAAATTTGAACTTAGATCGTCGGAATTCCAATTAATTGGGAACTCGTGATTTTTTACATTTTTTTTCCCAATGTTGTGATAGAGGGAAAACCAAAAACTAACTTGATTTTTTTAAAAAAAGCTTAAGCTTAAGGTCTAAGGCTTATTATTACTTGAAAAATCATCTGCTAAGCGCAAGGAGGACCTACTGCCCCTGGTTTATACTTATAATTAAATTTAAAAAATATTTCTAAAACGCATCAATTTCTTCGTTTTTTACGGAATCATTATTACCGGACCGTTTCACATTTCCTGATTGGGACGATGAAGTAAAAATATAAGGAGTAATTGAAGCTTTCGACTTCACTGATTTTTTGTTCCACGTGAATTTTGGAGATATTATTCCACTAAGCTGGAAAATTTATTCAAAAAATTGAAGCTAGACAGTGATCTACTTCTGATTACCGTATTCATAATGTAAAGTCAACTACTTACCGAAATTAAAATCAAAAATGTTATAATTACGAACATCCTTGCAAATTTCATTGTATAGCGAACTTGTAAAACTGTACTCAATTGAAATAGGTACTTATTGAAGAAATAAAATTTGTGTTCAACCGAAGAATATTTAGGTGTTCGTAATACCTACACGTTGCATGCGAAGAAGAAAATTTTTTGACGAATACTCAATATAAATTATTGCATTTGTTGCTATATATAACTCTGGTGTCATGTGTTTTTTCAATTACAAAATTTTTTCGATTGAAAATTTCTTAAAACGTTGCTCATTTTCGTGTTTTTTTATATTTCTTCTAACTCAATACCTAAGTAATTAGAAGAAATTTTAAAAAATAATAAAAATATTAAATTGAAAAAATCAAAATAAGAAAAAATTAAGAAACTTTGAATTTGAATTTTTTAAATGTTGACGGATGGAAAATTTTTTAAATTGAATACATCACTGAAAAAATGAAAAAATGTGAAACTTGGAATAAATTTGAACTTAGATCGTCGGAATTCCAATTAATTGGGAACTCGTGATTTTTTACATTTTTTTTCCCAATGTTGTGATAGAGGGAAAACCAAAAAACTAACTTGATTTTTTTAAAAAAAGCTTAAGCTTAAGGTCTAAGGCTTATTATTACTTGAAAAATCATCTGCTAAGCGCAAGGAGGACCTACTGCCCCTGGTTTATACTTATAATTAAATTTAAAAAATATTTCTAAAACGCATCAATTTCTTCGTTTTTTACGGAATCATTATTACCGGACCGTTTCACATTTCCTGATTGGGACGATGAAGTAAAAATATAAGGAGTAATTGAAGCTTTCGACTTCACTGATTTTTTGTTCCACGTGAATTTTGGAGATATTATTCCACTAAGCTGGAAAAATTTATTCAAAAAATGAAGCTAGACAGTGATCTACTTCTGATTACGCGTATTCATAATGTAAAGTCAACTACTTACCGAAATTAAAATCAAAAATGTTATAATTACGAACATCCTTGCAAATTTCATTGTATAGCGAACTTGTAAAACTGTACTCAATTGAAATAGGTACTTATTGAAGAAATAAAATTTGTGTTCAACCGAAGAATATTTAGGTGTTCGTAATACCTACACGTTGCATGCGAAGAAGAAAATTTTTTGACGAATACTCAATATAAATTATTGCATTTGTTGCTATATATAACTCTGGTGTCATGTGATGTACTAATTTCTCAAATAGTTAAGCAGTCACTTTTATGTACCTATAAAATATGAATAGGTACCTAGTCATGATCATAAAGATGAAAAATAGTTCAAAAATTTCGAAATTACAAAGCCTCATACATGCCGCTAACGAGTTTTAAAATTAACTTTGATGTTTTACTTTAATGATAATGTTTTTTGAGTTTTTTTTCACAAAACTTTTTCTTGACTCTGTTTCGACACTTGAAAAAAAAGACTCAATACACAGGCAATAAATTTCAGCAAATGCACAAACAATGATACCATCATTCAGCAACGTGCGATTGTTCAATTTGAAAAAAAAATCAGGTGGTATCTCCACAGAAGTGGATATTTTTTTTAATCAAGAAAATTTTATTTTTGTAATGAAATATGAAAAAATTAATATTTTTGGGCATTAAGTCGACATTTTCTTGGAATTTTCAAATATTGACAAAATTTTAACAAAATGGATGCATAAACCTGATAGAATTTAATCAAATAAATCGAAATTCGATTCTATTGACTTGATATCTATGATCAAGAATTTTTAATTTAGGTATAGGTATGTTGAATTCGCGTATAAGTAAGTAGTTGTGGGCCTACTTGTGAAATGCCAAGTTTCTAATTTTTTTTTCAATATTTTTTTTCAATATTGGGCATCCCAGTCAATTACAGATTATAAATGGAATGACCTGTACAATTATACATGTTGAAAAGGATTAGGGCATGGTGTCCAGCATTATTATCCAAAAAATGTACGATTTTTCAATTGGAGATTTTTTTTTAAAATGAATGATTTTTTTATAAGCTGAATAGTTTTTTAAAAATTGGAAGATTTTTTAAAACTGGTTGAATTTTTGAAAAATCATACTTAAAAAATTTCCAACAATCGAACAATTTCCTAAAAATTAAAAAATGATACGCTTGGAAATGGTTTTTAAGAATTTGAGTGATTATTAAAAAATTTCGTAGTTTTCTAAAAGTTGCATAATTGTTTCAAAGTTGGAGAACTTTCAAAAATTGAAGAATTTATTAAAACAAAAAATTTAAAACTTAAATGATTTTTAGTACATTCATTTTACCTGTAAGGCCCTAATCCAAAAAAATTAGGAGAAAGGAGAAGTTTCGTAAGTATATAAGCTTAGTAGGGTATGTATTTCAAGATTCCCGAACTTCCCTAAAATTGTTGCATATTTAGTCCTACTTTTTCGGAGAGGGGGGGGGGGGGGGGGGGGTAAAATGTTGGTTTTTCGACTATAACTTTCGAAATTACGTTTTTAAGAAAAATTAGTTGAAACAAAAGTTGTAGAGCATTGAAAAACAAATAATTTTGTCATTCGCTATTTTTCCCCAGGATATCATAGGGTGGAGCAATTTTGAAAATTTTCCATCAACAGAAATAATCACCAAAAATCTGGTTAATCGACTTTTAGGAGCGGTTCTTTTGCGCAGTACATCTTATTTTCACAAATTTTGAACCCCCCCCTTTAAGGGGCCCAATTTGGGTCCAGGGGTTAAATGATTATAAAAATCGAGTTCAGCGACCAAGAAAACCTCAGAAACCAACTTTTTGGACTATACGTTCGCTAGATGTTATACCAGATCTAAATATGCGTAATTTATTGAGTTGATGGAAAATTTTTGAACATCGCGACGTTCTTTTTCTTTAAGCAATAACTCGCCCCCAAGACCACGTAGAAAAAAAGTAAAAAAAGTAAAACGTTCGTCTTTTAATGCTCTGCAACGTTCGTTTGGACCAATTTTACGAATTTTTCACTGTAGCTGAGCTATTCTTGGGGGAAAAAGCGGGTTTTCCTACATAAAGTCCACCTCTCTACTTTGAAATGAGGAGTCGGTTGTACATTTTTCTTATTCTACATAGTAATAGGATGTACTGCACAAAAGAACCGCTCCTTAAAGTCGATTAACCAGATTTTTGGTGATTATTTCTGTTGATGGGGAATTTTCAATTTTTTTTTCTGAAGGCCCTAGCTCCTTTCCATGACATCCTGGGGGGAAAATAGTTAATAACAAAATTGTTTGTTTTTAATGCTCTACAACTTTTGTTTCAACTACTTTTTCGTAAAAGCGTAATTTCCAAAGTTATAGTCGAATAACTAAAATTTTAACCCCCTCACCCACCCTCAAAAGGGGGACTGAATATGCACCAATTTTAGGGAAGTTTGAGATCTTGAAATACATACCCTACTGAGCTTATATACGAAACTTCCCCTTTCTGATAATTTTTTATGGGTCAAAACATAAAATGACTGTACATTTGTACAAAGTGTAAAATTTTCCGAAACTTAAACTACAAAAATTTCACTACTTTCGAAAAAAAAGAAGTAAAAAAGTAATAAAAATATAAGAATTCTTCAAAACATGAATGATTTTTTACAAAGTAGACAGTTTTTCAATTAAAACTGAACAATTTTTTAAAATTTGAAAAAATTTTTAATACTTGAACGAAATTTTTTTTAATTTGAACGATATGTTTCAAAAATACAGTTTGTAAATGGGCTGATAGACTTTGATGTCTAAACCCAGGGAAGGGAACAAACAGAAAAAAAAATACAGTTTAGAAAAATTTAAACAAAATCTTTAAAAAAAAAAGAAAAAAATTATCCACAAAAAATTGAATTTTTGAATGGATTTTTTTAAATTGCATAATACAGGGTGTTCCATGAATCGTCTGCCAAACATATTTTTTTGGATATAACCGGGTACCACTAAAAAAAACTTGCGATGAACATGTTGCCTAACTTGAGGATTTAAGGGGCAAATGCTACTTCTAAAAAAATTACGTCAAAAAAATTTTTTAACCATGGGAATGGATAGTACTTTAAAAACTTGACAAATTTTCACTATATGACTTGTTGCCTAACTTAAAAATTGAAGGGGCTACAAAAAATTTTTTTCAAATTTTTTTTCTGATAAACCATTTAAGGAAATGGATAGTACGTTGAAAACAGAAAAAAATTTGTTCTATACACTTTTTGCCTAACATCAAAAATGAAGGGACCAAGGGTCATTTAAAATTGGGAAAATTCGAAAATTTTCTGAAGCCCACGTATTTTGCGCGAGTCGTAGCCCCTTCATTTTCGACGTTAGGCATAAAGTGCACAGAACAAAATTTCTTCAGTTTTCAACATACTATCCATTCCCTTGATTAGTTGATTTTTTGAAAATTGTTTTTGAAAAAAAATTTTTGTAGCCCTTCAATTTTTGAGTTAGGCAAAAAGTCATATGGTGAAAATTTGTTCAGTTTTCAAAATACTATCCATTCCCATGGTCAAAAAATTTTTTGACGTATTTTTTTTAGAAGCAGCATTTGCCCCTTAAATTCTTAAGATAGGCAACATGTTCATCTCAAGTTTTTTTTTTAGTGGTACCCGGTTATATTTAAAAAAATATGTTTGGCAGACGATTCATGGAACACCCTGTATTATCAAAAGATTGAACAATTTTTTTTTTAATTTACTGCTATGTACATTATAAAATATTTAGAGAACCTCCATATGACGAGAAAAAAATGAAAATTGAAATTATGCATCAAAAACTTGCTCTAAAAATTAAAGAACATTTTCAAAAATATGATACGTTGTTTTAGATCAATAAAATTACTTATTTTGTTTTTTGGAAAAAAAATTACGATCGTTGAAACTTTCACGGCCCAAATTTGAAACCATCAATTCCCTCGTAATGTTTCTGTCCAGAATGAACAGCTGTGTCAAGGCACAGCGGGCACACGACTGGATCCGCTGATGCCTTGCCACTTGTTAAAGCTATTCACCGATTTTCGAAAGACACGCGGAGCTGTTAGAAGAGTCACCAAACACACGTGGGTGTACGAAAACACGACCGGGCGGCGTACCTAGAATTCAAAGGGTGCAAAAGTTGCTTTGAACACGGTGGAAATATTATTACCGCAGATACGTCGGATGACTTGTTTATCAGCATAATTACACATATTCGTTCAAAGTCGCCGTGCAAGTCAAGAGACTTTTCATAGTAAAAGATGAAACTAATTTTTCCTTGCTTAAAGGAGCAGCAATTGTACGAAACAGGCGAACGTAGGTACGTAGACAACGTAGGCGAGATATTGTGGTTATTGTGGAGTGCATCTAGTAAAGTCTCAGTGTGTATTCCAGCATCGTCGCCGCCATACCTTATCCTAGGTACTATATAATGAGAATTGTAAAGGATTTTCGTCGTCGAGTATCGAGCAAATACTACTTCGCTAACTACACCCCTTATAGCACTTCACTTTTTAACAAGGGTACTGTCATTCAATCAGGAGTGTGCTTTTTGTTTTTATTCTTCGGGGCTATTGTGCTGTGTATAGGTGTATATAGACTCTGCGGTGTACTGTACGCGCCGGGTATTTCTATGTACGTACGTATGTACTCGTCTCTATACGGCAACGAGAAAGTACAAATACATCTCTCTTTTGCGCCCAACAAGCGTCACTCGAAGCTTGCCAACAATTCTGGCGACGACGAGTACACTACGCCTCACAATTTCACCTCCCATACCGACCGAGCTCACTTTCCAAGTTTTCAGGGTACCCATACGATGCGATTTTTTTCCTCCCTGCTGTACGGCGTAGTCAACAAACAAGCTACAAGGGGTTTTGTGGTGTGTAACAATAGAAGTTGTTTAAATGCGCTTTTCAAAGAATTTTTTCGAGTCTGTCTGCATAGTCGGTGATTTTACTCGAATTCGCAGATTTTTTCAGTGGTGTTGGGGTGCAGCGATTTCCATTTTTTTCGAATTTTGACGAGCCTGTACCAAGAAAATACCTCAAAAAAATGTGAAAATTTGAAATTTTTTGGTCCATGTTCTAAATCAACCTTTTTTTTCAGGAAAAATATCAAACTTTCAAAATTTGAAATTTTATCAAAGAAAATGTTCGATTATTTTGCTTTCTTGTCGATAAGAAATTATGTTTTTTGAAGAATAAAAACAAATTCTGATTTTTTCCACTTTTTTGGAGATATTTAGGTATATAATTTCTGTACATGTTCAAACACGATGTTTCTTGAGATAATTTGGAAATTAATGTGAAAAATAATTATTTGGAGCTTTTAACGATTTTTGAGGTTTGATTTTGACTCTAAATGAACCTTGGATGACACCCCAACCCCATTTACTCTTTTTAGAAGCTCTCAAATTTATTTGTATCTGACATTATTTCACAGTAGTTTGAGAACCCCTAAAAAAATAAATAGAGTCGAGAGTCGTCCTACGTCCATCTAGGCTTCTAGATTTAAAATCAAACCTCCAATATCGTTCAAAGCTCCAGTAATTATTTTTATGTTCACTGGCTATTTATCTCCAGAAACAGAAATTTTGGTAATGTACCATACAAAAATCATGAAAATACAAAAAAAAAACAACAACAGATTTTTTCTATCCTTTAAAAGTAATAATACAACTAATTATCACCAAAAAAGTAAAAAAGCAAAATTTTGATTAAATTTCAAATTTTTTCACTTCGAAATTTTTTGAGGGAAGGGGGGGGATAAACATGGATAAAAATTCAAGTTTTTGCCTCATCTTTTCAAGGTAATTTTATTTAAAAAATTGGCGCAAGCCCAACAAAATTTGAAAAAAGAAATTGAAAATCGATGCACCTTGGCGTACCACTGTAACTATGGGGGAGGGGTGCAAAAAAACATATCCTAGGTTTTGTCGAAAATTAAAATTGGCGAAGTAGTTGCTTTGAGTGGACAACCCCCTAAAAGTGGAGCAATTTTCAAAAAAATACACGGTTTTTTGGTTCTCTTTCAGGAAATGTTCTAGCTTGTTATCAGTAGAAAAATTTAGGATTGAGATATCTCAAGCATTATTGAATAAAATGTTCTGAGACTGAAAATCTAATAATGTGCTTCAGAACAACATTATCCTTTGAGGACTTTTGAGATATTTTCAAAATTTCTCTTCCATTTTTGAAAAAAATAAACGTTTGGAAAAAATTGGACAACCAACATTTTTTTATCCCAAGTATTTTTAAAATTTCTTTTCTGTTTTTTAAATTGAAGAAAAATTTTGAAAATATCTCAAAACTCCTCAAAATATAATATTGTTACGAAGCTCATATTAAATTTTCAGACCATTGTATTCAATAATGCTTAAGATATCCCGATCCTAAATTTTTCACGGATAACAAGATAGAGCATCAGGGTGGAGTGAAAAAATAATATATTGGATTTTGTCCAAATTTGGTGGGGTGGTTTACTTTGAGTGGGAGACCTCTCAACAAAATTTTGAGCCTCCTAGGGGCAACGGGCAAGGCGAGGGAAACAAGAGGTGCTCAAAGTGCACCTCCTTTTGAAAAAAACGTTGTTTTTTGTGTTTTTTAGTCAATAAAAGTTGTGTGAGAAGCCTTCTTAGCATTTAAAAGATGGAAATTTGAGTTTTTGGATCTCCTTAAACCATTGCCTTCCTTCTACGATCAAAACTCATACTGCTACCAGGGGGTTGAAAAGTTGAAGATTGCAATATTCCAATAATATGAAACTTTCACTAAGTTGGAATGTTTTTTTTTCATCGAGTAATTGAACAAAAAATTTTTTTCAACCACTGAAAGTGAATTTTGAAAAAAAATGAAAATTTTATACACCAGCGCAGCCAACAGCAAATTATAATTTCAAAATACGGAATTTATATCGACTTTGAATTGATTATTTTTTCGCCTGAAAACAATATGAATTTTTTTTTTTCAATCACTAGAAATATATTTTGGAAATTTTTTTGGAAAATTTTGTATTTCGGAGCAGCCAGTCACAAATCGTGATATGCTACACTATTTAATTTACGTTGACCTCGAATTCATTTTTTTATCGTTTGAAAACTTCACAATAATTTTGTTTTCAATCATCAAAAATTTTGTACGTCAGTGCAGTCAATTGCTAATTGTGATATTCTGATATTATTAACTAGAATGCATTATTTTTTCGTCAAGTGATTGGACCAATTTTTTCTCCTAATCAATAGAAGTAACTATGTTTTGAATATTTTAATTTGTGTTTTTCTCAGTGCTTTTAATTTTTTAGTCATTAACTTGATCATTTCAAAAATTTACTACAATCTCATTTTTCAACATTTTCCAGAATTGTTTTTTTAATTCGAAACAGGGAATATTACTCTAATACGAGAGCCAAAAAAGAAAAAAAATCAAAAATATGGTATGAAATCGCTGACTGTCACAATTTTTGATTTTTAGCAAATTCAAATCGCTCTAAAAAATCTCAATGAGCCAAAAACTATTTTGGTGTCATTTAGAATATTTTTTATAAAAATTTTCAAAAAGTTTTCATAGTTTCAGTGGTGACTGCATAAGTGACCAAAAAAATGTTCCAACTCCATTTTGAGGCGTTGGAGTGAGCGATTCGAATTTAGTGAAAATAAAAAATTCCTCAAGTTCATGATCGGCAACTTTTCAACTCCAGAGAGCAGAAAATGGTACTGAATTTCGAGGTCAATGGTTCAGGGAGGTGTAGAAATTCAAATCATCATTTTTTTTGTAAGGTAGCCCGAAGTTCCCAGCAATTGACACCATCTAAAAGTGACAAAAAGTCACGTTTTTTTTTCGAAAATGGTCTCACTTTGAGGTTCTCTAACTCTGTTTTCCTTTGGGTTAGGAGGGCTTAAAATTTTCCGGGAGGTCTCTCGCTCAAAGGAAACTACCACGCCAATTTTCGTCAAAATCCAGGATATGTTTTTTTTTATCCATCCTAATAGGTACATACATACCTATGATGTAGACATCGTAAAGTTTAGATTGGGATTGATGTAGTAGGAAAAGAGTGTATTGTGAATGTTTTGGAAAATTGTTGAACGTCAAATTTTTCATTTCACTGTGGACGACCGACCGGTTAAAAAAGTTGAAATAAAATGCTCTACGTAATATATCGCTGTTATGATATATGTCCTTTAATTCCGGTTCTCGCGCCGCCACCGCCACCGAAAACACCACTATATACAACATAGCCATCGTCTAATGCATTTTATACGCTATTTTTCCGTTCGAATGTATTTCAATTAAAAAATATTACCTAGATGAGTTCTCGGGCCGAGTCTTATGGTAAAATATTATACGCGCTTTGAATGCGTTTAACCAGGAGAGAGAATTTTTTTGAAAAAATGTATAATAATAATTTACTACCAGTTGACGTCGCGTCGTCGGTTCACCTCGTTGGTGAACTCTGTGCTGTACGGGAAAATTTTCATCGTGGTGGAATTACCGCCGAATATACTGCGTTTTGATGCAGTATGCATTGTAGTGTATTAGGGTGCCCGATGAGTTATGAAAAATTTAATTTATTTATTACTTTCCTTTCTTTTTTTTTCGCACCGGGGTCCTGATATATGAGAAGTATACGAGCGGTACCCCTTGTCGTATTTCGGTAACCGATTCAGAACTCGAGGTGGAACTGGTTTCGCCCTATAATTGGTTTCGATTTCGTAATGAATACCGAAAGTGAACGACTACCTGCACTTGTGCACATTCTTGAATGAAAGCTTGCTCATAAAATAAACAGGGGTGGAATGAATGGGGAAAGAAGCAGTTTTTTTTATAATAATTGACAAAATTGCATTATTGATATGAAAAATTAGATCATGGAATATTTTTTCCTTACTGAGGGAGTAAAACGCTACTTTACTCCTTCTCGCGAATCGCTCGAGTGCTCAAATTCGTGTCCTTCTTCCACAAAAAAGAAAAATATCGTTCATACTTCGGAGAAAAAAACGATTTTCAACTCCCTTATTTAATACAGGCTTTTTAGGTTTTGACCCAAAAAAAATTAGCAGAAAGGGGAAGTTTCGTATATAAGCTCAGTAAGACATGTATTTCAATATTCCCGAACTTCCCTAAAATTGGTGAATATTTTGACCCCTTTTTGGGGGATGAGGGGGTTCAAATTTTGGTTTTTCGGCCATAACTTTCGAAATTACGCACTTACGAAAAATAAGTTGAAACAAAAGTTGTAGAGAATTAAAAAACAAATAATTTTGTTATTTACAGTTTTTTCCTAGGACGTCATGGAAGGGAGCTGGGGTTTTCCGAAAAAAATCAATTTTGAAAATTCCCTATTATCAGAAATAATTATCAAAAATCGGATTGATTGACTTTTGGAAGCGGTTTTTTTGCATAGTATATCCCATTACTATGTAGAACAAGAAAAATGTATAGCCGACCCCTCATCTCAGAGTAGGGGGTGGACCCTCCAAAGAAAAAGTCGCGTTTTCCCCCAAGCATAGCTCAGCTACAGTGAAAAATTCGAAAAATTGGTTCAAACAAACATTGTAGAGCGTTAAAAGACGAACATTTTACATTTTTCACTTTTTTTCTACGTGGTCTTGGGGGCGAGTTATCGCAAAAAGAAAAAAAATCGGCGCAGCGTTCAAAAATGTTTTACAAATTTTATGCCTTGTCTGTTGGGGTCCAATTTAGGTTCAAGGGTTAAATGATAATAAAAATCGAGTTCAGTGATCACAAAAAACCCAGAAATTCACTTTTTGGGCTATCGGTTCGCTACATTTTATACCAGATCTACTTTTGCGTAATTTATTGAGTTGATGAAAAATTTTTGAACGCCGCGTCGCTTGTTTTCTTTTTGCGATAACTCGTCCCCAAGATCACGTAGAAAAAAAGTGAAAAATGTAAAATGTTCGTCTTTTAACGCTCTACAATGTTTGTTTGAACCAATTTTTCGAATTTCTCACTGTAGCTGAGCTATGCTTGGGGGAAAACGCGACTTTTTCTTTGGAGGGTCCACCCCCCTACTCTGAGATGAGGGGTCGCCTATACATTTTTCTTGTTCTACATAGTAATGGGATATACTATGCAAAAAAACCGCTTCCAAAAGTCGATCAATCCGATTTTTGATAATTATTTCTGATAATAGGGAATTTTCAAAATTGATTTTTTTCGGAAAACCCCAGCTCCCTTCCATGACGTCCTAGGAAAAAACTGTAAATAACAAAATTATTTGTTTTTTAATTCTCTACAACTTTTGTTTCAACTTATTTTTCGTAAATGCGTAATTTCGAAAGTTATGGCCGAAAAACCAAAATTTGAACCCCCTCACCCCCCAAAAAGGGGTCAAAATATTCACCAATTTTAGGGAAGTTCGGGAATATTGAAATACATGTCTTACTGAGCTTATATACGAAACTTCCCCTTTCTGCTAATTTATTTTGGGTTTGGGCTTTATTTTAGCTAAAAAGTCCGTACTAATTGTGAAATTTACTATTCTTATGAAAGTTGAATTTTGAACTTTTAACATCGATTTGTTTGACTAATAGATACAACTGATATTTTAAGTTTTGATTTATACTCTATGATCATTGACCTTTGATCGTCAACCTTCAACCTCCAACATTTGATCGTCAAAATTCAACTTTTGACCTTTGATCTTCGACCTTTGACTGTCCACCTTCAACCCTTGACTGTCAACATTTTACGTTTGGCATTTGATCTTCAATCTTCAACCTTTGACTGCCAACATTCAACCTCTGACTGTCAACTTTCAACCTTTAACCTTTGACCGTCAACCTTGAACATTCAACATTTGACCTTTGATATTTAATCTTCAACCATTGACTGGCAATATTTCACCTTTGACTGCCAACTTCTAACTTTTAACCATTGACTGTCCTTTAAACTTTTGACCTTTGCCTTTTGCCTTTTAACTGTTAGCGTTTGATCTTTAACTGACAACAGGCAACCTTTGACCTTTGACTGTCAACTTTTAACCATTGACATTTGCCTGTCAATTTTTGACCTTTGACTGACAGCTTTCAACCTTTGATCTTTCACTGTTAACTTTCAACCTTTGAATGTTAACTTTCAACCTTTGACTGTCAATTTTCAATCTTTGACCGCTGACTGTCAACTTTTAACCTTTGACCTTTGACTGTCAACTTTTAACCTTTGACCTTTGACTGTCAACTTCGAACTTTTGACCTTTGGTCTCTGAACTTTGACCTTTACTCGAGAAGGTGAAAGACAATTTGGGTGATTTGGACCTCCTTTGTTTTTCAACCAGGGGATGGAGGAAAGGACATAAACTTTCTACATAGATCAATTTTCGACTAAAAAAAACACACACTGAAAAATGATTGAAACAATTTTACAATTGTACAATTTTCCAAGTTTTTTAGAAAGTTGATCCAACTTGACATCGCAAAAAATAATAATAATTGAAAATGGATGGAAATTTTTATGTTTTCAACATCTGAAAATAATTTTTTTGGTTATCTACTCTCTTTCGTCTGAAAAAAATCGTTACTTTTATACTTGAAAAAATACCTATGTAGGTTAAGTATATACAGGGTCTATAAATGAACCGGGCACCGTCTGCGCGAAAATCCCTGCCTGAAAAAATGAAATTTCAGATTTTTGTTTTTTCGTGTCTATTACCCCTGAAAGAAAGTTTATCAAGTGTCAAAAATTGTAATTTTGATAAATTAAATTTTTAATGATAAATTCATTCCTTATTTGTCAATAATTGTAATTAATAAAAAAGTTTAATTTCAAAGAATTGATAATTTTACGTTCGAGATTATGGCGTTCTGATGTTGAAAAAAAAGATTCATGTAATGTTATTGAGTGGGCATTTCAACTCTGTGAAGCGTATTTCACACTTTTACCTGCTAATTTTATAAGATGACTCATCCCTTACATTAAACTTCGTCACTTTTTTTAATCTTGCTTTCGTTTTGTTGCGTACTACAACAATAATATCAGTGATGCATCGCAACGAAACGGGAAAAAGGAAAGAAAATAATGGGAATTTTTACGCAGACGGTGCCCGGTTCATTTATAGACCCTGTATTTAGACCATCCTTCATTTTTTAATGAAAGGGAAGGGCTACAAAATTTCCAAATTCACCTCTAATTAAGCAAATCATAATGAATTTGATTTTGATAAATTCAAGTTCCAAAATTTGAGAAATTTTTTATGATTTTTTCGAAGTTTGAAAAATTTGAAGCAGCTCAAAATTAAGTACAAAAATTTTTAAAATCATCAAAATTTCAAAATGTATAATCTTTGATATAATCTTGAGAAGTACAGTCGTTTTCGACTGAAAAAACTTCAAAAATTCTTCATTTATTTAGAACTACTTTTAAGTATTTATTCATCATAAAGGAGCTAAAAAATTCAAGATTTTGCATTAAATGAAATTTTTCAGCGCTCTGAAAATCTATTTTTTTATCTATTCCTCTTTTTCTCCCTCCCTTACGTGAAAACAAAATAGGAGGTTCACTTCTTATAAAAATGAACTATAGGGATTTTTGGATTTTTTTATTATACCTAGATAGACTATTTTGAGATATTTTAAAATTTAAAGAATTTTTCTAATTTATTGTTATGGTTTAAATCTCGAAGAAACAGAAAAACTGAACAAATTGTTAGGCTTAAAATTGAAATTCATGACAATTAAATCTGAATGCTGTTAAAATTTAAAAAAATATAATACCTATTAAAACCTTGAAATAATTCTTCAAAATAGTTCCTTCCAAAATAAGTAAAAGAAATTCACGACTTTCGTGAAATGAAGTAATAAAATGTAGACCTCAAGGCAGGACATAGAAGAAGCTAATAAATTTTAATTTTAATTTTCCATGTAGAAGAATCCTCTGTGAGAGATGTTAGTGAGAAATCTAAAAATAGAATTTCATTTTAAACAATCTTTTGGGGTTTCAGAAATCTTCGTTGTTGAAAATTCTCAAGATAGTAAAATACGTAAAGGAATTCAAATAATTTCTTAAAATAGATCGTTTTCAATGGAAAAATTTGAAAAAATTCATTACTTTTATGAAGTAATGAAATCTACATCTCCTTTCATTTCTCAGTAGGAAAAGGAGGAAATAAAATTTTGAAAAAATTTCAGAAACATTCTCTGAAAAAGGACTCATTGTCATTAAGGGCGTAGGACTCCTTTACAATAAAACCCACTGCTTTCCATCGATGCATTGAAATTTGAAAAATATATTTAATTATCGAATCCAATTTAAGAATTTTCTCTTTAATTGCTTCGACGTTTAAATAAAAATTTCCAACTCAATTTGAAATTCAAATTACCCTTGAAAAACCCTCAACTTGGAAAATGTTCTGAACCAAAATACTACACACTCGATGATCCGATTTTCTCCCATGTTACATTATAAATCATTCTTTCATTACTCCAAATTTGCAAAAATCCTACATAAAATTCAATAAGTACAAGTACATAATTTAATAGTCTTCAGATATTCCATCGTAAATCATCAAGTTGGGCAATTTTCTCAAAAAAAAAATTTATTCGATTCGAAAAATATTCTAAAAGTCTCGAGTTCGCGTATCGAGAAATAAAAACGTTTAAAAATCTTTGCAAACCACTGCCTCGCCATTTTCGATAAAATGTTGCCAAAAAGTAAATAAATTCTCATTCAATATGATTGCCAAAGTCATTACACGTGCTCGAAATAAAACTCATTGGAAAACCAAAATTCAACAATATTCCCAAGTTGAAAATTGTAAAAAGGCCATGAAAAATAAAAGTAAATAATACCTACACCGAGCATAAAGCATATACCTAGACCAATTCAGGGTATTCTCGTTTAAAAAATACAATATACCTGCAAAATTTCTCCCAAAACACTAAAACAACCGCCACTACGTATTTTAGTATTCAACCAGGCTTCCTTCAAACAATTCCATATTCACGTATAAGGCCACTCGAAACCTCGAAAACATAAATTTACACATTCTACAACACGTCTGCGAATGGAAATTTACCCAAGTTGGGAAAATTTTCAACAATTTGATTGATCATCAACGTACAAACGCTGACTGGAGACGACTACGATGAAAAGCGAAAAGAAAAGGCATGAAATTTACAAAGTTGGCCAATTTTCTTACATCTACGTACAGTTTTCAAGGTCAAGACGAGAGCGAAATCATCGTATACAACAAATTAAACACACCAGCATCGGCACCGAACCGACTCGAATTTCGAGCACATATACTACGATAGAAGGGTATTCGAAACTTTCCCATCCCTGTGGGAAAATCCGTCTCTGCTCGTCGAGAACTCGAATCTGAAAGTATTCTCTTCATCAGCGTAATAATGCTTTCTAATGTACTCGTACATTTATACGCGAACAGGCTCGAAATCGGGGTGAAAAAATCTGGAAAGTTGAAATTTGGCCGGATAAATCGATAGTAGCGCATTACACAATGTCCATTCGAGCTCGACCGGACCATATAACAACGCAAATAAATAACACGGTACGATATGGCGAAAAAAATCGCGATTTGGGCAAGAATGGGTGCAAAAAAAAAGAAACAAGGGAATTATACAATTCGGGTGTAAAGAGAATGAAACGAAAGGAGAGAGAAAAAGGCGAGCAATAAAACCGACATATAATATAAATTATTAATAGAAAATTAAACGCGCGGCTAAATGCAACTCGTTTTTTTACAGGCCATAAATCTTGGGATTAGGTTTTAAAAGATATAGAAAAGAATCGCTCTTCGCCACGTACAAAGTCTACAATGCGGAATGTTGAAAAAAGTGTCCCGTGAAGTCCATAGGAGGTCGATTTTCATTTTCTATCATACGTATGTATCGGCTGCTCGGCTGTTTTGGAAATAATTCACTTCGACTCGCCATTTTTTACGCTCTTTATCGACGATGATTTTTAATTTAGGTTTTGGAGCGCGTACGCCGAGAGAAATATTCGTCCTTGTTTCGATATTGTATTCGGATTCCCAATCCGGACACAATGATCACGAAAAGCTATATTGAAACGCAGAGGGAGAAAAAAAAAGCTCCGAAAATATACCAAAACGCGGAGGTCATTTTTAACCGGAAACTATAACGTTGAATTTTATTGGCGCGTGTCGAGGGTTTTTTATTCGCGATGGGAAAAAAAACTGATCCGGAGGATTAATAATTCCCAAAATAGTACAATAATCTTTTAAGTACCTTATCACTTTGGGACAAAATATCCGGCATTCGATTCGGGTATAATTTTTTCCCTCGAATCTCGTTTATTAATATTTTATAAATGTCCGATACGGGCTATAATTAACTGGAATCGCACGAATTTCTGTCGAATGGTGAATTTGGCAACCTTGAAAACCGTAAATTTCTGATTCGTGAAATTTTAACCAGTGGTGTCGTAAATGAATGAAAAAGGCAACGAAAAACGAAAATAACGAAATTTTTTCGTCAGAAGTAATGGAAACGATAACTCATGTAACGAAATAATAACGTTACAATACATTTTCATCACGTAGGTAACTTATTATTTTTAAAATTTTTAAAAATTACTTATTGGGTAGAAGGAAATTTTATAAATATAAAGTTGAAAACTTTTTTTTAAATTCTAAGTCATTTTCGAGTTGTAAGAAATTTGAAAAAATATGAATTTGAAAGAAATGAAGAAATTTATGTTGAAAAATTTTTTAATACTTACCGTCACTTGGGGTGAAGCGGATCAAAATTCGTGGTTTTCCCCTCTACGCGCGTTACGTTGATGGATTAATTTTTTTTAACCAATGGATGTTGGTCTATGGTCCGCCCTCTATCAATTCTGTCCAAAAAATTTTTTTGAACTTAAAGTTTTTGAGTTATTTTGCCTCGAAGTTTGAACGGTTTCGCCCCACTTTTCGGGGTGAAACGGATCACGTATTTCTCTTGTGTTTTTTTGATTTTTTTTCACTGGGGTGATTCGGATATGAGACGTTCCGTATAACAAGGGACAACTTATTCGGATTTTTGAAAATCGAGTTATTCACACTGCGTTATAGTCCATAAAATTCTGAACAAAATAAGACCAGAACGAAGAAATTTCATTGAAAATTCGCGGAGTTATGAATTTTTTAAATTGAAAGCTGAAAAAAGTTGATTTCGAGAAAAACGAGCTTAAAGTTTTTTAAATTTTTTTCCCCCATTTTTTTCATTTTTTTAGCGTTTAAAACGAAATTGTGAGAAAAAGAAGCAGCTTAGAGAGAATGTGAATGGAAGTAAATTGTAGAGCGCGAAATTTCCTTTCAGATTACGGCATTTATTTTTGTCAAAAATGCTTAGTTGGCATTTTATTGTTCAAAAATGAAAAATCGACAAATTTTCAACTTTTCTCATTTTTTGACATAAAACTAGATTTTGCAAGGAAAGGAAACGTTTTCATGAAAAAATTATTATTACCAAAATTGTAGAGAATTAAATTTTCTCTCTGCTAAGAGCGATTAGTTTTTCTCCACAGAGCCATGTTTCAAAGATATTTAACTTTCAAATGTTCTTCATGAATGAAAAATCGACAAATTTTCAACTTTTCTCATTTTTTGACATAAAACTAGATTTTGCAAGGAAAAGGAAGCGTTTTCATGAAAAAATTATTATTACCAAAATTGTAGAGAATTAAATTTGCTTTCTGCTATGAGCGGTTAGTTTTTCTCCACAAAGCCATGTTTTAAAGATATTTAACTTTCAAATGTTCTTCATGTAATTTTTTTAAAAAAAATGCAAAAAAAATTTGATAAAAATGAAACACGTTTTTCTGCTACTTGCGAACTCTGTTGGAACTTTTCAAACATACCAGGTGAAAGAGGATGAAATTCTCTATCCGAATCGACCAAAAACCGAAAATCGACAATTTCAGCCCAAACACCTTATTTCGCGTTTATCTCGAAAACAACTTTTAACATAAGTTGTCCCTTTTTAAACGGAACGTCTCATATACGTTTAGACCACAAATAATGAAGAAAAAATTTTTAAAAATAATTTTTGGACAAAAAAAAATTGTTTTTTGATGAAAAAAATCATTTTTCGACGGAAAAAAATCGTTTTTTGACGAAAAAAAAAATATTTTTTTCAAGCTAAAAAAATGTAAATATATCCTTCAAATATAACCAATGCCAAACCCATATATTTCAGTCAATTTATTGAAAATTATGTCGTATAAAAGTTGAAATTTTTCGAAATTACTTCGAAGATTCGACAATTACATGTTTTTACAGTCATACAAAAGCTAAAAACGACTAAAATTACTTCGAGAATTCGATAAATATTACCTCTACATAAAATAAAAATTCTTTGTGAAGATAATTTTGAGAACTGAAGCTGAAACTGCGACTGGAACTGGAACTAAAAAAATTTGAGAACTGAAACTAGAAATAATATTTTTTCAGTTTTCCATCACTGGTGAAATATCGTGGTTCTGTCTTCTCATCTGACTCTGCACTTTCTCATACTTTCTGACCATATTTGATTGCAAAAAATGGCATTATTACAATTAATATATTATCCGTTTCACCCCGTGAAATTACGATGTTTTTCTAAAAAATTCGCCATTCGATTACATGACATGGTAAGTGAGTTTCAAATATCACAAATGATTGGTGGAGGACCGTAGTACGTGCCATTATGAATGATTTATTCACCTTTATTTCAATAATTTTTGATGGGTCCACTTCCCGAAAATTTTTTACAGATCATGCAAAAATAAAAATCACTGCTGAGCCGAAAATAGATTTTCCTTTCTCCTTCCTCCTCCTCAACTCGGGTTCTAAAAGTGAAGTGTCTCTGAGCTAACTGCAGGGACTATTTGGACTAAACATTTGGAAGAAATTTTAAAAAGTAGGAAATCGAAAAAACGTTTTAAAAAAATCAAAATTGGAAAAATTCTGAAAAAAATCGAATTTAGAAACTAGAATAAATTTGGACTGGGATCGTTGAAATCTCGTTTGCAGCATAGTACGGACAATTTAGCTTCAAAAAAGTCAAAAGTCAAAAAAAATTCCCGGAAACGGGAAAGTTCGTACATAAGCTTTGTAGAAGGTGTATTTCAACATACCCGACTTTCCCTAAAATCGGTGAATATTTTGACCCCCTTTTGGGGTGAGGGGGTTCTAATTTTGGTTTTTCGGCTATAACTTTCAAAATTACGTATTTACGAAAAAATAGTCGGAACAAAAATTGTAGAGAATAAAAAAACAAACCATTTTGTTATTTACAATTTTTTCCTAGGACGTCGTGGGAGGGAGATAGGGGCTTCAGAAAAAAATCAATTTTGAAAATTTTCCATTATCAGAAAAAATAACCAAAAATCGGGTTAATCGACTTTTAGGAGCGGCTCTTTTGCATAGTACATCATATTACTATGTAGAATAAGAAAAGTGAACAACCAACCCCTCATCTTAAAGTAGGGGGTGGACCCCCTGTAGAAAAAGTTGCATTTTCCCCTTGGAATATCTCAGCTACAGTGAAAAATTCGAAAAATTGGTTCAAACAAACGTTGTAGAGGGTTAAAAGACGAACATTTTCCTTTTTTACATTTTTTCTACGTGGCCTTGGGGCCGAGCTAATGCAAAAAGACAAAAGATCGACGAGGGGTTCGTACATTTTTCATCAACTCAATAAATTTCACGTGTGTAGGCCTGGTATAAAATATAGCGAACCAATAGCCCAACATGTGGGTTTCTGGGGTTTTCGTGGTCGCTAAAGTCAATTTTTATAATCATCTAACCCTTGGACCCAAAAAGAGGGGGTTTAAAATTTTGTGAGAAATTTTCGAACGCTGCGTCGATCTTTTTTCTTTTTGCATTAGCTCGGCCCCAAGACCACGTAGAAAAAATGTAAAAAAAGGAAAATGTTCGTCTTTTAACCCTCTACAACGTTTGTTTGAACCAATTTTTCGAATTTTTCACTGTAGCTGAGATATTCCAGGGGAAAAATGTAACTTTTTCTACAGGGGGTCCACCCCCCTACTTTGAGATGAGGGGTCGGTTGTTCACTTTTCTTATTCTACATAGTAATATGATGTACTATGCAGAAGAGCCGCTCCTAAAAGTTGATTAACCCGATTTTTGGTTATTTTTTCTGATAATGGGAAATTTTCAAAATTGATTTTTTTCTGAAGCCCCTAGCTCCCTCCCACGACGTCCTAAGAAAAAATTGTAAATAACAAAATTGTTTGTTTTTTTATTCTCTACAATTTTTGTTCCGACTATTTTTTCGTAAATACGTAATTTTGAAAGTTATAGCCGAAAAACCAAAATTAGAACCCCCTCACCCCCAAAAGGGGGTCAAAAAAGTCACCGATTTTAGGGAAAGTCGGGTATGTTGAAATACACCCTCTACAGAGCTTACGTACGAACTTTCCCGTTTCCGGGAATTTTTTTGGGTCAAAACCTAAAATGACCGTACTAGCAGTAAAAAAATTAAAAATTTGAAGTTCATAAGTCAAAGTAATAGTGCTGAAAAAAAACTTTTCAAGTCCAGAAATCAAAAAAAAATGTAGACTTTGAAAGTGCAATCTCAGTTTTCATGTTTGGTGATCTTGCACTTTTGAGTAAAAATAGAAAAGTAAGTACTAACCTACATACGAAAAAAATGTTACGAAAAATGAGAAAAACTATATTTTCAAAATGATTACGTTACCTGTAGAATTTTTTAGTTACAGATACCGGAACGAATATCGGAACACAAAATCTTAGGAAAAAATGTTCGCCATGACATCACTGTTTTTAGCCAGTTTGAAAAAAGGGCAGGAGTTTTTTTTTTTTATAGGTAATACTTACTCATTATACTCGGATCTATAATGAAGACATTGGAACAATAACAAAAAAAAAACAACCAGCGATAAAACCTCGATGAAAAAAATTACGACCGTTTTAAAAATAATATTAATTTGAATCATAAAAATATACAGGTAAAATAGGTGCTCGAACGAGCGCCATGCCAGGGTGAAACATTAAAAGTAGACGACGACGGTGGTCCTTGGACAAGCTGGGCTGTTTTTCTTTTCATTTGCATTTCGGGGTAAAGACAAATGGTTTCGGAGTAGCTAATGGAAATAATATTGCATCCATCAACACGCCGGTATAAATTTCAATATAATGGTGAGATAAATTTCAAATATGACGCGACACCGAGACCGGCCCCGGCCCGTACCCCTTGTATACTCGTGCTATTATTCGGGTGCTTTACGAGCGTTTTAAATCCAACCTGATGGCGCGGATCTTTTTCCACGTACGTGGCACGACAAATCATTTTGTCACCGTTGATTTGTAATTTTAGTCAAATTATTTTACCATTTGTCACGTGAGAATTTATAGCGGACGGGATGTGTTAAATTATACGCTAGTTTAATTGACCTTTTTTGGCGCGAGAATGAACGAGCCGAGGTGTTCCTTCTTCGTTTTTATTCGAGGTGACAGTGTCCGAGACGATGTTTTTGGCGATTTGTAAGTCGGAAATGTCGCGTATTTTGGTGTTCTTTTTTTTCAAGTTTTTTTCGCGTGGTTTATTGATGACCTAGTTTTTTTTTTACTTCTTTGAATATTTTTCTCTTGTTTTGAAAATACAAATGGTAAATTTTTAACATGAATATGTAATAGGGGGGGAGAGGAAATGAATTTTTTTTTGAAAATTTGAGAATAAATTTGATTAGAAAACGTAATTTTCAAGACAAATAATTATTTCTCAAAAAGTGTTCGAATGATAAAATTTTCAGCTATGGAAAATCTGACGAAATATTGAAAAATTGAGCAATTAGAAAAATTACTTTCTTAAAAAGGATTTTTCAAAGTTTTCCAATAAAGTCAAAAATAAATGTCTAAAAGCTCCAAAAATAAACATAAAATTCGATTGTTATTAATTTTCAATTTATTAAAATTCCTCCACATTTTTTTTATTCGGGCGAAATATCGAAAAATTACAAAAATTCAAATTTAATTGTTAAGTACTCGTCATTTTTCAAAATTATTGAAATTAAACAGGCCACGATTTTCAATATTTTTTTCTTAAAGAGAATACTTGCAAAATTTTCCTGATAGAATAAATTCAAAATTTTGGAATTCTTTAGGGACTGCTTGCTTGATCATTCTGAAATTTTATAGATCATTTTTCTAGGTTAAATTGCGTCGTAAAAACCAACACCTCCCAACACTCTCAACTCACTGGAATTTTTTGTGATTGCATTGTAACTTGTACATTCCTCCCATCGGGAAAAAATTTTCAATTCCTTCACAACATCAGAGGAAAAATCATTGTATTCTAAATTCAGACTGGTTTGAAAATTAAAAAAAGTGAATAGGTATGAATTTTTTTGGTTATAAATCCCCTTTGAGAAATCTTGCTTTGAAAATCATGAGAGCCGTATTTCTTAAATTAAAAAATAAACATTTCATCCGAATTTTCTACTTCAAATTGTAAATAAAAAATATAATCAGATATTTTCAAGATATTTTCAAGATATTATCATTATCAAGCACTAAATTTTTGAGATACCTAGTTTTATGATCGAAAAACTTGTTTTTTGCAATACTTCTCGAAAATATGAATCCAACTTTGGAAAAAGAATTTCTGAACCACCTGATATCATAAGAACCTAAAAAAAATATCAGACCATCAAAATTTTGAACTAACCGCTGAATTTGAACGAAATCGTCCCAAAAAAATTTCCAATTCGGTGGGGGGGGGAGAGGATCCAACAGCAAAAAGCTCGAGCAGTGAAGGTAGTATATTTTTATCATACAATCTAATTACTTTACAGAATACCTATAGGACATATTAAAGCAATAAAATTTTGTACCCATGATTAGCAATACATATCATTTCTTTTTTGAGAGTGCTTTTTAATTTACTTGAAAATTATCAAAAAATTGAAAACGGTTCAAGTGGAAAAAATTAAAAAATTAAGCTTTCCTGTGAGAATTCAAAATATGCCACAATTCTTTCATTTTATGAATGAAATACTGAAATTCAGATATTTTTTTTCATTGGGAAAGGCGAAAGGAGAGGAGAGGGGGGAAAATCGAGATGAAATTTAAGAAATGAAATGGAAATTCCAGTTCTCATTCAAAAATTGCATATGTTACAGACACTGTTGTCAATCTAGTCAATGATATCATTGTCTAGGCAAAGTTGTCAATGGCTAAACAGGCAAGACAATGACATCAATGACTAGGCATTGAATCAATGACTGCCTTATCTTAGGCAATGAAGACTATCACTTTTTAAAACCACGTTACATACCTAATACCTATTTATTTGTGTTATTAATCACAGTTTTTAAACAGAGATGTACTTGTAAATCTCTTCCATTAATTTTTTTTGTTATTTTAGAAATGAATTCGTAGTTTTTATGAAGTATTGGCTGCCAAATTATTTTTGCTAAAAATGGAATTTCGATGATTTGGATCCAAATTTATTCCAAGTTCAAGTTTTTTCAATATCCAACTTAAAATAATTTCCAACTGTAAATATCTTTTAATTTAAATTTTCTCAACTTTGATTCTTTCAATTTTATATTTTGATTACGTATTTTTTTAAATTTCTTTCAAGTAATCCCTAACTAATTGACTTGAAAAAAATAAAACATAACGTCAATTTTTCTTAATTTTTAGAGAACATTTTGAAATTATTGAAAAAAATTGTTGAGTTGGAACAAAATTTTGAAAAATATGAAGTTGAAAAAAAAATTGAAGATCATGGTAGTTAGGAAAAATTTCTAGTAGTAGAATTGTTTCCAGTTTAAAATTTTTTTAAAATTAAATTTTCTCAAAATTTTTCCATAAGATTATTTTGTATGTGCTATCACCCATTACAGTGCTAATATAGGCAGATTAGGTACACTTTATAACACACGTATACGTAACAATGTAACAACCCACTTCTATTTCATTGCCTATCATCATTGCCTAAATCATCATAGACAGTGACATCATAGACTAGTCAAAGTTGTCATAGTCTAGCCAATGTCACCAGGTAAACAACATTGGCTAAAATGCCTAGCCATTGACAACTTTGCCTAGACAATGATATCATTGACTAGATTGACAGCATTGTCTGTAACACATACAATGTAAACTACAATTGAAATTCAGGAAGCAAGAACTTAAATTGAAACTGAAAATGGTGTTCGAAAATTGAAACAAAAATTTAAATTCGATCTTGAATTCAAAAACTGAAACTGAAGCAAAACCTGAAATTCAATGTCAAATTCAAAACTTGAAATGAATGTTGGAAACTGAAATTAAAATTCAAAAACTTGGATTTTCTTTGCATGGCTAATTAAGAAATCAAGAAAAAAAATTCGAAACCCAACAAAAAATTATGAAGGATGATTGCTCTTTCATAATAATTCCCGGTGAAGTAAAAATTACCTTACTGATAAAAATTTCATTTTTTGAATAAAATTATCATTTTTGGTAAAAACTTCCCGTTTTCTGAATTTTTTGACGACTACCTTCAAAAATACCAATTTTTTATAAGTAAAAAAAAATCCGGAAAAAAGCCAATGTTTTTTCAACCTGTTTTGATCTAATCTAGCTCATCGAGGCTTTTTTGGCTTAATTTTCCAAAACGCATCTTCTCCAACCTTGAACGACTCTGGCGAATTTCCTAGATTTTCTTTTTACCACACCGACCGAAAATGACCATTTATTTAAGTATGTAGGTACTAAAATCCGAGAAATTATAATTTCGAAGCAAAAATTACCATTTTTTGAAAATAATTATTTTTGGTAAAAATTATTTTACCTGGTGAAATTTACCAAAAATAATTGGTAATTACCATTTACTGAAAAATGTTCATTTTCCAAATAAAATTATAGGTAATTTTGGAAAAAATTAATGTTTTTAGAGGGTGAGGGAAGGTGGAGGGAAAAGGAAATTTATTAAATTTATTCATAAATTCAACACCCAATAAAATTCATGAACTTTCAAAATTCACTGATACTTAGCCAAGAATTAAATGAAAATTTTGTCAATTTTTTTCATTTTCAGTATAATTGTTTCCTGATTTTTTTAGTACCTAGATTCAGTTAATTTTTTCAGTACCTCTCTCAATTATTTCCTATCTGTTAAAATCTATTCGTTAATTTCTCCCTGATTCGCAACTCTCGGATTTCGTACCAGCGATTTTTGCTGATTCATACGAAATAAGAAAATAGATTCAAACTTTCATAAGCCTACACATATATTTAAAAAATCACCTCGAGAATTATTATATAACGAATCTAGCGAGAAAAAAAAACAGTTCTTTAAACCTACGTACCAAAATTATGCATATCAATAAAAAATAAACCAACGATCCTGCCCACTCAAACGAACTTTACTCAACAATCAATCGAAAATTCTTAGATTTGCCCGCTAGAGATTTGAAACACACGCCAAACGAAAATATTGAAGATATCGTGGGAGGCTTTATCGACACATAATTCGAGAATTAACGAGAGGAAATAGCCCAAAACTGGTATAAAAAACTACCAAAACGAGCGAAAATTATAAAAATAAGCTCAACTATACCAACCAACCGCGTAAACAATTCGATTCCCAGGATATTTCGAAATACCCCGCCATCGTATTTATCAATCTTTGTAGGCGATTCTTCGGCAATTTTTCCCAACGAAAGGAAAAATTCTTGGAGAAAAATCAGCTGAAACCTACGCGACGCGTGGTCGATCAAACGTCGAAATAATTAAATCCCCTCGGGCCTAGGAAGGCATCGGAAAAATACGAATACTAATTTCCATTTAAGCGCGAAAAACAAATACGAGAAAATTAAAACCGCGACTAATTAATCTTCGCTTATCTTTTATAATAACTTTCTTACAGTACGTTTAAAAAAGGTAAAAATTAGGTAAATTTTTCGCCGAGAATTTACGGTCGACCCCAAAAATACATTAACCTTTTATAAATTCTAATTAGTCACAAAGACGGAGACGATGGAATGGCGCCGAGAAACGTTATGGCGATATTATGCAAACAATCTTAAGTTTTCGCCGAGTTGAGAAAAATCGTCTTTGGTGCGGATTTGGTTTATAAATTTTTGTAAGTAGGTACCTTTAGGTTGGATCGGAACCGCGAGATATTCAAATTCTCCGGTAGTAGTTTTATTCGAGTAAAATTTTCCGAATATACGATCAAAAGATTTCGAGTAAATTTTCGCCATAAAATTGGCACCGTTTGTTTAGTTTATTATACACCAGCGTCTCGTAATGTATAATTTAAAGGATATGTAGGTATAATTTTTTCTTGCTTCTGGTACGCCGGTAGTATTCCCGATAGTACACGAACATCCACGATATGTTTATTTCTCTCAAACAGCAACGTAAGTTAGGTAAAGAGTGAAAAAAAATCTTCGCAGATTTCTTACCTTTACTCGTTGTAAAATTAAATACTACCAGCTCGCTCGTAAATAGAACAACTGTACTCACCTAATAAAACAGAGAGAGAAACATTTACGTTAGAAAACAGATTAAATTTAAATAACACAGTCGACATGAAGCAGGGGAAAAAAAAGTATAAAACAAGCAAAAGAAAAGCAGCATCAAATCGGCAAGAGAATAGCATCCAGTACCATACAACTGCGCTATTCTCAAACGAGCCAACTTCCCAAACACGATCAAAAAGTAACTCGCGAAAACAGCACATAGCTTGAGAAAAACTTCCCGTATATTTTTTTTTTCACTCGTGTATCTAAGTTTGGATAAGGTTGAAAGGGGAAGAAAAAAGTCTTATTATTACGTTGGCGTTCTTAACATTAATGTCGTACGATAGGCTCGACGATTATAGAAAAGTGACTGGGTGAAGGGCGGGGGAGGGAAAAAAAACCATTATATTCTCACAAGGCTTAAAAACTACCTAGTCACGCGCCCATGACAAACAAAACTCGGTATCGGCTTATGTCTTTGGATTTGAGAAGCATATCAAATACACAAAAATTGCTCCGACCATAAAACCGAACACGATTTGCTTTGTCATAATGTCATCGGATTTCCGAAATGACACCAGACACCGGAGAACTTATCAACGCCATGAATGGGATGTAGTCTGGTAAGGTTTATAATTTATTACCAGGAATTGTCTATATCTAATTTGGATGGGTTTTGGTGAAACAACGATGTAGCGAAGGGTCATTTTACTCGGTTTAATCAATTTTTGAACTTGGGATTTTAGATTTTTCTTGATTTTTTACGAGGTTTTTCCATTCCAAAAGTTGGAAAATATCGGTTTTTTGTTCCAATTCTTTCGAGGACTTCAAGGTATGGCGAATGTTGAAAAGTTTAGAGTGCAGAAATTATGATATTTGGTGCAGAGGAAGTTTCGAAGGTGGTGAATCCATTTTTCGCATTCATTCGATAGAAAACTGAAAGAATGCATCGGAAGGGGAGAGGGGAGAGACAAAACTCAAAATTTTCAAAATTATCTTGTAGGGTGTTAAAAATCTATGCATCCATTTTTCGCATTATTTCGATCCAAAACTCTAAAGGGGTTTTTGGGTGGGAGAGGCAAAATTCAAAATTATCGTGTGCTGGGATTTAAATCTGTGTGCTTATTTTAACCTTCTGAATTCATTTATATGACATCCCCTCGACCTAAAAATAGAAAAGGCTTCCAGGAAGAGGGACGAAACTCAAAAATTTTCCAAATTATTGAGTATGGTATCAAAATTCGTGTTTTATTACTTCTCGCGAGTTAATTTTCGGGGTGGTAATTTTCCTAAGAATTGGAAATTTTTCAAAAACTATCTTTGCAGCGATGAATCGAAATCCTTGAAAAAAAAGCTAAAATTTTCCTTCTTTTTCAGAAGCCTTGAGGTCTCGGTTTCACATTAGGGGTCAAAATAGCCCCAGAAATAGATTATTTTTGGAATTTTTAGGTGAAAGATTCCATAAACAAATTCGGAAGTTAAAAGACAAGGATTTTTCGATACCTCTCAGTCGCTCGACAGTTTTTGAAAAATCCTCCCCCCCCCCCCCCTCCATGAAGCTGTTTTGGGTTTTTCGGAACCATGACAATGAACTAAGGAATTTTGAAACGTCGTTTTTCCGAGGTTTCTTTAAAAGAGTGAAGATTTGATCACAAAAAGTCAGGGAATAGGAGTCGATCCCGGAGTCTGAGTCAAACTGACTCCAAATTGACTCCGGAGTCAAGGAGTCAAGGTCAAAGATTGACTCTGGAGTCAAGCCGGAGTCAGGAGTCAAGGTCTGAAATGGATTCCGGAGTCAAGGTGGAGTAAGGAGTCGGTGTGGGAATTTGACTTCGGAGTCAAGGTGGAGTCAGGAGTCAACTTTAACCCTTGACTCCGGGAATTAGGTGGAGTAAGAAGTCAACTTTTTCGCTGATTTCAATTCTCTACTCCAAAATCGGAGTCAAACTGACTCCAAATTGACTCCGGAGTCAAGCCGGAGTCAGGAGTCAACTTTTTGGCTGACTCCTATTCCCCGCAAAAAGTTCATAAATCACGTTCAAATGCTATTCACATCCGATGGAATGAATTTCCAAGACTCATTTTTCTCCTGAAAAATTCAAGTGAAGAATTTAAATTCTCCGCGTCCTCCCTCTCTCACCAAAATGTACCTATTCAATTTTTGAATCGTAAATTATGAAAATTTCCAATTTTAGAAAAAAAATGCATTTTTACATACACGTTTTTCACATTTATCCAAATTATAAATTTAAAATTCAGTACATTTGCTGTTTCATTTCAAATTTTCGTAATTTTTTCAAATGACAGGCAAAACTTTCTGAATCATTTTTCAAAACGTTTCCGTTTTTAGAGAAAATTTTTAAATTCTTTGCTGCAAAATTTAGCATATTATTATTTCTAGAAAGTTTGATTTTGTTAAAAATTTATTGATTTAACTACCTAACTGTCTTTTAGCATTGATTACAGTAAATTTGTGGAATAGGACCAGAAATGACCGATTTAAAATAGTGAAGTATGGTCGTTTTTCGTCATTTTAAATGAAACGACCAGAAAAGACCACCTTGGATTGGAAAATTATCGTTTTTTGTCGTTTTTTAAGAAATGGCCAAAAACGACTACTTTTGGGGATTGTAAAATGGTCGTTTTTCGTAGTCTATAATAAAACGACTAGGAACGACCATTTCACAGGATTGGAAAATAGTCGTTTTTCGTCGTTTTTTAAGAAACGATAGGAAAAGACAATTTTGTAAGATTAGAAACTGGTTGTTAAAAACGACCAGAAACGACCACCTTGCAGGCTTAGAAAATGGTCGTTTTTTGTAGTCTTTTTAGGAAACGACCAGAAACTACTATTTTTAGGATTAGAAAATCATCGTTTTTTGACACTTGCAGGCATGAAACACAGATTTTGGGGGAAAATAGTGACTTTGGTGACTTTTTATGAGGCAAAAAGTGACCTATTTTTCGAAAAAAATTACCAATTTTTCAATTTTTTTCATAAATAAATACACCCCCCCCCCCCCCCAAAAAAAAAAAAAAATCATAACTCAAACTGTATTTCTCTCTGCGGTAGTGCTGAAAATACTTTCTTTCCTGAAAATTTTTTTATTAATAGGTAAATCTTTACTTGAAGCTACGAGTTTAAGAATATGCTTCAAATAACTGAAAAAAAGAGTAATTTTTTTTTATTATAGGTATGTGATACATTTTTATAATTATTATAACTTCCGTCTAAAATAAGTTTTTATTGAAAAAAATCGTAATATTCTGCATCTAAAAATTACGAGTTGTAAAAAATAAGCTAGTAAGTATTTTTTTTTAGTATTTTTTTCAATTTCATGCAAGAGGGGAAGCCTGTTTGAATGAAAAAAAGTGACTTTAGAGTGAAAAAAGGGACCAATAGTGACCTTTTGGCCAAAAAAGGAACCTTTAGTGACCAACTCTGAAAATAGGGGACAAGTCACTAAAAAAGGTGACTCCGTTTCATGCCTGCACTTGGAACAGTGCAGCATGGTAGTTTTTAAAAGGTAATAACTAATAACGCTTTCAAGGGCTTCTACAGAGCCTTAGGTAGTAAAAAAATTTTCCATCAGATTTCTGTGCAAATTCACATTTTTCACTCCCTGCCTCCCATTCCGCGTCCTTGACTACAATGAAAATTTTTTCAAAGGATTTTTGGCATAGTTTTAAATCATATATAATTCAGGAATTTCGGTGTCACTATCACGGAAAATTGAGTTTTTTATTGAAAAGCTCACTTTCAACTACGAAAAGTTTTGTACAAACGATTCTGATTCTTCTTATAATTTTCTTTCTAACTGCATCAACCAAATGTCTCAAAATGTCATTGAAAAATTGCAGAGAAAAAAAACACGACTAAGATCCCTTGGACCCTTAAGATGGCTGAAACCAAAACAACGAGGCTTTTCTAATCTCTGGAATGAGAAACCCTCGAAAAAAAATTAGAGCAAAATTTAAAGTTCCAATTTCAAGAAGTGTTTGAACTGATATGAAATAACTCGTCAGTATTTCTGCACCGCAATGATAAAAATCTAATAAATTTCCTTTTAAAATACTTCGGTAAGTACACAAAGAAAGAAGCTAATTGATAGTACATTGATCTTAATGAATTACCCCTTTTAGTTCACCTAATACAAATAAACACCATATAAATCACACTGGCTACTCGACTACTTCGATACATAGTTTAAACAAACATATAAATAACGAAGCTGCCAAAATACATACCCCTCGCTCCTCGTTGGTAAATTTTTCAAAATAAAACCTTATTAATGTACTTGGTAGCGAAAGTGTACCGAAAATAGGTACCTATTCGACCTACATCGAGTGAAAAATTTTACAGCGAAAAAATTCTCTCTCGTTGAGCAATAAATTCACCCTTCGACCAGCTCCATAAATTGGATTTTCGCAAACAAAAGTGCAAATATTTCCCAACAACGTATAACGGCTCGAGCCCACTCGATAACCGAAAAACGGGACGAGTGATTTGGCAAATATTATAAGAAACTGCTTCTTTTCTTATGCAGGTTTACGTTTGGGAATTAAAAATTTTCAGCTTTGGTGAGTTCGCCGCATGTCGCGTCGAAGAAAAACTTTCACATGGCTGGAACGCCACAAAAACCTTTAGCATATTTGCCCCATAAGTAATCATCGACACAAAAACCCCGTTCGTAAGTTTTTCATGAATTTACAACTTGTTTAACTTGTTCGAATCGCGATAAAGTATTATAAATGAGAATAGAACCGTCTGGTAAGGTCGTATGTGTACCTTTATAGTATATTGTTTTTTAGTTCGGGTATGTTTACTTCTATACAATAATATAGAAAGTTGGAAAAGAGAAATGTGACAACGAATTGATCGCGAATATAAAAAATAATTGTGCGAATTGTAAACGATGCTGTTTCCAGCGAGATTGAAATTTTCCAAATATTCAGTCGAATTTTGCACATCAACGGGTTGAAGAAAAGTATTTAGGATTTTGTCGAGCAGGCGTAAAATTTGCGCCAACGTTAAAACAATTCACGATCTTTTATCCTCAGTCATGCCGAAGGGCTGCAACCACCGAGACATTTTATAACTTCTGATGGAATTTCTTAATTAAGCGCGTTTATTTATTATCATCTTTTTTTCGTGACGGAGAGAGCGAGATTACTCTTATTTAGAGAATTTATAGAAGTCTGAATGAAAAAAAGGGTGAAAATAGGACATACTCGTATTCGTAGTTGAGAGGCTATTTATATTTTCGGATAGTAAGTTGTTATCTGATTAGTTTTTTATTTGATTAATACGTATCTAAGATGTGATAAAATTGTTTGAACTTGATTAAAATCATTTTTATAATTCCTGAAGTAATTATTTATTCTCAAGGAAGACGAAATACCAATCGAAATCAAAAAAGTCACAAAGAATACCCCCTGTCTGTAAAATTCCTTCGGTTGATCATTGGTAATGGTATAAATAGCTTGGTTTTTTCATTAGAATATTTTTTAAGCCAGTACAATTAGAAATATCACTAAAAAAACAATTAAAATTGTAATTTACCTTCTCGAATTCGGTTTGAGCAAAACTGAAGCTCTTTGAACCTATTTGAAGGCAAGAGAACAAGTATACCTGTAGGTATTGAAAAAAAATCAACTTTCGCTCCACTTAGATAGGTACCAGGACTGCTCAAAATAGGGATCCTCATGCTCATTCACAAAATTTGATTTTAAAAACATTGAAATTGAGAAAAATGTCGATTCATGATCAATTTTGAGTCGTAGAACACGAATTTGGCATCTATTTCTGGAGTTCAGCCCCCCCCCCCCCTCCAAAAAAGATGGGTAGGTAATCAACTCAAATTCTCAAAATTCATTTTTTTAGCTTGATTTTTTTCATAATTTGAATAAGTATTCTACTTAGAAAACATGAAGAAATGAAAAAATTATTACGGTAAAAATTCGTTGATAATTGAAAGGCATATTCAAAATTCGAATTTTTTTTATTGGTTTCAGATAATTGATTGAAAAAAAATGGATACACGAGCATTGTTCTAGAGCAAAAGCATTTTGAATCTTGGACATAAGAAACGAAAGGTAAGATTAATCACTTACATTTTTGTTTCAAACCTGATAATCTGTTCGTGAAAAAAATTAATTTTGAGAATTTTAAAGTTTATAACAAAATGCCACTAATATCAAGACGAAATTTTCAATAAAATATAATTTTACATGAATTTAACAAACTTTTTCAATTTTTTTCAAGTCGATGGTCTTGAATTCAAAGGTGAATTTTACATGAGACGTTTTATGAAAAATCAAACTGAAAATGGCCAAAATGGTATGAAGAGACTGGAATAAAAGGAGAACCATTGACAATTTTTCTACTTTCTGGCGTTTTCAAAAAATGTTCACACAATTTTGGCTCTCCGAAATTTAATCAAAGATTTTTTAAATTGACCTCTTGAAACGTATTCGAGCTAAAAATACTCAAAATTCGTACTTATAAAAAATTGTGTTGAATTGAAATACCAATGAATGTGCTTCAATGAACTTTTGATGAATTCGACATTGAAAAAATCTCAAATAAATACTTACATATACCTACTAGGGTGGAGTGAAAAAAAAAACATATCTTGGATTTCGACCAAATTTGGTGAGGTGGTTTACTTTGAGTGTGAGACCTCCCAAAAAAATTTTGAGCCCCCAGGGGGTAAGTGGAGGGGAGCTGGGGAGCTCAAAGTGCACCTCCTTTTGAAAAAACGCGGTTTTTTGTGTTTTTTTAGTAGAAAAAAATTGTGCGAGAAGCTGTCGTAGCACTTAAAAGTTGCAATTTGAGTTTCTACGTCTCCCTAAACCATCGCCATCCTTCTCCGATCAAAACTCAGAGCGCTACCAGGGGGTTGAAAAGTTGCAGATTGCAAAATTCAAGTAACATTTCGAGCAAAAAATGGCGCATTTTCAGGGAATAAATGGCCAAATGAAAAAAACAATTCGAAATTCGTGTTCAGCAGGTCAAAATACCCCGATAAACACACTTTTCGCGATAATTTTACTTCAAGTCTGAAAATTCATTTTTTCATTATGAAAAAGCAGTAAAAAAAAGTGAATTTTATCATGAAAAAATGAATTTTCAGACTTGAAGTAAAATTATCGCGAAAAGTGTGTTTATCGAGGTATTTTGACCTGCTGAACACGAATTTCGAATTGTTTTTTTCATTTGGCCATTTATTCCCTGAAAATGCGCCATTTTTTGCTCGAAATGTTACTTGAATTTTGCAATCTGCAACTTTTCAACCCCCTTGGTAGCGCTCTGAGTTTTGATCGGAGAAGGATGGCGATGGTTTAGGAAGACGTAGAAACTCAAATTGCAACTTTTAAGTGCTACGACAGCTTCTCGCACAATTTTTTTCTACTAAAAAAACACAAAAAAACAGCGTTTTTTTCAAAAGGAGGTGCACTTTGAGCCCCCCAGCTCCCCTCCACTTGCCCCCTGGGGGCTCAATTTTTTTTGGGAGGTCTCCCACTCAAAGTAAACCACCTCACCAAATTTGGTCGAAATCCAAGATATGTTTTTTTTTTCACTCCACCCTAATACCTACTCATCAACTTTTCTTTTTTTAAATTTTCTTCAGGTAAGTACGTATCTTAATGATTTTTTTTTCAATACACATTTTTAAAAAAAACATTAAATTCGAATTGATTTACTTTTTTCTTCAATCTGTTGATAAGCACCAACTACATACCTACTTAAAATAATTTATATTCCAAATTTTCGTCAAAAAATAGAAAAGTTAGCTTATATTTTCCACTAATGAATTTTTTAGAGAATTATATTAATACAAATATAAGTAAGGTTGGGGCGGGGAGGAGGGGGGAGATGAGTTTGCAGTTACATAAAAATTATGTTTTAAAAAAAAAAAAACACATCGAAGCTTTCAGAGAAAATGCAAAACATTTGAGAACCTCTTGAAAATGTACACATCAACTCAACAAAGTATTGGAAAATATTTGATATAAAAATCTAGAAATTTTCGAAAAAAATGGACAAATTCCAGAAAAAACAGCAAATTACAAATCAGTCAGTACATTTCCCAAAAAACCAAAAATTTTCGCCAAAGAACAGAAAGTTTTTGAAAAAAATCATTAAAAATTCAGATTACGTTATCGAGGTTTTACAAAATTATTGGCGTTTTAAAATGTTCACTCATGATCAATAAATTGCAATGTTTTCAAAATTTCGACAGAATACCTAGTTCTACAAAAATACCAATTTCTAAAAAATTGTCGAACCTGCAAGCAAAAAATGTACGGCAAACGTAAAAATTTTGAATTTTTTGGTAAAGGTGCATTTTTTGATATTTTTTCCTACTCGTTTTTCATTGATTCAATTATGTAGAATTTTTTAAAAGGAAAAACGGAACAGAAATTTTTGCACTAGGATCGACGTTCGTTTTCGAAGATCTACGAGGAAGATTATCTCCAAAATCTGATATTTGAATGGAAAGTTAGATGCCTTCCTTCTCTCATTCAAAATTTTCTTAGGAAAGCTTTTACAAAGTAGAACAATTTCTAATTAATTTTTGGCTAGTACAACTCCAAGTAAAATATGATAAAAATTAATTCTTTTCCCTGCCCCTACCCCAAAACCAAACTAAATCTCACCTTCTTGACTCATAATACCGCTCGATCATTCGACCAGAAAAAAATCCCTAACAACCAAAAATACCACGACAAACCCCACGCACACAAACCATGGCAGGACACCGCCATAATTCCCAAATTTATGCACCAACCACGAACGAACAACGCAAAGAAAGCGAAAAAATCTCGTTTCTACATAAAAGAAAAATATTTCGCGACACAATGGTTCCATTACTCAAGCACTTTAATGACACTCATTTACACGGGTATACAAGTTGGATATACTCGAGGACGGAATAAAAATGGGGCGGTGTGAAGAGCCGGGCAATAATTCAAGGATCGCGGTAACGCGCTTATTTAGCACCCTTTGGCCTGTCAGGCGAGAGAAAAAGGGAAGTTCAATTACTCGCGAGCACTACAGCGATGCTTATTAATGCAATAGTACTCGCGGGAAATCTGAGTCAGCCGCTGCGGTCGCAATTAAAAGCAAAAAATGATTTAGGATTTTTTTTTCTATGGAAGAAAAGATCAAAAATTCGGGTGAATTTGTTAGTAGGAGGGAAGAAAAATACCTTAAGCAAGATCCGTAAGGTAACCGACTTTTCACACACAGTTTCATATAAACCAGCATAATTTCATCAAACGAACCAAAATAAAAGTCAGTGAAAAAATAAAATAATGAACAAAAAATGTATTTTCTATAAATGAAAAGGGGTAAAAAGTTTGAAATTTTTAGCCCCTATGTCTTCTCATGTTACCAGGGGCGTCTACGGAGGTTCAAATCAAAAATTAAGGCCAAATTTGAAACCAGCAACCCAAATTACATAATATATTGCTACTTTTCAAGTTATTCCTCGAAATTAAAATTTTTGCCCAGTACGCAAGTTCAAAATTTTGGAGCTCGATACCCCCTCGTGACCATAGAGACATCTAGGGAGGTTCAAATCAAAAAACCAAGGCCTTTGAAATCAGTACCTCACATTACCTAAAATAGTATTCCATTTTTCAAGCTATTACTCGAAATTAAAATGTTGGCTCAGTACCCAATTTCAAAGTTTAGGATCTCTATGCACCTTCATGTCCATAGGGGCATCTAGGGAGGGGGGAAGTCAAATCGAAAACCTAAGGCCAAATTTGAAATCTGCAACCCAGATTACATGACATAATGCTACTTTTCAAGTTATTACTCAAAATTGAAATTTTGGCCTAATACTAAAATTCAGGCATCAAACAAAAGATTTTGGGGGAAAATAGTGACTTTGGTGACTTTTTATGAGGCAAGAAGTGACCTATTTTTCGAAAAAAGTGACCAATTTTTCAATTGTTTTCTCATAAATCCCCCACCCCCTCCTTGTTTTTTTCATCACTCAAACGGTATTTCTCTCTGCGATAGGGCTGAAAAAACTTCTTTTCTGAAATTTTTTTTATTAATAAATCTTTGTCAAGGTATCGATCAACAAGGCTGGTGAACTAATAAACAGATAAAAAAACATTTGATAGGACTTTTTTTTTTTTAGAAATGTCAGTATTTCTTTAATTTTATGCAGGAGAGGTAGGTCGTTTAAACGAAAAAAGTGACCAAGTGACCTTTTGGCAAAAAAATGACTTTTAGTGACCAACCTTAAAAATAGGGGACAAGTCACTAAAAAAGGTGACTGTTTAATGCCTGCAAGTTCAAAATTTTGGACCTTCATGCCCCCTCATGTCCACAGGGGAATGTAGGGGGTTGAAATCGAAAAACGAAGGCCAAATTTGAAATCAGAAACTCAAATTACATAATAGTATGCAATTTTATGGTCATTCCCTCCCCATCTCTTCAGGCATCCTTATGTCCCTAGGGACAATTAGGGGATTCAAATCGAAAAACAAACACAAAATTCGGAATCAGCGACCCAAAATATACCAGCTTATGCCCTTTTACCAAATTTTGAATGGCAAAATGGAAAATTTGAGTTTTCACCCCCCTCCCCTATTTCAGCTTTTGGGGATTTTTTTGAGCAAAGGAGGCATCCCCCCCAAAAATCAATATAGGAAATTATAGAGAATTAAATTTGCTTTCTTTAGTGTGTCATTCTATTTTTTGAGGAGACTTGAATTTCAAGTTATTCACGCTCAAAGTTCAGATAAAAAATATTAAAAAGTTGTTTACAAATTTTGAGCCCTCTTCGAGACGACACACATCAACCTTCAACCAATTGAACCGTGTTAAATCAAAAGAAACCAAGCGACAAATTTGAGAGTGCTGAGATTTTAACGTATTTCTCACTGGGAACACAAAATAAGCTTCTGAACACGTAAATTACTGATAGATTAATGTTACCAGAGTTCATATTTCTCATACTTATTATCCCTTCTTCAACTTTTTCAGAAGTTATCGTACTTTCAAGTTTGTTTTTTGATGAAATTTTTGATGTCGCTTGGTCTCTTTTGATTTACCACGGTTCAATTGAGCTGAAAATTTTACCGTATGATCCTTTAACACCTAACTTTGATCCCAACAGCGAAACCCCCAAAGATTACTTCTACACAAAGAATACCAAAAATATTGTGAATTTAATTTTATTATTGATAACCAGTATGTCAACTATCAATTTCCTTAATTATCCCTCCTTCCCCTTCCCCTTCCCCTCAAGCCCATCAGTAACGAGAATTCGAACGGTAAGTATCATGTGCACTGGCACTAGTAGCGAGTCTTGTTGCGGTATTCCCTTCTTTTCCTTACCTCCTCTATCACTATGTTTTGTTTCTCGATCATTATTAATTATACTTACTTTTATTGTTTAACATTCTCACAAATTTTTTTCTATTTTTGTGAATAGGTACCTACTAGAGTATAAAACGATACGATATAATGTACTCGGTATCGTATCGTGTGGATACGAGTACACGAGTATACTCGTGTACTCGTTCTGATGCATACTCGTTTCATCAAACGATTCCGGTTCTGAACGTACGAGTAACGAGTAATACTCGGGAGTATTACTCGTATCGTGCAATGTTAAATCATAGACTGGATGACGTCATTACATAGGTGACGTTGGTGCCGAACAAACGATACGATACGATACGAGTACAATGATTTTTATAAAACGAGACGAGTACAAAACGATGTACTTGTATTTTCTAATTCACGATACGATATACTCGTACTCGCCGAGTATATACTCGTATCGTTTTATACTCTAGTACCTACTAATAAGTCTTTATGGTATGTTGTTTTATATGTATTGTTGTTGTGAATGTAAATGTTAGTCTCCCTCGTGTTCTCTCTCCATTGATAAACCTATAGGTGCGAGGAGGGAGAACTGGGTATATTGTATTTAGGATAAAATAATAATAATAAAAAAACCTCCTTCTCCAACTCCTAAAAATTTCAGCTCAAACAGTCGAGGGGTTTTTATTTTTAAGAAATCGAAATTTAAAGCGTTCCACAATTTCTACCTTTTTATTCAAAATCCAATTTTGCCCCCCCCCCCTACTGGGAAAGAAAAGCATACAAAAAGTTTAATATCTCAAAAATGGCCGAATGGATTTTGAAATCTCAAAACTACATTTAAAACCCTACAATTTGTGATGTGTCCCCATCAGAAAGCTCACAGCTTTCGAGTTTAATCAAAGACAAAAAAGAGACATAAACGTATTTATATATATATATATGCCAACAGTACCTCTTTGTCACCGTTTATATAGGCAAGTATCCTTTCCGTCACCGAAATCGGTGACGAAGGCGTTTTGCCGGTGACGTAGGCGTTTCCCTGTGTATATCAAGTTAAAACAACTCTTTTTAACCCAAAATGAAGGTGACAGAGGCGTCTGGTGGTTACGCAGACGTCCCCTTGTGTATACTCGCCTAAAACTGCTTTTTTCACCATGCACATGAGATCGCGATCTTTTTTTTGTGGTGACGTGGAGGCTATGTATATACCTACAGTATACAGATTTTAAAGTCCATTGTAATAAAAGTCTTTATCATGTCGCGCCACCTGCTTATTCATTTGACTTGAGGGAGGCAAAGACGTATAAACACTATAAAAACTATGCTGGTTTTAAATACCACGTGTAGAAATCAACAGAAGCATATCTAAACGTGGTGACGAAAAGGTACTGTTTATAAATGGTGACGTCGAGGATATGTTGGTCCATATATATATATATATATAAGAAAACCTCGTTTAGAACCGCACGTCCTATCATGTTCAGAAGGTCCCAAAACGCGTAGAAAACATGGTCCTCACGTCCCCTTCAACCATGATGAAGAATAGGGCATTCGCGCATGTGCTGGTTGCAAACCCTCTGCCGAACGGTTTGGTGCACTGTTATCACTTTTTTTTCGATTTTTTCTAAATAACTTGAAAAAGAAGCAATTTTGGATCTTTTTCATAATAACCTAATTGAAAGAGGATGAAATAAGCTTTCGATTGATATAATTACTTTTTGATTTCATGCAACTTTGAATTTTCGTAAATTTTGATAGAAAATTTTTCATCGGAATTTACGAAAATTCAAAGTTGAATGAAATCAAAAAGTAATTATATCAATCGAAAGCTTATTTCATCCTCTTTTAATTAAGTTATTATGAAAAAGAACCAAAATTGCTTCTTTTTCAAGTTATTTAGAAAAAATCGAAAAAAAGTGATAACAGTGCACCAAACCGTTCGGCAGAGAGTATGCAACCCGCACATGCGCGAATGCCCTATTCAGAAGATACCTGAATGGAAAAATCGGTAAAATAGGCATCCTTGAACTCGCTTAACAGATCACAACATCTCGTAATGTTTTCACTTTCGGTACGACGAGTGCATCGTATAATTCGAATCCGACCAGCGCGACAATTTACGCAGGATTCGTTCGAGCTTGGGAATTGAAGAGAGAAGAAAATAAATAAATTAACATTTTAGCGCAGATTTTCAACGTAGCATCGACACCTGTTCCGTACCATTGGCTGGGAAATAAAAGCAAGACGTTATATCCTTGAACTCGCCATTGCAAGATGATTCGAGGAAAATTGAGAAAAATATCGAGTAAATCGTCGGAATTACTATGGTGGAAAATAATACGAGCTCGGGGGGACAACGCAACGCCATGGTTGTTATAACTTTAATAATTTCCGCATTTGTGTAATTCGACGGGTACCATCGAGATGTTAATAAAACGTTTGGGAGTGGCAATCGGTGGCGCTCTAAGGGAGGAAAAAAACCGCTGGCGTGATAAAATTACAAAATAAAGACCGGTCAGCGGCATCGTCGCGTTTCGAAGTCATTCGAGAGAAATTCCTCTCGAGTCGAAAATTTCCATTTACTGCTTATAAGTTGCACAATAAAATTCAAAAACTTCGCTATATATACGAAGAGATAAACTCGAAATCGAAGTTGGTACGCTCGGCGAACCGAAATGGGCTAAACTCTTATCTAAGAAATTCATCCGCAATTTAAAGTCATTCAGGGTCAGAGTATTTAATCAGGATTACAAACAATGGACTATCGTCTAGCGCCTTCAACAATACTAATTAAGATTCCCAAAGCTGGAAGGATTTTCGTTTGATAATTCGTTAATTAAATGAACGACCACCATAATGATACAAAGCTCTGGCAAATATTGCCACTAACCCAACGATTAACATATCATTTGCACGCTTTTATACCCCGAATCTGGTCGCCTTCGTCATTGAATCTGCGACTGGTGCGTAAAGAGTGCGTAGAAATACGCACGGCAGTCAGGGACTGTTTGGCATAGAGAGGGCATGCTTTAAAGGTTCTCAATGGTGTGAGGCGTTCGAGTTGTAAACGAATACTACTCTCGTATATCAGACCGAACTTTCGACGGTGGTATACGAGTTTAACAAATGGATTCCGTTCCAAGTACGCTCGACGAGGACAAATGGGTAATTTATAAATGTAATTACTCGAGTGCAATTTCAATTAATTTACGAGATGAGGTCTCCTCGCACACACATCCGGGTATTCCCTTATTTCGTATATACGAATACGACCGACAGACCCTGTCCTGTAACGTTTCACCTGGTTTTTTTGGTCGTGTTTAACCATCCCTTTATGTTGAAGAGAAAACAAGAAAAAAAAAACAAGCCAAGTTTTTCCAACTGTTGTTAAAACGTCATTAGGTTTCGTGTAAATTCGCTAACACCTCTTGTAACGTGTGACTTTGGAGGTATAACGATGGCGAGAATTGTTCGTGTTTTGGGCAAATGAGAATAAACTCGAGTGAATTTTTTTCCAGCCAAGTAGGTATACGAGTATTTTATAGTGAGAGTTTTACATTGTGGAAATCAGGTGGGTGATATGATTGAAAATATAGCCGAATTTTTTTAGATTTTACATATAAAGCTGTTCGTGAGTTTTACTTCAGAAATTACCTAATGATGATTGATGGGCAGAACTCATCCACAATCTACGATGGAAAAAAAAAACAGTAGAAGATCCGAAAACGAGAATTGACAAAATCATAGTCCAACATTGATACATTTTGGACTGGTAATTCACTTAGATTTTTTTAGAGAACTAAACGAACGTTGATTGCTTGACTTTTTATTCACAAGCTCAAAAGAGATACTTAGTATCGAAAAGTAACTAAAAAAGATACAACGGTCAACTGCAATTTATTGCTCAAAAAGGTTCCATATGAAATCCTGAGTCTGTGATTAAAAAGCACCGCCCCTGTACCTACTTTCTAGTTTCTGTATGATGCGAGGGGGGGGGGGGGCTGTAAAGGTTCTGTAGATCTGTACCGAGTCCACTCATGATAATTCAAGAGGAGGGTTATTTACGTATGTGAGCCTGGATGTAGAAACCACCTTTAGGCATCAAAAATTAATTTTTTAAGCTGGCACTGATTTTGAGCTTTTTAGAGGGAGTAAAATCGAGGGAAAACCTCAACTCAAAAACCAATTTTTCACACCTAAGGGTGATTTCTAATTTCTATACCCAGGCTGATATATAAGTAGAAGTTCTCCCAAAAAAGTTTTAAGCCTTCCCCGACATCAAAAAACTGAGCCAAAATTTTCCAAAAAGGGACATTTTAAGTGAAAATGACAAGAAAAGACGAATTTTTCAATCACAACTCCCTCTCAGAATTTTGGTTTTTAAAAATTTGGTAATTTCCAAAAACAATTTGAGATTGCGAATTCGACTAGCCCATCAAATTTTTCAGTAAGGCAATGTTTAATAGGGTGGGCCGAAAAACCAAAAATTTTGATTTTTGAAAAGTTCCCCCCCCCCAAGTTGTTGGCTGGATAGACTAGAAAAATAAAATAAAAAATTTCTAAATCGATTCATATCTTCCGATCGCGCAAGAGCATTCAATTCTTCAAAAATTGTCAAAAATTAAACATTTTCAAAAATTTCAAAAATTTCAAAAAAATCAAAATTCATTAAAATCAATTTTAGAGCTTATTTAGGGCATATTTAAAGCAAAAAGCACACCTTTTTTGACAAAATCCATGATTTATAGTTTTTTAAATTTCTCATACTTCTTCATCTCTGAAAAAAATTGAAAAAAGTTATAAAACACTGATTTTTCCAAAAAAAATTGTGCGTATTGATTGGTCAGTTTGTTAAGTTCTTTCAGGTCCACATTATGTCAGCAATCGTTTGAAATTTTTCCGTTTTTTAAAGTCCAACAAAATGTCATTATCAGTGGTGGATAAAATTTTATCGTCAATTTCATAAATTGCCCCCCCCCTCCCGGCATCTTTACATATTCATGTTAAAAATTCCAAGCCCTCGTTCTCCTGCAGCATCCGAATGCTGAGCCCTTTCTTAACAAAAAACAAGTTTTTCAATTACAAAATATGTATTACAGTTTGATTAATTTGGTTAGATTTAAATAAACTTTGAAATTTTAGCAAATTGATAATGCCGATCTTATAAAACATCAAAAAGTTATAGAAATGTCCTATTATTGTATGATGACATTTTGTCAAACTTGGAAAAACGTCATCATTTTACAAAAAATTCTAACCTAAAGAGTTATCAAATTGAAAAAAAATGATTCAAACGAACTCGCCGACCCAAGCCGACCTCAGCCAACGACTCAAGCTAAACCAATCCTACAAAAATTGTAAGTACCTATCTAAACATAATAAAACAGATGAATTTTTTTTTTGAAAAGTTGAATTTTATCCATAAAATTCTAGCAAGAACATGTTATCGGGCTTGGGATCAATCAATAAAACAAGGGTCGCATTTTGACCTACTTCGAAAACCTCGACCCCCAGTCGACTTTCTTAAAAAAGTAGAAAAGTTACAAAAAAAATGAAAAATTTGGAAAAATATAAGTTTTCAAATTCAGAATAGAATTTTTTAGTTTTATAAACTCATTTGATTTTTTCAGCTTTGAAAAATTTACCTGATTTTTTAGTTTTGAAAAATCTACCTGATTTTTTAGGTTTGAAAAATCTACCTGATTTTTTAGTTTTGAAAAATCTACCTGATTTTTTAGGTTTGAAAAATCTACCTGATTTTTTAGTTTTGAAATTCGTAAGATCTGCTCAAAAATTGCAAAACAAAACTGTGATCAAAAAGTAACTGCTCCCTTCATAAATGCAAAATAAATTGTGATTTTTTAATAAATTTCTGAAAAAATTTGCATCGTAAGTGGGATTATTGGGAAAAAATTGTTGAAAACTTTCAATTTATTGGCTTTCACTTGACCATTTTTAGTTCTTCTCAGCCACTGATTTTCAATTTTTAAATTTCATTGAAAATTCAATAGGTACTACTTGGAATAAAACCGTCAAGAAATCTTTTCGATTATTTGACCTCCTACTCCCCTTCCTCTTCCTCGCCATAAATCCATAAAAATATTTCTTGGCAAAATACGAATACTTACAAAAATTTTTATTTGCAGATTTTTTAAATTAATTTTCTCATTTTCGTGGACAAATCTCTAATGAATTAAAGAAGAAAATATTCTATTTCTATAGAATTTCCTTCGCCCTCTCACCCATATTTTTCGTAATATTTTTGATACGCATTAATCTGTAATTCTAATAAAATGTACCTTCTTAATCAAACTATTTCTTGACTTCTATCTTCTTGTTAGGTTCTTTTTTCTTATCTTTTCAATGTCTCTCTCATTCAGAAAAATAGAATTTTTACTCGCCAAAAATTGCTCTTTTCAAGTTCCAATTCATAAAAATTTCCACTTTAGAGAATTTTTAAACACAATTCGTGATTTTTTCATAGCTCTGATGATCCGCATACCCAGATTTCACATCAATCCATTAAAATGTAATTTTCAAAAAAAAAATTGGAAAAAATTTCAACACTACGCTTCGAATGTTTGCAACATTTCTACAACTTCACTTCCTCTTGCCCCTCGGCACAACTTTACAAATATATTTTATTCCCTGACCGTCTAGTTTTCCCTTAATAACGAACGAAATTCCGCACTTGGATTTTTTTCCAATAACAGGAAGCTCACAAATATCAAAAAGTCTTTGTCGAGAGAGAAAAAGAAGAGAGAAATCGTATTCTTGCCACGCTTTATTTTTCCTCCTCGCCATCATTTCTGGCGAAACAAAAACCCCAATAATGGAGCTAAAAAATACACCCGCATTGTAAACCGAAACCTCTCGAATTAAAACCACAAAAACGTATTTTTTTGGATTTGATTAATTTATATATCCCGAGACGTGGTGCGTACAGTGTTAGTTAAGACGAGTGTTTCATAAGAGAAAAATAACCGTGAGTGTTTTTGAATTGCGACTGTGTAAATATAATCAAGTTGAACGAACTTATTCTTTGTACCGAGTACGCCTGGCTAGGAACAAATTAAAAAGCTACCTTCGTGTTAAACAGCAGTCATTCAAACATTGTAACATTCGTTTGAGAAAAAGAAGAAAAAAAAAGAAAAAAGAAAAACTTCACCTTGTTTTGGCTTTATCTTGTACCTTGTACCAGAATGAGAAAAAACCGTCGGGTATTTTGTCAGCATATTTATCTGGGATTTTTTCAAATTACATTTTACTCTCCGGTCGCGATTTAATAGAACTGGGGGAAAAAAATTGTCTGCTACGATTTCGACGAAATTTATATTCAAGTAGTAAAATTTTCTTAAATCCATTTCCAAATCTGAATCGGACACATGTAAAATTGTTATCTTTTTATATTCAATATCATGTACGAGCGTCAAGTGAAAACACAAAACGCGTATAGAATTCGCAATAGTATGTAAGTTCTACCAAGGGGTAATATATGCTCAATATTATTAACAGCTGACGTTGTTTCTAACCATTACAATGCCGCCCAAAGAGCTTTTCACTTCAGACTATACGTAGTGTATGGTCTATGCGTACGCCATAATAACCGCAAACCATTGCCTATATAACTTTCCGATCCGGATAAACGAAATATTTATTCGAATTAAATAAAGATATTTTTTGCTCTTCCATGATATCGGCTTTTAGTAACAAGCATGAAATGAAACGCAAACGCGCGAACGTGATTAATAATATCCATCGTTTATGCTTCTAAAACCGCAAAACTCATAACTTCATCGTGTTTACAGATGAATGTACTACGGTTTCTCCCTTCCTCCGTTGATGCTTAAAGAAACATGAAAGGGGTGAATGAATTTCCATCAAATGGTTTGAGAAAAACGAGCTCAAAATATATGTAAATGCGGAATCGTATCGAGTTACTGAAACTAAACTTCGCGGAGTAACTTTTTTGGCCGAATGAAAAGATATGGAAAATATGAATATTTGAGAGCTTCTTCTGTTCACTGTACGTGATTAAAAGTTCGAGCTGGATGAATGAAGTGCTTAGAGGTTATTCGTTTTCGTTCGATTAAAAGCAAATTCAGGAAATTCGATTTTTTGGATGTGGAGGAATTCGAGAAATCAGTATAGGATGTGGATGAAGATTGAAAATTAAGTCAGAATGGTCCTTGCATAGAGGAAAATATTGTTCCTGGATAGTGAAGTTCATTATTCACCAATCATGTTTTGAGAGAAAAAAGTTATGGGAGTATGATGCATGGTTTTCAAACTGAAGACAGGGTCAGGGTGTCCACTTTATTTCAGAAATTATTTTCCCTGACTTTTCCAGATTTTCCAGACCAATTTCTCGAATTTTTCCAGGCCTTTTATATATGGTATTCGTAAACGGGGGGGGAGGTAATTTCACGTGATGTTCTTACATCCCAAAATTTTGCATAATATTGATATAGGATGCATGGGGTCGAACGATTTTTTTTTCCAAATCATCAGATACTTTTTACGAGATTTTTAGATGCTCCTCCTTTGACCAAAAAAAACGATTCAAATTCAATTCTGAAAATTTTTGAACTCAGCCAACTCCCTTTCGCCATACAAAAATTTGAAAACTTGAATTTATTACAGAAAAAATTTTAAATAGAAAGGAAAAACTAAGTAAGTAAGTATTTCAAAGCAAAATTAAGTTTTGAAAAATGAAAACAAATTATGCCAGGGTGTCTACCAAATCAAGCAAATGAAAATTCGGATTTTTCCGGTCTGAAAATTCAACCCCCCCCCAAAAAAAAACACGCCTCAAATTTATAAATTCACGCAATCCCATGCAATTTTTCAGTTTGTACCAATAAATAAAAAAATCAATGAGGAGGTAAAATATAAATCATTTTTTGGAGACATATAAACGTGTTGAGTTCGAGCGAAACAGGGGCGAAAATTTTTGCAAAATAAGATTTTCAAAATATAAAAATTCGCCACTTTTTCCTCGTTCGTGTTTTCCAAAACATGGCTAATAATTTCAAATTCTGTTCCATTCCCTCCCCATTTTTTCAACATCGTGGTCAAGGGCATCATGCCATTTCTTTCTCATCACAAATCATTAAAAAGTAAATTTCCAAAAAACTCAAGACTTTGAATAAATTCTGTATAAAGAAAGAATGTAAATTACCCCTAACTTAGCGAGGGGAATTTTTTTTTTGAATATTTCATAATTTAATGGGCAAAGAGATGCATTTTGAATATCAATTATATTGAACCGTAGGTATCTAGCTACCTACGTTACGGTCAACAGAAAATGATGAATAAAAAAATCAGATAAAAGATGTAATAATTCGGCCCGAGCGGAGCGAGAACAAAATTTTCTGGAAAATTTATAATAAAATAAGCATAAAAACACTTTTCTGAATGATTTATCCTTTTTTTGGATTTTCAAAAAATTCCAGAGAAAATTTGATTTTTTCAGACCACCAAAATTCACTGACTTTTCCCAGTTGTCCAGGGTTTCCAGAGAATGGACACCCAGGAAGATGAAGGAGGAAAGCATTTGAGAGAAAAATCTGGAACAAGTCACTCTTTTTTTTTTTTTTCTTTGATGGTTCGGACTACAAGGTTCATTATTTAATCGTAGTGCTACTCGTTATGTGCGAATTTCTCATTTTTTGTACAAGTACTGTTCACCACGTGACAAATCACTCTGTAATTTTTCATGTCATATAATCTATAACAAGTCACAAATCGTTTTTTATACCCAGGGTGTCTACTGTCTACTGGATTGGCCTACGAATTTTCAAGCTTTTTTTCATGACCATTTTTGTTTTTTTCGACCTTCGATTTTTTATGGAAAAAGTTATTATAGCGAGAATCAAAAAAATTCTGAAATGAAAATACTTAAAATAAAATTATGAACAATTCTCAGCAGGGTTCGAATAAAGGAGAAAATTATTGAAAATTCTCCACAATTTTCATAAAAAATCACGACTTTTATGAACAGTAAGCAGACATTAGGGAGATGATTTTCATTTTTTTTTTTCGAAATTTGGAGCCCGGATGGCTAAAAAGTTGTGTTTGGACTTGACAACAACGAGGTGAAAATTTCATTCCCCTCTCCACCGGACCATAAAATTTAATTATGTTCAAAAAATTTTGAAAATTGGAAAAATAATTTTTTCAAAGGTGTAAGTAACTATTGAACTTATCAGACACAAAAGTTCACTCTACCCAATGGTAAATATTAAATTTCAATGCATTTATCAATCACTTTTTCATAAATTGACTCTGTCTGAATGTTTTGGTGTACCTTCGTACCTTCACAGTAGTGTACGTTGCGAATGGTCTATTAATTCCTTATGTAAGATTGCGTAAAATAGGTATTTGTTAAAAAACAGGTTCGTGACTTCGAGCGCGTTTACACCCTTACACAGCGCAGCGTGACTAATCGATAAACACATGTCAAATAATGTTAGCGGTTCTTTTTCGACCGAATATAGGAAGAAAAATCGTCATTTTGAAGGTTTTGGCTAAAATAGGTTGCGAGTTGTTAAATGTTCAATAATTGAATAATTTAATTTATAAACTACTAATAGTTCTATTTCAATTTTTTTTTCATACACTAAATTAAATTAAAACTATAAAGAATTCTTAATATTAGATAATTTATACCTACCTATTTAAAAAATTTGACTGAATATTAATACAAAAAAAAATTCTTTTAAAATAATTATTTATCTTTAATTATTTTTTACTATTTCTATAAAAAATGGAAAAATATTTTCAAAATTTTTGTTTTTTGTTTTACAAACCCGAACCAAATATCGAAATGTTACAGAAATGTCAAATTTATACATCAAAAATATCGTAATTCTCGAGAAAATAAACTGATTAAGTATAGTATTTTAATGAATGAGATTGAGAAAAAACTTACTACGAAGCAGATCCAGAAGACGATTGAATGGGGGGGGGGGGGGGTAAAATGCTATATATCAAAATGTATTTGAAGCTTAGAAAAATTTCTTTTGAAAGGCAAACAATTTTTTTCAACATTTTACAAGCCATTCAGAAAGTATCCTGAAATGATGTTGGGTGTGTAGTACGAATGTATTTCAACTCATTAAAATCATTTATGGCAATTTTCCACGTTTTTTCCTATTTTTAAAAAAAAACACGCATCAAATGCATTTGCCTTCACATTGAAAAAATGGTTTGGTCGGGAGTTATGGGGCGGCTCAATAATATTTGTTTCATTCTTATTTTCAATAGACCCTCTCACCCTCTCGCTTCAAAATTTTCGATATAGGTACTGTATAAATACTAAATTCAAAATTTTAGCGATTTTCACGAATATTCAGAAGTCTCCCAAGAGAAAAACATCGGTGTGTGATGTGTAATGAGGCGGATTGTTATTTTCCCCTTTTTTCGAATGTTCAATGGAGAGGATTTTCACCCTTCTTCACCTTTATGATAGAACCCTTACGCAAGCCCAATCGCCCTTAAAATCGAAATATTTTCAAAAAATTATAAATTCTAAAAATTGAAAAAAAGATGCAGAAGTCTTGCTTTAAAGTAAAAGCTTTTAAGCATGGATATGTTGAACATGCTTTGAAAAATTGATGAAAATTAAATTTTAATAAAAAGGTTAATTTTTATCCAAGTTTATAAAATTCTAGCAAAAAAAGTTCAAAAAAAGTCATCCATCGATTTTTAAAAATTTTTCTAATTTTTCACGTGTCCGACAAAACATCAAAAAGATACAGAAAATGTTAAAATTTACTCTCCATTTTTTTCAAGTCCAATAAAGAGGTCAATATGGATTGGTTCATATTTTTTCAAGTTTACAATTGTCTAACAAAATAGGTATTAAAATGTTGCAGAAAATGTCAACATTTAGTTTCCAACATTCAATAAAGAAAATTTAATCTCAACTTTCGTAGATTGACTTCCAGCACTATAACATAATCACATTGAAATCATTTTTGAAAAAAGTTGGCCAAAATTGATTCTGATATATTTTACCCAAAAATGTCATATTGATGGCCATTTTTCACCTTTAACCCTTTTTTCAGGAATACCTACTTGAAAATGATCACTTTCGTCGTGTTCTTTAAATCGAAAAAAATCGAAAAAAAATTGCGTTGAAAAATGTTTGATGAACTGGTCTTGGTATGGATACTTTTACTTACCCAAAGACATCGACATCCGAAATACCTGGTTACCAATTTTTCGTTCGAGTATCATTTTTAACATTCTCTATTTTCATCAAAAATTCAAAATCTTTGAGCAACCTTTGAATAATTTTTTTTTTGAAGTTTTAATTGGTAAATTGGTACTTTTTTCAATAGAGAGGATTAAAATAGGAAGAGTTCCATTAATTAGGTCGAATTTTTGATTTGGACTGCACTCCAATGAAGGGTGGGGGGGGGGGGGTATGATGGAAAATGAGGAATTTTTCCCAACAATTTTTTTCGATTTTTTTTACGAAATATTGCTTTTTTAAAGACCACTGAAAAATAGGATGGTGATAAAAATGGGTACCAATCTGAAGAACAATGTATAGAAATTTTTTTCCAATTTTTCACAATTTTTTGAACGCAGGTATAGTCAGATTTTAGGGTTTGGCGGAGAGGGGAGCAAGGAGCATTTTTACCACATTGTTTTGAAGTCTATACATAACTTTCTATAACAAATCCTCTTCCAACTTTCGAAAAAAGTTTGAAACGATCACCCTCAGAAGACAGCCTCAAAGGTGGGGCGATTTCCAGCTTTTTGCATCTTTCCTTGAAAACAAATTTCAATTTCAGAGTTGGCTAAAAAATTACTGGAACAAATTTCGTTCAGTTTTTAAATTTCTAAGTCATCTGCAACATTATTTTTCCATCAAAGAATTAGAATTTTTCTTCGGAGCCAGCTTGTGAATTGTTTGTACGTAGAAGCCAAAATCTCTTCAAGTTTTGATGTCAGGTTGGTAGTAAAATAATGAAAGCATTTGTTCAGTTTTATAAATGGTTGAAAACTCGTTTTGATTTTTTTTTTTTCAAGAAAAAGAAACTGGCAGAACTAACCAGCACCCAACTTATTCAATCATAATCGGTCACACCGCACAGTCGGTTCCCTTGATCTTACATTTTTGAAAAAAAATGCCTCATTAAGGTGGTCATTACTTTCCCATAAATCATCATGTGATTTATGTGTTTTAACCGTTATTATCAATTCAATTGTTTTTAAATAGGTAAACACGTATTTTTTCGATGCAACATGGGACATTTAAGTGGACACAAAGTTACAATATGTGATACAAAGGCATCTTAAAACGCTGAATATGTATGAAATATGCAACCAACCGTTTCGAATACGTGGTTATTCAAACTGATGGTCGTCGCAGGTGATGCCATAAATTTTACGTATTATTAACGCAAAATCAAAATTAATTTCGTTTTGTGGAAGATGATCCGCGGGACGAAGAGGAAAAATTATCCTGGATCAGTTTCTAATTTCCTCCTAAGACACATATTTTCAAAACTATTATGATAGAAATTTCAGTTTTTATTTCATTTTCGGTTCATTGTACGTATTGTAATAATACGACGTCTACGTTATATTTATCATTATACTACGAGTACGTATTTTTATTACGAAGAATATGGATGAAGAATGAAGATGCGATTCCCCATGCTTCATCATCTTTTCGCTGATTCATAATATAGGTTTCGTATATTCCTCTGTTTTCGGTGCTGTTGTTTATCTGGTAGAAAATAAAAGCGGTATTTTCATTTTCATGCAACGTAACGCGTAACTACATAAGTCGCCTATATTGAAGCGAAAATTTTCATTTTATAAATAATCTAGAAAAGCGATACGGTGTTGATATGATGTGAAGACGTGGCGTCTTTCAGCAGATGTTTTTCGTAGCAAAGTTTATTCTGTTACTGGAAAAAGTATTTAAATTATGCATCTATTTTAAGCCTTCAGAGGTATAGTTTTAAAGTAAATTTTCTTTTGTGAACTTAATGAATAAAGCTGCTAAGCGTTACGAATTTCGAAATGTATACACACCGTGTTGCGAGTAATAAAAAGAGCAAAATGACGGATACAGTTAAATTCCTGTACAGTTATTGTAGGTATGTTGGTATATTCGTATTTTTTGATTATATGTAAATTAAAAACGAGTAAGAATTTTTTATTCGCGGTTGTCTGGGATTCCTGCGGTGGTGATGTAGTCGAGGTACTTATTTTAATGAAATTGAATTTATTGTATAATGAGGATTAGAGGGAACTTAAACTTAAAACTATGATATGAGATTTAGATTCTCTAAAGGGATTAGAATAATGTTGATTGCGCCAGGAGTTTATAAAGTTGGATGGTTTGATGAAGACGAATACAAAAATAATTACTTATCCGAAGTGTTTTAATAAGGTTTTCATACAAAATAAATTAAAAAAATTGAATGAAAAAAAAGAATATTGAGGGGATGGGCAGAAATAAAACATTTCAAAAATTCAAAATTTTCTACTTTGTTAAAAAAAAAGGCAAAAATTTTGGAAAAACCTTCATTTATAGAGTTTCAACCAGATTTTTATCATCGGCCCTTCGATTTTATTCAAAAATTTTGGGTAGGCTGTTGTCACCTTACAATCTGAAAAATCACAAAATTTCCTCTGCAACAAAAATAGGAGACCAAGAAGCTTTTTTTTCCATTTTTTGCTGTTACCTAAGAAGAAGAGGTAACACAACTTTGGAGTCGTAATGAAAAGATTTTGAATAAAAATTTAATCACTGGATCCTTCATTTTTTCATCATTTTAAAACATTTCAAAGGACAAAAAACTAAGCAAAAACGAATTAAAAATTATTTAAAATTTTATAATCAAAATACATTCAAAGTATTTTATGTACCTACTGACTTATGATATCCAGTTATCCACATTCGATAAAAATTCGAAATTAATTGATTCACATCTTCCCTTTCCCTATAGAAATAATTAAATTTTTGATTTATGTGAATATGAGGCAATATTTTTGGAAGGGGTGGGGTGAGGGGGGTAAAAATTTTTGGAGAGGAGTTTTTATATCAGGGTAAGATTTAGGACAACTTTCGATCAAATTTGAATCATTGGCCATTCTGACAATCTTACCAGGAAAGACCATTTTCACAAGAGACAATAACTGAAGAATTCAGATATCTATGAAAATTGCACTTTATTTTTTAATTTGATGGAACAAGGTTGATGCCGGTGACCGGAATTTTTCCTGGAGGGGGATTTAGATTAGACTCAGAATTTTTTAGGCTGAATTTTTTTTTGCATTTCCTCATTGAGAAGGAAAAATTTGTACGTAGCAATAACGCCACAGTCAAAAACAAAAGGAAAACGAAGTTTGTCCGATAAAAAATTGAAAAATGATATTGAAAAAATATCCCAGATCACAGAGATATTTCACAGAAATGATAACAAAAATAACGCTGCGGTGAAGCGAGAGCAAATTTTTTTAGAAAAATTGTATTGAAAATCAAAATGAGCTATTTTTTTCAACTTCGGCCATTTGGAAAGGGGATTAAGAACGGAAATTACGCTATTTTTGAGAATCAGAAAAAAAACTGAAAACCAAAAATAAAAAGCTTGGCCAACTTTTAGCCTCCAAAAATCCTTTTAAAAGCATTATTTTAGATCGGTCCAGTAGTTTTCAAATCTTTAGATACTTACTAATAATGTCTTGAAAATGATGATGAATTCCGTTTTTCCGAGTAAATTATCTCCTACCCGTTGCAAAATAGGGAAAAAATTGTAAGACAAAAAATGATGGATTTTTAATCCTCTACAACTTTTGTTTCAAACGTTTTTTCGTATCTTCACTTCTGATAAATTTTTTCACCCGGGTGTCCCAAAAAAAATCGATTCACGTAAGAAATGAAGATACGAAAAATAGTTTGAAACAAAAGTTGTAAAGGATTGAAAATACGTCATTTTCTATTCTAAAATTTTTTTTCTATTTCGGAGTGGAAGGAAGATGATTCACTTCGGAAGAAAGAAATTTATAAGCTTCTATATACATAGGAGGGGTGGACAGGATTTTGAATCCTTCTGAAATTGAAATCCAAGAAATCTCAAAAATACAGATTTCGTATTTGAAAACACTCTCATAACGGATTTTGAATTTCGAATTTGAAATCCATTTTTGCAACGATTTCAGATTTTGGGGTTGAAATTCTATTTTTTCAAAATCCTTCATTTTAAAATCAAAAATTTTCGTGGGTGTCCGAAAAATTCTAGCCCCCTTCCCTCCTAGTTTTACCAGTTTATAGGCAGAACGAGAAACAATATTTTTTATTGTTTTGCGTTACCCTTTTTTTTTCGTCATCTTTAACTAGATTTTGGATTTTGAATTTTAAATTCTATTTAACGGATGATTTTGAATTTTGAATTTGAAATCCATGTTTTCAGTGGATTTCGGATTTGAAATTCTTTTGTCCCAGATTTTGCCCAACCCTGGCTTCTAGTCTTAATTTATCATCACACTTCTCTGCATTAAATTAATTTTTTTTGGTACAACGACACCTAAATCTCTTCCTCCTCATACGAGTAATTTCTTTGAATTTTCTTTTCCAGCTGCACTTATGAGACGGAAGACCTTCATAAAAGTTGAAAAAATCCTAAGGAAAACTAAAGGAACCACAATTCGAAAATTTCCCCTCTAAAAAAAAATGAATCCAAGTCTTATTCATGTCAAGTACATAATTGAGCTTACTCTCCCAGCAACATCTTCGTTTCGAATCATTTACAACCGACAATAGAACTTCGTACACCACGTATCACCCCACAGCATCGAAAAACCTTGGAAAATAGACCCAAAATAGAAACTTTCTCAACTTCCGACAAGAAATTCGCGACAAACAAAAAGAGTACATAAATTAAAGAAATATGCCCTATATGTCAATTATAGGCCGGAGAAGAAGATGTTGCCTACTCTGTTGATATCTGTCAAGAGACCATGAAAGTTTTCGACTGTTGATGGCTCGATGGTTGCCAGTATAGGATATTGTATTATTTATCAACAATTATTCGCGAGAAGAATTTCCCTGATGTACATCATCCATATCCATGCGGCGGTATATCATCTGCGATGTAATTTTAGGACACGTCGCCGTCGCGAGTATTAAAATTCTACCGTACCGAAAGTGACGCGACGCATACGTCATCGTAAATAAGAACACGGGGTATAAATAAAATAGGGATTTTCGCTAATAATAATAGTTTCGTTAATTTTTAATAACAACAGATGTTGACGTTGACATTTGGTTTACCCATGGTACCTTCGATAGGTACGGTAAGGGTACCAGAAATGCCAAACAATGCATCACAATGTAGAAATTATTCAAACACAGCAACACCATGTTCATCAGGTGAACAAATATAATTTAATTTTTAAATGATCTGGAACTGGAGGGTTTGAAAATGGAAGACAATAGCGGAGTTTGAAGGTGTAATATGTAATATATCTTACTCAGAGGCGTAGCGAATGGAAGTTGGGGGAGTCCCCTCCCCCGATCCAATGCTAGTAGAAAAAGTTGTCAAAATCGTCTAAAATGAGAAAAGTTGGTAAATTTGACCATAAAGAGAAACATTTTGAGGAAAACCGTCAGAAATCACAATCTAACTCTGAAATTACCTTCCAATTCTAATTTTTTCAAAAACGTTGCCCTCGCTGCGCTCGTTTTTATTACATTTTATCTAAATCCTAAAAAAGTTGATTTTTCGTATTTTTCCTCAAAATTATTTCAACTAATTTTATTATATATTTTTTTCTTATATTCGATGTTTGAAAATCAAATTTATACCATATTTCTCCTTCAAAGTGGCCAATTTTTTATTTAAATTTATTAATCTAAAAAATATTTATCTATAACGCCTTCAACTTGAGCATTTTCGCCCTCGCTTCGCTCGGCCTAAATTCATTTCTTTCAGATGCACATTGTGACTACAAAATTTTTAAATTTTAAATTATAATTTTTTTTGAAATTTTCCACCTTTACTTCGTTTAGGACAAAACTACAATTTGATAGGCTTTTCCAACGACACTATATTGAAATTACGCAGGGAAAAGCAATGAATTGAATGAGAGGGAGAAGTGGACAAAAAATTTAGTTCAGTCTGTAAATTTGTACCGTCCATCCCCGCCTCCAAAAAAGTCTGTTTCATTCCCGAATAAATTGATTTTCAAAATTTATCAAAAATCGAGCCGCAAATTTTGAGATTTTGCCCCCCTCAATTCAATATTCAGACTTCGGTACGTTGCGTCGTCGTCATGTCGTCACTGCACACTTCGATACACCATTTTACAGGCATCATAGCGAAATTTTTGAAGAAAAAAGTAACTTTTTTTGACCAATAAGTGACCAAAACATGACCAAAAATTCAATTTTTTTCGGGGGAGGGAATTTTTTTACAGTTTTCCGGGGAGGGGGATGTTTTGTAGTTTTCTGCAAACATTTCAAAGATAAATCAACTGAAAAGACGCGAATAATTTCATTTATTAAATTCCTTTGTCAAAACAACAAACAAACTAGCAAAAATCTATTTTTTAATTTTTTTCTTAAAGAATTTCGAAAAATAGCAATTTTTAAGAGAAAATTTGAATTTTTGCCTGGAAGTGCAAAGAAAAGGTGACTTTTGAGGGGGAAAAAATAACCAAAGTGACTGAAGTCGATAAAAGTAACAAACACCCTAAAAAAGTAACCCGCTATGATGCCTGCATTTTATGAAACCAAAATTTCACTTCAAATTCATTTCATCCATAAGCGCGCCCAAGGGAGGGGACTCATTGGGTTTGAACCCTCCCTCCAAGCTCGGAAAGGAGATTTTTTATTACAAAAATGCGAAAAAGTGCATTCTTTGCTATTCAAAGATAATTTTTCAAAAAATTGTCGACTTAGTCTTGAATTAAGTCATAAACATAAATAACTCCTCTAAATCTATTAAATTCTGCCTTTGAGAATCAGTGAAACGATTTTCATTGAAAATTAATGATTTTTCACTGATCTTTCAGTCAAAAATCACTGATTTCTCAATCAATTCCAATTTGTCAGGAAAAATCAATAATTTTGACTTGACTGAAAGATCAGCGAAAAATCACTAATTTTCAGTTAAATTTATTTCACTGATTCAAGCAGGTTAATTTTACTAATTCAGATTTCAGAAGTGTATCATGATAGTTTGTTCCAAAAAATTCCGCAATTTTTCAATCCCCCCCCCCAAATCTGTTTATGTCCCCCACTCATTTTTACTTGAATTCTCATCCCCTCTTTTAAATTACTTCTAGACGCCCTTATTAAAGTTGGCAAATTTCCGTTTCAAAGTTGGAAAAATAGAGATCGTCAGACAGCCCCCCCCCCCCCTAGAAAAAATACTTCGCTACGCCACTGATCTTACTCATACGAATGAAATTAAAATACAGGAGACTAGATACCTCAGTAGATTTTTTATCAACTCGTTACATTCGGTTTTTCCGCATTCTAATAATTTTAAAACACTGTAGAGTTAGATACTTTTATTCTAGATAAATTTTCATTTTACTCGATATAAATATTATTTCCTTGCAGCGTATGAATAAGTTGGAAGAAAGAAGGAAAAAAGCTAGAACGGATTTTTAAAACGTGCCGTATGATAAAATGATTTACTTTTCATTATTTTAACCGCAAGTTTTTCGAAAAGGAAGAAGAGAAAAAGTTACATGTAGATTTCTCGGAAGAAGCGGCGATATAAATTGAATTTTTCTTACTCTCGGTGTAAATCCGCGTTCCTCACACGAGTATTCGGTCAAAATAAGATTTCCACCATTGTGAAAAATTTGCCTCGAGTTTCAATAGTAAAACGTACAAATACAGCGTAGAAAAGCTGCAGGAAGTTTTGCAAGGCGAATACCTATCGCTAATGTTTTACCTTTTTCTAGACCGGTGTTTTTTGCTTGTTTCCGCCTTTTTCAAACCTGCTAAGTATTTAAGAGTGTATTATGTGATGGTTTGCAATTTGTGAGAAATTTTGGTCGGGTGAGGTGATAAATAGAAGCAGTGGTGGGCGAATTGGAAATTAAGAGGGGGAGATGATGTTGCGGTGGCATAGCGAGCTAAATTTTTTACTCGAGTTATTCGACTCTTTCCGATAGATTAGTGCACGTTCGATAGTTCGCCAGTGTTCGTTTTACGCACGTATAAGTTTTTCTTTTAGGCAGTGTTTATGTGGAGTTGGGTATTCCTTGTTTATGGCACGTACATACCTTAAATGCGGAATTTTCACCGAGGAAGGAGGGATATTGGAGAGCGGAAATTTCTCGAGTTTGATTTATTGGAACATGTGTAATAGGGTGGGCCGAAAAACAATTTTTTTTCATTTTTGAGTGGTAAAGCCAAGCAAAAGACGGGGGCTGGAAAAATTGTTTGAACCGAATTCGAGAAAAACCCCTTGATCTTCAAACCTGAAAAAAAAATTCAAAAAACGTCGAAGTCATACCCTAGAATTATTTTTTGACACAAGTAATCCCTATTTCAACACCACCATGCTAATGCCACCGAAAAAGAGAGACATTGATCTCTGTATTCGGAACGTCAATTTAGTATTTGGGGATCTCGAACGGGTCAAAAAGTTTTCTTAATCAGTTGGAGGCGGGAAGAAAGTAAAAAAAGTTGTTTTGAAAATTCTATCCAAGACAGGAAGATGAATGGTGAAAAAAGAGAATTCAGTATTTTTTGAAGAGTCGATCAAGGCCCACGAAACATCAAATTTCTTAAAAAATTATAGGTAGGTACCTGCCTAAAATTTTTAATTTACGCCAAAAACGGAAAACTTCTTTAGAAACTTGACAAATGTCTCATAAAAAATTGATTATTTTTCGAAAAAGTGAAGTACACTTCCAACAAAACTAAAGAAAGAATTTATTTTAAAAATCAGAACATTTTGGAAAAAAGCAATCAGCATTATTACAGTTTTACAATATTTTCAACTTGTTGAAGGCATTGTCTGAAGATCTATCGAATAATGTTCAGCCAAATAAAATGTCAGTGGACTTGAGATCTCATTAGAATTAAATAACTGTACCATACTAAAATCATACTTCGAAAATTGAAATTTTCTCACAAAGTGAATTTTCAACCATTTTAGAAATTTCATTCTCTATTTTTGCTCAAAAATCCGAACGAAAGTGAAGACTCGATTAAAAATTTGATTTTGTCAGTCACAGAACTCATTTAGATCGATGTTTTTCATAACCTTGGTATTTGAAAAATTGGTAAATTTCAAGTCACACTCCAATGAAAAAAATTTAATTTAGGAACGCATTTTTTCTAAATTTATGAAATTTAGAATTTTATCAACTCAAACATTACACCTCTACTTATTTTCTGAATTTTTTCCAAAGAAATCAAAAATTGACACCTCCATTTTTGTTCAAAAATCCGAGCAAAAGCAAAAGTGAAAATTGCCTCGATAAATTTTCGGAATCAAAATTCAAATTTTGTCAATTGAAGAACAATTTACCACTTGTCTTCAACTCTAGATTGATCTTTTTAAATTTTTCCCCCATTTCCTAAAAATCTCAAAATTCCTGGGTCAAAGAACTCGGAAAAATGTAAGATTTTGAAGGGTACATTTTTCATATATTTTTTTTAAATTACAGACGGTCACTTTGTATTTCGATTCAATTGAAAAATTCGTTTAAAAAATTCCCTAACCATCTCATAATTACTCGATAACCATATTTAAAATCATAGGTTTTTCATTTTGGTACAATTTTCTTCGACTTTAACTTTTCATTACTGTATCCAATTTACCCCGAATTTCGTTGTTCTGTTCCATTCCATTCAGGAACAAATTTTTAAAATGAATGAATCGTTCTGGTGCTTTGTTCAGGCGAACATGAATTTTTTTGTTCTGCTCTTGTTTCGTTCAAGTTAATTTGTTCTGTTTCAGTTTTTAGTTTCCAGGTATCAGATATCGAGATATCGAGGTTTCAGGTTTCAGTTCCAGACCAAATTCCATTGGTAAGTTTCGAATTTCAGCTCTGGATCAGATTCGTCATCCCGCTGGGGCCCTTCATTAGAGCTGTTTGACCGAGAAAAAGTAATTTTGAAACGAAAAAAGTATCTCTTACAAAGGAGGTATCTCAACTCAAAGTAAAATTTTGAGCCCGAACAAAAAAACAAAAATACATCATAACAGGACCACATATCCAAAATTTCAAGTGCTGAAGTTCATTTCTCGATTTTTGGCGAATTTTTGAAATTTCAAAATTACCTCCGTCCTGCGAAATATGAAAATTTGATCTAATGAACGAAAAAACCTGAAATTTAGTATTTACCCTATTTTCGACCTTTCGAGACGTTTCGAAGCCACCAGAAAATTTTGGAATTTCCCAGCGCTGGAGAAAAGCCCATAGAAATGGTCTATATGAACATCAGCGCCTTTAATCGTGGATTATTCATATAGGTGACCTATTTGATCGATTGAAACACAATTTTCCAAAATTCGCAACTTCGAGTTCAAATTTATATTTTTTGGCTGACAATTTTACTGGAAAAAATTAATTTTCTGCCAAAAAATATATTAAAAACACCAAGTTGCGAATTTCAGAAAAATTTGTTTTAATCGATCAAATGGGTCACCAATACGGATAATCCGCGATTATAGGTGCCAAAGTGCACATTGACCATTTTTATGGGCTTTTCTCCAGCGCTGGAAAATTTCAAAATTTTCTGATTGCTCCGAAACGTTTCGAAACCGCTTCCATTCGATTCGGGAGATCAAAAATAGGGTTTAAACTTTTTAACTCAATGTATGCGCATTAGGCGAATTTTTAAATTTTTTCCAAAAAAATTTCTTGCCCAAAACTGCGAATTTGAACTCAAAGTTACGAATTTTGGAAAATTGTGTTTCAATCGATCAAATAGGTCACCCTGAAGTGCGTATGGGTCATTTTTATGGACTTTTCTCCAGTGCTGGAAAATTTCAAAATTTTCTGATGGCTGCAAAACGTCTCGAAACTGCTTCCAATCGATTTGGGAGGTCAAAAATCGGGTATATTCCAAATTTCAGCTTTTTTCGTTCATTAGATCAAATTTTCATAATTCGCAGGGCCGAGGTCATTTTGAAATTTCAAAAATTCGCCAAAAATCGAGAAATGAACTTCAGCACCTGAAATTTCGGATACGGGGTCCTGTAAAGATGTATTTTCGTTTTTTTTTTTGTTTGGGCTCAAAATTTTACTTAGAGTTGGGATACCTCCCTTATTAATAACTTTTTGACAAAAAAAATAACTAAAGTAACCAAGTTTGAAAAAAGTGACAAAGTTATTTAAAAAGTAATCTCTATCCGATACCGGTTCTTTTCAACATTTCCTCCAACCCCCTTGAAATCCTGCATTACCATATTTCATATTTCAAAATACATACGAACCACCTCTTTTATCCAAAAGATATACACATCATAAGGCATCACCTGCCACATATCAAATCGAAAATCACGAATAAGCATTACAAAAACTCGACCCAACGTCGACTTTTCCTCCAAGCCGTCATTTTTCTCCAGCACCATCACGTACCCGTGGCCAGCATCAAGCTGGGACATCGAGTGGAGCTCGGGCGCGGGCCGAATCAACAATCCGCTAATTCAAACGGACCCAGTTTGGATTATCAATTACGCGGGTAAACGAACAAGTAAACAAGCCATAAACAAAGCCCCAAGAACTTACCGTCGCGCAATAAAGAGGACAGATAAACAAAGGACGTAAACTTTCGTCTAACAACTTAAAACCGGCGGGAAAAAAATATCCTCTGAATAACTAATGTTTTGGCGAGCTCTCTCTTCGGCCCGACTCGCCATCATGTTTTTCATAAATCTGGGCGAATAAATTACGCCGCGCCGGCAACCCGGAGTAAGGCAACCTACCATGCTCGAAATGCTTTTAATATTGCTGGTCGACGAGAGGCGGAGACGGTGAAATTTTTCCCATTTGGGGGTTTTTCTCGACGTCGTTATACAATAAAACAATTAAAAATAACTTTTCCTATAGCGAGTCGAACTGCGAGTATGGGAAATACGAAATGCAAGGAACTAGCCGCACATATCGTATTCTAGAAAAAAATTTTCTTTCGGGTTTATATAGTTGGCTTATGCAATTCCCTAATCGCTACGACCGACCATTAAGAGCATAAAAGCTTTAAGCCGCATTCTGGATCAAACTTTTACAATATTTTTCCAAGCTGCGGAGATAAAAGCCGAATACGTGGGATATTCTAAATAGCATGGTGTATCCAAATGCCGATTCGATGGCCCGGCCTGGCGAACAATTATAAACGAAGCCGAAGCCGAACAATTCTCAATAGTACACCCCGTATATTGTGCATGCCACAGACAGCATTTCTTTTCAGATGTTTTATAAAATGATTGAAAGATTGGAACGAAGCGAGCCGAGGCGTCTAAAAAACCTTTCGATATTTTATTGAAATACGCTCAGCGGGGCACATTTATCATCTTTTCATTTAATTTGAAATACTGAGACGGCTCTGTAGATATTTATATCGTAAACATATCTATCGCTTTAGCGTATTTCTTTTATTTATAATTGCTTTTGATTTTTACCCTTCGGTTCGACTTGCAGCCGGAGACAAATTACACTCCGGAGTATTTTTAAAGACGCGGTGGATTTTTTCACACGAAGAAGGGAAAATAAGCGAGAATGGAAGGAGCTGTAAATTCGGCGAATTTAATACCTCGTGTATCGAAAAATATCAGTTTTTTAGTCAGGTCTCAATCGTACAAAAAAAAGGCTTCGGCGCAATGTTCCTGTTAAAATTGATTTCATGATTGATTCTTGTTCAGGATACTAAAACGAAGAAATTAGGCCTTTTTCCTCCTCCTTTCCCCAGGGTCCACCCGCAACATTTCAAACGTGGGTATCGCCTTATCTATGGATTGAAATGAAAAAATCTTCAAACAAAAGTTGTTCCTCAGCACCTAATGTATATTTTCATTTCTTATCAAAATCTATTTTGGAGCAACTCCTGTCCCCCAAATTTGGAAATGAAACATGTTTTTAGAAAACTTCAAAATCACATTTTCTTCATTTTCAACGGAAAGTTTCAAAGATACGGCAAAATTTGTAATCACCAAAAGTATTCAGAATTGAATTTCCTTTCTAATGAGCTTTTTCATGACCACTTTCACCAACTTTTCTCCACAGAGTGGACCTCTCCCCTTCCCCCTTATCTCAAAAGTTGAACTCACGAAAAAAAATTGAACGAGTTTTGTTCTTCGATACCTAATATCGTAATAAAGGTGTAATTGGATGGTCGCTAGGTTGTGCCATGTTGAAAAAAAAGTACATACTTCCAGGCATCATAGCGAAATTCCGAAGAAAAAATGTGACTTTTAGTGACCTTTTTTGAGGAAAAAGTGACCAAAAAATGACCAAAAAGTAACCAAAAGTAACCAAAAATTCGATTTTTTCGGGGGAATTTTTTTACAGTTAAAAGAGGGCTGAGAATTCCAGAAAAAATGAGGAGAGGGGGTCAAAATTCAATGAAAAAATCAGGTAATCTAAAAATCTAATTTTTTAGTGGCACTTTAGGAGGCAGATATACATAATTAATTTAATTTAACAGATTTGAGCAAAGAAAAATTGAAAAATGAGATTTTTGGAACAAACAATTAATATATGACCTATTTCTCCTCTTTAAATCTAAATCAGTCAATTTTCGTAAAACTGTGTCTTTTTGAATCAGTGAAATGAATTTATTTGAAAATCTGTGATATTTCAATTGTTTGATTGATTTATTTTAGTCAAAAATATTGATTCATTCTGTCAAATGGGGAATTGATTAAAAAATCAATTACTTTACTGATTTAGAAAACAGAATTTTTACAAATTTAGAAATATAATTATTGAAATACTGCCCGAGCGAAGCGAGGGTAAATTTTTTTTGAAAAATCATTATCAACTTTTAATTTTTTTCTTGAAGAATTTTTAAAAATAGGTAGCAATTTTTACGTAAAAATTTGAATTTTTCCTTGAAAATACGAAAAAAGTGACTTTGAGAGGAAAAAAGTGACTTTTAGTGACCTTTGGAGAAAAACAGTGACTTTTAATGACCAACACCCTAAAAAAGTGACCTGCTATGATGCCTGTTTCGCATCACTGGACTATAAAAACAAAAACAGGTTTTGGGTAGGGGCGAACCCTGGAGGTGAGGAGTGGGGGTCCTGCGATGATTTTTTTAGATGTGGAATTTTATCCTAAATAGTTTTTGTTATTACACATTTTGCGCTATCTTTGATATTTTTTATAATAAATGAGAATAACTTGATTTCGAGTAAATCTGTAAGTACATTTTTGAAATTTGGGACGCAAGGGTGGCTCCAAAACGAATTTTTGTAATAACTAAAAATATAGAGAAGCTTTCAAGGAAGAACTTTTACTTGAATTTTTTTTCGTAGAACGAATAGAAAAGGAGATACGCGCATTTTTAATAAAAGGAGGTGAGCCCTCGAAAGGGGAGGGGCCGGAAAAAATGGCACCCAAGCTTATTTTTTTCTAAATACATTCTTGATTAAGAATCAATCGCCAAATTACTATTTACATTTGGTGCGAGAGGAAGCATTTTTTTGACATAATCCGACTATACTTTCAATCAATCAATCAATCAATCAATCAATCAATCAAAATATAATTTTATTTTTTCAGATTTAAAATTATTAGGACAAAGTTTTTCCCGTTACAAAATATTTGATTTGTCTGAGATAGAAAAGTTTATACCATAATTTTGAAGAAGAATTATGTAAATTCACTGAACCCGAGAGAAGCGAGGACGAAAATTTTTTTAAATAGGGCATCCAGAATCTAAAATTTCTTCATTGAGTAAAATTCGTGTTTTATGTGTTGACTTCCAAAAAAGCAATACCTATGGACTCATCTCCTGATCTTCCAAAAAAAATTGAAACATTTCTGAAAATCCCAATCGAGATCGTTACGGAGTCCTTGTCCTTTGATAAATGAGAAGGGCAATTTTTTCACTAAAAATATTACTTGTCTAGGCTGGAAAGGAAGAAGGTTCATACCATCATTTTGAGAATAAAATTGTGAAAATTTACTGAGCACAAGCGAAGCGATGGCGAAATTTTTGAAGAAAAAGGCATTCAAAAGCTAAAATTTCTCCATTGATTAATCAATGTTTTAATAGTAAAAGGGGGGCCAAATCTTCAACCTCTATGTCTTATATAAATTCTAGACCTTATATGCCCGAGCAAAGCGAGAGCCAAGATCAAGATTAGAAAAATAGGTGATTTTCAAAAAAAAGAAAGAGAGAGCCCCAAAAGAAATATTGACTGAAATTTTTTTTCACTTTTAAAAAAGAATTATTTATTGAGGGTTCCTAAATGGATTTTTTTTTTGATTTTTGAAAAAAAAGCTTGACCTTTTGAGTAAATTAGAGTAAACTAGCCAAAAAGCTTGACTTTTCAGAACCCGCATGACCTTTTTGAAACAGCTCGACTTATAAGGACCATCTTGACTTAACAGGATCGTTAGACATCCTCACTTTTGGTGATTATAAATTTTTCCGTATCTCCGAAACTTTTCGTTTAATTTGAAGAAAACGTGATTTTGAAGATTTTTCAAAACATATGAGCCTGGATAGAGAAACCACCCTTAGGTGTAAAAAATTGATTTTTGAGTTGACACTGATTTTGGGCGTTTCAGAAGGTATAGAATCAAAGGAGAACCTCCACTCAAAAACCAATTTTTTACACCTAAGATTGGTTTCTACATATATCCAAGATTTGCTCCAAAATTGGTTTTTATGAGAAACTTTTTTTGAAAATCTTTTCATTACGACCCATAGATAAGGCGATACACACGTTTGAAATGTTGTGGGGGTGGAGCCTGGGGAAAGGGGGAAGAGAAAAGGGCATTACGGGCTAAATTTCTTTTTTTTAGTGTCCAGAACTGGAATCAGTCATAAAATCAATTTTAACAGGAGTAGCGCGCGGATGTGCGATTGAGATCTGACTATTAACGTATTTCTTTTTATTTATAATTGCTTTTGATTTTTACCCTTCGGTTCGACTTGCACCCGGAGACAAATTACACTCCGGAGTATTTTTAACGACACGGCGGATTTTTTCACACGAAAAAGGGAAAATAAGCGAAAATGGAAGGAGCTGTAAATTCGGCGAATTTAATACCTCGTGTATCGAAAAATATAGTTTTTTGAAAACTTTCCGGATATAAATATTACTGGGGCAATTTATAGAATTTATTTCGCTGCCGGTATCAACAATAAAAAACTCGATGCTGGAATAATCGAATTAAACGTTTAAATTTTCTTATTATAAACGAGTAATTTCTCAATAGCGCGAGTATCCGGCTAATTACACGGCAAAAACTTGGATAATTTAAATACTCGGTTGTAAGATATACTTTATTAATTAAAAATTTCGAAAAGAAAATCGAAAGGGTGGGGGAAAAGGGACAATCCCACGAGTTTCCAATATCGGTGTAAATTATTACAATGATAGCTATTCGTTTGTTAGCATTTGGTAACATGCTCTCTGAAGGGAGTTGCTGGTCCGGTAGCAAAATATCCATTAGCATTCTGGAGATCAAATGGAAATTTCGCTGGCTGCGGGTATCTCGACAAGAGTATACGAGTTAATTTTATCAGGTAGTTTTGGCTCCTTGGCGACTGTTGCCTCTTATCGACCTAATTTCGTTTTTACATTAAATTCGACTCGAGAGTCGTGACATTGCGATGTCGAATAACCTTTGGTTTCCGGTGCTGAGAATAAGTAGAGGCAATTGAGAAAATGAAATTTTGGAGAATTTGGTTGCCAGATGAAAACGAAGGAGGGGATGAGATTGAATTGAATAATAAATAAATCGCGGGTGTTTGATGCATTCGGTTATTTTATAGGGGTTTATTATCGAGGATTATTTTATTTTAGAAGAAATTAAATTAGAGTTTGGGGTAAAAACAAAACGAAAAAATTAAATTGGCGAGAATTCGCGGAGATGAATAAAAACACGAATTTATTCCGGAATGCAAATGTACCATTCGTATGAAAATTACACTCGTAATACTCGTAGTTATCTACAAAGACGAACTGTTCGTAAAAAAATTGTAAATTTTGAAAAAATCGTAAAAATTTTGAAAAAATTTAAATTCAAGGAATGCTCTGGCTGGGAGTGGAATAAGAGGGTAATTTCGTTTATTCGAAGAGAGCGAATTTGAGCGAAATTTTACGTTATCGTTTTTTCGCATCTGAAAATATACCTACCTAAAATTAAGAATACGTGCTCAACGGCTCAACTATGTGATTCGTTTTTTTTAAAACCAAAACATCGGTAAAAAAAGAAATTAAATTATAATGGGTTTTATATGGGCATTGGGTTGTTGTATGTTTTGTCTGATTTCTAGGGTTATGAAGTTATGATGTTCATTCCTTCCCCTTTCCATTCCATTAATTTATTTGCTTTAAGTTTTACCTACATCTAAATTGATCTCAATTTCCAAAGAATTATTGGCCAAGTCAGTGGCGTCTTCAGAATCGAAAATTGGGGGGCACAAAAGGGGTCGTGTGATGGACAACTTTTTTTTGCTTTTTCGAAGTGGAAAAGGGGGACTCCTGGTAAAAATGTCATATTTAGTTGCGCTGGAAGCTTTTTTTGAGAGAATACAAAAAGGGTATGAAGACTATTGAAATAGTTACCAGAAGGATTTCAAAGAGGAGGGAATATGAAAATCAATTTTTGTGATAATTTCTGGTCCAACTTTTACTGTATGCATAAAATACGCTTTCTTTTTGAAATTCGGAAAGCTCTGAAAAGTTCTCCTCTCTCATTGTGGGCATTTCGGAAAGACCTCTTTTCTCAAAAATTTTTCTCAGGTGAGCCTGAAAATAATTTCCGATCCAATTTCTACGCTATTCACACACTTCCGTTCTACTGTATGCAAAATATAACTGCCCAAAAAAGTTCATTTTCCTCTTGTGTTACATTGGTATAATTCTGTTTTCTCAAAAAAGTTGAACTTGTCAAGTTTGAAATAAAAATGTAATTCATTTGTTGTGATATTTACACGTCTATCTGCCACGGTATGCAAATGATTATTCTAAAATGTTAAAAGCGCCAATAACCTCATTTTCTCTTCTCTAGGTGTACAAATATACTTTCTGTTCCCTAGGGACGGAAAAAATCTTGTTTTCCTACATAGTTGAGCTTGCCTTGTTTACAACTAAATTCTATTTAGGTTTTGGTGCTCTTCACGTGTTTATCTACTACTGTATGCATCCAAATGTATATGGCGAGCAGAATCTTCAAAAAGTTCATTTTCCCTCCCTAGTGATGTAAAAAAATTGTTTTCTCAAAAAAATTCTAATCGCAGAGTCTCAAATGGCATTCTAATGAAATTTTTCTTTTACCTATGTCACCATCTCTTACTGTATGCATTTTATTGTTTTTAGGAAGTGAAAACTGTAATAGTTCATTTTTGGCTTCTATATTATAATAAGAGAAAAATTGTTTTCTCAAATAATTTTTACTATTTGAGACGCAGCCAGGGATACCCGACCATATGTCGGAAAAGTAAATTTCGAGAAAAACGCAAATTAAGAAAAAATGACCAAAAATATGGGAATTTTTTTTTTATCAATTTGTATACTATGAACCCTCTACTTTCATATGAGAATAGGTTCAGGTCCCAAAAGTGTCATCTTCTTGGTTAAAAAACGAATTTTGCTGAAGGCCTCTGAGAAATTGAAACCATACCATATGTCGGAATTTTATAAAAATATGTTAAAATTTACAACTTTCATTATTATTGAAACGTAGTGGTGTTCAACAAATATCCGGATATCCAAATACCAAATACTATTTGGATTATCCGGATATCACCAGGGATGGAAAACCTTTATAAAAAAATAAAAGGTTTTCGGTTTGGGTAAAGGTTTTCGTGAAAAAATAAAGGTCAAGGGTTCTAAGGTTTTTCAATTTTTAGAATAAAGGTTAGGGGTTCTTGATTACTGGTTGCCCGGAAGGTAAGGGTTCCGGGTTAAGGTTCCGGTTAGGGTTTTGGGGTTTTTTAAAAAAAAATTCTCATTTGATTAGGGTCATTCAGGCAAAAAATTTTATTGTTATGATGTAAAAAACGTCAGAAAATCCAATAAAATTGATCCCAGGTCTTGAAAATCATTTCTTAGGAAGATATGGACGTTTGAAGTTGAATGATCAATATTCAATTGTTCACTGTTCATTATTATATTCCTACCTATGTCATAAAACTTACAAAATATTCCTAAAAATCAATTTCAAAAAAAAAAAGTTAGTTTCAGTATCACAAAAATCTGAACTGCTTGCAGAAAAAAACAAAAAAAAAACTGAAAAATTGAAACCTCAAAACCCAAAACCCGTAACCCAAAACCCAAACAAATTTTTAGGGTTAAGGGTTTTAGGTTATTCATTTCCAAATTCATTTAGGTTATGGGTTAGGGGTTTTTTCGCTAGTTTTTATAAGGGTTAAGGGTTCTAGTTATTTTTCAAAGCAAAAATAAAGGTTTTTTAGGGGTTAAGATTCCAGAACCGGTTCCGGTTCCGGTTCCGGTTTCCATCCCTGGATATCACACGGAAATTGCCGAACAGCTCCGAAAACATCCCGAAAACGGTTGAACTTTTCCGAGAGTTCCCGAATTCTTTCACGAACCCTCACAAAATTTAAAGGTCGATTATCAAAATCGAAAAATCGAAATCGAAAAATCGATTATCGAAATCGAAAAATCGAAATTGAAGAATCGATTATCGAAATCGAAAAATCGAAATTGAAAAATCGATTATCGAAATCGAAAATTTAATTTTTTCCCGTTGAAACTCTTCATTTCGATTATCCGGATATTTGTTGAACACTAATTTTCAAATTTTCAAAGCATGATTTTCACCGTTTGGTTTGCAAAGTTGTTTGACTTGCACTATGATTTCATTTTTCAATGCACGTAATTTCAGGTTCGTTTTAATGAACTACAGTGGAATACGATTATTAAAAAAACAAATTTTGTACCAAAAATGTCATTATTTCTTGAAAAAAGATGATTCCCGACATATGGTATGGTTTCGATTTTTGATGCCGGCAACTTCTGGAAGGGATCAATGACCTTAAAGTGATGTAAGAGGACGTAAATAAACCATTTTCGATGAGAAAAGTCGTTTACAGAACAAAATTTTTTTTTATTCATTGAAAACAGTTCCAAATTTTGTTTTGCGTTTTTCTCAAAACTTTGATTTTTGAAAATCATTTTTTGGTAAACTTTGAAAAATCATAGAAAATTCATTTCTCAACCTTTTTTAATGCGGTTTGCGCTATTCGAAAGGTACAAGTCTGTACTATTTAAAGAGTCAAAAAAACGAAAAAAAAAATTTCCGACATATGGTCGGGTATCCCTGGCTGCGTCTCATTTTTAAAAAAAAATAAATTCTGAAATCGTTTTTCTTACTTTTATGTTATTTCCTTCTACTGTATGCATTTGATTGGTCTAAGATTGTTAATATTCTACTGCTCATCGAAGTTCCTACTTTGAAGCCTTTTTTTGAAAAGTAGTTTTTTTTCACGTTTGCCCCTTTTTCTCCGGAACTACTTGACCGATTTTCTTCCGGTTTGTTTTATTATGTCCAGAAATGTTTTCTTTTCAATTAAACGCGTTTTTTTTCAGATTTCAATTTTCTGGTTTTTTATGTGCCATTTACTTCTGTAATTGAGCACTGATTTGAGTAATTTTATGAAATTTTTGTGATAAAGTTGGAAATTCCGCAAACCCTCTCGTTAGAATGTTACTGGGATGCCCCTGAATAACTCGTAAAAAAATGAATTCGGGAGGGGGGGTCAAGCCGTTTCTGAGAAAATGGGTTTTCAAGTGAAAACTACTTTTTCCTTGTAAAAAATTGTACCATTTCTTTATTTTCTCATTTTATTTCAATGCAATTCCAAAAGATTTCCTCAAAATTCAAAATTTCGTGATATTTTTCATTATTTATGAACTGCATGCATTTTTTAGTCAAAAATATTAAATTGTCCATTTCTTGAAAATAAAAGTGAATTCAATCGAATTTCTCAAAATTTTTCGGATTCCGGTGCCCCAAAATTTTTTCCCGCATTTTTCCATTATATAAAAATGACTTGTTTACTAATGTATGCATCCAACCAGAAATTTTGAAACGACCCCCCCCCCCAACTATACAAACCTCACTGTATCCTTGGTGGAAAATTATTGAATAAAAATTTCAATATGGCTTCTGGTTTAGATCAACACCAACCAGCCCATTTGTCACCTATCATAAGCCTCAAAAGTGATGAAGTCTTCGACACACCAGAGGTCGTTCATGGGCTTGGGCAATATCCTGAAATGGATGCATTTCAAGAAATGGAAGCCCAAGCCCTTCAAACTGTGGAGGTTTATGTTCCTGTGCCAGCCGCAGACGATCTGCCTGCTCCTCCTCCTCCTGCCAACTACTGCATCATTTGCAAGGATGCAGAAAGATGTATTGTGTTTAGGCCATGCAATCATCTTGTTTGTTGCCAGGAGTGTGGAGGAGTTGTCTTGGAATGCCCTGTGTGCAGGGCAGCGGTCACGGACAGGTAGTTTTATTTGTTTTCTTTGTTATTTACAGGTTGGTAATTTTTATGTAGTTTTATTTGTTATTTTTAGTCAAATCTTATATCTTTGATTTTTTTTATTTTATAGTTCCTATTTCTTCATTTTTTTCAATATTTGGAGATGGAGAATCATTTTTTTTTTTTAAATTATTCTCAATCTTTCACATTTTGTCTTTTTTTTCAATTTTCCTTTGTTAATCAAATCAAAAACGTTTCCTCATTTTTATGTATTCCTCCTAGAAGAAATGTAAATCTTATGTAGTTGTTTTATTTTTCATTCATTTCTTCAGTTTTTTTGTTGTACAGGGTGACAGAAAAATAGTTCCCAAAAAAAATGCTTAGCAAAAATTCCCTAATTAACTTATCCAAAAAATTTCAACTCTGGCAGCATCCTTGGTACATTACTATTCGAACACAGGCCTCTTCAAAAATTCTCAATCATTCTTGAATTTTTTGTGAAGAATAATTTGATTTTTGCTTACAATGCTGCAGCTAAACCAACTTAGTCGAACGAAATTTAAAAATTGCGTGGAATAAAATCTAGGAATTTCTGTGGATAGGTGACGAGTTCCTCAAAATCTTGAATTGAACCCTGTTCATCTGAAAACAGTGCGTTCAATTTTGAAATAAGGAGGATTGCATTTCAGCGCTTCACAAATTGGAGTCAGGGGTGCGTTCACTTTGGAAAAAAATAAGGTACCTATACCTTATTTAAATAAGGTGTAAACAAAGCGTTAGCCAATCAGATTTTTCGTTCCTGACAGATTTTGATCGATTATTTTTTCACCCTTCTAAAAATTTATGACTATTTTTATGACAATCAAATGGTACAAAAATTTGCTAACCAGCAATTTTTGAATTTAATGAACGATTTTGGACATCAATGCTTTGTTTATACCTTATTTAAATAAGGTATACCTTATTTTTTTCCAAAGTGAACGCACCCCAGGGGTGCATTCACTTTGGGTTTGAAATTATGTTTACACAATTTGAAATTGTGTATAAACATTATTTCCTCGTCGTTTCTGAATGATTTGAATCGATCATTTTGTCACCTTACCAAAATTAAATGGCTATTTTATAGTAAATCAAATGGGGAAAAAAGTGCTAACCAGCAGTTTCTGAATTCAAATGAACGAATTCGCACATGATAAAAGTTTATACACAATTTCAAATTGTGTAAACATAATTTCAAACCCAAAGTGAATGCACCCCAGGTGATTCAATTCAGCATTATTGAATTAATACTCTGTGTTAAGGGAAAAATTGCGCAATATTGAATTTTTTCGGGTTATAAATTATACAGAGATTAGAAGACGATCTATATTAGTAGAATATGACCAAAAAAAATTTACCCTATCGATAATAATTTTTTACCAAAATTTTAAATTTTTTGGGGGAAGTAATTTTCAGTCACCCAGTACCACCTATCTCTTTCATAAGTTGACTTTTTTTTTCTTCAATGTTGATTCAACTTCATTATTTCAAACCTTCTTTATATTTTTAATATCTCTTTATTCAACCTTTCTCATTCTAGTTTGCAATAATTTTTATTTTTGTGCTAATCAAGTACATATTAATTTTCATTTTACTCACTTTCTTTTCAAATTTTTTTTTTCACAATCAAGTATCAAACTTTTTTGATTGTAATTCTAAGTTTTGGAATCGTTTTACATGTTTTTCAATTCTTATAGTTGGTTTACTAATGCCTGGTTAAAGTGTTCTTAACTCTTAATTTTCATTCTTAATTCTTACAAGTTTTTCATTTTTTTGTATTTCTAGTTTTTTCAAAAAATGAAAAAACTGTTACCTATTCCACAATTTTGGGAATGTTTTTCAAAGCATAATTATTATAGTTGGTACAACGAAAGAATGTAGTTTTCCCCTACATTCTCCCACCACAAAATTTAAGAACGTTGAGTTGTCATTGGACGAAATTTGAAATCAACGCGCGTCGTTGGTTTCCGCGTTGCGAGTCGAGTAGGGGAAATGTAAATTCTTTCGTTGTACGTACTATAAGTGTTTGATTTTTTTATTGACTGCTTTCTTGGGTTTAGTGTGTTTTTTTTTCATTATTTCATTTCATCTTGATTACTTACGCTTGACAGTTATAAGTATAAGAAAATAAAACTTGTGTTGCTAAACTATCGATATTCTATTTTATTAAATCACACATTGCTTAATATTTAATGTATTTCACTATTCCAAATATTTCTTTTAAAGTGGATAAATTTTAGCGAAGATAAATGTCGGAGAGGATGAATGCATTTTGCTATTTTTATTAATTCTCTAAAGAACGGATAAATAACGGAGAGGATGAATGTATTTTGATATTGCAAATTTTTTTAAAAAGTGGATAAATAACGGAGAGGATGAATGACGGAGAGGATCAATCACTAGTAATTAGCGCAACGCTTAAACCTATTACAAAAGTTTGAGCAGCAATCACTACCGATACCGCAATAATCTCCTATACTTCTACACCCCACAACATTTGAATACTGCATTATCGTGAAAATCAAAATAAGCACAAACAGAAATGTAACGCAGAATTTCATGGTGTTGAATTGAGGTGAACAATTTGAATCAACTGAAATAAAAACAATAACTAATTAGTAAAATAATAACCGTGCTCCGGAGTAGAGCTGCATTATAATTTGAATTACTCAAAAATTGAAAACACCTGTACCCGGTTGACCAAATTTTAGCGTTTTGCTAGCGTCTTAATTGCAACAATCACAAAAAACAAAAATTCCACTCGCTTTTTAAAACTAACGTAATTCCACTCCCTTAATGTTATCATTATCAATTTGCTAGCGAAGACATACTCGCGAGTGTAATGCTTGTGTAATACTAGCAAAGTTCGAGCAGAAATACACTAGCAAATTGTATCTTCGCATACGGCTAACATTCAAGGGTTTTTACGGGGAAAGAGGAATTGGATAAAATATCGATGCGGAAAGACAAAGTGGACCCCCCAAAAGGGGGTGGGGAGGGGGGAATAAAAATTCTCCGACTGGTGATTTATATTTGGATGGGTCCATAGAACATGTTCGGTGAAGAAATTTTTCAAAATTAGAAAAAAAAATTAGCGGTACCGAAAGAGTTACACTTCCTTTGGATCAAGTTTTTTGAAGAAAATAACAGGGTGTCCATCTGGAAAACTGGAAAACTCGGGAAAAGTCAGGGAATTTAGGAATTTTTTCTGGAATTTTTCAAAAATTCAAAAAAAGGATAAATTATTTAGAAAAGTGTTTCTTTGCTTATTTTATTAAGTATAAATTTTATATCTTTTATCTGATTTTTTTATTCATAATTATTTGTTCAAAATGCATTAAGTACCTACTTTTGTTCAATAAATCATGAATTATCCAAAAAAAAATTCCTTGCACTGAAAAAACTAAAAGTAATGAGTCCCATGAATACGACAATCGCCTATCATGAATTTTCAAAAATTCCCGCAATGGAAAAAATATCGGTAAATTTGTACTGAGTACCGTGGACGCGGTAAACATTCCCATACTTCAAGTAAAGAGTACCATGGGCGCGGTAACCATTCCCATACTTCAAGTAAAGAAAATCTTGCAGTATGGGGAATAGTTACCGCGCCATAGTACTCTTTACTTGAAGTATGGGAATGTTTACCGCGTCCACGGTACTCAGTGCAAATTTACCGATATTTTTTCCATTGCGGGAAATTTTGAAAATTCATGATAGGCGATTGTTAGGTTTACGGTACTAAGTACCATATTTTATTGGGTCCTAGTACTTTTAGTTTTTTCAGTGTGCTACGCTCGGGGTAATTTTCACTCTGAATTTCTATAAAATTTATCTAAAATCTAAAGTTTTTTGGAAACTAACTTTTTAATGAGCTGTGATGAGAAAAGAATGACGATGCCCTTGAGCACGATGTTGAAAAGAAAGGGGAGGGAATGGAACAGAATTTGAGATTAGTGGCCATGTTTTAGAAAATATGTATGAGGGAAAAGTGGTGAATTTTCATCTTTTGAAGATCTTTTTTCGCAAAAATTTTCGCCCTCGCTTTGCTCGGGCTCAACATGTTTATATGTTTGCATAAAATGATTTATAGGTATTTCACTTCCTCATCTGAATTTTTTTCTGTAGGCAATAAATTCAAATTTTCAAATTTTTGTAGCGAGGGGAAGTTGGGTAGGCTCAAAAATGTTCAGAATTGAACTTAAATCTACTATGTAAAGATCTTGTAAAAAGTATCTAATAGTGATTTTGAAAAAAAAAACCGTTACACCCCCATGAATTTTATATCATTCTCACCGATGCAAAATTTTGGGATGTTAGTAAGGTAATACATCACGTGAAAAATTATCTCTCCCCCCCCCCCTTCGTTTACGAATATAATATTCAAAAGGTCTGGAAAATTTTGAAAAATTGGTCTGGAAAACCTAGAAAAGTCAGGGAAAATCATTTCTGATATATAGTGGACACCCTGAATAATAGTTGCAATGAACAAAACAAAATTGAAAATTTTCGAAATCAATTTATTTAGTCACAAAACAAACTAACTTTTTTTTGGAGAGCTAAGGTGGGTGGAAAAAGTTTGACGAACGAAATAAATTTTAAATGAAGTACCCACCTTCTCTTATTCACTTTATTGCTTATTCAAAATTCGCCATTTTTTCAAATCTAAGCATTATTCATTTTCATTTTAGTTGCAAACAACAACAACAAAAACAGCTCGAGAAATTGATTACTTTGTCCCGACACAAGCGAGGAGGATGAAAATTTTCCAGAAAAATTATAATTTTATAACAATAGGTACCTACCTAATAGAATTTTGTGGTTTTATAATGCGAATATGAGGGACACGAGGGCGAAAATCTTGGAAAACCGCAATCCTAGGTGCAATAAAACAATATTTTGGATTGGTATTGCATAAAATGAACTTGAATGAAAAATCAGCCAATACTACTCTCAAACTATTCAAATGATAAATACCTACGATCAGTGGTGGATTTCCCTAAAGGCCCACAAAGCACGTGCTTGGAGCGCCAAACTTTCAAAGGCGGCACTCGGTGGGAAATTTTTGAAAAAATTTTCAATAATAATCTAAAATTTTTAATTTTATTTAAAATTAAAGAAAAATTTTGTAGGTATAGGCGCCTTTGAGTTCAGACTGAGAATATTATGCAACACAACTTGCTATTATTGCTTACGAGAAATTTCTGTCCACCAAATCTTTACATAAAATAAAATTTTTCCTACTTTTCTGAGTTTTGAGAATTTGAGGGGGAGGGCATTTGGTTCAAAAAGTAGGCATAGGCAATAGGCATGAAGAAAATTTTAAAGAGCGGCATTTTCCTGTACTTGGAGCGGCAAAGAACCTAAATCCGCCACTGCCTACGATATGCCTCAGCACAGAGAAAATGAAATTTTTGAAAAATGTGATTTTCAAGCATCATAAAGAAGTTGATGAAAAATTGAATCAGTCGAAATAATTTTGAGGAAAAATACCAAAAAAATTTTGGTCGGATTAACATACACTTAAGTACATTGCATCAAAACAACTATAGAAGGAGAAATGAAGTACCTAAGGCTAAACGCAGCGAGGCCAATGTTTTTGAAAAACTTCATTATATTTTTTGTATTAAAAAAAGCTAGTAAAACAAATCAGAATAAAAAGTGCAAAATTGTTCAATTTTCCTATCATTGGAAAAAAGGCATACGAATTATAAATTCCCAATATCGTTTCCTATAAGGAGATTCATCATTTTGTATTCACTTCACTTGTCTTTTCATCGCAAGTACATATATACGCTGCCATTACTGGCTCTTTGTTCATGAGGTTTAGGTAGCCGAGGGATTGATGAGAATATGCCCGAAACCTCAGAGAAATCGCGAAATAATACTGCTAACATAAGCTTGACTGCCGGGCGTGCCGGGTATGCCTTGGCACACCCTGCTTTCCCAGATTTTTTTAATTTTTTCCTCTTTAGGGACAACTTTTTTGGTAAATTTCGCTAATATGTGCTGGTGGCAATATCCTTTTTTCAATAAAATTCTCAATACTGAAAACTATTTTGAGAAAAAAAAATTCAGAAAAGTCCATAATATAAACATGGAAAAATCTTTCTAATGGGATATTTTTTGTCATTTTTTGAAAAAAGTCATCAAGTTATCTTTTTTGATGAAAAGTCACTTGCTTAATTTTTATTTCAAGAATTCGCCAAAATTTGAAAAATAAATTTCAGCATCTGAAATTTTGCATATGAGGTTCTTTTATGATGTACTTTCGATTTATTTTTGTTTGAGCTCAAAATTTTACTTTGACTTGGAATATCTAAAATTTCCGTAGTCAAAGTTCATTTCTCGAATTTTGGATAATTTTTTAAGTTTCAAAATTATCTCATTCCTCTGCAAAAGATGAAAATTTGACTAATCAACGAAAACCACTGAAATTTTGTATATTTACCCTATTTTTGACCTTCCGAATTGATTGGGAGCAGGTTTACGACGTTTTGGAGCCTCCAAAAATTTTTGGAATTGGTCGATTTTTTGTTATTGTTGGTAATGTTGAAGAGTTGTTAAAATGCAAAATCCTCTCTAATGTTTAGGCCGACTCGACAAATTAACGAACTGAATTTTTCCAACCGTCATTATCTGGACATTTTTGATGAATAAAATGAGGGTGTAAGTCAAACGATTTGGAAATTTATGATCAAATCATTTTATTAATTTCGTTTAATATTAAATTTTTTGACAAGGATATATCATTGGAGGGCCCCAAAGTTTTGGCACACCCTACTAAGAAGGTCCAGTCACGCCTATGACTGCTAAGTGCTAACCTCTTTTAAAAATTAATTAACGTACCTAATTAAACTTTGCTTTCAATTACGCGAGTGTATGCTTAATGTATGGTACTCTCTCAATTATAAATCAGTGAAAATTACTGAAAATCACTGAGAAACAGTCAGAATTGCAGCACAGTTGAAAATCAGTAAAAAAATTTTCACTGAAGACAAATCAGTGAAAGAAAATCACTGGAAATCAGTGAAAATTCACTGAAAACTCAGTGATATTTATGAAATTTACTGAAAAATCTATGAAATTCTTTGAATAATCAGTGAAAAATCACTGAAAATCAGTGAAATTCACTGATTTATCCTGTGCTGCAATTCTGACTGTTTATCAGTGATTTTTCACTGATTCGAAATGAGAGAGTAGCTTATTGACGCTAGCGCAGACCTCGCTTGTTTTTGAGACAACTGCCTCTAGCTTTTTGCTAGTGTTTTCATCAACAATAACAATGCGCTAGCAAAGGGTCTAGTGAAAAGATATGTAATAAACGCTAGTGATAAGTAAGCTAACTTAAAGCTAGAGGCAGTTGTCTCGAAAAGCGAAAACCGAAAACGAGCGAGGTCTGAGCTAGCGCCGCTAGCGTCGATAAAGCTAGCATTCGGTCAAGCGGGTGTTGAGTTTAATGAAGAATGCAAAAAAATTATCGGTAAGTGCATACCTAATATGAAAATATACTTATCAACAGAATCGACACAATTACAAAAGGAACAAATTATTAAAATGTGAGAAAACCCAATTGATAGGTATGTACTCTGGATAGCTTCACACAAGAACTGAAATTCATATATCTAGGCGCATGATTATATATGTATTTACGGGTTTGCCCTAGGTGCATATGAACTGGGAACTATGTTTTGTGAACTGGGAACTACGTTTTGTGTCTCAGTGTACAGGATTACCGCCCCTTTCGACGACAGTGCTGGCAGATAAGCCCTAAAAAAATCAGAATTTTGTGTGAAATCAACTGCACAAAAAACCGTACAAAATCGATTCCCTTTTTTCTCATTATGTCGGGTATCAAAATACTGATATTTTGAAAAGCAGAGCAAGGGTGTCAATTTCTCATTCATTTTAAGAAATATCGGAATTTTTTTTATATATCTGATGTACCTTCGGTTCATATGAGGCATTTTTTTTTTTAAATTTTCAAGCCCATTGGGACGAAATTATGAGATGTCCGTCAAAGCGAACATTGCGAACAACACCGCAACTTCACTACACTGTTTCATGTACAGTATAACAGACGTTGCGAAGGTTGTCGCGATTGCAGTTGTTGGTATTCCCAACTTGATTTTATTACCTTTTTTGCAACGTAAACAAAAATTCGACGCGATAATTGACAATAATTTCTTATTACAAAAAAACTAATAGATGAACCAACCCAATTCATACGCATCAAAGACATCGCTCAAATATTCTTCCTCGTCCTAAGAATATTCTTTGTCAACCTCAGAATCAGTAGTGTAACTAAGCATTCCGTGGGGTGATGGGGAGAGGGGGGTAAAAATCATAGAAAAAAGTGTTTTTTGAGGAGTGTGCAAAGTAGGTATGTCTGTTTTTTTTTTCGTATTGTCGCCTCAAATACGAGGGCTGTTCAAAAAGTAAGGTAATAAGTTATTACAGAAAAGATTAAAGAGGTAGATTGAAAAGATAAACATCAAATTCTGAGTATTATCATTAATTTTTCAAATTTCAACAGATTTTTGAAAAAATTTACTTCTAGGTACCGTATGTATTTTTCCCCCGCTGAGCAAGGTTAATTAGTATTTCATTATTTTTTCAAATTTTTTGTTGGTATGGGTAAATTTTTTTGAAGAAATAGCGAATTTTTTCAAGTTTTGCAGCCACAAAATTATATCCTTATCGCAATTACCATGACCCACCTTCCAAGAGTAAATGGAACAATAGTTCTAGGTTTAAGGAGGAGAGGATGTTGAAATTTTGGCATTCCGCAATGCAACAGAACCAAGCAGGTACCTACGTACATATAATAGGTAATAATTGAAAATGTTCTTCAAAATTCAGCAATTATTTTTCAAGTTACCCGCCACTGTTCCCGACAATGCATACCCAGCAAACCTAGCTACACCTGTGAAAAGCGATATCTGTTTCAAGGATATTCGACGTAAAGAATGAATAATCCGCTTTGGTTACACAAGTTGCGAATGTTAAACGATTTTTATGGCACTGAAATCTACGATAGCTCGTAGATATGACGAATTCCAGCTGTTTTTCGCAGCATTAAAAGGAATTCGTATTGTCGCCAAATAATTAGTTTAATTACCTTCATCAAAAATGTCCAGATAATGACGGTTGGAAAAATTCAGTTCGTTAATTTGTCGAGTCGGCCTAAACATTAGAGAGGATTTTGCATTTTAACAACTCTTCAACATTACCAACAATAACAAAAAATCGACCAATTCCAAAAATTTTTGGAGGCTCCAAAACGTCGTAAACCTGCTCCCAATCAATTCGGAAGGTCAAAAATAGGGTAAATATACAAAATTTCAGTGGTTTTCGTTGATTAGTCAAATTTTCATCTTTTGCAGAGGAATGAGATAATTTTGAAACTTAAAAAATTATCCAAAATTCGAGAAATGAACTTTGACTACGGAAATTTTAGATATTCCAAGTCAAAGTAAAATTTCGAGCTCAAACAAAAATAAATCGAAAGTACATCATAAAAGAACCTCATAATATGTATGCAAAATTTCAGATGCTGAAATTTATTTTTCAAATTTTGGCGAATTCTTGAAATAAAAATTAAGCAAGTGACTTTTCATCGAAAAAGATAACTTGATGACTTTTTTCAAAAAATGACAAAAAATATCCCATTAGAAAGATTTTTCCATGTTTATATGGACTTTTCTGAATTTTTTTTTCTCAAAATAGTTTTCAGTATTGAGAATTTTATTGAAAAAAGGATATTGCCACCAGCACATATTACCGAAATTTACCAAAAAAGTTGTCCCTAGAGAGGAAAAAATTAAAAAACCTGGGAAAGCAGGGTGTGCCAAGGCACACCCGGCACGCCCGGTAGTCCAGCCTATGTTAGCAGTATTATTTCGCGATTTCTCTGAAGTTTAGGGCATGTTCTCATCAATCCCTCGGCTACCTAAACCTCATGAACAAAGAGCCAGTAATGGCAGCGTATATATGTACTTGCGATGGAAAGACAAGTGAAGTGAATACAAAATGATGAATCTCCCTATAGGATACGATATTGGGGGAATTTATAATTCGTATGCCTTTTTTCCAATGATAGGAAAATTGAACAATTTTGCACTTTTTATTCTGTTTTATTTTACTAGGTAGATTTTTTTTATAGGTACAAAAAATATAAGTAAGGAAGTTTTTCAAAAACATTGGCCTCGCTGTGTTCAGCCTTACTTCATTTCTCCTTCTATAGTTGTTTTGATGCGATGATGTAAGTGTATGTTAATCCGACCAATTTTTTTTTGGTATTTTTCCTCAAAATTATTTCGACTGATTCAATTTTTCATCAACTTCTTTATGATGCTTGAAAATCACATTTTTCAAAAATTTCATTTCCTCTGTGCTGAGGCATATCTTAGGTATTTATCATTTGAACAGTTTGAGAGTAGTGTTGGCTGATTTTTCATTCAAGTTCATTTTATGCAATACCAATCCAAAATATTGTTTTATTGCACCTAGGATTGCGGTTTTCCAAGATTTTCGCCCTCGTGTCCCTCATATTCGCATTATAAAACCACAAAATTCCATTAGGTAGGTACCTATTGTTATAAAATTATAATTTTTCTGGAAAATTTTCATCCTCCTCGCTTCTGTCGGGACAAAGTAATCAATTTCTCGAGCTGTTTTTGTTGTTGTTGTTTGCAACTAAAATGAAAATGAATAATGCTTAGATTTGAAAAAATGGCGAATTTTGAATAAGCAATAAAGTGAATAAGAGAAGGTGGGTACTTCATTTAAAATTTATTTCGTTCGTCAAACTTTTTCCACCCACCTTAGCTCTCCAAAAAAAAGTTAGTTTGTTTTGTGACTAAATAAATTGATTTCGAAAATTTTCAATTTTGTTTTGTTCATTGCAACTATTATTCAGGGTGTCCACTATATATCAGAAATGATTTTCCCTGACTTTTCTAGGTTTTCCAGACCAATTTTTCAAAATTTTCCAGACCTTTTAAATATTATATTCGTAAACGAAGGGGGGGGAGATAATTTTTCACGTGATGTACTTACATCCCAAAATTTTGCATCGGTGAGAATGATATAAAATTTATGGGGGTGTAACGATTTTTTTTTTCAAAATCACAATTAGATACTTTTTACAAGATCTTTACATAGAAGATTTAAGTTCAATTCTGAAAATTTTTGAGCCTACCCAACTTCCTCTCGCTACAAAATTTTGAAAATTTGAATTTATTACCTACAGAAAAAAATCAAATAAAAAGAAAAAACGAAGTATTCCAACGCAAAATAAGTGTTGAAAAATGAAATAAATTATGCCAGGGTGTCTACCAAATCAAGCAAATGAAAATTCAGATTTACGCGGGCTGAAAGTTCAAAAATTTCAGCATATTTTATCACCCCCCCCCCCCAAACAAAAAAATGAAAAGCACATTCCTCAAATTTATAAATTCACACAATCTATCACAATTTTTTAGTTTGTACCAATAAAAGGAAAAAGTCAACGAGGAGGTGAAATATAAATCATTTTATGAAAACATATAAACATGTTGAGCCAGAGCAAAGCGAGGGCGAAAATTTTTGCGAAAAAATATCTTCAAAAGATGAAAATTTACCATTTTTCCCTCATACATATTATTTTCTAAAACATGGCCACTAATCTCAAATTTTGTTCCATTCCCTCCCCTTTCTTTCCAACATCGTGCATGGCATTCCTTTCTCACCACAGCTCATTAAAAAGTTAGTTTCCAAAAAACTTTAGATTTTAGATAAATTTTGTAGAAATTCAGAGTGAAAATTACCCCGAGTGTAGCAAGGCAATTTTTTTTGAATAATTCATGATTTAATGAACAAAAGTAATGCATTTTGAACAAATAATTATGAATAAACAAATACCATAAAAGATATAAAATTTATAATAAAATAAGCAAAGAAACACTTTTCTAAATAATTTATCCTTTTTTTGGATTTTTGAAAAATTCCAAAAAAAATCCAAAATTTCCTGTCTTTTCCCGGGTTTTCCAGTTTTCCAGATGGACACCCTGTTATTTTCTTCAAAAAACTTGATCCAAAGGAAGTTTAACTCTTTCGGTACCGCTAATTTTTTTTCTAATTTTGAAAAATTTCTTCACCGAACATGTTCTATGGACCCATCCAAATATAAATCACCAGTCGGAGAATTTTTATTCCCCCCTCCCCACCCCCTTTTGGGGGTCCACTTTGTATTTCCGCATAGATATTTTATCCAATTCCTCTTTTCCCGTAAAAACCCTTGAATGTAGAGCTTGAAATTCCTGACCATCCTCTTGGTCTCCGTTTCCTCTACGATGCAATGCACCGTTCGCGAGATATTTTTGTAAAACTAAATAAACTTTGAACTTAAAAAGCTCAACTTTCAATGCAGGGACCAAGTTCAAAATTTAATCAGCTCTTCTGCTATATACCTACCTACGTTCTAATCACCATAAAAATTTGAAGTCAATCGGTCAACTTTAACGTCAGTTATCGTGATAGAAAGAAATGTCCCAAAACTGATCTTTAAAGTTGAAAAGGTTGAAAAGCTCAGCTTCTTGTGCACAGAATTGCACCAAAAACTAATCAGCTCTTCTTTTACATGATCTACACCGATTGCAAAAATTTCAGCACGATCTGTCAAGTTTAACGAGAGAAATCGCGTTAGAAAAAAAAAGGCTTCAACAAATAAAAAAAAAAAAAAAACATTTGATCGCAATAGCGGATTCCCCGCTAAGAACACATAAAATTCGATATTAATGCCGAAAAAAATTCATTTTGTAAGGGTTTCTGGGGAGGGCCATCTGCACTCCCTTCCTCTATATTTACGTCAAAGAGCTTCTAGAGGCATCAAAAGCATTTTTTAAATTTGTTGTACCCTACTTGCAGGGTAAATAATTTTTTCGAATAAGATAGGTAACCCACCCTCTAGTAGGAACACAGTTTCGGTTTTTCTACAGCTGTTATCGCAATTACCATGACCCACCTTCCAAGAGTAAATGGAACAATAGTTCTAGGTTGAAGGAGGAGAGGATGTTGAAATTTTGGCATTCCGCAATGCAACAGAACCAAGCAGGTACCTACGTACATATAATAGGTAATAATTGAAAATGTTCTTCAAAATTCAGCAATTATTTTACAAGTTACCCGCCACTGTTCCCGACAATGCATACCCAGCAAACCTAGCTACACCTGTGAAAAGCGATATCTGTTTCAAGGATATTCGACGTAAAGAATGAATAATCCGCTTTGTTTACACAAGTTACGAATGTTCAACGATTTATGGCACTGAAATCTACGATAGCTCGTAGATATGACGAATTCGAGCGGTTTTTCGCAGTATTAAAAGGAATTCGTATTGTCGCCAAATAATTAGTTTAATTACCTTCATCAAAAATGTCCAGATAATGACGGTTGGAAAAATTCAGTTCGTTAATTTGTCGAGTCGGCCTAAACTTTAGAGAGGATTTTGCATTTTAACAACTCTTCAACATTACCAACAATAACAAAAAATCGACCAATTCCAAAAATTTTTGGAGGCTCCAAAACGTCGTAAACCTGCTCCCAATCAATTCGGAAGGTCAAAAATAGGGTGAATATACAAAATTTCAGTGGTTTTCGTTGATTAGTCAAATTTTCATCTTTTGCAGAGGAATGAGATAATTTTGAAACTTAAAAAATTATCCAAAATTCGAGAAATGAACTTTGACTACGGAAATTTTAGATATTCCAAGTCAAAGTAAAATTTTGAGCTCAAACAAAAACAAATCGAAAGTAAGTACATCATAAAAGAACCTCATATGCAAAATTTCAGATGCTGAAATTTATTTTTCAAATTTTGGCGAATTCTTGAAATAAAAATTAAGCAAGTGACTTTTCATCAAAAAAGATAACTTGATGACTTTTTTCAAAAAATGACAAAAAATATCCCATTAGAAAGATTTTTCCATGTTTATATGGACTTCTCTGAATTTTTTTTTTCTCAAAATAGTTTTCAGTATTGAGAATTTTATTGAAAAAAGGATATTGCCACCAGCACATATTAGCGAAATCTACCAAAAAAGTTGTCCCTAGAGAGGAAAAAAAGAAAAAATCTGGGAAAGCAGGGTGTGCCAAGGCACACCCGGCACGCCCGGTAGTACAGTCAAATTAGCTCGAACCTAGAAAAAATTCCCAACCAGCTGAATTTTGGTTTATACGATGTATAATTGTGTCCGTTACAATATACAAAAAGTTCCGCTCCCCAAGTGTGGAGCCAGCCCCAGGAGGGGGGTAAACCCCCAAAAAAGTGGTTTTTCGTCTCTACCGCCTCAGGGAAGCCCCAACTCAAAAAATAACAAGTATAAAAAAAGAATCTACATCAAATTTCCTATCATGTGGATTTTTTACTTTTCGAGATAACTCGATCCTAACCTCAGTTAGGGGTGCTTAAAGTTGACCCCTTTTCACATTTTTTCAATTTCAGCCTGAAAATACACTTATTATGGGTTTGAAACACAGTTTAGGGGAAAATTTGTAGGAACTAAAAGCATTCCTCGTCCAATTCTACATCCGATAGAGCTATCATGTTTTTCAAAAAAAACAAAATTGGGGGGTGCGAAAAATCAAATTTATAATTCACATCCTAATTAGTATAGTCACAAACTGCAAAACAATGGCTTTTGAAGAAATAAGCATGAAAGTTGTGTAAGAGGGATATGGCCCATTATGTACCCATTTACCATTAAGTGCGTACGACTTGCGATCTTTACATAGGTCGCGATCTATTTAAGTGCGTGGTGGTGGCTGCCCTGCAGGTAACATCCTACTTAGACCATATAGTATTAACATAGACTGCGCTATACTGATAAGCAGCCCGTTTTTTAAGTATATGAAGTTCTGGGAAATTTCCCACGCAATGAAACAAATTTCCCACCCAGTGATTTCAATTTTCCCAAGTAAATGTTTACCTCAAAATCAAGAAAAATACAAATTCGTTGTTTAAAAAAGCAAAAAATATAGAACAGAGCAATAAAAATTTTCAAAAACTTTGGCCTCGCTGCGCTCGGCCTTATTGCATTTTTTCTTCCATAGTTTTAAAATTATCAAAATTTTTACAAAGTTTTTTCTTGTATTTTCCTCAAAATTATTTCAACTAATTTTATTATACATATTTTTTATTCTCAATGTTTGAAAATTAAATTGATATTTTTAAGGTAGAAGGGGCCGATTTTTCATTTAGGTTTATTAATAGGTAATTCAAAATATTGTTTTCTTGCACCTTGAATTGGAGGTCTCTAAAATTTTTGCCCTTGCTTCGGTCGGTTTATCTCCCTCAAATTCACAATAAAACTACAAAATTTTATTTATAAAATTATGAATTTCTTGAAATTTTTCGCCCTCGCTTCGCTCGGGACAAAACAACAATTTCTTAAAAATTTTCAACATCAATGAGAATATTATAATTTTTTTAAAAAATACTCCTTCAAAATTTAGTTCGATCGAAAAATTTGTGCCATCTACCTCGGCCCCCCAAAAAGTCAATCTTTTTTATCTTTGATTTTCAAAAATTTTAAATTATTTTCGCTGTACCTACCGTTTACAAAAAATGTAGTTAGTTTGAAGTCCAGGATAAGTTCATAGTAAAAAGCATTCTCGGATGGGGGGGGGGGGGGAGGAAAAAAAGGCTTATTGATGTAGGTATGTTGATATATGTAGTTTCAACAAAACAGAAAAAAAATTAATTATAGATATGCCAAAAAAACCAAATGATAAATTTCAAACTCTTCCAAATTTTAGAAAAAATTTCGTACTTTTTGGTACTTTTTGGACTCACTCAACAAAATTCGAACTTTCTCGGATTTTTAAACTTTTTGGACCTAGCAAAATCTTGTTAAAATTTATGAAAATAATTTTTCAGGGTAGTTTCTTTCAAGTAGGTACTCAGGAAAAAAGTCAACTTCTCCATAAATACTGGAAAGAGGAACGGAATTCCATTATTTCAGGAAGTAATAAAATTTAGACCTCACTCATATTTTTCATGAAAAGGGGAATGAGACAAGTCTAAAGAAATTTTTAGATTAACCAGAGTATGCTGAGAAATTCTTATGAAATAAAATTCACAACTTCAAAATTTTTCAATTATTCCTGATTAGTCTTTGGAAATTCGAGACCTTAAAAAATGTTTATCTCATCACAGAAGATATTATTTTTCAAGAAGCATCAAGTACCTCTACCTAGACATTTGCTAAAAGATATTACAACTTAAAAATTAGAAATTTTAACAATTTTGAACTTTTTTTTCAACTCGATGAAAATTCATGCCAACTATTTCTTATCAAAAAGAAACAAATTTTTAGAATAATTTCTATATTTTGAAGAGACTGCAATTTCAAGATTGGAGAATTTCAACAATTTTAAACGATTTATTCAGCTGATTGGCAATTAAGTGATTCCTGCCAACTCGAAATCGACTTACTTCTTATTAGAGGGGACCTACAGTTTTAAAAACAATTTTTTGTTGAAAAAAACTATAATTTCAGATACCTATATCGAAAAAATTCATAATAAAAAATGCAGAAGGAAAAAAGCATAATATGACTCATTGATGATTTCCGAGGCCATTTCCATAAAATCATGTCCACCAATATGATCAAAACAGAGGAAATAGGCTCAAAGAGGGGTCGAGTCTTCATAAAGTTTTTAATAAATTTTGAAATGAAACGTTTATGGTACCTAATACAAATTGGGAGATTATAAGCACACCTTTCTCAGTATTTGAAAAAAAAAGGGTAGAACTCAGAGTTGAAACCGTACAAGATTTCTTGAACCTTTCTTAACCCTTTCTCTCAGCATCGAAAACCTTGTATTTGAAAAAAAAAACAATTTCAACCTCGCGAAAGCCCAAACACGAGACCAAAATACAATAATTCGTCCTGGGACATTTTTCGAACCCCCCATTAATATTTATTCCAATTTTCGAAACCTTATCAATATTCCAATTGTTTAAACATCACAAATGAGCAAATCTCAGAAACCCATTCGATGGAAAAATTCGCAACAATAATTACATGAAAAAAATTCCTCTCGTAGGTGAATTGCCCCCGTACATTTCGAAACCTACATCAGCACCATCGAAGAAAACGCCGACCCATCGTTGGTTTGTTTTTTCAACAAATTAAATTCACTGTAGCGAAAATTATTTCGGTGTCTTTGAACGATCCTGCGAAAAAAAAAAGCAAAACACCGCTACCCCCCTTCAGCATCCCTGAATTCCGGCCGAAGTACCTCTTAAGCTCGAAAATTACGAGAATTTTCCGTTTCAATATTTTTACCTACATATTGGAATTCGTTCAGTTTTACGTCGGTCTCAGCTCGCAATTCGCACCTCTTTCGTAAAGACTGCCTTAAGGTGTAGGTCACGTAAAAAGTAAAGTATTAAAAATTGGCTCGAAAGTAATTTTTCGCCAGCCCTTTGCCGGTCGCCTTGAGCAAAGGAGTTGGAAAATTTTACAGCTGCGTCGTTTTTCGTCATCGTAGCCATCGTCGAGTCGAATGTCATATCTTCATCTCTCTATAATTTACATACCGGTACCGTTGTGTTTTTATTGTTTACTCTTTCATTATGGTAATCGCGCTTCCAACGTCAGTCATTTATTTTCCGGCGCATTACCTGCTTAAAAGCGTAATAGTTTATCTGGGAGCGCGGAAAAAGTGAATTTCGCCTTCATGCAGATCGTATTACTAAGTCGATTTAATTAGCGCATTTTTATCAATCTACTCTCTCGCTATTACATATCCGAGTAAAATTCGCCTCGGTAATAGGCATTCCACTTTTGAATATGAGCTTTTGTTGGAAACGGGTACCTTTGAAGTGACTAATTAAAGCGTATAAAATATGATTAAGTTGGGCGGCGGCGACGCCGAATTACGCGCCGGTTTGCTTCGTCGTCTTCCGCAGTAAGTAAACGAGATCGCTTCACTTTGGTCGCGAAATTCCATTATAAAAAGCAAAGCCGCCGCCAACGTCTTTTTTCCTTCCCAAACCCACCGCTCGTTTTTCCTCTTTGGCGTCGCGTCCTCGCAACGTCTCGCGATCGTGGTACAGTTGTCAAAATATTTCGTTTTGACGAAATAAATACGTACATAAAAAATACATCGAACTCGGATTAAAACACAATCGCAACTTCGACGCGAATCTTACAGCGGGGTATTTAGTTTGAAAGATTTTTAATGAGAATTTTTAATTAAAACACCAGATTTTTTCCATTTCTAAATTAATATCGAACTCGTCGCGAGGTTTGCTCGTCGTTCGACTGGAATAAAAAAGGTACTAGTGTGGAGTTTTTTGAAAAAAATTTAATTTATTAACACAAATCGGACTTGGAGTAAGGGATTTACTCAAAATAAGAGGGTTCGATTGTAGGTCGCAATTCGCGTCCGCTCGTGTGAAGCTATATCGACGTTCTGCAAGAATACAAGTTGAAAAAAGTTTTTCTTTTAACGAGTGCGATACAACGAGGCAAGTTTTAACGCAGAAGGGTTGGAAGAGTTTTTTGGTGGTTTTTTCAACGTACTGTGGAGTATTAGCTCTTTGAAAATTTTCATCATTAAAGAATTGGTAAATTTAGTGAAATTTTCCATCGGTATATGAGATAAAGTGTGGGTCTAATATTGAAGTGGATAGTGGAAAATTAGGAACCTGCAGATCAATGGCTATTTGACACTTTTACATTGAACTTAACTGTAAAGGGTATTTTTAGAAGTTTGGCTTTGCTTCAGAACGTCTCGAGTGTCCAAATAGTAAAAAAATTCACTATTTTACCTTGAATTTGGACCTTGGATTTCGGTCCCAAGTGTCCAAGAAGCTAAATGCTAAAAGCTTTGGAGTGGTAAGGGGTCATTTGGCCTCTGGTGGAACTTGGTCAAAATTTTTATGCCATTCGATTTGTCTTGGTAGAAGGAGATGATTTTAGAACACCTGAGCGAATTTTAATTTCACTTCTGAGGGGGAGGGGGCTGGACCACAAAATACGCGATTTCCAAACTGAAAATTCTATTTCCACGAGTTTTCAACCGATTTTTTCAAAATTTGGCACGTAGGTAGAGGTATTAGAGGGGAGTATTCTGAAATTTTTTCAGATTTTTCCGATTACTTTAATAACTTTGAATTCAAATTTGAAAATTTCAAATCGCTCTGGGGGATACAATTTTGAGATGAGCAGAAAAATAATTTTTTTCAATGTATTTCACACTTTTCAGAATTTTTTCAGATTTTTTTTGAGTGGTGGAAGTTCGTCAAATAATAAAAAAACAGGTGTAATTCGTTATTCAGCCCAAGAGAAATAGCATTTAAAAACTTTTAAAAGATGTAGTTAATAATTATGTTAATCTCAATTTTTTTGCTTAAAAATAAAAGGCTTTATGTGTTGTGTCCCGAGTCTATGATGAAGTCGCACCATCACAGCCATGATTGCTTTTTGCGGGGGGGAGGGGGACCCTATGGGGAAATAATTGTTCTGCACTGATTTCCCTCAAATTCACCTGGAGGGTTATTTAGGTTCCAAAAATATTTCAGCCCAACTCGACCACAGGAGGTTGAGCGATTGCTTCCCAAAATTGCATATTTTTGACTGGAATGACAAAAAAACTAATTTTTCAATTATGATACAAAAATTTTGGTATTTCCACCACTCGAAAAAATCTGAAAAAATTCTAAGATCGGTGTGAAACACATTGAAAAATTTTGAAAAAAATTATTTTTCTGTCCATCTCAAAATTGTCACGGTACTTCCCTCTAGTACCTCTACATCGGTTGAAAACTCGCGGAGATATAATTTTCAGTTTGGAAATCACGTATTTTGGGGCTCCAGCTTCCAGGGGTGAGATAAAAATTCACTCAGGCGCTCCAAAATCATCTTCCATACTCAGACAAATCGAATGGCATAAACATTTTTACGAAGTTCCACCAGAGGGCAAATGACCTCCTTACCACAGCAGAGCCTTTACCATTGAGAGTTCAAAGCAGGTTTTCAGACCGGATATTGAAATTTTCAAATCTAAAAAAATTTCATACGAATTGCTTCGAAAATAGGTACCTATGTCGTCTTTTCAAAAATTTTCATAATTTCAAATAAATGAAAACCAGAATTTAAAATTACAATTTTTAAAAATGTCAAACAGAAATTTCCAAAAATGAAAAATACGTATCATTCGGTCATTGGACCATACATTTTTTGAAGATGTTATTGGATTTGAAGTTGATATCTTTTGGTAGGAAAAATACTCCAAACATTGAAGGAACATTCAGAGAGTATTTGTTTCTTCATGAGTTTCTTCCTAGAAAGCATTTCCAAATACTGATAAGCGATTGATTTTCGAAGATTTTTTTCGATAAACGATTCTTCGTTATAGGTATAACTGTTCAATGACTCATCCATGGCATCTGGCGTCGATGCAAGATAATAAATATTCGGAATCGTATCGAATACAGATAAACAGCATTCAAAATAATGCGACGAAACTGATGAACAATGAAAATGAACCTTTGCTAAATAACCGAATATCAACCGGCACTGAAATGATATTGGTAACACGTAACACTGTGTCTGTGTCTTCTGTTATTGCGTATTTCTTTATTTCCAGCGTTCCGCTGATGAGCTGGCACGAATGTGAAGTATTTCGTAGTTTTAAAAAACTCAAAGGGGGAATTCTTAGAATTCGTGTTTTCATCCTATTCTTTTCAATTTTTTTTTTTTAGTCCTAAAAATCCATTTCTGAGCAGATTTTGGGCCAAGAGTCTAAATAGGTTTTGATAGAGCGAGATTGAAAATTGGGATAACCAAAAGCCTAAATTTTCCAGCTCTTGTTTTTTGAATATACCTCCATCTACATATGTATCTCTGAAGTGATTCACTTCAAAAAAATGTTCTTGGTTTTTCAAAGAATTAAATTAAAAATTCATTACTTAGCCAAGAAATACTTCAAATATCGTTCATGAATATGGTCCTAGATCTCAAATAAACCTGGTAAAATTTTCACCCCCCCCCCATCCGAACCGGGAATTGCTATTTGCCACTTCAAACGTGAAGTGATTTCGATTTCGAATTCGTTCACATGAATCTTCAGAGTTCAGGCGAATATCTTTCGTGCCAATTCGAAATAATTTATCCAAGTCCATTGTCCTCTTTATTTTCAATTTTTCATTCATCAATATATTTACTTAATTTATTTAAATTTTATTGATGACTTAATGCATGACTAATTTCAGTACTCAGATATGTTTAACTGAAAGACTAAAACTTTCAAATAATGTCATGAGCAATTCAAATTTCAAATTAACTAAGTACACGTTTTTTTAATTTCCAATATTTTAAAATTTTATTCCAATTGATTAGGTAGGTAATGAGCAAAAAACAAACAGAAATTTTGAAAAACATGAGGTTAAATTTTTTTGAAAAATTTGAAGTTGGAAAAAATTATAGAAAATTTTCAAGTTGAAACAAAATTGAAAAAATGTTTTAAAATTACTGGGGAAAATTCTTTTAAATTGTATCAAGTTGAAAAAAATTTTAATACTAAAATTAGTGAATTTTTTTCCAATTGTAAAATTTAAAAAAAATCTCTTCCAACTGAAAAATGTTTATTTTCCCTCAATTTTTTCCCTTTCCTGATTTTTAAAATGATTTCACTGATTTCAGCCTTGTTTTTCAAAATTTATTCTTTTTTCCAACTCGATAATGGGAAAAATTTATAATTTAAGAAAATTTTAATTTAGAAATTTTACAGCTGGAAAAATTAAAATTGGATACCATTTATTAAAAAAATTTAGAGGTACTTACTGAGGTGCGTAATTTGGAACTTGGAATAAATTTGGACTCACATCGTCAAAATAACATTTTTGGAAAAAATAATATTGAAAGTTCGTAAAATATACAATATAGGAACGAATTAAATTTATTTACTTAATTTATTTTATATTCACTTAATGCAAATTATTGCATTGACATTTGACAATAATTGCTTATTTTGCCATTAGAGACGTGTGAAAGACCATACATTTCTTGTGTTTTGGGATTTTTGTTTTGAAAATTTAGGATACATTTTTAATTTCAATAATTTTTTACGTTTACCGAAAAATAAAGGCTAAATAAATGATGAAAACGTAAAGCGTAAATTTTTAAATAAAAAATTCATAGGATGAGCAAGATCTTTCACTTTTATGATCATTCTTCACGACTGAACTGGTAAATACCAACTCCCATACCGACCTCTACTACTTCGTATAAACATCTTGAAAAATATTTTCATCGTATTCTGATAAGATATTCGGCTAGGAATCTGAAAAAGTTAGTTTGAGAGTTTCAGCTTGACTCAAGTGTCCCAAAAATAATCTCAAACTACTAAATCAAAACTTTTGGAGTTGGGGTCCTGCAATAGGTATATGAGAAAATAATACAGATTTCTAACCAATTTTTCAAATTCTCTTCGAAATTTCAGTCTATAAAATCGAAATCAATTAAAATTTTCAAATTTTTGGGGTTTCAACCCTCAAATTAACTTTTTTGAGTTTCTATTAAAATTTTTCATTAGAATCGATGATAATAAAATTTAGAGCAATTTCAGAGCTAGGGGCACTTGAAGATGAAATCCGGCCCTTTAAATCAATTTTCCGGAATTCCCAGTCAATTTCCTCTTTAAGAGTCAAAAATTGATTTTTATAGGTAACTTATTGAAAGATTTTTTGTTGAAAATTTGTTTTACATTTTTCTATGTAACTTTTGACCTTTAAAGACGATGCCCTGGGGGAAAAAATGGGCCTACGAGAAAAATGAATAGAACATAAATTGTAGAGCGTCAAATTTCCTATCCGTAAAGTCCAATTAGTTTTTTCTTAAGAGGCTTAGTTTTCGAGATATTTTCAGTTAAAAAAAAACTGAACTTCGAACTTTGAGCTCAAATATTTCGAAAGCTAAACCTCCTGAGAAAAAACGAATTGGACGTTACAGATAGGAAATTTGACGCTCTACAATTCATGTTCCATTCATTTTTTTCGTAGAACCCTTCCTTTTCTCATAAAATCGACTTGAAGTGTCGAAAGTTATCAAAAGAAGTAGAAAACCCGTTGAACGAAAAATTCAAATTGTAAATGATGGAATTTTTTCATTGATTTTTTCGTGATCAGCGCAAAAAATACTATAAAAATCACCCATCAAACCTCAAACAGCATTTCAAAAGTTTAAAAATATCGACCTGTGTAATTTTTCGTACAAAAATGTTAGCTTGGGAAAAATCTCATTTCCCCTTTCTACAGTAAAAACTTGAATAATGTCCCCAATTATTTCGAAAAAAAAAGAGCAAAAATCGAAAATCTTCTGAATATTCCACAAATCTGATCAAAAACTACTATCAATACCATTTTCCAAAATTCTCAAAAATTTCAATATGGTACCTAGAGAAACTACTCCAAAATTGATCACCCAAATTTCATCTGGAAACAGCAAAAACTCCTTAGAGCAATCCAAATCACCGTGGAAATCTCGACCCCATAAAATACGACGACCCCACGAACCCAGCATGAAACCGCATCTTCGAGCACACATCCAAACCACCTTCCAACCAACGACCATCGAAGCCCATAAATACATGGACGCTACCGGCGTCGGCCATGGGGCCAGCAATTACATAAAATCAGCTCGCTATCAAGCGGTAAAACCACCACATCGGCCGAGTTACACGGCGGATAATATTTTAGAAATTACCAATAACGACGGGGTTTGTTCATTAAACGCGCCGAATAAGCAGGTAGCTTTTGCGGCCGCAGATAATCAGAATATCATTACGTGGTTGAAATAAAGAGGCGACCGCGTTACTGGCCGACGTCGCCGACTCTGTTTACATATACCTATCGATAGGCGGTGAATTAAATACACAGCCGGCTAAGTCCTATTAAAAACACAACGTTGGGCCAAAAATACATGGTACCTTGGCCTACCGTACCGGTACCACCTACGACAATGAAATTCAACTCCGAGGGCCCGCAGAATTTTCAAACGAGAAGACGAGCCGGTGCGCCGGGGCAGGGCGCGAATTCATTTAGAGAAATGAAGTTGGATGTCACAGCGGTGGCTTTATTGAGTATAGTATTCGCGTACAATAATGAAAATGCCTCCGCGCTCGCACGGTCCACGCTCGCGCCCCCTTGTCAAAATAACAAACAGCAAAAAGGTACCTTTACCGAACAGGAAATTCACAAAGGATGATATAGAGATGGCGTCAACTGTTTACCTCGCCTTTACTTCGGCGCTGAACCGATATAGCGAATTTGAATTAACGCTATTCTCAAACTCGACGCAATGGATTATTACCAAAGGTTTATATTAGTCGTTTTTGGTATTGGTCTCTGTTGTATCGATGTTGGGGGATAATCGAACGATACAGCTCCCCATTGTCGTCTCCATTCTCCACTTTGGTATTTTTCCATTTCTTTTTAAATAGTCTACTCGGTGCGGTATCTTAAGTGATTATCGAAAATGGGTGTTTGAAATTGTAATCATTCGTAACCACTTTGGGACTTTGATAAAAAGCTTTTATAAATATTAACATTTTAAAGGGTAATTCGAGTTGGTAAAAGCGTTCAACTTAGCCAACGTTCAATCAAAAAACTTTTTTAAACGTTTCGAATCTTCAAGATGGTAATACAATGTGTTCTTCGTCTCGCTCTTTTCACTCTTTTTGCTTTTTCCTTGTTCTTTTTTTTTTTAATCTATAAAACATTAGTTTTTACCTTAATGTGGCCGATTTTTTTTCTCCTTTTGAAACAAAATACTACAATTGCTGATTGATGATTATGGTGTTTTGCGAGCATTCCCCGCAGATAAATCCTTCGGTCCTTGAAATTCAAGAGGTGCTTGATAAATGGGTTTCTTTTTCCGGATACCCCTTGTCTGGGGTATTTTTTCAACAGTGGAACCGTGTGATGTTCCGCGCACGCCACAGCCACAGGTCCACGCCGTACATCTTTGCGAGTAATTTGGTGTAGAGACAGAAATGCTCGCGATGTAGAACTTTATACGAAACCATTTGTTGTAGATTTCATCGGGAAATTTTTGCCAAGTGGCGAGGATTAATTAAAGGTGAAAAATCTACGTACTTAAGTAATGTTGGGCGATTAAATTTGATGCTTGGAATCTGCACAGCAACATATTCGCGACGTCTTCGTAATGAAAATGAAACGAATTAAGATAAAAAAGTTTTCGGAACGAGGATAGCGGTGACGGTGTTTGGGGCGGATTCCCGAGAAAGGATGGTTTTGAGAATGGTGGGAAAAATTATAGTTTTGGGGTAATTAAAGGTGGAGAATAAGGAGATTGAGAAGGGATGATTTCTTGTTGAGAATCTTATGCTAATTATATACTTTAAAATAGCTCAAAAAGTTATTCTCCCTTCTTCCTGCCTTTTTAATCGGCAACATTTACCCTTGAAATATTCTTCCTTCTAAAATTTATTAAAAAATTATATAGTAAATAAACTTCATTCCTCGTTTAGGTACCAAAAAATTGATAAAGGTATAGCCGATTAAGAAGGGTGGTTTGGCCTTGGAAACTGATCTAAACCGCTCCTACCCCAAAAGGTCACCCTTGATCAGAAACTATCGTGACAAAAATTTTGGACCCCTGGTGCAATTATTTTAGGGAGGAGGGGCCAAAATGTATTTTTTTCGTAATTTTTGAAATTTTTCGCCATTTTTATCAATTTTTCCCCATTTTTTACCAAAGGAAATATTTTTCTGAGTTATGGCGCTTAGAAAATTTAGAGCCGCCATTTTGAAAAAATCATCAAACCTACAATGGAATTTTCTTCTCAAAAAAAGTGTTATTTATTCATAAATATGCCATAAAAATTTCAAAAATTTTGAACCCCGAGTGCAATTATTTTAGGAAGGAGGGGTCCAAACGTCTTTTTTGCCATTTTTTCAATTTTTTGCTATTTTTTGCCGAATAAAGATGAAAATTTTTCGTTTTTTCACACGGATTTTAGAAGGTCAAAGGAACAAAACCAAAATATTTATTCATAAATACGAGTAAGTATACCGAAAAAATTTCAAAAATTTTGGAGTGGTGGATCATTGTTAAAAAAAAATGAAAACTGGTCCCTCGTGTTGCACATAAAATACTTGAAATTTGCATATCATTCCTATGTTCATGTAGGTACAAATTATAGGAAATTTTGCAAAAACAATGATTTTTACAAAATTATTTTATTCTATGGTCAACAAAAAATTGTATTGAAGAATTCTTAATTCATGGACCCCCTTCTCTCCCTCCTGCGGTCAATTTTGTAAAAAATTTCAGTAACTGATATTGGTATCGTTTTCATATGAATCAACCTCCTGAACACGAATCTGCAGTCGAATTTCCATTTGAGCGATTTCCCTGCTCCCTTCCGTCATCAAATCAATAATTACTTGCACTAAAAAATAATTTTCAGCAATTTTAAAATCTTTTTTAGATTTCATTGTTATTTTGCGGGTCAATATAATGATCACGATCAGAAACTCGACAAAACTGTTTTCTGGAATTATTAAACTTCTCTCACGCGGGGAATACCCAAAACTGTAATAGTTTGTGGGAAATTTCTGACATAAATAAAAATTATACAATTTTTCAAACTAGAAATATAATTTTTCCAACATTTTTCCACCTAAACTTTAAATTTTATGGAAGAAATCAATATACGAAAAAGTCAAAAAATCGTTGTTTTTTCAAAATTTCTATCTAATACTCAATTTTACCGACTAGAATGTAATTTTGTGATTGTTGAGAAATGGGATATGCTGTTTTTTATGTCCCCCCCCCCTTCCTACCGTTCGATTCAACCCTACAACCTCAATTCAGACAATCATCAGACACATTGATTAAAAAATCACACCAATATTCAGAACTTTGTGCAGCGAGTTATGTAATCATTTTTTTTTCATTACTATTATTTTTTTGTTTCTTGACCCTACAAAAACCTTTCAAATCAGGAGCGAACTTAATAAGTCAGAATTACAGGAAGGGCAAAAAACTGAAAAATTTTTACTCGTAACATTTTTCCAAACTAAAATATGTATTTTTCAACATCTCTTATTTTCCAAAAAAAGTAATTAGTTTCCTCAAAATTCCGACATGAAACTTGATTTTCCTCACTGAAATTTCGATTTTCCAATTATGAGGGGGAGGGGGCTGTTCCTTCTGTGGCCTCTGATTTTCGCTTTGAGAAAGAGGATTTAAGATGAAAATTTTTTTAGCTCATAGATATACGACTATTTTTCAGATTTTTCCAACTCAAATACAATTTTTTCAACTAAGAATGCAAACGAATTTAACTTTTTTTTAAAAACATTTTCTAGAGTACCTAACTTCATTATTGCTCCCTTTAAGAGTAAAATCTCTCCTCACCATGTCCTCTCTGGTTTGGTACGTTATTCCTGCGGTCTCAAAAGTTGCATTTAATATCTATGTGTCAACTATTTTCCAACTTCGCACTAAGAATTTAAAAATTAATAACTTCTTTCTCCCTTCCTTCTTGCAAAAATTAAAATCCAAGCAGGAAGATTTTTAATAAATTTTCAGTTTTTGGTTTCTAAGATTAAAATTCTATCAACAGATCTCAATTTTAATTTGAAAAATTGAATTTTGGTTTTGGATTGAATTGTTTTTCCAATAGAATTGGGCAAGGGGAGAAGGGAACACTTTTTTAAAGTTCGAATCTTTCAATTTTCAATTTTTAGTTTTTTTCTCTTTTCTTCAAAATATTTTTCAGGTTTCTGGTCAATTTTAGCGATGGTTGCATTTGTTGAGGCATAAAAGCACTAGGTAGCTGATTTTTAATACGTTCGACAATTTTCTAGAAAAAATTAAAATAATAAGATATATTGATTCAATTACGACAGTTCTTGATCGAAACTAAGAAACCAAAGTTGGCATTTAGGGGGTAGGGAAAGAGAGCAAAAATTAAAAATTTTCGACTGGGGTCAAATCATTCCAATTTTTACTGCTGAAAATTTCAAAACAAAATTTCGACCAATTTTTCTGTCTCGAAATCGAAAATTTCTGAAACCAAAAAAAAGGAGAGAGGAGATAAATTATTTTTGTTACTCTTCTAACTCGACCCTATTTTTCTTGACAAATAAGTAAGTATGTAATTTTGATGATTGGGGGGGGGGGGTCTATTTCCAATAAGTTCGCTATAATAATCCTGCAATGAATTTTTAATATGTACGTACAAGTAAAAATAATCAAAAATAGACAAGTTGCACGACATTTTTTTTCAACAAAATTTTCGTGCAACTTGTCTATTTCAATGGAAAAAATATTAAAATTTTTCAGTTTCAACTTTCCATCCGATAAATTTTTCTTCTTCAATAATGATAAAACAAAATATAGTCGAAATAAATCGAGTTCGAAAAGAAAAATTTGCAAAAATGAGTATTATTTTTTTAGGTTTTCTACGTGGGTATTCCATTTGATATTTTGCTGAATCGTGAGACCTAGGAAATTATGTACGTACACATCCAGATTAGGTAGTAATTTAAAAATTAGGCAAATAAAATTTCCCCTCAAAAAAAACAAAAATCATACAACTGAGAAATGTTATTTCAGTTTTCCCATTTCGGTCTCTATTTTTTCAAGTTTCAAATTCAGTTTTCTATGTTTTGATGAAAATAAAAAACCTACCAAGTTCGTCGACTTCAATTTTTCAAATTAAAATTTCCCACGAATTTTCCACCTCGAAATGAATTTTTCAGCGATTTTCTATGACTTAAAATGCAATAATTTTTCTCAGATTTGACATTTCTCCATTCGAAGATTTTACCTCCCTTCTCCCCTTAATTTTACTCTTTAAATTGCTAAAAGAACGAAATATTGAAATGTTGAACATAGATTTCATAAAATTTGTAATTCGACCATTTTTTCAACAGTTTCGAAAATATTGGAAAAAATTATTAATTAATGACCAATCGGACGTTTCTTGAAAATATTCAAACTCGATTTCGGGACCATAATGGTCATAACGTCAATTTTCTGCAATCACCATTCACCTACTCGTGTGAAAATGGATGAAAAAAATTTAAGAGAGTACGTATTTCATAAGAAATTATCTCGGAAATGGTCAAATTTGATACAGCGAATCCAAAAATAAGGCATTTGATAAGAAAATACAGAACGAAAAAAATTTTCCTTCATTGTCGAAAAACTTCCAGAGTGTTTTTTCATTAATGGCAATAGTCGCATCATCCGAAGGAAAATTCGGCGAAAAACTATCGTCAACATTTTTACAATAATTACCATACTTGTGCGAACCGGGATGAAAAAATTAACGAGAACACTTACAAAAAATAATATCTCGTTTCTGCAAACAGTTCCAAGTTGAAAAAGTTGATCCGTATTATTAAATTCAACCAGAGAGAAGCGAAATACAAAACTGAGAGTAGAGAAAGAAAAAAGGACTTTAATTAAGATCATCTAATATAAGAATTAATAAACGCTAAAACAGGACAATTATCCGGCTACGGTAAGTTGAACTTTTCCAAGATGATTTTTCGATAAGCTTTCGTTAAGTTAATTTGAAAAAAACGCGATCACCGGAGCACATTTCATATTGCTCTCGATTCCCAAAGGATGGGTACTCTTAAGGATCAATATTTATTGTCAACATCATAACGATAACATTATTAATAATGCCTTTACACACCGAATTCAGGCCGGCGTCGAGGCGAGGAGGGCGGATTTATTTACAAAACGAAACGACATCTTAAAAGAAGCTTTTCAAACGATTATTTTGACTTGTAAATTAGCTTTTTGTCCTTAATTATGTTTGGTAACTAGAGAAGAAGACGACGCTGGATGTTTTTTTCTCGTATTATGTAAACAAAAGCGAAGAAATGTACTGACATACGAATAATTTAAACTATCTTCCGGCGTAATTCACGCCGCCTCGTAGAGATAAAGAAGAAAACGACGTCTCGAATGGAAAACACCATCGAGCCAAGGTATTCATTTTTTTTCACGCGTAAAAGTCTCGTATGCAGCAGGAAATATGTGCAGAGTTTCAATCATGCTGGGAAGTCTGTCAATGTCTTTTACGACGACGTTTCTTTACCTCGAAATTTCACCAGCCAGAGCTGAGAAGTGCGAGAGAACGAGAAACAATTATTTTCATATCTAATCCGGAAGTGGAAGCAGAAATGCGTAGAAAATCTCATAGAAAGGTACATAAATTCAGATGGCAGAATAAGGCTTAGAAAAATACATTCGAGTCGAAAAAAACAATTAATCGGCGAGAAAAAATTTACGACAAAAGAAAATTCGTCGATTTTGGCAACTTTCGAGATTCGAGAAAGATAAACCGGTCGAATATTTCACGTGGAATTTTTTCAAACGTGTTTTTACGATAATTAAAAAAGCTGGAATTCTTCGCGATGAAACAATGGAACAAAATGACAAAAAACACGAGTGCCTGGAATCTCGTACTTAAAAATTCTCGTAATTATTTTTTTTTACAGGTTACCTACGCAGATTTCAATCTTTCCAAGCCGACAAAAGGGAAAAGACCCTTGGTAGGATTTTTTATAACGAGCTAATATTTGAATTGCGATTTCGACTACCAGCGTGGATTTTTTCAATTTCATTCATCATTCGTGAAAGATGAAACTAGACGAGCACACAAAAAGAGAATATTTAAAGCAAGAGAAAAAAAAACGAAATCAAATACACTTGTATAATAAAAATGATTTAGTTTTCAGGTCGTTTAAAAATTGGGGAAAAAATGCCAAAAAAAATACAATTCTGTATCTAGGTTTGGGATATTCGACGAAAACGTAAAACTACGAAAAAGTAGGAGAAAAAAAATAGAATCCGGTGCTGGAAATTAATAGATATAGAATAATAGCTCGGTCGGTGGGTTAAAAATGGACGAAAATGTTCATCAAGCCGACACGATTAAACTCGAATGATGGTTTTGGAGAAAAACCACCATACCACGTGCTTTTTCTTATCGTCTTTCGAGTACATTAAACGTATCAACAAAGTATAAATAACTTACCGGACTCGTAATCGTGAACGTCATTAGAGCTGGAAACGTTTTGAGATGAGGAAACGAAAATTAACAAATAAACATTCACAAAATAAACACAACTCGAGGCGAATTTGGATTTGGAGGGGAAACACCACGCCATGATAAATTTTAGGAATTACTTGAATTTGAAATTTCTACTGAAAATACGTTCATTTTTAAACGAATGTAACATTTGAAAAATAGCCTTACGCCGAACTCGAGAGTTAAATCAAAATAAATTTTCCGACGAGAAAAAGGCGCGAGAAAAATACGATACACGAAAGGCGCGAAAAAAAAAGGGTACGACGAGAACGACGTTACATGTGCGACGCTTTACGGCCACCGAAAAGAACAATGAGATAAGCTATAAACGATAAAACGCAAATTTATAATAGGACGATCTTTCTGTTTTTGGAATCGAGACGAGGCGAATAGTGCCGAACGGAGCCGAGGGATGCCGAATGTCTATGGTACCTGTTTATAAGAGTTTATCTTTAGGCTCGTTTTGATAAATCTAATCCCAGAATGCGAGTGCTGGAATTTGTTGATACGATTCGGATTCCTATTCGAGTCCGGTTAAATAAAATGTAGTTTAGTGTGAATTTCAACGTTAACAATGGGGGTAAAAAATAAATAAACCAATATCCCCAGATCAATGTTTACCTTTTTGCAGTTTCCAGTTTGTAATTTTACTGTATCGGGATGAAAATTCGTTGTACTTGACTTTTCTCACGGATTGTATCATGCTTGATGTGGAAATTCCATTCCGGTATATTTTCGATGGAAGCTCGAGCCTGAGGCAATTTTTTCGTATCGTCGGATCTGAAATGGTGTGCGGAAATTTGGATTACGATAGGGTTTAATACAATGGACTGATTTGAGAGGATAAACGAGTACATTGGAGTGAAAAAATTGTAGAATTTTGACGAAAATTGGAGGGTAGAAAGGAAAGTTTAATGAGAGGGGAAGGAGGCTTCGTAGAAAAAATTTTAGACTCCAACTCTATACTTGGCCATTATGTGTATAGAGGGTGGAGTTGGGAGTTGAAAAATTATGGATATAGAAGCTTTAAGGTCGCTGATTGTAGTTTTTGGGAATATTTGTCCTCGAACGAAAATATGAGCCTCGAAGAAAAGGGGTGCAGGAGTTGAATTTTGAAGGGCAATTGCTGCTTCTAAAAAATTCACGTTGAAAAATTTTTAAAGCAAGGAATGGATAGTATTTTGAAAACTGAATAAATTTTCCCTTTATGCATTTTTGCTTAACTTTAAAATTGAAGGGTCTACAAAAAAATTCTAAAAAAAATTCTAAAAAAATTAACTAGTCAAGGGAATGGATAGCAGGTAGGTACGCTGAAAATTGAAAAAAAATTGTTTTGAAAACTTTTTGCTAAACATCGAAAATGAAGGGACTATGAGTTAGGTACTCAAAATAAAAGGGGTTCGAAAGGTTTTCAAGTTTTATCAATTTTGAATGAACCGTAGCCCCTTTATTTTTGATGTTAGGCAAAAAGTCTTTAGAAAAAAAGTCTTCAGTTTTTAACGCATTATTCATTACCTTGATTAGTTTTTTTTTAGAATTTTTTTTGTATTTAATTCCTTCATTTTTAAAGTTAGGCAAGAAGTCGTAAGGTGAAAATTTATTCAGTTTTCAGAGCAGTATCCTTTCCCATGATTAAAAAATGTTTATACTTAACGTGATTTTTTAGAAATAGCATTTACCCCTTCAATTTTTAAAATCGGCAACATGTTCATCTCATTTTTTTATTGGTTCTCTCTCATTTATATATCAGTGAAAATTATCGAAAATCACTGAAAAACAGTTGGAATTGAAGCACAGTAATAAATCAGTGAAAAAATTTTCATTGAAAGCAAACAGTGAAAAATTATTGAAAAATCAGTGAAAGTTCAGTGGAAAGTCAGTAAAATCTTTGAAATTCGCTGAAAAATCAATGAAATTTACTGAACAATCGGTGACATTTTTGGAAAAATCAGTGAAAATCCGCTGAAAATCAAAGAATTTTACTGATTTTTCTTTTCCTGCAATTGAATGTGTCACAATAAAAAGGGCATATGTAGGTATAGAAAAAGTGATATTTTTGGGAAATCGCGATCGAAAGTTTGAGTGTAATTTTTTTAATACTAAATTATGGAATTCAGCTGGGAAAAAAATTTCCCCTTAAAATTTCATCATTTTGAAACAAGAAAATAGCTCGCCCATCACTTGATATCTTTTCTATATTTTTCTATATTGAAAACAAAAAGTTGAGTTATACATATTATGTCCTTTTTAATGTGACAAAATTTACATTTTGACCCTTCTACCTTTGATGACATATAATTTTTCCGGAAGTGAAAATTAGAAAAAAACCTTCATACAAAAGTTGAAAAAGATGAAAAAAAGGAACATTTTTGTGAAACATTTTTAAATTATCTCTTCATGGAGCGGATATATCGCACTTTGAAAAATGAAAACTTTTTTTGCCATCATGATTTTCATTTTCTTGGTTTCAAAAAAAAATGTTAAACATACATTTTAGACGAATTTTATCATTTTTTTCAAATTTATGCCGAAAAATTGACTAAAGAAACATTTTATTAAAATTTTAAAATCTTACAATCATCTGCACAATGAAGAAATGAAACATTACAAAATTAAGCACGACACGGTGCATATCCGCTCTATGAAGAGATAATTTTAAAGTTTTTCACGAAAATATTCTGTTTTTCATCCTTTCTAACTTTTGTGTGAAGATTTTTTTTAATTTTCACTTCCGGCAAAATTATACGTCATCAAAGGTAGAAGGGTCAAAATGTAAATTTTGTCACATTAAAAAGGACATATACCTAATTCAACTTTTTGTTTTCAATATAGAAAAATATAGAAAATATATCAAGTGATGGGTGAGTTGTTTTCTTGTAACAAAAGGATGAGATTTCAAGGAAAAAATTTTTTCCTAGCTGAATTCCTTAATTTAGTATTTTAAAAAATGACCCCAAACTTCAATCGCGATTTCCCAAAAACGTCATTTTTTCTATGACCTTTTCATTGTGACACATTCAATTCTAACTATTTATCAGTAATTTTTTACTGATTCGAAATGAGAGAGTAACTGGTTACCTATATCCAGAAAAAAAATTGGCAGACATTCATGAAACACCCTGTATAGAAGGGCACAGACCAAAACATTTTGCGATTTTAATGTCAAAAATTTTGAAGTTTTAACTTTTAAGTCCTGAGCATCATATTTTGAGTGACCTCGAAAATCGAGATCAGCTTGCTTAAAAATCTATCTGTCGATACACGTGTCCAATGTTTTAGAAATTCAGCCCATGCACCGCCTTTCGTCTCTTTTTTAAATTAATTTTTTGTATTAACGAAAAATTTTAAGCACTACGTGAGAAAATTCCAAGTTGGCGCATCTGTCCCTTTTTCCCGTCGGTGAGATAGTAGAAAAACTTTAAATTACGAATTCGAAAATGTTTCGGCTTTCAACGAACTCAACTTGTTTTCTCAAATATCCTAAAATAAAAAATAAAAAATTTTCAGGTCGTCGACACCGAAAATAAATTTTAATGAAATTTTTCAAAAAAAAAATCATGGTGGTGCTGCCAAGTGCATTATGCTATGACATACACAACTTTTATAGAATTTTAGTTTGGTAGCACAGCTATGAAAAATTTTCAAAAAATAATGAAATTTATTTTAACGACATGAAAATTTGTTGCTTAATTTTTTGAATTTTCCGAGCTATTTATGCAATGAACAATTTGAATTCTACAGAAATTATATAAAAATGTTAATTCCTTTGGTAGCACAGGGGAAAAAATCGTTTTGAAAATTTTTTATCAAAATTTTCTGAGCAAAGGCTAAAAAAAATTGACTAGATTTTGAAGTAAATCGATAAAAATCCAGAAATCTTCAAACTCAAGATTAGACACAGTGGATAAGAGGGCAGAAAGTGGTGTCCAATTTCAACTTCAAAAGGTCAGAAAGGTGTAGAACTAGAAATTTAGATTACACTTTCTCAAGAAGTGGCCGAAAAAATTGGCATTTTTTCAAAAGAAGCATGATTTTGAGAATTCCTATACTAGCTCCATTCAAAAATGGGCTACGAGGTGGAAATTTTTTAAAAGAGAGTTTTCAGGTCAACTTTCCTCAACAATATTTTCGGTGAAACCGGTGGTGTTTTTATCATTCTAAGTAGCTATACTTTACATGAAGTAAGCAGATACAATTACCTATACGAATTTGACGTTATTTATCAAAATTATTAATGCAAACTTTAAATAAATGCCCTATCAACATGACAGTTGACAGAATATCCGAGTGGATAGCTAAACATACCTACGTGTTAATAATGAACTGAAATATTGCAATTACATGGTTCGCGAACATCACTTTGCTCCAACTTATAATTCGTATGCTCGGGCGTCATGCACTGATTCCAGAAGTATAAGTAAAAAAATATGTCCAACGTTTACAGAGCTGCTATCGTAACTTGCAATGTAATAAATTTTCGAAATGATGTAATATTTTTACTTCTTTTTTTTTAAAGTCTTATTTCTATTACAGGTTCGTCTTAATAGCGAAATAGTCACAAGTTTCTACGAAGAATGAAAGTTGTTTTTTTTACCCCCTTTCTACCCTATCTATAGCCCCAGTAGTAGCTTGATGGTTTTTGGGGGAATTGTGCAAATTTTGAATTATTAGAAAAAATGTTCCAAATAATGAATAGGTGTTAAGTAATTTTCCAATTTTGACTATTTTTATAAAAAATTGACTATTTTTTATGAAGAATTGACTATTTTTTTTATGAAAAATTGACCTATTTTTTTATGAAAAATTGACCTATTTTTTTATGAAAAATTGACCTATTTTTTTTATGGAAAATTGACCTATTTTTTTATGAAAAATTGACCTATTTTTTATGGAAAATTGACCTATTTTTTTATGAAAAATTGTTTATTTTTTATGAAAAATTGTTTATATTTTATGAAAAATTGTTTATTTTTTATGAAAAATTTGAAGAACAATTATTTTTGTATGAAAAATTGACTATTTTTTTAATGAAAATTGACTATTTTTAATGAAAAATGGACCATTTTTTAATGAAAAAGTTACTATTTTTTATGAAAAATTGTTTATTTTTTATGAAAAATTGTTTATTTTTTATGAAAAATTGTTTATTTTTTATGAAAAATTGTTTATTTTTTATGAAAAATTGTTTATTTTTGTATAAAAAATTGACTATTTTTTAATGAAAAATTGACTATTTTTTAATGAAAAATTGACTATTTTTTAATGAAAAATTGACTATTTTTTAATGAAAAATTGACTATTTTTTAATGAAAAATTGACTAGGTATTTTTTAATAAAAAAGTGACTATTTTTTATGAAAAATTGTCTATGTTTTAATGAAAAGTTGACTATTTTTACGAAATATTTCCGATATTTTGGAATTTTGACCAATTTTATGAAAAACTTGACTTGATTGATAATTTTTTGGAAGCAAACATGACTACTTCTATAAAAATTTACTCGCCTAATGATTTTTTTGAAACTTAACCAATTGTTTAAAAAATTTACTTGGTAGACTCTTCATTTGTTTGGAAAATTGACCAACTTTTGGAAAATTTTACAGTTAGTTTCCTGATTTTAACATGGATATGTCATGGTGCTTGGAATTAATCTATGAAAGGAGAGATCAAATTATCTATGCACAAATTTTAGATTATCAGTTATCATTATTTTCAATCAACTGAAATTGCTCAGAATTTTGAATACTAGAGATAAGAAAATAGGCCTAAGTAGGTACCTATTTAATATTTGTTCGATAGATTTACGTAACTACGAAGTCGTTATATGAATTTAACTCATCAGTTTGAAACGCTAAAAGCCAAAAAGCGAAACCAAAAACCAAAGATAAAAAACCAATCGATTTATGCATCAGCGATAAATATTTCAGAGAGTTTTTCACTCTGAGTCAGTTTAGATAACATTCTATCTCTGGTAAATATTTCAGAAGTTTTTGACGTTCAAATTTTGAAAAATGTTTAATATTTAAAAAAATTGTAGTTAATAATAAAACTATGAACCCCTATTCCAAAGTTTGGATAATTTTCCAGTTTTTGAAAAACTGTTCAATTTTTAAAAAATCGTCCAAATTGTAAAATACATATTGACTCATTTTAAAAAAAAATTGTGTTCTTTTTAAAGAATTGTGTAATTTTTAAATTTTTAAATTTTAAATTTTGGGCAGTTTTCTTATTACCTATTAAAAAACAGTCCAATTTTTTAAAAGAAATGAAATTTTCTAAACTTTTTCTACACAAAATGTTTGAGAATCGGCGATATCACCAGCTACTGATAAAAATTCCAGTTTCAACTTATAAATCAAATAATTGCATTCTGGCGAATCGTAGGTACGTAAAATAGTAAACTTTTGAAACGTAGTAAGTTATCCTTTGTCAGTACATTTCTACACGAATGAAACAAACCTCGCAACAGAACTTTTCCTTTTTCCATAATCCAAACATTGTTGGAAAAACACATGCTAAAAAGTTGATAGGCGTATTTTAAATCCCGTGAATTCCGATGTTTTTCGTATCTTCCAAGGTATACTAAGTATTTACTACCGACGAAGCGTTGATATTCTAATATTGTCGCCATAGATATACCTGCTTTGGCACCGTTTCGTATTCGTAATCGTACAAATGCATTCGATGCACAAATTCGTCGTCCATCGATCAGCGACTATTTCGTGTTCGGGATTTCCAAAGAGGCTTACAGTTTAAAAAAAAAATGTCCGTAAGTAATGGCGTAGAAGGGCAATTTGTTATTTTCAACAAGAAAAAAAAGGCGTTTTGGTACATGAAAATTTAGAAATGCTTTTTTCCTCCAGAACCCTACCTACGTATAATACTTTAAACCACCTCGAGTAGAATGGAAACAAGATTTCTTCCTCAGTAATAAAGAATTTTTATTTTTTTCTAGGCCAGGAATTCTTCGTATTTGCTGGAATTATGGTCCTTGCGTATTAGTCGGTTAGAGCACCATAGCCAGGTACCTATTTGAAAATATATCTACGTAGGTATTCAGTATTCAGCTTGCTGTTTCATCGAGCGATTAAAAAATTCGAAAAATAACCATTCGACAGACAACCTTGAGAGAAATGTCCGAATAACCGAACTCGAACGTTATACTTTCGAGGGTAAAAACTTCCGTAGCTGTAACAGCGTCGCAGCAGGATGCTGAAAAAAACTTTCAAAAAATCGGAAAACGGAAACTTTTCATTAGTAATTTGTGCCAAAAAGTGTTCAATTATAAAATCGACAATAAATCTTTCATATCGAGACAACGACGAGAGCGAAAAAATCAAACCATCAAATAGTAATTAATTATTTTTAAAAAAGTTCCCATGGAGAGTTCTCATTGGTTTAATTTCCGTGTTAAATACGTCTATTTTAAGCAAAACAAACAAATCAGATTCCACCCTAGATTTCGGGTAAATTAAACAATATTGTTCGTTTTCTTCCATCCCAACGAATAAATTAACAAGTCGTTATTAAAGCCTAAAGTAGTTAGGATTTTTACATCTTTTGCGAATGCAAGGCTCGTAGCAATTAGGAAAAAAACAATTTTACAGCGGTAGTTACCAGACGTTTTGTAACTGGTACATTTTTTTTGGTGCAGTGACGTTGTAATTCTGAAATTACTCATCGACATTGGAAAAATCTTATTTTTATTAAAGTTTTCTAATTTACATTACAATTTTTGCTCGCGTGTAAATCTCATTTGAAAAAATCATTATTTAAATTTTTTATTAGTAAATTTAATTGTTGATAAGTATTACGTCTTAAAAACTTTAGAGTTTAGAGCGATAAAACGTGAAATCACAATATCGAGGAAACAAAATTAAGTTCCAGGATGACTTTCGTTTTCGGCGGCGTAAGGCTCAAGTGTTTCTGTTTCTTATCACACTAAACGAACATTGTCGTGATAAATTGGTAAGCTTTTGTAAAATATGACTTTCAAAAGTGTCATATAATTTTAAATTAATTGGCAGTCATGCATATATACAGATTAGATTTAACGAACAACGAATATCAACGTTCTACATATTCGAGGTATTCGCGTATCGCATGTGACTCCTTTTTAAAGGCTGTGTTTTTTTTTCAGAACGCAGAAAAAAAAGGGAAAGACTCAGATGGGTTTTATTGCTTAGTTGCAACATGTATGTATTAGAAGATACTTTATTCCTATAGGTGTACGGTATGTTCAAAAAGTCATGCAAGGAGTTTATTTTCATAGATGCGAAGATTGCAAAATGATTTTAAAAGGTTTAGATTTATGTAGTTTCTCTGGATATTTTTTGGTTCTATCAACAGGGTGTCTAAAAAATCACAAGTACAAAAAGGTATTTTGCCAAAAAACAAAATGAAGTGAAAGGAGGGTGTTTCAAATCGGTATAGAAATGTTATAAAATAATGTTTCGGGGTATTATACCCAAATTTTTGAAATCAAATCAGTGATTTACAAGCAGGAGCCATCAAATTTTGAAAAAAAAATTAGAAATTCCTTTTTTTCAGAAGAATGGATTTTTCTCACTGAACGCAGGTAGGTACCTGCTACCTACATAGTGAAAAAATATTATGTAAGTACATACATTTGGTAGATCGAAAAAAAAAATCTTGGATTTTGACAAAAATTGGTGAGGTAGTTTATTCTTAGTGGAAGATCTTCCAAAAAATTTAAGACTTCAACCCAAAAGAACACAGAGCTTGAGGACCTCGAAAAGAGAAAAATTCCAACAATCGTGGTTTTCGCCACTTCTGGTTATGTCACGAGCTGAAAACCTCGTTCATTCCCCGTCCCCCACCAAAAGTTTGCGATTCAAGTTTTCGCACCTTCCTGAACCATTGATCTCGAAATTGAATACCACTTTTTGTTCTTTGCAAAGGGATTAAAAAGTTTCAGATCGTGAATTAGAAGATTTTGTATTTTTACCAAATTTTAATTGTTCACTAAAACGTTTCAAAATTGAGTCAAAAAAGTTTTGTTGGTCATTTAGAACGATTTTTGATTAAATTTTTCTAAAAATTTTCATAGTAGTGCTGTCAACTGAACTTTGATTTAGTTTATTTTGATAAAATTCAAGTTGGTAGCGCTGCTACAAAAAAAAAGTCAAAAAATTGATCTAAATTAATACTTAGGTAAAAAACTGACCTATTTTTCAAGCCATACCGAATGAACAACTTGAATTTGGTAAAAATTGCGTACCTAAGTAAATCAAACTGCAAGTTGGCTGCGTTTCCTATTACCTACTAAAATGTTTGAAAAATATCATCAAAAATTATTTTAAGTGGCTGAAAAAAATAGAGACGATTTCAAGGTGTTTGTGGGCGGAATTTGAATGTGGAAAAAAAATTTAAAATTTTCAACATTGATAAAATTGAACGAAGACCAGGACTTTTTACAAATTTTTGCTGTTTTTGAAAAATGGTCAATTTTACCATTTTTGTTCATGAATGTTCTGAATTTCAAATACGAATTTCAGTGTTCAGAAACTGTAATCAAAAAATCGATCGAAAAATAGTCGTACCTACTAATGCTAGGATAACCTTTTCAATTTTTAATTCTAACGATAGGTACTTACGTCAATACGTCAGATGTTAAACTTGCCCTTATCAATCAGAAATCGAAACATAATTCGGCCAAAAGACATTAACTTATCAACAAAATTGCAAGGAGCCCTTTTTTTAGAAGTGATTTTCTCTGATTTTTTCAGGTTTTCCATTCCAATTTTTCCAGTTTTTAATAATAAAATCTAGAAATCAAGTAGTAGGACTTTTGCAAAACCTTCTCAAAAATTTTCAGCGTTACCTACGTCGGAGGAAGAAAAAAGGTGATTTCAATTTCCTGTGTTAATTATCACTATCGATCTGGAAATATTTTAGAATTTTGTATCAAAAATTTTAATTTTTTATTCCTATTAGAAAACCAATGCAACTTGACCAAAGCGAAATCCAAGAAAACAATAATATTTTTTCAAAACTTCTTTTTTTTTAATTTTTAAAAATTTGCGACGTATCTAACAAGGAAGCTACCCGAGGTCTGACACGCCAAATTGAAAAAAAAAATCACAGGCTTTTATAGCATCACAAAAAACTTCCACAGCCGAAATTTCAGCTCCTATAGTTGACTTGGGATTACAAAAATCTAAATTTTTCACTTCATGTGGCATTTAGGAGATGCATTTTCTGCGACTACCCCGTCGCCAGATGGCCTACATATACGGCGGGTAGATCGTGGTAGAAAATTTATCTCCTAAACGCCATATGCGGGCGAGATATTTAGATTTTTGTAATTTTTCCGGTGTACCTATTGGGCGATTTTTCAAAATTCAAACCCTCATAACTCCATCTCAAGTCAACTTTAGGGGCTTAAATTTTGGCTGTGAAAGTTTCTTGTGATGCTCTACAACACTGTGTAATTTTTTTTTAAATTTGGCGTGTCAGACCTCGGGTAGCTCCTTAAAAGCACCTAAATCAAATATTTGAAAAAATTAGATTTTCAAAATTGAAAAAGAGTTTCAGAAAAATGAAGAAAATAATGAATGAAGTTGCAATATTTTGTTGGTGTGGGGAAGGGGGAGAACATCAGATAGCATCAGCTAAAAAAGCTTCAATGGACCAGCTCAAATAAAGCGAGAGTAACAATTTGGAAAAATGTCACGTTCAAAAAAATACCTGCTTTTTGGAGTCACTGAGGTAATACTCTTTTTAAAAATATTTTTATTTTATGTAAAATTTTGTAGTTTGAAGCCTTTAACAGTGGAGTGAAAATCACTAAATTCTTCAACTTTTTCGATTCATTCTGCCCCTTTCTCGTTTTTACCTTTCCAGCACCATTTGGAATTTTATCTCAAATTTACCTCAGAAAAAGATTGTAATCGTCATAGGCAAATCACATTCTTCAAAATGAAAACAAAATTTTTCAAAAAATTGTTTTTTGATAAAATACAATCAGAAACGTACTCGAGATGGGGGGGGTGAAATTTTTTTTAGTACCTACCTTGTTCGAAAACGGTGAAAAAATTTGAATTTTGTATCCATCCTTCTATCCTATCTCAGAGAGATATCTTTTAGATTTAGAGTTACCTAATTAGCATAACCTCAGAAATGGATTCTAAGCCCTCGAAAACCTGAAATTTCACATCCGAAACGAAAACACCACTCAAGAAAAATACAAAATTGTTTGAACCACTTTGCCGACGTCATTCATTAAAAAATGAAATGCACACAGTGCAGTGACTTTTTGAACATACGTACGTTTCGCATCAGGTGGTTATTACAAAATAAAATATTAAAAAATAAATCATCCGAACGAACTGTACAAATTTTTTTATTTATTCAACTTTGTGCATTTCTGCCTTCTACTCCTTCATTGTGAATTATTTATTTTAAAAAAAATACTCGATTATAAAACGACCTTATTAACTTCAATGATACGTAGGTAGGTAGTAGGTACCTAACTTTGTGAATGTAAATTAATTAATGAAAATCCATAGTCCTGTTCACATTACGAATCGAATATCACGTATTGAGTAGAAAATCCGCCTATGAAAGCCGACTCAACGTTCGTCAAATATTTTAAATAATATACTTAATCGAAAATGTCTAAATATCAATTAAAATGATATTTTTACAAAGAACTGAAAATGGTTTGAGTTTTTTCAAATGAGAAAATTGGCATTTCCATTCGATAAACGTTTTTTATTTTCAAAACGACAGGTCTAATTTTTATTTTCGTCAAAACAAATCTAGGCAAAAAAAAGAAATTTTACAAATAGGTAATATCATAGAACTATACCAGAGATATTTCCATAAAGTGCTTTTCATTTTCAATATAGATAACCGTACAATACAAAGGTAAAAGGTACTTCGAAAGTACAGAAAAGGAAGAGAGAGAGGAGAACAAAAAAATAAATTCATTTTTCCCAACTCGGAAACGTACTTTACTCATGTTAACGTCCGAATAAAATTTATAATTTATTGAACCCATCGTCGTATACCTGTTAACCGACATTCTTTATGAAGAACCAAGATGTAAACAAAATAAAGACTGCGGAGTCTTGACGTACATAACAATAAAATGTTATAATTTTGTCAGCAGGCGTTTCTAGAATCTACTTACGTACAGGCGGATGAAAAAAGGTAAAACGATTTACGATCAACTTGCCAGACCTGATGTCATTATTTTTGTGTAACATTGAAAACGAACGTTGCCATCTTCGGTGGCTGCAAACTGGATAAAATTCTGCAAACCGGATTCTAATTGCAATAAAAAATTAAAATAATTTGATCGCTCCAATACGTCAAAATCTAAGTATACCGAAGTTGGTTCGGTTTTCGGTTTCTAGACGGAATAAAAATTCCGAGTACGTACATCACGTTTATCTCTTATTTAACTAGATGATAGAAACGACTTAATCAAGGTATAAATACCGGTTGCCTTCTTAACCACCCTATAAATATATCAGCGTTTGGGAACAGTAGTAAATGTTGGTAAAATATTACAAAACTTTGGCGCTGCCGACCGTCGATTGTAGATCGGTATGCGAGACATAGGCGTTGCATTCTCCTTTCTTTTTTTCTAATGGAAGGCGTCCCGCGGTTAACACCGATAACTTAATTTTTTTCCAGCATAATGGTTTAATTTTGAGATATCTGGGGACTATAGGCCTGCCGAGAGTACCTGTGAATAGTTTTTTTTCAACTTCGGAGCTTGTAGCTGGATCAATTTTCGTTTACATAGTGTCACATTTTATGACACCAGCCATTAAAAAAAATCAAGTGAACCAGTTCAAACGACATGGTTTGTGTTTTTTTTTCAAAGAAGTGTGGCTGTGGCGTCTGAATAATTATTTTAGGTGAAATATTCCTCGAGCTGTTTAAAAAAAAATGTATGGGAGGGTAGTACACAGTATAAGACAAATGCAATAACTTTTAAAGTAAATTGATATTTTTAAAAAAGTGATAATACTGCTGATTGTGTTTCACCAAGATGCAGTTTCATGCCATAAACGAACGTTCTGTGATTATGGCAAGTTATAAAATTTTCAATCTCGCTAAAATTTTTGCTAAAAATATTTTTTCATCACTTTTTCAAAAATTCATTAAAAATGAAGGAGCTGAGAATCAAAACTTACTTTTGCCACAATTTTTTTCGTTTTTATGACAGATTCTGAAGAAGTTTGATATAGGGCTGGGCTAATGGACCATGTAGTCCGAACCCATTAAAAAAAAAAAAAAAAAAAAAAGAAGAAGTTTGATACTCTCTACAATCTGGTATTTTTACTTTTTTCCTAAACCACTCTCTTCGGGCAGAAAAACGCAATTGAAATCATGGTTCGGAATTAAAACTCACATTTCGTCCCTCTAATGCTGAAAGGACGTAACTTCATTCGCCACTTGAAACCTGTGTAAATGGAGGGGGTTTCAGCCTGACACGGTCTCAGTTAGATATAAAATGTTGAGAACTGCTTAAAAGTAGGTCTGACTAGAAAATATACTCATTTCCTCATTGAAAACTTCCGTACATTCAACGAAACCCGCGTCAGGCTGAAAAGAATCGTCCACACAGGTCTCAAGTGGCGAATGGAGTTCCGTCCTTTTAGCATTAGAGGAACGATTTGCCATCTACAAACAAATTTCGTATAACCAATAAGTATAGATTGAAAAAAGAAACATTTTATGTCTCTTGACACTTTTGCCAAAAATCACTCGTCTTCGAGTTATGGACCAGTTTCGAAATGCATTAATTTGCATTAGGTAATTTTGAAATGCATTTTAAAATTGGTTCATACATAACTCGAAGACAATTGATTTAGAGCAAAAATGTCAAGAGAAAAAAAAATGATTCTTTTATCAATCTCTACTAATTTGGTTGTAAGTACGAAATTTTGGCCTTTGAGTAGCTGTGAAAAAAATTGCATGTTGTAGTCAAAACTCACTTTTGCCATTCTTCTCGATTCATTATAAGAAGAGTATGTGATCGAAATTTTTTTTTTCTTCAGGGAATCCTGTTTTCAGGCCCTACTTGATAATATACAATGATTTTAGCACACTCGATGGTTGGTAACTTTACTAAAACAGTTTTTTTTGTGTGTTTTTCTTAAAATCACTTGTGACTCGCTCCGAGAAAACAGGGCTTAGGGAATAAAAAATGAGTTTTGAGTTTTTCACGGATTCTGATACTTGAAAGTACCTATGTAGAATGATATGGGATAGGTAGTTTTTTTCAAAAAAATTTATTACGTGTCTTAAAACCTCTTAAAACGTGAAAACAAATGAAGGAAATTTCAAAAAAGGAAAAATAGGGAATAATTTTTAAAAATCCTAAAATTAATTTTTTTTCGAGTTGTCACATAAATTTGGCAACCTGAATTTGTATAAAAAATTAAATTACATTACATTCAAAATTACGAAAATAATTTGAAAAAAAAACGAATTCATTCAAATGATGGCCGCAATAATTACAGCTAGCGCTATCTATGGACGAAAAAAATTGGAAATTGTAATAGTGACGTCATCACAACCTTCCAATGACAGCAAGGCTTACAAGACCATTGTATGTAGCTACACTTGCACCACTTTCATTTTGCGCAAACTTCAAACGCGTTTTTCTCGAAAACTTCTTTTCTTTCTTAAGCCCTGTTTTCTCGGAGCAGGTCACTTATGGTGGCAAAAGTGAGTTTTGATTCTCAGCTTCTCAATTCAGAATTGGTTGAAATACTTCACAAACAAACCAATTTTCTACTTCACTTTTATGGTAAAACGAATTTTAAAAACCGGTTCTTCAAGGTATGGTAATTCTTTCAAAAAAATTCCTACCATGGCACACAGTGAGACAGATTTTGAAAGTACACAGTAAGACAAGTTAATTTTAATGGCGTTTTTGGTTTGGGATGGTTAGAAAAAAACAAAAACTTAAAGGGTACCGGCGGTTAAGATAGGCGAATCTGCCCCCGAGCTGAAATTCGAAACTAACCCATGGAAGTTGGTTCTTATGGTCTGAAAACCTTGTAGAAAAATTTTTGGCCCCCAACCCCTCTCTTATCCTTAGTTATGGGCCAAAACGTTCTTTTTTTCAGCCTTTTCTTTAAGAATTTTTATTTTCGCGAGTTTTCAACCAAATTTTTTCAAACTTGCGTGGGTTGTACACTATAGTGAGGGGTATTAGTGGGTGGTTTAAAAAAAATTTTCGATGATTTCTTCTAGCTGAAACTCGTGTTTGAAAACTTCAAATCGAGTTTTCTACATGATGGTTCAGAGGTGCAATTCTGAAAAAAATATATTTCATGTACCTAGTCCCTATGTACAACGTGATATTTTTTTCAGAATTTTCCAGGTGGTAGAACATCTTGAAAAATGCGAAAAACCATTTTTCCGCAACGTTTTTCATTCATAAAGTGGTCATTTTTGGTCGAAAAATTTTTTTGTGTAATTATACCCCAAAATACGTATTTACACACCACTTTTACGATTTTCACTTCATTTCATTCCTTTTTTGTGATTTTTGTAATTTCAACTACAAATAAGTGCAGCAGAAGGCTCAAAATTGAACATGTCACTTTCTTTATACACGAATTTGGCATATGAAAAAATTTGCAACAGATCCGTGTTCAGGAGCTCGAACTACTTGCATATACCCCATTTATACGATCAAAACCCTCAAATTTTGAAAATTCATCTTCCACCCAACGAGTTATTTTAGCCAAAAATGCACTTTTCTGTCTCACTGTGTACGACCCTCCCCTAAGGGTATTTTATCAGTAAAAATATTGACGACTGTATTTTCTCGTAAACTGGATCTTTTCAAGTTGCGTTTTCACTTAAGTGGAAAAGTTTCGAAAAATGGGTCTATTTTTTAAAATCATTTATAACTTTTAGGTCATTACGTCTATCGAAAAGGAAATAAGACTATGTTTAGCAACAAAAGAACCGTTTTCAAGTTTTCATAACATTTATGGTTGATAATTTTGGAAACAAACGTGCTCGGAAATACTAAAATTCAAATTCACCCAGTTTTTCTCGAGATGTCACCAAAGGAAGGGGGAAATGGTCGACGAAAGATCTTCAAAAATTAGGGTAAAATGTAAAAATATATAATAAGGGAATAATTAATGAATTTTTTAAAGCCAAGTTTCTTCTTAATAGACTGTTTCAATAACGAGAGTCAGATTAGAGGGGAAAAGGGAAGAGCTGTCATTCGATGGGATTTTTTTCGTGGCAGTGGCAGTTGCAGGTGAGTAAATAAACTGACAAATTCTTCTTTATGGACCAGTTTGAATATGAAAACAGGTGGTCGTTAATGGTACTTAGACTTGATGTATCGTACCGGAACGTTATAAGTAGATAAGGATAAAATTCTCAAATAGAGAGTGTTACATTGTTGCTCTATTTCATAGTACTTCGTTATTAATTTTTTCGAGCTTATTTGGTGTGATAGGTACTTACTAAAAATTAAATAATATTTGGGTAAGATCTATTCCAAAAAACAAGGTAGGTGCTTGAATTAAATTGATATACTTAACTGTCTATCTCATTTTCAGGGAAATGTCCATTTTTATCTAGAAACCTGCTCGATTCATTAGTTTAATTAGATACAATATCGTTTATAAGCTATTAAATATTTCAATCCAACATTATTCGGGTGGAAGAAAATCAATATCATTATCTAGGTATTTAATTTTTGACCCTTTTATTTTATCCTCTCGAGAATTTATTTTTAACAAAAATCTGTCACTGATTTCTCATTCGAATTCATTTTGTATTTCGTTTTCGGCATTTTTTCTTATTATAAAAATATTTTAATGCTGGATGATTTGATTAAGGTAAGTGGAATTTGGTTATAAGTAGGTAAGGGAGAAAAATGATATCAATGATTATGAAAGATTCCATGTTGAAATTAAGATGGAAATTGAGAGCCAAACAGTTTATTATAATATGAATTAAATAAATACAACTTGGGTGGTGTGGTAGAATGAATTATTTGATAATTTTGATTTCGTGATTATCCGCCACAAGACCTAAATAGAGGAGTAATTCATTTGAATACAGGGTGTTTCAAAGTTGACCGCGCTCCTTCCAACCAGTGAGTGGGCCACTCATCCTGAGTCGAAGTATGTATGTTTGCCTAACCTTCAAACTGCAGGGGCTGAGTTATGCTCTTTGAAAAATTTTTTTTTTTGAATTTTGTTTCGCACTTTCTACCGAGCGTTACTCGACAACCAAGATAGGTAGAAAGTTGCGCTTTGCGGCAACGGATAGCCCACATTCTCTAGAATTTTTCTATGCGGTTGGTAATTTTTGCAGGTGAACTAGGGTGGCTGTACTGCATGGAATATTCGAAAAAAACGTGTAAAAAAGTTGACGATTTTTTCTATTTTTGTAAATTTTTAAAAAAGTTGTCCTCTATTGAGTGTATGATTATTATTGTTTCTAGAAGAAAAAACTTTGTTCTTTCCAATGGAGCAAACCTCACTCCTCTATCTTGCTTGAATCAAAAGTTATGAGCGTTTGATTTTGTGAAAAATACAAGAAAAACCTCACTTTTTTGATTTTTCAAATTTCAAAAATTTCTATCTTCGTAACTAAATGAGACCGGGATATGGGGTTTGCAGCATTCAATTAACCAAGTATTGCACTACATAAAATCGAAATAATATCTTCAAGTTCTTCATTTAAAAAAATTTTTGTCAAAAAAATTCGAAAAATTTTTCATTAAAAATTTTTATTTGAAAAATTGAGGTATATCATTCCTATGCTGTGTAGTGCTATACTTGGTTAATTCAATGCTGCAAACCCCACCTCCCTATCTCAATTAGTCTCAAAGATAAAAATGTTTGAAGTTTTAAAAATCAAAAAAGTGAAGATTTTCTTGTATTTTTCACAAAATTAAACGCTCATAACTTTTGATTCGAGCAAGATAGAGGAGTGGGGTTTGCTCCATTGGAAAGAACAAAGTTTTTTCTTCTAGAAACAATAATAATCATACACTCAATAGAGGACAACTTTTTTAAAAATTTACAAAAACAGAAAAAATCGTCAACTTTTTTACACGTTTTTTTCGAATATTCCATGCGGTACAGCCACCCTAGTTCACCTGCAAAAATTATCAACCGCATAGAAAAATTCTAGAGAATGTGGGCTATCCGTTGCCGCAAAGCGCAACTTTCTACCTATCTTGGTTGTCGAGTAACGCTCGGTAGAATGTGCGAAACAAAATTCAAAAAAAATTTTTTTTCAAAGAGCATAACTCAGCCCCTGCAGTTTGAAGATTAGGCAAACATACATACTTCGACTCAGGATGAGTGGCCCACTCACTGGTTGGAAGGAGCGCGGTCAACTTTGAAACACCCTGTATATCGCAAGAATAGGAAGTGAACGTAGGTAATGACGAGTCCATATTCAATAAATAAAGTTGAAATAAAAAGTCTATGGAAATTTGGGATTGGCTGGAGTTTCACAGCTATAGATCATGTTTCGCTCTATTTTTAATCGTAAATATTAAACCTTGCATGATGAATGAACTAGCCCCATACTAGGGAACATAGACGCACCCAGAAATTGAGTAAGGGAAGGGCTCAGATTTTTTTAAAAATGAGGGGGTGTCAAAATTCAATGAAAAAAATGATGTAACCTGTTATTTCAGTGGGGCTGGAGTAGTTGGGGATATTTTCAGTAGGCAAATAATATATTTATGTATTTACAGATTTAAGCAAAGAAAAATTGAAAAATGACGAGATTTAATGACTTTTTTAAATCAAAATTACTGATTTTTTCTGATAAATGGGACATTGACTGAGAAATGAATAATTTTTGACCGAAAAATCACTCATTTTCAATGAAAATTATTTTACTGATTAAAAAAGACAGAATTTTTACAAATTCAACTGATTAAAATTTAAAGAGTGGTATGTGTATAAGAAATAGTTACAAAAATACGGCCCGAGCAAAGAGTGAGCAAATTTTTTTAAAAAAATCATACTCTTTTTTGACATTTTTATGATAAAAAAATCGTATTGCCGAGCTTAAGGGGGGCTCAAGCCCCCTGAGACTCCCTCCCCTTGGGTGAGCCTCTGCTATAGAATGTATAAAGTGGATGCATTAAACTTACCAAATAATATTTGTTTTCAGAAAAACAAACACTACTCCGGAATTAAATTATGTAATACGAAAACACTTCTCTTTTTTTTTTTTGGAAAATTCATGTGTGGAAAAAATAATGACAGATGTGAATCCGGAGGTTGAATTTATTAATTTCATGTCTGATCTGAAACGAATTATGAAATATTAAGACACACGAATGGAGTTGGTTTGGGTGCCTATCGACGCTCGAAATTTCACAACTTATCATATGTGTTGAATAGATTACATATTCAAATTATTGCAGGCGCTAAGATCATAACATCGTCAAAAAGTAAAGGTAGATGAGATATTTCGGATATAGTATTACGTCTCCGGTCCCTGTAATGGAAAATGGTTATTTCTGGTTGTATTCTTCAAAAACTATAAAAAATTACCATTTTTTAATTTTGGAAAACCGTCGTTTCTTCAAAAATTGACAAATAACGCCTATTTTCAAATTTCCTAAATTTGTCATTTTCATGTCAATGACAGTACGTACTTAATTGCTCAAAATCAAAAATTGTTATTTCTCGTTGTTTTTTCAAAAACTATAAAAAACGGCCATTTTTCAATTTTGTAAATCCGTAATTTCTTGTCATTTCTCAAAAAAACGACGAAAATGACTATTTTTAAAATAATATTCTAAATCCGTCGCGTCGTTTCCTTTCGTTTTTTCAAAGTACGACGAAAACGACAATACTTATTTACTAGGAAAATAGTTGTTTCTGGTCGTTTTTTCAAAATCAATGAAAAACTACCATTTTTCAATTTTGTAAATCCGTCATTTCTTGTCATTTCTGTAGAAAATATGAAAAACGACTCATTTCAAATATTATTGATTCTTCGTCGTTTCTTGTCATTTTTCAAAAAAAACAACAATAACAACCGCTTTTCTATATTTTAAACCGGTCATTTTCCGACGTTTTTCAAAGAACAACGAAAACGACAATATAGGTACTTAAATTCCTCGAAAATATTTGTTTCTGGTCGTTTTTTCAAAAATGATGGAAAAGGACTAGTTTGAAATGTTCTAAATCGATAGAAATTTGAAATTGATAAAATCCATCCCGGGGTATGAGAGAAATTTGACATTACAAAAATAATTTTCATAATTTAAAATTTTTCTTTTACCCCTCCAGGTTGAATTTTCGTAGTACGTAATGTCAAATTTTTCTTGTACCCGCATTCGGGTTGAATTTAGGTAAATTTTTCCGATCTTGCAGCTAAGTGGAAGATACCTACAGAAGGAAAAAATTCTCACGCCTAAATCGTGAGATAAAACCGACTTTTCTCTTATATTTATGCATCAAAATGTATTAGCTATCAAAGATACCTATCATCTGTGTAATCAATACGTAGCTATTTGTTGGGGTTCATAATTTTGATACAATGAAAATGAGTGAAAACGAAATAAACCTACATCTATGCGATTTCCTGGTTTTAGAGAGCCGATAGGGGGGTTCAGAGGAATCGGATGAAAAAACAAAACCAAACAATAGACACGTCACACGGTATTTTTCATGAGCACATATTCGAATTCAAAATTTAGTCAATTTCTTGGCGATTCAGTTTCTGAACATTCTAAATTGACAGGTAATTTCAAAGACCTGTCTGCACTTCTTCCGAACTTGATGAGAACTGGAAACGATGAATTCGTCGCTTGAAGAAGTCCATCTCGAGTGGGTCCTGTTATTCTACGATTATGTATATTCGAATGATGCCAGACTTGAAATTTTTCGATCAATTTGATTGGAAAATTTTTGCTATGCATTTTTATTGTGAGCTTTTTCGGATACCCTGAAGACCTCCTTTTTTCCAACGTTGATGGAAACCAGAAGCAATGAATTCATCACCTAAAGAAGACCATCATTATCGTGAGGCTCCTGTTATTCTACCATCATGTACATTCGAATGGTAATAGACCAAGACTGACTACAGATTTAAAATTTTACAATTAAGTTAGTTACAAAATTTTTGCCAAGCATTTTAATTGTAATTTTTTCGGACACCCTGAAGACCTCTTTTTTTTCTTCAAAGTTGATGGTAACCGGAAATGATGAATTTGTAACCTGAAGAAGCCCATCTCGAATGGATCCTTCTTACTATCATGTACATTCGAATGGTATTAGAACAGGACTGATGCCAGATTTAAAATTTGTCAATTAAGTTGGTTGAATGATTTTTGCTATGCATTTTTATTGCAAGCTTTTTTTCGGATACCCTGAAGACCTCTTTTTCTCCAAAGTTGATGGAAACCAGTAACAATGAATTCATCATCTAAAGAAGGCCATAGTTATCATGGGAGTCTTGTTATTCTACCATCATGTACAGTCAAATGGTGATAGACCACGAATGATACTAGATTTGAAATTTTTCAATTACATTGGTTAAATAATTTTTCCTAAGCATTTTTATTTATTACCGACTTTTCTTGAAAAGTCAGGTACTAAATTTGTTGCCGCGGTGAGACTTGGGGTCGGGGGTGAGTTTTCTTTGCGTTTTGGGTCATTTGGAACACAACTGTACCATTGGTTCATTTTCACCTTTCCTTATATATATAAGGGTAAGGTGCCCCATTATCGCCTAGTGCCCAATGTCGACCACCTCGTCTATCTCCGGCGCTATGGGCGACAGCGAGCCGAAAAAAATTATCTAGGGTCACGCTAGTGACCCACCCCGCCCTACAATGTCAAAAACGTAAATGAAAACGTCGGAACTGCGTGACACTTAGTATTCTCTGAGTAATTCGAGCACAGTTTCCGTGATATTTTTGAATTTTCTGATCGTTTTTTTTCGAAAATGAATGATTAAATTTGAAAAATTTCAAGGGCAAAATTTATTTATTTTTCAAGTCCTTTCTTTTAAATCTAAAATAAAATTGATACATAAAATATTTGCGGAGATATGGATTTTGGTTTTTGTTCAAAGTTGGTTGTTTTGGTACTTAGTTTACCAAAAGTTGGGCAAAATTGGTCGGGTCAATATCTTTGAAATTTTGGGGATGGGTATTATTCATCCATGCGGAGATACTGACGGAGCCAAATTTTGAAAATTTTGAAAATTGACCCTTCACCCCCCCATTCGGAGCCCCAAAATTTTGAAAAACGGAAAATTAACCCCAAAATCGTGTTCCTTGCGTGAAAATGCATACACTGTCACAAATTTCAGGAAATTTGAACTTTTTTTGAGCTTTTTATAGAAGCATAAAGTTTCTAAAAAATGTGAAAACTGACCAAGTTGAAGCTCCGAATAATAAATAACTGTTATTCGTTGAGCTTCGGCAATAGCAAAAGCGATTGAAGACATGTATAAACTATACATGTCTAAAATCTCAAATCATTTAAAGCTTTCTAAAGCTTGTTATCCTTGTTGAAAATTTGTGTTAATTTCACTCATCATAAAGTTGCAACACAACATTGAGATGAACGAAAATATCAACAAATCGATTTTGTATATATCGAGATATCGATATATCGATTTTATCTGATTAATGATAATAGCTGTGTGATAACAGTGAAATAAAATGAGAAGTTCACCAGTTCACCCTTCTGATTTTATTATGTTATGGTAGCTACGTACAAGTACTGCAATTACCTAATTATCAAACGAATTGGGTGATTGATAGTATATTTCAGCTATTTTATGAAGTAAAAGTTGAGTTAGCTACATACCAGTACACAATGATTGAAATATACTTTCAATCATCCAATTTGTTCCATAATGAATTGCAATACTTACTTGTATACGTAGCTACCTTGATCCAATAAGTATTATTTAAATTTCAGTAGAATACATCATGAAACTATCATTGTGTACTCGTATGTAGCTACCTCAATTTTTTACGTACCTCATCAAATAGCTGAAATATAGGTAAGTACTATATCTACTTTCAATCATCCAATTTGTTCAATGATTAATTGCAATACTCGTACGTAGCTAGTAGCTACCTTAACCTAATATTTATGAAATTTCAGTCAAATACATAGATAACATACTTATACGGTGGTAAGTAAATTGTAAGTATCGCTAATGAATTTTATCCGAAGCTGGCTAAAATAACCGCTGCTTCGGATAAAGTTCCTTAGCGATACAATTAATTTATCATTTATATTTTAGATTATATTTTAGAAAATTTGATGTATTCTACTGAAATTTCATAAATATTAGGTTAAGGTAGCTACGTACGAGTATTGCAATTAATCATTGAACAAATTGGATGATTGAAAGTAGATATAGTATATTTCACCCTCATAGAAAAATACTACTGGTATTTTCGTATTACTAGTTTTACTACTAGTTTTACCAAAAAACCACTAGTTTACTACTAGTTTTTGTTAAAAACTACCAGTTTACTACTAAAAACTAGTAGTAAAACTAGTAATACGAAAATACCAGTAGTATTTTTCTATGAGGGCAGCTATTTGATGAGGTACCTAAAAATTGAGGTAGCTACATACGAGTACACAATGATAGTTTCATGATTTAGGTATTCTACTTACTGAAATTTAAATAATATTGGATCAAGGTAGCTACGTATACCAGTAAGTATTGCAATTCATTATGGAACAAATTGGATGATTGAAAGTATATATCAACTATTCAATGAAGTATAATCATATGTGTACTCGTACTGGTATGTAGCTACCTCAACTTATACTTCATAAAATAGCTGAAATATACTATCAATCACCCAATTCGTTTGATAATTAGGTAAATGCAATACTTGTACGTAGCTACCATAACATGATATTTATGAAATTTCAGTCGAATACATCAAATTTTCTAAAATATAATAGTGGTAAATTGTATCGCTAAGGAACTTTATCCGAAGCAGCGGTCATTTTAACCGCCTTCGGATAAATTTCCTTAGCGATACAATTTACCTACCACTTAAATTTTAGAAAATTTGATCTATTCGACTGAAATTTCATAAATATTAGATCAAGGTAGCTACGTACAAATATTGCAATTTAACATCGAACAAACTGGATGTTTGAAAGTATATTTCAGCTGTTCAATCATCCAACTTGTTCGATAATAAAGTGCAATACTCTGTACATATATAGCTACTGCTACATTGACCCAATATTGTTGAATTTTGTTGAAAAAAATTTGAAGTTCAAAAAATTTACAGGAAAAAAATCAGAGTTTGAGAATTTACGTTGAAAAAATGCAGAAGTTTGAAAAATTTACCTACAGGAAAAAATTCCGAGTTTGAAAATTTACGTTGAATAAATCATAAAAATGTAGAAGTTTGAAAAATTTTGAGCAAAAAAGTTTCGACTTGAAAAATTTGCATTGAATAAAATTTAGGATTAAAAAATTTACGTTGAAAAAATTTTGAAATTCTGAGTTTGAAGCTTTACATTGAAGAAATCAGAAAAATGTAGAAGTTTGTAAAATTTTGAGCAAAAAATTTTAGACTTGAAAATTTTGTGTTGAAAAAATTTTTGAAGCTTATAAAATGATTATATAGGAAAAAAAGTTGGAGTTTGAAAATTTAAAGTGCAAAATCAAGCAGATTTTGAAAAAAAAAAAAAAAATGCTCACCGCCTACTGTAAATCTGTGAAACAGGGCCAGGTGTTTTTTCTCAACGTAATATTTTTTCAACACTCAATTTTTTCAATTTGGGAAAAAACTAGTGTTGAAAAAATTGTAGAAAATACTTCCAAGTTCAGAAAAAATTTTAGTTAGGAAAAAATTTCATTGCTGAAAAATTGTAGTTGTGAAAAAAATTATGTAGTTGAGAAAAAAATTTCAAAAATTGAATTCAAATAGTTTGCACACTCGACTACGTATAAAAACAACTGATATCCGCCAAAAAAATTCTCCAAAAAAGAAGTAGTCCCCCGCCCTGTAGGGGTAGAAATGCAAGATATTTTTTGTTGCCTTATGATGGCGAGTTAGCATAACTTATCTACGAATAATACCTATCTAGTTTCAATTATTGTTCATCATAAGTATTTTGGTAATAAAAAGTTTCTGATATCATGGTGAAATCCGCCCTAAAAAAACATTCTCCCACTTCTGGGAAACAAAGTGAAATTTTTTTTATAGTAAAATGTTACGATATCATGGCAAAATCCGCCCTGAAAAAATATCCCCCCCCCTCCCACATGAAAAAATTTTGATGATAAAATGTTTTGATATAATAGTATAATCTGTCCAGAGTGAAGCAACAAATTGAGCAATCTACATTCATCAGACACTGCACAAAAAAATTTCCATCAATTCCAAAACTTTTAAAAAAATTTAAAAAAATTCTGGGGCGGACAGAGCTTTTAGATTGAGGTTAGATTGCTAAGATTAAGTATGTGAGAGCTCTGTCCGCCCCAGAATTTTTTTAAATTTTTTTAAAAGTTTTGGAATTGATGGAAATTTTTTTGTGCAGTGTCTGATGAATGTAGATTGCTCAATTTGTTGCTTCACTCTGGACAGATTATACTATTATATCAAAACATTTTATCATCAAAATTTTTTCATGTGGGAGGGGGGGGGGGGATATTTTTCAGGGCGGATTTTGCCATGATATCGTAACATTTTACTATAAAAAAAATTTCACTTTGTTTCCCAGAAGTGGGAGAATGTTTTTTTAGGGCGGATTTCACCATGATATCAGAACTTTTTATTACCAAAATACTTATGATGAACAATAATTGAAACTAGATAGGTATTATTCGTAGATAAGTTATGCTAACTCGCCATCATAAGGCAACAAAAAATATCTTGCATTTCTACCCCTACAGGGCGGGGGACTACTTCTTTTTTGGAGAATTTTTTTGGCGGATTTCATATTCTTCATCGAAAATCCGGAATAATAAGACCACTCCGACATCCTGAAAGCCAAAACTCGCGGAGAAAAATAGAAAAGAAGAAGTTGGAAGGCCAAAAACTTTTTTTAGCAATTGCTTGCACGCCTTAGAATTTTTTCTTAAAATTATCGAATTAAATGTTTCTAGTGTTTTTGTGATTGAGAAAGTTCAAAGTTTCTGATGTAATCATCGCATTTTAATAATTAAGGTCAATGAGCCGAATTGAGAACACTTTCTGCAATTTTGAAAAAAATGAAATTTGTACGGGTTCTAATAAGAGGAGAAGTACAAATTTGGAAAGTTTGGTGGTTTTGTATGAATTTGGTTATTTTTAGAGTCTAAATAGAGCGATAATTGAATTTTTTTGGTTTAGAAATAAAAAAGTTATGACGTGTTCTCATTTCAGACAGTGATGTTCTCCATTACCCATGAATTAGTGGGTAATTGAGAACACCCAAACTTTTCAGCTAATTTTTTTTTTTAAATAGAAAATTTATGACTAAAATACAACTTTATACCTTTTTCAAGTTTATTTTTTTTGAAACTACGTGTTGCAGAGCTTTTTTTATATCGTCATCGTCATAACAATATTTTGATAGCTTTTTTAAATTTAGGAATTTAAAATCCATTAAAATGATAAAAAAAAACTTCAAATTTTCAAGCATTTCTATTAAAATAATGATAATTTCAAATTTTCAGCTGTAAAAACAACGATACCAGCAAAAAAAAAATCAATGTTCCCAATTACCATAGAATTCTGAAAATCTTATGTTCAATTGAGAACACGATTTATTAAAATTTTTATGCAATCATAAATGAAAATGATACTCAAAAGATGTTTTCTAGTTCATTTATGACTCATAACACTATTTACTTTTCCATAATATATATTTTTTTTTGTTTAATTTGAATGCATGAAAAATTGAAACTTAGTGTCTCATGTTGAATTTTTACGTACGAAAATTGGTTTGTGTTTCTTTCTTACTCTTCAACAAATTTGAGGTGACTGATACTATAATTCGTTATGGAGGTGCCCAATGTTAATATTTTACCCCATAGTTGGTTTTGGGAGAACTTTTAAATATGTTTTTCTAGAAGTGTTCTCAATTACCCATTGTTCTCAATTAGGCTTATTGACCTTACAACTTTAAGTAAAAAAGAAATTCACTCAAAGTTCATTTTTATGGTGTGTCCCTTTATCGACCACCTATAATCTAATATAATTTGTTGTTTTTAAGTGATTTCGGTTTTTTCAATTTTCTCGAATTTTGGTTGTAGGGTTGTCATTTTGGTCTCAAATTGTTCATCTGTGAAAGAGAAACACAAAAAAAATATTTTCCGGTAGATTCCGTTCATAGCGGACAAAATCAGTCGGTAGTCGATAATTGGGAACCCAAAATTTCGACCTTGCGTTTTGACATGTTTCAGAAAAAAATTCGTAAAAAATACTAAATTTTAACGGATGGCCCCGGGGCTTTCCACAATTGTAGGGGAAGGATGTAGGTATCCATTAAGCCATCAATGACATTTCCAGCCCTTAAACTTTTGAAATGGTGAGACTTCAAAAAAAAGTGGGCGATAATGGGGCACCTTACCCTTATAGGTAGTAATATCCGTACATGTGAGCCACTTTGTGGGTTATTTCTACATACAAAGTGAGCCACCGTACTTCTAATACTAGAACTGAAGGATTTCAAGGGAAGGGGATAGAAGGGAACATTTTTTGGCATTTGCGTCTCAAGCTTTGAAAAAATTGGATTTTTAATGCCCAAAAAAGACGTGATGTAATTGGAGGGGAGGTAAATTTGATACTTTGTACACCGGCCGTCGATTTTGCATGGGAGCATAATGTACCCCTTGTACTCCACTTTCCGCCATCACTGTTTCCAAGTTCGACACCAATCATGCAATTTTTCTTAAAAGTGTTCTTTAACTCCAACAAATGGTGTCACTTGAATTTAAAAAATGAAAATTCTTCACTTCAACATTTATTTTGTTTTTTAGCGTCAATTTCATATTTAACGTCCCTTTGCTGTGTTTATTATACGATTTTTGAATAACAAAGGGCATTTTTCGACTGTTCTCCCATACCTAAAAATCTGAAAAAATTATCATAATATTGTACCAAGGTAGGACCATATTTGTACCAAAAAGGAAAAAAAGCACTGCTTTTTGTTTCAAAGTTACAGCGATTTTAAAGTTTGTAAGTAAGGTTTTGGCTAGAAGGCAGTGCAAAAAAATCTGAAAAAATTCTCAAAAGTAGGTCAGCCCTCCCCCTACCAACCACATAAATTTCAGAATTTTTGATTTATAAAGAACAGAGATATGATTTTTTGACGAAATCGCGACGTTTTAGGGGTGGGGTCAACGGAGGGGGTGGGGGTTGGAAACTGCACCCCAAAATTTTTTGGGGTCCTTAATAATGTCTGATGGTTGATTTCAAAAAGTAGATCTTAGGCCGATTCACCTATCTTGACCGGGGGTACCCTTTTTGTTTCGCGTGTTTCATTTCTGCAGCTTTACCTTTTTCAAAGCGGAGCAAAAAAAAAATACGCCGCGACCCGTCGACAGCTTTGTTACAGGGCTACGAAATATGCGCTCCAGTGCCGTCGTATTGGCTGATAGCTGTCGAGTGTTGATAATATTACCGGCGCGGCGCAACGAGTGACGGAAAAACTATTTTCCTAAACGTAAATCAGTTTTGAGTAGGTAGATAAAACTGGAACTGAACTTGAAACAGTTTTTATTACCTATAAAGGAAGTTTCCGGAAAGAGTGATTAGAATTGGAGTTATGACCGTTTTCCGAAGGTGGGGCGTCTTTGATACCCCCTTTTTATCTGGGACATATCGACTGTACGTACGTTGTTTCGGTTTCTGGTCGTCATACACAAGCCAGAATGATCGTGATTACTAATTTCTTCCACTTAGGAATGGTTTAGATACTGTGTGTGCCCAAATTGGACCCGCGCGGGCTCATCCGACAGCCACGACCTATTATTGCATTTACCTATTGCGCTTACTCTGACTAATTTTTCAATTTAAGTAACCTTATATGTACCCTACTATATAATTTTTTGTGGATATAAACGTTGTAGTAGTATGTTTTTTTGCATTTCACTTTTTAAACTAGGGCGGAAAGTCCGCTAAAAAACGTTAAAAGGGGTATCAAAGTCGCCCCAACATTGGGGCTACTTTGATAGTTTGATTCAAATGATCGGTACTCCTTCCAAATTATCCTCCCAAAAAAAATTTTTCAGTTCGATAGAGCAAAGTCTCCTCTACAAAATGAGCCATTTACATTTTCGGAATGTGTTATAGTTTTTTTACAATTCCCTAGCAGCACAGAATGTCTTACAGATGTCTATAGCAAGTCAATCTTGTCTAGTTCATCTAAATCTAAAAATGACATTGTATAGATGTCGTTTTGATGTATGAAATTTGATGAGTTTTCGGACATCAAAAACGATGTCTGACATACATCGTATAGACATATGATTTAGATCTATTTCTAAATCTATCATTTGATGTCTACCAGACATTGCATAGATGTGAGAAATCGATGTGTAGATGTCGAATTTAGATATCTTCCAGACATCAGTTAAGAAAGTCAATGTCACATCTACTAGATATCTATTTTAGATGAAGGATAACGTATGTCTCTTTGATGTCAGATAGATGTGTAATATACATCTAAAATTTGTTCAGTCAAGTCTAATATGTGATGTCTATAAGATGTATGCCACAATGTCTGGTCCACATCTTATAGACGTCGTTTTTTAGACCATTAATTTGTTTATTTTTGAATATCTAATTGATGACTAAATAGGTACGACATCTAATAGACATTCATCCGACATTTATAAGATCCATTCACCGTTATTTTTCCATTTATATTTAGACAAAGTAGACATTCATGAGACATCAAATAGATGTAGTTTTTTGGATGCCTTATTTATACACATGTTTCAAAGTTGTAATTTTTTCCAACAGTCATCTTCCCACCCCAAACAGGCCCCCGCCATTAATTTCTACAAAAAAAATATCAAATTCATGCTCTGCATCTTCAGAATCTAGATTTTCTTGTAATTTATTAGCACAAAAATATTTGGATTCTACATCATTAAAAAACTATATTTTGATACATCACTTGAAAAAATTGTGAAATTTCAATTTTTCAAGTCTTCCCCTCCTCCCTAATCCATCATTCCTAGAAGAAAACTATTCCCAGAGATATATTTTACATCCTCAAAAACTTGGATTTCGATTAAATAATTATCATTCATAAAAATTGTGAAATTCAAATTTTTTCAAGTGTTACCCCCAACTGACCACCCATTCCAACCCTTTATTCTTTGGAGAAAAATGTTGCTAAATTTGTTTTGTTCCAACACCTTCCAAAAAATAATTATAGCAATGTTTATTTCCCATTCAAAAAAATTGCAAATTTTAGTTTTTCCAGAGTTTACTTCTCTTTTTTAAGTTATGAATTTTGAGGTGCTGGCCCCTGAAGGGAAGAATATTAATTCTCTGAATGTGCTCTAAAATTCATTTTTACTACCTATGCTCTATCAAAAAAGCAAAAAAATTTCCCAATTAAAAAAAAAATTACTGACTTCAAGTTTAAATAGTAACTATTAGTAGTGAACTTTAAACCTGACATGGTGGCGTGCTCCTCTAACCCAAGACCTACAGAACAGACAAGTGTACTTTTCAATACCTACAGAACAGGCAAGTGTACTTTAAGACTAAACCATATTTAACGGATGTCAATAATTAGACATCGTATAGACATTCAACACTGACATTGTATAGACATTCAACACAGACATCTAGTTGATATCTGTCACACATCCTTTTAGATGTGGTTTCATTTTATATCTAATTCTGATATCTATTAGACATCTATTTTAGATGTCTTATAGATAGGTATTGACTAGATATAGAATGAGTGGGCGAACTTGGCATGTCGTATAGATATCTTCCAGACATCAAGTTTATCTAATGATGTTTGGAAGATATCTATTTCACATCTTATAGATGACAATTGTATCGGCTATATCTTATCTAAGATGTCGATTAGACTTGCTATAGACTTGCTATAGATTTACTTTTCGCATTTTAGATATGCTATAGACGTTCGACGTCTATTTTCTACATCTATACGATGTACCTTCATCTAAAAATCGACATCTCACAGATATCTATATGATGTTCTGTGCTGCTAGGGTTGCGAGTTGAAGAGTGAAAAACGTGAATTTTCTATCAAAGTAGCCTCAATTTATTGGTAACCTTTTCTAGTTAGGAATGTTGATTAGTTTGATGTTATCGACTGATAGAAACATGCGCTAAAATGTTACAATGTATAAGGCAATAGATATGGTATAAGGTCGCAGGGTCAAGAAAAAAATATTGCAAAAGAATGTGAAATACTTGCCTTCTTAAAATTGATGAGATCGTATCAGCGAAAATTTATGAAGCTATGTACTGTGATAAGTACTTACATGTAAGATAAAATTGAACAAGCGCTTGATTGAGGACTCGCTCCAAAGTACCTGGTCAGTTGAATCAAAAGTTTGTAAGGTTAATGTTCACTATACTTACTGAAAAGTGAATTATTATTATCAAACTTAAAATCGACCGGTTCGAGCGCGATTTATAAATTTAATTTTTTAAACTTGTGAAAAACAAAGGCTACCTAGTATGATTTTTCGACTGAATGGTTATGTGTTGTTCACTTCTCTCATATGTTTGTTCCAAACTAATTTTGCGAGACGGCCTTCCAACAAACATCGGCCAACCTTCAAACATTATAACTTCATTATGAAACCAACTGATCGTTCAACTGCAGTTGAGAAAACTACTGGCAACGATCCTACACCAATACCAAATTTTGGAACCTCAACGAATGAAAATGTTACTTCTGATCAGTTACAAGTATACTTCAGTTTGTTTGACGAAGCGAAAACTAGTCAAGAAAAAGCAAATGTATTTCGTGAAGTAGTGAGAAAAATGGCCACCGAGAAAAATGAAATTGAAGCCGAGAAAAATGAAATTGAAGCCGAGAAAAATGAAATTGAAGCCGAGAAAAATGAAATTGCCGCAAAGAATAAAAATCTTACCATGGACGCGTACGTTAAAGACTGTGGTAGAGATTACCGAAACATCGTAAACCTAATAGAACAATATTTTATTAAAAACGATACATACGTATTACAGCAATATGAAATTATTCGAGTAAGAGAAGACCTCGCAAAAAAAGAATTTGAAAAAATATACACGTATGAAAATTCTTCCGATTCTAAACAGAAGGAATTTTTCGAAAAAATGCAGGAAACAAAACAAAAAGATTTTCGCGATCGGTTCATCAGAGCTCATAAGAATAATTGTAAAAATAATCGTCAGTACATGTGGGAGTCTTTCCTCACTTGGCTATTAACAACAGCGAAATGGAAAGAAGACGAGTTCACCAATCGAACCCTTCACACTTTTTACGAAGAGCTTGTCCTGTGTTTGGATAAAGGGTTAACCATACAGGATTTTGTCTACTGTATTCTGGCTCATTGGGCAAAATCAACGGAGGCGGTCAAACAGTGGAAAGATTACAACGTGACTGGACGTTTTCATCATTTAAAGGAGACTGAAGCCGTGTATACTAAATTTTTTTCGACAGAGTCCAAGCTACCTAATGGCCCCACCGAAGAATTTGTAAAATTGCGCTCCGAATTTTGCGCAGAAATGTTTCGAAGAACACTGATATATGAATGATGGAAATGCAGAACGTGCTAAGTGCCATTTACGTAATTGAGATTTGCAAAAGTTGCTGGATGGATATGGAGGATCGGGAGGGAACCTGAACTAGATTTTTGTCAAGTTTTCAAACTTAACAAAAAACTAGTTTAGGTTCCCTTCTGAATGCTTCTGACCCTCCATATCCATCCAGCAACTTTTGCAAATCTCAATTACTTAAATGGCATTTAGTACGTTCTGCATTTCCATCATTCATATAACGATGCGTTTAAATCCGAAGAAATGCGAAATTTAAACTGGTTCGGAAAGTTCGAAAATGGTGAATTGTTTATCGATCATTACAATAATTCTACGCCGCCAAATGTACTCCAGGCAAGTAATACACTGACTCCAAGAACTGTTGGTACTACCAGTGTCGTTACCCATACTATAAAATAATTTAATAACACTTATAATTTATTTAAAAAAAATTATTTACTTTTAATTATTTGATAATTTGTTAAAGCCTTCTTTTTTCCTGACTTGATTTCTCTCGTTAAACTAAACAGATCGGGCTGAAACTTTTACAGTAGGTATAGATGGCATAGGAGAAGAGCTGATTAGTTTTTGATGCAATTCTGTGCACAGGAAGCTGAGCTTTTCAACTTTAAAGCTCATTTTTTGGACTTTTTTTTTGAGCGATGATCAATTGACTTGAAATTTTTATGGTAATTAGAACATATATATGAAAAGAGCTGATTAAATTTTGAAGTCGATCTGTGCATTAAAAGCTGAGCTTTTTGAGTTATTCCTCCCATGTGTAGGTACCTGTCTGTGTCTACCTACTTGGCTGACTGATAAACCAACATAGGTAGTTAGGTACATAACCTAGGTACACGTACTGTCGTACTTATTTATCTACCCACCGTACCCACTTGACCGAACGTAGACGTAGTCGTAGTCGTAGTCGTAGTACGCTCCTTCTTCATGATGATGTACCGAAGTAAGTGTAGCCCATAGCCGTTCCTCTAACGTAAGTGTGTGACTATGAAAGTTGGGCGAAACACGTTATTGAAAAAACTTGACAGGAAAATTACGCTGGAAAATGCGCCCCATTTTTATTCCATCCGGGAAATTTTACTTCGTAACTACAGCAACTGCCCGCTGTACGCAGTGCCGCGCCGTTCCTCAAAAAGCATCACCTTGCATGTTGCAACATATGGCGTTTGATACGTATATGAGTTCCCGATGAAAATTTTTTAGATCTAATCATATCTAATGGTTTAGATATGATTAGATCTCAGAAATGTCCCAATCTAATCATATCTGTTTAGATCTAATTAGATATGATTAGATGTGACTTTTAATGCAATTGATAAAATTTAAAAAACTGTAATTACAATCAATGTTTTTTTTTCATATCTAATTAGATATGATTTGATCTGAAGAAATATTGACATGAATTATCCTGCTTCATTTCCATTGTTTCTTACCTTCTGCTGATTGATCTTGGTTTAGAGGAGCACGCCACCATGTTGGGTTGAGTATTAAGTACAAAAAGTTGTATTTAAGCATGAAGTAGGAAAACATTTTTTTTCTCAATTTTAATTAAATTGACAAACATTTTTGATTTTCTTGTTTATTACAATTTTACAAAGTTTTTGGGCACATTTCGCGAATTTTTTTTCACCCCTTGGGGGGCTGGAGCCTAAAAATTCAAAATTTAAGAAAAAAGGCTAGTAAAACATGGAAAAATTGAAATTAGCAATTTTTTCGAGTGACATACTATCGAAATCTATGTTTTGAGGGTGTAGAATACAAATTCGTTCATATTTTTCCATTAGAATGATGGGTTGGGTGGGGGAGGGATAGGGTGGTGTGACACTTGGAAAATTTCAATTTTTCGAGTGATATATCGAAATCTAGGTTTTCGAGGATGCAGAATACGAATTTGATAATATTTTTCCGTTAGGAATTCAAGAGTTGGATGTGGGAGGAGTGGGGAGGGGGTGAGACTGGGAAAATCCAATTTTTCTAGTCATATATCGAAATCTATGTTTTCGGGGACGTAGAATAAAAATTTGACAAAAATTTTCCGTTTGGAATTCAAGAATTGGATGGGGGAGGGGTGGTGGTGGAGAAAATTGGAAAACCTCAATTTTTCGAGTGATATATCGCAATCTATGTTTTTGGTGGCGTAGAATACGAATTTGACAACATTTTTCCGTTAGGAATTCATGAATTGGGTGGGGGAGGGGGAGAGGAAGGTGGTGAGACTTGGAAAATTTCAATTTTTCGAGTGACATATCGAAATCCATGGTTTTGAGAGCGTAGAATACGAATTTGACAATATTTTTCCGTTAGGAATTCAAGGGTTTGGTGGGAGAGGTGTAGGGATGGAGGTGAGACTTGGAAAATGTTGTTTTTTCAATTTTTCAAGTGATATATCGACATCTATATTTTCGAGGGCGTAGAACACGAATTTGACAAAAATTTTCAATTTGGAATTCAAGAATTTGGTGGGGGAGGGTAAAAAATGGTGGTGAGACTGGAAAATTTTCAATTTTTCGAATGATATATGTCGAAATCTATATTTTCGGGGGTGCAGAATATTTTCTCATAGGAATGAATAGTTGGAGCAGAGAGGGGGTAAGACCTAGCAAAGTTTAATTTTTGTAATTTTCTCGAGTGATATGTATATCGAAATCAACATTTTCGAATGCCTAGAATATAAATTTGACCACCACATATTTTTCTCTTGGAAATGAAAGGTTGTGGTGAAGGGTGGAATGTAGGACTTGGGAAATTTGAATTTTGCATTTTTTCGAGTCTATGTTTTCGATCGAGGGCGTAGGATATGAATTTGAATGTATTTTTATTCTACGGATGAAGGGTTAAGTTGAGTGACGATAGGTAGGAAGGAGTTTAAAATTTTGAATTTTGCAATTTTTCGAGTGATCTGTCGAAATCTGTATTTTTTATTGCGTAGGATACTAATTTTCCAATTTTTTTTTGTCTTGGTGATGAAGGATGGAGGTGGGAAAAAGGACGAGTCTTGAAAATTTTCAATTTACAATATTTCTGAGTAGGACCACCCTTTTTACTCCATCCCTGCACAGCCCTTCATTTTTAGTAGAAAAATATTTCTAAATTCGTATTCTACGCCTTCGAAAATATAGATTTCGATATATCACTTGGAAAAATTGCAAACTTGCAATTTTTCGAGTGTTACCACCACCCCTACCCCGTCACCCAATATGTTGATGCATTTGCATTTTTGATGTCATTACACAGTAAAATTACTCGATGAAGAATCAGATTTGTTTTAATCTGATCAAATCTGATCAAATCTGATGACATCAGATATGAATACATAACATTATATCTAATCATATATGATCACATCTGATTAAATCTGGTGACATCAGCTCTTCTTTTCGTAGCATTTTATAATCTGCATTCACATACATATTAATACATAAAATTATATCTAATCATATGTGATCACATATGATTAAATCTGGTGACATCAGCTCTTCCTTTCGTAACATTTTACAATCTGCATTCACATGCATATGAATACATAAAATTATATCTAATCATATCTGATCACATCTAATTAGATCTGATTACATCCATTCTAATTTAAGTACCACCAATCTCTATTCCAGGGAAATATCTTCATTCACATATAATTACATTTGAATATATCTGTTCAGATACAATCATATCTGATCACATCTGATCATATCCGACTAAATTTATCTACTTACCAATTTTGAGATATGATTAGATAAAATTAGATATCATCAGATATGAATAGATCTAAAAATTTTTCATCGGGATGTACAGGTACGTATGGTATTCGAAAAGAACACACGAATAAACAAACAGGCCATAGGTACCCATTCCATGCATTTGCGCTGTTGGATCATCTGACGTCGACGACGACGACGACAATGATGTTGACGGTGTTAATGTGCAGGTATGACCTGGCCCGGCCGGCTGGCATAATGAAAGGATGGCCGTGGCGGAAAAGTCATTTTTTGCATAAGTAGATAATTTTAAAAAAGATATGCCAGTTTGCATTACTGATCGATTTAATTGGGAATTATTAAAGTACCTAACATGAAACATGGTGTCTTATGAGGTTTCAATTGAAGAGAGAGAATAGATTTTACTTGGAAAAACGTTTGGGCAGGTACGTACATTAAATATTGAGTTTTCTAAGAGGAAAATTGAAAAAAAAAAAAACATTCTGACAAGAGATTCATTTCTAATCTTCAGAAATTATTTCAATCGAATATGTAGGTATGTACTTATATAACAGGTAGGTAAAATGGAAATTTCAGCAGAACTCCTCAAAATTTGTTACCCTTTCCCAGCTACTCTACTTTATCGAAACATTCAGTTCCTGGACCCTTTAAAAGTGTTTCCTCGACTATTATCAGTTGTTCAGGCCTTCAAAAAAATCAAATTATGTGATTTATAAATTTGATGGTTTGAAACATTCTTAGAAATCTGATCGAAATACTTATTTTCAAAAATGAACGCGTTTTTTGCTTTAAAGCAAAAATCTTAGAACATGGATATGTCAATCAGATATACCATACTCACAAATTTAATATAATTCTTCAGGATGTTCATCAACTTATATTCAACATGGGATGTACTCCTTTCAATAACCTTAAGGTATGGCAGCTTCATTTAGTTACTGTGTTACTGCTATTACACAGGTCTGAAGACACTTTTGATTACCATCAAGCAGTGTTGTCGGGCGTTCGCGTTCTGAACGCCCGTTCGTTCAGAACGGGCATAGTTTTTACTATTTTTGAACGGAACGTGAACGAACGCAAAAATTAGTGATTGAACGAGGAACGAACGGCGTTCAAATAAAAAAGAACGCCGTTCATAAACTGAACGCCGTTCTCATAATTTTTCATTCATTTTGTGAATCATTGTTTGCAGTTTGCATGATAATTTGATCCAGAAAATTACGGATAGATAATTTTGAAGCAGATTTAGACTCCCATTGATTTTTTTCATCAAAATTCAAAATTGATCAAAAAGATTCGGTATTTTAAAAAAAAAAAAAGCAATGAACGGACGAACTCTGAACGCTGAACGCGAACGCTGAACGAACGATGAACGAACGCTTCCATTTTTTGAAAAAAATTGAACGGAACGCGAACGAATGCTAAAAAATTCCTCTGAACGATGAACGAACGGCGTTCAAAAAAAAGGTGAACGCGACAACACTGCCATCAAGGAGAGGGATGCACCATACACTCTGCTTCTAGTGCTGTGCCTCTACCAAACTAGCACATATCTTTCCAACTACTATCTCTCAGACAATCATTTTCCGGAAATCTTTCCCAACTTTCTGTCTGACATTCTGTCTAACTTTCCACCTAACATTCCATCTAATGCTCCATCTAATTTCTTCGAGTCTAACAATGTCATTATGTCTTAATTTAAAAATGTTACTGCCTAACGCTCCATCTAATATTCCATCTAACTTTCCATCTAACATTCCGTCTAACTTCTTCCAGTCTAACATCATGTCATTAAGTCATAATCTAAAAACTTAACTGTCTAAAACTTCATATATCACTCCGTCTAACTTTCTATCTAACTTTCCGTCTAATAATCCGTGTAATGTGCGACCAAATTTCCGATCAAATTCTGATCGATCGAATTTCCGAATGAATTTCCGAACGAATTTCCGGACGAATTTCCGAACGAATTTCCAAACGAATTTCCAAACGAATTTCCGAACGAATTTCCGATCGAATTTCCGACTATCTTCCTGATTTTTTGACCTACTTTCAGATTGAATTTTTGATCAACTTTTTGACTGTCTTTTCGACCAACTTTTTGACTGTCTTTTCGACCGACTTTTTGACTGACTTTTTGATGAGAACCATGAACAGATATAACATCCATCTACCCAGTTGAATATATTCCTCTTCCTCTTATCTATATACCTTTCAGGACATATAATATTTGTTGTCTCATATTACATCCATCCACCTAGTTGAAGATCTTCTGCTTCCTCTTATACAACTTTCTAACATAATATTGCTGTCTCAATCTACCATATTATTTTCAAGTTTTTTCAAGTCTAACATTACGTCGTTATGTTCTGATCTACCACAACTGTTACATAACTATAACAAACACGATGTCTAACATAATATTATTATGTCTGGATCTACAATTCAATTTCATTTCCAAGTTTTTCAAAGTCCAACATAATGTCATTATGTCTTGATCTACCATAACTGTTACAGTTACATTCACCGTTACATAGGTAAACATAACAAACATAATGTCTAACATAATATTAATATGTCTGGATCTAGAATTCAATTTAATTTCCAAGTTTTTTAAAGTCCAACATAATGTCATTATGTCTTGATCTGCCGTAACCGTAACGCTTTTCAAAAATTTTACCCCCCAGGCTTAAAGACATATCCATGTCAAAAAAAAAAAAACACCAAATTTTATTTCAGAATGTTATGAAATTCTCCAATACTAATTGTATAATACATTTATGTTGTGAAGTAGTTTATTTTTAAAATAAGGAAATCGAAATTCAACGATATCTAAAAAATATTCCATTCCGTTGATAGGTAAAATCTTCATACCAATAATTTTTTGCATCAATAAATTTCATTAGGTTTTTCTATGCTATAACATCAGCTAATTCTATACTACAACTTACATCATGACAGTGGAATACACCATTATATGGTATTACTCGTAGTAAAGCTCCACTGAATAGAGTTACCTTATATTTACTACTGACAATATGAAATAAAAACGGCCTATCGACGTGAAAGTCAATCTTTCCTTCGTTAGAATTCGAACGTCGAGATCTATATGTAATGTTCCTCAAAGGACCTCGCTTAATATCTCTAATCAAGTGTGAATCAACGAGACGACTTTTATGGAGAAAACTTGCAGCGATATGCTTGAATAATTTCTGTACTTCCATTTCGAATAAGTCCTTTTTTAAATCATCTACCTTTTTAAAACTGAATAGTGGTATTACATATTCTACATCATTTCTGTAAGATGGATCATCAAGCGCGTGAATCAAATGTTGATAATTATCGACCTGTAAAGTTCTGACTAGTGTCTCCACATTGTTGTTCCGAAAGGGTAAAACGATTATCATGAAAAATTCGTTGCCTTTAAATGGTAGTCGTATAGCTTCGTAAGAGAACTCTGCACATCTGATGTATGGAATGTTTGATCTGCCCTTCCTAGCAGGTTTGAAATGATCACGATTAATCCTGGAATGTAAATTTTGAAATAGATAGGGGAACTTTTATAACACATCCATGCCGATCGAACCAAAATTTTACTCAGTGAAAGAGCATGTCACTCACGCCACAAAACAACATTTCGAGCTGCTAAATTTGATTATAGCGCCTTCCGGAGAAGTTGGCTCTTACAGGAAGCTCAAAATTTTCTCGAAAATGGTTGCGATCGATTTGAGGAGTCGATTTTAGAATTCAATCCAAAATGTTGTTTGAGATTTGATGGATGATTTTCATAGTATTTTTCAGTGAAAAAATTCCACCACCCAAGGATTTTTCACAATTTAAATTTTTCGTTCAACGGTTTTTCTACTTTTTTTGGTAACTTTTGACACTTTGAGTCGATTTTCTGGGAAAAGGAAGGGTCTACAAAAAAATGAATAGAACATAAATTGTAGAGCGTCAAATTTCCTATCTGTAGAGTCGAATTAGTTTTTTCTGAGAGGGGTTAGCTTTTGAGATATTTCTGCTCAAAGTTCAAAGTTCAACTTTTGTTTTATTGAAAATATCTCAAAAACGAAGCCTCTTAAGAAAAAACTAATTGAACTTTAAGGGTAGGAAATTTAACGCTCCACAATTTATGTTCCATTTATTTTTTTCGTAGGCCCCTTTCTTTCCCTAGAAAATCGACTTGGAGGGACAAAAATTACATCAAAAAGTGTAAAAAAAATTTCAACAAAAAATTATCCAATTATGAAAAATTCTGACGTCCTGGAATTTTTCAGCATTTCCCTCATTAATAAGGGCATTCTAGCAAAAAAGTGGAAAAAATTTAGAACAAAGGTTTTTTTGTGGGAATGTGTTCAGAAGGGTCCCAGTAGTTACCAAAAAAAAACCAAGAGCCCCAAGTGTGGGGGAAATTTTTTTGGGGTGAAACACCCCCAAAAATGGGTTTTTCTACATTATTTCAAAATGTATCAATTTTGAATAAAAAATAACCACAGATTTGAAATCTGCGTCAAATTTTCCGATCTAATGATACCTAACACAACCCATTTCAAATGAAACATGAGCTCTTGAGGGGGGGGATCAAAATTACCCATTTTTGAAAATCTCAGATTTTTCAAATTTAAGAGTTGAAATCTGCACCTAAATTATACTTTATCGTGCCTTAACGACTGTCCACGAGTACGTAAAGGATTGCTGTATGTATTTTGACACAATCGCACCATATGGGGAGGGGGGGGACGCTCTCGACTCTTCATGATACATTTACCCTATAGTTCAGTAAAATCAACATTCTATAATGCAAATTCAGTTGGCATGCTGAATTTTGGCATACTGGTTCATTTTAATGCCCTGAACACGAGTTTAAGGTGTCCGGGCGCGTCCGGGGTTTGCGTTCCCCGGAATTGTGGATCTTTGCCCCCCAAATCAGGTATTTCGCCCATATCTGCTGAAATATGGGTTCTAGAGCAAACATGGGGTATATGAAAGTTATTCTACGTCAAATTTTTTTTGAGATGACTTTTGAATGGTATTCAAAAATTCATGGGGACTGTAGCTATAGTTGATTAAAGAGAGGGGTTTTTTTCCAAAAATCAGATTTTTGGTTACATCTGCCAAAATATCGATCCCAGTGCAAAAATTAGATGTACGAAACTTACTCTACGTCAAATTTCCTATCAGATGACGTATGAATGATATGCACAAACCCAAGGGGGCTGGTGCTGCAACTGAGCAGAGAGAGGGGGTAGCTCAGTAGCAGATTGCAAATAAACATCGAATGATGATAGAGGGACAAAATTTGATATAGTGAAGAAAGATAACATTAAACAAATTTTTAGTCCGGTAGGTCATCGCGAAACCGTATGGGGGGAGGGAGAAGAGGCTCTTAAGAGGGGTTCAGGCTCCCAATTTTCAAATTTGAGCTATCGACTCATTCTTGGTGTCATTTCCTTATGATTGAATCCTCCTGAGTTCAGGAATTCAGTTCTTTCAAGATTTCAGGGAGGTAAGTCACTCAAATTTAAAATCTCTCACCTCGGGGATTCACATTTCCCCACCTTTTTTTTGAATTTTTTTTTTCAAATTAGGACAACCTGCTGACATTCCTGCGAAATTTTTGTTATGATATTCGACATTTACAGATAGATTTCCATTCATATTGACCTTTTTTAAGATCCCATACCCCTACTTTTCAGTGAATGGAGAGGGACTAAAATTTCTGTTCCTGAATATTAACCAACTTTCATATTTTTTTTTGTAAAAACTAACGATCATTTAATCATACACGAGATAATATTTATCGGTCGAAATTTTCAAGAAGATTTCTAACATGATAAATACAGCTCAAAAGGCACGAATCCCGCTGAGTTCAAGAATGTAATTAATTTTTAAATTCAAGGGACAGAAATTACCAAACTTTCCCTACCTGTGCACCCCTTACTCACCAAAATTATATCACCTTCAAACCGTTTCAAATATCACTCCTATTGAAAATTTACATTGAAGTTCAGGGCGCGCAATGTTTTTCGAGAATTTCTTCAAATTCAACTCAGAAACTTATCCAACGCATGGGACAATATTTTGGCGGCAAAAATCGATATATACACGTGATCAAAAATGTTGTATAACTAATTACGGTTTCAAAGTATTCAAAATTGGGTAAAATTGTAGTCAAAAATGACCTCCTTGCCCCTCCAGAAGTGGTATATGGTGTGCCTTTTGAGCTGTATTTATCATGTTAGAAATCTTCTTGAAAATTTCGACCGATAAATATTATCTCGTGTATGATTAAATGATCGTTAGTTTTTACAAAAAAAAAATATGAAATGTTGGTTCACATTCAGCAACAGAAACTTTAGTCCCTTTTCATTCACTAGGGGTATGGGATCTTAAAAAGGTCAATATGAATGGTAATCTATCTGTAAATGCCGAAAATCATAATAAAAATTTGGTAGGAATGTCAGCACGATATCCTAATTTGAAAAAAAAAATCAAAAAAAAAATTGGGAAAGTGAATACCCAAGTTGAGAAATTTTCAATTTGAGGGACTTATCTCCCTGAAATCTTGAAAGTAATGACATTTTTGAACTTAGTGGGATTCAATCATATGGAAATGACACCACGAATGAGCCTATAGCTCAATTTTGAAAATTGGGGGCCTGACCCCCTTTGGAGCCCCTTCTCCCCCTCCTATAGGGTTCGCGATGACCTACCGGTCTAAAAAAAATTGAAATGGTATCCTTTTTCACTACACCAAATTTTGTCCCTCTATCATCATTCGATGTTTATTTGCAATCTGCTACTGAGCTACCCCCTCTCACTCCTTAGTTGTAACTCCAGCCCCCTTGGGTTTGTGCATATCATTCATAAGTCATCTGGTAGGAAATTTGACGTAGATTAAGTTTCGTAGACCCCATTTTTGCACTGAGATCGATATTTTAGCAGATATACTTAGCCAAAAATCAGATTTTTGGAGAAAACCCCCTCTCTTTAATCAACTATAGCTCCAGCCCCCTTGAATTTTTGAATACCATTCAAAAGTCATCTAATAGGAACTTTGACGTAGAATAACTTTTATAGACCCCATTTTTGCTCTAGAACCCATATTTTAGCAGATATGAGCCAAATACCTGATTTGGGGGGCAAAGATCCACAATTCCGGGGAACGCACGCCCCGGACGCGACCAGACACCTTAAATTCGTGTTCAGGGCATTAAAATGGACCAGTATACCAAAATTCAGCTTGCCATCTTAATTTGCATTATAGAATGTTAATTTTACTGAACTATAGGGTAAATGTATCATGAAGAGTCGAGAGCGTCCCCCCCCCTCCCCATATGGGTGCGATTGTGTCAAAATACATACAGAAATCCTTTACGTACTCGTGGACAGTCGTTAAGGCACGATAAAGTATAATTTAGGTGCAGATTTCAACTCTTAAATTTGAAAAATCTGAGATTTTCAAAAATGGGTAATTTTGATCCCCCCCCCCTCAAGAGCTCATGTTTCATTTGAAATGGGTTGTGTTAGGTATCATTAGATCGGAAATTTGACGCAGATTTCAAATCTGTGGTTATTTTTTATTCAAAATTGATACATTTTGAAATAATGTAGAAAAACCCATTTTTGGGGGGTGTTTCACCCCCAAAAAAATTTCCCCCACACTTGGGGCTCTTGGTTTTTTTTTGGTAACTACTGGGACCCTACTGAACACATTCCCGCAAAAAAACCTTTGTTCTAAATTTTTTCCACTTTCACCTCTTTTCAAGATCAATTTACCCTTATTACATGACCAGCGTGAAAAATAATATACTAAATAATTATCCATTAAATTTAAAACAGCATTTTCTTTTTCTTGTTTTAAATCCCTGTTTTTAGTCTAAAATGTAGCGCTGATTTCAAAATTTCTCCATCTCTCAAATTTCGCTGGTAGGTGATTCTGAACTGTTTTTTAGTGCCGAGTTCGAATATGATCACAGTTTTTCTCGATTACGCCAGGATTTTTTATGATTGGAAGATTTTTCGTTGAAAATTTATTTTACATTTTTCTATGTACCTACCTTTGACCCTTAAAGTCGATTTTTTAAGGAAAGAAAGGGCTTTACGAAAAAATTGAAAAATTGTAGAGGGTCAATTTTCTTATCTGTAGAATCCGATCAGTTTTTTCTTAAGAAGGTTAGTTTTTGAGATATTTTCAATTTTTAAAAAAAGTTGAACTTTGAACTTTGAGCTGAAATATCTCAAAAGCTAAGCCTCCTAAGAAAAAATTAATCGACCTCTACACATAGGAAATTTGACGCTCTACAATTTATGCTCTGTTTATTTTTTTCGTAGAACCCTTCCTTTTCTCAGAAAATCGACTTGAAGTGTCAATTGTTATCAAAAAAAGTAGAAAACCCGTTAAACGAAAAATTCAAATTGTGAAAAATCCTTGGGCGATGGAATTTTTTCACTGCTTTTTTCGTAACTATAAAAATCGCCCATTAAACCTCAAACAGAATTTCAATAGTTTAAAAATGTCGACCTGTGTTAAAGATCAATAGCCGAATTTTCAGTCATTTTCAATTTGAAAAATCAATTTTGCCTGCTGAAAATTTTGTTCTGAGGTGCAAGTGACATGCCCTTTCACTTCAGCAAACCAAATTTCGGCTTGATCAGCTCGGATGGATTTTAAAGGTTCCCTCGTTAATTTTTATAATACCAAAAAATTTTACGAGCCCACAGGACCATTTTTATTTGAACTGGGGTCTCAAATTTTTAATGGAATACCTCCGTGAATTTGATAAAAATCCAAGTCATTATGTTTTTTTTGGCTCACTTTCATACCCACCACCTACATATATAAACATAAACAAAATAAATGAAATTATGAATACATTAATAATTTGCTTACTCAGTTATCTCAGTAAACGGTGCAAGTGATGATGCATTGAAATAAAGCGTGCTCGTCAGTACTTTTCTGACTCCGAATGATGTGAAAAATTGTTCATGGAAAAATGTTGCAATAACATTGTTAGTTTGTCCAGCTATCCAGCTGAAAAGTACAAAGGAACATTCATAATTAAGTCTTCTGATAATTTAACTCATTTTCAGATCGAATTCTTCGATCAGCCAAGATTTCAGCAACCCAAAGTTTATAAATCGAAATTTGGCGAGTTTTTGAAAATTTAAAAATAGTGTTTTTTTTGCTAAAAGTGTGATTTTTTTGAATACTTAAACACTTTTTAAAATAAAATTTGATGAAATTTGGGTTCCTATGAAATACTTATCACATTCGGGAGCTTCAAGTGCAATTTTGATTTTTCCAGTAAAAAATTGTAATTATTTGGGCGCATGTAGGTGGAGAAAAAAATTATTATCGAAATTTTTGATGCATTTTTCGTAATATGTAACGAATCATTCACTTACTCGTTAACTACGTCGGCTGCACGAGAAACATTTTTATAAAAATGGATCTTTAGAGGCTTAAAAATATCTCTCATCAGTTGCAGATGACTGTTTTCTATCTGATTACTATTTTGGACAAAAGCGGAAATGGTGAATTTTACATCAGCTGTATCTGTCTTTGATAAATTCCTTAATATTTCACTCAAGCACCGTATTTTTGCCATGCTTTCTGTCGATCTACTTTAACATGTTCAAAAAACTGATGAATTTCAGTAATCTACCTACAAGCAATTGATTTAGAAAAAAAAGAATCATTTTTACCCAATGGGATTGTTTGTTTGGAATCCTAAAAAAGGGGACAGCTCATTTTTAGCGTTTTCGCTTGCGCTCACCCACAATAATGCCAATCTTGTATAAATGCTCAGTGGGGAAAATAGAATATTGTCTTGTAAATCTCCTTTAGGAATATTCGTCTTTAAAAAAGCGTCGTTAAAAGTGTTCATGCTGGAGAGCAAATTCTGAAAAAATGACATGTTCGATTAAAAAACTTAAAATTGTGAAAAAAAATTGACCAGTTAAAATATTTTTTGTTGAATCAAATCAAACTTTTTTTAAATTTAAATGATACAAAGAAACGCATGCCATCTTCTGTTTCAAATTTCAGGTTTCAAGTTTCAAAAAAAAAAAAAGTCAAGTTTTTAGTTTGTTTCTAGTTTCAAGTGTCCAATTTCTAGCTTCTAGTTTCCAGCAATCTCAAAGGTCAACTTACAACCGGAAAATTTATGGGATGATTTGTAAAAATGATTTTCATCTCAGAGGTCATCTCATGTTTTTTTTGTCGTTTTTCAAGACACGACCAAAAACGACTCATTGAAAAATTGTCGGTTTTTTTTTGAGAAACTACGTTAAAAATATTACTTTTTTCAAAAGTTTTTTCAACGCCAAATTTTTTAAAAATTTTCCAATTTCCCAAGAAATTTTCTCAAATCCGAAATTTTTTCCGAACTTTTTGGCGAAGATCGATAAAAGGAAGATTTGTGAAAATAACTTTCATCCCAAAGGTTATCTCAATTTTTTCAAAACTTTTTTCAACGCTGAATTTTTTTCAAAATTATTTCAATTCTAAAGAAATGGAAAAATTACGGGATGATTTGAGAACATGATTTTCATCTCAATGGTCGTCCAACACCCAGAAAAATCACGGGATGATAACGAACGTAATTTTCATTCCAAAAATCATCTCAACCTGGTAAGCTCGAAAAAAGCGTGGGATGAATGATTTCCATCTCAAATGTCATCTTAATTTTTGTAAAAAAAATTCAACTTTGAAATTTGAATTTTTGTCTCAAAATTTTATTCTCAGGTCTAAAATTTTTCACAATTTTTTTTTTACTCAAATCGTCACTAGCTCCTGACTACGACTCTAACTCTCACTCTGACGATACTTGATAATCTGTACTCGATATTTGATATTGGAAATTCCATATACTTAAACTCAATACCCAATCGTCACTACTGAGACGAATCCAACTCTACCTTTGAATTTTGGTAAATTCATAACCTGGTTACACACAATTTTCTGCAGTATTGGAGCACTATTACAAAATCATTGAGTTTTTTTTTTCGCAAATTTTTAAGCAATGATGCAAAATTCAAAAGTAGGTAATATATCGTTGGATTCATCTTCGCGACGATTTCAAATATTTTTTGAATTTCGGTTCATTTTTGCTTTAGCTGCAGACGATTTTCAAAATTATTGAAGTGTTTATCAAGTTAGGGTACCACTATTCCTTTTTTTCAAATCAGTAAATTATTGATTGGATTTGTCTTCTCGAGACAAGTCCTACTGTTACAGACGATTTTCTGTAGGAGATTGGGGCAGATAAAAATGGGTTGAATTAGATCCTGCATTTTCATTTTTTTCAATTTTGTGACTAATGAGCCTAAAATTAAATACGAGTATGCAGTTGGATTCTGTTCTTGAGACGAGTCTAGTCAGCACTTTTTTATTTTGGTCCATTTTTACCATAGTTATCGGCAGAGTTTGAAGAAAATTTCAGAGTCAAAAATATATGGGAACAAAAACAAAATAATTGGCACAGTTGAAAAAAAAAATTGAAACCTATTCGAAGTATATTGTTTTTTGTCTTTTTTGAAGAAACGACTAGAAAACATCAATTTGTTACTTTATGAAATGGTCGTTTAAATAATTTTTCCAAAGGTCATCTCAATTTTTCTAAAACTTTTTTTAACGCTGAATTTTTTTCAAAATTTTTTCAATTTCCAGAAAATAAAGAAATCGTGGGATGATTTGTAAAAATTATTTTCATCTAAGAAGGTCTTCTCACCCTCGGATAGGTACCTACTCGAAAAAAGCACGGGGTGATTGGTAAAAATGATTTCCATCTCAGTGGCATCTCACCATCGAAATCTCAATCCTTGGCTCCGCTCCCTTTATGTTTTTTTTTAATCCACCCGAATGATTCATATGACGATTGATACAAAATTTTAAAAAAACATTGACTCACTTGAGATGCCTCGAAAGTGCAATCGGATTGCGCAGAGATCCATGCTGATGAACTGAGAAAGAAGATGAACACCACATCTAGCTTTATTGTTTTAAAATTCGCCATATTACCTATTCAAAATACTCGATCGAGGATTACATTTATTTCACACTGAGTACACAAACGAGTAAATAAGACCTATCTTAAAATGTACTTGAAACTCTTCCTTATATAAGATGATACAACATTGTTGGTGTGATGTGTTTACGGCCTAATTTTGAATCATCAACCAGGGTGATGGAAATTAATTCGTTACATCCTGCTTCATTAATTTTGTAAATCTTCTCTATTTATTTAGTAAAAATACGAAGTAAAAATATTCACCTAGGTCTTCTACGTTTCATTTTTCAAGAGGCAGAGAAGGAGCAAATCAAAAATTCCCAACTAAAATTGATTTCTCGCTGTGTTTTTTCAATTCATCAAAGTACTATTTTTCTCATTTTTTTCTACTCAAAAATTAAAATTTCTCAGTAAGACACAATTTTCGAAAATTTTCCACTCCCAGTAAATAGAATTTTTCCGGAAAAAATTCAATTTTGTCATCATTACAAGGGGTAGTATTGATATCTCACTCCCAAGTATGACTTATCTACTTACCTTAGTTAGAATCCTCTAAAAAAAACATTTAGAATTTTTCACCAACGTCAATAATTTTTTTTAAATTTCGTTTCAATCCAACATTCCCTCCTTTCCATCAAGAAGTTATTCACTCGAGAAAATATATTTAGGAATGAAGAAATGAAAAAAAGTACATTGGTGTTGATATTTTTTCAGCACAGTAACCAATAGCGGAGATTTAATTTTACAAAATGCTTGAAACAGAAAACACTCAATTTATCAAAAAAGTAATCCGTTACGATCACCGCAAATATGTAAACCTTGGCGCATTGTTTTCTGTGAAAGCTTTGCGCATTGTTTTGAAAACTGTATTTCTGTTCGGTTTTCTAGCGGGATACATAAATTACACAACTGCGAAAGAAAATTTTTCTTGTAGCCGTTATTTCAGGAAATAACGAAGTAATAAATATCGAGTTTTTCTAAGTTGACTTTATCAATTAATCGAAAAAGTGTCACATCGAAAAAATATGTTTCGTGGAGTGAACTGTTAAGAGAATTTTTCGCACTTGTGTGTTCCGCAGTTGTTTCTTGGTTTTTATTTCAGACAAGATTAAAGTATCTACTGATTTACATGTATAAATAAATGTGATTAGGTACATAAATAGGTAGGTATAGGTATGGACGAATTCTTTTTTAAAATTTACAAAATTTAGATTGTAAAATTACAAGTTTAAGATTTAAAAATTTTAAATAAAAATTCAATTAATACCTATTGGGAAAAAATTAAAAAGAAAAATGTAGAAAATTCAGCGAGAAAAACCAAAAATTTTGGTTCGTAGAAACCCTATTTACTGCCACATTTGAAATAGGTATCTAACTCAACAATTCGAAATATTGCAGCAGAAGAACTTATATTTTAAACGTTCCTTCAAAATTACGAAAATTCATCTTTTTAAATTAAAAATTGAAGTAAATTATGGAATCAAGATTTGCTTGAAAATTAAAGTTTCTTACTATATGAGAATAAAGTAAGGAAAATTTATGAAAATGATCAAATTTATGAGAAATAAATTCCTGAACGCTTCTTCTGGGCAGAATTTTAATAAATATTTATTCTCCTGTACCCCTCTCCAGAACGAAATTTGGTAATTTCGACATTCTCCTATACCCTTCCTTAGGCTCTATTTTGACGAATTAAAATTTTTCTTGTACTCTCCTTCTTGGCTAAATTTTAATAAATTCAAACTGCGCAATTTAAAATACTCTGTATTGAACGATTCTTATTTCAGATATTTTTAATCGCTCGTAATTGGTTTAACCTTGAAATAAAGTTTGAGTGAGTGTGTAAGTGTACTCGCCATATTTCACGACAGCTGCAGCGTTCTGTTTCAATTGCATGTAGGTACTTACCTACCGAAGTAATATTACAACTCATGGCAATTAAAATCAATTTCGTATCTTCCAGTACTCTTCTCCGGAATAAATTCAGACTATTTTTTAAATTTCTGGTAAGTAACTCCTTATAAACTGAATTTCAAAAAATTTTCCTGTACTCCTTTCCAAGATGAAATTTCATAATTTTAAACTCTTCTGTGCCTCTGTACCACTCTCCAGGCTCTATTTTGTTAAACTCCGATTATTTCTGAACTCCCTTCAGGCCAAATCGTAGTAAATTCACCTGTACCCTATTCCAAGATGAAAGTCGGTGATTTCAAAACTGTCCTGTACCATTTTTCAAACTCTATTTTGCTGAATTAAATTTTTTTTGCATCTCTGTTTAGGCCGAATTAAGCAAGGGTGCAGTGAGGGTGTATTCTAAACGAGCAATTCATCGTTGGAAATTTTTTTGGGGCCTTATTTAATTGCTAAAAATAAAAATTTAATAAGAAAAATGAATTAAAATTAAAATTTTTAAGAAAAAAAATTTATTAAAAGAGAACCTCCTCAATTAGCCCCCAAATGTTGAATTAGCCCCCCCCTCCACCAAATCATTTTTGTGTAATTGTGTTCCACTCAAAAAAAAATCGTAGGTAAATACTTAATTTTTAAGGGATAAACTATCAAAATGTGACGAATTTCCTGTTTTTTTTTTCAAGCTACTAAAATGGTTTCTTTAATAATAAAGATACTTAATTAAATTTTCTCAAAGTAAGCAAATTTTGTTGGAAATCGGCAAATGTTCTCAAAAAATCGGTTAATGTTATGTAAATCGTAAAAAATTTGTTCAAAACGTGAAAATTTTTTCACAAAAAGTGGGAAAGTTTTGTTGTAAATAAGTAAATTTTTCGATTGGTCGAGTAATTTTTTCAAGAAGTCTGTAAATCTTGTAATAAATTTCTCAAATAGTCGGCCAATTGAACTACAAACTGGCACAAAAAAGTAAGAAACCAGAAAAAAACTCATATTTTGTAAAAAAAAAAAACCTTCGGAAAGCACGAAATTTTTACTCTGAAGTAATGGAATTTTTTTTAAAAACAAACTGGGTAGGTACCTATTAAAAAAGAATTATTTTCTTTCTGAAAATCATCAATTTTTCAAACCTTCACCCTCGCTTCGATCAGGAATATGAAAACTAAAGTTTTTTAAAAGATAAGGGTTGAGGACTTCCACCCCCTTTAAAAAATGAAGAAATTTTAGATTTTCGATGCTTTCTTTTTCAAAAAATGTTGCCCTTGCTTCGATTGGGCTCGATGAATTTACACAATTCTTTCTTGGAATGATGGGGGGGGGGGGGCATGCTTGTAAAATTTGGAGGTACTCATCGTTGACTCAGGGGGATCACCACACCCCTGTCAGAAACTCTTTCCAAGCTGAATTTTAATCAATTATCCTGTAAGCCCTTTTTCAGGAGGAATTTAATTAATTCCAAAATTTTTCCATAACCCTCTCCAGATTCAGTATTGATAAATTTAAATTTTTTCTGACACCCCCCTCTCCAGGCCAAATTTGAATAAATTCACTCGTACTCCCTCCAAATTGAATCTTGATAATTTCCATTTCCCTTACCCCCTCCTCTAGTTGAATTTCGATGGAAAATCTCAAATTTTTCGCGTAACCTTTTCTACGATGATTTTGGACTATTTCAAATTTCTTTTGTATTTTTCTCTAGGCTCCATTTTGGTGAATTCAAATGTTTCCTGTAATTTCCTCCAAGCTGAATTTTGATAATTTCCCATTTCGCCTGACCCCCACCCCTTCCGGGCTCTACTTTGGTGTTTTGAAACTTTTCGACTGTACATCCCTTCAGGCTGAATTTTTGTACTTTCAAATTTTCTCATCTAATTCTCTTTAGGATGATTTTTGGTAAGTTCAAATTTCTCTTGTACCTTCCTTCAGTCCAAATTTTGGCATTTTTAAATGTCTCCTGTTCCCTCTGCTCGGTCAAATTCTGATATATAATTTCAAATTTTTCTTTTACCATTCTGCAGGTAGAATTTTGGTCAATTAGAATTTATTTTATATCTTGTGCGAAATGTTTCGTGGGCTATAAATAATTCTTGTCATGTAGCTAAACTAAAATTTAAAAAACATTGTCTATTAAAACAGTACAAACGACGTCTCACACTATTGCTAAAAAAATTAAAAATTTTACATCAAAATGTTTTAGTAGAGGGCAGAAGGGAGTCAAACTTGTAATTATACAAATCTTCATTTTAAGAGCAGTATAAATTGTAAATGATATGAGATGGTTGTTGATGATCAAGTACCTGGGTACATATTTCTAGAACAAAAAAAATCAGGTTTTTCAGCTTAATTTCTAAAAACTTGGAGTGTACGAGAAAATACCAGACATTCGTAATTTTATGAAAATGCAACCGAAGTGGTATAAAGTACCTACCTTGATTTATCTAAAAAAAAAAATTAATCTCTTTTCAACGATAGATGTATTTAAATAGCAGATAGTTAGATAACAAAAATTAGTGGATTTTTTTCGAGATAAAAGTGAAGGTAGATCATTGAATCTTTTTCTCAGGAAGATTTGATTCAATTTTTCAAAAAAATAAGCCGTTTGACTAATTGCGAATAGTTGAAGATGATTTATTCGATTCCATACGCAGCATTGGTTTAAACAATACCCAAATTAGGATCGTTTTCATAATTTGGAATATTTTTCATAAACAAAATTTCACTTTTATTTAATTCTGGTCACGTAATCTGTAATTTTCATCCTTTACTATTTATCGAACCCGGGTAAATAATTAATTTGCATAGCAATATCATGAAAATATACAATTCTGATACTAAAGCGATGTCTATTTCAGCCCCTAATACACCCTTCCATCGATATACAACCAGGTATAGGAAAATTTTCATATTTTATTTTTTATTGAATCGTAAAATCAATTAATATCGTAGCAAATATCATTATCCGATTTAGAATCCTGTTATTTCTAGATTTTTATCATATGAAACATAATGCAAACGAATAACTAAAAATATGTACCATGTTGTAGAATACCCATAAATAACGAGCTCACGTTTGTTTAGCCTGAGACCGGAGAACACTGCATTAGCCCACGTAAAGATACGGTTAGGCAATTTATTCGACTTCGCATTAGCAGCATTAATAGGTACCTGCTTGGAATAGAGTTATTGGTAATTAGATGTAGTTTTTAAGGTCTTATTAGCGAGTAAAAATTGAAAACTATTTTACTCGAGTTTGGTTCAATAAAGCAAAGCTCGTACGAGGGAAATTATTCTTAAATAATTATTCCAGAAAATCCGTGTTTTTTACGCGGTTTACTTTGTTTCGTTTGTGTATTTTCATAAATATCCGTAGTTATACGATAGAAAAGCTCGTAACCGCAGGAAATATTTTATTCAACGGGTTTTACGAATGTAACATTTGAAGAAAACGAAAAATTCAATGATAAATTGAAACGAGGTCATCGCTTTGAAAATAATGATTTTTGAAAGCATTTTGAGCAATGAAAATAAATCGAATACAAACATCGCGCCGAATATTCATCTTCATAAGCCTTACATAAAAACCTAAATTATAAAAGTTGTTTCTCCGTTTTAGGTATGTATAAAACTGGCTGTAATCCAAAGATCTAATATTCCAAAAAGCGAGACCTTTGATTAATGATTTGTAAGAATATTTCAAAGTGGGGTTCTCATTTGACTTACGCTGGTTCGTTGTTCACGTTTTGGCCATAATACAAACACAAAGGTCTATAACTATAATAAAATACACTGTGATGAAAAATTTGGAAAAGTTTATGTCCGAAAACTGAATGAGCAATCCAAGTAAGTACATGAGAATGATATGCTCACGAGGTGAGGATTTTTTGAGGAGAAAAAAATAAATTGGATTCTCATACGTATGAGACGGTATGAGACCATTGAGACCAATATTCAACGGAAAATCCTTGGTTAAATTCTTCAAAAAAGTTGTTTATTTAGGCTTAAAAAGTAAACCAAAATATTTTTATGGTTATTAGATAAGTATAAGTAAAATATATGAAGTAAGTTGATTTTCTAAAAATTTTATAACTACTTCAAAGAATTTTTTTGTACCTATGTAATTTCAAGATTACTGGTTCAGGAGGGTTGTGTGACTTTTGGGATGAAAATTCATCCCAATGATCATTCAAGCCTCAATAACTCCCAAAAATTAAGGAATGATTTCTGGAATGAAAATTAAACCCAATAATAATCCCAGTCTCAAAATCTGGTAAAAATCGTACGATGATTATTAGGATGAAAATTCATTCCAGTGATCATCCTGGGCTCAAAAATTTGAAAAAAAAAAAGGTGTGATGAATTCTGCGATTAAAATTCATCGCAAATCCATCGCAGCCACAAATGCTCGAAAAAATCGTGGAATGATTTTTTTTTGAGATGAAACTTGATTCAAAAAATCATCCCGGTCTCAAAAGCTCGAAAAAAGGGTGCAATGAATTCTGCGATTAAAATTCATTGAAAACTCATCGCAAATCCATCGCAGCCACAAATGCTCGGAAAAATCGTGAGTTGATTTTTTTGAGATGAAAATTGATTCAAAAAATCATCCCAGCCTCAAAAACTCGAAAAATGGGCGATGAATCTTGCGATTAAAATTCATCGCCTTTCCAACTCTGGATTGAAGTGCTGTTTCAACTGCTGTTTTATCTGATTGATTTTGAGACTCGTTTACCTATTGGTTCTTCTGCTTGATTATCTGATGATTTAAATCACCGATTATTATCCAGGTACCTAATTAATTTCTTCTATTGTTAATTTGCTCTTGTTTAGTTCATCTTATTTTTCTCTACGTATTTTTTTGAGCCTAAAAATTTTACCCACAAAATATTTTCAAACTCTAAAATTTTTGATCAATTCAGAAATTTCTCCCTCCAATTTTTCTTTCAGGTTGAAAAAATTTTCAACTCTGGTGTTTTTTTCCAAAAACACATTTTTCAACTCTAGAAATTTTTTCTAAATATTAAACCTTTCTTAAACTTTTAACTCTCGAAATTTTTTCTCAAAACTTTAATTTTTGCAGTTCTTGAAATTTTTTATTTTTCTCAAATTATTTTCTATGCATAGCTTTGAAATTTTTAGAATAAAAAAATTTTAGTTCGAAAATTTTTTAAGAAACTCAAGGTAAAAAAAATCGAGAGAATGTCAAGTTTTTAACAATTTTAAAATTCAAGAATAGAATTTTGCAGCTGGTAATTGATATAAATAATCAGTAAATGAAAAATTTTTAGCGAATAAAAATTGAAGAAATTGAAAAAACCTTGGAGCTAAGAAAAATTTTGAGGAAGAAATTTTAGTTGGGGATTTATTGGAGTTGAAAAATTGAAATTTTGAGAAAATAGTACAGACAAGCTGGCCAAAAGCTAGCTGTATGAATCAAAAAGCTATAAGCTAAAAAATCCAAAAGTGATCCATGAATGTATACCGTTGGAGATGTTTCTAAATGTGTTAATATTTGCATTTATATTACGATGTTGCATTGTTGCTACTTAAAAATAAATATTTAGATAATTCTAGTTGAAAAATGAGTATCATCTCTGTGAGTATTACTGTTTTTTTTTTTTTTTTTTAATTAAAAAAAGTAAGTATCGAAATTTCTTTATGAAATGGATCTGTTTCGTAATTCGTAAATAGTGAAAATGGAAACTAAATATGGCGCAGAACATTATAAATTTTTATTTGTTGTTATCAAGCGAAGCAAGATTAGAAAGCAAGCTTTTGTATCTTTGATAAACTGAAGAAAAACATTATTTGTTGAAAAGACTGAAAAAACCTTTAAAAATGTTTAAAATTCTCAAAAGTTGTAAAATTTTTGAATTTGCTTTAATGAAACAAAGGAATAACAGTGTATATTTGGTCCTAAACCTGCCCTTATACTACTATAATCCATTCTTTCCCCACTCTCTTCGCAATTAAAATTGTTTATTCAAACGCACGAAGCGTTTAATGAAACCACAATGCATTATGCAGCATTTCGCTGATGTATATTTTCGGCGATACCTAAATCTTTTTGGATATAAAAAGGACCATCATCATTATTACTATGCAGCAAGTTCTACGTACGATGAACAATGGAACTGGCTCATTTTAAAAATTAAAAAGAAGATGCGTAGGAAAAAAAGAGAGCTCTGGTTATATACGATTCATTCATAAAAATTAATGAATGTCTGAACGTACGAGATTTCCTTTTTTGCAATTGTCTTTTCAGTATATATCAGACAAACGCCTATATTATCCTCAAGGGTATATTTCCCCTTATTCGAAACATTTTGTTCTTTTCGCACAAATATAAAAACTTTTTTCTGACAAAATAGCACGTAACTTTCGCTCCTTTAATATTACCAATTGTAGCTTTATCTTTTGATTTTGAAAAAAATATGCATGTGTTATTCTAACACTAGGTTTTTTTCTTTATTTTTCTCAAAGGAGCCATAAATATTAATACCGTGAAAAATTGTAAATTTAATGGAAACATGTAAGATGGTTAAATTATCAGACGGAATGTTTCAACGAGGAAAAACGAATTTGATTAATACACAAAACATAGATAATAATAATGAATTTTATTCGGCAACTTAAAACTTACTGTTTCGTTATTCATTTTTACCTATAAAATTAAAATATTTATTAATTCTCTCAATTAACTACGTATCTGTTTATTTTGATTCAGTAGTAACTAAAGAAAAAAAACTAGTGAATAAAATAATCAACAAGAAATCTATAATTAAAATTTTTTATTTCTCATCGGATCGGTTTTAGATTAATTCAGTATTCAAATTTTAATTTCATAATTCATACCTTCACTAAGATCAAACTCGAAATAAATATCACAAGATGACAATGTATACATCATATAGTTTAGTCTAATTTTTTACTTTTTTCTTCTGATCCACCGCTTGCAATTTAGGTGCTTCCCATTTTTTGGTAACATCTACATATTCTCCATCGGGACTGTCGTAATTTTTAATTGGAGGTGTAAAAGTAGGACCACTTAAAGTAATAGGTAACAAATTTTCGTTAATCTGAAAACAAATTTGAAAATGAATGTTGAAAATGAATATTCATTTGGAAAAAAAAAATGATACAAAATCTTGTATAACCTTGATTGCTTCTTCGTATAACTTTGGCGAAGCAATTTTGAGTTGTTGCAGAGCTTTACTTTGAGAACGATATAATCTATCGATCATGTTAAAATCAATAGTAGCACGATTGTTTCTGTAAGATGTCCATTCACGTAATAAATCAGCTCGTTGGTCCAATACTTCTGCACTCAAGACGGGCTTATTTCGCACATATTTTCTATCATGTCACAGAATTAAAAAAACAATTGAAAAAATTATCTTTACAAATTTTGCTAATGAGTGAAAGCTCTTACTGAATAATTATAATAAAATCAAAAATAATTTCATGAATAACTTGAATTACCTATGGAGATCACTTTTTTAAATGTCAAATAATCAAGTCTTTTTTTTCAATTTTTAATATTTCTTAATAAAATGAAAAATAATAGCAATCAAATTTGACTTTTCATTGTTAGAAAGATGGATATTTCAACATTTGCCTTACTTTTTCAAAATAATTTTCAAAACTGATAAGACAATTTCAATAAATTGAAAAGTTATTCAGAATTAGAAATTTTTCCAACCTCTTTAATGCCTGGCAAAATGCGATGTTATCATTAATAAAAAAGTCTCCACGTTTTTTACCCAGATCTTTTTTTGAAGTTTTTCATCGAATTAAAAATTTTCAAACTAACCGTTAGCCCAGAAAAAAACATATTTTAACCTTTGATGAAAATTGGGAAGGCAGCTATCTTGAGTGGGAGACCTCACGAAAAATTGTGAGTCTCTTAGCCCAGAATCTGTCTATTTTCGGAAAAATACAGTTTTGCACCAATTTTGGATGATGCCACCTGCTGAGAACCTCGGTCAACCCTTCCTCTTAAAAAGTGCACACTTGAGTTTTAGAATTCGAAATTGAATATCATTTGAAATTGGTAAATCGCGAATTTTAAGATTAACTCCAAATTCAAGTTGCTCACTCAAATACCTCGAAATTTTCAAAAGACAAATTATAATTTTTGATGAATTTTCCAAAAAATATTTCATTATGAACTATTTTTGAAAAGTATTATCTTCTACTCAAAAATTATTCTGGGTGACTAAACAAAATTTCGACTCAATTTTGAGGTATAGAAGTTGACAATATGTATTTCGTAAATCAACAAATTTGTTATCTACAATTTTTCAACCCCCTATCGAAGAGCAGGCAAAAAGGTGTATTTTTCTAAAAAAAATAATCTTACAATGAGGTTTTTTAGCTTCAGCTCCTTATCGGCTGAGGACTAGAAAATTTTTTGATGGGTCTCCTATTCAAAATAAAGCATTTCAACAATTTCCGTAAAAATCCATATCCCTTTTTTCGATTAAGCCAAATATCATCTACATTAATAGCTTCATATAAACTAAAACATAGGTAGGGAATAATTCATTACTCTCTATTATCAATTATCGTATAAGGAATTGTAATTTCATCCAAAGGCTTCAATTGTTTCTGATGTTTCATTAAACGACGACATTCTTTCCATAATCTTCTTCTTCTACGGTCTTCTCTAACTCTTACAATCGCTGGATCCATTTTCTTCTTCTTTTTCAGTGGTTCACCTCTGAAATATATTCTCTATTACACGACGTTCAAGAATACACTATTTCTACGAGTTTCAAACTTACAATAAGATTGGAGTCAATTTAACATATAACGGTTGGGTGAATGTAGAGAAACACGAAGTATTGGCCCATTTGTTCACATTCCAGGAACTATAACAACGAATAAAAATTAACATATGTCATAATCAGAATGAATTAATGTATAATATAACTACCTCAAGATGGAATTCATAATAAATCCCTTGAAATTTTGCATTTTGAGTGAATCTGTGTTATCAACGAATACCGAAGATCGTTCAGAACTCTCGCCGCAAACGAAACACAGGGAATGAACGAAACATAAAAAAAGTAAGAGTACTTATTTGATATTACGGGATCTTGGTGATACTTCAAACCCCATTTAAACCGTCGAAATGACAATAAAAAGTTTGAGAATATAAAATTTGGAAAACTTTTTTGATGAAAAAAAGAAAATTTTCGATAAATAATTTTATTAGCATTACGCGTGTAAAATTAAGGCAGCATTTAAATGAATATTGCTATATTCACATAGTTTACATCAAGGTCATTTTTCATAGTACTGTATGAAAATAGCAATCTCCACCTGCATCATCGTGAAAGTTTGCAGAGAGTTCTCTAATTTCACGAATTTTTCATTGAAAAAATGGATAATGAAAGTTTGAAAGCTTCGGGCAAAAATACAAAACGCCATGTTATCAAATTCTAGAATTTTTTTATAACGAAAATTAATCTTTGCTGCATCTTTTGAATACGCATTTATGTATGATTTTTATATAATTCGTATGAAAATGTTTTGTAATTTATATTTTATCTTCCATTTTTCTAAATTTATCAAAAATGAAAACGAGATTTAATAAATAATCCAATATTCACGAATTCAGGTGATGATTTCTCATCTCTCCTTGGATTTTCTATAGCTGCTTGAAATTACGTATTTTTCATGTGTGGTACTCCATAATCGCCCCGTGCTCGTGTTTATCATGTCAGTTTTGCACCGGTGCGACTAGTTTTATTAAATGTTGACAATAAATTAGAATAATTATCGGTTTTAATTGAATTTTCCAACATGTCAGGTTGAGTTTTAACGGTGTAATGGTCTTAGAAATTGAATGAAAGCTCTATTTCATATCGGCGGATTGTCAAGCTGCGTGTTCAATTCAGTGCTTTTTACTCGCCAACAATCGCGGGAAGAACCTCAAGGTAATTATGTCATAACAATAATTTCTTGTTTATCATATTTGACGATATTATTTTTCAATTGTTCTATCATACGTGTGTCTATATTTGCGAAATAAATCGTCAAACGTGGAAAAAAGTACAGAATGATGTTTTATTCGATGTTACATGTTGCATGGTATACATTCGGCTGACATGAGATTAGTCACACTTCGGTATCAATGTTTTTGGAAAACTTTCTCATTTCATCATGACTAGTCGATTTTTATTCTAAATTTCTATATTTTTGTATGTACTTGGTCCCTGGAAGTAAATTCGTATTGATGGTGTTCGGATTTGGGTAATGTGAGAAATTGGGTCCGAAATGGGTACATCCGCGTTATTGTGTTTGTAATATTGGCAATTAAATGGCGTTAATTGATTTAATTTGGTTATAAATCGAACTCGTAATGGGTTTAAATCAGAGTACCTAATAATATTGACATAATATTGGCGATATTACGTTCAAGTATGATAACATCGTTGATTAGGTTAACATGTGTTGTAACTGATACCGAATTAATTTCGCCATTGATTTCAGGTCTGGAGTGTTTGTATTTCTAAACAATTCCGCCGACCGTTCAACGTGAAGAATTTCAATTTCTATAATTTTTAAAGTTTTGGAAAGTAAGTACGTCTGATAATGGCGGTATTTTCTAACGATCTTACCTAACGATTTGGTTATCTGTTGACAGTGTTTATTTCATCGTATATACGCAATGAATTCTGCAAGTGGCGATCTAATAAGTTTAGCGTTGAAGAGATCATTCACGCCCAAATGTAAAAAGCTGCATAAGAATACGCTCGATGAACATATCGTAGCGAATGCCCGCCGGATACTATCTACCAAGATAGATTACGTGCTAACTAATAAATATTCAACGGCCAGTTTTCTGGATTCTTTGAAAAAGAAATACGTAGTGTTAAAACCGTCGAAATTGAATAAGAAAAAAAAGAAGAAAAACAAGAACCATTCAATCAACGACGCCGATTCTAAAGTACAAATGAAGAACACCGAACTCTCCGGTCAAAATTTATCTCTACCAGCACCTAAAACCGTATTATTCTCTCCGGATGCCGTACAGCTCGGATGGAAAAACACATATCCGGTTGGCAGTGGTTTTGTCAATTCAGGAACTACTTGTTATATCAATTCGACGCTACAGGTATTTCAACTCCTACGCGGTTGCTCTATTTCGGTTCGAAGTTGCTAATCATTTCTTATTTGCAGGCGTTATTTCACGTACCGTCGTTCGTAAATTGGTTATTAGATGATAAGAAACATCATATGATGTGCGAAAAAATGAGTAAGTTGGAATTAACGTGTATTTATGTGAATTATCGTACACTAAAACGAATATTTGTGCAGATGGTGTTCTCCATACCGAATGTATCGTTTGTGCGATGTCGAAAACCCTTCATACGTCCCATAGACTCAATGGAACTAGTTCGAGACCCAGACTTATTATAGAAAAAGTTAAAAGTAAGTATTTTGTATTTTTCGGCTCGATTTTGGTGGATTTTTAATGAATGAATTTTTTGTCCAGCTATTTGTAAACATCTGTCACCTTTTCGCCAAGAAGATGCTCACGAATTCCTTCGTTATTTAATGGAAGCGATGGAGAAATCGTATATTGCTACTTTGGGTATTCAAGCTAAAAAGTGAGTAAATATTTGTCTTCGGAATGATGTATTTCAAGTACCTATCAATTTTACTAATATGTTGTTTTATTTTTTTGATTATTTAGATTAGACAGTTATTCGAAAGAAACCACTCCTTTAAGCCAGATTTTCGGAGGTTATATACGTACTGAAGGTGAGAATTGGATGTTAAATTGGTTCATGAATCAAATTAGTCGAAATTTTTTTTTCGAGTGATGTTGAAATACGTTCAGCTAAATATTGATTGATACAAATATGACGCAGCCTATTTGTTGATGTGACGAGTGCAGGTGATACGATGCCCTGCCCTCTTCTATTTTCACATTCGTGTAATAAAATTCTTTAATCGAAACAGGTGATAAATTAATATTGAAATAGAAAAAAATACCACAAAATATCGCATCGTGTGTTCAATGTTGTCGTATTTTTGTATCAAAAAAGTAATTTTATTTTACCTGAAATTGTAAATTATTCGAATTGACTGATTGTTTTTTTTTTATACAGTTACCTGTTTGGAATGTAGTCAAGTATCGACGACTTTTCAACACTTTCAAGACCTTATTTTGGACATAAGGCAAGCCAGCACGTCGACTGTTTACGATGGTCTAGAAAATTATTTTAGTAAAGAACGTCTAGACGGAGACGAATCATACCATTGCGAGCACTGTAAAAAGAAGGTATCAGCGTATAAAAAATTCTCGATAGAAAAAGCGCCGAATGCTTTATGCATACAGCTCAAAAGGTAATCTTGTTTATTTTTTTTACTGTGCTTATCACGAATCGATTATTAACTCGTTTTTTTGAATTGTTTTTACAGATTCAATATAAATAGTTTCTACGGTGGCAGTAAAATATCAAAATTAATAACGATTCCTCAAAATATCGATTTAAGTAAATTTAAGCACAAAAAAGGGTTACCAAATGGTACCCCTTTGAAATACAGATTGGTCTCGATGGTGTTTCATCATGGTCCTTCGGCGAATAGCGGACATTACACGGCGTTAGGTTGTACGTCCTCTGGATCGTATTATTATTTCAACGATGAACAGGTAATTAACTCGATGGCTGATGTCTGTTTTGTATGATCGTTAATAATGTGTGATTATTTTTTCCTTGCGAAGGTTTATCCAACGCATCTGGGCCAGTATACGAATAACCCGAACGCGTATATAATGTTTTATGAATTGGAAAAACCCAATGTGTCTTCGGAGAATTCATCGTCGTCGTCCATTAAATCGTCTTCGAGTTGTAGTACCATTTCATCGATGTCAAATGGATATATGAACGGAACTATGCAGAGGAGTAACGGGTTTTTTACAAAGCGCGAGACTTCGTTTTCTACATCTTCAATTCATTCAAAGTATGTTGCGGTTGTGGCCGAAGATGAATTTAAATTTGAAAGGATTTTTTCGGTAGTAGGGAAAGAACTTTTTATTGGGGGTTTTGTTAAATGTGTAGTTTTCGATTTTTTTTCAAAAATCTAGCCTAGAATTTGTACTAATCTTTGTGTAATTTACCAACAGATCATTTTTCATCATTTCGGAATCACGTTCTAAAATTTTTTTTAAATTGCTCCAAAACCGTAATAAATCCAAAAAAATTCTCAATCAATTTATAACAAATTTTTGGAAAAAATTATCTTTTGTTTGAGTTCAAAAGGTGAAATTTTTCTTAAACACACGTTTAATGCAATATTTTTACGTAAACATTTTTTAAAAAATTCGCCTGAAATTTTTTGAAAATTAAGGAAATAGAAAAATGAAAAAACGAATGCCAGATTCGTATTTAGTGAAACAAAATATCCCAATTAACACTCCAGTAGCAATTACTTCGATAAATCGTCAAAATTCTTCTTTTCGTGTGATTTTTGATCACTGTTGAAAAAAATTTAGGCGAACTGTTAATGAACCCGAAAAAAAGAAAAAATATCTTTCCATAATCACCAAGCAGGCATCCCTAGTTGGTACCTTTTCAAGGACCTGATATTCCTATTTTGGCATTCTTCCCTTTTTGTTGCTATTTTTATCAAAAATTTTTCATTTTTTGAAATTTTTTCCTAGTTGGAAAAAGGCACAAAAAATTAAAATTCACTGCAAATGGAAACCCGTTTTTAAAATTTATTTTTTGTTTCCTTTTCACTCGATTATTTAAAGTTACATTTTGTTTTAATTGTAGTTGAAATTTCTCAAAAGATAACAATAGTGTAATCGATAGGTACTTATTTTCTCAGATTTTGTCATGAGTTGGCTGGGAGAGGGGAAGGACGGAATCAAACGGATGTAGGAGAGACAACTTATCTTCCTGAAGTCAAAATGACATTTTTAGGTGAAAAAAATCAAGTTTGAGTGGGAAAATTTAAAAAATAATGATTTCTGTTTTAATTTAGAAGAAATTGAAATTTTTTAGTTAGAAAAATTGAAAAATGGCATTCTGTGTATGATAATTGATAACTGATGAAAATTTAATATCTTTTTGAGAGTTGATATAGGTAGGTCAATTTCAACGTAAAAATATCAAAAAAATTTCCTGTAATTTGCACTTTTTTTTACAATAAAAAATGGTAAGGTCTTAATTCCGATGAAATCCCCGTCATTCGTAATTTTTTCCCCCTGATTTTGGATAATTAATGACAATTTTTTAGCCAGAACATTTTTTTCTGAAACAAACCGAGTTCCACGTCAATTTTCTGAAACCAGTTACGAATACAGTTATTGTTTTTCTTGAAATCTTTAGAGCTATGGAAAGAATTATTCCTAAATGAACGACGTTTAAAAATCATCAATTTGCTGCCCTCGACGCCCTCGTAAAAAAATTGTCCAATTTTAAACTTCAATAATTTTATTTAGGAAATATATTCGTAGTTCTGATTTGAAAAATTCGTCATTATTCTATTTTTTGCTTCTGTCAAATTCAGTCACTGTAACCAAGGAAATTTTGAAAAAACTCTTTCTTTGTTAATGAACCCTGGTTTCAAGGGATCAACTTACTTTGAAAACTGAAAATAAATCCTTTCAAATTCACTACCCACCATTATCAAATCCAACCTAATCTTACTCTGTATTCTATAATCGCAGACAACCATCTTTGGAGCCGGTGAAATGTGAAAAATACCCGCCTCTGAAGCCATCCAATATCTCGACGCCCAACGCTTCAAAAGTGTCCACCAGCCTGGTCCCGTATATGTCCTCGGATAGCGAAAGCAGCGATTCTGAAAATGGAAAACAACAAAGAACCGATAAAACCACCTCTGCATCCGACGATCGCCTTGAAAACGGTCCAGAGCACAGTAAAATGTTATCTCCGTTGGCCAAACGAAACAGCACGTTGACTAGTCTACTCAATAGTTCGGCTTCAAAGAACGACTCGTCTTATCGATCGGTATCGTCGTCGCCTACGAAAGGATTCTCGCAGATGGATTCGTCTAATGATAACGACGATAAAGATACCAGCGACAAATACGGCCTGTTGGAAAAACCCGAAAAACGTAACACCGTCATGTTCAGCTTTAAAAAGAAAAACGATAAGGTCGAAGGAAGAGAAAATGGCGATTCGAAATCCAGGTACAAACAAGTTGGCGTTGCTGCTCCGTATTATGTCAATGATTCGCAGAAGAGTAACGGTGAACGAGATAATAGTCAAGAGAGAATTAATGCTGATACGAATACCAATGGCCTAACTAATGGATTGAGTAAAACCAACTGTGTCTATAATGGTAATCGAAAATCTGTACCTAATGGATGGGTCGTAACCGATATTGAAAACGAATCTGTCGAGAATGACAATGCAGATAGAACTCAGAATCATGGATCGAAAAGCGATTGGGTTGTGACTGATAAAGCTAATCGAAAGAGTTCATCGTAAGTATATTTTTTGTTGGAGAAGGTTAATGTGATAGGCGAAGTGATTTTTTTGAAATCCTATCTTTGTTTGGGTCAAATTGAAAATTTTTTGAAGAAATGAATGAAAAAAGTAGCCTAAAGTTATTTTTAAATTTTTGGGCCATATTTAAAGTTTCAGAAATCTAGTATAAATATTTCTGGTAAAGATACTTCAACTTCTAAAAAAAAAAGAATTTTTCAAGCTAGAAATTCTTTTAAAAATAAAATATCTCTTTTGTTGACCTATTCCATATGAAATCGAACCAAAAATAAATTAGGGTCTTTCGATTATGCTCATTTTTTTACGAATTCCCCTCGACAGTTTAGTAAAATGAGTAGGGGAGGGGGAGGGAGAAGCTCTTGCGATCTATTACCAAGCTCCCCAGCGTAGAAGGCTCATATTTCGAGACCGATGTTTTTGAGGTGAATCTGTTTGTACGATTCTAAAGAGAATTGATGGAAAATTCAAAATCGATGATTAAATTTTGAAAATCTAGTTGAATTTTTGTGGTATAACTGAACTTTTCAAGATGAATTAAAAATTGTCTATTTTGCCTTTTTTTTCAACCCACAAATTTTTAAAATGGAATCTTGACCTGGAAAAAGAAAGTTACAGGGGTTCCTAATTTTGAACGTTATTCAATAAAACGTAGAACTTCAAGTAGCATGTTGATTTTGAACAATTTGAAGGCACTTAAGTTTAAATAAGTACTTAGTTCTTTCAGGAATTTGCTCCATGCATTGCAACTGGGGAACAAATTACAAAAAAAAAAAAAAAGCTGTCCCCCCAAAACTTTCTATTAACCCCTTAACAAGATACAAATTTAAAAGAATGAAAAATGACGTGTAATCTGTCGCATAGGCGCACCCAAGTGGAGGGCCCAGGGGGCTCGAGCACCCCCCTTAAGCTCATCAAGAAGATTTTTAATTATAAAATGTCAAAAAAGAACTGCATTTTTTTCAAATATGATTTTTTTTTTTTAATTTTCGTATAAGATGTATTTTTTGCATGAACATATTACTCTCTAAATCTAAATCACGTCAATTTTGGTAAAATTTGTATCTTTTTAAATCTTAGTCAATTTCCATTTCGTCGGAAAAAAATCAGTAATTTTTTACTGAAAGATTATTCCACTGATTCAAAAAAGCAGAATTTCGCCAAATTTTACTGATTCGAAACAATTTCTATTGAAAACATCCCAACTACGTCACTGAAGTAACAAATTACTCAATTTTTTCAATGAATTCTGCCCAATTTTTTGGGCTCCCCTCTCTTACATAATTTCTGGGTGCGCTTATGATCTGTCGTTTTTTAGGTTTTCGTCGACATAGGATTAGAATATTTATCTGGTTTTTTTACCCTTCAATTTCCTTCAACTGTGTTAATTTTGAAAAAAAGTATGAAAACAGCATATATTATTCTATTTTTTGTTGAACACTCATAACTGCTCGTTCTTTGCATAATTCAAGATTTGAAAGCAGAAAAATTAAAAAATACGAATTGTTTGCAATTGGGAGTAGGCGTCGAATCAAAAAATTCGATATTAGAAACCGGTGCCCTCCAATTTTCTAGAATCGATGTGCCACGCGCTGTTTCCATTTTTTTCATACTTCTTTCAAAATTTTGGTGCTATGGCCTTTGAGGGTTGTATCCAAAAAAGTAGAAAGGTAGTCGAACTCGGCGCTCTGAGAAATCTAACAAACATGTCACACGCGATTTTTAATTTTTCTAAAATTTTGACTCTGTTGGGGGGGGGGGGGGGTAGAGGGATCGGTTGAAAAACTGAGTACATATTCGAACTCAGCACTTTTAAATTAACAGAAATTAATTTACTTTTTGAATTTTTTAAAATTTTGGTCAGAGCTAAGGACCCCTATATACCCCACCTGGGGTGTTGAAGATTCCATTTTGAACATTTTTTGGTTGAAAAAGGGTAAAAAGTGCTTTTAATTTTAATTTTTTCAGCTTTTGAAATTGTAGCTTTGAACTTTTGTACTCATCTTGAAAATTGAGCTTTCATCTGAAAAGTCCAACTTTAAGCTTTTAAATATTTAATCGTCGATTTTGAGAATTGGTTAATTGGGGAAAAAATCTCAATTTTAGAAAATTACGACCTCCCCTCCCCCCCCTTCTGGCACCTTTGGAAGATTATGATAGAAATTATGATGATTATTTTACCAAACCACCAAGGAGAGCTCGTAGAAAAATTGTACAAAATCGAAAGACTCGACTTCAATTTTGACTTGAGTTGATGTAAAATAGACTTTACAAAATTACCAATTTTCTATTGAAAACTAAAAACCACGTTAGCATAATTCATATTTGGCCTGAAAAATGAAATAAAATACGAGCATCGTTCTAATAAATATTTTTCATTTTCAGCCCATTCAAAGAATACAAACAAGACGTTCAAGAAAATAATAGAAAATATTACAATGGAAACGAAGATACCAAAAATGATAACTCGCAGCAAAATAGTTCCCAAAACGGTGCCAGCAATTCGTCATATTCGTCTTATAACGGATACGGTGGTAAAGGTAAATTGACGAAAAATACATTTTTTTACCTATTCCCCCCCTTCCCTCCTGATTTTGTAATAATTAATCGAGTAATTTTTCTTTTTCGTAGTACACACGTGGAACGGAGATGTTAGTTATATTAATCAAGAAACCGATAAAGAAAGAAAAGAGTCGTCGAAACGTCCCTATAATCAGTCGTACGATGATGATATGGATAGAGGAAAAGTAATATCGAATTTTATCATGCAGAATAATTCTATTTTTAGAAACGTATTTAATTTTTATTGATTTTATGCCAGGTAAAGAAACAGAAATTCATGAACAGAAACGAAAACGGTTCAGGAGGCCCAGGCCCTCGTAAAAATCCTTTCCAACAGTATAGTAATAATTATTACAATAATAATAATAATAATAATCGAGCGAAGAAACCATCGTGGATGAATGGCCACTACCATGGCGGAAATTTCCGAAGACAGTACAACAATAATAATTATTACAGACAGAATAATTATTACCATAATCATAATTGGAGACGTTAACGAAATCGTCTATGACTAAATTTTATTAACAACTTAGTTAATTATATTTCTGATTGGAAAAAAATAGACAAGCGGAATTTGAACGAAATCTATACCTTTTTATAAATTATTTTTCAAAACGTACGAATTCAAGACTTCTATGCATATTCATTATTGATTTCGACTTATTGCGATTTTTTTTTTACTTCGATATCGATTTTTCCATTTATTTTTCTCATTGTCATCGTGCATACGTTTGTGTGCATTTTTGTAGTATATACGTATCACTTATGTATGATATTTTGTCGGAATAATTTATATTTTATCTTATTTTTCGATTGTTGAAAACGACGTAAAATTTGAAGTTTCTCCGTCGGATATTTATTCATCTAGTCTGCGCTTATTGTATGTTTACGAATGCGCTCCGGGTTCGTGAATCGGCGAACCAAATTCGATTTTTTGGAAAAATTTTTCTCACCGATGGATTATTTGGGGAAACGAAAAGTTGAGCTGAATGTAAAAAATTGTAATTATTGCTTAGTACTTAATGTGGAATGATGTGATAAGGCAATTTTAATTACTCTAAATCATACGCATACCTGAGGTTTTTCTTTCTTTTGTTTTTTTTGTTTATATTTTACGAAATTTTTAAACTGAATTGTTTTAATAGCATTGGGAACGCGGAAGCGTTTGTAAAATAGCTATGTTTTTCCCCATCTTTTTGCGGATGAGTATGTCGATCTTTTGTGATGTAACCTTTTATATTTCTCGAGCTGATTCGTGTTTTTATTTTTATATTTTATACGATCTTATATAATATGCGAGTCGTTCGTAGAGCGTAGATGAGTCGAATTAAGGAAATGGGGAAATTGTATGAGAAATGAAGTGGTTCGAGTTGTCGTACTTTTTCCACAGCGTGTGCGAGGCAGTTGTAACATATTTTTTGTGACTAAGGTTTAGAATTTCTATGATTTTTTTTCTACAGTAGAAATTATTATCGATGTAAATATATTTTCTATTTTAAATCCTTCGTTAATTGTACATTGCTGTTGTAAGATTTTGTTATAATAAAAGTCAATTTTTTTATGTAGATAAATGTACGAATTACTGTTTTGTAAGTTATGTTATCTGTTAAATTTCTCAGGATCACTACAAATAAAATTATCTCTGAGCATGTATTGTTCGAATGTGTCGCTTTGTCGAGGTCGGGTATTGAGAAAGGATACGTGTTGAAAATTACAGGTGGAGGGAGGGGAATTATGGCAAGTCGTTGTTGACTTCCCCAATTTGAAAAGTTGCCGCTCAAGTTGATAAAAATTCGATGGTTTTACTTAGACCAGTCAACATCCAAGATTTCCACCTCCATAAATCGAGAAGTAAAATAGCTAGGGACTTGGAATTTTTAGGCAATAATGATAATACCAATGTGTAACACTGAAAAATTTTATGGTGATCTTGTGCAATAGTTCGTTTTCACAAGTCCACATTTTTAAAGTTTTGAAATGCTGTTTGAGATTTGATGGGTGATTTTCATAGTATTTTTTGCGCTGATCACGAGAAAATTTTGGAAAAATTCATCGCCCAAGGATTTTTCACAATTTGAATTTTTCGTTCAACAGTTTTTCCACTTTTTTTGATAACTTTTGACACTTCAAGTCGATTTTCTGAAAAAAAGAGGGGTTCTACGAAAAAAATGAATGGAACATAAATTGTAGAGCGCGAATTTCCTATCCGTGAAGACTGATTAGTTTTTTTTGGGAGGGTTGGCTTTCGAGATATTTTAGCTCAAAGTTCAACTTTTTTTTTAAAATTGAAAATATCTCAAAAACTAAGCCTTCTAAGAAAACACTAATTGGACTGTAGAGGCAGGAAATTTAACGCTCTACAATTTATGTTCTATTCATTTTTTTCGTAGGACCCTTTCTTTCCCTAGAAAATTGACTTTAATGTGTCAAAATTTACATCAAAAAATGTAAAACGAATTTTTAACAAAAAAATTCCAATGAAAAATCCTGACATGTTTGAATTTTTTCACTATTTGTCTCCTGATCAGCGAAAAATATAATTTTGAAATCAACGCTAAATTTTAGACTAGGAATTAGCCATTAGGTAGGCGCAGTCTGAAAAAAAGTGTAAAAATCGCCATGGTGTTACCTGAACTTGAAGTTACCCCCAAAAAACAGCATTTTTATTTTTCTTGTTTTAATCCCTGTTTTTAGTCTAAAATGTGGCGCTGATTTTAAAATTTCTCCATCACTCGAATTTCGCTGGTAGGTGATTCTAATATATTTTTTAGTGCCGAGTTCAAATATGATTATAATTTTTCTCGATTAGGTACGCCAGGATTTTTTATAACTGGGAGATTTTTTGTTGAAAATTTGTTTTACATTTTTCTATGTAACTTTTGACCCTTAAAGTCGATTTTTTGGGAAAAGAACGGGTTCTACGAAAAAAATGAATAGAACATAAATTGTAGAGCGTGAAATTTCCTACCTGTAAAGTCCAATTAGTTTTTTCTTAGGAGGCTTAATTTTTGAGATATTTTCAATTTTAAAAAAAGTTGAACTTTGAACTTCGAGCTAAAATATCTCGAAAGTTAACCCTCCTAAGATAAAAACGAATACGACTCTATAGATGAGAAATTTTACGCTCTACAATTTATGTCCTATTCATTTTTTTCGTAGAACCCTCTCTTTTCTCAGAAAATCGACTTGAAGTGTCAAATGTCATCAAAAAAAGTAGAAACCCGGTTAAATGAAAAATTCAAATTATGAAAAATCCTTGGGTGATGGAATTTTTTCACTATTTTTCTCGTGATCAGCGCGGAAAATACTATGAAAATCACCCATCAAACCTCAAGCAGCATTTTCCATGTCGACCTGTGTTTTTATCAGGGTTGACGCGAGTCCTTGAAAATTGCGACTCCGAGTCGAGAGGCGCGAGTCCTTAGAAATTGTAGCTCCGAGTCGACACCCCGCGAGTCTTTCACAAAAAGACTCGGAGTCTTCGGCGAGTCTTTTTCAGAGTCCCCCTTTTTTTTTTCTTCAATTGCAGTCAATGAATTTTTGCAGTGAATGAATGGTAAATGATGAATTCCATCTTCACGACTTCGGAAAGTTGGAAAAACCATTGAAAAACCCAAAAACTTCACTTTTTTTACCTTCAAAAATACAGTCAGATGAGAAAAAAATAAAACTGCGACTCGTAAAAAAGACTCGCTCGCATAGTATTTAGACTTTTTTAGAGTCGTTAAAAAACGAGTCTCAAAGAAAAAAGACTCCGAGTCTCATTCCGAGTCGACTCCGAGTCTTCGAGTCCTTTGCGAGTCCTTTTTCAGAGCAGACTCTGGTCAACCCTGGTTTTTATTTGCTTAAATGCTGTCGCTGGTTGATTGGTGGTGGTCCGACTTGCGGGTTGCCTATGAAACGAGTGATAATTTGGCATTCAAATTTTCGGTAAAAAACTCACGACTTGAATACGGAATATGCTTCAGGCACGAAAACAGAAAATTGTGCTAACGATTGAAATTGCATGTTTGAGTCATGTGAGTCTTCAGTTGCCACGAAATTCGATTTTTTTCCAATTCCACATATTTTTTTTAAATATTTTTTTCAATTCTAATAGCATTTTGTCTTATTTCCAAGCATTTTTTCAGCTCCAGTCTTTGAACTCTAAAAATCTTTCTCAATATATTTTTCTATTCCAATGAAATTTTTTTCTTAAAATATTTTCCTATAAGTACTTACTTACTCTAATGTAAAATTTTATCTCAAAATTGTTTTCAAATTCTTGAAATTTTTTCTCAAATTTTTTTTCGACTTTGGTAGGTACTTATTTTGTATTTTTCGGCTCTGAAATTTTTTTCTCAAAATATTTTCAAATTCTAAAATTCTCAGGATAAAAAAATTTAGATTGGAAAAAATGTTGAAAAACACGAGATGAAAAAATTTTAAAAGAAAATAAAGTTCTTGAAAATTATTGATCAAAGAATAAAATTTCAGAGTTGATGGGTGGAAACTAAGGGTGGAAAAAAAATCAGTCAATGTAAAAATTTTAGAGCTAAAATCCCTGTGGCGAGGGAAAATTTGTCGAAAAAGTTGAAATCGATTTTAGCCTACTTTGTATAGAATTGAATCCTAACCGTCTGGAAAAAAATCGAAAAACGATTGAGGATTGAAATTCGACCGAGTTCGAATATCAGCTCTGACTCTGAGGCAAATTCGCCTATTTTATTAATCAATAGATACCTACTTACTTTTTTCAATTGAAACTTTCAACTTGTCGACTTTCATCCCCTCCTCCCTTCAACTCTAATAAAACAATCCATTAACAAACTAATTATATATTTCAACGGAAAATGACAATTTGCATCAAAACATGAGGAAAATTACTAAATTGACTAGACAGATTTATAATAATAAAAATAGGACACAGTGACTATAGATTTTATCACAGAAATAATTCTATTACATAAAAATATTCATAGATAAAATACCTAGTAACATCGATAGAAATATTCTTACGGTTGATATTTTACGTAACCTCATTACAAGTAGGATTTAATCATAACTAGGTAAATTTTTATATTAAAATTGATTTTATTCAAAATAACAATTGAAAAAATTTAACGTTTAGGTTTATAGGTATTTTAAATTAATAGGTAATTAGGGGTAGGTAATCAACAAGCCGAATAAATTGAAAAATATCAACGTTTTAATAAGAAAAACATGATAAAAACTTAGTTAGGTAATAACGCTAGGTGTAAAATATGCAATACTTCTCGTTCCATCGAACAGAAGTATAATTAATAATCAGATATAGGAAAATGCCGAGCACGTGCCTAACTCATTTGGCCAATGTACCTATAAAATAAGGAAGGTGCTCGTTAAATAGCAAAAAACTTACTGTGTAAAAGTTTAAGATATCAAAATAGATATGAAGAAGTTACTCATGGCGTCGAATATGTAAAATATATTGAGTTACTTTCGATATGAGTACGATATTCGACGAAATAAGTAGGTAATCAAAATAGGTAGAGGAAATTGTGCCCGAATTTTATAGCATTATAAATAGGTAAAATATAAATAGTAATCGAGTAACATGAAAATCGTTTCTATCAGCCTTTTAAGCATTTTAAAAAAAGGTACATACCATCTTGGAAGACCGTTTCGTAACGAATAGGTATCTAGTTGAATTGGAATAATCTCTTTAAAAATTGACTAATTCGAAATATATTTATCGCCGACCACAGCACTGTTGATAATTATTAAAAAGCTTACAACCTTGAGAAAATGCCCTACAAAAAAGGCAATTTCGAAACACCAATCGCATGGCATTTTTATATTGAGCTAGGTAATTTTTTGTAAAAATTGCGAAAATTTAAAAGATCACGATTCAACGAGTGAATTAGATTCACACAATAGGCCAGAAATTATCAGCTACGGTGTATTCAGACATCTTCAGTTTTTTTATCCGTACTTTCCTTCTTCGTATGCACCAACATGGGGAAACTATGGTACACACTGGACCCCCGGTATCATATTTTCCGGGGTATTAGTAATTGTTATCCGAACGGCTCGTCTTCGTTGGAGCTCGACGAACTGCTACTGGACGAGGATTTCGATATGGTCAATATACCGTCTTTTTTGCGAGGAATGCACATGGATCCGGAACGTATTCGATGGATGCCGCCCGAGGTTGGCAGAGTTACTGTAAACGAGATCGATTTTAAATAGGTGTTTGTTATGGTGGTCTATGGTCTTTATTTCTAAGTTTGAGCAATTATGCGCCCCCCCCCGACTCAAAGTTGGCCCTTTTTATGAGAAAATAATTCCCTAATTTTTTTAATATTAACACGTGCCTGTAAGCCCCTCAATGTCCCTCATTATTCAAAATATGAAAAAATACCAATTTTTAACAAAAAATTTTAAAATTTTATATTTATGCCCAAACTCCTCCGAGTGATTCATTTTTCATGAAAAAGACTCGAAAAAACATTTCAGCTCCCTCCTATGTTGATATTAAGGCTCATTCCATATCAATGATTGGTGTAGTCAAAAATGAATTTGTGGGTGCAGTTTTGTAGAGAATTGAAAAAAGATTCAAAATTGGTAATCACATTTTGAAAAGTTCAAAGCTGAGCTTTTGTGATGAAAGCTCAACTTTCACGATAATTACAAAAGCTAAGGGCTACCATTTAAAAGTCTGAAAAAATTACTGCAAGTGACACTTTTCATGTATTTTTCAACTAATTACTTTTCAAGATGAGATTTCAAGACCCCTAGGGGGGACAGGGGTCCTCAATTGTGATCAAAATTCAAAAAAATTGCGAAAATGAAGTAGCATATTGATTTCTGCTAATTCAAACGTGCTGAGTTTTAATATGTGCTCAGTTTTTTCATCCGACCCCACTGAACTCCCCCTATCAACCCCCTTGATAAGGTCGAAATTCAAAAAAAAAATGAAAAATAACGTGTGACATGTCGTTTGTTAGGTTTTTGGGGGCACTGAGTTCGAATATTTGCTTTTTTTTGGATTCGACCCCTTGGTGCCCCCCTAACCCTCCCAATCTTGAGAAACCCTTGCAAGAAAATGAAAATATCATGCGGCATATCGATTTCTACTAATTTGAGGGTGCTGAGCTCGATTACATATCAACTTATTTTTCCGATTTGCCTCCCCCATGCCCTTCAATGACCCCTAATTCATCAAAAAACTGGAAATGATGGAATTTTTAAAAAATAAGGATGAAGCTTTAAACCACAAAAAGTAGGCAGATCGGAAAAATAAAATGATAATCGAGCTCAGCACCCTCAAATTAGTAAAAATCTATATGCCGCACGATATTTTCATATTTTTTTTGAAAGGATTTCTCAAGATTAAAAAGGTAGTGAGCTAATTTTACCCAAAAATTAAAATCTGAGGAGGGAGAAGCAAAAAACCCTTTTTGGAGGGCTTTGATCCACCGTAGGGGGATAGAAACAGGTTGAGGTGGTAGGGTGATTATATTTTGCTCACTGTCAGAGCACGGTCTTAGACCATCTTCAGCAAAAAAGGCCTATAATTTCATTTTTCACCGGGTTACGTCCTCCTATCCAGAGGCGTCGTCAAGGGGGGCCGGGGGGAGGAGGCAGGCCCCCTGAAAAAAGTTCTGGCCCCCGCTTGCCCCCCTCAAAAAAAACTTATGTTGTATTTCTAAATTTCCATTACACTTACGTAAGTGTAATGGAAATTTAGAAATTAGGGATTTTCAAAGCATTAAAACAGGGAAAAATTTAAAATCCGATTTTTTCAAATCTTCGCCCTCGCTTCGCTCGAGCATAAACAAAATTACAATTTTATGATCTTTCTGAGACAAAAATGCTGAAAAAGGCTACCTTTTTACCCCCTCCTCATTTTTAGCAGGTGAAAAAAGCCATCCCCTCTTTTCCACTTCGAAAAAGCAAAATCAGTTGTCCAACACATGGCCCCTTTTGTGCCCCCCCCCCCATTTTCGATTCTGACGACGCCACTGCTCCTATCGATTGTACTATACAGAAAATAATAGCTTTGGGCGTTTTAGATCTTTTGAATACGTTACCGGTACCAAGGTAAATAGATACTACGTATATAGGTAGTCTAGATCGGCGAGTTTGTGTGCTAGTGTGAATGTTTTGACGTCACTGGTTGAAAAATTTAATCACTAGACTATAGACACTGGACCTGGTGCAGGTTATAATCACTACATTTGATTTACGTAATGTAAAAACTAGAGAAGCATTGACCTCGCGGAGCATGCGCAGACATATTTCAACCACTGACGTCACTATCCCTGCACTTTCCTCAGCTCCCGGGTGTGTACAACAACGATCTAGACTACCTATATACGTAGTATCTATTTACTTTGACCGGTACTACTTATTTGTAAGGGAAGGGGATCAAAAATTTTCTAAAACCAATTTTCATGAAAAGATAAGTAATTAAAATGAATTTGGCACAAAAATTTTTAATTTTTGTTATTTCGCTGTATTTTTTGATTTTTTAAAATTTTGGAATTTCGGGGAGGGGGGCTTACAGGCACGTGTTAATATTAACTTTGGGGGCCAAAAATTTCAGGGAATTATTTTCTCATAAAAAGGAACAACTTTGAGGGGGGGGGGGGTACGAGAAAAATTCAAAAAAAAAATCACCAAGTATAAATAAGGACCACCCTAGTGTTTGTCTGGAAGAAAATATACAAACGTTGAAAAATATATTTACCAGATAAGAAATCTTCTTCTGGTATTCTGTAAGCAGCTGAGCTAAGTTCCATCATAGATCCGCGTCTGAGAGGAGTATTATCACGATGAGGACTCAAATACGATACCGAAGTGCTGGCAGTGCCACATTCTTCGTGTAGTACTGCCGAAGATGAGCAAGATGGGTAATAAATCGAGTCATTTGATTCTAAACGAGTTACACTGCCTCGACTGCGATCCCTTCGGAATAGATTCAGCACCGAGGTTAATTTTGGTTTATCTGCGCCACCTTTTGAAAGAAAACACATGTTACGAATTTCAAGCTGAAGGTAAAATTTAGACTGGAAAATTATGTATTGGAAAATTTACTTATTAGCGTATTAGATGGAGAACTATAAGGTAGATATTCTTTATTAGTGGTCCAGCAGGGGAATTCGCGTTGCTTGACGATGCCACTTTCGAGATCGGATTCTTCTTCACTATGACTCCAAGGGAGTTTATTTTCAACAGCCACTGAGGTAACGTGTACTGGTTCGTCGCACCCTGGAAAATGAATAGAGTCAAGTAAGAAAACTGCGAAAGATTTTAATAACTGCGAAAAATTTGTATGTATAAGTATAGAAATGTAGGTAATGATCATGTGCAATAAGGAAAATTAATCTACCTCTGCATATACAAGACTTTGTGCAAGTGTTGTGTAGGAGTAGGTGAGTAGGTATGCACTAGGTAGGTATTGGTAGGTAGGTATCTATTGTGACTAACACAGTGTTGCAAGAACAGAACCGAAAACGAAAACCGAAAACCAAAAAGAACCGAATTTTTTGAAATTCGGTTTTCAAACGGTTCTAAGAACCTAAATTTTAAAGAACCGTTTTCAGCAAAAATCAAAAAACAAAAAAATTCTAAAAAAAAAACGAAATCCGAACAAAATCCGAGAACGAAATGTTCGAAGAACTGAATCGAGAACGAAAACCGAATTTTTTTGGTTCTTTGGGTTTCAGTTCAGCGATTAAGGTAATTGTTTTATTCGTTTCATTCGAGTTTTATAATTTTTGATTTTTTTTTTAAATCTTGAGTTAAGGTGATTGTTATATTCGTTTTATTCTAGTTTTATCATACGTGATGCGCTCTGTGAAACAGGGCCACAAGTCGGAAATGTAATTTTCTCTGTGCAGCGAAAAAATCGAATTGAAGTCGCGAAAATTGATTTTTTTAAAAATATTTTGAGAGAACATACGTTGAAAAACTTTTCGCATAAAATTTCGGTTTGGAATAATTTTTTGAAATAAAAACTTTACAAGTGCCGTTTCTCCGTTATGTTTAAACCAGTTTTTGATTTTTTTTTCCTTAAAATGTTCAGAATACCTTCCTTTATCATTTGGGCCAAAAAATTGATTTCGTTTTTCTCCGACTTGTGACCCTACTTCACAGAGCGTATCACAATATTTAATTTTTGTTTTAAAAAAATCGACTTCATTTTTTGTTTTAAAAAAATCGACTTCATTTTCTGTTTCAAAAAAATTGACTGCAGATATGCTGAATGTTTTATTCGAGTTTTATTGTTTTTGATTTTTTTTAAAATCTTTGGTAAAGGTGATTCTTTTATTTGAGTTTATATTGTTTTTAGAAATTAGGCTGTCTCAAACTTATTAAAACTTTGATTTTTGAACTTATTTTTCCTGTTTTTTTAGCGTTGATTACTCGACCCATCTACTAACACTTTTTCTCGAAAAGAACCGATTGATGAAGAACCAAAAACCAAAAAAGAACCAAAAACCGAACGAAAACCGAATTTTTTGAGAACCGAAACCAAAAAACCCGAAAACCGAAAACTAAAAAGAACAAAAACAAGAACTGAAAACAAAATTTTAAATTTGAGAACCCAAAAACGAAAACCAAAACCCGAACTGAAATTCATGGGAACGAAAACCAAAAACCAAGTCCGTAATTTTCGGTTCTTGCAACACTGGACTAACATACTTATGCTTGCATTAATTTGTTTGATTGATTATTTTATGGTTTAAATGGGGTTTTTACAAGAAAAGTAATAGAGTGGATCATTTTTCATTTTTTTTTTTTTTTGAAAATTGATGAGAGGGATGTCTAGGGATTGTATTAGACTTCAAAATGACCTTGTATATTCATCAGTAGGTACCTACTTACAAGATAAGCTGTTCATGGTGTAAAAGCTGCACCATGAAAAACACAAAAAAAGATCTTTCGAAAATGTGGTACTTAGGTATTCAGTTCCTTGAATTTTTTGAGCCGAAAAATATTATTTCTAAATTTTTCCGTCGTGAGGGGGGGACGAGTAGATTGTGAAGTAAACCAAAAAATTAAAGAAAAAAGATCGAAAAAATTAATTTGAAAAAATTTGAAAAACAGTTCTTAAGGGATTTTCGAAATTCCTGGAATTTTTTTGTTAAAAATTCGTTTTACATTTTTTTATGTAAATTTTGACACTTAAAGTCAATTTTCTAGGGAAAGAAAGGGTCTTATGAAAAAAATGAATAGAACATAAATTGTAGAACGTAAAATTTCCTTTCTGCTAAGTCTTAATCGATTTTTATTAGTAGGCTTAGTTCTTGAGATATTTTCAATTTTTAAAAAGAAGTTGAACTTCTCGAGCTTTGAACTGAAATATCTCGAAAGCTAAGTCTCCTAAGAAATAATTAATTGAACTCTACGGTAAGGAACTTTTACGATCTACAATTTATGTTCCATTCATTTTTTTTTTTTTTGTAGAACTCTTTCTTTTCTCAGAAAATCGACTTCAAAAGTCAAAAGCCATCAAAAGAAGTGAAAAAACTGTTCAACAAAAAATTCAAATTGTGAGAAATCCTTGGGTATGATGGAATTTTTTCACCAATTTTTTAGTGATCAGTATGAAAAAGAAAAATACATAAAAATCACCCATTAAACTTCAAACAGCATTTCAAAAGTGTAAAAACGTCGACCTGTGTTATTTTTGAAAAAAATTCTTGAAATGGTTTCTAAATGTTTACTTTTAGCCACGTAATCATCGGTAGCGAATCTCCACCATTTCTTCATTTTTGGAACAAAAAACACGTAAATAAATTCACCTTCTTTAATTTTTTTGGAAAAATTACTTAGATTGGGAGAAAGTTATGGTAACGGTGAGAAATCATCGCCAATAATGTTTTTCAGACAATTTTCAAAAACCCTTTTTCACAAAAAAAATTATTTATTCAAGGATCCCTGAAAAAATGGGGTGTGGTTAAAACTTAAATGTGAAAAGTGGAGTCCAGTGGCAGTTTTTGATGAAAAAAATCTGCATTATTATTATCTAGTCATTTTTAGAAATTTTTTTTCAATATTTTTGAATTCTTATGGTAAAATTTTAGGAGTAATTGGGCAGAGTGGGCAGAGTAAGTGTTGAAACGATGGAGTGAAAAATTTTCCAGGTATTTTCGAGGTTCAGACACCTTTACCTACCTGGCTATCTTTTCGCTTTAACTTTCAGAAAAAATAAAAAACTGCAAAATTATCCAAAAAAAAACCTGCAAAACGATCCATCCTATAGTAAGTAGGTGATAGGTACTTACATGGTACAATGATTTATGAAAATAGGTAGGTAGATAGATAGATAGATAGATAGATAGATAGATGGATGGATGGATAGATAGATAGATAGATAGATAGATAGATAGATAGATAGATAGATAGATAGATAGATAGATAGATAGATAGATAGATAGATAGATGGATGGATGGATAGATAGGTATTTAATTACCAACTATTTTGAGGACACTTCCTCGTCTCGTGCATTAATAGTATTTCAACTAGCTTGAAAATACCTAGATGTGTAGCCATGATTTAGTTTTTTCTTAATAGAGCTGGTTTTTTACTCCCCCATGTAGATTTTTAATTATTTAAAAAATAGGTTCGTTTTTTTGTTTTATTTTTTCCTACCTGTGTTTTTTTTCTGTAGGTATCTGCGTTATTTTTTTAATTTTTGCTTTGCACAATTTTTTTTGAAGTATGGTAGTTTTTTGGTTTTTCTTCATCATGGGTTGTTTTTTTCTGATTTTTTCCTATGAGAATTTATTGGAGGTAGGGGGGGGGGGGAGGTCTTTTGAATGTTATTCCAAAAATACGAACTAGTTTTATGTTTTTTTTTCTCCTTGTAGTTTAGTTTTTTTTCAAACATTGGATTTATTAGATTAGTTTTGTTGTGTTTCGGACATTTTCTTTTCAAAATCATGATGAAAGTGAAATCACTGATTGTAGTTAGGTCAAAATTTTTTATATTACAACTTTGCTGGCAATAAATTGACATTTTTAAAACACATTTTTTCCGTCAGAAATAATAAGATTGGGTGGTGAAGAACTCAAAATTCAAAAAAAGTGAAACTTGAACCACCCTAACGGTGATACTAAATATGTGAACTCAACTTACACCAATAAATACCTAGATCGAATCTACAATTACCGCACATCACAATGAATAAATATCAAAGGATTCCTAGAATTTCTATATCCAAAGCTTCTAAACGCTTCGAATTGTTAAGTACCTACAATAAAAAGACGCCGGACATTTCTACACCTAGGTCTACCCACTAAAGATGAATGAAACTAGCATCTAGGTACATGAGAAGAAAATCATCAAAAATATAAGTACCATTTTTCGTACCAGACCGATGCCAAGGTAAACTGATTTCAGCAACGGTAGGAGTACAACGTTTAGCAGAATTTTCAATTTTACTAGGAATATTAAACTCGACTAATTTGAAATTAGTCTTCTTTTCATCTGATTCTATACTAGTTTCCGTTTCGTTAGACGCTACACATATACGACACACGAATAGGTATTTGAAACCAGTCATTAACAACAAAACGTGTATTGGTATTGGTTTTTAAAACATTTTGGTTTTGGTATTGTTTTGGTTTTGGTTTTTCAAACGTTTTGGTATTGGTATTGGTATTGGTCAGAGATGGGGCGATTCAGCGATTTAAAGAATCGGATTCAGGAATATCCGATTCATTAGTTTTGAAGAATCGGATTCCTGAAATGCGATTCTTTTCTGAAAAGAATCGCGATTCAGAATCGGATTCCTCTGCGATTCATTTGCGATTCATTTGCGATTCTTTTGCGATTCTTTTATTTAAAATGTTGTACATGATCGTATGAGTGGAATCTAATGTCGGATTCATGTTACGCAGATCAAAATATCCTGATGAACACCCTTTTCGCGATCATTTTACTTTAAATCTCGAAATTTTATTTTTTCACTAATTTTTTGCAACAATAAAACTAAATTTTGAGATTTAAAGTAAAATGATCGTGAAAAGAGTGTTTATCGGGGTATTTTGACCTGCTGAACACGAATATGGGATTGATTTTTTCATTTAGTCATTTATTTCCATATAAAATGCTCAAAATTTGAAAAATCTACCAAAATAACACATTTTTTAACAGTTTATCACAATTTTCAGCCCTTGCGCCACCTCAATTGCCAAAACTGAATAAATGACGTGAATCTACGTAAAAAACCACGTTTTTAGGATATTTTTAAAAATTAGTTGAACTTTCCTGTAAAGGTCACTTTTACAGTTGAAAATTTCAAATGGCCAAAACCTCATGAAGGGATGTAAAAAATTAGTGAAAAAATTATCGTAAATAGGACTTTACTAGATATAACTTTGTGCCAAATAACACAAAATTTCATTCACTTCCGTTGGAATTAAAAATGCTCGAAAATAATGCAATAAAATGACCATAGCTCCGAAAGGAAGGGGATTGGGAGTCCAAAATTTTTTCCAGATTTTTTTTATCAAGGTACACCTGGAGCAAAAACCACCCCTTATCCGGCTATACCCTTAAACCCTTATTAAAAAAAGAAGTATTCAACATTGTACATAATATTTAAAAAGAATCGCGAAAGAATCGCAGATGCGCGATTCAGTCACAAAAGAATCGCGAATCGCAAAATTGCGATTCACCAAATTGAAGAATCGAATCGCGAATCCGATTCAGAATCGGATTCAGAAATTCTTTACGATTCACACCGGCGATTCTGAATCGGCCCATCTCTGGTATTGGTATTGGTTTTTCAAACGTTTTGGTTCTGTTTTTTTTTTCGTTTTTGTTTTGGTTTTGTTTTTTTGTTTTTTGTTTTCTAATTACATGCGTAACAACAATTCAACAAGTATAAAAATTTCAACGCCTGGGATGAACGTTTTTTTTTTTTTAAATTTAATTTCATTCAACGAAGACTCTGCGTACTATAGAAGAACAAGAAAAAATTTTGAAGCTGAAAAAAAATTGAGAAAAATTTCGGGGTTGGAAAAAATAGAGATAAGAGTTGAAAAAGAAATAGTTTTAAAAATTTGAAGATTAAAAAAATTGAAAAAAATTTAGAGTAGGGAAAATTTTAGAAAAAGATTTCAAATTGGATGAAATTTCGAGAAAAAATTTCAAAGTCGATGAAATTTATGGTTGAATTGAAAGAGAACAAAAAATTTAGAAAAATTGAAGGATTGGAAAAAATTAAGAAAAAATTAGTTTGGATGAAATCGCGAAAAAAATTCATAATTCAAAGTCGAAAAAATTTAGATTGGGAACAAATTTAGAAGATATTTCAATTTCAAACTACGTGTATGTGAAATTGTGATTGTGAATGTGAATACGACCGTGATGAAAATTTTTGATTGACGATGTGATCATCGGATCTCCGCGAACGGCGTTTCTGATTGGCAGATTACCATAAAGTGGCGCATCGTTAGTGTATCCCGCAAAATCGCGACTGAATTTTAATTTTATAGGATTTTTCACCGATTTTGCATTTTTTTCGCTTTCGATTAACTTTTTGGATAAAAATTGTTGGCTTCACGCATGATTACACACAGCTAATATGGTAATACAAGCGGCTGAACACGATAACGCACAAATGCGATAATCAAACAAAACAAAATGACGTCAGACAAGGACGCGACGACGCAACGTCATAGGGACGCAAAAACCGAAAAAAAAACGAAAAAAAACAATACCAAAACAAAATTTGTTTTGGTATTGGTATTGGTATTGGTATTGGTTTTTTGAACGTTTTGGTTTTGGTTTTGTTTTGGTTTTGGTTTTTTCGTACGTTTTGGTTTTGGTTTTGTTTCGTTTTTTTGTGTTTTTTAGTGTTTTTTTTCGGTATTGTTTTTCGGTTTTGTTTTGTTGTTAATGACTGTTTGAAACCATTCGAGCCATTAATAATAATTTCTTAATTAACTAGCTCGTATTATATTACGCGTTAATAAAATCATTCTAGTGGAAACTCACTGGCTGGATTGACGGTAAAAGTAATGCCACCGTCCCAGTCATCACTACACGTATTTTTATTATCGTCGTAAAATTCTTTATTGTCTTCTAGCTCTTCGGGGTATTCTGCAAATTGAATATTTTTTATTATTGTCGACTTGTAACGAGTGTAACGAGAATTTAAACGCCATTACCGTCGGAAAATTGTTTCGCCGGACCGTTTCGTTGCGGCGTTGGAAATGTGACGTGGTTTATTTTTCCATCCTACAGATACACGGATTGGCGAACGAATGAAATATGCAATAATGAGATTATTCGATGGAAATAGGGGTGTTTTTAATTTACATATATGAAATTACCTTATTTAATTTTTTGCTTCGTTTGTGATGATGACGTCGTATTTCCGAACCGCCGACTATTCGTCGGGTGTTGACGTTGGTTCGATAGTTGACTTGGGAACTGAGTTCTTTTTCGTCGACGATGTGGCGACTGTAACTTAGACGACGATGCTGGGGTACTTCGGAAGCCTAAAATAAAGTTTTGAATTAATTATTATTGAGCAGTTGAAAAATATATTATTTTAGATGACCCAAGTCCTCAGATTTTGGTCAATTTTTTTACGAGTTTCTCCCATTAATACGGGCTTTTTAGCTAAAATAAAGCCCAAACCCACAATAAATTAGCAGAAAGGGGAAGTTTCGTATATAAGCTCAGTAAGACATGTATTTCAATATTCCCGAACTTCCCTAAAATTGGTGAATATTTTGACCCCTTTTTGGGGGTGAGGGGGTTCAAATTTTGGTTTTTCGCCCATAACTTTCGAAATTACGCATTTACGAAAAATAAGTTGAAAAAAAAGTTGAAACAAAAATTGTATAGAATTAAAAAACAAATAATTTTGTTATTTACAGTTTTTCCCTAAGACGTCATGGAAGGGAGCTGGGGCCTTCCGAAAAAAATCAATTTTGAAAATTCCCTATTAACAGAAATAATTATCAAAAATCGGGTTAATCAACTTTTGGAAGCAGTTTTTTTGCATAGTATATCCCATTACTATGTAGAACAAGAAAAACGTATAGCCGACCCCCCATCTCACAGTAGGGGGGGTGGACCCTCCGTAGAAAAAGTCACACTTTCCCCCAAGCATAGCTCAGCTACAGTGAAAAAATCGAAAAATTGGTTCAAACAAACATTGTAGAGCGTTAAAAGACGAACATTTTACTTTTTTTACTTTTTTTCTACGTGATCTTGGGGGCGAGTTATCGCAAAAAGAAAAAAAATCGGCGCAGCGTTCAAAAATGTTTTACGAATTTTATGCCTCGTCTTTTGGGGTCCAATTTAGGTTCAAGGGTTAAATGACAATAAAAACAGTTATCACAAAAACCCCATAAATCCACTTTTTGGGCTATCGGTTTGCTACATTTTATACCAGATCTACTTATGCGTAATTTATTGAGTTGATGAAAAATTTTTGAACGCCGCATCGCTTTTTTTCTTTTTGCGATAACTCGCCCCCAAGACCACGTAGAAAAAAAAGTAAAAAAAGTAAAATGTTCGTCTTTTAACGTTCTACAATGTTTGTTTGAACAAATTTTTCGAATTTTTCACTGTAGCTGAGCTATGCTTGAGGGAAAGTGCGACTTTTTCTACGGAGGGTCCACCCCCCCACTCTGAGATGAGGGGTCCGCTATTCATGTTTCTTGTTCTACATAGTAATGGGATATACAATGCAAAAAAAACCGCTTCCAAAAGTCGATTAACCCGATTTTTGATAATTATTTCTGATATGTAATAGGGAATTTTCAAAATTGATTTTTTTCAGAAGGCCCCAGCTCCCTTCCATGACGTCCTAGGAAAAAACTGTAAATAACAAAATTATTTGTTTTTTTATTCTCTACAACTTTTGTTTCAACTTATTTTTCGTAAATCCGTAATTTCGAATGTTATGGCCAAAAAACCAAAATTTGAACCCCCCCCCACCCCAAAAGAGGTCAAAATATTCACCAATTTTAGGGAAGTTCGGGAATATTGAAATACATGTCTTACTGAGCTTATATACGAAACTTCCCCTTTCTGCTAATTTTTTTGGGGTCAAAACCCAAAAGGTCCGTATTACATCCTAAAGGTAGGGAAACCTTCGTTGTTTAGATTTTAGCTCTCTGAGAGCTCCGATGGAATGTCTATTTGCGATTTTTCATTAAAATATCCAACGTTGATGTGCTGTAATTCAAAATTTTTTTACATAGAATAGTTTGGCAAGCCTGAGCAGAGGAGGAGGGGAGGTTCCCCGGGCCCACGTTTTTTTATAGGGGCCTACAAGACTAAAGAAAGGATGTATTTTCTCCATGAGGGCCCTCAAACAAAAAAAATGGCTTAAACACGCTGTATTAATTTCGAAAGTTATAGCCGAAAAACGAAAATTTGAACCACCTCACCCCCCAAAAGGGGATCAAAATATTCACAGATTTTAGGGAAAGTCGGGTATGTTGAAATACACCCTCTACAAAGCTTATATACGAACTTTCCCGTTTCCAGGAATTTTTTTTGGCTTTTGGCTTTTTTTAAGCTAAATTGTCCGTACTAATGTTCAAAAATACTATTTTTTACAAGATTTTCTAATTATTTCCTTAAATTTCGGCATATTACTGCAAATTAAAATTTTCGCTGAAAAGAGCTCAATTTTGAATTTTGAAAAAAATTTCAAACGATTCCTGAGTCTCTTTTCAATCCTCTTTTCGCCTCTGCGTAAGCCAAATTGTTCCAAATATCACCAATAATTTGAATATTCAAGTCATCGAAGTTAGGCGTCATTATGAAAAATCTAGTGATGGGCGATTAATCGATTACCAGTTAGTAATCGATTACTGGTGCATTTTTGAATTAATCGATTAATCGATTATTTGGAGAAAGAAATCGATTTTTCAAATTTTTTTGCAAAAAAGCTTCATTTCAACAAAATTTGGCCATTTTTGATGATTTTATTTTGTTTTTGTTTTTCAGAGAAGGGAGGGGGTCTCAAAATTTGTCAGGTTCTCAAAATTTTTTCAGCTCTGAATTTCTGAAAATTACCTATTTTTGGAACCTATTTTGAACTTAGATGACATTTTTAGCCAAACTTCAAAAAAATTATAAGAAAGCTGAGTATTTTCAGCTTTTTAGGCAAAATACAGGGTCTGAGAGAAAAAAGTTATATAACAAAAGTTGTTCTACGCTAAATTTCCTATCAGAAAAGTCAACTCAGTGGTTCCCAAAGTAACAAAAAAAAGTTGAAAATAATCGATTAGTTTGGCCTAAATAATCGATTCGATTAGTTTCAAATTTTTGAAAAATCGATTAATCGATTACTTCTGATAATCGATTAGTGCCCATCACTAGAAAAATCACCGAGATGAAAAAACAATAATCTCCCCTCTCGAAGCTCCCAGGAGGCTGAATCCAAAAACACGATGGTCCTCAAAACCTCGAGGATGGAAGAACTTCATAAAAAAATTTCGAGCAAAATCTGAAGATCCAATATAATCAAAAAATTATTGAACTGGCATAGAATGACTCAATTTCAATTTTTGGATTTTTACCAGGTATAAATTTTTTTTTACTTTTTTAGGAGGTTGGCATAATTCAGTGGTTAACAGATGATGTATCCTAGCATCGGTCAAATCTTTCTTGGATGGATTATACTCCAACTCCTGCAGATCAACATTCCACATGCTATTATCCAACTGAGAGCAGCTAGAACTAAAACGAAATTAATTAAAATACAGAATATTCCCATCGTTGGTAAAACTTTCGATAAAATACCTCGCTTGCAAATTGCCTCCGGTGTAATTTCTAAATATAGCCGATACGGACTCGGTATTCGATATATTACCCAATGTCGAAGCATTTCTACGCATGAAATCTAACGCATCCTTCATGGCGAGCTTCGAATACGTCTCCAATATCTTCGGCTCAGCACCTTGATGATTTTTCAGCAAATGAGGCCGTATAAATTTATTATCGAATCGTTTAAACCTGTTAAAAAGGCGGAGATTACATACAAGTCGATAAAATTGCCTATATAGAGCCGTAAAAACAGTCGTATCGTATTTACGGCGTTTTAGTTATGCAATTTTATTAACATCTCGATTATTACCTATCTCTTAAATGGTGATTTCCATGATGTCCTAGGATATCCTCGATACCAGCCATCATATGATCCATAAACTAAACAAAAGTAATATGGGGAGATGAGGTTTTGTATGTGTGATTGTGTGAGATATATTTTCATAATTTAGGGATGAAATCTTACCCTTTCGTGTATTCTCTCATTCATCGTAGGTTTCCTTTTCTCGGCTTTCTTGACGTTTAATATTTTTACTAATGGTCTTATGGTAATACCCTGCATACGAATGAGTTGTTATAACAAACGCAAACACGTCTAAGTATTTCATAGGTACTTATGTTTAACGTCGTACAGACCTGTATGAACACAGTGAAATAAATCACAGCGATTGTGGTCGTAATAAACATTTCTCTTTGTTTAACATGATGCGGATTAATTAGCAGTGCTAACGCAAATGCCACCGCTCCTCGTAATCCGCCGTAGCCCATTACAAATTTATCTACCGTATTGAGTTTGTATAACCGGAAATGATTTAAAATTGCTGATAAAAGCATGACACCTGTTGAAAAAAATAACCGGTGAGTTTTTCTCTGTCAAGGAGAAGGATAGAGGGTGGAAAAAAAGGAAAGAATATACGAACCTACGAATCTGTAAAATGTGCAGAAAACTATGGTAATTATTACGAAAGCTGTGTTCCATTGATGATGCTCGCTGACGGTCGAGACTCCTAGAAACATGAATATTATGGTTTCGGATGAGCTACTCAGCATTTTCATTGTGTATTTGACGGTGGTATGAGATTTATGAGAAATATTGGCTTCGACGTAGTTTTTCATCGTTATACCGCAAAATGTTATACTGAAAAAATAAAATAAAATCTTGATAGATATTTTGAACATCACTGAAATGGAAAAAAAAAGGAAGCATTTATAATAATTCCAGAAATACACCTCTCTCATACTCTAAAATAAAATTGTATCACTGAAGCAGAAAGTTTCAGCCGGATGCAATGTGCATAAAGGTCAAAAAAAAGTACTATCAAAAGTACATACGTTTGATTTCTTTTTTTTTTATCAATTTTTGAAGTATCGAATTCGTATGACACATCAATTCAACATTCTTTAGTGAAATGAGGGCTAAAAAATTGAAAAATTGTGATTTCCACAAACAAAATAGGTAATTCATTTTTTTAATTCCTTATTTCCATTTTAGGCAAAATTATTTTTTCAATTTCTTTTTTTAGACTTGAGAAATCAACGGGAGATTTCTTTGCAAATTTTTAATTTTTAAAAAAATTTTCTTTCACATAATTTTTTGATTGGTTGCAAAATTTTTAAATTAAATTCTCGACTGTGTCGATCTAATAAATATTTTTTACAGGGTGCACAATTTTTCCAAAAATAATTTCCGCTGACTTTTTTGAATTTTCCAGACCATTTCTTCAAGTTTTTCAGGTCCTATACCAAAATGCACCTAACAAAATCTCAAAATTAAAAAAGCAAAATTTTACACGAATTTTCTCCTAAGAATTCTAATCATCATAATGCTAGGGGGATTCGTCCAATGAATAGTTTTCCAAAAAAAAAAAGATTTCAATTTGCAGTATCTTCTCTCACGATTTTCCATATTGCACCGAGGGGGGGGGGGGGGGCCTCCAGAACTTTTAAAAAATAAAAATCTATTTTAGTTCCAAATATTTTTAGGTTTTAAAAAAATTAAGTTGAAATGAGTAGGTATCGTAATTTGACTTGTTTTCAAAAGTGGCATAGTTTTCGAAATATATTTTCAGCTGGTCTAAATCCCCCCCCCCCCCTTCACTTCAATCTACTGTTTTCTGTTGTCCGAAACATTCATATTGCATAGTTTCTTCCTCTCTAAAAAAAATTTTCAATTTTTTTAATCATTTCGAATTTTTCAGGTAATATATTTCGTGATCTTGAAAAAGCTCATTGGCTTCGGAGTAAAAATTCTGAATTTCCCAAATAATCAGCCTACTGAAAATACCTTGACTACGCTGAAATAACAAATTTAATCCCCTATTTTTTCTCGAATTCTCAGCCCCTCTCTTCAGTAATTTCTGGGAGCGCTTATGGGAGGGGGTTTGGAAGAAATTTGAATAATCAAAATTTAGCCTGAAAAAGGTTAGAAATTTTTTTTACAATCAAAAAATTATTTTTTAAGATACTGTCGAATAAGTGATACAAACCCAAAAAATGAGGTCAATGAAAATCTATAAAAATCCATATCTCGATTTTTATTGATATCGATAAAAATTGGGATACCTATCGATTCTTATAAATTTTTTTCCAATTTGTCAGAAATGTGAAAAATTGATAACAATAGCACCATCAAATTTTTTTCAATTTTGCAAAATTTGTGTTTCTAATTAAATTTTTTAAACTTTAAAAAACTTTTTTTTCGAATTTTTTAAATTTTTTAATTAAGGGCCTGGTAGGATAAGGGGGTCGAATCTGCCCTGGAAAGCTTTTCGATTGATTCCAAGGCCAAAAGGTGGACCCTATCGAGAAAAATTTTGACAAAATTTTGGACCCCCACACCCGCTCCCTTTCCGAGATATAGGCAAAAACGTGTTTTTCGGGGTTTATTTTTTTTCTCGCGTTGTTTTCAAGATAAAAAGTTGAAATTTTTTCTGTGACTTCTTGTCAGTAGGGGGTATACACAGGAATTTTTTCAATTTTTTCCGATCACTTCTCTTTGAGTTACGCGGTTTTGAAATTTTCAAATCGCCATATCTCAAAAATGCGACTAGAGTCAATCACGAAACTTTTTTAAAATATGTATTTTTGTAGTAGGAATATACCATAAAAATTTCAGAATTTTTCAAGTGGTGGAACGTGGTCAAAAAAATTAAAAAACCGCATTGGTATTGTGTAAAACGCGTGAAAACATCTCGGGAGCGCGAAACACTACTCCACGGTGACGCGTGGAAGAAGCAACGTACGTTTCGCGTTCAAAAACTACATGTACCTAATATGTGCAAATTAATACGGACATTTCAGGTTTGAAAGTTTAATAAGCCCAGAAGGGTATTATTTTAACATCCATTAACTTCCCTAAAATCAGTGAGTATTTTTGTACCCTCTTTTGGGAGGAGAGGGGTTCAAATTCTGGGGTTTTGGCTATAACTTACAAAATCACCCATTTTACGAAAAAAAAAAAAGAAGGTTGAAACAAGAATTGTAGAGCATTAGAAAAATGAGCAATGTTGCTATTCACAATTCTTCTTTAGGGCGTCAAGGAGCGGAGCTTTTATAATAATTTGACCTCTGTATCTAAATTGAGCTCCAAGAGGGGGGGTTCAAAAATTTAAAATTTCATCAAATTTGGGCATTGGAATCGACAATGGTGGCGTTGGAGAATTTTTTCGAGTGATGATCGCAGTAATTTATGAGTGGGTAATCATGGCTGCCTCAGATAAAAAATTTTACCCCCCCCCCCGTATTTTCAACCAAAATCACTCGTTCTGGTTTCTCATAAATCTTACCGGCACCAGTGTGAAATTCGGCAAAAAAAATAGTACCTAACTTAATTACTGAAATGGCATTTTTTGTGTCGGAAGCCTCGGAAGGTAACCAAAAAATTAGTTTTTTTCTCCGCATCCAGTTAGGGTGCAGGGACAAATTATTATTAAAATCGAGTTCAGTTCCCACAAAAACCCTAGAAACCCACTTTTTCAACACTGTTACTACTCTCTCATTTCGAATCAGGAAAAATCACTGATAAACAGTCAGAATTGCAGCACAGGAAAAATCAGTGAAATTCACTGATTTTCAGTGATTTTTCACTGATTATTCAAAGAATTTTACAGATTTTTCAGTGAATTTCATAAATATCACGGAGTTTTCAGTGAATTTTCACTGATTTCCAGTGATTTTCTTTCACTGATTTGTCTTTAGTGAAAAAATTTTCACTGATTTTCTCCTGTGCTGCAATTCTGACTGTTTCTCAGTGATTTTTCGGTAATTTTCACTGATTTATAATTGAAGAGAGTAATTTGACCCCTGCACCCTAATGGATGCTGGAGTTCGAAAATTTCAAAAGTGAAGGAGCTCTCATAGAATTAACCTATATCGAGGGATATTTTGATTTCTTGCAGGAGAGAAAAGAGGTAGATATGTATGTGTATTTTAATGAATTGTGAGAAATACATAAATGTAGAATTTTATTTTTAGACCAAAAAAATCTGATCTGAACAAAAAAAATTAATTTCTTAAGTAATCAAACATTCAATATTTAAAAAAATAGAGGAATGATTTCTATACCTAACTTATATTGAAGAAAAAACTGATTTTTTGGTTACCTTCCGAGGCTTCCTGACTCAAAAAATGCCATTTCAGTAATTAAGTTAGGTACTATTTTTTTTGCCGAATTTCACCACTGGTGCCGGTAAGATTTATGAGAAACCAGAACGAGTGATTTGGTTGAAAATAAGGGGGGGGGGGTAAATTTTTTATCTGAGCAGCCATGATACCACTCATAATATTACTGCGATCATCACTCGGAAAAATTCTCCAACGCCACCATTGTCGATTCCAATGCCCAAATTTGATGAAATTTAAATTTTTGAACCCCCCCTCTTGGAGCTCAATTTAGATACAGAGGTCAAATTATTATAAAAGCTCCGCTCCTTGACGCCCTAAAGAAGAATTGTGAATAGCAACATTGCTCATTTTTCTAATGCTCTACAATTCTTGTTTCAACCTTCTTTTTTTTTTTTTCGTAAAATGGGTGATTTTGTAAGTTATAGCCAAAACCCAGAATTGAACCCCTCTCCTCCCAAAAGAGGGTACAAAATACTCACTGATTTTAGGGAAGTTAATGGATTTTAAAATAATACCCTTCTGGGCTTTATTAAACTTTCAAACCTGAAATGTCCGTATTAATTGCACATATTAGGTACATGTAGTTTTGAACGCGAAAAAGTACGTTGCTTCTTCCACGCGTCACCGTGGAGTAGTGTTTCGCGCTCCCGAGATGTTTCACGCGTTTTACACAATACCAATGCGGTTTTTAATTTTTTTGACCACGTTCCACCACTTGAAAAATTCTGAAATTTTTATGGTATATTCCTACTACAAAAATACATATTTTAAAAAAGTTTCGTGATTGACTCTAGTCGCATTTTTGAGATATGGCGATTTGAAAATTTCAAAACCGCGTAACTCAAAGAGAAGTGATCGGAAAAAAATTGAAAAAATTCCTGTGTTATACCCCCTACTGACAAGAAGTCACAGAAAAAAATTTCAACTTTTTATCTTGAAAACAACGCGAGAAAAAAAATAAACCCCGAAAAACACGTTTTTGCCTATATCTCGGAAAGAGGAGCGGGGTCAAAAAAATTCTGTCAACATTTTTTCTCGATAGGGTCCACCTTTTAGGCTTGGAATTGTTCGAAAAGCTTTCCAGGGCAGATTCGACCCCCTTATCCTACCAGGCCCTTTTGAAAACATGTTGAATTTTTAAAATGATGAGGAGGAATGCGTATTCAACATAGATGAGAGGGGGAAGGAAGAAATTTTCGCCAAGTTGATCTGAGTTCCAGTTACAACTTTAAATGCCATATTTTTAATTTTTTTAGGTCCTATCTAATATCAGTTTTTCAAAATAATTTGAAAATAGTTTCATTTTGAATTCAAAGTTTGTGTAAGCAGTCAATTTTAAAAAATTGTCAATTTCAGATTTTTTGTTACCTACTCATCAAATTCGAAACTAATTTTCATTGAGTAAGTAGGTGAATCTCGAGTTTTCAAAATTTTTAAAAATGAAATTCGTTATGTCCATTTTTCAGCAATTTCTTATAAGTAGAGATTTCTAAAAAATTCAAAGCCTGTCACATTTTAAAAATAAAATTGGAAAGTTGACGGTATAATAAAATTAAAGGTTACGTTTCCAAACTGCCTTAAGTCCAAAATCTGTATATGAGAAAAGGGATCCAGGTGTAAGCTTTTTTCCAGTACATCTATGTCCCTTTTCTCATGTACAGATTTTGGACTTAGGGCAGTTTGGAAACGTAACCTGCAATTAGAGAAAGGGCGAGGAATAAATTATCATCAAACTATTCACAGATTTAGATACACTTTCAAAATTTAAGCTGGTAAATTTTCAAATGTTTGTTATCAAAATTTCAAAATTTCCAGTGTCAATTTTTCAAAAAAAATTAAAGTTGGATGAATTTTTGAATGCGAAGTGCTATTTTTTTTTTGAAAATGATCAAAATAATATTGAATTAAGATTTTGAGAGGGAAAGTTTCAAGCGCAAGAAGTTTTCTCTAAATCTGAATCAGTCAAAAATGCCAAAATTGACTGATGAAATAGTCTGGATCATGTCACTGATTATCAGTCAAATTCCACTAATTCCCCAGTTAATCATTGACATTCTACTGCCAATCGGTAAAAATTATTCGACTGATTGAAATCAGTCAAAATTTACTGATTCAATCAGTGTATTTTCATTGTTGAATCAGTAAAAATAAAAATTCACTGATTCAATCAGTAATTAATTACTGATTCAAACACTCTCTAAATCTGAATCAGTCAAAAATGCCAAAATTGACTGATGAAACAGTCCAGGTTATGTCACTGATTATTAGTCAAATTCCACTGATTCCCCAGTTAATCAGTGACATTTTACTGCCAACCAGTGAAAAATTACCGATTCAATCAGTGAATTTTCATTAAGTTATTGAATCAGCAAAAATAAAAATTCACTGATTGAATCAGTAATTAATTACTGATTCAAACAGTGAATTTCTATTTTTTTACTGATTCAATAATAAAATTCACTGATTGAATCAGTAATTTTTTTTACTGATTTCTACGGTGACATGATTCCGGCTTTTTAATCAGTCAATTTTGACTGATTCAGATTTAAAGAGCAGTGAATTTTTATTTTTACTGATTTAACAATGAAAATTCACTGATTGAATCAGTAAATTTTTTTACTGATTTTACAGTGACATGATTGCGTCGATTTAAATCAGTCAATTTGACTGATTCAAGTTTAGAGAGTAGAATTTTTGTTGATGAAAAAATTAAAATTATTAATTGAAAAGAAATATAATAGATGAATTTTTGATCTTATACTTATACTTATAGTTTCAAATTTTACGCAACTAAGTCCACAAAATTGATTTTTATTCGCTAAGAACTTGATTTTTTTTTTTGAAATTTAAGCAATGTACGAAAATTTGACTCTAACGTCTAAAATTTAAAACCCCGGATTTTCTTCAGGAATATTTTGACATAAGTAATTAATGATATTTTCTACAACCAACGAATTTACAATCAAGCGAGCAAATAAACAAGCATCTTTCATCGCAAATTAGAAATCTGATCGATACTTACGCCAATATACCAGACATATGGAACATCTCGGCATTCAAATAAGCAATATACGCCATAACCAGTATCAATATAGGCTCGATAACCCTGGCTTGATGAGTAAACCTAGTAACAAACCCTGTCAAGAACCCCCAAACTATTCCAATAATGGTCCCACCGATGGCAACGACTAAAAACGAAGCCGCACAGCTTAATAAATCGGTATACAAAATATTCGACGTTCCGATTCGATTAAACGCTTCGAACATATGATACAGCACCTACGAATAAACCAGACACCACGATAGATTACTCGGAAATAGGACAGGTAAATCCGGGCGATTTTCTTAATAACTCTGTCGCACGTTTACTCACCACCGTAACCGCATCGTTGAGCAAAGACTCTCCGAATACAACAATGTAGAGAATTTCATTAACGTGAATTTCTTCGAAAACTGCCAACACAGCTACCGGGTCGACGGCCGAGATTAATGCGGAAAACAGAAACAATTCCAATACCGGTGTATCGACGGCAAATAATCCTAAGGTATTAGCTAACCACAGAGATGCTCCTATAATGAAAATTTACGCTTTAAGCTTTCAGTGTTAAAGGGCAGAAAAAAAGATCAGATTTATTGAGTTGTCAAAATCAATATACCAACCAATCGTCAATGTATTGAAAATGGTTCCGACCACGGCGAACAATAAAATCGTTCCTAAATTATCGAAGAATAGTCTATTCGGCATGAAGTACCCGGCATCCAGGATAATAGGCGGCAACATGTATAGAAAGAACGTATCGGGTGTCAGAGCGGTTATGTGAATGTTTTTAATACACATCAATACTAGTCCGATTAACACACCCACTACGATTAATAAACACGATTCGGGTACTTTTTGATTTAAATCCGGAGCCATGTGGAAACCTGAAACATATAAATGACCGTTGAAAATGAGAGTCGTTAAAAGTTTACTTTTTTTTAGAGCCCCTCTCGATTTCGAGCTGACATTAGCTTATAAATGAGTTCTCGTGGAATACTTTTTTCTCTATTTTCACGGGACACGGTGCCCGTGGGATAAAAAATACTTTTTGTAATCCTCGACTCGCCGAATGCGAGCTGACTCAATTAAGATATTTGCTCGCTCAATAAGAAGCTTAAAAATTTCAACTTTTTTTCCTTGTGCGAAAAACTCCGGAAAGATTTTCTCAGAGACCTGTCGATGGGGTGTCTTGTTGTGATTTTTCAGTGTTTAGTTGGCGAAATTGGCCATTTCTACCCTAAAGTTGGAAACATTTATCATTTGTACTCATATTTTCCCAAAATTGTGAATTTTTCCAATTCGATGAAATAGGTAGGAGTACAAATGGTAAATTTTCCCAGGCTGGAAAAATTCGTCATCCTGTATGCGATTTTGCGGAATACACTAACTTTGCGCCATACTGGAGTACCAAATCATGGATAATGCCGCGCAGATACGTTCTATTTGTGATTATCATGATTAGAACCTTACATTAGTCGCGTAATCCTCAAAAAATTTTTCCAACTGTGAAATTTTTTCTTAAAAATTTTTCATTTTCAACTCCAACATTCGTTCTCAATTTTTTTTCTATCGCTGAAATTTTTTTACAATTTTTTTCAACTGGTGAATTTTTTCAATTTTTTTGAACTTTGACATTTTTGTTAAATTTTTTCAACACCGAAATATTTATTTTCTGGTATAGCTAATTCTCAATTTTTCCCCTAAATTTTTAAATCAAAGTAGTATAACAAATCTCTAGACTTTTTTGCTCAACTCTCTACGATTTTTCTCCAACTTTTGAAAATTTTTAAAAATTGAGTTTTGAGTTCTGAATTGCGAAAAAAAATTCAACGCTTTGAATAAACGAATTTTTTTAAATTCATTTGATGACAAAAGACTCTGCGAACTATAGAAGAATGGGGGAAAATTTTGAAGCCAAAAACAATTTGAGAAGAATTTACGAATTTAGGGTTAGAAAAAAATCTAAAAAAATTGTAGAGTTGGAAGAAAATTTTAGAAAAGAAATAGGTAGTTTAAAAAATTCCAAGGTTAACAAAATTGAGGAAAATTCTAGAGAAAGATTTCAGATTGAATAAAATTTTAAGAAAAAATTTCAAATTTGATGAAATTTATGGTTGAAGAGAACAAAAAAATTAGAAAAATTGAAGGGTTAAAAAAACTGAGAAAAAATTAGTTTGGAGTAAAATCATCGAAATCGATTAAAATTAATGATACTTATTTTCTTGAAATAGGTACCTATGTTTACATGTTGTTTTTTCAAGTAGAAAGTTTATACGTTCTTTTTAAACAGAACCAGACTGAAGGGGGGCCAAAGGGCAAGTTGCCGGGACTCATTAGTTTCAGTAGTAAATTTTGAAACTCGTACCAAAAAAAAGAGATTTTTAAATTTTCCAAATGAGATCGCAATTTTGTCACGTGTTGGGCGATTATTAATCGATTAATTGATTATTCAGCACAAATAATCGCGTAATCGGTTGTTTTTTATTCCGTTTTTTGAACCAAAATTGGAAAAGAAAAAGAAAAAAATAGGACACAGTGCGAAAGTTTTGAAAAAAATTAGAAAAAATAAAAGCTTTGTCCTAAAAAATGAGTGTTTTTTCTAATATGTTTTTCATTTTTTTCAATATTCTCTCAAAATTCTTCAAAATATGAAATTCCTCAACAAATTTCTTACAATTTTTCACTAATCTCAGAACCCGATGAAAATTTTTTAGATCTAATCATATCTAATGCTTTAGATATGATTAGATCTCAGAAATGTCCCAATCTAATCATATCTGTTTAGATCTAATTAGATCTAATTAGATGTGACTTTTAATGCAATTTTATAAAATTTAAAATATTGTAGTCTACCACTGTTTCTTTTATTTTATATCTGATTTGATATGATTAGATATGATTTTATATGAAGAAGTATTAACATGAATTTTCTTGCTTACTTTCCATTGTTTCTTACCTTCAGTCCCTTGATCTTGGTTTAGAGGAGGACGCCACCATGTCGGGTTGAAAATTTAGTATAAAAAGTTATATTTAAGCATGAAGTAAGAAAAAATTTTTTTTCTCAATTTTAATTAAATTGACAAAATTTTTTGATTTTCTTGTTTGTTACAATTTTTATAAAATTTTTGGACACATTTCGCGAATTTTTTCCCATACCTTGGGGGCTGGAGCCTAAAAATTTAAAATTTAAGAAAAAAAGGCTAGTAAAACATGGAAAAATCAAAAATTTAGCAATTTTTTGAGTGATATATCGAAATCCATGTTTTCGAGGGCGTAGAGAATACGAATTCGTCCATATTTTTCCATTAAGAATGAAGGGTTGGGCCGGTGAGTGATGGGGGGGGGGGGGTAAAAACTTGGAAAATTTTAATTTTTCGAGTGATATATCGAAATCTAGGTTTTCGAGGACGCAGAATACGAATTTGATAATAATTTTTCCGTTAGGAATTCAAGAGTTGCGTGTGGGAGGAGTGGGGAGGGGGTGAAACTTGTAAAATTTCAATTTTTCGAGTGATATATTGAAATCTATGTTTTTGGGGACGTAGAATAAGAATTTGACAAAAATTTTCCGTTTGGAATTGAAGAATTGGATTAGGGAGGGGTGGTGGTGACGAGAATTGGAAAATTTCGACTTTTTGAGTGATATATCGCAATCTATGCTTTCGGAGGCGTAGAATACGAATTTGACAAAAATTTTCCGTAAGGAATTCATGAATTGGGTGGTGGAGGGGGAGGGGAAGGTGATGAGACTTGGAAAATTTCAATTTTTCGAGTGACATATCGAAATCTATGTTTTTGAGGGTGTAGAATACGAATTTGACAATATTTTTCCGCTAGGAATTCAAGGGTTGGGTAGGAGAGGTGTAGGGGTGGAGGTGAAACTTGAAAATTTTTGTTTTTTCAATTTTTCGAGTGATATATCGACATCTATGTTTTCGAGGGTGTAGAACACGAATTTAACTACATTTTTCCATTAGGAATTCAAGAATTTGGTGGGGGAGGGGTAAAAAATGGTAGTGAGACTTGCAAAATTTCAATTTTTCGAGTGATATGTCGAAAACTATATTTTCGGAGGTGCAGAATACGAATTTGACAATATTTTTCTCATAGGAATGAAGAGTTGAAGTAAAGAGGAGGTAAGACGTAGCAAAATTTAATTTTTGTAATTTTCTCGAGTTATATATCAAAATCAACATTTCCGAATGCCTAAAATACGAATTTGACCATATTTTTCTCTTGGAAATGAAAGGTTGTGGGATGTAGGACTTGGAAAATTTGAATTTTGCAATTTTTCGACTGATATGTCGTAATCGATGTTTTTGATTGAGGGCGCGCGTAGGATATGAATTTGGATGTATTTCTCTTTTGCGAATGAAGGGTCAAGTAGATTTAAATATATTGCTCGGAAAAATTGCTAATTATAAATTTTCGAAGTCTCTTCACCACTTTTTTACTCCACCCCTACACAATATTTCCAAATTCGTATTCTACGCATTCGAAAATATAGATTTCGATATATCACTTGAAAAAATTGCAAAATTGAAATTTTCTGAGTTTTACCACCACCCTTACCCCGTCACCAAATATTTTGATGTATTTTCATTTTTGATCTCATTGAACAGTAAAATTGCTCGATGACGAATCAGATTTGTTTTAAACTGATCAAATCTGATTAAATCTGATGACATCGGTCTTTCTTTTTTATACGTTTTACAATCCACATCCATAAACACATGAATACATAACATCATATCTAATCATATCTGATGACATCTGATTAAATCTGGTGACATAAGCTCTTCTTTCCATAGCATTTTACAATCTGCATTCACATACATATGAATACATAAAATCATATCTAATCACATGTGATCATATCTGATTACATCTGGTGACATCAGGTCTTCTTTTCGTAGCATTTTACAATTTACATTCACATGCATATGAATACATAAAATTATATCTAATCATATCTGATCACATCTAATTAGATCTGATTACATCCATTCTAATTTAAGCGACGCCAATCTCTATTCCAGGGAAATATCGTCATTCACATATAATTACATTTGAATATATCTGTTCAGATAAAATCACATCTGATCATATCTGATCATATCCGACTAAATTTATCTACTTACCAATTTTGAGATATGATTAGATAAAATTAGATATCATAAGATATGAATAGATCTAAATTTTTTTCATCGGGAATTCCTCAACTTCGAGGCATTTTCCTCAATTTTAAGGAATTTGTTGAGAAATTTCACATTTTAAAAAATGTTTTAAAAAGTTAAGGGAAATAATGAAAAATTAGCAAAAAACACGAACTTTTTAGGTCAAAGCCCCTATTTTCTCTAATTTTTCTTTACAATTTTTACACTGGGATCCCGTTTTTTTCAAACTTTTGTTCAATTTTGTATTGTCACAAAAACAGAAAGACTTCTAAAAATTTCTAAAATTCAAATTATGCCCCTCGCCTATTCCAAATAGTACTCTAAATATAAATTAGGTAAGTGATTTTTAAGGAATTTTGACTCAGAGAATTTTAACCATCTTAGGGAATTTTCGAAATTTTGTTTGGCAGCACTTACGCTAAAACGAAGAAAAAATCGATCAAATATTCTACTGCGATTAAATAGGTATAATCGATTAATCAAAGGATCGATTAATTTTCCCATCGAGTGATCGATTGTCGATTATTTTCAAATTATCGATTTTCTCACCACTAATTTGGTCAACTTGAATTACACACAGATGTGGCCATAGACAAAGAAAAAGGGTGAGTGTCCAAAATTTTAAAAAAAAATTATAAGAAATTTAGTACTTTTTCCAATTTTTATTTTTTGAAAAAGGGACACTAACCCGTTTTCTTCATCCGGGGTCGCATATACATACATGGACTTGTATTTTCGTCTTTCAACTGGGAAATCTATGCCGAGAAACCTAATTCCTTGGAGACCAAATCCTCAAAAATATTTTTAGGGGGGAAATTTCCCCTCTCAGAAATCACAATCCAACTCTGAAATTACCTCTTAAATATAATTTTTTCAAAAACATTGGCTTTGGATGTGCTCAACCTTATTTTATTTTCCCCTTCCAGCTAAGTAATTTGAAAAGATATAAATCCTACAAAAGTGATATTCGTATTTTTCCTCAAAATTATGTCAAATAATTTTATTATATTATCTTTTCTCATTAAAACTTATTTTCGATATTTGATAATCAAATTTTTTCAAAGCATGGCCTCACTGTGTTAAGCCTACTCCTATTTCTCCTTTAGAAGTTTTAAAGTAAAAATGGCAGATTTTTTTGTTTTTAGGTTGTTCATCTAAAACATTGTTTTATTGCACTTTGAATTTGAGGTTTTCTAAAAATTTTGCCCTAGCTTCGCTCGGGCTAAATTCAATTATTCTTTCATATTCACATTAAAATCACAATTTTTTTACTTATATTATAATTTTTCTTGAAATCTTTCAGCTTCGCAGACAATTTTACAGGCTTTTTCAACTACAATGAAATTACTCGGGGAAAAGCAATGAAGTGCATGAGGAGGAGAAGTGGTAAAAAAATTTAGCTCGATCAAAAAATTTCTATCTTTTCAAAAATCGAGTCGCAAATTCTGAGGTTTACCTCCCCCTCCCCCCCAATATTCAGACATTGGGACGTCATTTTCTTTAAAATTACGCACCTATGTTTTTTTTTGTTGAAATTTGATTACTTACATGTTGAAGTCCCGGATAGACAGATGTGAGAAAGGAACATTGTGGGAGGACAAAAAAAGTTTGAGTGATATAAGTATCAGATAGGTACGGTTGGGATTTTCATAGATTTTACCCCCCCCCCATCTTCCCCTGCAATATTCGCTCGGAACGTCCCTGGACTTTATTTCGTAGAATTTCTTCGTAAGTGATACGTTGAAAAATAAAATTCCCAAAGGGGTGTATTTTACACGAGATTAAGTCCTACTTTGGATTTCGGATTTACTAATAACCGGTGGCGTGTGGAGTATAGAGCGTGAAATCTGCAGTAGAAAAATACGTCGGCGTGGGAAAAAAAAGTGAAAAATTACACCGATTAATTTTTCAATACGAGCCCCGTTGACCGAATAAGGTATCTTTTTGGTGGGAAAACGGCGAAAAATTATATTCAATTTTTTTGGTATTTTTTTCCGCACAGTGAACACGCAGCTTTACCATTTTGGCGCGATATTTCAAATCATTAAACGTTCTAGTCCAATTTTACGAGCGTATAGACATAAATCGTTTTATTATAACGAGTCCCGACCAAGACCAGCATTAAAAAATGAATGTTAATAAATTATCCGCGATCCGGAGGAGGTTTTTACATCTCGAAGAAGAACGACGAGGAAATCGAGACGAGGAAATACGACGACGCGGAGATATTTCAAAACCGAACGTTTTACTTATAAATATAACCTTAATAAACCCGTACAAATTACGATTTCGTATTTAAATGACGTACGACAGATAGAACGTCAACAACTGTGTTCTATTTAAAGGTGTTGGGCTTTAGAATTACATCGAATTTTACGCTGGAATAACCAAAAGTATAAGGTTTTCCTTTTATAACTTCGCCGGATGTGGTATCTGGTCTCGCAGTTTTCAAATGTCTGTCCTCGAGAATATAGCTAATTGTATGGAAAATATACGTTCGGTTGGAGACGTGCGTCACAATGCGATGCTAAAATGAGCTTGGGAATGCTCGAATCGAGAGACCGTAAAAAATTTTAATTTAAATTTTGAATGGTTTCAGAAATGATTCAACGAGTTTGGAAATTTTCTATGTTGCTATTATTATGGTTTGGCGATGAATTGATGTGCGACGAGACTGGAAAATTTAAAAATGAAGATGAGACGGAGTTCTTGGTACCTTTTTTTTTTTGATCGATGTGACAGATTTTCACAATATGGGGAAATTTTTGTACGTATTTAAGGTGTTCAGAGATTATGAGTTGAATAAAAAATTAAATTTTTACTTTTTGGAAAGAAATTTGACCAAAACCCCTTCAGCTGTATAGTTCCAAAGCTCTAATTTGAACAAGAATATCATTTTTGAAAAAAAAATCAAATTGGACGTAACCAAGGGGAGGGACCTCCAAGAGAAATCTTATCTTCCCTTGAAAAATTAAGTCAAGAAAAGCTCTGGCTGGCTTCCTTTTTTCCTCCCCTTTCCAAAAAAAAAAAACATTTTTTTATTTGAGAATCTTGTCTCTCCCTTACCTTGAGCTCCGGTGTACTCCTCCCCTTCCTCCTTTTTATATTTTGGTTACACCTTCTCGTTTTAAACTTGCCTTGGATAAAATTTCAGCTTTCGGCACTTCAATTTAATTTTTCGATTTTTGGCGAATTTTGCAAAAAAAAACACTGTCAAATTTACAGGTTGAATGTGACATTTTTTTTTTTTTGAAACCCAGCACTTTTTTTAGAAAAATTAATTGAAATCTTGATCTTGTCTGTCGACCTCCTAAAACTAAATTTCATGATTTCCAGATCTCTTGAAGCTTTCTGCAACATTTCGATACCTCCAAGTTTTCGTTTTTCAATTTCAGAAGAAGTTGAGAAAATTATATTGGAATTGGAAACTGAAATCGAATTTCGGTGTTTTTTCGAGTGAAATGAAATAAAAAATTAATTTCATTCAAGTTTTACCGATTTTTATTGTTAAAACTGTTAATGAAACCAAGAAAGTATTTGGTTTGAGTGTTGTTCAATTTTATGCTCAATAAGCCCTATTTTTTAGTAGGGGGATTCTGCGCCAGGAGGACGCTCTTACTGAAATATTAATTCAAATTTACCTCTTAAGGAAGCCATTCAAGATGTCTACTTCTGATTTAAACAAAAGTTATATTTTTGGAAACAATTAGCTTTTAAACCATCGTAACCAAAATTTCAGTTGCCTTAGCTGATTTCTTGAATTTCAGCCAATATAGCGGTATTTGCTGAAAAATAATTTATCTATCCAGTAAAATTGGTGAAAACGAGAAACTCGCATAATACATAAACCTCTTGAAATTGAATGTAAATTTTCTCTGAAATATTTGAATTTATTCAGAAAGTTGAAGCGTGAAATCATGTGAGTAATTTTGTTTATTATTTTTCTAATTTAAAAAAAAATCACCTCTGAAATTTTCAAACGGCTGTCTCGAATTAATTTTTTAGAGTTTTTCATTAGGTAAACTACTCGAAAAAAAAACAACCTGATTTTTAGTTCCTCGTGTTAATTACCCCACCTAAAATTCCCGTTTGAAAATATTAAAGGGAATCAACATTTTGCTAGAAACTTCAGATGGCTAGAAATGATGAAATTGTGACACATTTTGCCAGATTTTGTGATTTCTCACTAGATTCAATGATTTTTGACTTCGCTGAAATTGGTTAGGTACTGATGTCCCAAAGGATTTGTAATTTCTTAAAAAACTATTGTAAGGAAATTTCAATTTCAAGATTTATTTAAAAATTAGGTTTTTAAGCAATTTTTTTTATTTTTAATAGCTTTCTGATTAAATCAATGTCGTAGGTTCTTTAGAAATGCGGCATTTTCAAGTTTTTTTCTTCGTGATTTCGGCGAAATTGCGGCTCCTGGCGCAGAAACCCCAGAAAGAAAAAAAATTAAAACTAAAACTTTTTTTAAACAGGACTTGATTTTTGAAAAAAAAACATGTTCTGAAACCCCTGAAGCCAAAAACTTGGGTGATTCGGCTTCCTACCGACAAAATTTGTCAGTTGGTAGCACTGGTCGAGAGAAACAACAAGAAACAAAAAAGTCAAGTGAACTTTTGAACGAATCGTTCATGGGAGGAAACTACGGACGTTCAAAGTGTACCAAATGCTAAATTTTTTTATCAACAATTGTAATTTTCCTGCAGAAATTTATAGAGGAGGTTGTACTCTATTTATAAAAAAATTTCAGCGAAATCCGCTGAAAAGAAGTCGTTCTACAGGGATTTTTTTTCATTTTTGGGCATGGAAAATTCAACTCTTTTTGTTCTGTAGTGCCTTCAAATGGCCGGATCCAGCTCATTTTTTGTATGTGAAGTGTCGCGGGGCCGGGGCATACACATACAGAAAATGAGCCGGATCCGGCCATTTGAAGGCACTACAGAACAAAAAGAGTTGAATTTTCCATGCCCAAAATTGAAAAAAAATCCCTGTAGAACGACTTCTTTTCAGCGGATTTTGCTGAATTTTTTTTTATAAATAGAGTACAACCTCCTCTATAAATTTCTGCAGGAAAATTACAATTGTTGATGAAAAAAATTTAGCATTTGGTACACTTTGAACGTCCGTAGTTTCCTCCCATGAACGATTCGTTCAAAAGTTCACTTGACTTTTTTGTTTCTCTCAACCAGTGCTACCAACTGACAAATTTTGCCGGTGGGAAACCGAATCACCCTTCTGAAACCCCTGAAGCCAAAAACTTTCAGCTGCTCAAGTTGATATCTTGATTTCAGGTCATTTTTTGGAAATTAAAAAATCAGTTTTTTCAGTAAAGATGAGATATTTAATGGGGAAAAAAACTTTTTTATCGAACTTTATAAAATTTTGGTGTTTTTTCAGATGAATTTGAACATTTCTAGGCATTTTGGAGTGTTCCCATATTTTCACTTTTCTCCAGTGATTTTGAATTTTCTTAAATTAAACCCGATAAATTAACTTGGTCTGCGAAAAATTGAGTTCTCACTTTCTTTCGATTAATTTAACGAGGGAATCCACTTTCGGCGAGTGTATTCTCGACCAGTTATTAAGTAAATTGGGCAAAAATTTGAATAGGTGACTGAAAACGATAAAATTGCTGAGCCATCGAACCAATCTTCCAATAATGAACCATATTAACCAAATATCGACTCCTCGAAACCAAATTTGACCATTTCCAGCCATTTTCAGGGTGTCTACCGATTTTTCAAAATTAAATTTCGCGACTTTTTCGCGACCTTTTTTCAAGGTATCTAGTATCTACCTCTCAATTTGACCCCCCCCCCCCCCAAAAAAAAAATCAACGAGATCAAATTTATTACAGAAAAAATTTCATACGCGGAAGAAAATACGTCTTTAATTTTAAAAAAATATAATTTTTCACAAAAATTTTCTAAAGTACCTAAGTTATTTTATGGTAAAGAAGAGAAGTAGTTACTGCCCGAGCGAAGCGAGGGTGAAAATTTTTGCGAAAAATCATGTTAGAACGGATAAAATTGTTAAATGATTATTGAGAAATAAATTCATGGGAAGTCTGAAATATTAGCAGAATACCAATATAACGATGTGATTATTTGGCCCGAGCGAAGCGTGGGCGAAATTTTTTTGAAGAATTTATTTAAAAATCAGCAAAAAAAGACATATTTCCAAATGATTTTCTCCTTTAAAACATCCCTTAGAAATTCCAAAATTCTCCAATTTTTTTAGATTTTCCTGAGAATGATACACTATTTCCTTTGAAATTCCCAATCGTGATCGTTACTTAGTTTCTCACAAGAACATATTTTTCCACTTCAAAATATTCAATTGTCTGAAATAGAAGGGAAGAAGATTTATAATTTTATTTAAGAATGGGTTCGTAAAACTTATGAGCCCGAGCGAAGCGAGGGCGAAAATTTTCAGAAAAAATGTTCAAAAAGGTGAAATTTCTTTACTTTTTTTGTTTTGTAAAAGGCAAAAAAATTGAAGTAATTTCGGAAAAATTCGCGACTTTTGATGACTTTTAGGTCAATTTCGCGACTTTTTCGCGACTTCAGCGACCTAAATCTAAATTCGCGACTTTTTCGCGACTTTCGCGACTTTCGCGACCGGTAGACACCCTGATTTTGGAGCCTCTAGCACAATTTTGATTTTCTCCAGTGTTATCGAATTTTTCCGCAAGACACTCAAATCAACTTGGGCAGTTGAAACTTACGTTCTTACGTTAATTCGACTAATTTAACAAACAGATCTACTTTTAGCTCGGTTCCGAGGTGAATACCTTGAATATGTATCTATTTTTGACTAGTTACTTATATCATTTTTAAAAATTTCAAGTAATTATAGTCGGTACAACGAAAGAAGGCACTTTTCCCCTACTCGAATCGTAACGCGGAAACCAACGACGCGCGTTGATTTCAAATTTCGTCCAATCACAACGCAACGTTTTCAAATTTTGTGGTAGGAGAACGTAGGGGAAAAGTGCCTTCTTTCGTTGTACCGACTATAACTGAAGGCTCCAGAATGACTGGAAATGGTCGAATTTGAGTTCGGGAGATTGATATGTAGAGAAGGGAAATTTCATCAACTTGTTTGCTGAAAATACCGATTTTTAAAATTCAACAAAAATCGATATTTCAGCTTGAGCAGTAGAAATTTTTGCTACGAAGGAAGGGGAAATAGGGACATTTTTTTCCGAAAATGAAGTTTTATTTTAATCAGAGCAAGTACATCTCCCGTTCGTTTCTTTTTCGGTTCTTGCAATAAAAAAGGGCCAAATTTGCATTAAATTGTTTTTTTTTAAATTAAATACAGAGTGAAAAAACTGGAAGAATTTTGTATTTTCCTTGATTTTTGACAGAAACGATTCATTTTTGCGAAGATGATTTCTGCGCCAGGAGCCACATTAACTACAATCTTTATTCAGATTACTTTAAATTCCTCCCTTGAAAAACGTATCCAAGTACTAAATGTACTTGACCGATGAAAAATGGTGCATTTTTCAAATTTTTTCACCTCCCCCTCCCTCTGGAGATCTCAAACAGGCGGAGAAAACCTAAACAAAATGAAGCCGAACCAAACTCGAGCGCAATTTAATCCTTCGATCAATCGATTACATTTTCACAAATTGAACCCTCTTCGAAACCTCGTAGATCATAAAAATACCATCATCGAGCCATCTAAACGAAACATTATCCCGGAATCATTAACGTAAAATGCCAGTTAAAACTAAAAGCATTAAATTTAAAAATCGCGTGCTCGAAATCCAACGTATTTTTTGTGTACGAGTTTTAAATGAATAATTGATTAATAAATCGTCCTTTACCGCCGTGACGAGACGAACGAGTGTTTGAGTAGTAATTACAATTACGTATCATCTTGAAGTAGGAAATTTTAATCGACTTATCGAATTAGTTACCGTTGAATAAACTCGTTCGTTTAGAGTAATATTACAGACAAGAAAATTGCGCAATGTCATTTTCGATTAATTGCCGGGGTAATATTTTTGTCATTTTTACCGGTACTCGGAGTTTGCTCGAGTGAATAATATAAGTGGATTGGTAAATGGTTCGTTAACCGTCGGAATGCTTTAATTGAGCATGATTTCGGTGAAATTAAATTTACAGTCAAGCTTTCGCCTATCTCTAGTTGTGTACCAGCCAACAAATTACATATAAAATTAGATGAAATCGACTTAAGTTTGATTTGATAGCTCTATTTTGGGTTTAATCTGGGTCGCAATCCAAATTTACCAACCGAGCAGTGAAAATTTTTCAAATTTTTGATTAAAAAACGAATCTCGGTTTAGATTTTTAATACACGAGTATCTATAAATATTTTATTGTTCTTCGCAACTAAGAAAATATTTAGATGAGTATTTTAACCTCGACGAGGTTTTTGTTATTTTTCTTCTCAGCGTTCTAAATAATAATAAACTGGAAAGCTGGCGAAAAACAATATTCTCTGGAATCCTGAATCGTGGTTGAAAATATTAAATGTTCAACGCGGAAGGCCTACATAACCCAACGATGGCTCGTTCGGTTTCTTATTTTTTACATTGCGAATTTCGCCAGCTTTCGACGGTTTCTTCGAGACGGATGGAAAAGAGAATATTCAGAATAACATCGTAAAGAAAGGTGAAAACGTGAAATAAATTTACATTGTAAATGGGGGAAAAAAGAGAGAAAAAAGCACGCATCAATACGTTGAGAAGGGATTTTCACATTCTGAAATTCAATCCTAATATCAATAAATATTCAAACAGATTATCAAAATTGTACCTTTAACGTCGTAGGTAGTCATTCTCATCAGGGATATTCGACCTCTCAAGAATACTAATACATGTTTTGCCGAATTTGACCCAAATTTCATCTCGAATACGCACATACCAACGTTACACAGAACTCTAGGTATTCAGGGTTGGAAAAAAAAATCAACTCGTCGAAAAATACGTTTTCCAGAACAGTTTCCTCCTTTTAAAAAAGATAACTTATCAATTAGTCAGTACAAAAGTTCGACGTGGAACATTCCAACTGTATATTTTTCTAACGGTTTTATTGCAGTGGAAAAAAAAGCTGAACTTTTTTTAATATATTCATCTACGCCCGAACTACCGCGTTCGTACGAGATTTAAATCCCAAATCCATTTCATAGCTTTTTTTTTCAATTACGCCAAAGTACTCTTGAAAAATCAGGCCGCATTTTTACACGAAAGAAGTGTCGTCTCGTGCAGTTATTTCACACGTAGGTATATTGATTCTCATTACACCATTGGTGGAAGTTAATAAGCTCCAGATAGGCATATCGCAGCCATAGTCCCGATAGTTTTCTCGTTAATGAGCTAAATTTAATGAAAATCAGGTTATCTAAGGCGCTATGTTAATATTCGTGGGAAAACGACAGCTTGGGGAATTTTATATATTTATCACTTTTCTAATAGGTTCGTTCTAGGGTTTGGTGGAAATTCGTACGTGCCGAGATTATTTTATTTTTTCCAGGTGAAAATTCGAGATTAAATGGACGATTATTTCCGTTGATAGGAGAATTTCTAGTTTCGATTTTATTAAATTTTTATATCGATATTTCCCAGATTGAGTTTAAAATTTGATTAGGAGAGGAGATATTTTTGTGAAATTAAGTGAAAGTTGAAGAATGCAGGTCAGTTTCAATTATTCAACGTGAATTTATCATTAAGGCTGAGAAGAGTTTATTTTTTTAACGCGGAAAAATAGGCTAGAAAATCGAAAGTTTCAAAAAAGTTGGTATTTGATAAAAGGAAGTGAGGTAATTTTGGAATTTGATAGAAAATAAAAGTTTACCATTAAAAATGTATCCGTAGTTTATTTCTTTACAATGAAATAAAACAAAGTTGGCGAATTTTTGAATGAAGTATGAATCGAAGTTTCATTATAGGGCGACACTTTGGGAAAATTTTAACAGCTTCTTCTGCTGACTTTGCTGACATTTTGGCATCCCTGCTGTACATTTTGAAAGGTGTTTCGTTGCTAGATTGTTGAAAATTTCAACTTAAAGTTGGACTTGAACTGAATAAAACTATTTTCACACGAAATTGAAATTGAAGTGATAAGTAGGTACCTATGCCATGAAAAATTCATTTTAAAAGTTGAAATGCAAAAAGCCCGAAGGGATTTTATTCAAGGGAAAGGTTTTTTGTTAAAATTCTCAAATGCCTAAGCAGAATGAGGAAAACAAAGAAAATTTCGTCTACATAATAAATTTATGATTCCTTTTTCATAGCCCAGTGGAAATATTTGTAATATGTGATGTGACTTTTTGTTGAAGAGCTCGAAATATAAGTATGTACAACTTATCGAGATGCATTTTATTCTTTTATAAAAGGAAAAATCCAAGAGAAAGTAAAAATGCCTATCTTCCGAAAAATAAGGTATGTAAATTTATTTTGCTGATATCTCTGCTCGGAAAAACAAGATTTATAGGTATGTCAAGTATTACAAATACTTGCACTATACTCGTACTATAGCTAAAGATCATTTTTTGGAGAAAATCTACAGTTCCGGCATTTTATCATGTCATGTAGGTTTTCTAAACTAAGGATAGGAATACATATGCTCGTGATTAATGATCGCATTGAGCTGTAAAAGTATCTGTGTGCAATTATATCATTCTGTAGGATTTATTTTTCCTAATTTTTGATGGGAGTAAAAATATGAATGATGGGTAACAAATTTATGATATTTGACTTGGATAAATGCAGAAGTTACCTATAAAGTTTTGGTACGTATTCTCTATTCATGAAATTAAAAATGAATTATTCTTGATCCAAGAAGGAGGAGGGGTAATGAATCTCCAGAAGTAATGTTATCAGTATGAAGCCTACTAATGTAATCAGAAATTTCAAGTGGCATTCAAAGCAGAATTGTTCTCAATATTGTACGAAAAGAAAATCAGGAAAAGAAAAAGAATAGTCGCAGTGATGAGAATTTCTGAAAGAGGTTACCTAAGAGAACCGCTGCACTACATTTTAAAATATGATTCATCATCTTTTTCAAAAAATTATGGGCCCGCGAAAGTTTATTTTTTGCTTCCCCCCCCCCCCCAAAAAAAAATTGGACTAAGCACGTTTTGGAATTGAAGTCTTCGAATGTTTTTACCATAAAATTCAATTATCAGAAAATTTTCATCTCAACGTATTTTTTAGCACTTCCTAAAAATTATTACGTTTTCTTATTTTACAAATATTCAACCAAAAATTTGAAACATTTTCTTGAAATTATGTTAATACATACCTATAACTAGGTATCTACTTTAATTATGAAAATCAACGTGGACGATTTTCCGTATTTACTCCCCCCTCCCCTCCCCTCCTCCTCGTACCAAATATATTTTTCAAATGTGAAGAAAAATGTAGGCATTTTTTCAAAAATTTGTAAAGTGTGCAAAATCACCACAAACATTTTTTATGAGTTGAAAATTAAAATATTCATATGTACTAATATCATTTCAGAAAAAAATTAATTTCTTCGGCCTTTTTTCCATGAAGATAAGTATTAGGTTCGGACTACGAGGCCCATCAGCTTAGTTTTATTTTTCGATGTTTTACTGAATAGGTACTTATCTAAGAAAACATGAAGAAAGAGATCCTTTTTAAGAACTCCTGAAACATAGTATTAAGGTAAAAACATACATTCAAAAACCAATTTTCAATTTTTTTAGTTTTTCAAAATGATTAAAATTAATTGGTAGAAGAATGGGTTATTCCAAGTCTCCATATGTCCACTTTGTACCCTTACAAAATAAGATTCCGACGCCACTGCTTGGATTTATTTTAAGGGGGGAGAGGGTCAATTTTAAAATAATTAGCATGGAAATTGTTTGTTCCAAAATTAGATTTTCATCGAAGTGTTTTTTCCTAAACATTCCATGCAAGATGCAAATCACATTACAACTTTAACAACACCCCACGCAGTGTTGGGATATTATGGTAAATTTCCCATATCGTGGGAATTTTCAAGTGAAAAGAGAAGAGATGAAGAAAAGGGAAATTGTGAGAAATATGATCAAAAAAGAGGAAAAATGGGAAATTTGCCCAATGGAGCGGAAAAAAGCGAAAAATGCAAATCTCTCTGAATTTTTCAGTATTTTATTAAGAATTTGATTTCGGTTTCGTATCCAATTCCAAAGAGGGAAAAAATGCAAAAATCCGCCTAATGTAGCGAAAAAAATAGGAAAGTTGCAAATTTTTTGAATTTTTTGGTATTTCACGAGAATTTGGTTTTGTAGTTAGAGTCTGACCCCTATCCAAGCAACTTTTCCTATGAAGGAATAGAATTTATTTTTAAAGAAATTGAAGGGAAAAACGTGGAAAATTTGAGAATTGATGAAAAAAAGAGGGGAAAACGTGGGAAATTTATAAATTTATGAATAAAAGAAGGGAAAACGTGGAACATTTATGATTTTCTGTGGGAAAACGAGGGAAATTGTAGGTTTTGATTTGGGAAAACTGCTATTTCAATATCCCAACAAACACTGCACCTGTGCAAGTGTGCAACTCCTTAATACCTATTTAATGAAAATGATACAAATTTTTAATTCAGTGTTTTTATAGTGAAAGGAAATTTTGTGGGAAGGGTGGGGGGTTGAACTCAAAATTACTGGTGAGAGTGGAAAATAGTGAAATTTTTACCGGGTCGTTTTAAGCTCTAAAATGCAGTATGACAGAAATCTTGGTCACTTGAATTATTTCCCAATATCTCAGAATTGAAAATAGATACCAATTCGGTTCAAACGCCAATGTGTTCCTGCTTCCTGGCATCGCGTCGAGGACAGTGAAGATCGATAATCAAATTTTCAGTCCGACCTATGATGTCCACAAATTGAGAAACCGGTTTAGGTGATACGATTGAAATGTGATATATTTTTTTGAAACCGGTTCAGCAGTTTCGACCCAGTTGCCAAAATATAGGTACAAAAAAGTGAGATATGAAAAAAGTGTTTGAAACAAAAGTTGTACAGAATTGAAAAACAAACATTTTTTGTCCCATAACTTTTTTTCCATCTTGCAATGGAAAGAAGATGTCGTACAACAGGTTTGAGTAAGTATAATTTTTTGTTTTTCAAGCCATAGATCTTATCCATTGCTAGATGAAGAAAAAGTTACAGAACGTAAAATGTTCAGTTTTTAATTCTCTACAACTTTTATTTCAAACTTTTTTTGATATCTCCACTTTTTACTTTTTAATAACCGGTTATCGACTTGAGAAAAGAAATCGAAGAAACTACCGGTTTTAAAAAATTGGAGATATTAAAAAAAAGTGAGAAATAAAAGTTGTAGAGAATTAAAAACTGAACATTTTACATTCTGTAATTTTTTCTTCATCTAGCGATGGATAAGAATTACTATGGCTTGAAAAACAAAAAATTATACTCAAACCTGTTGTACGACAGCTTCTTTCCATTGCAAGATGGAAAAAAAGTTATAGAACAAAAAATGATTGTTTTTCAATTCTCTACAACTTTTGTTTCAAACATTTTTTCATATCTCACTTTTTGGATATTATTGGCAACTGGTTCGAAACTGCTGAACCGGTTTCAACAAAATATATCACATTTTGATCGTGTCAATGTGTCGATTTTATTTTAATAAAAAAATTGGTCCCCCATTTTTCGACCCAAACCGGTTTCTCAATTTGTGGACACCCTATAGGTCGGGCTGAAAGTTTGATTATCGATCTTCACTGTCCTCGACGCGATGCCAGAAACAGGTTGCCGTCTGTACCGACTTGGTATCTCTTTTCAGGTCTGAGATATTGAGAAATGTTCCAAGTGACCAAGACTTCTGTGTCATACTGTATAATTTCTATTCCATCCCTCCTCTTTCTAAGAAAAAATTACAAAACGATCACCCCTCCTAGAACCCCTTCTCACACCATCTTCAAATCACTCCTTATAGCTTCTTACCACAAAAACGAACCTCACAAATCGATGAAAATTTCATTACAATCCATAAAACCTCTACGTATGTTTACTCAAAACACCATAAATCGTCCATCAGCTAATTATTCCACCCCATTTCACCATGATTCGCCTATAAAAGAACCATCACCGGCATTTCCTTCACTGACACAATTATTATTCCAAGACGGGTACGATTAAATAAACCCTATCCAAGGTTCATCGGTATAAATTACTATAGAAATATGTTGTTTATTTAATACACCCGGCTATACCTACATCAACCAACGACAAACCTAAGTATATCGAGAAATTCATCGCAGCGTCAAAGGTACGTAAAGCGAGCAAGGGAAAAAATGCGAACGTAAAATTTATCTTGTCGTATAGCTAGGTATCCCAAAGAGGCGTTGGTATAGAAAATAACGCAGTTACAGTTTTCCTTTGCAAATAAAACTTGTAACTCTAAATATCTTGAATGTCGTCAAAAAGCGAACATAATACATTGGAATAACATTTCGCTATTACGATAACACCGTTCTACATTGGGAAAAAAACCTTCTAACAATGCTGCAATGTGAATCGATATTGCTTTTATATTCATGGTACCTCGGTTAAAATTGTACTGTATCGATACAACCGGACGAAACATTTAGCAGACGTTGTTTAATTTATTATTGATGATTTGCCATCTTGAAATCTGTTTCGGAAAATTGAAGAAAATACACTTTAGAGGAGATTTTCTCAATTTACTTCGGATCTCGGATCCGATCGATGAGCGAATATTTTCTCGACCATAAATCTCGGAACTGGAAACGTCCTGAGCAGAGATTCGTATACACCTAGCTGCAAAAATAGCGAAATATCGCTGACGTCTCTAGGAAGCCGGTCATTATATGGTAGATTAGGTTAGGTTAGGGTAATGATACGTACGAATTACGAAACGGGCTCGGTTGCGGATATCTTTGGTTAAAAAAGCCGCATCGTGGGTCGCCCTCGAGTCGAATATTACTCGAGACTACGAGCATTCTGGGACTAATCAACTGTTCGAGTAAAAACCTCCGGGTAAGGTTGTTGAGATAACGTTGTTTACGAGTCGTCATTTAAATATCTCGTAAAAAAAAACTTTCCACGGTGTTTTTATTATTGGAAAATTTCTGGGGTTTGCTTGTGTTTGATTATCTCGAAAAAAGGCCCGAAACTACGTAAAATAATACGCCTTCGTTTATCCAGGCTGGGATATTTTTAATCGGAGGGTTCGAAATCGAGGTAGGAAATATCTCGCTGGGTAAAATTTCACAGATATTGGATAAAAGTCGTTTTTAATGATTTTCGCCAAATCGAGCGGCGGTAGGACTAAAAAACCTGAGCTATGACGAAATGGTAAATTATGAAATTTAATCCTCGTTTTAATCGTTTTCTCGTTAGTCGAGGGAAAAAAATTCATTTTTACGAACCTGCAGCTCGGAGCGTCGAGCAGATTTCTTGAATTTTACTCGCGTTTAAAAAAAGATAAATATTTCAATCGTTCGGGCTTCGGGGAGTTTAGTAATTTAACGTTGAAGCACGAAGTTGTCGAGAAATTAAAAATTTAACGACTAGACGGTATTTTTTAAATGTTTATGAAAAGAACCTTCTTTATGAAGTGCTTCTTAGGTGCTCAAAATAAATTTTCTTTACGTCTCATGCCTTTGGAATAAAAGAGCCGAGCATTTGATGTAAAATTTATTAGATAAGTTGGTTCGCAATGTTGCCTCTCGTTCTCAGGTTAAATAATACCGAGTGTTGGAATGGTAATAAATTTTTCATTTTTTTCTCTTTTTTGCCAGGGTTAAATAGACTTCGGGCGAGGGTATTTATATAATGTAGAATGGAACTTGTTTCAATGATTATCTTGCACTTTTTTAACGAGGTCTTCTATGTTGATTTTTTATTACGAGTGTATCTGCCGGTAATGGGATATTTATTTCGTTTACACGGTTTATTGCTTTTTTAACTGGGGTGAGATAAGAAATTTTGGGTTTTTTGCCCTCCTTGGTAGAATTTTTTCAGGTGCTTATTCGCGTTACGTTTGATAAGGTGGAGTAATTTAAAGTTGTAATGAAACTTTTGCAGTTATATTGGAAGATTTTACGTTGTCCGAGGTAATGTTTCTGTTCAACTATATCCTTGAACCTAGTTACCCCGTTGAAACATTTTAGAATTTATAACACGTTTTAATTTTTTATAGTTTTGGTTTTGGTCAATTAAATGGTGGTCTAATTAACATGGAGTGGAATTAGGTTGTTAAAATTAAACGTAGTTGCGAATTTCGCAGTATCTGGAATTTTGCTAAATAAGTATAGTTTGCGTGACTTCCATCCGGTACATTTAATTGCGACGATGGTCCGAACTAAAGTAGAGTCATTTTCATAAAACGTGTAATTTGGTGAAGAACAAGTTCAACTTTTGAGCTTTGTACGCGACGAATGTTCTGATACCCTAATTTGATATAATTATTTTAAAACGGTTGCTTATTTTTTGAGAGCTCTTGGCCAAAAGATAATGAGAAGGATATAAAATATATTGGCATGGGAGAGAAGGCAACGGGAAACAGAGCCCTTGCCCAAATTGTCGAAAAAAATTCAAGTTGGAAAATTTTACGATAAAAAATGAAGGAAAATTTGAGCAGTGGAAAATTATTTTAGGATTTTTATTGTTGAGGATTTTCATTATTTATTCCCATAATTTTTTTTAAAATTTGCGTCAGAAAACAGGAGACAAATGTGATGACGTAAATGAACTGAATGGAAGTGATACAAAATCTGAGAATAATTGATGAAGGTACTCTGCTTAAAAAGTTGACGAAAAGAAGATATGTAGGAAGATGAATTTAAAGAGCATTGAAGCATATTCTATTTTAGAGTTCACTGAATCAGACAAAATTATGCAATGACGTCAAGTACTCACCAACTGAATGAAATAAAAGTATGGAAGGATGTAACGTGTGAGGAAACGTGAGAGGAGATGTAAACGAACATCGAGTATATTTTTTTAAATTATCGAGTAAGTGTAGGTATTCTAAAGATTTCATTGCAGCTGCAGAAACTGTTAGATGGCGGGTGATGAATCTTGAATTTTAATTATGAGAAGAAGACAAAGACAGATCATGATTTCAGGTAATGGAGTCAGAAGCCAGAAATCAGAAGCCAAAAGCCAAAATTTGACATTTTTGGAGTTTTAAATTTTTTCCTGCGCCTCCTTCAGAATTGAATTATTAAATTGTTTTTTTTTTTTTCATTTTTCTGATGCGAACTTCAATTTTTTCGAATCAATATCTAAATATTTTCAAATGGAAAAGATTACCTACCTCTTCCGCACAATATTTTCAATCAGAAGCCAAAATTTCAACTCCTCTTCTCCAAGTAGAATTTCTGAATTTTGATAGATTTTTTAAGAATCAAAAATCTTTATTTTAAGCGAAAGTACATATTTTTGATTTTTTTTTTTTTAAATCAGCACATAAACTTGATAAAAATGATATCTCGAATTCCACAATTTCTAGCCAGAGTCTCCGAAGTGATTTTGATTTCAACATGAAGACGTTTTAGGGCTAGTGAGTTTGCCCGAAAAATTTCAAATCAAAAAAGCTTTAAAATCTCCAAAAGTCGGGCAATAAAACATTTTAGAAATTTTTCATAGAAACTTATTGACATTTATTGGCATTTGTTGACATTTGCTGAGAAATTTCAGGTTTTCTTATTGAAAAAAAAAACGACTTAATTAATTTCCACGTATTCTGGAGAAATCAGAAACCACTAGACAAAACTCATAATCTCACTGGAAGCACCAAAATGGCCGGAAAAATGTGATATTCGGATTGGCGGTTCGATATTAAATGAGAAACGACTAATAATTATTTCTAACCAGCTAATTTAACCGTTCCAAATATGTGAGCCTGGATACAGAAACTACCCTAGGAGTTGAAAATTGGTTTTTGAATTGAGGTTCTCCCTTGATTCTACCCCTTCTGAAAGGCTCAAAATCAGTGTCAACTCAATTACCAATTTTTGACATCTAAGGGTAGTTTCTATATCCAGGCTCGCATATTTTAACTTTTTATGGACTCTGATTATGAGAGTTGGTCAAAAAATTAGTGTACCTATCTGTGCGGAAATAGTTTACAAATACATTGTGTTAATAAAGTTGCCTATCGAATTCGCCGTAAATACGCAAGTGTCGCGTATTTACGGCGAATTAGTTATGCAATTCTATTAACGTGTTTTTCTGCAACTCCAATCTGCCCACAAAAAGTGCACTTTGAAATCTAGAAAAAGGGTTGATTTTCTGTTCAAACTGACGAGAATCCGTGTTTTTTGAAAAAATTCAAAATTACAGGAGAAAATCAACGTTTTCTTGGAGGCTTCCAAATAATTGAAAATTATAACATTTGGATATCGGAGGTCGATGTTGGAAAACAAGGCCTAATTTTCGTTAGTTTCCCTAAAAATATTTTTGCTGAAAAACTACAATTTTAAAAAATTCATTAAAAATTAACCTACGCAGTTTGAATTTTAGTCACGAAGGTTTTAGGGCGAATGTGTTTTTTTTCAGAATTCCACTCTCGTTTAAATCGGTGGGGGAGTTAGCCTCAAATTGTTTCGTTATCGGTATAATATCTTCATGTACAAAGAATATGGATTAGGTACCCATAATTCAATAATTGCAATAAAAATTTAAAGTTTAAAAAACTTGACGAGGGGAAAAGGGTAAAGACAACATTGCAACGTAAAATATTCGAATCGACGATTAAACTAACAAGAGAGATATCCCAACTGGCAGTAAAATTTTGGGATGAAACAAAAATAAATCAAAAGTACACCATAAAAGAACCCATATTGAAAATTTCAAACACAACAGTTCATTTCTCAAATTTTAGCAAATTTTTGAAATTTCAAAATTACCTCATCGCCCAGTAAAATATGAAAATATGATCTAATCAACGAAAAAGCGGAAATTTGGTAAATACCCTATTTTTGACTTCTTGATTCGATTGGACGCGGTTTCGAGACGTTTTGGAGCCTCCGGAAAATTTTGAAATTCTCCAGAAAGGCAGAAAATCCCATAAAAATGGTCCAAATCAAGGTTCTCATCCATTTTCCTGAATACAGTTTCCCAAACGAACGAATTCCCGAATGGAAAAAATCCTGAAAAAGATATTCCCGGATCTATTTTCCCGAATGAACAAAAAATTGAAAATTACTTTTCATTTTAAATTATTTTCACAAAACCATATGTAAGCAAATGCTCAAAATGAATTTTGATCCCTGTCTCTAGTCTCTATATGTAAAACTAAAAAATTTCAAATTTGGGCACACCCTACCTCTTCTAGAGTTTAATTTTGCGCCTGAAATCGAAATAACTCGAAAAATGAATGGGGGGGGGGGGTGAAAAAACAGATCTAGATACATCACTTCATAGGTCATACTGGTAGACATTCTTCAATTTTAGACCCATCTGCCCCAACCCAGAGGTTCAAATTTTAAGTCAAAGTTTTAAAAAAAGTCAAAATAACCCTAGAAATATAGGTGGTCGGAAACTTTGAATCCCTTCCTCCTTACAACAATTTTGAAGAAAAAAAAATCATTGTTGTGATTGACAATTTAATTGAATTCTCCCCTTCCCCCGGGCAGTAAATATTTGTAAATATTTTTCCGACTCAAAAAATTATAATCCTGAAGAATGGAACGTAACAACTACGAAAGCTGAGGTTATACTTTATTCGATTTCTGCGATATTCGAACTTCCGAAAAAAAAATTCATTCGAGAAAATAAATTCAGGAATACTTTTTCGGGAATTTTTCCATTCGAGAACTGTATTCGGAAAACTGACCCGAAATCCAAATGAACTTTAGCAACTAAAAACATGTTATCCATATTGGAGACCTATTTATTCGATTAAAATACCAATCAAACACCAAATCCATAATTTTATTTTCAACAGAATTTTTTTCTGAAATAAAAATTTAAAAAATTTGACCCGGCAATTACGAATTTTGAAAAATTGCATTTGAATCAATCAAATAGGTCAGCAATCCGAATAGTCAGCGATTATAGGTACTAAAGTTCATATGAACCAGTTTTATGAATTTTATGTCCATTTCTTTCGTGCTGGAAAATTCTAAAATTTTCTGAAGGCTCCAAAACGTCTCGAAACTGATTTCAATCGATTTGAGAGGTCGAAAATAGGGTATCTACCAACTTTTAGCTTTTTACTTTAATGCGTAGGTACACTGTAGACGGATTTTTCAATTTTTTCCAACAATTTTTGCTGCTTACTCATTCTGAATCAGTGAAAAGTCACTGATAAACAGTCAGAATTGCAGCACAGGAAAAAATCAACGAAATTCCCTGATTTTCAACGAATTTTCGCTGATTTTTCTGCTAATTTCATAAATTTCGCTGACTTTTCAGTGAATTTTCATTGATTTTCCAGTAATTTTTCTCACTGATTTGTTTTCATTGAAAATTTTTCACTGATTTTCTCCCGTGCTGCAATTCTGACTGTTTTTCAGTGATTTTTGTTCATTTTCACTGATTTATAATTGAGAGAATGGAGAAAAATGTGGATTTGACCATACAGTTACGAATTTTGAAAAATTATGTTTTAATCAATCAAGTAGGGCCCGAATATGGTTATTCTGAGTACTTAGGTGCTAATGTTCATCTAGATCATTTTTATGAACTTTTCTGCACTGCTGGAGAATTTCAAAATTTTCCGGAGGCTCCAAAACGTCTTGAAACTGATTCCAATCGTTTTGGGAGGTTAAAAATAGAATATCTACCAATTTTCAGTTTTTTACCTCGATGCGTACACGCACTGTAGACGTATTTTTCAATTTTTCCAAATAATACAGACTTTTTAGCTAAAATAAAGCCCAAACCCAAAATAAATTAGCAGAAAGGGGAAGTTTCGGATATAAGCTCAGTAAGGCATATATTTCAATATTCCCGAACTTCCCTAAAATTGGTAAATATTTCGACTCCTTTTTGGGGGGTGAGGGGGTTCAAATTTTGGTTTTTCACCCATAACTTTTGAAATTACGCATTTGCGAAAAAAAATTGAAACAAAAATTGTAGAAAATTAAAAAACAAATAATTTTGTTTTTTACAGTTTTTCCCTAGGACGTTATGGAAGGGAGCTGGGACCTATCGAAAAAAATCAATTTTGAAAAATTCCCTATTAACAGAAATAATTACCAGAAATCGGGTTAATCGACTTTTGGGAGCGGTTTTTTTGCATAGTACTTCCCATTACTATGTAGAACAAGAAAAATGTATAGCCGCAGGGGCGTGCAGACATAGTACTCTACCGGACATATGTCCGGTAACGTTTGGGGGTGGGTGGGTGGTGTTGAGAGGTGTCGGATGGTAAAAATGAATGAAAATTGAAAAGTTTGCAGAAGAAATTAAAAAGGCAAAAAAATTATTACAGATACAGATACCTAATATCCTTCTAATCGTATTTTATGTAACAAGTAAATTTCAGATTGAGATGTTGGTGTAGATGGTGATTGATTTATAAATATGTATCACTGTACAAATGAAATTGTATGTGATGATGCATCATATGAAATGGGATTTCGATAGGTCGGTCCTAGGCCAGTAACGTGCCTATATCAGAATATTGCGAGGGCAGAACCTTAAAATTTCCGACTCGTTTTCAATTAATTCCTCAGATCTAATCCTTACTTTATTACTAAAAATTATCAGGCGACAACTCAAAAAACTTTTCTATACTTTTTTCTATTTACTAACTAGTGTAGTATGTAGGTTGTTCTTTTAGTAAATCAATTTTTGAAAAAATTTTGGGAAATGAACTTTGAACATTTTCAGAGAAATAAATTTTGGATTTCTTTTCAGGATTTGAAAAATTGAACTGGGAAGATTTTAAAAATTATTACCTACATTTAAATTTTCACACTGCAAAATTTTTATTGAAAAAATAACTTTCAAAATTTTCAAAAAATACCGGGGTTCACTATTTAAAAAAAAAAAATAGAATCGGTTATGGATTTATTAGACGTTTTTTGAAAAATTGATTTTAACAGAATTTGATTGTGATTTTCAAGTATAGTTTTAATAATTTACATGTAGGTAATAGGTATCAGAGACGAAACAATGGGGGTGTGTAGGGAGTGGTTCAGCCTTACTTGTATTTTCTCAAAAAGTTGGTAAATCACGTTGTAAATCGGTAAATTTTGTTGTAATTTGGCAAATTTTCTTTTGAAATCGATAAATTTTAATGGGAACTGACATACTGAGGAAGTTCGAAAATTTTGCTGAAAATCGAAAATTTTTGAAAGGTGTCGATTTAAAATTAATTTGTTGACTTTTTCAGAAAATTTGCCGGGAAAATTTGCAGATTTACATCAAAATTTGACGACTTTTTTAGTCATTTTCTCATTAGGTCGAAAAATTTTGAAAAATTACAAATATTTATCACGTACTTAGTAAAATAAAACACAAAAAAGGACGAAATTTCGTTAAAAAAACATTGAAGAGCACAAAATTTTTATTCCAAAGTTATAGAATTTTTTCAAACAACAAACCATTAAAAAACGAATTATTTTCTTTCTGAAAATCATCAATTTTTCAAATCTTAGCCCTCGCTTCGCTCGGGCGTATAAGTTTTGACATATATAAGTATGTCAGGGATAGAAGTTGAGGATTTCGCATCCCTTTCAATGCTAAAATATTGATTTAAAAAAATGAAAAATGTCAACTTTTGGATACATTTTTCTTGAAAAATTTTTGGCCTCGCTTCGCTCGGGCTCAGTACATTTACGCAATTCGTTTTCAAAATTATGGTATGAACAATCTTCCCTTGCAGCCCAGATAATTGAATATTTTCAAGTGAAAACAATTTACCTATATGCACTTTTTATTTATCATAAGACTTAGTGACAATCTCGAATCGAATTTTCAAAGTTTAAACATTTTTTTCAAAGGAGAGGAGCATAATAAAGAATATCGTGTTTTTTGGAGATGAAAAAAATAACACAAAAAAAGCACGAAATATGAATAAAAAATTGCAGTTTCTGGATGCATTTTTCTTCAAAAATTTTCGCCCTCGCTTCGCTCGGGCTCGATAAATTTACACAATTTGTTTTCTAAGCAAAGGTCTTTGTGGCAATCTCAAAAAGAATTTTAAATTTTTTTTGATTTTTTAAAACATTAATTTTTTAAAAAACTATGAGTCGGCAAATTTCTTCTTTTTAAATTACATTGGTCGACAATTTTTTTTCACCCCCTCCCCAGGATTTTTGCCCAAATTTGGTCCCTAGTAGGTACTTCATCGTTTCTAGTTTTTCTCAAAATTGATTTTCAAATATATTTTTATTTGATTTTTCTATTTTGTTCAGTGAAATCATTGTTAAAACTCAAAATATTGCAAACATTTAACTCCCGCAAAAAAATCCAGTATTTTGACACCCATATTGCTTTTTTTGCTCTCATCAGTGAGGGGTGGTGGTGGGTGGGTGGCTAAAATTCCAAAAAATGTCCGGTAAAGTTCAAGCTCTCTGCACGCCCCTGTATAGCCGACCCCTCATCTCAAAGTAGGGGGGTGGACCCTCCGTAGAAAAAGTCGCGTTTTCCCCCCAAGCATAGCTCAGCTACAGTGAAAAATTCGAAAAATTGGTTCAAACAAACGTTGTAGAGCGTTGAAAGACGAACATTTTACTTTTCTTACTTTTTTTCTGCGTGGTCTTGGAAGCGAGTTATTGCAAGAAGAAAAAAAGCGGCGCGGCATTCAAAAATTTTCCATCAACTCAAAAAATTACGCATGTGTAGATCCAGTATAAAATCTAGCTAACCGATAGCCCAAAAAGTGAAGTTCTGGGATTTTTGTGATCACTGAACTCGCTTTTTATAGTCATTTTACCCTTGGACCCAAATTAGGGCTCAAAAGGCAAGGTTCAAAATTCGTAAAAAAATTTTGAACGCTGCGCCGATTTTTTTTCTTTTTGCGATAACTCGCCTCCGCGACCACATAGAAAAAAAAGTAAAAACAGTAAAATGTTCGTCTTTCAACGCTCTACAACGTTTATTTAAATCAATTTCTCGATTTTTTCACTGTAGCTAAGCTATGCTTGGGGGAAAACGCGACTTTTTCTACGGATGGTCCACCCCCCTACTTTGAGGTGAGGGGTCGGCTATACATTTTTCTTGTTCTACATAGTAATGGGATGTACTATGCAAAAAAACCGCTCCCAAAAGTCGATTAACCCGATTTTTGTAATTATTTCTGTTAATGGGGAATTTTCAAAATTGATTTTTTTCGAAAGGCCCTAGCTCCCTTCCATGACGTCCTACGAAAAAACTGTAGAAAATAAAATTATTTGTTTTTTAATTTTCTACAATTTTTGTTTCAATTTTTTTTTCGCAAATGCGTAATTTCAAAAGTTATGGGTGAAAAACCAAAATTTGAACCCCCTCACCCCCCAAAAAGGAGTCGAAATATTTACCAATTTTAGGGAAGTTCGGGAATATTGAAATATATGCCTTATTGAGCTTATATCCGAAACTTCCCCTTTCTGCTAATTTTTTCGAATCAAAACCTAAAAAAGCCCGTATTAAAGGTATTTGCTGAAGAAAAATATAGATTTGACCCAACAGTTACGAATTTTGAAAAATTAAGTTTTAATGAATCAAAAAAGTTCCCAATATGGGTTGGGTGATCTGTGCTTTTAGGTGCTAAAGTACATCTAGACCACTTTTATAGGGTTTTCTGCGATGCTGGAAAATTACAAAATTTTCTGAGACTTCAAAACGTCTTGAAATTGTTTCCAATCGATTAGAGGGATCAAAAATAGAACATTATACCAAATTTCAGCTTTTTTCGTTGATTAGATCAAGTTAACTTTCATATTTTGCCGGGCAATTGGGCAATTTTGAATTTTCAAAAATTCTCCAAAATTCGAGAAATGAATTTCAGTACATGAAATTTTGGGTGGGGGGAATTCGTTTATGTTTTTTTGATTTATTTTCATTTCGGCCCAAAATTTTCCGCCAGTCAAGATATTTCCCTCGTAAGCTAAAAAAGTTAATTTAATAAAATAAAAAATGCTATTTTCACCCCTTCAGCGACACCGACGATGCCTATATTTAAACCTGGACGACGCGACGCCAACGACGCCAACGCTGGCCTACGTAAACTATTCGCGATCCCCTCAAGAACAATAACCCTATATAACCTGCATCCATGGCTTTATCGCGCTCGCAGACCAGGACAATATTTCCTAATTTATTTACAACGCTAGCCTCATATGATGGTCGAGGCACCGTGCAAAAACATCCTTTATAATTTGTCCATCGGGTCGAAAAATACTCGTCTCGGGTGCTCGAATTTTTGTTTATGTTAAATCCGCGTTAAACTTATCGAATGGCGAATTAAATCGTTAGGTATATAAGTAGGACGTAGCTCGACAAACAGAACCCGGCGGCATTCAGATAGGAATTGCTTTTAAACCGAAGGACATTTTCCAATTGAGTGCAACTGTATGGTATTTTTTGGGTAGTTTTTCCTCTATTTGCGAATGGAAATTCGTCGTCGATGTTTATTAAAGAATGTTACCAGAAAGCGTCTGAATTGCGTTAGCGAAGCAATAATAAAACATTTAAAACGTATTAAGCGCTCGGAGCGATGAAAAAAACTCACATATTTTGGCCAAGCTCGCGCAGAAAATCCACATCGCTATGAGGACCGGAGTTTCAACGCGTTGGAATTCGATATCGGCGATTTTGAAACGTTTCACGCTATTGGTGGGTTTCTCTTTATGGTACATGTCTTCTTCGAGGGTTGGCATGTTTTCGATGGTGTTATCGTATTTGTTGGAGTAGGCGATGCCTTCGGCTTCATTTTGGTAACGAATATTCTTCTCGGCGGAGACCACTTCGAGCATGTGAAATAGAATGATGATCAATAAGCCCGAGTTGAGCTTTAGATGGCAAAACCAGTTTGGTAAAATTGTGAAAAAATATCTCAAACGTTCGCATTCTTTCGAAATGTTTTTCTTGCAATGTAATACGAACGATATTTTCATATCAAAATTTTATTGAGAAGATTTCGTCTCGAAGCAGCCTTTTTCCTTCTCGTTCTCGTGTGTATTGCCTACTAGATATATCACAGCCGACTATATTAAATGGTCCCTGAAACATAAAACAGACCCGCAATATTATCACGTATTCGGTGACAAGCAGGATTTATTGGCTTTTTCGGGCGTGTGTATGGAGCTCTATCGTTCGGTCGTCCGAAATCGCGCAATCATTAACGTCTCTTTTGACGTTTTAATTTAAAAGCCAAACAAATTTATCGTCTAATGATTATTAATTCGCAGATAACCCTACGATTCTGTCGACTCGCTAATAAGAATAATATTCCAGTTATCGCGTTATTCTGTAATCAGATTTTATCCTTTATGAATTCAACTTGCTGCGAAAGTATACGAGAGGAAAAAAAAGATGGCAGCGAAGTATGGGAACTTGGTTAAGTGTATTATTACCTAATGTTCTTTCATAAAAGCGGTCGAGTTTCCCTTTTATACGGAAATTTCAAATAAATTATACTCATCAAACTAATCCGTAATTTATGATGATGGATTTTGTTCAATACAAAGCAATATTTACCTTGCTACCATCAAAAGCATAATTTTCACCACCAATCAACGATGCTTTTCTGTATTCACGATACGCGTTGGCGCTGTAGTACGTATACGTATTATAGCGACGTGCTTAGATAAGTACGTCGAAATATTTTATTATGAAAATTACGATACGTACGAGTCGCTGAAAAAGACACCATTTTCTATTTCAATAAACTTTGCGAGTCGAGCGCCGCGAAGCTGAATTAATTGATTGGATCGAAATAACGAAGTAAAAATGTGAATTGAGTAGAAAATTTTTAATTAATGTGTTCGGTGGATTTGTAGGGTTGAGATAGGCCATGGGGTAGGGGTTGAGTAGTGCTCTGTTGACTGATGTGGCGGATTTTTGAAAATTTTAAATGGGATAATTTTGAGGGGGTGAATTAATTTTCGATTTGAGGTTTGAATTTTTTGTGGGGGGGGGGGATTTTATGGGATTTGGTATTGGAAGATTTGATTCTATGGAATTGTTGCACTTTTTTAATCTTCTTTCTGATTTAGTCCAACAATAAATCAAAGTTCATAGGCGGAGATGGGGGGGGCTTAAGCCCCCCCATGTTGAATTAACCTCCCTCTACCAAATCATTTTCGTGTATATTATGGTGGTTCGAAAAAAACATATCTTGGATTTTCACCAAATTTGGTGGGGTGGTTTACTTTGAGTGGGAGACTTCATAAAAAAATTTTGAGCCCCCGAAAGGCAAGGGGAGGGGAGCAAGAGGTGCTCAAAGTGCATCTCCTTTTGAAAAAACACTGTTTTTTGCGTTTTTTAGCCAATCAAAATTGTGTGAGAAGCCTTCGTAGCACTTAAAAAGATGCGATTTGAGTTTCTACATCTCCCTAAACCATCGCCATCCTCCTCTGATCAAAACTCAGACTGCTACCAGGGGGTTGAAAAGTTGCAGATTGCAATATTTTAATAATATGAAATGGAATGATTTTTTTTTTCATCGAGTAAGTGAACAAAAAATGTTTTCAACCTCTGAAAGTGAATTTTGAAAAAAAACATGAAAATTTTATACACCAGTGCAGCCAACGGCAAATCATAAAATTCCAAAATATAAAATTTATATCGACTTTGAATTGATTATTTTTCCGCCTGAAAATATTATGTATTTTTTTATTCAATCACTGAAAGTAAATTTCGAAAATTTTGTATATCAGTGCAGCCAGTTACAAATCGTGACATGCTACACAATGGAATTTACGTTGACCTCGAATTAATTTTTTTATCGTTTGAAAAATTCACAATAATTTTGTTTTCAATCATAAGAAATAAAAAATTTGAAAATTTTCTTTGAAAATTTTGTACGTCAGTGCAGCCAGTTACTAATTGTGATATTCCGATGTCTTCAAATTCGAAACGTACTTACTTCTATTGATTGGGAGAAAAAATTGGTAGCATCACTTGAAAAAATAACGCATTCTAGTTCATTGGTCAAAATCCGAAATATGTTTTTTTTTCGATCCACCCTAGTGTATTTGCCCCGGGCCCCCTACCCCCAAAAAAATCGCAAACATCTATAATTTTCAAGGGATAAACTATCAATATTTGATGAATTTCCTACTTTTTTCAAGTTACTAAACTGGTCTTTTTGATGTAGAAAATGATTAGGTGCTTAGCTGCTTACATGTAATCGATTGAAAATAGTGCACAATTTCGATTATTGAAACAGATTATTCGCGTTTTTTTTTAAATCCACGTTAGATGGCTGATGATGACATCGAAGGATATTAATCCATCAAGGTTGGCTAATACGAGCATAGGCGCATCCCGAAATTGTGTAGGGGGCTCAGATTTTGAGAAAAAAAGGGGTCAAAATTCAATTAAAAAATGAAGTAACCTGTTATTATGCCTACAGATTTGAGCGAAGAAAAAAAATGGAAAATGGCGACATTTAATGATTTTTTTAATCAAAATTACTGATTTTTTTCTCATAAATGAGACATTGACTGAGAAATTAGTAATTTTTGACCGAAAAATCAGTGAAAAATCACTAGGTATCTAATTTTCAATAAAAATTATTTTACTGATTAGAAAAGGCAGAATTTTTGCAAATTCAACTGATTCAAATTTAAAGAGTATGGTATGTTTATTTAAGAAATAGTTATTAAATACGCGAAGGCGAAAATTTAAAAAATGACATACTCTTCTTTGACATTTTTATGATAAAAAATCTCCTTGTCGAGCTTAAGGAGAGGGGGACTCGAGCCTCCTGAGCCCCCCCCCCATGCGCCCTTGAATACGAGTAAAACACCATCAGTTAAAACCAATGATTTGAGTGATTTGGGAACCATGAATACATGAATACTGGTCCAGTGCAACCAGATTTGGAAAAATTCTCTCTCGCAAATATTGAAAAACAATCCAGAAGGTTACAGCGTGAAACACGATGAAGTTTTTTGTTTTCCGTGTGGAAAAATTGGCAAGTTTGCCAACTTTTTAAGAAATTTTTTCAAAAAGTCTGTAAATCTTGTTTTACCAGGTAGCAAAAAGATTCGAAATTTCGTAAAAAAAAAAAAACTTCGAAACTCAAAATATTTCTACACCAAAGAAATGGAATTTTTTCAAACAAGAAACTACTTATTAAAAAACAAATTATTTTCTTTCGGAAAATTACCAAATTTTCAAATCTTAGTCCTCGCTTCGCTCAGGTATTTGAAAGTTATATTATATTTAAAAGTAAAGGGTTGAGCATTTTCCCTCCATTTTAATTCTAAAATTTGAGTTCAAAAAATGAAGAAATTAAGCTCTTGGATTTCTTTTTCTTCAAAAATTTTTCCCCTCGCTTCGCTCGGGCTGGATAAAAATGATGGTATGAATCCTCTTTCCTTCCATCGATTTTTCATATTGAAAAAAAGTTAACTAAAAATCTCTTGATGGTAATGGTAGGGAAATTTTTGGATGATCGAAAATTAAAAATTTTTGTTTGTTTTTCTTTTTAAACTGAGGTTCAAGCCCCCCCCTCTCCCCAAGTTATGGTCCATCTCTGCTTATGTCAAAGGTAATGCTATTGGAGGGTCAAAAACTGAACATTTTCTATTTAGTGAGAATTTTTTCTTTACTCAATCAAAATATACTTACAATTTTTTCGACTTGAAATCAAGTTTTTTTACAACTTGAACCTAGAAAATTTCCTCGATTAAAAATAGTCCAGTAGAGTTAACATTTTGGCTCTAATGGTACATTTTTATGCCCTGAACATGAATCTGAGGTGTCCGGTCGCGTTCGGGGTGCGGAAGTCTCCTAAATTGTGGACCTTTGCCCCCAAATCAGGTTTTTTGTCTATATTTGCCAAAATATTGGCGCTAGACCAAAAATGAGTTCTATGAAATTTATTCTACGTAAAATTTCCCATCAGATGATTTTTAAATGGTATTTGCAAACCCAAGGGGGCTGGAGCTATAGTACATAGATCAGAGAGAGGGAGTTCTCTCCAAAAATCTGATTTTTGGCTTATATCTGCTTAATTATTGATCTCTGCCGTTCTAAGTGGTTCAAAATTATTAATATTGCGTACAGAGACCAAAATATGTTTAAAAAACACATTTTTGCACTAGGATCAATAATTAAGCAGATATGAGCCAAAAATAAGATTTTTGGAGAAAACTCCCACTCTTTGATCTTCTATAGCTTCAACCCTCTTGGGTTAGCGAATACCATTTAAAAGTCATCTGATAGGAAATTTAACGTAGAATAAGTTTTATAGAACTCATTTTTGCTCTAGCGCTAATATTTTGGCAGATATAGTAGGCCAAAAACCTAATTTGGAGGCAAAGGTCCACAATTTAGGAGACTTCCACACCCCTGACGTGACCTGACACCTCAGAATCATGTTCAGGATATAAAAATGGACCATTAGAGCCAAAGATCGGTTGGCCGTCGAGTCTTTCCCTGTGACCTATCACACTTTTTGAGAATTTAATTTTGGGTGCCTAGAGTTTTTCAGTAAATTCCCCTTCCCATGAATCTTAAAATTCGAAAAAATAAATTCTATATTTCTCTTATTTCTTTATTCTCCCCTGTAAAACTTTTTTTTTTTTTTTCCTTCCCTTCCCTGGTTGTAATCAGGTAGGTACCTATCTAATAAAATGAAACTAAAAATAGAAAATACATATTTCCTTTAAAAAAAAAACACCTCTATAAAAAGTCGATTAGAAAAAAACTACATCCAAAGTACACGATTACCACCGGCTGATTTCGTAATCTTGAGATCCCCCCTGGTTAAATTTTCGAAAAATAATAGATAAGTATTAGGCAGTTAATCTTGCGGCTAAAGAAATTCTCCGACTCGTACCGTCGTACGTATTCGTTTGTCGTACATTTGGGTACAAATAAATAACGATACTACATTTTTATCGCGAACGAACTGAATTTCAGCCAAAAATATCCGCAGCTTTTAGAGAGAGTTGGGGTTAGGCTTGATTATTTTTATCGCGTTAATGATCTCTCGATTCTCTTGAACGAAATTATTATCGTTTTACGAGGAGGGTTGTTATCGCGTCCAACACGTTTCCATAGATAAAACGAAACGAATTTTCTTTTATTTTAAATTAAAATTATATTAAACGTTATAACAAAGTGAGAAATTCTCCGAAATACGAAAGCGTAGTGTAATGACGAAAATCAGTCAAAAAATAAAACCAAATACTTTGGCCTTGATAACCAATGAATCTTCACCTATTTGGAACTTTCCACTTACGGCTAATAATCACACCAAATAATCACGCCAAACCAAAACACCTTGAAATACCTAACCATACAATAGCCATATATTTTTGCCGTATGTTTTTGCCGTATCTCTTGGCCGTATATTTTGGCCGTAGCTTTTCACCGTATCTTTTCGCCGTATCATTTGGCCGTACCAAATACCTTCTCACTATTTTTCAAACCCATATAAAAACCCTAACTTTAAGCTGTATAATGCTATTCTAGTTCAGAGTTTTCAGTTCTGATACATTCTGTTTATTCTGTTTAACCAGTTGTAAATCAGTTTACAGTAAATTATAAAAAGTTCTTGTGAAACTGTGTTATTTTATTCTTAAAAGTGTTCAGTGATCTTTTCAAAACTTTCAAGTCATTTGTTAAAAGTCAATTTTTAAAAAGGTGTTAAAATTAGCAAGATTTGGTCATCACAGTAGGAAGTTCAAATTCCGGGTAATTGATACTAAATGTAGAAAATTTTACGACATGGAGGGTACCTAATTAAATTATTACACCCGAGTTTATAATACGTAGATTAAGAGTTTCGAAATTGTTAGGTTCATGAATTAAAGCTTAAAGAGCTACGAAGATGAGTGGGTGGTTGTTTCGTCGAATGAAAAAATTTCCTAGTTTATAATTTTTTCATTGGATGGGAAATTATGCGGTTGAAATTTTTTTATAGAAGTGATGAAAGTCCAAGGTAGGGGTGGCTTTTGAACTTGAAGTTTGAATATTTAAATTATGGGTTTTAAAAAATTGGGTAATATTTTTTCAGGGGTATTTATTTTCTTCTTAATTTGATAGTTTTAAAGAACAATTCTCAAATCGAGATTAAATTCTTGATAACGGTTTTAATCGATAATTTTTTCTGAGTTTTTGAATGCCTATTTTCTCGCTCCCTCTCCCCCTCCCTTAGGAGATTTCCGGTCAAATAATCAAATTCTAATAATTAAGTTTTTAAAAATGAAAAAATTTGTACGATTCGGAAAAATTAGGTAACCTTTTTTTCAGGTGCTACCAGTTTTCTACTCAATTTGATAGTTTTAAAGGACAATTTTCAAATCGTGCTTAAATTTTTGAAAACGTTTTGAATTGACGATTTTTTCTGGATTTTAAACATCTATTTTCTCGCTCCCTCTCCCCCTCCCTTGGGGGATTTCTGGTCAAATATTCAAGTTCTGATAATTACGTTTTTGAAAAATAATGAAAAAAATTGTAGGTATCATTTTTCTGGGCAGATAACACTGGTCGATAAAAAAAAGTTGTTCTATGATTAAGTTCTAAATTCTGATTCTAGGCATCGAAATACACCGACATACTCATTCGTGACTTTCAAAGTTTGTTTTGGAGTGTGGGGGTCGAAAATAAGGGGTTTCGAGAACAATAAACACGAGCTTAAGAAAAAAAAAATTCAAACATTTTTTTGGTCTAGTTTTATAGGAAATTTTACGACGAATCGAATGGAACGAACCGCAGATCATCATTTGTGACTCGTGTAGGGAAAAGAACTCAAGTCGGAATTTTCGAAAATGAGTTTTTTAGCTAAAATAATAAATGAGACCATAAGATTGAGACCATGATGAGCATCTAAGATTGATTTTTCGCCGAGATAAGAGACATTTGAAGTTAGGAAATTGTTGAATTTCAAAAAAAAAAAATTCTGAGAAAACCGCGTTCAAAATTTTTACTCCTGTTTTTTATGTATGAATCAATCATCAAAAAAACTGCCAAAACTACTTTTTTTAAACAAAAATTTCACGAGAAATTTGTTTCTGACGTCGAAAATTACCTTAGAAGAAGAAAAAAATGAAAAATTCACCATTACGATGCGTTAAAATAGAAAAAAAATTCTTTACAAAAAGAAATCCTGTTTTTCATGCACTTATCAATCATCAAAAAAGTTGCCAAAACTACTTAATTGTACTAAAATTTTACGAGTAATTCGTTTCTGATGTCGAAATTTACTTACGAAGAGAGGAAAATGAAAAAATTTACTATTCCAATGCGTTTAATTTTGAAAAAAAAAACTGCATTACAAAAAGAAATCTGAGTATTATTTATTATTAAGTAAATTACAAAAAGTATAGCTTATTTTCGATGAGGGGAAGACGATTTTGAGATTTATGAAGTTTTTTACGTTTAGATTGACGAGTCTCTAAAAAGGTGACACATTTCATGGACCGCATTTTGCAGCGCACATCGATTTTTTTAACGTTCTGACTTCAGGTACCTTCTTCAGTCGGTCTGAACGTCATTTAGACGTGTTCTAATAGGTTATTCGAAGTGAAACTTTGGTGACAGATGCGTAAAAGTCTGAACTGCTTGAAAATGCAAAAAAAAATTGAAAAAATTGTCCACTTTTCGTTTTTTGGCTTTAACGCAAAATTCAGTTTTCCGACTCTATGTTCACCTTCCTGCATGGGCCACATTTAGGAAAAAGTTACAGCTTAAACTTTCCTAAATTCTGTGAGAAAATCTCATTTTTTGTGCCTTGCCTACCAAAAAGTGACATTTCTAAACAAGCTATGCGTTCTACGACAAAAATGATAAGAACCAATATAGCAGAAAATAAAATTTCCTATCTCGTAGAATCAAATAGTTTTGTCTGGGAGGCATAGTTTTCAAGATATTTTCGAGTAAAATTGAACATTAGTGGAGGCAATCAAGAAAAAAATAAAAAATGAATCAATTTTTGGCTACCAAAAGTTACTAATGTTCAACTTCACTCAAAAATATTTTGAAAACCATGCCTCCCAGATATAGCTAATTGATTGTATCAGATAGAAAATTTAACTCTCTACAATTTTGGTTCTTATCATTTTTGTCGCAGGATGCTTAGTTTCCATAGAAATGTCACTTTTTGATAGGCAAGGCACAAAAAAATGAGATTTTTCCCCAGAATTTAGGAAAGTTTAAGTAGTAACTTTTTTCAAAATGAGATAAAGGTCTGCGGTTTGTTCCCTTCGATTCGTCGTAAAATTTTCTACAAGACTAGGTTTAAAAAAAATGAATTTTTTTAAAGCTCGTGTTTATTGATCTTGAAAACCCTTATTTTTCGACCCCCCCCCCCCCCCCCCAAAAAAAAAAGCAAACTGGTAAAAAAAAATTCCCTTTCATTAGTTACATAAAAGCAATCAAAATTTGGCAATCGGAACCCAGACAGAAAAATCGTGTTGACCTGTGTAATTTAATTTGCTGGCAAAATTTTCATTTCCAAAATAAATTTTTGAATTTTTTATTCAATAAGTGTTGTATTGTTTTCAATTTCACTCAAAATACACCAAATTATTCACGAATGAATTCGCTTAATTAATAATAACTCAATAAATTTTGAAATATTGTACCAAAATCGTATTAAAATTCATCAAATTATATCAAAAAAATGAAAACATCCCAAAAAATGCTGAAAACATAATTAAACCGTCATTTACTTCTTGAAAAACATCACGAATGATAAATACGTCCATACATAATTTAAAAATCGACTTTTAATCAACCGAAAAAATTCAATTCCACGAAGACATCGTTATCAAACTGGAACCCAAATTCGAGGATAATTGCCTCGCATTAGTGATTAAAAATTGAAAAATTTGTCAATTTATTCGAGAACCCAGGTGTTTTGAAATGAAACCAAAGTACGTATTCGACTTTGACGATGTAAAACATTATTTATGAGTACACGATCGAACAATTGCAAACTAGGTAGGTACAGGAGACCGGGAAATACGTAGTAACAGCATGTACCTGAGCACGAAATGCATTTCGAACATGATAACATTCGGTTAATGATATAAAATTCGCGACGTTAGATGGAAATGTTGAAACACACGTGAAGCAATCGACAATCGGTCGAAGTGAAAATTCTTACAGAATGGAAAAAACTTACCTAAAATAAAAGAGGAATAGGTTTCACATGCGGTTAAAATGATGCTATGCAAAAAAACACAATAACTGATAACCATAAAAATCTTATGCTATAATACAAGCGTCTATATACATATAACCCGTGGAACAATGAAATCTAACTCGTTGTGCAGAAGTGCTAACATGAAATATCAATATGAATACGTTGTAAAATGATTCTGCGCGGAAAATGTAAGCATTTTCACAAGTCGTTGCACCGACGTGAAATTCCGAAAAGTTTACAGTTTCGGTAAAGCTTTCGAGTCAAAAATTACCTCCCCTAAAACGATCCATCAAACGTGCAACCATTTTCACAGTTAGAGTTGGGTATAGTTTGCCACCGAATTAATCATTTTTCTTGGCATGATTTTTTTCCTTTTGTTCAAATGCAAACAAAACGATAGCTTAGATAAACCCTTGGGATGCAGTTAGTCGATATGTACAGCTATGAAAGTTTAGAGGCTTGTTTACTGAGATGGTAATTTTCGCGTCGAATGGTATCCCCTCGTGGAAGCCGAAAAAGATACACCTATGCTGTAATTCGAATTATGCTGAAAGTTGCATATGCTAATTTTATAATCAGCCTTAACCTTCGATATTTTGAAGTGAAAATGGGAAAAATTATCGATATTGGAAATTTTTATGACGACTTTCGGTTTCGTTGGTGTTATCAATATACGTAGACGTATGTGTACGAATTGAAACGAAAGGTTGGTTTCGTTTCTTATCAGAGGATGATTATGATTTATTGTTTTTTTTTCTTATTCGGCGTCGTTATTTGGTGAAAATTTACGCCTGTGATAAATGATCGTATCGAATGATTCAATTTTGAAATAGGTGTTGGCTGGCTATTTATCCTTATAATGCGTAGAGTAGGCAACTTATATGACTGGATTTAATTTAGAATGGGGTACGTATCGAACGAATGACTAGAAAAAATTTTAAAGGAGTGGAATGATTTTTGGGGGTGGGAATGGGTAGAATATCGAAAACTGAACGAATGATTTCATTTTTTAAGAAATTAAGGATTGTGATGTCTTGAAAAATAAACAAAATGCTTTAATTTTGATTTTCTGCGATTTCAGAATTGATGAGACTGGGAACGTGTGATTAAATGCAGAGGCGGGTTTCCAAGGGAAGTTAGGGAAGTCAGACTTCCATTGATTTTTTTCAAACTTGAGATTTTTCGTAATAGGTACCAATTTTTTGTAAAATGCATCCAGAAAAAATTTATTATTTTTGCCAAAAACGAGATTTCAACAATCCATGTCCAAATTTATTCCAATTTCTGAGTTCAATTTTTTTCAACTCTAATAAAAATGCCATCCGATTATTTAGTCAAAAGAAATTTTGAAAAACATGTTGAAATTTTTTCAAAAATTCCAAGGTCAACAAAAATTGAGGACAAATTTTAAAAAAAAATCGAATTAGAAGAAATAAAAAAAAATTAAATTAAAAATTTAGAGAAAATTTGAATTAAAAAAATTACAGTTGGTAAATACATGTTTTATAAGAAATTTTAAAAAATGATGAAAAAATCAAAGTTTGAAAAATGTTGAAAAAATTTCACTGATGAAATCAATTCGGGATTTTCGGAGCAAAAGCTAAGATTTCCGTGGAGGATCAATATCTATCGATCGAACATTATCCTTCACTACTCTTCCTCGTCATGAAAAATAACTTCCAATGGCACAAAATAAGACATGAAATTCTTATTTCGAATGTTTTTAAAATAAATTCGTACAAAAAAGATTTTTTTAATTTTGAGTTTTTTGAACTTTCTGACTTCCTCAAATTTTCCCTTCCAAAACCGCCGCTGATTAAATGAGAAAATTCTTTTTAAAAATTTAAATTTTAGAAATACCTGAAGAAAATTGAACAAATTTTGAAATAATGATTTTTTGCCTAGTATCAAAATTGAAGGAACCAGATGAAATGTAGGCAAATTAGGAAATGAAAAAACATTTCTGTCCAGCGAAACTTTTATGGTGGAAAATTGTCGACAGTGATCTCCTGAGTATCCCTTAAGAGTTACCACCCCCAGACTCCTTGCTAATTTTTGTCAGGGGTTCCACTCCCTCAAAAACAGTATTTTGCTTCTATTTTCTTTGGATTTGATTTTGCAGTAAAAATAGCTCAGTACTTTTTTGTTCTACAGTCAATTTCCAACATTTTTGTAGAAATTTTTTTGTATGACCATTAGCAGAGGAGATAGAGAGTCCTGAAGGAAGGGGTTATGGGGAAAATGCTACATAATTATTACCGATTTGAAAACGTAATAATAGGTATAAAATTGTACTAATTTGTATATTTTGGGCATGAAAATAGTAGTATTATGTAAATTGGTGACCTCCCCCCTCAATCATATTGGCACTGGTAAATAAAAACAAAGGTAAGGTGGAGTGAGCAGATCGGAAGGAGAGTAGTATCAATACCACCAATTTACGTAATACTATGTACTATTTTCATGCCTAAAATATACCTACCTACAGTTCAGTACAATGTTATACCTATTATCATGTTTTAAAATAATAGTATTTTTCCCATAACCCCCTTTCTTCAGGATTCTCTTTCTCCTCTGCTAATGGTCGTACAAAAAATGTTGAAAATTGACGGTAGAACAAAAAAGTACTGCGCTATTTTTACTGCAAAATCAAATCCAAAGGAAATAGAAGCAACCCCCGTTTTTTGAGGGAGTAGAACCTCCATAAAATAATTAACAAGGGGTCTGGGAGGGTGGTTACTCTTAGGGGATACTCAAGAGATCACTCCCAACAGTTTTCTGCCATAAAAGTTTTGCTGGGCAGAAATGTTTTTTTTCTCCAAAATGAGGCTAATTTGCCTACTTACACTAAAAATTTTTAAATCAAAAATTTTTAAAATCATTACCCGTAGCAAAATTTGTGAGCCTGAAAGTAGAAACCATCCTTGCAGGTGTCAAAAATTTGTTCTTGAGTTGACATTGATTTTGCGTTTTTTAGGAGCAGAATCAAGGGGAACCCTCAACTCATAAACCAATTTTTGACACCTAAGGGTGGTTTCTATATCCAGGCTGAAATATGTTTAATTTTCTTTAGTTCTAACTGTTCAAAAAGTCATCTGAGAAAAACTAGTCCATTTTTTACCTACCTAAGTATTAATTTAAAAAAAAATTATCGTTGAAGTTTACGAATGTAGTCCCTTCAGTTCTGATATTGGAGAAAAAAAACATTAGAAACGAAATTGTTTTAATAGGTACCTATTAATTTTTGAAAAGCGTATCAGTCTTTTTCTTACTCAATGATGATTGGGGGGGTGAGGGGGGAAGAAAATGATTAGAACAAAAATGATCTTGTTCAGTTTTCAAGAAATCTTATTCGTTTTCAAAATTTTATTTTTTCTAGGGTTTTTGTCAAAATTTCCTTTTGTAGCCTTCAATTTTGGAATTGGATTGTTCCATTTTTCATGATTTAAGATCTATTTTGATCTAAATTTTTAATAAATGACATCTATCTCTTTAATTTTGAAGATAGGTAACAAACGATCCAGCGCTTTTTTTTATTCGTTAGTAATAAAGGGGAAGTAAAAAATGAAAAAAATTACAACTTATGAATTTTTACTTCATTTTCTTGATTAATTTGGGATTTTCTTCTATTTTTCGATTGATTTTTCAACTCGAATGTAATTTTTCAGCTGAAAATACATCTTGTACTTAATGTAATTGGAAAAAACGACAGATTGTTGTCTGCGTTTAGTCCGACTCTGCTGTGTTCTTTTAAGGGTACCTACCAAATATTTTGCCTTGTAACTAGGCAACTCAAGCTAAGTAATTGTACGAGGGTTTGCCGGCCATCAGAATTGAAGAGACAAATACAAATCTCGCAAAATACATATGATTGGCAGCTAAAATTAGTTTACATAAGCCAGGGCTGGGCTGAAGCAGCCAAAAATGACAGAGAAGGAAGTCCCTGCTTTCGAATAATGGCACAATCTATTTTTATTCACTAAAATAATTTTCAAGTGAAAAATTTTTCATTTTGAAGGGAGGATGGGAAAAAAATCGTATTTTGAATCAGTAAAATTATATGAAATTTCATTTCAGTCAAAAGTTATTTATTTTTCGTCTTTTTCATTGAAACAAATTTCCTACGAATCCGGTCCCGTGAAAATTTGCTTGGAAAAATTTTTTTGAAGAAGTAGAATGAATTTTACCCTCTCATTAAATTTTTCGAGTATGCCTAATGGACACAATTAAGGTTATGATTATGAATTTAAAGTTTGAACCTTCATTTCCCAGGGAAAGTACTCGTATAATATTCGTACAATCGTTCAGTTTGGATTGCTGAATTTCAAAATAAAATATTCGGAATCTTCAATGGAGATTTTCGTATTGAAAATTGACAACCCAAGTACATACTGGCAAAAACTCAAATGAAGACACCTTTCAATTTGTCACATTTTAAAAAAAAATTTAAAAACAATTTGAATTCACAGTCTTTTGTATCTCACAGAGAAGGCAACATTTTCTTCAGTTTTTGATAATCATTTCTTATTAACAAACTACAATTAAAGTCTCTAAATTAAAAATATAAATTTTGAACATTTTTAAAGTTTCGATGAATAAGTCAACTAGAAGCCCTCACAGCTCATCACAGCAAACCAAACATTTTTCCACCGTAAGTATTTTTTTTCTGCTATTGAAGGATCTATTGAAGGATCTATTGAAGGATCTATTGAAATATGGTGAATAGGTAATACATTTGAAATTTGGTCTATTTTAAATTTTTTTCTATTTTTTCAGATTTAGGTCTCTTTTAGGAACACACGTAGCGAATATAGAAGGAATCAAAAAGAGGACAATTAGATAGGTACTATGCTTGTAAAAAAAGGAATAAAATTTGTGATTTTATCAAAAAAAATAAAATATTAGCGAGTTGGAAAATTGCTTAAAAAGAAAAATTTGGCAATATTTCAGCTTTGAAAACAATTCATAAATTTCCCAGGCTTGTAGTTAGCATAATAATAGCGAGAACATAACCTTGACTGCGCAAAATCGGACCAGTTGGGGCAGGAGGTAGCTTCCCTCGCCCTTATAATGGAAAAAATTACATTTTTAATTGAAAAATTAGGTTTGATTCGGAGAATTTTCAAAAATAATTACCTTTTTTGAAAAATTTTCATTCATTAAGTGAAAAAATCAGAAAATTTCAAATAAGTTGGAATTTTTCATCCCCCCCCCCCAAAAAAAAAACTTGGAAACTGCCTGTGAACCATGAAACCAGTTTCAAATTTCATATTAAGTTACTGGTGATTTGCACTGAAAATTATGAAAAATTGACTTCAAATTTTTGGACAATTTGCCCAAGCACATATAAGTATTTAATATAAAAAATTACGAATAAAGCCAATTAAAGTCATCGATTTTACAAAAAAATGTGGTTTCAAAGACCAGAAGATTATAGATGTTTTTGGCAAAAGGCCATTAAAATATAATTTTTCTAATTTCCATGGTACAAACCTAATATGTCTACCTATTAGCCCACAAATTTAAAGGTAAGTACCTAAATTGAAAATATACTACCAGGATTCCATTTCTTAAAATGGTATTGTCCCTGCATTTTTAAAGGCAAAATAGATATGTACCTATTAAAATTTTCACTATCCTGTAAGTAAATTCTTCATAATTTCGAACGGACATTGAAAGAAATTGAAGTGTACTTTTTTCCATCTCCATAATCAAATAAAATTTCAAGTCACCTTCTCGCTAAATCAACATTACCACAACCAAATAGGTACCTACGTAAACATTTCATCGGAATACAACATCTCGATTCATTAAGATAAAAACGAAGTTGGAATCTGATTAAAAATACATTTAAAAGTATCTAATTTCCGGCCAAGATGATTACGAAAGATACCAATGATTGTTTTCGTTTTTTCGCGCCTACCTGACGAGGTAAATAAATAGGTAAGTGAAACATTCTATCAAGCATCAACCACAATCTTCGTTCCTGCGGTAATCATACAAAATAGGTACCAAGAAATTTGAATACTTATTTCACCAAAGGGGCAGAATAGCTTTAAAAAAACGGCTAGCGAATGAAAATTGGACTCTGAGGCGCACTGCGTAGCACGTTGTGAAAATATACACAGCTATTGAGTTGAAATATTGAATTTGAAAATATTATTTTAGAATTCCACCATAATGTTATAAGCCCTCTGGTAAACAAATGGCAGTGTCACTCCGGCAGAAAGAAAATATTTCGCTGTTTCTCATTTATATGCAAATCTCTCGTGAAAATCAATTGTAAAAGATGAAAAAAATAACGTTGTTTCGTTAGTCGATTTTAATTTCAGGGGTTATTTATTTGAAGTAGCGCTCTTTTTTTCTCTACCGATGTACCATCGAGCTATAAACGGTTTTAAAATTATAAGTACCTACCGAATTACAATATGAATTTGAATTTGTTTTCATTTACGATTATTTTCCAAGAGCTTTTAAAAATAACGGAGAAAATTACTCGTAGGTTTTAAAAATTTTATACGGTATTTTTTAATCCTGGAAATCATCGTAAAATATTCAAATTACGATTAAATTTTTCGTCGAATGCTATTTTTGAAATAAATCTATGGTTTTTTGTAAAAAAATTCAATGTAACTTGATCGGATAAGTACAATTTGAATTTTTCAGAAATTTGACGATGAATATTTCACATGCTGGATTATTACTGGTATTTCGCAGAGGGGAAAAATGGTTCGAAAATAATCCACCGATCGATAATTTCTCGAGAGAAATTTCTTTCAAACCAGACTTTCTATGGTTAACAATGATAAGAGAAAGTTTAACAATAAACTTTTTCTCAACTCGCGAAACCAAATTGTATTAAATAAATCTATTGTTGTAAATAGGTGTCACCGATTCCAGTTAAAAGTTTTCCATTTATAAATTTCGCTAACAATATTTTTCAGCCGAATAACACGAAATATGAAAACGGAGCTAGGAGGAAACAAAAGTTGTTTCTTTTTTTAAATCGAAAAAAAGATAATACTATTTCATCCGGATGAAAATTATCGAAACTGGGGAAAACTCGATTTATCATCTTAAAATAAACAACTCAGTGGCTCATTGGACGATACCTACACCATTGACAATGGGTTTCTAAAAATTGGTCAATTTTACCAAAACTTGAGAGTTTTCAGAGTTTTTTAAAAATAAAGTGATTTTACAATTTTGGAAAATTGGGCAATTTATCCGAAATTGAAAAATTTTCCAGAAAATGAGCGATTAGAAAAATTTTCAAACTTCGGACCATTTTTTAAAAGTGGGTTAAGTAATTTTATCAAAACTTGTAAAACTTGTAAAATTTTTTTGGAATTGAGTATTTTCAAACATAAAAATTTTTTTACAGGCTGGAAATTTTTCAAAAATTAAAAATTTATTTTCAAAAATTTCAAAAATTGAAAATTCTTTTTGAAATTTTCAAAAAATTGACAGTTTTTTTTTTAAATTAGACTGTTTTTTAAAATTGAAGAATTTCCCAAAAATTGATGAATTTGATAAAACTTGGACAATTTTATAAAAATTCAGACATTCCAGCCAAAATTTGGAAAAAAAAGTAACTTTAAAAACCGCTGACAGTCGGAAAAGTAACCAAAAAATCCAAAAAAGTAACCTTTTTAAAATTTTAATTCATGACTTCACCTAGAAAATGTAAAAAAGCCATTCGAATTTTTACTTGTATTTCAACAAAATCACAAACTATATAGTTAAGTATCAAGTAATGTCATGATATACTTTTTTCAAATCATTTTTTAAAGCAATTTTTGATTTTTTTAATGCAAATTTTTTTTAAAACAACCTTTTTTTAAACAAAAAATCAAAAAAATTAATTTTCTGCTCAAATTTTTGAAAAAAGTAACTTTTTTGAATGAAAATTAACCGATAGTAACTTTTGAGTACAAAAAGTAACTAATAGTGACCTTCCATGAAAAAAGTAACAAAGTTACTGTAGAAGTAACCTACTAGGATCCTGAAAATTGGGAGTATTTTATAAGAATCGCAGATTCTCCAAAAATTACACAATATTTCAAACGTTGAAGAATTTTTAAAAAACGAAGCAATTCTAAAAAATTGATTCTTTTCCCAAAAATTAAACCGTTTTTCAAACTTGATGAATTTTCAAAGAATTTAAAGAATTTTCCAAAACAGACAATTTTGTAAATAGGTACAAGGTTTTATAAAAATTACACTATTTTTAAAAAATTAATATGGTAGATATTTTCAAAAATTGAAAAAATCTTTGAAACTAGAACAGTTTTCTAAACAAGTGGCAAACTTTTCAAACCTTGAATAATTTTTCAAAAACGCTAAATTTTACGAAAAAGAAGACGATTTATATAAATTGTTGAATTTTCAAAAAACTTGACAATTTTTTATTAATTTCAAGATTGTTTGAAAATTGGACCTCTAATTTTTCAAAACTTGAACATTTTCCAAAATTTTAAAGATATTTCTTTAAAAAAATTAAAACGAGGTACTTACCTACTTCGAAGAAAAAAAAATCGCCAAACAAATTAAATTTTAAAACATGAATTTTTTTTAAAAAGAACAACAAAACATAAAAATGAATAAGTTTTTAAAAATTGGCCATTTTTTACATAAATTGAAAAAAAAAACTCGAAAAACCATCTAAAATTGAAAAATTACCTAAAAAAATTAAAGAACGTTTTTAAAAGTTGAAAAAAATTTTAAAACTGAATTGCTTTTACATGAAAAAAAAACCAGACATGTAAATGTTTTTCAACTTTTTAGACACTTTTCACCATTTTTAAGGTCCTTAAAGTGACTTTTTTCAATTCTCAAACCCTCATGTTCAAAAATTGAAACCATGTAATTTTTTTCAGGATTGAACAGCTGTGCTACATTGAAGAGGGCACATATTGTTGACAAAACTATACCTAAAAAATAAAACAACAGGTTGTTTTAGGATAAATTTATCTGTAAACGTTTCGCATAAATAGTTGTACATTAAATAATAATATATAAGTTGTAAAAAAGCTACTTGTATATGCATTTTTAAGTTTCAATAACACATACACATAACCACAAGAACTATCGTAATAACCTATGTATTTTTTCCTCATAATTAAAAAAAATATCGTAAAGGCCAACAACGAAATCTATTTTAAAAATGTCAAGTTAAAGTATTACAAACGGGAACATTCTACTTCGTATAAACATAACAACGATCGATACAACAAATAATAAAGGGAAATATGGACTAAAAGGAAAAAAAAAACAAAAGAAAAAGAAAAAAAAGGAAATCCAACCAAGAATAATTTTTATCTGACAGTCAGAGAAAGAGAACACCAAGAAGCTGAAGTTGGGCATAAGCTAGATCATAGATCATAAATATTGTAGATCTCTGGAATATTAATACTTAACTTCGATAACTCTACGAGTCTCTTTAGTGAGTATACAAAAAAATTCCTAAACGACACAGACGAAGCATAGACGTAACGATATTGAAAAAATATAGTTAAAAACGAAACACAACCGAGGATACATAGTTGTTAAAATAACATCGACTAAATATTGTAATCCGATAATAGTTATCACGATGAAAAGTAAAATGTATTTACAATGGACATTGTACATGAAAATTTTTAGAGAAAAATATGTACTTTGGGACTTTGAATCACTCGTAAAGCCAATCTACATTCATAATAAAGCGTTAAAATATTATCGTTTTGATTAAAAATGGTTCCTGGTTTTCGTAAGGAGGAAAAAAAAAAGGTGAAACTACGAAAACGGAGACCAGTAAACTAGAGATATTTACCGTGTAAACCTTGACGGTTTCGTTTTATTGAATACCCCCCACTAACGACGTCATGAAATAGTAATGCACAAATAAAATCTAAAAACATTAAGTGACTTTTGCGTAAAAACAAGAACGTAACTTTTTATTCAGCAGTAAGCTTCATCACAGATTTTAGTTGCGATTTTGACATTACTTGTTGGAGAATTTCACACTGAATCGTCTGTAAACAATTTGAAAATTAGGATTGATACGATAATAATGGTAATTGGGGTTGGAATACTGACCATGATACCACCATTTTGTTTTCTTAGGATTTTTATTACAGGTTTTGACGTAAAACGAATTATCTGGCGGTCTTTTCTGTAATTTGAGGATTAAATTAAAATATGATTTGCGAATTACGAATACAATACAATATTATACACAGGGTGTTAGGTGAAGAGTTTCTTAAATAAAATTGACATTTGGATACAACCAGTATTATTAAGAAATTTATCCAATTTAAATTTTCATAAAATTCTACAATTTTTAGAAAATGGTCTAATTTTTGGAATACTCTCAAATTTTCTAAGAACTGGCCGGTTTTTGGAAAATTGCCCGAAGAACCTACCTATTGAAAAAATTTTCAATTTTTAGAAAATTATTCGTATTTTAGGAAATTTTTCAATTTTTGTAAAATTGGCCAATTTTTGGGAAATCGCCTCAAATTGAAGAGGCAAAAGGCCTTCTAAAAAAATTATTTCAAAATGAGAATGGATGAAACCTCAAAAAATGAATAATTTTTCATATTTTGATTTTTTGGCTCACTTGGAAATTGAAGAGGCTAAGAAAGTAAACCCAGTTGTATCCAAATTTTCTGTAGGACAGCACTCACTGGACACCCTGTATAGTCCGGGCCAAACCCCAGAAAATTGAAAATGATTCGATCACACAAATTTACCAATATACAATTGAAAGTGGACTTTCCCCAACTCCAAACTGCCATTGCATTTTTTAGATTGACTGGCAAAACCAATTGTAGAGGATTCATAAAGTTGGGAAATTTTGACTTTCCCTTCAGCTTTTTTTTAGTGAATAACTTTTTATCGAATCGAAGTAAAGTGCTCAGATTGAAATTGAGATACCCTAAATAATGTCTTAGGGATTAAAAGTTTTGCAAAAAGTAGTAAATTAAAAAAAAAATACGTTGAACTTTCAGTTTTATTCAAATTTTTAAATTTCAATTGTTTGTTGAATTTTTTTTTAAATACTTCATTAAAATTTTTTCAAGTACATATTTTTAGAAAATCGCCTTAGTTTTGAAAAATTGTCAAATGTTTATAAAATTGATCAAGTTTTGGAAAATTTCTCAATTTTTGGAAATTCGTACAATTCTTGGAAAACTGAGCAATTTTGAAAAAAAAAAGAACCTTTGGAAAATGGTCTAAGTTCATTGGGTCGAATTCTTCACTTTTTGGAAAATCCCATAAATTTTAAGAAATTCTCCAATTTTTAAAAATTTCTGAAATTTTTGTAAAATGGTACATTTTTAGAGAACAGTAAGCGGAAGGCTCAGAGGGCCCAAGCCCACCCCCTCCCCCTTAAGCTCGAAAAAAAATTGTATCACAAAAATATGAAGAACGTGCATTTTTTTGCTCTCTAAGCATGATTTTTCAAAAAAAATTGCCCTCGCTTCGTTCAGGCAGTATTTTGATCCTTCTATTTCTTGAATAAACATATAACTCTTCAAATATAAATCGACCTTTGATGAAATTTTGACTTTGAGAATCAGTGAAATGATTTTCATTGAAAATTGATTTTTCACTCATCTTCAAGTCAAAAATCGCTGATTTTTCAAGCAATTCCCAATTTGTCAGCAAAAATCAATAATTTTGATTGAAAGATCAGTGAAAAATCACTGACTTTCAATTAAATTCATTTCACTGATTCAAACAGGTAAATTTCACTACTTCCGATTTAAGGAGTGCATTGATTGTTTGTTCCACAAAATTCGACAATTTTTGAATTTTTCTTTGCTCAAATCTGTTTATGTATCATTAGCCTACCGAAAATACCCCGACTTCGCCAGCGCCACTGAAATAGCAGGTTACCTACTCAATTTTTTCATAAAAATTTGACTACCCCTCTATTTTTTCTCAAATTCTCAGCACCTCCGTTAAATAATTTCTGGGTGTGGTTAAGTGGAGAACTATGCAATTTAAAAAAAAATTCTCCCAGTTTTGTGAAATTTTTCAACTTTAAGACAATTACCTTTTAGAAGTTACTCCAACTTGAGAAAATTGCCTAATTTTTTTGAAAAATAGTTAGTTTTTGGAACATTGTTACAAATTTTGATAAAATGGACTATTTTTTAGAAAATCTTCCAAACAAGCTGTCTTTAAAAAAACTGGCGAAGCTTTTCAAGTCGTCTACGTTCATCAATGATACCTCATTTACCTCTATTACAGAATTCAGTGAGATGGGCATCATTATCATTGAAAATTATTCCATTACGTACAATATGCCTAACCAGGGATCCCAAACTGAAATTTTGCTAAGATTGAACTTGCTGCGATGAAAATCCTGTTGCTAAAATGCTTCGTTTGACATTTTCTTCAAAAAATTCAGAAAATTGAAATAAGTATGCAAATGAGAAGATCCAGTTTCTCGGTTTGTAATTCTAAGTTTTCATGTAAGCATTTGAAAAACTCATGAACTAAGCTTGAGCTTTCTTTTTCACTCAAATGATTTTTTAGATGAACAAACCCAACACCTTGAAATTCATTTGTACTTTCGAAAAAAACAAATTCCTCGAGAACTTCAGAAGCACCCTACTTCAAATTAATAAAACGTTATTTACCAATCAACAAGCTGAAGAAAAGGCGAGAATTTTTCAACTTTGTCCACTCTCTCCCCTCCCCTCAACAGAGTCCGAGTAACAAATCGATCTCAAAAATGTGACGGCAGTTTAAAAGGCCCCTTACGATCGTACTTTGCAAAATTTATGCATCGGCCTACATGCTTCAAATCATTTAGATTTTGGAAACGATACTGAGGTTCGGTTTCCATACAAAAAAGGTGCTTGAAAACTTACTTTTTCTTTACAACTGCTGAGCATTGAAATAATTGAAAGACATACAGACTGCACAGACAAAGCTGGCGACCAATCGTCCGTTAAAATAGATAAACATATATGACCATTGCTGTACACATGCGGGTGTACCGGTATATTATCTCCTACAAACATGACCTGAAAGATTACGTCATAAATGCGGATTAATGTCCGATCAGCGAACACATTTGATACTAGTCAACCTCTACGTACCTCCGGCGAATCGAACGGATACTTGGAACTGAATCGGAACTGTAATTGGAAATCTTCACCTTGATACAAAGTGCCTTCGGCTCCTTTCATGTGAACGTTCCATCTATAATAATAAATAAACGATTAAAACAAATCCATTACGCACATATGTTGACGGACGAATGTAATTTTTGTAAAATATGTAACACGTACAAACTTAAATTCTGATAAATGGCGTTAGCATCGACTGAAACTCCTGGTGGTGGATCTTTCATCAAAGCTGATAATTCTTTTTGCAAACGTCTCTGTAATATTCAAACGACATTAATACCTAAAACCGGAGCTAAATTCTTACAATATGATTTCACGTACCTCTGAAGGAGAAGGACTTGCCATATTTGATGATTATCGCTCTACGATGCTTTGAATCACGAAATCCACATATCACATCGACGATCCAAAACCTGCAACTGAATACCCAAAACTAATTATCGATTGTATCATTCGAACTATCCCAATACCGAACAATAGAATATTTCGATAATCAACTATTCGACTGAAGAAAATTAACGAATAACGCAGAGCCCGGTTCCGAACAGAGATTTGAATAAACAATTTATCTCGAAATATAAATCAACGTCAAGCACGTACAAAACGAATCAAAATGAAACACTCAAAAAATCAGCTAGGAAAGTGTAAGCAGCAGGTATGAATATAGATTTCTGCACATATTTTCGATCGGCATTCGTCCGTTTCAATCAAGTTCGAACAATACCATCGAATAATGCTAGAATACGAACAATTTAATGCCTTTTCGCCAGTAATAACGCGTTTGATTATTTTATAAATAATTTACATGACCTTTTGAGTTACTCGTATAAATGGCTTTTGAAAACGAATGTATAATTTTATATGAATGCTACGTAAAGTGAATTTTTACTGTACCTAAATTAGAATATCGATTCGGCGGTAGAATTGTTCGCATAAAACTTCTCTAAAACAACGAAATCGTACAAATTTTCTACATAAATTGGTAACAAAAACAAAGCTTGTAAAAAATTATCATGATACTTGATTACCAAGGTTCATAAAGAAAGACAGGGAAAGACGTGATTATAAATCCAAGGTATTTGGATTTAAGAGATCCGAAGCACGAAATAAAAGGATGGGAATATTGATTCTTTGGCGATTTTTCTACTTTTTCATTTTATTTTTAGGGGAGGTAATTAAAAATTAATCGTCGAAAAGTTCGAAAACTTCAAAATCAATGAAAAATCGTAAAATATAAAAGTAAGTGGATTTGCTTAGGTAATTATTCAAATAGATTTATATCGAGGCATCATTCAGAAAAACTGAAAAAATAATAAAATTCGATAATTTGCTGATGCTGAATTGCTGAGTCGTCAAATCATATAATCATAATTTTCAATTTTTCAACTTTGAATTATTTTTTATTCATAGTATAAAGTAGTAGGCCTATAATATAACTACCAATTCTCCAATCCAAAATTCCAAATACGAAATAGTTCTCTAGTCTAGTTTGATGAAAATGGATATATTTTTTCGAAAAAGAAAAAATCAGCTGGACTTGACCAAATGTTATTGGAATTTTGATATCATCAACAATACGTATCTTCCACTATTCACTGACGAACGCAGACCTTCACAGAGATTTGATAAACATTTATCTCGAAATTATCTGCAGTGATAAAATCTTTCAATTTTTCTTCATAATGTACATTGAAGTCGAGTGTAATAGGAGAAAGTGACAAAAGCTATAATATTGATTTTAGCAAAAATTGTAAGTTTTTGGGTCTGCACAATCCAAGTCAATGAATATCTCTGAAAATTGATTTAATCAATTTTTTGTATTTTCTTGGAATTTGCAAACAAATTGTTAATTTTTTTTGTTATCCACAGCGCTCTTATTTTTTTGCGCAGTAACTGGGAACCTAAAGAATCAAAAACTAGGATTTTTGAGGCCCCCCCCGCCCCATTGTCGGAGACAGCCCTGTTTGTTTTCTTTCTAAATTTTCCCCCCGGGCCCGGATTATTCTATGCCCCCACTTTTTTTTTTTTTTTTTTTTTTTTTTCTCTGCACGCCCTGTTGAGTGGCATAAATTGGGGGGAGGGGGCTGAACCCAGTAAACTCTCATTTTTATTAGTGAATCCAAACAACTTGAGCAGGTGGGTCAAATTGAAGATTTTTTCAAAAGTTGAAGTTTTTTTTCAAAACTTGGTCAATTTTATTAAAAATGTTCAACTTTTTCAAAATTTCACGATCTTTCAAAAATTTGCACTATATTAAATAAATTGGTCATTTTCCAAAAATTGCACTTTTTTTGAAAATAGACAATTTTCAGAATCAAAAACTTTTTCAAAACTTGACAACCTTTTGGTAATTTGACAGTTTTCCACGAGTTGAGCAGCGTTACACAAATCACAAATTAAAAAAATTTTTTGATAATGGTAGTTACCTACTGCACATTTTTTTATAGATATGAAATTAGTGGCGTTGGAAAGTAGGATACAAGGGATACATTGTACCCCCCCCCCCCCCCCAATAGTTGGCCGGGATACAAAGTATCAAATTCTTTCCTTCCCTTCTCCCCTCCCAAATCACATCAGGAAGTGATTTTCAAAGCATTAAAACTTTTTTTAAAATTTTGGGGCATTAAAAATACAATTTCTTTTTACCCCCTTCCCCTAAAATCCTTCTTATAATCCAAGTCTCACACCCATTTTGAACCCTTCCCCAAAAAAAGATTCCGACACAACTGAATAATGTTTTTCCACAAATTGGATTAATTTTCTTAAAATTTAACAATTTTCCTAAAAAAATGTACCATTTTCCAAAAACTGGATGAATTTTTTAAAAAGTAGGTAGGTACCTACTCAATTCTTTACGAAAATTAATACGAGATATTTCAAAAAACGAAAAAATGTCAACTAACAAATCACACTTTTGAATAAATGAAAATGTTTTGAAAAATTGAACAAGATAACAAAGAATAAATAAAATTAAACATTTCCTTTGAATTACAATTTTTTTTAAAATAGATTACTTCTTTCGAAGAACCTCTCTTTGGCTTTCTCATTTGGCTGGGAAAGTGGAGCGGGGTGTCCATTTAAATACATGGTACTTTGGGGGGGTTCAAAATACATTTTTTTAATTTCTGTTTTCCTGGAACTTTCAACTTTCCAAATTTAAGTCAACGTCAGTTTTATGTAGGATCAGATCGAACGACTGGGAAGGGGCAAAAGAAAACACTTCTGAGGAATTTTTCTGACCGAATGAAATTTTGAGTGTAATATCACTACATAGCTTCATAATGAGCTACATGATCGAAGATAATATTGCTCAAAAATAAATTTCACGGGTACCTTTTCGCGTGGATCATGAGATATCCATCATACATATTTGATAAAAAAAAAAATGAGTACCTACTTAAAAAAAGCAGCTGAACTTGGATTAGTTGGATTTTTATCATGGGGTCAACATCCTACCTTTTATTTTTTTGAATCACACAAATGGGGGGGGCTGGTCACAGCAAACCCTCATTTTTATTAGTGGACCCAGACAACTTGAGCAGGTGTTTCAATTTATTTCAAATGCAACGCTTTTAGACGACTTCTAAATTGATAGATTTTTCCAACACACTTATAATAACAATTTTCCAGGAATTATAAGCGTCTTTTCAAATATTGGAAAATTTCCCACTCTAAGACGTTTTCCCAAAATCGGAGATTTTTTCAAAAAACTTTTTTTTCAAAACTTGAACAAAAATTTTAGCCTTAATAAAATGTAGTCCTAATCATGATATTTTTAGTCTCTTTCCAAAATTATTGTTTTTTCTTCTTGAAAAAAACACACCTCTTTATAGATCACAAAATCATCAATGATCGAAAATTTGACATCGATTTAATTTTTTTCGAACCATAACAACTATAGCTAGACAAGAATTAATCTCGAAATCTAACACTCGGTAGAAAAATTACCGCCGGGGTAAATAAATATACAGCAACAACTGAAACAAGTATATTCATACAAAATGTTACCATAACGAGTGCATAGTTCTTCGTTTCATTTTATTAATTTAATACAATGAATTAATTACTCGATAACTTAGAAAATACAAAGTCTTCGATATAATTAGAATATTTTCATAGCAAGTATATGGCATATTCTATGGCTGGGCATGGCTCCGCGCATCGTCTCATTTCCTCTCGCTTTCTCTTTCCGTTACCATTATTGGCTACCCGAATTATCGAAGACATCGCAATAGCCTACAATAGCCACTCAATGTAGCCCCGCGAAGAGGAAAAAAACACGCCACAACGCACTTAAAATTAAGCCAAGCCCATACTTCCTCGTTCAATATTAAAAGCTACATTGTAAGTTGCCTTCGCCGCAAACGTAAACATCATTACGTATTTCAGTTAATGGTAGTTGTTTAATAAATTTTAGCATGTTTAAAGTACAAAAAATTAGGAATGTAGCATGATAAGGAATAGAATCAAGGTAACTATACATAACTTGAGATTCGAATTGTATCAATGATTGTAGTTTCGATAAATCAATAAAATTCAAATTTTTAAAAAAGAATCAGTCTATGTTAATTAATTAGGAAATAAAACACGAAACGATACTGAAACATGGGAAAATAAAAAGACCAACGAAAATTCAAAATAAAATTGATAAAACGAACATAAACAAAAAATAAAAACTGTAATAAAATCAAATAAAAATTATGGAATGTATAAAAAATGTTCACCAGGTGAATGATAAATTCGTAATAGAATTAGGTAGGTATTTACGATGATAGAAAATTCGACTAAGGTACTTTCTACATCACACGTAAAAATTACATTTGTGAATTAAATTTTAGAGAGCACACACACGTACTAAATTAAAAAAGAAATGCTCCAGCGCGGATAATACCACATTAAAAATATCGTTAATTCTAGAGCAAATGTTGAAAGCAATTTTAACATGTTTAACACAAAAAAATTCCAAACCATATGATTTTTAGCTAAGTATAAATAAGGTGCTCAGCATTATAAAATTTACCTTAATTATAATTCGATAAATTAATAAGAAAATGTATAAATAATTATGCAAGGAGTAGAAAAACCCTGTTATAGTTATTGCTCTTTACGCCGCAAGCTCAACTTAATCCTATCGTATTGCTTAACTTTATCAGGTATACTAGCTTCTTCAATGGGTAATGTATCGTAGAGCTCGGCGAGACTATGGATAAAATGCATTTTATGGCTGAATTTCGAACTAATAAATGGCTTTATCATGTAGACTAGAGTTTTCAGCCAGAACGTAGGATGAACTAAGTACAACGCTTTTAGATTCTTCTTCAGCTTCCTATCGATCATTTGATAGCATCTCTTAAGCCAAGAAAATTTTGGAATGCAATCCTTGGGCGTACCACCGTGCAGATACACTAATACGTAATCATCGGTTACCAGTTGATTCAACGTGTACAAAACGTAAAAAAATAAATTATCCATCACGTAATTATAATCAACCCGACTTTTATGAGGTAAAAAACAGGCGCTAAAAGTTATAATGGCATTATGAGATCCGGTGGTTAGATAACCGCCGTGAGATAAAACTCTCTTATACGGTTCTATCACCTTCATATCGATCTGCCTCTTGATTCCTCCAATGGTACAAGCTTTCCAACTCTTCATATCTGCTCTTTCTTCTTCAACTGTTAGCTCGGGAATTTTATCGTGTTTATCGCGCAGCTGCTCGAGAATGGAATTTTCCATATCATCCTGCGAATCGGTATCAGGACTGAAGTATTTGTTCATTTCATCATCACTCATCGGACTATCCGGACTGGATATATCCTCCGGTGATATTTTCAGGACTCTACGTTTACCTTTGTGGAATGGTAAACTCGTAGGTCGTTCTCTGGTCACCGCCACGTCGGTGAAATTTTGCGAAACGAGTGTTTCGTAGTGAGAATGATCGTCGTCGTCGCTGGTATCTAGCTCGGTTCTTGATAATTTTAGCACGGTGAGTTTGGACGATAGATCTTTAGAGATACCTGAGGTTGATGGTTCGTCATGGCCTATATTGTTCATTTCACATTTTATGTCGTTTAGATCTACGCTGTTTGTGATGTTATTCGATTGATCGTGGTTTTTATTGTCGTGGCTGTTTGAGATGAGATGGTTTTCATCGTTGTGGATGACTAAGGCGACGGGTTTCTTTGATTCGATATCGATAGTTTCGGTAGCATTGGAAGTATCGGAAGAGACGGATACTCTGGAATAAGAATCGTTTTTCTTCTTGTACTTTTCCGGTGTTTCTTTCTCGATGCAAGCGGTGCTTTCCATGATTGAATGTTTACAAGTTGAAGTTTGATTGATATCACTGGAAATGAAACAAAGAGCTTTATCGGTTGTTTGGTATTGGTTTAGAGCAATACGTGAACACGTGAAAGACGAAATTAAGAGCAATAAAAACGTTCGAATGCTTGTTTGAAACGAATAAACAGAAAATACATACACGTAAGATGTGAACTGATGAAGCGATCATGGGAACATATTCAATCGCGTGGTAATTCCAGCAGGCACAATTTTGAATTATTCCTCGTCGTAAATCATTGAGACTTTTTCAATTACGTTATCACTCACGGTATTCTGTTTTTAACTTTATGGAAAAAGAAAACTAATGAGCGTGTGTTCGTGTATCTTTACAAAATTTGGTTGTCATATCAATGTAATCGCTAACTAATCAGAACGAATCATCTGTTCGTCTGGGTTGACCCATTGACTCATGACTCACGCATTGACCGACTTACCCGAGTCTACTTATGCTCGCGAGAAGGACAATTTTGTTTCGAGTGGTGCGAATTTTCATTTTTTCTCAAAAATAAAAAAATAAAAAAAATTCTTCAAATTTCAAAAAATTTTGTTCATTTGCATTTTTTAATTTTTTTTCAATTTTGCTTTGCATTTTTAAAATTTTTTTTTACCAGTTTAAGAGTCGTATAAATTTTTTTCCTAATTTTTAAATTTTTGCAGTTTTTTCAAACTGTTTTCAAAAATTAAAATCTTTTCTCTGAATTTTTTACCGATTCAAATTTTTTAAATTAAAATTTACACTTTTTACCAGTTTTTCAAGGTTTTTTTGCTCCAAAAGCTCCAATCCCTAATAAATAAGAATGAAAATTAAATTTAAAACGGCGTCAATAGAAATGAATTATATGGTAGATATTTTTTTTGTCATGTCATTTCTTTTGACGTCTCTTCAAGTTTTCATAGAATAGAGTCCATCTATGTAGTTGGAAAAAAGTTTGAAGCTAAAAAAAACTTGAAAAAAAAGTGAGATAATTGAACGTCACAATATAAAGTGGAGAAAACTGAACTATTGGAAATATTTTAAAAGAATTGCAAACATTTGAAAACTTGGAAGGGAAAGATTTTGAGAAAGTTTGAAGTAGAAAATTTTGGGATTTCGACGGAGTAAGTATATATATGGTGGAAATAAAGTGTCCAATGGCAGATAAAACTTTTAAAAGTGATAAGATAGGATAAAGATTTGAAGCTCAACTTCTACTTCAAAAGTTCATTTTCAAAAAAAAAAGGGTACTAAGTAATACTTACCAATATTTTGTATTGCGAGTCCAAATTTCGAAAAAGATGAAATAAATTACATTTAAAATAGTTGAAAGTTTACTATTCTGGTATAAAAACATTTTTCTTAGAATAATGTAACGTCAATACTTATAAAAATGTAATAATGTATAATTAGTCATCAATCAGTCATTCGTTATTCCTAATTAAGGATAATTTGAACATTTTTTTTGCGCAAAATGCAGTAGGTAAATTAAAATATAAAATTTTTTAAACGTGCGGAAATTTCAGGAGTCAATTTTGAAGGTCTTCTTAATAATGTCCATTTTTCCAGCCCGAATTTGTGCGCAATTTTTTCGAAAAAATAATTCAGTTTGATTTTTTGAATTACCGTATGGATATCAATCACCGAGCAGTGAAGTTCAGAAGCAAGTATGTCGCACAGATGTAGGCAATGATTTGGAATAAGTACCGAAGTACAGTTTAGGTTTAGTGCTACATAAAAACAGAATAACATGTTTTTTCATCTTCAAATAATATTTATGATGTATCTATGGCTTCTTCTACCTACGACAGATTGGATCCCGATATTTTACCATCAGAAACGTCTCCGTTTTCGTTGTCGTCATAATGTAGGTGTATCTTCGAAAATAATGGGCGAAAGGGCGACATCTCTTGTAAGGACAGTATCTTCTGTAAAAAGTGCTTCCGATGTTTGGACTGATTTACTCCGTTTTTTAAGCCTAACAGGACCATTGTCCGATGTTTGGACCGATTTACTCCGTTTCTTAGGCATAACAGGAGCAAAATAGCATTGTGAAACTTTATTATATGTTGTAGGAATGATATTGCACTGCGATCCTTTATCAGCCGTGGTGTTCTCTGTATTTTCCAGTATAGGCGTACCTACATCAATGAACATTACATCTTCACGTTTAATAGTTTCTTCGGCATAAGTTGGTATCGAAATTTCTTCACTCATAACGAATTTCGAAGGGACAACATCATCTTTTAATTTGTGTTGAGTGTAAATATTACGCCCATAAAGAAATCTGGTGTAATTTTGAAGATCGTTTGGTAGCTGAAAAAAATCGAGTGACGTTAATAACTCACGGCTTACATTTGATAATTTTTCAAGGAAACCTTGAAAATGTGATAAAATACGTACGTAATGTATTATTTACTTACATCAAAATGATCTTCGCATACACTGAATCGTGTATTGGGAGAATATCTACGTTGACAATTCATCTCCTTCAACCATCGTTCCCTTAATCTCGGGTTTTCAGGGGATGAAAAAAGAAATTTATCTGTTTTTTTTTTATTTTCACAATTTGGATAAATACAGTAAGATTTGTTTTTGGGCATAATGGAAAACAGTGTAATGAATAATAATTATAACGCATACTTATCAAACGAATTTTCCTATTGTTAATTTCGTTTTCGTATTTACAAATTTGCAATTGTTATCAGTTTAAGCTGTGTAATCACGTGACTATGACGTCAAGGCCTGTCAGTCCAATTAAAAAGAGAAATTCCATGATGTGACGTCACAGTACTGGACTTCAACCACGCCTCCGTTTATAATTTTAAACGCTACGACTACGAGAAAACGCAACTTTCAAAAAATCATTACGCGAGTTCTAATGAACCGATTTTCAATTTTTTTTTTCAAATCTTCATCTTTTAATGTCTACTTTCCATTTTTCATTTTTTTCCAAAAAAATTTCATCCAACTTGTCCATTGAAAAAAGTTTTGAAAAAATCTGTAAGTAAGTAGAAAAAATTAGAAATTATGACAAATTTTGAGAAAATTCGAATTTTTGAAATAGAGGCGAAGAGCATAACCGATTAAAAATGGTGAATCGGCCCTTGACCGGGAAGTTGGTCCCTGGTTGGTCCCCAGGGTCTAAAAACTCGATGGAAAAAATTTCAGCTCCTCGCCGTATCCCTAACCCCAAAAATCGCCTTAAATAATGGTTTAAAATTTGGAGTTTGGTTATGAATTTTATATTTTACAATTTTCCACCAAATTTTTTCAAACTTGTGAAGATAATAGACCATACCCTATGGGCCTATACCAAAAATCATTTCTGGATTATTTTGAATTTTTTTCTCGCTAAAATCCAAAATCTCTGTTACAAGATCTCAAAACGCAATATTATCTGAATTTTTTCAACATTGTTTTCTTCTTTAGGCCAGAATCCTAATAAATAAATTAAATTACAAGAAAAATCTGGATCTGCAGCACTTTCTGAAAAAAGAAGTGCAAAACTACACATTGAACACTAAAGCCTACGTAAGAGTGCGAAATATTATATTTATATTTCTTCAAAAAGTTATAATAATTAACAAATTAAAAACATCCAATACCTGGATTTTAGAAAAAAAACACCATTTAATTAAAAATCAACAATATAATACTATTCAACTATTTCTTAAGATACATATTTGATATTAAATAAACTTGATTATGTCACAGTCCAGTCGCAATAATAGAGATTACTTCTTTTTCATGGATTCGAAATATATTCTAAATCTTTCTTGATTCTGTGGTAATAAAACACTACCAAGAACAAATTTCAATTCTTCTTTCCTGCCTTTGAGGAATTTTTCAACGACATCTCTTCTACAATCTCGTTTCATCATTGCTCGGCTGTCAGCTGCAATTTAGTTCGATTTTTTTAAAAATATTCAAAAAAATTGATAATCTCTAATAAAGTAACTTACGAATAAGGGAAATTGCATTTTGTAAATAGTTAGTGGCTTCAGTCAAAGCATCAGGCACATTTTGTACAACTTTATCAACCAAACCTATCGAGAGAGCTTTCTCAGCTGGAAACATTTCACCTGACAGCGCAGCACTTTCGGTTTTTCGGTCACCGATTAGAGTTTTCATGACATCTATAAACCTACCGAGAAGAAAAATCCATGAAATGTATTCGAAGACATCGTACATTTCTCTAGAATATTATATTTACCAAAATGGAGCATTTATACCAATTTTCGCTTCATTTAAACCAATAGTATAATTAGGACCGGCCATTACTCGGTATTCACAACTCATCGCGAGTAAGCAACCGCCAGCAACGGCATGACCCTGATTTTAAATAATAAAAAGGTCATCAACATGGATGCACATCGCAGGAAAAACCCAGCAATGAGATTAATTCTTACATTTACTACAGCAACCGTAGGGAAAGATGTGGTATAAATTTTCAACCAGGTATTTTGTAAAGTGGTCCAAAATGCTTCCAACCTTTTCGCATCTGTTTGATAGAATTCCATTAATTCAAGTCCAGCGCAGAAGACGTTGGGAACATTCTGTAGAATATTAAGAATAAATGAGACTGAATTACAAAAATAAAATACACCTAGGTGTTGTATTAATTTTCAGATACGTACAGAGGTAATAATCAGTCCTTTAGTGGTTTTGTTAGTTTCAAGTTCATCGAAAACATTTCCTAGTTCGGCTAGAAATGATGTACTCAGACTGTTCACAGGACGTTTCTGTAGCGAAAGAGTGGTTATTTCTGGAATTAGGAGGATAAATTTCAAATTATTGGATAGAAAATGAAAAATATAAATTGATATCGGTTCACTTACTCGATTTTTCATCGGTTTTAAGATCTATCAATTTCTTATCAGTTGAATAAAATTTACAATTTTTCAACACTATGAAGTTCCTCAGACGAAACATACTGTGCTATGAATTTAGAATAATTATAAAAACAATTTAAAAACTATAATTGACAAATTTTATTGCTAACTGTTGCTGGTGTTAGTTTAAAAGCGTAAGCGAAAAGTTGATGACAAGGATTGAGGACAGTCTCAAGACAAGTGTTGTTATCACTATTGTTTGTCAGTGATAAGGGCTTTCTGTCATCTGTCTTGTATGTAGGTGTTACAAATTATGAAATGACATGACTGATTCATTCATCATTTATCATTGAATTTATTGTTGAAAGTAGTAGAACTAACGTATTTCTTCAACATTTCGTTCTTTAGTTCTTATTTTTCCTTCAAATATGTTTACAGTTTCATTCGTTGAACATAATTATGTCAACAGATAGTGAAGTGAACAATTCACTATAAAGATTTTTTTTCATTGTAGAGGGAGTAAAAGTCTACTTTTACTCCCTCTCGCGAATCGCTCGAGTGCTCAAACTCGACTTTTACTCCCTCTACAATGAAAAATATCGTATGCAACTCGGGAGATAAATGATTTTCGACGATTTTGAGTTCTTTCCCTCGCTTCGCTCGGGCAATAAACCTCAAAATTCGTCGAAAATCACTTTATCTCCCTTGTTGCATAATATACTAAATTCAACTTTTTATTTGATGCCAAATCCATCATCTAATCATAATTTACGGCTAGCTGAGATCCGAAAACCAAAGAATTATTGGTCAAATTATGATCGCAGTAAAAAATAAAATGAACTAGTTTTCAACTGTATGATCAAATGTGTATATTAAAATAATTTGTAAAAAGTTAAAATAATGGCAAACTGTAAAAATATCAAGATCTTTATCACATTTGAGAAATATCACGTTTAGTTTGAAAATAAAGGCAAAGCATTTTCTTTCCAATTCGAATGCCAATCAGTCTCAAGAAATTTTTTAATGTTCTGTTTGAATCTGGTGTGCTGTTCTTGAACATCAGGATAATTTCTAAACCACTCTTTCAATTGACTGGAAAGTTGAGAAGAGTTTTCGAAAACCATGCCATTTTCATTATGACGTAACAGTTCCGATAAACTGAAAAAATAAAATAATGTAAAATAGAACTCTAGAGACTTTTTCTCCAAAAAATATAAAATCTTACCAAGGATAATCGTACGCAAATACAGGAAGTGTACAACCGAACATATCGACGATTTTCATTGGGAGATCTAATCCACTTGCAGACGTGTGGAGACAAACTCCGAGATTTGCACTTGCTGGAATGTAGAATAACACTGTAAAATATTTTCTCTAAGCTGAAACTTGTCTATACTTCAATATTTACCTAGTAGACGTGGATAATCTTCAGCTTCGAGCCAAGGAGTAACGATCAGCACTTTCTTCCAATCATTCTCTCTAATCACATTTTGGTAATGTTCTTTTAGAGGACCTTTACCGGTAATAACGCATATTAAGAAAGGGAGATCTGTAGAGAAACTAGAATCGTACTCTATAATTTGAAAACACAATTGCATAAGTTAATAAATGAATTAATGTAATAAATTTTGGAAAAAAATGTTTCAAGGGACCTTTAAGAGCGTCTAATAAAATGGAAAAATCTTCATCTTCAGTCCAACTCGTACTGGATATTAATAAAGGGGTAGAACTATCGAATCTCTTGAGTTCTTCATATGACTGTGATAACCTATGGATCAGATCGTTTTTTTCTTCTTGGGATATCGATCGTATCATTGTAGGTCCTGGCTTATCGTATAAGGTGACCGCTCTGCAAAATTAATATATTTTATAACTGGAAAGCATTCAACAATTTGAGTCAGAAATATTCTTACTTGATATCCCAATCTGCTTTCAAAAATTCTTTCATCGCATTGGTAACACATAAATTATAATCTGACAACCGGCCGAAGAATTTTTCATAAATTAACGATATTTTGACGAGTAAATGCTGCGGGCCAACGGTCATTGAGAGCACACTATACCCGAAATTGTGCCAATCGATGATTAGCTTCGATCGAAAAATAACACAGTAAAACCAACAAACAGCTAAAGATGGTATAGCAGGTGGATTTTGAACCAGTAAGATTTGAAATCTGCCGTTCTGTATTAAGGCCACGAAGAGAAAAAATGCAGTCCAGAAAACTTTAAACATAAACTGAAGTAATCTTGGGGCATCTACACAAACGAAATCAGACGATTAGAATATAAATAATAGATACCAATGAATACGGCAGGATTTCTTTACTTCCTATAAACGCCGGAGGTGGTTTGATGTGAATTAATTGATCAGTCTTTAAAAGTTTATCATTGCAGTTCGTTTCATTATATCCTAACACTTTGACATCGAAGCCTTCTTCAATCAGCGAATAAGCATGATACTGCATTCGAGGACTGCGGCCAATGTCCCCAATAACTACAACACCGACAGAAATATTTCGCGGCATGATAATTTAACTAATTATTTGATGAAATTTAATACATTATCGAATTCGAATTACAATCTTTTCTCTCGAAAAAAATTAAAAATTTGAAAAACTGATAAGAATTTATTTTGATTTTTGTTTATTTGCTTTTTGTTTTGTTTACATGCACCAGCATCAATCAAATAAAAAGTCACAGATAAATTATACTGCAGTGTGAAAAATACCAAAAGTCAATAAAATTCAAAAACAAAATCAAAACAAAATGAAATTTTTAAAAAATTTTCAGTTGGGCGTCAACTGATTAACGAAATGATTTTATATTAAAATAGAAATTTCAAGAAAAATGGCAACTAGAAAATTATATTCTATACTTATTATTTGGACGATATTCAGCACAAGTAAGTTATTACATACACCACACTCGCCTATTATTCATTTTTGTAGAGTCGTCGAAATCGATGATAGTGTTTACACTCATTGAGAAAATCTCATTATATTTTGTATTCGAAGCGTATAATTAAATATTTTATCAATTATCTTATTACAGGTGTTGCTTTAGAATGCTACGTTTGCACGAATCAACAGGATAATCACGAAAAATGTCTAAACACGATCAAAACCTGCGAACAAGGCGAAGATGTTTGTCTATCAGAAATCAAATGGGGATGTATGTAATCCTTACTGAATTACTTTATATGATTGATATATGTGTTGAATTATCATAACTTGATATCCATAGCACCTCCATATTGGTCTCGTGGTAGTGAAAAACAGTATTACGTATCAAAAAGGTGTGCCACTCGAGATAACTGCACCAGGATAATATCCAAAGCTATGTCATCGTGTAATTATATTTGGTATTTGGATTGGAAATGCGCTGAATGCTGTGCAGGAGATAGGTGTAATTATTACGTAACGGTAATGATTATTAATTACTAATAATTGATTGTTTAATTGAACGAAATTAACTCATTTGTTTTTTCTAGCTGGCCGGAAGTTCCATTCGTTTCAGCGTTTTTGTTACCAGTATTTGCGTTTCAGTGGGAATATTTATTAGAAATGTTTTATTTTAATTAATGATTAATTCGTCATGGTGTTCAAAGTATTATTTTTTCGAGAATCTCGAATATTATATGGATCGTTTACAAGCACTGTTATATATTAAGACATTTTGTACATTTCTTAAACGAGAGCCGTCCGTTTATATAAATCTGTTAATTTTATTCAATCGTTAAACGCCAAATGATTGATTTTAACTGAACTTTACCAGTACTGAAGACTTGAACAATCCGTCCATTGTTTTTATTTTTAATGTTTTATTAATTTTTTTCACATTTTTATTGTTATATGTAGTTTTGTACTTGAAAGTGAATTATTATTCAAATTCAGTTTCTCCATTCATTTTTTTTTTCATTCCACTCAACGTTGTTAAACTATTGGCATTTTTAACAATAATGCATGTATTTATTTACGTAAAATGATCGACTTTCACATACTGATGTATTACTCTATTTATTATGGTGATATAAGTGATCTTATTTTTGGATAGTTCTCATGTAGCTGTTGACGTAATTTATTTTTTTAAACTTATTTTAAATTTATAAGTTTTTTATATAACTCTTCCATTAAATTGAATAAATTTAAGATTTTTATAGTAAAATTTGAAATTTCTGTTTTTCTAAATTTTGGTATCTTATTATGTCAATCAATTATGTTGTACATTTTTTACGAGTTGTGAAAACATAATATGAATCAGTCGAATGCAATAATGCATAATTGCCTTCAAACGGTGAATCACACTGCGAAACAATCTTCCGTTGAAGAATTTTTTTCTGCTATACCGGATCGACGGTATGACTAATCCATCACGCCACGTTGATACGCGAAAAAATTCGATGCTCCGCAGTCTGCAGCACATTTACACCAAGAATAAGGAACCATAAATTATTTAACATTCATAAGCAAGCGGATGGTTCATAAAATGACAAAGTAATTCTATTCTTTAAACAGGTTTACATCGAGATTCGAGAACGAATCGTTTGTGTGAAGGACACACGATTGGGCGAAGAAGAAAAAACCAAATTCCCTCATTCTAAGATCACATTTACATATCTGTCGTCAAATCGCAGAATAGTCTAGACGAGGCTTTGATTTTGAAAACTACGAAAATTTTTTTACAAATTAATTATCCTTGAAAATATAATGCTGATTTTGAAAAAATGCCTAAATTTTTTTCCTCATACGTAATTCGCAGAATTTTTTAAAGCTTGCGAAATAAATTCCGCATTTTGGGAAAACTGACATTTTTAACGTTTTATACGTCTTTTTCTCACGAGCCGAAAAGTCGGATACAGAGGTGAATGAACTACGACTGGATTTTTTCAATCAATCGGAATGATGTAATTGATATACGAATGCGAACTTGAGTTTCAAAGATTTTTTTGCCAAACTCGAATTTTATGAGATAGATAATGCTTAAAATGACTTCTTTTTTTTAGCTGATGATTTCGTGAAAAAAATCAACACCTAAAAAAATACGTTTTAATCGTCTGCCTCTGAACTGACTACATTGAATGCCTATAACTACGAGTACAAATAACAGTATTTTATATAAAATTCCACGCGTTCATTTTTTTTCCACAAATTTCTAACGCATTCAACAGTGACAGTGTTGCCGTTATGATCAGTAGTTCTCAAACAGAAATTATGGCTACGCCATGAAAAAACCCGAATTGAAAAATATTCATGTTTCACTTCTCTAAAATTATATTTCCACGTAGAATCGAATAGCCTGAAGAAACGGCAGATTAATCTTGGGCAATGTAACACCCAGACGGAGTTCATGACACCCGATTACTTCCTCCCAAGCATAAGAAATCCGAGACCTATTACGGTACATGAGAAAAAAGAAAGAAATTGCGAGCTATTGTGGAAAATCATACGTGAAAAACTTTATTCGCGATTTCCACACGTTCATTCGACATGCTATTAAAATACTGATGTCGATTTGGCAACAACGTGGTTGCAATTCAAATACCAAATTACATCAGTGAAACAGCTTTCATCGACGAACCGAAATAAATTTCATATCTCGTTTCTAGACTAAATCGATAATTCGATTATCACGATGCATTTTACACCAAACGTGACAATTTTTCACCATGATAATCATCTTTCTGCTACATTGTTTTAGCAGCCGCTGAATGTGTGTCGTATGAAAAAAATTACTCGATGTGCTCGACGCTCAAGTACAATATTTCATAATACACGTTCAAAAGATAATAAAAGTACTTGAAGGAAAAAGTATTCATTCTGTAAGATCTCGTCGTTAATTTCTTTGAAGTTGAGAGAATTTTCTATCCTACAGACGGCATTTTTTGTTTCATCCATGTAGTGACAAGCTGCTATCGGTAACGAAACTAGCGATTAAAATTTAGTTATTCGTCATTATCTAATATGCTTCATTACCCATAGATTACTCATCAGTAGAACCAAAAATTCCTTCAAATACCTACTCAAACAGCTTCTCAGAGGTAATATTCTTTCTTCAACACGTAGACCAGCCAATGTCTCCCAACTGGGAGGCTTAGTCACACTAAAACAACACATCACAGATTAATTGGTCTTCAGCATTCTATCATTACCAATTTCATACCCCCGCATTACATACAAGTTACTTTCGATACAAACGCATTACCATAGCTTACGTTACCAAATTATGTTAATAACTGCAGCAAATGATCCATGCGATGATTTAACATGATGTGGTGATGTTTACGTAACCAGTTGCGGAAGTAAGCACAATGTAAACGATTACGATAGTTACATTGTTATCTAAAATGAAGATTTCACTTTTTACAATGTTCCGTCCAGTCTATCGAAATAAAATTTAAAAAAAATATGATCGCTGGAACGAATTTTTACGCATTCGTACGAGAAAAAACTGTCACAATTAGAACACGAATAAATCAGCTCTAATCGTCGTCTTTTTTAGCGATATTAAAACAGAAGGGGGATGTGAAATATAATCACTCATAAAACCGACCATTAATTTCAAAGAAAATTATTCAAAACGAAGGTGCCAACAAGAACAAAGGAAAAAACGTTGATTTTTTGAAACACCAAAACCACTTGATGAATACGAATAAAACAAAAAATAAAAAATTTCGGTAGGTATAAATCTATATTGGGTACCTTTGGGGGTAACACTTTCAAGATTACACAAATTTATTCGTGCATAAAAAATAATAATCACAATGATTAATTGTCAGGACAATCTCTGCTAATATGACCTTGTTTTCTGCAAACGTAACACGTTTTTCCACCACCACTATTCGGACAATCTCGTGCCATATGACCAGTTTTATTGCAATTGTAGCAATTGGCAGAAAAATGTCTGGAATTGTTAGACGACGAATCTGGGCAATCGCGAGCGATATGACCTATTCCTTTGCAAGAGTAACACTGGGGTGAAGAATCCGATCTGACGCAGTCCCGAGCAATGTGGCCGATTTCACTGCATCTATAACACCTGTCTTGATCTTCTTTACAGTCACGGGCGAAATGACCATGAGCGTTGCATTTGTAACATTTATTCTCACGTCCTCCTCGATTGCTGCTGAACATTCTGTCGCTTCTTTCGTTTCTTTCTGCACGCGTGCACTCACGAGCGAAATGTCCCGATTCGTAACAACGGTAACACTTGGTGGCTGCAGTAGCACTCATAATTTATGACAACGTTACGTTTATAACAAACTTGCGAATACCGAAACTTTTTAGATAAGATCTTTAAAAACGTGCACGTAGCTAAAGACAGTAATTAGATATGAAACATAAGTAATTTACCCCAGAAATACTAAAATTGACACGTGAATCCATTTCGTGCACAAACATGAAACTGAATTAATTAATTTTCTTTAACTATTACCAAGTGGCCGACATAATGTGAAATGAAATATCACATCCACAGATAAAAACATTTGAATGGATAAGAATCTTTTGTGATATCGTTTGGCTTTTTGCTTGATCTTTAGCAAGCAGTATTTCAAAATAACCCATCTTCTTGCCTACTTTTTAAATTTTTTGATCATTTTGATTTTTTTTAACGTTTCTGCTGAAAAAAATGTTGAGACATCGTATTAAAACAAATTTTTAACTAAACATAATTTATTAATTGTATGAATAATTAAAAAAAGCCGCCTTTTTAATTTTTTCTAGAGAATTTTGAATTTTTTTGTTACAGTAATGTTTAAACTGATGGTTAACAGTGTAACCTTTTTATCGAAAAATATGAACATTAGAATTGTTATTGAGGTAACACTACTCGAAGTGATCAGTTCGGGATGCCTTATCTTCACAAGGATCCAACACCACATGTTGCCAAATATCCGTCAGAATTCATGATGTTTATTTTCCAATTATTTTTTTCAAGTCCTTATCAGTTATCACTACGATCTCTACCTCTTCGAGTTCCAAATTTCAAAAGTTAAGTTTTTTTATAATTGAATCCATAACTAATTACGTTTGTGAATTCGTGTTTTATTATTACAACATAACCCAGAAAGCTCATCATCTTAGCATCCTTTAAGGTGATGTGAACGTGAACCATATCGGTAATTTTTTTCAACAAATGTTCATATCATTTTGAATTATGATACTTTGTGTAAAAATATTTTTATAATTTCAGTTTTCCAGAAAAAACAATCTCACTCGATTAGAAAATGTTTAATTCGTTTCAAGAAACGATGAATTTAGTAACAAAAATTACGTCACAACGATTAGGTATGAATACTTAGTAACTACATAGTTTTGTAAAACTATTAAACGTAATCTCATTTCTCAAAGAAAATTGAAAGTAACATCTTTGGGTAATCGTTAATTGTTCCTTATAAATTCAAAAAGTAACGTAGCAAGGTAATCAAAAGTGACTTATAGATATAAAAAGTAACATCATTACAGTAACCAAGTAGTTTTGTAAACTACTAATTAAAGTCGTTTCTCAAAAAAACTAAAAGTAACATCTTTAGGTAATCAAGAGTTCCTTAAAAATACATAAAGTAACGTAGGTAATTCAAAGTTAGTCTTATAGATATAAAAAGGAACATTAATAATAATATCGAACACGAACACTTGATACAAATGTAACTTCATTAGTAAAGATAATAAAGAACAATAATTGATTAGTTTTCACTAGATTGTTTCTTTTTCTTTTTCTTAGGTGGTGGTAACGGGAGAAGGCCTATTCCATTTTCCTTGTCAATCTGTGTATTCAGAATTTGTTCCGCTGAAGTAAGGTGGTCACAGAATTTCCTCAAAGCGTCGGATTCTGCATTTCTCCGAACCAAATACATCAAATTAGTCAAATTTTTCATTTTCTTTTTAGCATCAGAAATAATTCCAGAATTAGTATTAGTAATCTGAATTTCGGCGTCATTAACTGGGGTAATTCTAGAATTTGGAATCAGATTTTCGACATCATTTTGCGGTAGTATTACAGAATCAGGAATCTGATTTTCGTCATCGTCTTGTGGGATCATTACAGGATCAGGAATGTGGTTTTCAACTTCATTCGTAACCTGAGAACTCTCGGAATCCGCTGAAAGTTCGAGAACTTCAAAAAGTTCAAAAGATTCATCTGGTTCTTCTTCTGTGAGTTCACAATTTTCGATTTCAGAACCAAGTTCATCAGAATCATTAAAAACACTGAACTCTTTATCAATATTTAGGAACGGGTTGTCCAAGTATGCCTTAGGTAAATCATTAAATGAATGATTTGGTACAAAATGAAATATTGCACAGAAATGCTTACATGGGAACCGCCATTTTCTGAAATCATCGCACGTACACGTAGGCTTGGAGAAATCAACTGCGTACCAAATTTCTGATGTTTCCGATCGAATAACAAATTTATTTTCATCCAACTGATGAATCATATTACCAGTATAACTTTGTTTAGCTTTAGCAAAGCGTTGATAAACGTGTTTAATAAAGAACTGAGGTCGGTCGATCAAAAACGGTGGAATTAGTCGATTATATTTTTTGAATTTTGAGTTCAATACAGAATTTTCTATTGTGTATTTTTTTTTTTGATCGTTCAAAAACCCGTTGATAATTACTTCCAATACAGATGTCATTGACTTATTACTGTACTGTTTCAAGTACGAGTATTTTAGCGCACGATTTTGTGCTTCCGCGCCATTATTTGTTGTGATTTTGAACAAGAAGTCTGCGTTAAAAAAAGCCTCGCACCATTTCTCTTTTACTGTCAACCATGTATCGGAAAAATACTTCTTAGCTTTCGCATTGTTAATCCATGCTGTAGACTGTTGTAACTCGTCTTCGTATTTCTCGAAATCAGCTTTTGTTTCTGAGTGAGCAATGGATCTCCAATATTTCAAAAGAATTTTTGAATCATCTGCACTATTCACATTATCCTTAGTTTTCAGCCACCTTAACCAGGCTTGCTCCCGGTGGAAACTGCAGATGAAAGTTGGACATTTGAAAGTACATTCGATTGCGTTGATCTCCGCTTGACAGTAATCAGTCATAAAGTATTCCGGCTGCCAATCAGGATTCCACGATTTTAAGACATTTAAGGCTTCTTGAATTGAATGTGCATTTTCATGTTGAATAACAAAAACACCTACGACGGTATAATTCACATTGGTTTTCACAGTTAAGAGAAATAGAGGTAATGCATACTTCGTTGTTTTATAAGTTGCATCTAAGCAACAAACGCTTCCGTATTTTTTAAGCATGGTTTTCTGCCATTCGTCTTGGTATACAAATATCAACGATTCAACAGAGCTAGTATCATTTTCATTACATGAATAGGGTCGAAAAAAACAGCAATCTTTATTTTCATTCCATTCCTTTGCTTTAACCGATAATTTTTTCTTGATCAACTGTGCTTTGATACTTCTTGTTTAAACATTTCAATACGTGATTATATATTATTTGTGTTTTTAGGATGGAAAGCAGAGGAGGTATACGGCACATCCGGGTGGTGTTCACGAACGAAATCTTTTAAACGTTGTTTGATGTATTTAATATTACTGATACCTTTATCGACTAAATCAGCGATCACTTTTTGAAGAGAAATGTCCAGTTTTTTGGTTGAGAAAACGAAGTTTCAATCGGATGATTATGGCTCAGAGAAATAATGAAATAGTAACGGGTCTCCTTCAATACATTGCAATCCTTTAAAATATCTCGTTTCACTTGTTCGATCACCTAAAAGTGAAAATGTGAAATGCTAGTACTGTAGTACTAAAACAGACAAAAAAGTCTATTTATTCTCACATTTTTCTTCAAACGCCAATGCGCATTCCTCGAGATTTTATATTCTGGATAGACGACTATTTTTAAAACCTCCAGTTTTGCCGGACATTCCATCTTCTTCGTATTTTGTAACCGAAAACGTTTTGATTCCTTCTGTACATTTATAACCTTACAGCTCATGTAATTGAATACGTCTTACACAGAGAAAGTGATATTTACTTGAGGAAAATCTTCGTTGATCTCGTAATATCGAGCACCATGTTGACAATCGTAAAAATTGGTTTGTTTTTTTATGAATAGTGCACCCGGTTCGATAGTGATATTTTTATGTGAATACTGAACGAAAAAAGGTGACGTATCCTCTGGAATATAGATCAATTTTAAAAGGTTGATAGAACGTTGAGAAATGATGAACTTTTAAAAGTAATCGTACATACTTGTAGATGCGGAACTTCTAACGGAAAATGAGAACCCAAGATTTCTTAATTTATCCAAAAAAGCGACCGGTGCATCGCCGGTGTCATTTTCCAGGAAATAGCCCGTCGCTTTTTCTTCATTTTTTTGGAATTCGTAGTATTCGTTAAGTTCTAAGTTTGCGGGATACATTTTAATAATTTATAAAAAGCAAGTGAAGCATTTCACTGCTTTGATGTTTAATTATTCGCATTTATTTAATTCCAAATTTGTTGTAAGTTATCTCGATGTATGATGAAAATAACAACATAAGGTCGATCTCGATGGTACAAATCTACAAGACGATAGTGTAGATTGATAAGACATAGTGACGGTATTGACGGTAATTACGGTTCAGCCAGCAACGTCGCACAAAAATGCAATTTGGTGTTGGATCCTTGTGAAGATAAGGCATCCCGATAAGTTCGGTTTAACCGGTTGCATAACTTATTCCTACAACCTGTCATAGCCATAAATGCCATAAACATGAACCTAATTTAGCAATTAGTATTATCGTTGTATTATAACTTTCGGTGGTGATTCATGTATGTGAATGAGAAAAATTCTATCGCAGTTCTGTTTCTCATCAATTTTCTATTCAAATCAAAATGCTGGATAAATTCAAAACTGTTTGTGCCGATTGTGGTCATAATGGTAAGAAAGATAAGATGTTTTTTATGACAGATATTTTTTCCTCATTCTTACTACTGAAAATTTATGTGTCATTTTTCAGATGTTACATGGGCTGTGGTTAATCGAGGCTTATTAATATGCGACGAATGTTGCAGCGTTCATCGTAGCTTGGGTCGACACATTTCTCAACTGAAATCATTGACTAAAGGACATTGGAGGAGTTCTTTATTGAATGTAATTTCGTATTCTTAAATCTCTTCATTGCAACCAGTTTGTATTCATTTTATCTATACACATACGATTTTGTATCTAGATGGTGCAAACCTTAAGCAACGGGAGTATCAATAGTTTATGGGAACATACATTAAGTGATTCGAAAAGTTCAAAGAAGAAACCTCAGCCCAATGACCCTGTGCAGTATGTTACATCTCAATACTCTTTATTCAGTTTAGATTTCCACGTTGAGTAATTCGTTTCTTTTCTTTCAAATATAGCCCTAATAAAGCTGATTTTATACGAGCCAAGCACCAGGATTTGATGTACATTTTGAGGAGTCGTAATAGTGACTCTCCCGAAGACTTGAATCAGCAACTACATTCTAGCGTTAGAACATCTAATTTAGAGACAAGTTTACGATTATTAATTCAAGGAGCTGATCCCAATTATTATCACGTGGTTAGTATTTGCCTCGAAGTGTCACAGGTTCGCCTACATTTCCATTAAAATTTATTTTCGGTTCAGGAAAAAGGGAACAACGTGATCCATGTCGCTGCTGGTGCTGGTCAAATGGAACAAATTGAACTTCTAATAAACTATGGTGCTGATCCAAATGTTATTGATAGTCATGGAAATACTCCTGCAGCTTGTGCTCGGTTAGCTGTTCATAATGATTGTAAAAATTTAACGCGAACGAATCTAAATTTCATTTTTCATTTCTTTTGCAGTATTAATGGTTTTCTTGATATTGAAGAGAAAATCATCGAATGTATGTACGAAGTTACTGATACGTTTTGTATGTTCTTATGCAAACGTAAAAGTGATCATAAGACTGAGCATTTTTTTGTGCCTGAAATATCGGAATGTTGCATGCCCATAATTCCGAATAAGCAAATCAAGACTAAACTTCAAGAGGTAACTTGATTATTCAGCTATTCTCATTTGCATAATAATATTTAAGTAGTAAGTTGGTGTGTCATTTTTCATGCTCCTTATGGATTTAAAATGATTATTTTTCTTGGTGAGTTGTGTTCGAATGTACCCACTTTTCATCAGTTCATTTTTTGTGACGTGAATTTATTTATTTCAGTTGTCCAATGTATTATTTGAAGAATTGACTGCAGATGTATTTGATGAAGTCGACCGTAGAGAAAATGAATGCAGTAAGTAATCCTTTTGTTGAGAAACTTGATAATTTTTCCAATATTGTTCATGTTTCCCTTATCTTACTATTTTAATTAAACTTTCAGTTAGTCAATTATCAAAACTCAAAGATCAAACCCTAGTGCCTTTTTTACCCGTTAATCCAGAATTATCAACGATGAGAAATCAAGGAAGGCAAAAATTGGCTAGATTAAGTAAAGAGGAATTTGCCACTCTTGTGTGGGATATTTTATGCGAATGTAGAAGAAGACAAAATCCTCGAGGTAAATTGATTCAATATATCCACGTATCTCATTAAACATTTTCTGACGTAATTTATTTGTTTTATAGGCGAAGAACTTAAAAATAAAATCAAAGCTAATATTTCCGATGAAGAACCACTTTACGATAGTGTTGCTTCTGACGACGATTACGCAATCGCTGAAGAAATGGTAAAACGTTATTTTAGTGTTTTATTAAAACGAGATATGTTCAGGTTTTAATCTCAGTTTCGTGCTATAGGTTGATTCGCCAAAAGATGCTGCGACAAAGGAAGTCCAGACTCCCAAGGAAGAAAATTCTTCGAAAAATATATTAGAAAATGATTTAAAATCTAGATTAATCACGTCGGAAGTTAGGATATCGGAATTAGTCAGTCAAGTTGTGGAATTACAACAGAAGGTAATCCTATGTTTGTTCTTTTTACCTTATTTTTATTCCAGATTTAAATACATACATAACCTATCTGCGTAGATGGATGAGATGAAAAAAGAAAATGTAGAATTACGAAATACAATGCATTCTCGTCAAGAAAGCTCTTCAGAAACTAGTTCTGTCGCAGAAGCAAAACCTCGGCCATCATCTCTGTATAATATTGCTCAACAATATATTAATTCGTCCAATAGTGCCATTGTAAGTTATCTCATTTTCGCTTGGTACGTTTTGATAATTCATTTTTTACATGGTTCGTACAAATTATAGGATAGAACCAATTCGCCTGATCCGGAAGAAATATTACGCAAAGCTGACCAAGTTACCAAAAGATTACAAGAGTTATCGAAAACCATTCGATCGATCGAATACCATGGAGGTTTTACTCCCTGCGTTGAAAATGTTCGAAGTGCCATTGCTGACTTGACGGGCATTTTCCCTCAAGTATGTGCAAAATATTTTCATCACAAACATGTTATTCTATTTAATAATAAATTATTTTTTAGGGATCAACCGAAGAAACAATTCGTTCTGCTCTACGTACCTTGAACACGAACACAATACGTTTGCAAGCCGTCTGTGCTGACGTTGACGCGACAGTCGAAAAGATACGAAATTACGCTTTCAACATGGCTAAAGCTAATCGACAGATTTTAACTCACTTTCAATGCTAACACATTCGTAGTTTTCTCATTTCACCAAAGACATAATATGGATTTATCTGACCATAGATACTCGTGGGGCAAAAAGGTTGGCCTAAAATTTGAAACATAGACCGTTAGAAAAAGGCAGCACGATAGAATAGTGAAATCGGTTTAATGAAGTAATTAATTGTTAACTAGGGAAAAATGGCAACTATTTAATCCAGCACATTTTTACGAATTCGAAAACCTTCACGATTGATTCGTTTTCTTAAATAGGAAAAATAATGATAAAATTTCTAATGGCTAACATTATTAAAGACTTTCCTGTTGAATTTTGTTATTTTTAAATTATTAATCCAGGGCTAAATAAACGAGATGATGTATTTTGTTTACGATATAATTTTATACAGTTTTTTTATATTCTTCGTAGTTTGAAAATGTTTTAATTAAATGGTATTTTTAATTTTATCGACTTTGTTGTATTGTTTCTGTTGTTCGCCGGAATTATCAAATTTTCAGGAAATTTGAATATGATGTAAGTTTTGATGACGTTTTATTTTTTTCGTAGAAGTACTTATTTACTTGAAAATATGAGTTTTTAGAAACTAATTGTTCAGAAAAAGTTATCTATGGAAGTCGCTTTACAGTTATCTGAGTTACTTAAATACGTACAGTGGGCATGAAAAATTTGTAATTGTAAAAGTGCTAGGTAGAAAAAATATGACAATGAATGCCGGTGAGTTTCGTAACGCGATAATTTTAAAATGCAAAATGCATTGCGTTTTTATTAAAAATCCATAAAATTCAAAACAACCTTAGTGATTTGAAAATACCTTTGTATTATGTCGTTTACACGAAGACCTGTTGGGATTCAAAAATAAAGATATAAGTCGTGTAATATTATTGGGTGGGGGCATTTCGGTTCCGAATATGTTCTAATGTCTTTATAGGTATTAGTGAAAAGTAGTCTCAGATCAGATTGTCTGTATTAGACCAATGCATATATGCTCGTCTTCTTAATTCTTGTTCTTCTTCACTAAGTGGATCCTCTACGACATCGACATAGCCACGACCTTTCGGAAACAACGTTATGAGGAGATCTGAACTAATCGTCTAAAATATAAAATATCAATACATTCTATGCATGTCATGAAATATGTAAAGGTATTTCTCAAACTGGATACCTACGTCTCCAGATTCGAAAGTTTCACTGTTACGGAGGTGGGAAAGGGAATTGGAAAATCTCGATGGTTGTCCAATTGAAGCATTATTACGTTTTACAGACTGGAGATGAAATTATACAATAAATCAGTTTCGACGTAACAGGTCTCGTAAAGTTATAGTAAAATATAATTTCTTACCCATAGCAAAACTTTGCCCTCGATAATGGGTAAGTGGGTGTCATCGGAAATAACTTCTTTTCTATGTGCACTGCAAGCAGAACAAAAATAATACATTACAATTCCAGTTGTAAAATGGGCTTCTAATTCAAACATCGCATAAAAAACTTACCCCAAAACATCATCTTCAAATTTAAAAAAATGTTTGTGGGAAGCCTAAGGTAGATGATTTAATGCTTTTTTCAAATATCCTAATGTTGCTTTATTGGGGGAAACTGCCAAAGTGATCTCAAATGGTATGTTTGGTTCGTCATAATCAATGTAGGAAAGAACAGTTGTGTCAGTTGTTTCTGGATCTTCCATGACAGATAATATCGTGGACTATAGGTACTATAAATTTTACGCTAGCCGAAACAATGAAATATTCCATTAACTTATCGCCGATCGCGTTTATGTATAAAAATCTCATCCTTTCATTTCAAATTTCAACAAAAACGAGGTAATTTTTTTAGATTTCGCTTAATTCACATTTATTCTGTACGTTTTTATCGTCGTGTTTATGAGCAGAAAGAAGTAAACACGTACAACGTTGTTGTGAATTTAGTGAAAACTTGCGAATAACTAATCAAAAACCTACCACGTTTGTGAGGTCATAATTTCAGCACTCAGGCCTTGTATACAGGAGGTTTTGACCAAAATTCAAAATGCAAATTGTCTAAACTTTCAGATACGTAGCAGAACTATAAAAGTTCATTCTAATTTCATTGTCGTGTTATCTGCACAGTGGTTGGTGTTGTTGAATCAAACGGTTTAGAAATTTAATTTATTACTGATAACGGCATTACGTGTACAATTCGTGAACCACCTGCGTTTTATAATTATGCTGTAATAAGTTTATTCCAACGTATAGGGATTTCGAAATCGAAATTTTCACCGGTTATTGATGTATGATTACAGTACTACAATAAAATGTCTAGTTATGGATTTAAAATGAACAGTAATCTTGTTCACGATACTTTCGGGATATTATTTGGATTTATCTTTGCCGTAAGTAACTTCAGTCTGTGATAATTCATTAATTCGTCTAAACCTACTGATAAATTCGTACTGTTTTCAGTTTACTCAGTTATTCAACAATGGAGTTTCTGCCGGAGCTACGCCGCTCAATCATGCCAATATTGATATGACTTTAGGTGAGAAATCTGTAACTGTTGTTTTATAAGTCATCGCCAGATGATATGATTGCGGTGTTTGATTTCAGCCTCAAATGAATTCGTTATGATCAATTTCTACGCCGATTGGTGTAAATTTAGTAATATGCTTCAGCCAATTTTCGACGAAGCTGCTGATAAAATCAAAGAATCGTTCACTGAGCCAGGCCGCGTCGTGTTTGGTAAAGTAGACTGTGATAAAGAAGGTAACGTTAAATTTTGATACCTATCTTTCATTTTCGTAGAATCGTTCTAATGAATTATCTCTTAGGTGGTATCGCCACTCGTTTTCATATTTCCAAATACCCCACGTTAAAAGTAATCAGAAATGGTCAGCCGGCAAAAAGAGAGTACAGAGGTCAACGATCAGTCGAAGCTTTTGTTGAATTCGTCAAGAAACAATTAGCCGATCCTATTAAAGAATTTATCACGTTACAAGAAATGCACGATATCGATGTAAGTGCCACTGAAAATCATGTGGAGTTTGCACACCTTTCTCACCATGATTTTGTTTTCATTTTAGAAAAAAGCTCGAGCTGTTATTGGTTATTTCCCATCGAAGGAGGTGATAGAATACAATGTTTTCAGAAGGGTTGCATCCAATTTGAAAGAAGATTGTATATTTCACGTTGGTTTCGGGTACGTAGTTCATTTCGAAAAACATTCGGAATTGGGTGTCGAAATTCTACGCTTATGAATGGTGCACAAATGGCAATGCTGTTTATAAATGGTGGCAAATGTTTGAACAACTGTGCGCCAAACGTAAAGTAATGTTTTTTTGCAATCTTCGCGAAAAACTTGTGAATGATTTTGGTACGTCATCCGGTGATAAATTGAAAATTTTCAAGTTCTGGGTTCGACATGAACAAGTTCTCTTGAAAAAGGATTAACGATGGAGTGCCATTATTCCGCAATAAATGAAAATTATCTTTATTACTGAAAATTTGGCAACATTGCGTCGAGCTGCCGCAATTGGAAATTTTTTAGATTTCTTAATTACCATTGTGTGTGGTATTGCGTGATAGGCTAATTTGTTTTCCCCATTCGTTTTTTTGTTATCAAACCCGATAAAAAAAAAATCGTCATTGGATGTATTTAATTTGTACGTATGTTCTTACAGGGAAGCGGTTCGAGCGATGCACCCTCCAGATCAGCCCATTATCGTGTTCAGACCGGACCACGCGACACCAGAAATAGAACACGAATCGTACAACGGAAGCTTGACATTGTACGATGAACTGAACGCTTGGCTCACTGATAAATGTGTTCCTCTGGTTCGAGAGATTACTTTCGAAAACGCAGAAGAATTGACCGAAGAAGGTTTACCATTTTTGATACTGTTCCATAAACCTGATGATGTAGATACTGTGAAGTCGTACAAGGAAATTGTATTAACGGAATTGATCTCAGAAAAACGTATGTATTTTATTCGTCGTAGGATTAGAATCACTCTGCGTCAGTTCAACTACTTTTTGACCTTAAAGGTCTTGAGTTTGCTCAATTTTTTTCTTGATTTTTTCACCCCAAAAGTTGATGAACCTCCGTTGTTTAGGCTTCAGTCCTTCTTGGGGCTGCGGAGGGGGGTTTGTTGTTTTTTTACCTCTACAATTTTTTATAACAATACCCAATTTCGATGTCTTGTATCTCAAAATTAGTAGGATTAAGAGCAATTTGGCTTACGCAGTAGGAAAAGGGATTGAAAAGAGACTCAAAATCGTTTATAAAAAATTTTCAGTGATACACTAAAGCTAAGGATGTTTTTTAGAAAATGCCAAAAATCCTGTGAATATTTTTTTTAATTTTAATTTATGGTCATTTTCGTGCTGGGATCTTGACCCTCGAGGGAGACAAGGTACCTCAAAATTTTAGATGAAAATGAATGAAATAGATAAAAATAGCATGTGGCGTACCGATTATTATTTTTTTGACGCAGTGAGTTTAAATACATATAATTTTGAATTTGACACCCCCTCACCCTAATCCTCTAGGCCAGGGTTTGAATTTGGCCGAAAAAATGAAAAAACTTGTGTTACAAGTCTTTTGGTATGTTTTCGACGATGCTGAGTTCAAAAGGTTGAGTTGTTTTTTGGTTTCGACTCTCCAAGAGCCACTTTGTCCCCTCTCCACCTCATTCAAATTATTTATTGACAGGAGTATTTTGTGGCATGTCGTTCGTTATGTTTTTTAGTTCAGCGAATTCAAATAATTATGGAGTCCAATTTTGGTACGACCTGATTTAAACCTGCTCTCCCTCATGATTGCTTTGAATACGTGATTTTCTGGGGGAAAAGGTCTTAGTTGGGCCATGTGAAAAAAAGGAGTCCATATTCGTATTTAGGGTCTCAAAAAACGTAACGAACGACTTCCCTCGGAAATTTTCGTGAAATGTAAAGGGAAGAGGTGATGGTCAGAATCAAAAAAGAACTCGATTTTTGAGCTCAGTATCTCAAAAACATAACAAATGACAAACCACTCATATTATTCCATTTTTTCATGCTTTGGGTCAATGAGGGGGGGGGTAAAATTCAAAAACCAAGTTGTTACTCGTAGTCAGCACCTCATAAAACATAACAAACGATACCTTATGTGCGATTTTCAATTTTTTTAAATTCTCAAAAATGTTGAGGCGTATGCCCTTCTCAGAATGTCAAGGTATTATCACGAAAGTAACCCTATTCAAATACTGGTTTGAAAAATCTCAACTTTGAACCATTTCTGAGATGAAATATATGGAAGTTGAGTCTTTTTATGAAAAATGTCGGAGACAAAAAAAACAACAATTCTCCTTCGGAGAAAGGAGGCTGAAATCAAAACAACGGTGGTTTTCTAATATTTGAAATAGGAGAACACTGAAAAAAAATGATCAAAATTTAAATACCGAAGACCAAAACGTGGTTAAATTGACTTGGAATAACCCATGACTCATTATCATCTTGACTTACTCATTTCTTTTGCTTTTTTTTTCAGAGAACATAAACTTCCTAACAGCAGACGGCGAACGTTTCGCTCACCCCTTACATCATTTAGGAAAATCACCCGACGATTTACCTCTCATAGCTATAGATAGTTTTAGACATATGTATTTATTCCCAGATATATCACACATGGCGGTTCCTGGTAAATTAAAACAATTCGTGCAAGATTTATATTCGGGTAAATTACATCGCGAATTCCACTTCGGCCCCGAAAGTGGATCTCCTATCGAAATCGTACAACTTCAAATGGGTAATTTACAAATTGGCGGCGACGGAGGTGACACCAAACAAGTCACCAAACCACCGGAATCAACGTTCAAAAAACTAGCACCGTCCAAAAATCGTTATACGTTATTGAGGGACGAATTGTAAAGACAAATTGTGATAATAGGCTTATTTTCTTCATCATCTTTCTCCTTTTGCAATCAGTGTATTTCGATCTGCGTTTTTTTTTATCCTACCAAAAGGAAAGATTTCATGTACCTATTCGATAAATAATTGTAGATTTTTGTCTAAAAAAAAAAAACATGTACTTATAGAAAAATTTCATCATCGTTGAGTATCGAAGTAACGCATCTACTTTATAAATTAATTTCTAATTCTTTTACGAGCACTGAAATATTTTAAAAAAAACACAGTTCATTATTTTAATTGAGATAAAAATCTCATCTTTTTCCCCCTTTCGATAAGAAGCTCGCTGTCAAGTTTGTATAATGAGACTCAAAATTTGCTGATGATTTTGGGCCCGTTTAATTTTATTTTTCGCTTAATGTGATTCGATTATGTATAAGATTCTATGGAAAAATTTGACCGTTTTCGTTTTGTTTCGGTTTATTGAAAATTGAAATCATTTTGTAATTTTATGTGAATTTATGAGATTATACATAATAGTCTTAAATATCTAGCTGATTAAGAATGTGTTGTTGTTTTTGTTACCTGTTGTTTAATTTGTATATTTCTTTCCGAAACATTATGGTAAATTATTAAATTTTTTCCAACTTTTTAGATTGATATTGTTTTAATGTCACGACGATAACTCTCGAAGAGTTTTTGAAATATATATGTATATAATTGTGTCATATTATTATTCCAATGAAGTTAGGAGGTTTGGATTTCTTAAATTTAATTTATATATCAATTTTTAGTTCAGAGTTCAATTAATCGTTAATTTGTTTCGTTGATTGAAGGTTTAATTTACGATTTGTATTAATTTTTCTAGAAAAGATTAAAATCGATATTCTAGACTTCGTTCGACAATAGGTAAAATACAAACGAACCAGAATAAATTCGTTAGGTTTTTTTATCGATGTATTAAAACGTAGTAATTAACAGTAGGAAGTACGAAAAATTCTATTTTGAAATCTAAATATTTTTCGTTCAAGGTTAATGTTATCCTCTCTATTTTTCGAAACAGTTGGATCAACGTGAATCATTTTTATTCTTGGTCCTCGTTTGAAAATCAATTTAGTCAATTCAGCAGATATGAAATCTGCAACGAAAATTTTCCTATGAAAATGGGCATACCTCTGCCCTTTCTTTCATTTTCTATGTCGAAAAAAATTAATAATGATCTGCAGACTCGAAATGAAAACCATTTTCAACCAGCCACGAAAAAACTTCCCAAAATAAAAACCACAAAAAAATAGAATGGAACTGAAAATAATTTTATTTTAAGATCACACACAACTCTGGTAAATGATTCAGTCTTAAAAGATATTTTATCACGTAAAAAATATCAATAAATTGACTCAACGGTGACTTTAGAATTGCCATATAAAATGGCTAAAATATTATCAACGTTGGAATTCATTGTTTCTTCCATCTCGGGGGTAATATTCTCACAGTCGGTTTCGCTAATAAGGCTTAAACATTGATTTAACTTATTTATAAGACTATCTTTACCTTGTTTCGACATATAATTACCGACTTCTAATACCTGACCAACGTCTTCTAACACAAGTCTCTCTTGTTCAACTTCTTCGATTACCTGAATCTGCTCTTGGGTTTGTAACATTTTAATGGCGTGAATATGTTTACATAAATTATGCGTTATTAAGTAATCGTTGCAAGTGCACGAGTACATATGCACACACGCAGCACATGATGAACATTTACGTTTACATTCGCAAGTTTCTGCTTCCAATTTAATAGCATAGATGACGTTTTCTGATCGATCACATTTCACGCGCCACTGGCGATCGGATAATACGATGATTTCTTTGATTTCTGTACGACGTCGATGTCTTTTGTATAATTTCTCGGTGTAGCTGGTACTGGTGTTGTCTTCTAGATACATCAGACGATTAAATACTTTCTCACGAATTACTTTGAAAAACAAATGGATCAAGACATCTATGTTGGTATTTTTGATCCCTTTGCCGTGGATATGATTTAAAACACGATGGAATGATTCAAGTGCCATGTTATGGTGATGTAACTCTTTAGAATGGAAACACTGTGCCCAAGCTTCGACTCGAAAACAATATTTGGATTTGAAGTAATTATGGAAATCGAGATGACCAGCTAGTTTCAATCCATGGAGAATTGAATTGCAAGAAGAAGAAAATGAAGCCTGGTCGGTTTCTTCTAGAAGTGGCCTCAAACTAGAGTATATTTCGCATTTCGCTTGTTTATCGCCAACCAGCTTCAAGTTCTTTTTCCAGTCTTCGTCTACGTGCCATTTACACAGAAAAATATTCTCCGGCATGGACATTATTTTTTTCCATGTTTCGGAGTAACATGGATTATCATCGGACATGAAAATGTTGGTCGAAATTGGCCCCGTGTAGGATTTGATCGTTTCGAAAAGTATCGTCAGTGTGGTTTCATTGATTTGATTGCAGACACAAAAACAGCACGGAAATTCTTCGCCGAATTCGTCAATTACCAGGACAGCGATCAACTGGAAGTTAGTTTTCCTCGAATTAATACTGCTGTCGATACATATTTTATCTGAGGCGAATTTCTTCATGATTTCGATTTGAACGTCGTTCATAATGATGATCATAGTGTCGTCAACGTCCAGCCCGGGGTGCGTTTCTCCTTTTTGTTTATTCAGTACGATAGGATTATGAGCCATTTCTTTGCATTCGTTAAATACTGTTTCGGCAGTCGGGACGTACTCTTTGGGTTTATTTTTCTCTCCGGAGATGCTGTACTTTTTCTTTATGTTGAATAAGGTTTTTCTATTGATGAAATGTTTCTTTTGGAGAGCCAAAGATGCGGTTATTTCGTTACGAACTTCGTTCAAGATCTGATCCAGGTTGGCACCTTTTTTGAGTTTATCTGGAAAAGGAATTGAATTAGATTGGTTTTGAAACGAGTTGAATTTGAGCAGACATCTTTTGGTTGAAGATTATACCTGCAATCAGTTCTTTTTGGTCCTGTGGCAATGGTAAAAAACAAAACTGATGTTCGTGTCCAAGATGAGTGGAATAATATTCTACAATTACAGGTCCTTCGGATTGAAATGTTACTAGGATACGAGCAGGACAACTAAAACCTGTGATAAGTAAGCAATTAAGCATATTCAGATAATGTACTACTTCGTCCATATAATTTCACATACCTATTTTACACGATCCTTTGGACCTGGACGAACGTTTTCCAGTGCCCTTTTTTCGATATACACCACTTCGATTACACGTGAAACGAGTTGCTTTGTCACCATTTTTCTTAACATGAGTCTTACTACTGGTGAACAAAGATATAGTTGAAGTTTCTTCTTTTTCTTTCCATTTCCAAAATTCTGAACAATGCATGAAATTGTGATAAGAAATACTTTACATGATGCAGTCATAAAGAAGCGATTTGAATACAAACCTTCTTCGGAGGATAGCTTCAACCAGGTGACATTTAGCTCAACGCCATGTTCCGATTGTAAATGTCTTTCTAAACCTTTGAAAGTGACACATACAGATTCGCATTTAGGACAGATAATCCGACTACAATTTCTACCGCTACGAAAGTTCTCAGCTCTGCTTTCACTCAAATGCAAACGGTTGATATGACGACTCAAATTGTACTTGCGACTGAATACTTCACCGCAATCACTGCACTGGTATGGTTTATTACTAGGGGCCATTTTGGTCACACCGAAATTCAAAATATTCAAGAAGAAACAAGTTTAAACATAAATATTTTCAAAAATTGTACTCAAACTTCGAATAAATAGAAGCTTTAAAAATTTTTTTTAAAGCGTCAAAGGATAAAAATCACAAGGTCGGTTGAGGATGGTGTTTTGCTGTTTTTTGACTTATTAATTTAGAAATTATGGCCGATACTGATGTAAGACTTTTATTGTAAATTTTATCATTTTTTAACTGAAATGATATTAATTTTGTATAATTTTGATGGTTTTAGTTAATTTGTACTATTTTAATTTTAAAATTGATGTTTTTAATTTCGAAATTGCTATTTTAATTGCAAAACTTGAACATTTTTTTATTCGACGCCATTTTGATCCACTTTGTAACTTTTCTTCTAGCGTAAAACGACCTGGTTAACTTTTCATGTTTTATTTACTCCTGTTATCAAAATAAAAATTTTGATGAAAAATCGTCGAAAATTTTCAAAAATATCAAAGGTTATTCGATAAATTGTGTTATATTTCATGAAAACTTGAAGTTTATGTGGCGAGGAGTAATTCTTCAACCATGAGTAAGTTTTGGAAAACCTACGAACGTTTCCTGAGAGCTCTAGGTTTCGAAAAATTGGGAAATTTTGTTGAAATCATTGACCACAATAAAGGGCTTTTTAATTCGGGCTATAAACTATGGAGGTAAAGGTTTTCATTTTATTTCTATCTCTAGTCGTAAATATTTGTTTAAATGTTGAACTCGTTTACAGAATGGATCAGTTGAAAAAAGGTGATTTAATGGGAATCGATGAATTCGGGAACAAGTACTATCAAAATAAGAATTTATTCATAGGTATGTAATCAGTGATAAGTTGATTTTGGTTTGTCGTTGCGTTATAATTTAGTAATTTTTGCAATCATTATTTAGGTCGTAGTCGTTGGGTAGAATATGCTGACTATTTTGGTTTGAATTACGATGCCACTCAAGTTCCTCCTCAGTGGTATGGTTGGTTACATTACAAAACGGATCTCCTTCCTTTTGAGGTTTGTTATTTGATGTACATACTGTCTTATGGGAAAAAGATTTGTTGTAAATGTTAGGGACATCGTATAGGCTACCAAGCTGTATTGAAAACATCAAAAATTAATCATTTTGAACTTGTTGCTCTAGAAAATCACCGAAACACTTCATCGCTCTTTTGTTACATTTAATTAAAAGTATAATAATTTATCTACGATTAGAATTATTTCTGAGTGATTGTTTAGAAATAGATTTCGTTTTGTACACTAAAATGTTTTTTAAACACTGCTGTTTCAGGATCCCCATCGTCCAGTTTATCCGTGGTCGTTGCAAGCTAGTGAAAATCTAACCGGTACCAAGGACGCTTACATGGCTTACTCCACCACTAAACCAAAAATAGAATTATGGAAACCGAAATCGAAATCTGCATAGTGTATAGTTATTGCATTGTACTCTTGAATCGAAAAATGTAAATAGAATAATGTTAGCGTTGTTGATCCGAATATTTTTGTTGATATTTTCATTACAATCCTTTAGTTTACCAGGATATTCCTATATTAGACATGTTTTGGTAATAAAATAAAATTTGATTATTACCTATCAAGAAAAAACGTATTTCGTTCAGTTATATTTTCATAATTTTTCGGGAGGAGACTTTCTTAACACAATAATAGAACGAATCATTCAATTTAAAAATGATTCATTCGAACAAAACATAATTTCATCCAACGTTTTTACATCTAAAAATAGAAAAAAAAATGTTGAACTGACCAAAATCGTGGGAAGTATTCGGAAGTATTACACTATATAGGTATGTACTGTACCTACTTACTTAATAATTAATATGCGGACCCATATACGAAGATGCATAATACGTAAACGTAATTTGTTTGTGTGTGGGGGAGGGAAGTGAGTACAAATAATTCATTGTTGGGGATTTTAGCAAGAAATTGGGAAATTACTGAGAAATTGAAAAATTAGGCAAAGAGTTGGAAAATTCGAAAAAATTGGAAAAATGAGAGAAAGCTGAAAAAAGTTGTTTAAAAATTTTGAGAGATTCGTCCAGATTGCAGTACCTATTTTGTAGGTAATAATGCAAACATTTCTAAATTTTTCGCTCTCACTTTACTTGAGCCATATTTTAGTGCCTACCTAGACTTTAGATTATAATGTACATATGTTCTGCGTCACCTAACAATTTTTCATTTTTTCTCTCCTTTTTAAACATTCTAATAAATCTTCAACATTTCCTAAATTTTCATATTGAACCATTTTAAAGCAAATATCAATATTTTTATCTTATCATATTTCAAAAATTCTAGACGTTTGGACAGGGCCAGACCCCCTCCCCCCCCTTGGCGTCAGGAACTTACGTGAAAAAAATGCGCTGCTTGGATTTATTAGGTTTTTTTGGGGAGTTTCAAGGTCAAAATAATTAGTATGACAGTTGTTTGTTCCAAAATAACATTTTCGTCCGTTTTTTTTTCTTTAAATATGCTATGTAAATCGCATGAGAACATTTTCAAGTTTGAATTTAGTGTTTTTACAGCAATAGAAAATTTAGTGAAGGAGTGGGGGGGGGGTAAACTCAAAATTTCTCAAAAAATTATGAAATTTTGGACCCAGTCCATGAGAAATTTCTGGCTACGCCACTGTGTTTGGATCCAATTAGTATCCATTTAGTTCATTTTATTACATTTTTTCAAGGTTATTCAACCTACTATATACTTAGATGATTTTTCCAAGGTAGGGCTAATAATTTCTCATTTTTTCTATCATTTTTTCAACGTTCTAAAAAATCTTAAGAGTTGTAGATATTTTCAAAGTGAATACTTTACCAACTTTCAAGTTTCAACCAAATTCTAATTACATTCTCATGTCAAAAATTAAACTATTTTCCTTCTTTTCACGAATCATAGATGTTGACATTCCTACCACACCCTACTTTTTAAATATTTTTTACTGCTTTCAAAATCAAAAACAGAAAAATTAATGATGTTTTTATTCTCACTATTTACAAAATAGATTCATTTCTACAGGGTGTATATTTAGTGAGCGATAATACTTCATTTTTGGATATAGGTAATCACAGGGTACCACTAAAAGAAAACTTGAGATGAACATGTTGCCTATCTTGATGATTGGAGGGGCAAATGCTGTTTCCAAAAAAATCACGTGAAAAAATTGTTTCAACCATGGGAATGAATAGTAATTTGAAAACGGAACAAATTTTCATTTTATGACTTTATGCTTTGCTTTAAAATTGAAGGTGCTACCAAACAAATTTGTTTTAAAATTCTTAAAAAAATAAATCAACCAAGAGAATAGATTGTACTTTGAAAACTGAAAAAATGTTATTCCGAAGATATTTTGCCTAACATCAAAAATGAAGGGGCCATGGGTCGTTCAAAATAAGTGATTTTCAAAAATTCTCAAATTTTCTCAATTTTGAATGACCCATAGCCTATAGCCCATAGCTACTTTATTTTTCATGTTAGGCACAAATTCCTTAGAACAAAATTTGTTCAGTTTTCAACGCACCATCCATTCTCTCTTTTTTTTTAAATTAAATTTTCTCTTGATTGATATATAGTAGTAAAAAAGAATTTTTTGTGCACCTTAATCTTAAAGCTAGCAAAAACGACGAGATTGTTATTTCAACTATTTTTTCGAAAGACAATCAATTCAAATTTTCTGCTTCAGAACTAGAAAATACGTGCGATTCTTTCGTGTTACCAACTAATAAGTAAAACATTTTTTTGGTAGCACCTTAAATTTTAAAGCTAAGCAAAAAGTCATGAGATTAAAATTTGTTCATTTTCAAAGCACTATCCAATTTTTTGGGATAAAAATCCAATTCAATGATTATTCCTGCTTCAGAAACTAGAAAAATACGTGCGATTATTTCTGCGATGAAATTAATCACAGAATTAATCGCGGCCCAAAAATACCTGGAAAAATCTTGAGATGATTTTTTTTGGATTGAAAATCCCTTCCAATGATCATCCTGGCCTCAAAAACTAGAAAAATACGTGCGATTAATTTTGCGATGAAATCATTCCCATAGTTGAACAATTTTTTCACGTGATTTTTTTCGAAACGGCATTTGCTCCTTCAATTATCAATGTAGGCAACATGTTCATCTGACCTTTTTTAGTAGTAGGTATCTGGTTATATTCGAAAATAAAGTAGGTACATATCAATATCATCCTCCACTCACGTGACACCCTGTATTATACCTATACTATAGCGTCCTAACCTATACCTACTTATGTGCTTATAAGTGAAAAATTATCATCTACATAATTGCAATTAAATGGTTCTTTCTCAAATAAATCAAATGCAGTAAGTACCTAAATAAAATACATTAATCCTCATTATAACCTCTAATCATAATCAAGAAATTTGTGATAATTAAATTCTTCAATTTGATTTCAAACATTTTTCAATGGGTATTGTAAAAAATATGTAGGTACCTATTTTATCAATATAATCGAGAGGTACTTCTCTTAAAATTATTTTTTAGATCAGTTTTGAAAATTGTGAATTTTCCTAATTTTTATCCTCTTTTGACCCTCTCTGTCGGGGCTTTGGCAGCATTTAGAGGTCGGTAGACTTAATATTTGGTTTCAGCGGAAAAATGCTATAATTAGGCACCAATTTCAGGCATCAATTTTTCTGGGTGGAAATTCATGAAAATTGTGAACTTTCGAGCTTTTGTTGTGCTTGACCAGTATGCCGCGAATTGATAGACTGGTGGTTTTCAAAATAGAGGTACCTACATACACTAACTTTTGGGTACTTAATTAGCTACAACGTGGTCAATTGGTCATAGTGTAATAACTTTGGCGAGGATTTCAAGAAATTAAAATGTGCAAAAAAACGATAAAAACCATATCATAATGGATATTAAAATGAAGTCCTTTTCAAATCGAACGTGAAAATCTTATTGAATGATGGCATTTAACAGAATTGAGGTAGAAAAGAAAAACGCAGAACGAAGTCAATTAATTTTTAAAAAAAGAAATAGAATTGAAATTTTTTGATTTTTTTTTGGAAAACTTCCGATTTTTTTGCTCGCCAAAAATAAAAAGTAGGTATCAGAAATTTTGATTTCGTCTGTTTTCTTGCATTTTATTTTGAAAAAAAACGCTAAAGACTCGAAAAAACACAATTCAAGCAACATTTTGCCACTTTTTTGACGAAAATTAACATTATTATGCATTTAATGCCAAAACAACAAAAAAAAACTAAAAATGTACCTACGCATTTTTTTCCCTTTAGAATGCATGAAAACCTTAGATCATGGATACGTTCAAATCTACCTAATTACTTACCTACTTACTTTAAAGATTGGACATTAGAGACAAAACTTCATAACGTTTATTGTTTCAGATTTTTAAAACATTTTTGAAGACTTTCCCAGTTTTTTCTGTTTTTTAAATTTTTTATTTTTTTTCAAAACATATCCTACTTCATCTTTGACTTTTTATTAAAAAGCCAATGAGTTAAATTTTTTCCTTATTTTTAAAAATATTTTATTTTTTTTTCAAAACATAGCCCACATGAAATGTCAAATTTTTTTAATTCTAACAGCACGTACCTACCTATAATTATGTCATCGTCCATTCAATTTCTTTGTTTTTTCAAGTTCTAGTTCATTACACAAAAATATTACACTTTCAAATTTTTACCCCCCCCCCTCCCTCCCCACCCAAGACCATTCCACTCAGAATGACTTGATGATAAGAAAAATTGGCGGATGCTGTATAATGGAGTGTCACAAGTTTTTCAATCCACGCTTGGCTTTAAATCCTCGTAATTCTGGTGCGAAAGTTCTGACAAAAGTAACTAGCGTACCTACAATTAAAAATGGTTCGAATTCTTTTTATCACGTAATGAAATTATGATCGATTAAAAATTGATTTTCTCATCACAATGAAGTATCGTACTACGATGGCGTTGTTTCAAGTAGTTAAAAACCGCGAAATGGAAGGAGTACCGGTTGGCGATAATAGTACTTGAACGTGTTCTTGTTTTATGTTTTCGTAATTCGATGAATGAATGCAGCTTCGGCAGTTGTCAGTAAAAGTTGCAAGTTCGGCTTCGGCGTCATGAACATGATTCGAATATGCCCCAACTAATTTTTTCGTAATGTTTCGTTCGTCTTAAATTTTGTGACTGGAAGTATTTCCATCGATTAATTCGTTTAGTGCTGATTTTCAAACAGAAATATTAAACCGTCGATATGAAGGAGGAAATGGAATTTGATGCTGCTACAGCTAAAAGTCAGGAAACCCTGCTTCAGCCAAGGAGTAAGTTTTTCTAAATTCGGTATAATTTTATGACAATATTGAGAAATGCATTTTTTCAATTTCTCGAAGTTTGGTCGACTGAAAAACTTGAACATTTAGGATTTCTCTTATGAAAAATTCAAATTCTAAAAATCCCTATCATCAAAAATTAATTATTTACATATTCTTTAAAATACATTTTTTTCGTCTATTTTTTAGCCTTCAAGTTTACCCAAGTATCAATTTTTGACCATTTTATAACACATTTTTTTTCATCGAAAATTCTTGTAAACGAAAAAAATGTACAAATAGGTACGATTTTTACAAATATTTCTCAATACCTACCCACCTGACTTTATTTCAATTAATTTTACCAATATGTAGGTACAAATATTTATCAATTCTTTCCACTTACCTACGTAATTCTTCTTTAATGCTTCAACTAGGTACCTAAAGTTTTCCATGTAAATATTCATCAGCCGAAATAAGGGAATTACAATACTTTCTAATCTTATGGGAAAGTCTTAACCTAAACCAATATCTTAACACTCTCACTTTTAACATCGCTCTTGTTTTTTTTGTGTTTTTTTTTTTTAATGCACGTGATCTGTAATGCGATTCCATTCATAGCAAATCAATCGAATCGATCAAGGTTTCAAACATTTTAATATTTACTTGCCTAGATAGGTATACTTTGAAAATAATATTTGGTTGGTTTCATCGTCAGTTAAAATAGGTATCCACAAAGAATTTTATTGTTGTCCTGTTGAGAACCCAGACCTACCTTCTCTACGTTTAATGGAATTTGAAAAACCGAGGTTCTGATTCAACTTATTAGGTACCCAAGTACTGTGGTAGATAGTCAAGTAATGAGCTATTTATTTAGGAAATGTTACTCAAAAAACATCGCTAGATAAACACAAACGTAAAGTATTTACCATTTGTGAAAATTTTACTGCTGTTAAACCGCAATAAACCCATAAAGTAGAATTTAATTGAACGTTATGAAATTTTTATTCATTTTGACCCATCCTGTATTATTTCTTTGGACAGATATTCAATAACAATTTATCACGTGTTAAGTTCAAACTTGAAATTATAGATACTTGTGTTAAACCAGTTAGTATTCAGTAATCGACAATACTTACCTGATACTTTCCCTAAGAAAGCGATAAGGATCGTTGAAGTCATAAACAACTTCTTTCATAGCGCCAGATAATAAGCGACTCATGTGCACATGGTCGAGGAACTAAAAAATTAAATCATCGATTTTCGAATAATTTTTTTTTTTAATTTCTCAATAAAGACTTGAATAATTTAAAAAATGAAAAAAATAATAAATCACAATTATTGATCGCAATAAGAGAGATCATTTTACACTTTTTTCAATACGGGGGGGGGGGGGACTAGGAAGTTCAGTATAGACCTATCAACGATCTGGTGAAAATTTCATTTCCCTTACTCCATCGTCTCCCTCTCCCCTCACCATTCCGCCCTAAAATCTGACTTTGTTCTACTATAAGCTTTTAAAACCCAAAAAAAAGTTTTAAAAAAAATAAAAATAGTTTTAGTACCTATTGATATTTTTATCCTAAAATACCATCGATGTCCATTTTTCATATACTCCATTTTTCAGAAACCGAACTTGGTATTTTTTCGTATAGGTAACTTTGTAGGTAATAAACCATTTCGAGTTACAATTTAGATTTTTTAACAAAAAATTTCCTAGTAATGAAACTCGACAAATTTCTTCTTTATTCATTTTTATTAATTTCTATTTAAAAATATTATTTTCTCAAATTTTTAAAATATCCAATAAAAAACGGAAAACATTTTGAAGTGTTATGTATGAATACCTAGTTCTCAACTGATGAAAACTATTAGTGTGGTGTTTCATCAATTCTATCATCTTCCTCGTCTTAATCATAATTATGTACTGTTTAATGCCCAGAAAGTACATATTTTCAAAATTGGAGAGTGGAAAGATGCCACCAGTGATTGTTATGGGTTTAACTATTCACTTTAATATCGTTAATTTTTTTTTTTTAGTTTCTTCCAACATTTTTTTCATTGCAAATTTTTACAATAACTTTTAATCCAATGAGTTTTCCAAATTTAAATTTTCTTAATATTTTTCCAAGTTTAATTTTCTCAAATATTTTTGCAAGTTTGAATTTTTTAAAAGATTTCATTTTTTCCAAGTTTTTTTCAATTTTGAATTTTTTAAAAATCCTACGTTCACTCTCGTACCAACTTGAAAAGACGCCAAAGAAAATTAAATATTATACTTACTTAGTAAATTGCCTATCAATTTTCTTGGATAGTTTTCAAGGTGCAAAACTTTGGAACTACAGTTTTATTGAGTAAAAAAATTTTAAATTGAAAAAAAATTTTTAAAGAATTTGAAAATTTTTTGAAAAAATTCAAACATGGAAAAAAAGAAAAAATTTTAAGAGGCTTGCACATCGAAAAAAATTTGAGAAATTTTGAAAATTTAGATTCGGATTTCAGTCACAAGTGAGATTACCTTCTATTTCTTAGCCCATCCTTACTCCTTATAAAGCAACAAACGTGTTTTTTTCAATTTTTTTTTTAAATTTGTTAAATATACTTGGTGTAAGTAACGCTTAGTCAGATTTTAAGGAGAGGGTATTAGATTAAACTAGAGGACGTCAGGCAGAGCATAGTTCCTACAGACGAAAAATTAGCTCACCCAACGAGATATCGAATGAAAATAAATAAAGCTGAAAACTGAGGAATTATTCGATACTTACTTGATGAATTGTAAAAATAACCTACAAAATAGGTATAGATAGCGTATAGCCATGATTTTTCAAAAAAAAATGGCCTCGGTCCGCTAGGGAAGTAATTATATTTTTTCTAAAAAAATATCTCTAATTTAAAAAAGTTTGTTACGGGTTATGCCATTTTTTGATTTTTTAAATTAAACTTAAAAATTTTCCAACGCCACTCTATGATTATTATATCATGTCTTTTGCTCTCATCCTTATGGGAGGGGTATAGGCAGTACAATGAGGGGAATGAAATTTTCGTTTTGAAGTCTAAATCAAATTTCTCACCAACTCTCGTTTTAAATTTTGAAAATAAGGACAAAACCTGATAAAACGATCGTGTTGATCATCCCTACCACTAGTAATCACCAGGGCCACCCAATATTTTTTTTAATATTTTATTTTCGTTCAAAATTTCCGCATATTTTACGATTTTTCAAAACTTTTCGAATACCTAATTAATTTTTGAATATTTTGGGAGTTCTTGCGTTTTGCTTTGACATAAATCATTTTAGGTAAACTAAAAAATTGTAAAAAAAAATTAAATACATAAATGTACTTACTTAATGAAATGGTTAATTTTTTTGATTTCTTTGATAAATATTGATAAAATACAATTTTGATTCAATCATTTGTCTTATTTTGTGACTGGTGTTCCTATTTTAAAAAATAAAAATATCAGTGATATCATAATTTTCGAGTAGCGCTTATCGAGTAAAGTAAAATTAGTGATGGAAAACTGGAACTGGAACTAAAATTGAAAAACTGGAACTGGAACTGAAATGATGAGAGCTGAAAACTGAAAACTGGAACTAGATAACTAGAACTAAAATGGATTTCAGTTTTATACCAGTTCAAGCCGTTGCAATGCAATTTTTATATTCAAAATATGACTTAAAAAAATCAGAAAAAGTCAAAATTTAAATTTTTTTAAATTTTAATGTTGAAATTTACTAAACCACATTCAAATTCAATTGAAATTTTTTTATTAAAAACCCCAAATCTTGAAAATTTACGTCGAAAAATGAATAAAGAAAAATTATGTTGTAAACTCAAAAGTTTCATCTTTCATCCAATCAAAAGCGACAAAAACGGCCTCTCATAGGTTAGAGGCCTGCGCCGCCGAGCCGCGCCGCCGCCGACGCCGATTTTTTCAAAATTTTTGAGCCGCCGCCAGCCGCATAAATTACGGCTGAGCCACCAACAGCCGCAGCCGTTTAAGCGCTCGGCTTAGCTGGCTTAGCCGCTCACTGTTTCGCTTTTTGTCTGTCATCTGTGAATCTGTGTGACCAAGATTTGATGAAAATTGACCCCCCTCCCCCCCTTGGCGTCAGAAATTTACGTGAAAAAGTGCCTTTTTGGAGCACTAAAAATCAAATTTTCTCAAAACTTCGCCCTCGCTTCGCTCGGGCATGAAAAAAATCACAATTACGTATATAAACTGTTTGAATCAACTATGCAAAAAATAGTTCCCTTTTGATATTCCAAGTCTCCATACCCACTTTGCACCGTCCCAAAAAAAGCTTCTGACGCCAATTCTTGGATTTGTTAGGTTTTTGTATTGGTTTTTAAGGCCAAAATAATTAGTACTTATGTGAGTTGCTTTTTCCAAGATTACATTTTCATCAGTTTTTTTCCTTAAACGGCTATGCAAATCGCATGAAAACTATATGAAGTTTGATTTCTGTTTTTTTATAGTAAAAGGAAATTTGATGGGGGGGGGGGGAAGGGGTGTGTGAACTTACAATTCCTCAAAAATTATGAAATTTCGGACCCCCTCCATGAGAAATTTCTGGCTACGCCACTGTAGGGTTCAAATTCAAAAAATTAAAATTTTGATATCTGTCACTTGATGAAATAAATTGAAAAGAATTCAGTCTCCCTCCCCCTTGGTTGATTTTCGAGGTTGGTTTTGGTGGTCTATTTCATCAATTAAAACGCAATTTTTCAAAATTCGTAACTCTGTTCTAAATCATATTTTTTGGCAGAAAATTAAGTTTTTTTTTTCAAGAAAATTGTCAGTCAAAAAATAAGGATTTGAACTTCAAGTTGCGAGATTCGGAAAATTCAGTCAAAGGGCTCCTGACTCTAATTACCCAGTCGTTTCGGACGACTGAGCCGCCGCCGCCGAAAATTTTACGCGCCGCCGATAGCATCGGCTCAAGTCGGCTTGCCGGCCAGCCCTGGTGAACAAATCTGTCCAGCCGCCGCCGATTCAAACGCCATCGGCGCAGGCCTCTATCATAGGTACATAATTCGAATTTTTTGTTGAAAAATTCAGGGCTAGGTACCTAGCGTTAGTCACGACATTTCTGAAAAATATTACTTATTACCTACTTTTTTTCTAGAAATCTTTTGTTTTGAACTTGAAAAAGGAAAAAATAATTGTACCTACTCACCTTTGAATCGAAAAGGAAAAACAACAATGTTCAATTTTGGCAGAAAATTTTGCATTTTTGGTCCTTCAAAATTTTCAATTTTTAAAAACTGGTATTTACTTATTTAGAAGTGAAAATGGAACTGAAAACTGAAACTAAAAAAATTTAATTTTGAGAACTTAAACTGGAACTGGGACTGGAACTAAAAAATGTTGAGAACTGAAACTAGAACTGGAACTGGAACTAATTAATTATCATTTCAGTTTTTCATTTACTGAGTAGAATGAATGATACCCATTGTATGGGAACATTATAAATTTATAATTATATTTAAATTAAATATTTTTAGGATATTCGAATATTAAATCAAATATTTCACTTCAATATCTCAACCTCTCAACTCGAATATGAGCATCAGCATATTTTGTGGAGTCCTAGAAATCACTGATCAGCTGATTATCATTGACTGGTATAGTTTGGGAACCCTTAAAAATTAAGTTTGGAAAATGTCATGTCACGTGACGAAATAGAAGTGATAAGATAACGCATCTTGTTCGCGGTCATAATAATTTTGTTAGAATTAGAAACGATTTTTAGTTTAATAACCCTAACTTTTGGTCCAGTTCGATTGAAAATATCTTATCATGTGACTAGGAATTTACACTTCTTACCTGCATCGTGATAAACTCCAGATTATTTCTACGTACAATGGCCATCATCTCCATCGATTTATATATTTATCCGTAAGTTAATATCCACAATTCATTAACCTAGAACCTTCGTTTAATCGCGAGTAAAAGTTTATTCGATAATGAACCATTAAACAGGGAATACTACGAAGGTTCGCTTTTACATTCTTTTCGATTAGTTTCATCGCAAAATTCTTCATATACAATCCTTGTAATCGATTTTTTATTTCTTTGGTATAAAGAAAGGTCGTTTAACAACCACCGGTAATGCTTAATTGTTGAATTGTTGATCCTTTTGCCGATTGCCATCTTCTGCTGACCTAAGTGTATCATCATAGGTTTAGGTATAGAATTGAAGTCCCTCTATCCTCTATCTGGTTATGTATAATGATTGTTTACTTCTAAAAAAAATTTCCAACCGGTTCCTGGTATCGGACTCGCGACCGCCAGCCAAATTTAACCTTACACGAGTTAGGAATATAAATCTGCCCATCTCGAAAGAATCGTTTGGCGTTAGCTGAATATTTATATCTAAAATAACTATCAAATTTTATGATAATTGTCTGTGATCTTTGATTAAACAAGCTTCTGTTCGAGCTTAAACTGAGGACATACTTCTTTCATTTTTTAAATCCAAATTGCGAATGATTCAAATGTTCAAGTATTTGACGACCGATAACTTCCAGATTATTGAAATACTGCTTAATACCTACTTTACGTATACGGCACATTGTCTCAATTACAAGAGATTAAGCTATAATTTCGTGCCTGAAATATTACCATAAGACAAGAGGTTTTTAATCAAAACCGAAACGAGTTAATAATTAGGTATTCTCGGAATCGTATTAATAATAATTTTACTTTTTCTATTCTCTAGTTTTAAAACGATCGCGTTAAAACACTATTTACTTATGCTGTGATCGGTAATGGCTGAAGTTTTTGCTTTCGAAAGTCCAAGATCGCTTCGAGAATCATTTAGGGAAGCGGGGTATGAAGTTGATGAAGAAGAACTTGAGCAAACCTTAAGTGACTGCCCTCGTGAGTTGAATCGAACTGTTGTAGTTTTTGAATCTTTCAAGTACTGGAATTTGGGTAGTGGTAGATTTTTTTTTTCTTTAGAACAAGAAAGTAGTTAGAGATTTTGTTTGGTGTAGTTTTCAAAATTGTTTTTTACAACGATAATATTCGGATTATTCGGAAAATTGCCTAAAATATGTAGTTACTTTGTTTCTCGTTTTCGTTGGTTCGGTTTGATCGAAATCTGAAACCGGAACTGAAATATAAACAATTAAAATAATTAATGGGGTTGAATTGGTTTTAGTCAACCGCGGATCTGTCTGTGGCGAGGGGGCTTTTTGTAGATCAAACCATAGATACTGAAAATTAAACTGAATCGAAAATTTACATTTAAAATAAACAGAAAAAATTGTTTCGAAAAGGCAGGCTTTTTTTTTGTTAAGAGGTAAAGTTCATTTAGCCGGTTTTCTCAAAAATTTTCTGGAATAATGTTCAAAATTAACAAAAGAGAAATTTTACTGTTCAACATTTGAATTAATAAAGTTTTACTTATTCTTGAATTTTCTGAAAAGAGGCAGACTTCACCTCTTGGCTAATCAGCCAATTAGGAACGAGTATTTATCAGTTTTTCGAAACCTATGTTTCAACTTCAGTTTAATTATTATCTCAATGTCAAACTGGCTTGTGAAATGTTTTCAAAATGGTAATCATTTACATTTTCAAACATAATTTTTAAAAAATTATTACATTTTTCAATTTTTATGAATCTGACAAACCAAGACGAGTAAAATGAGTATTAATTTATCCAAAATCTTGACGAACCGTGACAATTTTACAGAAAATGATGTATAGAAATCAGTTCCAGTCGGCCTTTTCTCGATAAAAATGGGGATATCTATTTTTGTCAATTTTTATCGGTCTGAATTTAATCCCTCTTTCATCTTTGTCTGAATCTTCGATTCTTACAGTTACCTAATGATAGGTCAAAGTCAAAGAAAATGTCTACCTACCTACGTGACAGTTTTTTCTGTGAAAATTTATTTTCTGGGGTTTTTTTGTGGAAGATAAAATAAATGAGTATTTCTTCGTTAAGGGAAAAAATTTTAAAATCTTTCTTCATTCTCCACGATTCTATCCTAAGCACTGCTCATAATTTTTCAATTTGTAAAAATATCGAATTGATTATAACAAAATCGAATTTTTCATGATAAATACTTTTGATAATATTCAAAAAAATTCTATCGATAGGGTGTCCCAAAAATCCAAAAATTCGTTGAGACCTAAATTACTTTATTTTGAGTATGAAATTTCTCAGGAAAATTCGAGTTCCCTAGTTGTGAAAAAAAACGGAGCTAAGGGTAGTACTCAAAGTGGCGCCACTTTTGAAAAAACACGATTTTTGAAATTTTTGGATCGTACCACCCCATGAAAAATTGCCCGTCGCGAGTATAGAAATTCCTTCGTTTTCATCAATTTCAAGAGTCGAGGAAAAATTTTGTATTGATTTCAGAAATAAATTTTCATATTTTTCTAAAAAAATTGATGTACAGTGCTGCGAATTGCAGCTTCACTAGCACAGTTTTTATTAATTCTAGTTGTTAATCCTGCTGCAAAACAGTTCCAAAAAATAATTAAAATTCGTTCTTATGACCAAAAAAGCGTGGCGTGGTTCACATTACTGAAATAATTCATATATGATGCAGTTAGGAGCATTGATGTGAAATTTTTTTGGAAATTTTCAATCAATTTTATTCTGGATGACTCAACATTTTTTTCGGCCCGATTTTTAGCTATTTGAATTAACGATTTAAATTGAGTTGATAGTTACTTGGCATAAAAATCTAGAAATCATCAAAATTTTATATCTGCAATTTTTCTACCTTCATGTAGAAGGCAAATAGTGAAATTCAGTTTCAACGCCAATAACTCTACACTTTTTCAGGCATCAATCAAAAGTTATAAAAACTTCGTTTTTTTTTCAAAAGTGGTTTCATTTTGAGGGCATTTAACTTATCTACTTTTACGGTTAGAACTCAAAAGTTTCCATTTTTTTCTGGAGTTTTTCCAAATCAATGTAAACTGCCTGAAGTATGTTTTTTTTCACTCCATCTTGGAGTGTTTTTTTTTTCATTTTGAAAACGTAGCCAGCGGTGTAGCCGGTAAAAAAATACCTCCGGCGATTTTTATAATTAAATTTATCCATTTTAATATCATTTTAGGAAAATTTTAGTGAAACTCTTTTTTAAATTTTTTATTGAACATCCAAAAGGATAAAACATTTTTTTCAAGTACCCCGAAAAACTGAAGTCAATGATACTTTTGAATAAAAACATCTATACTGCGACCATTTTAAGTAAAAAAAAATTCCAAAAAATTGACCATCAAATTTTTAAATGTTTTGTATTTAGGTAGATAGTGTGTTTTTACGGCCCAAGAAAGGGGACAAGGATTGAATTTGAGGGAGTAAAATTTATCTCTGGTCATTTTGACCCTCTTTTTCTTAATTTTTCTAGAATATATTAGTAACAGGCTGAGAATCATTGAACTAATTTCAAAAACAATTCCTTTACCTTTGAAGTGATTTTTCGAATACCCTGTAGATACAAATAATACGTAGGGTAGAAAACGTTTTTTTTTTCTTAAAAGTTGAATCAGCGAACATTTCATTTCAATGAATAGCATTTTTTTTTAAAATAGACACTTTTATATGATATCTACCAAATTGTTTTGAAACTTTTCGAACGAAACTATTTCCAACATGCCAACCTTCGTTTTCATTTTAAAGTTTTAGACTTCTACATTTTTAATTTAAGCTTATCCTGCGCGTCCTTTTTCTCCTGAAATATTTCAAATTAATTTTACTGGGTCGATTATTGATATTTTAATGGGTACGTAGTCCACAAAACTACATACCTTTGTTACCTGCCTTGACTAAAACTTATATTTTTTCTATTTTGCATCACTAAAACCTGAACTATGAATCAGAATTAGACTGTAATTTCTTGGTAATAAAGTAAATACCTATTCGCCATAAATTCTAAAAATAGGTAATTACCCTAGGTATGACTCAAAATTATCTTATTACGTGAATTACTTTATACTCGTTAGACTTTAGTTTATCTAATTCACGTCGATTTACTCCGTTCACTTTATTTTGCTTACCCGAGCTGATGTTTCACATTAGGTCATATGAAGCAACCACTTTCCAAAAAAAATGTGATAACATGTAAATTTACTCGAAAATGTGTTTTATTTTATCAAACTCGAGGTAATTACGCTGAAATAAGTTCCACGAGTTACAGTTTAGAAAATTTCACCAATTCGACGAAATTCGTCATTATGTAATTTTTCACCAAAAAATCGATCGTCGGTTATCTCTGAAAAAAAATACGAAACTCGAAAAAATTATCAATTAGTAATCCACAATTCGTCGGTATATTTTAATCCCTTTGATCTTATTTAGAAAAATCGATCCTCAAATATTTATTCTTCGAAAATAAAATCCGAAATTTTATATATTTTTTATCACGTACGGTATTAATTATCTTATCACGTTTTCGTGACAGTATAATTTTCATCGTCGTCGAATCTATAAGCCGGAGACATCACTTAATTACTTTCAACAAGACGATAATTTCTCATTTCTACTGTACAAGTTCTATATAAAAAATCCTTAATGCCGAGGAGTGGCTTTCGTATGAGCTAAGATTAGTATGTGTCATCGAAACGATAATTCATCATGTGGCAAAAAAAAGAGTACCTCGATTTTATCGACCACTTGGGTGAAATTTTTTTCAACAACTTATGCAAAAAAATGGTAGACGAGTTCACCGCGAGTTCAATTGGCAAATATTACCTCGTTTTGAGAAATTTACTCGGAATATCTTTGTCTCGGCGTTAATTCATTAGTTAAATATTATCCCACGCGTACGTCACGTATATTTCAATTAATTTTAGACTCATACTCGCAGTATTTTTACAAATTGTTGGCAATTTCGAATCAAGAGTGAATTTTTATCCGGCTCAGATGGCCAGGAATTTTTCGAAAGATCATTAACGGTATGCAAATTTATTGATACATCAAAGATGACCGCAAATGTAATAGATTGCCAATTCACCTGTAACGTGACCCAGCAAATTATACATCTGCTGTATCTATTCATTTAGATTCACCCATTGCCAGTGAAAAGCGTTTTCATTCAAGGCTGAAAACAGATTAAATGTTTGCCAGACCAATATGCGATGGATTAATTGATCAACGTATTTCCCTTTGGTTTTTTTTTCACTCGTAATGCCAAAATGACCTCATGGATTTACTCTGCGTACGTGATGTATTATTTTAAAAATTATCTCATACAAATTCATCTTTATTGTTTAAGAATAACTGCAATTTGATGATAAAAAGGGAGTCGTATTAGTATTGGACGTGTTTATTGAACCGGTTCGAGATTTGAGAACCCGATACCAGAATCAGAGTCTGGGTTTTTCTCGCAGGTGAAATGATCGAAATGGACTGCATTGAGTTTGACGTCAGAAAGAGTTAATCGCCTGCTTTTGTGACTGTGAGGCTAGTTTTGTGCAATTTGAGGTCGACGATTCGTTTTCTAAGAAGGAATATGCACATTGCGAAAAAATTACCGTTCTGATATTCTACCATTAGAATTACGAAAGTTGCTTATTTTTTGTAAAGATCTACGAGTATCGTGACTGCAACATCGTCCGACGTCAAAAATCCGCGATATTTTTAAATACTAATTGAACGTTTTTTTCTGTTCTTTTCATATTCTGACGTGTATTGAAAATATATTCGAGCGGCTCATTGTGAAGACTAATTTACGCTTCTTGAATTACCAACTTATTCAGTTATGCGCGCGTTATTGAATATTAATTTGCAATGATTCATCATACTAATTTACTCAAGACTAGTTAACCTCTCGATGTCTATGACTGTCGAGGAGATGTCGACCTATCAAATTATATCGTATTTTCCTTCGTTGGCCGATTAATTTTTCGTTTTAACCAAAGTTGATTAATCTCATTGACCGGTTGAGTGTCGGTAATGATTGATGGCCGCGTGGATACTCGTATGTCGGAATTCAGCTCGGTGTTGGGTGTTTGTTCTGATCTGCAGAGTGGGTTCAGGTTTGTGAGTGAAAATTGAGAAATTTTTTCGTTGAAAAATGACCCTAAAATATGAAAAAAATTGGAGTAAGGGGTATTGAAAATCATCTCGAAATAACAAATTTGAAAAATTATCAATTTTTTGGGGTATTGAGATGATGTGTTTGGGAATTGGAATTTTAGAAAGAGATACGTATGTTTGCTCTAAAAACCATTTGCATAAATTTTTTTACTTTTTTCACCATTTTCAGATGGTTTATACGTTTTACATCGTAGGTACTTGAAGTGCATTGAATTAGTGTTCGGTATTTCCTAGAATAACTATGGTGAAATTTACTATATCGTGAAGCCAAGTTTTCTCTTTTCAAAAAATGTTTTAAAATTGTTGATATAATTATGTTTTTAGGAAATTTCTATATTTCTTTCAATTTTTTGACGTGTGTTACCTACTGAAATTTGTTATCAGGTACCTTTATTTATAGTATGAAAAATTTGTTGAGCTTAATTTAATTTTTTTTTCGTGAAAATGCGATTAAGGTAAAATAATAAAGAATAATTTGTTGATGAATGGGAATGGATGAAGAGGGGAACAGAATTTTGCTCCCCTGTAATTTTCAAAATTGCATTTTTGGTCGGAAAAGCTGTGAAACTATTGATCTTTTTTTTGAAAAATTTTAGTTTGAATTAAAAACATTTTAAAAAGTTGTTGTTTGAGTCTAAAAGATTGGGGAAAATTTCATTTCACCTACTTCAATCCGAAATTTTCAATTTTTTGGTTTTCCAATAAATACGCCAATTTCGATTTATGTCACAAGTCATATATCTTTGACATCTTGAGTAAAAATATGAATAAATCTTGAAAATTCAAACAATTATTACCTACCTATATTTTTTAAATAAAAAATATTGAAAAGTTACGAAGTCTGAAAAGAATTGGGGTAAGGGAAGGAATGTCATTTTGCCTCATTTTCCACGAAATAATTGCATTTTAGAAAATTTATTATTTTGAATCTAAAAAATTGACAAAAATCATATTTGAGTTATAAAAAAGAAAATTTTACATGATTTTGAAACCTTAAAATTTTAGCTTCCTATTTCCCCTCCCCCAAAATTGGCAATTTTGCTTCTTGAAAGAACGTTTACATGTATCTTACGTTTTAACATTCTAATAAACAGTTGGGTAAGTAAAAAATAAAAATTGAAAAATTACGTTCGTGCATATAAGATAGGCATCTACCTTAAAATCCGGCGTTTGAATAAAAAATTTATTTTATTGAAAAAATTCAAAAAATATTTCAAAAAATAAAATTTTGATAAACAGTCATAAAATAACTTATTGGCATTCGGTAAAAATTCGAGTCCGGAATAAAGAATTAATAAAATTTGAATGTCACGTTTCTGCAGAGAATAATTACGTAATTCAAAATCTGACACTTCAATGAAAAATGTATTTTTTTAAAAATTCCAAAAAAATCTGTCTCATTTGAGAAGTATTTCAATTTTTAATACGTAAGAAGTCATTTAACATTAAAGACTGTTTCATACTTTTGGCAGGCCAGGTGAGGAGGGGATGGGTAGAAAATTTTTCACCGAGACTGGATTTTCTGAAGAACCTGAGAAATAAATTGATGAATTTTTCAGCCCAAATTATTCATATTTTTGTAGTATTTCCTCTTCATGTATATTTTGAACCAAAGTCAGCATTTTTAAAACTTTAAACAGCACTCTCTCATTTCTGAATCAGTGAAATTTATCAAAAATTACTGTAAAACAATCAGAATTGCAGCACAGTAATAAATCAGTGAAAATGTTTTCACTGAAAGCAAGTCAATGGAAAAAAATCACTGGAAATCAGTGAAAATTCACTGAAAACTCGAGTGATATTTTATGAAATTTACTGAAAAATCTGTGAAATTATTTGAATAATCAGTGAAAAATCGCTGAAAATCAATAAATTTTACTGATCACTGGTTTTTCCTGTGCTGCGATTCTGACTCTTTATCAGTGATTTTTCACTGATTTGGAATGAGAGGGCAAATGAGCATAGGTAAGGTAACTGAAAATTTTGCTTTACAACACCCCACCTACGAAGCGTAGCCTATCTCTGCTCTCCCATTCTGAATCAGAGTAAAATCACTGATAAGTAGTCAGAATTGCAGCACAAAAAAATTAGCAAAATTCACTGATTTTCAGCGAATTTTCACTGATTTTTCAAAGATTTTCACTGATTTTTCAGTAAATTTCAAAAATAGCACTGAGTTTTTAGTGAATTTTTACTTATTTCCAGTGATTTAGATCTTCTTTCTGTGACTTGCTTTCAAATCTGAATCAGTCAAATTTGGTCAATTCTGTTTTTTTTTTTTTTTGTATCTATGAGTGATTTTTCACTGAGCTTTTAGTCAAAAATAACTTATTTTATCTGACAAATTGGAAATTGACTGAAAAGGCAGTGTTTTTTGACTGAAATATCAGTGAAAAATCACTGATTTTCAGTAAAATTAATTTCAGTGATTCAAAAAGGCAGAATTCTGCTAAATTTGACTGACTCAAATTTGGAAAGTTCAAGGACGGAAAGAGGTTCGCAGGAAAATGTTTTCCTTACTCTTTCATGAATTGCTCGAATGCTCAAATTTCAAATTCGCATTTTTCGTCAACGATAAAGAAAACTATCGTTTATAACTCGGAGAAAAAACGATTTTTGACTCGCTGTTGTGAAAATCTATTAGCTTGATTCAAACGAAGATGAGAATTTCTTCCCCAAAAAATATTCAAGTTCCTAAATTTGATTTTTTTTCATATTTTGAGGGGTTTTTTTGGTAGGGGTTTGACCCACGAAATATTTTTCTGTTCGTGATTTATTAATCAAGTTTTTAATTTTTCTTAACTTTTTCTTCAATTTTGGTCACAGTTTTCATGATTTCATCACTCCTCTTTTCCTTAATATAGAAAATTTCATCATGTTTACGATTCATGAAAATTATCAAGAAATCAGCACTCGATAAAATTCAAGTTCATGTATCTCTCGAGAATGTCATTTCTTTTTCACTGTGTCTATGCTTGATTTCCATCGTGTAAGTATTATTGCAAAATTCAATTTATTCTTTCTCTTCTTCGAACTCTTTTCTGTTGTTAGAGTTATAAATTTATGACTATTATTGAGTGCATAGGATCGCCGAGTCTGCCATTACCGCCTACAATATTTGCATCATAAACTTATGCCAGATCCCTTTACTCCTCCCCCCAAACTTCAATATCTTTTCACTCTCGCTTTCGAGTTCCAAATACCAATTACTTATACCTTTCTTATCGTAATAACCGAATCAGTTCTTTTCTTACTTTCAACAAATGAAACGATTAATCTGATTTTTATTATTACTTACTATTGAAGTTCCCCTTCAAAATACGAGTACATAGCTTTAGGCTTCCAACATCCCATTCTCTGACAATGAATCCAGTTTAGGGGCAAATTATTCTACTACGTAGTACGAGTACCTACCATTCAAATATGCCTCGACGTATCCCAGGTTATGAATCTGTCCGTACTCGTATTTTGACCAATCTCGTATTATAATACACTAATTAAATATACGAGAACGAGTTTGATGACTGGTATTACTCGCCTCGAGCCAAAGTTTCAATTTTTACTCTCATTTTAGTATTTATTTATTTGGTCCATATTAAACAAGACGTACGTAGGGTACCTCCGACGAAAAATACTTTTGGAACTTTTTTTCGTGTTTTTTTACCTGCTACGAACTTATAAACAGAATAATACAGTGTGAAGGGCATCTCGGTAGATTTTTTTCCTATACTTTGGTACCTATTTCTCAACCTTGAATATTTAGTCGGCGCGATGTCTTTGAGAACGTTAATTTTTATCGAGTTTACGTGAAATACGTACGTTTTTACTCATTTCAAAGAACGAAAACGATTGGACATTTGTACAGTGTACTGAATATGGCTCAAAAACGTGTCGTAAATTTGTTATTTTATTGGTCCCAAGTACGTAATCGAGCCACGAGACATCTATGCATTCATTTTTTTCGCATGACTTGCGAACACGACGTACACCTAGACCTACGAATATCACGTCGAGTCGTCGAGTTCCACTAACGCTTCCAGGTACGTGTACTTGTGGTTGCTGTGGGATGTAGGTGTATGACCTTTGGTATTCGAGTGCTCAGGGTTTTATGCACACCTTAGTTGATCTATTGATTGAAACGTACGAGTAGATAAGCATCGATGTGATCTGGAAATTGACACGTAGAATGATTTATCGACGACTAAATTTACCCGGAATATGCATCGGGTACGAAAATAAAAAATGTTGCGAACGACTGGATCTTTCCTGTTTGATTCATGTGAGTCTTCACTTTACCGTTACTCGAAATTATTCTCGAAAATTTTTCAACTCTGTTATCTTTGTCTCAAAGTATTTTGAACTCAAAATATTTTATCACTGCAAAATTTTTCCAACTCCATTGAAACTTTTTCTCGGTTCTGAAAAGTGAAAATTCTTCTACAAATTTTTTTCTCGCGTCCAATGTTTTTTCAGCTCTGGCATGTTTTTTCATGATACATATTTTCAACTCTGCGTCTCAATATATTTTTCAGCCCCTATTTTTTTTTCGAATAATTTTTCAACTCTTGAGATTTTTTTTCAAAAACTCTTGGTAATTTTTTCCCCAGAAATTTTTTCGTTTCCAATTTTTCTTCTTTAACAATTTTTTTCTCAAGTGTTATGAATTTTTTTCGACTATAAAATTTCTTCCTAAACATTTTTTTCTGAGGTAAAGTTTATCTCAAAAGTCAAAACTTTTTTCAACTCTGGTATTTTTTCTCAAGATTTTTCTCAACTCTAAAAATTTCTTCAGCAAAACGTTTTTCTCATTTTTTTTCAACAATTAAATTTTTTATTAAAATATTTTTCTATGCTATTGTAAAATTTTATTTGAATTTTTGTCAAATTTCAACTTCAATTCCGATAAAGAATTTTCTCCACTCCAAAATTTCTTCTCCAAATGTTTTCTATTTTTGATATTTTGTTATTGGTTTTAAAATTTTTTCTCAAATGATTTTCCTACTCTTAAAATTTTTGGAATAAAAAAATGTTGAAAAAAATTGGGTTGGAAAAAAGTTTGAGAAACTCAAGATAAAAAAACTTCAAGAGAATTTCAAGTTTTTAAAAATTTAAAGACCAGAGATGGATCTTTTCTTAATATATTTTTCAGCCCTAAATTTTTTTCTCGAATCATTTTTCAACTCTTGAGATTTTTTCTCAAAAACTCTTAGTAATTTTCTAATTTTTCTAGTACTTTAACAATATTTTTCTCATTATATTTTTCAAATGTTATGACTTTTTTTCGACTGTGAAATTTCTTCCTAAAAATGTTTTTCTCACGTAAAGTTTATCTCAAAATTCAAAACTTTTTTCAACTCTTCGGTTTTTTTTCTCAAGTTTTTTCTCATCTCTAAAAATTTCTTCAGCAAAAGTTTTTCTCATTTTTTTTCAACACGGAAATTTTTTCTTAAAATATTTTTCTATGCTATTGTAAAATTTTATTAAAATTTTATTAAAATTTTTCCATTTTTGATATTTTGTTATTGGTTTTGAAATTTTTTCTCAAATTATTTTCCAACTCTAAAATTTTTGGAATGAAAAAATGTTGAAAAAATTTGGGTTGGAAAAAAGTTTGAGAAACTTAAGGTGAAAAACTTCAAGAGAATTTCAGAGATGGATTTTTAGAGTTGACAGTTGAGAAAAATGTTGGTAAATGGAAAAATCTTGAGTTGAAAAAAATTTAGCGAATGAAAATTGAAGAAGAAAAAAATCAAGAAAGCTGAAAAAATTGGGAAATAAATTTTAGAGTTTGAAAAAAATCATTAGGCTGAACAAATTAGAATTTTGAGAAGAAATCTTGCGAGCTGAAAAAAATAGAGTAAAAATTTTAGTGTTGAAAAATATATTGAAAAGAAGTTCTAGGGTTGAATAATGTGTATTTTGGAAATAATACCAGGGATGAAAAAATTTCAAGTCTGAGAAAAAATTTTGAGGGAGTTTCATTGAAGTTAAAGTTGAAAAAATTTTTAGAGTTGAAAAATATTTTGGAAAACAAATTTTAGGAGTCGAAAAATATTTTAAGAAATAGATACTGGAGTTGAAAAAATTCTGAGGAAAGAGAAGAAATTTTGAAAAACAATTAAAGACTTGGAAAAAAATCAAGGTTACATTGCATGGTCTGAAGACTCACATGAGTCAAACAGGAAAGATTCAGTCGTTCGTGCCATTTTTATTTATTTTCGTACCTGATGCATATTCCGTGTAAATTTAGTCGTCGGTGAATGATTTGATACCTATTTAGTTTCATTGTACCGAGAATTGCATTCGACGAGATCGAAATAGGTATTTCCTGCTGCAGTCGAAAATTTTGCAATGTGCCATGGCTCAAAATGATTATTGGTTTGGATAACCTGACGAAGTGCGTATTTAAATCAACCTGGGCGTATGACTAGGGCAATCGAACAAACCTAAGCCTACCATTGTCTAGGGGAATTACAACAGGAAATCAATCGTTATGTAACCAATGCGTATGAACCTAACGGAGATCATTTTAATCAACTCGATGGTTTTTTTTTTTCATTCGCACCTGGCTATATTATTACTCAAATATTTAAATTATACTGATCCTAGTCAACTTTAACGAGCAATCGCGAAAATATTCGTGTTTGTTGAGATCATTATGAACTTGAGACAGCTCTGCGAATATTTTCCCCTTGGTCAATGAATTTATTACAATTTTAGTGACGTAGATGTGGTTGATTTTATGCATCCTTACGAGTTACCTTGGTATAGGTTTACTTTGATATTCTTAGAATAAGTACGAGAATATGTATTATCAAGTTATGTACGAATAGTGGTGTTTTTATGGTTTAGAGTTTATGTGTATTATTTCTTTTCTTATGTTTTTTCTTGGAAGAACATACGAAGAATATTATAAATTGGTATAACATAACGAAGCTTTGTAGGTTAGTGGAATATTTGCGATGAAAGTTTTGCAATAATATGTTGTCGACTGAGTTTTATACTGAAACGTTCTTGTATGCCTATATGAGTTATGCGATCGGTTCGTACTTGAATAAAGAAATTAATCGAGTCGATTAATTACCTACGTAGGTTGGTCGGTTTTCCCACAGTGGAAAGAAAGATGAAGTGTGGTATTTGCTGAGATGAAGTATGGTAGAATATGAAAAAGAATTTTTCATAACAATAGTGATTAAGTACCTATACCTACGTACAATGTGCACATTCTTTTTAAAAAATTCTTTATAATATGGAAAATTTCAAATTTTTGTTGCATAGAAATGAGAAACAATTGGTGGAAAAACTAATAAAATTAGGCATTGTTGATTTTTTTTAATTGGAGGAGAGAGAATAATTATGAGGTAGAAAAAGAGAAATATAATTGAAAAAAGTGGTGTGTGAGTTTAACTGACTGATAAAAATCGTTAAAATTTCATTTCAGAGTTGTAAATCATAATTCTATTTTTTTTAAATGCAAAAAATTGCAAAATTTTGATACATATAAATTGATTTTTATTGAAAAAATCAGGTGTAGGTAAATGGGATAAAAAATATGTTCTTTTTTTGAAAGTTAAAAAATTTGAAAAAGTTCAAAAAATTGTAGAAAGTTTTTTTTAACTAAAAAAAAAGTCGCGAGTAGGGAAATTGAAGTTTATTATTATTACAGTTGAAATTTATTCTCATTCAGGGGCGTGACTAGAAGGAAAGGGAGTTCGCGAGTCGAAAATTTTCACTTTTTTTGGTATACTTAATCTATTTTTCAAGTCAAAAAAAATGAGGAAAATCATTTTTTGTAATTTTCAGTCGAGAAAAATAAAGAAAAGTTTTATCTCAATCGAAAATTTTTAATTTTTAGACTCCTTCCTTTATCCTTTGGGGCATTTAAATATTTTATTTTGAACATTTTTGTTCCATATCCCACCCCTCTGAGAGCCTTTTACACATTTTTTGGAAAAATTACCTCAGAAATGAACTTTGGAGGTCAAAAAGATGGATTTTATCACCTCACTCGATAGTTCTAAAAAATTCTTAATTTTGGGCCTTCCTACTTCATGAACCACCATTATTTCCTTTCGAATCCTCAAAATGGCGAGGGGAGGTGGCCTCGTGCAATTGAGATTTTTTTGCCAAATTACCCAACTTTAAAGGCTCACATATGTATAGATCGACTGTACTTGAAGAAAAACTGTTTGCAGGATTTGAAAAAGAGTTGGTAGAAGATTCAAAAACAATAATTAAATTTTGAAAATCTCAAAGTTGAACTTTTGTACTGATAGCTCAACTGTCATGATATGCACAGAAGATGAAGGCTACCATTTAAAAATCTGAAAAAATTACAATGAAAATCTCTTTTAACCGTTTTTCCAACCAATTTATTTTCAAAATGGTATCTCGACATCTCTGGAGGGCGCAGGGGTCCTCAATTTTGACCAAAATTCAAAGAACATAAAGAGTGAAGTAACATATTGGTTTCTGCTAATTCAAATGCAGCGAGTTTGAATATGTACTCAATTTTCTCACCCGATCCTTCTGAACCCCTTCTCCCCCCTCCCATCAGCCTCCTTGATGAGGTCAAAATTCAAAAAAAATGAAAAATGACATGTGACGTGTCGTTTGTTAGGTTTTTGAGGGCACTGGGTTCGAATATTTGCTTATTTTTAGGATTTGACCCTTCGATGCTTCCCTATAGACCCTCAATCTTGAGAAAAACGTGTGCAAAAAAATTAAAATGACGTATGGCACATTGATTCTCATTAATTTGAGGTCTTCGAGTTCCAATATCGACTTATTTTACGATCAGAGCCCCATATCCGCGCTCTATCCTGACCCCCTTCCCAGGGTTGCCAACCTCAGCAATTTTTCACTAAAATCAGTGATTTTTCAGTTTTTGAAAAAAATTTAGTGATTTTTGTCAGTGATTTTTAAAAATTTCAATAATTTTGGTGATTTTTTACTCTATTTGCCAGGTATACTTTTCAATTTTCAGTGATTTTCGTGATTTTGGTGAAAATTTTGAACGAATTGGCTACAGTGATTTTTAGTAACGCGTTTTTTGGCCAAAAATAACGATTTTTCGAAATCTCGGTTGGCAACCGTGCTCCCCTTCCCCAATCATTTTTTTGTAATTATGTGAGGAGGTCGATTGGAGCGCAGGGAGGGGTCAGATTGAAAAATTAAGTCGAAATTCGAACTCTGTGTTCTCAGATTAGTAAGAATTGATGTGGCACTCGCTATTTCCATTTTCCCTGTCCCCTTTGAGAATCAGATGGAAAGGAAGGAGGGGGGAAGCCGCAAAAAATCGTTTTAGAAATTTTTTCGTTCTTGGAGAAAATTAACTGAAAATCCGCAAAAATGATGCAATCGAAGGCCAAATCTTGCCTTTTCTCCCTACCAAAAAAAAAATTTCAGAAAAATAACCTAAAAAACTCTGATTTTTATGATCAATTCGGATCGGAAATTTATTTGAAATTTAAAAATATCAAGTGTCCTAAGAAATTCTTAAAAATTTGAGAATTTCGCTTTCGGTTTTTAAGTTTTAATTGTTGTCTAAATTTGGCCTAAAATCTGAAAAAATTTATTAGAAGACCAACAATTCTTCTAATTTGATAATTGGAATAAATTTTTAAAAAGATTTTTAAAAAATCAAAATTGAAAAATTGTGAGAAAATTTACGTATAAATTTTTAAAAATATTATTGGATAAAATTTTGAAAAAATTTAAAGTTAAGAAAATTTGAACTTTGAAATAAAAAAATAAAAAATTTGGACTTAAATCGTCGAAATCCCTTTTACTGCAAAAATAATTGAGAGGCATTTAAAATTATCACATTTTTCAATACAATATGTCCACAAAAATGAAATAAAAAATTCCTCCCACACTCTTCGTCGAATTTTGCTGTTCCAAAGCAATCTTTAGGTACACTCAACCATTACACAATTTATCCATTTACTATTATGACATTTTCATACCTCGTATTGCGAATTAATTTGTCGTAATCGAGTTCAAATTTGTACCAGCTTTATTGAAATCACAATATGGCATAATTAGCCTACATTAATGGTAGGTTTCATGTATTCCAAACTGTTAATGATTAGGTTTAGGTAAACGTATTGTTTGATTAAGAACCTGTTTCTTTAGTCTATACCTCGACGATTATGTTCTGCTTGTTTATAAAAGTTACTTATATTTTAAAAATTCTATGTACTTCCGCGAAGATAAAAATTAACATTACGAAGAATGTAGAAAATTGCAAATATTTGCTCACAATGAGTCAGTATAATTATTACTTATTTTCATTTTTTTCTTAAATTTAGCTCATAGATAACGAGCTCAATTTGATGATCTGTTATTCAGATGATTTAGAGAATCTCAACCATTGAAATATTTTTCAACGAATACATAAATATTTTTGAATTTTTTAAATACAATTTATGAATTTTTTCCAGTGTTTGCGGACAATTACACCTCTAAATTAAATACTTATGACCTTGAGATTTTATAGTGTGAAAATTGAAATTAAATCGAGAGCATGAGATTATGCGTGTAATATTTTGTCGAATTCGTAATACGAATAAAATGAAAAAAATTACGCGATGCAACGTGAATTCGTGCTGTTTACTTATCCAAACAACCATATGGATTTGTTTATGGCTAAATTAACTGCAAATATTTAATTTTCATCGAAATAAACACGAAAATTTAACATTATCGTTCTGAGAATAAAAAAAACACACGTTAAAAATTTGCACCGTGTTTTTCGTTCACAGACGATCACCACCTTCGCATAGGTTTCTGTTTCTCTATCTGGCGATAAAATAGAGATTTAAGAAAACTTACGTGCCGTTGGCGGAAAAAATAAACGTCTAGAATTTACCTTGTCAGAGGACATTAACAATAGAAAATAACATTGTATTTGATGTGAGAGTACCGCGACGATGATCTTGAAATACACGTCGATCGTGATCATGAAAATGAAAAGTCAATTGTATTCTCGCGACCGTTCCATTACTCCGAAATTAATGTGAATGATCTTCGTATTGTTTTGTCTCCCGTAGACACCCAACGAACTTCGAGTCGTTATGAAAGGATAAGGTGCTTATGTAAATTGTTACGATTACTCGATATTTTCCACCTTTTTTTTTCGTATCATTGAATTGAAAGCGTTAATCGGCGTGAAACTCGACGATGTAATTATCGAGTTTGCGAAATTATTACGTCTGAGTGCGAGTACCTAATATGTTAAACAAGGACATAATTTGATTTTTTTTTTTCGTTACTTCCATCAAAATAAACACAGGCACGCGATTGATAACCACGGTAGGAAATTGTGCATTATGCGCATCGCCAGCTTTTTGTTTGAAAACGCAAGGTCGAAGTGGTTAAAGTTGAATGTTTTTCATAAATATGAAAAATTTTCGCTAATTGTCAACTACCGTAGATTACCGTAATTTTACGCGTTTAAACACGACGATTTGAAGTGGCAAATGGCGATTTACGTATGTACGTTCGACAATGTTGCACCATATTTTTTTCTTCTCGTTGCCATATTTATCTACTCTCTCGTTTTTGAATTATTGAAATTTATCAAAAAACACTGAAAAACAGTTAGAATTGCAGCACAGTAATAAATCAGTGAAAATTTTTTCACTGAAAGCGTGAAAGAAAATCGCTGAAAATCAGTGAAAATTCACTGAAAACTCAGTAATATTTATAAAACTCACTGAAAACTCAGTGAAAATCAGTGAATTTCACTGATTTTCCTGTGCTGCAATTCTGACTGTTTATCAGTGATTTTTCACTGATTCATAATGAAAGAGTAGTTATCTACATGGTACTTAATTAAATTTAAATTACGATTGGATGAAATTCGAGTTTCAAAAATAGTGCTGCAATTTGCAATTTTCGAAGTTCTGATATAATGGAGGTGTGATGTTTGAGGTATTTAAGCCCAGCGAGGTTAATTGCGGAGTGTTAGAGCGTGAAATCGCATTATGGCGGTTTTAATGACGATCTCGTCGATCTCATTGGTTATGAATTTTTACGAAAACATGTTTCCCAACATGATCAAATTCCAAGTTTTCTTTCGAATAGAAAATTTTCCTCTAAGATGCTTTAAAAATGGCAAAATATGGGTTGAAAAAAATAGAAGCTTTTTTATGCCTCATAATCATAACAAAAAATGTATGGAAATTTAGCCTATGTTGAATATTGAAGAAATTGGTGAACCTTGAAGATGTTCGAGTGGTTGTAAAATCGAGTCTGAGAGAAATTTTCGCTCGATTTTTTGATAGTGTTTCATTTTTGTTCTGTAAAAAAATAGTATATTAATTTTGCCTACTTGCAACGAAATTTTCATTTTCACACATAAGCGTACCCAAAGGGGTGGGGACTCGGGGGGGATCAAGCCCCCTCCCCCCTTAAGTTCGGAAAGAGATTTTTTATCGCAAAAATTTGAAAAATAGTGAATTTTTTTGCTCTTGAAACATAATTTTTCAAAAAAAATACGCCCTCGCTTCGCTCGGGAAATATTTTAGTCCTTCTGTTTTAAAAATTAATGATTTTTAACTAATCTTACGGTCAAAAATCATTGATTTCTCAATCAATTCCCAGTTTATCATGAAAAATCAATAATTTTGACTGAAAAATCAGTGAAAAATAATACTGAAATTCCGTAATTGTTTTAATTTACTTGGCTCAAATTCGTTTATGAAATTATCAACCTATTGAAAATACCCTGAATACGCCAGCGCCACTGAAATAACAAGTTACTGAATTTTTTCATTGAAATTTCACCCCTCTTGTTTTTTTTGCATTCTGAGTCCCTCCCTTAAATAATTTCTGGGTAAGCTTATGTTTTCACAACGTTGAAATCTTTTAGAGAGAATGACCTACCCCAGTTTTTCCTTTGTCAACGAGTTCGTTCTGAGGAATGAATTTAAATTGGTATTATCCAGTGTGGAAGAGAAGAGGGAGGATAAAAATCGAAAAATTTTCCAATTTGAAATAATAAAATTCTCTCATTAAAATTTTTTTTGAACAACCTTATGAAACAATTTTTAAATCTGATCAGATCTCAAAAATGTCCCAATCTGATTTTATCAAATTATATCAAATCATATCTGATTGCATCAATTCATATTGATAAAATGATGAAAGTTCATATTCAATTTGATGTATCTACCTATTCTAATCAAATTACATCTGGAAACCCCCAGATGTAATTAGATATAATTTTATTAGGATTTTTTGAGATACAATAAAAATTTATCAAAATAGATAAAATTTGATGTTATTCTGAATAAATCAGATATGATTTGATGTAAAATTTCTTCATCGGGAAGTACAAGAATTTTTTAAGTAAAATTTAAGAGGTAAAAACGAGTTTTTGAAATAAACGAAATTTTTTGCAATAAAACTTGAAGAAGCTCTTGTTTGAAATGTCGATTGAAGAGCTCGTTTTGCATCTTAAGGACCTCGAGAGGGTTTTAATTGATTTTATAACAGCAAAGGAAGAAAGGGACCTAGCGATAAAAATAAGTTTTGAAATAAACGAACTTTTTTGATTTTTTTTTGCAAGAAGTTCTTGTACAGAATGTCGATTGAAGAGCTCGTTTTGAACCCTAGGGACCTTGGGAGTGTATTAATCGATTTTTTTAGGGTTTTAAGGTCCCTTTTTTCCTGAACGATCACTTTGACGCAGTGCTGTGGAAAGTAGCAAAAAGTAGTACATACTAATTTCCCAAATTAAGATCTGCAGAATTGCAGTGAAAAATACACTTCTTAAAAACAGCAAAGACGAACCAAAAGTGGCTTATTGAAGAAGCGTAATGTTGAAAATTTCCGACCGAAATACAGAAAACACTTTTTTCTGTTTTTTTCGACTTGAATATAATTTGTTTTCTACTTAAAATAAAAAATTTCCGAAAAAAGACATCAGTCTCAAAAAAGTTACGACTCAAAACTCAATTTTTCAAGCTAACAAAAGAGGATAGAATTCATTTGAAAAATCACGAAATTTTGGAATTTTCACTGCAAAGTCATGGAATTTTCTCAAACAAGAAACTATTGAAAAATAGATCAAGATAAATTTTCTTTCTGAAAATCACGAATTTTAAAATTTAAAAAAATCGATTTCTTCTTTTTCTCTTCAAAATATTTTCTGGGAGTTTGCGTAAAGAAGGCTGGTAAACTTGAAAAAAATGATCTGAAGAACAATTGAATAATCAACATCAATCATTTTTAAAAAATTTTATTTTCCAAGAAAACGATTTAAAATCAATTATTTGACTGGAAAATTCAACTTTGTATGTTTCAAGCAAAAAATATGTATAATTCATTGACATTTCATCTTCAAGTCGTGGAAAATGAGATTTTGGATTTTTTCTTGGAGTTTGATTACCCCTAGAAAAAATCCAAAAGCTCATTTCCTGAGAAAAATACACCGAAACAACGACTACGAAGTGAAGGAACAAACCGAATTTTGAGTTTGTGTCGAAAATTTATGTTGAAAAAAATTATATTTGTTGCAAACCACAACTTTTTAGCTTTTTAGGGGTTCCCAAATCGAAAATTGAAAGTAATAAAAAATTGAATTTTTTTATTATGTGCATACCATTATAATTTTTATTGCGTTATATTTGTGGCAAAATGAAGGTGTTTTAAACTAAGTATACTAAACCATAAAAATTACCAAGTTTATTAAGGAAAATTATAGTGTAAAAGGTTATAAAATGAAACTTACCCAATTTTTGAAAAATATCAATCCCTTAACTCTTCATTTTTCTTAAAAATATTCGATAACCAAAATTATTCTTTACTAAATTCGCTCGACTTTAACAAATTATCAATTCTTGAAAAACTGCATAAAATTCCGAAGAGATGGATCCAAAAATTTTCACGATTTTCTTTTTCAGAAATTTAGTATATGCCTCCATGAGAGGCTTTCGGGGAAAAACGAAAAACTAATGCCTGTTTCTTATTTAGGAAAATCATTTGTCTACAATTTTTAGGCTTTTGAGTTAGTGATCGCTCTCTAGCTAGAAATCATCTCAAAGCTATTAATTTTAAGTTGAAGTGAACGATTTTTTACTTTCCTGATGATTTAAAAGTTTTGAAGGAATTTTAAGAATTTTTTCAAAACATAATAAAAATGTGTTTTTGTGATTTCAAAAAATCTTGGCCTTGCTATCACTCGGGTAATATTTTCTCCTTCGCCCTACAATTTTCTAGTTTTTTTTTTTTGAAAACGTGTCACGTTGCTTTGATTTTTTCGAATAGTGAATGAAAAGCACTGAAAAAAACCAATTTGAATTTTATTCCGAATTTTCTGTGAAAAAAAAACTCAATAAAATGAAACGAAAAAGTTGTTACGGATTTTCCAAAGACAATTTTATACGATTGAGGAATTTTTCAATTTCTTGATTTATTTTTCTGTTGAAATTATTTATTATAAAAATCTTATGAACACTTCGAAAATTTACCACTTTGAAGTTCATTAATAAAATTTATCTAAATTTAATTTTTTATTTCTGTTGGCTAAACTGTGAATTCTTTCTCGTAATGACCAATTTCATAGAAAAATGACAAATATTTTTCATCGTAGAGGGAGTAAAAGTCTACTTTTACTCCCTCTCGCGAATCGCTCGAGTGCTTAAACTCGCCTTTTACTCCCTCTACAATAAAAAATATCGTATGCAACTCGGGAGATAAATGATTTTCGACGATTTTGAGTTATTTCCCTCGCTTCGCTCGGGCAATAAACCTCAAAATTCGTCGAAAATCACTTTATCTCCCTCGTTGCATAATATACTATTACACACGTAATTGGTATTTTATGACAAAAATTTATAATTATCAAGATAAAATTGGTGATAAAAAAATATGCATTTGCGTTAACCCAACCGCAACGTGAGTAAGAAAAATTGCATAATTTGTTCCCACAGGCGATTCGAAAATAATCGAAACATTACGAAGTACTGGCCAAAAAATGCATTCGAGATGTTAATAAAATTGCATAACTGCAACTCGCAGGCATCTTGAAGTTGAAAAATACGTGTATTTTTAGTTTAAATCAGTGTAGGCATATTACAGGATGAAAAAAACTTCTAAATCATTGCAGGCGAATCACGTTAAATTTTTTTACAACAGTCTTTGTAATTTTATGATTATGAGGCATTAAAATAAATTATTAGAATGTCATTAAGCTGTCAGTTGGATTTTAGAACACTATCAATATGAAATATGTATTTTATTTGTTATCGTGTCAGTTTTAGATGCACTCGTTCAATTTTTTTGCAGTCTTTTTCTAAATCAATGTTACCAATATTAAAAATGAAAAATTCCGAAATCGTATCGTCGATGATTATTTTTATTTTTACACTCCCAGAAAAAAATTACTCATCGATTACAACAATTGTTGTGTGGCAAATAAATTTACATCTCGTTGTATACTTTTCGATTTTTTTTTAGAAACTTTAATTAATACTCGACTTGATAGAGTTCGCTCATTTTGACCTCTTGTAGGGCCCTGCCTCTTGTCATTCGAATATTCGTTAATCGATCGTCGCTTCGCCGAAATCGAATGAATTCATCGGTGGGAATTACCGACGATCTAATTAAATGGCTAAAATACGAGGTTTTCTATCGCCTAATTAGGTCGAGGAATCACCAGTTTAATATTGAGAATACAGTTGCAATTAGGTTTATTGAACTTTGTATTTTTAGCAACGCAGAAATTAAATGTTGACATGTTACGAGCTATTGTGTAATATTAAATTTTACAAAATTACTTCCGAGTTGTGGTAGATGTCAATGAAGCCGGTTTCCGAATTAAATTATGTGACGTTTTACAATCGCAATGAAATATTAAGGTGAATGCAAAGATAAATATTTCAAACGAGATTATAGCATTTCGGTACCTGCCTAAATTGCGATCAATCTTATTTTTAAAAAAAATTAAATTCGCGCCAAAATCGTTGATAACGTTTTGTTTACTGTTTACATCAACGAAAAAAAGGGGTTGATTTTTGTATTTCAAAATATGGCGACACAATTGCGTCATATTGGGGTATTCGAATGCTTAATCTGTACCAGTAGCCTTGCAGATCCCTTTTTGAATTGCGAAATGGCTGTTCTTGGAATTAGCATGAGGCAATCTATTATTCGAGGTGACCTAGGGTGTCTGGTTTGTTGTATACCAAATACGTCGCCTTTGAATGTGTCGTACGGATGAAAAAAGTCTGCGCAGGAGGTTTCTGCCTTATTTCAGATCTAGATGAAAGACTGGTATTCTTCTCGGACAAAGGAGTTTACGGTATTTTGAATTTCTTTAGCGTCATTTACAATGTCGAAATTAAATACCGTCTGAAATGGGTATTTCGCGTGCTAGGTGGCGAAAAATATTGGCAAAGGTTAGGCAGGATGCATTTTAGGCGTCGTGTACGTTAAATGTAATTTATCAAGTGGTATGGCGACAGTTTGGTTCTCTGTGGATTGTTCCTGTTGTAGATAGAGAATGCTAAAGTACAATTATTTCGAAAATATTATGCATTATTACTACCGTAATGTACTTGCAAAATATGAACGATTTTTTTTTTTAACTCGAGGTGAAATATTATCATTTCAACTCTTCTCCCCTCCTCCTAACACGAGTGATGTTCGATTTTCTTCTTGCACTAATTATGTTTTATTTTCAATTGGTGAAAATTAAATTCGTCAAGTCAGAAAATCATATAAAATTTAAGTGTTACGTGCTTGATACTTCAAATTCGACCTTGGGATTTCAAAAAGTCGATTTTATGAGATCGATACTGGTCGATTATAAAAATTATCAGATATTAAAAGAATAACAAATTTTGCGAGTTTATACTTAATTCAATTAAAATATTAAAAAAATTTATTATTGATTTTCATTTGATATTAATTTTTTTTATGCTGTAGGCTAATCAAGTAATCATTCACGAAGTGTCCACTACAAAAAAAAATGTAGGTAGGTAGTCTGGGTAAGTCCAGGGGCGGCGCGATAGGGGGTATGGGGGTATAATACCCCCAGTCGATTTCCAGTTGGAAATCCGGCAAAATTTTGGAGATTTCAAGTTATTCAGCAAAATCTTGGAAATTTGAGCAAATTAAAAAAACGTTTGGAAATTTTGCAGCATAATTGTAATGAAAAACTGAGCCTTTTAAAATTTCAAGTTTACTGTCCTCTTTCAGAAATCACAATCCAACTCTAAAATTACCTACTCCCCGAATCAAAATTTTTCAAAAATTTCGGTCTCACTGCGCTCGGCCTTATTTAATTTTTTCTTCCGTAATTTCGACTCTCTCTCTGCTCTACTCTCAATTCAACAATACCCCTCCAAAAAACAACATCCTATTGCTCAAGAAATCCTACAAATCCTTACCACCACAACCAAAAAAATTGTCTTGTGTTGGCTGACTCTCATGCTAAACATGCTCTTCAACTATTCCCCATTCAAAACATTCCAATACCCTTAACTGATCTAAAGAACACTATCAAATCGAATACTCTTTCCTCTTTTCAACAATTTTGGAACCAAATTCCCTCTACTAACAAACTCAAAACCATCAAAGATGACACACTCCCTTGAAATTCCTTCAATAATATTTCTCGAAGAGCTGACATCATCTTCACTAGACTACGTACAGGGCACACTCTCCTAACTCACACATACCTTCTTAAAAAAGACCCACCCCCCCCCCATTTGTAATTTATGCAACACTCAAATCACCACTCTTCACATTCTCACTCAATGCCCCAAATTTCAAAAAGAAAGGCTCACACTAACAAATTCTAATACCCCACAGAAATTTTGAAAGACACCTCCCAACATATACAGAAAATTTTAACATTCCTCTCTAATACAAATCTAAAATCCCTACTCTGACGTAACCCCCTTTCCCACATGCTCTAGCCTTAGTTGCTGTATATGGCGTTAAAACAAAAAAAAAAAAAACAATCCAAATTGTACAAAAATGATTTTTTTTTGTATTTTTCCTCAAAATTATTCCACTAATTTTATCAAATTTTTTCTCATTAAAATTAATTTTCGATGCTTGGAAATCATTTTTTTCAAAAGCTTCGGCCTCGCTGTATTCGGCCCTATTGTATTTCTTCTCAAATAATTTTTGAAGAAAATTGACCGATTTTTTATTCAAGTTAATTCATTCAAAGCATTGTTTTATTGCATTTTGAATTTAAGGTCTTCTACCAAAAATTTCCTCCCTCGCTTCGCTTGGGCCAAATTTATTTCTCTCATATTTACATTGAACCTATAATCTTCTAAATGAAGTAGGCTAAGGAAATTTCATAGGTTTTTCCAACTACGTATGTAGAATGAAATTACCGAGGGAAAAATTCAGGCATGAGCAGGATTGAATCATTTGTGACCCGTGCAGGGAAAAGGTACCTAAAGTCGGATTTTTCAAAAATGAGTATTTTGGCTTAAATGATAGGGGAGACTATGCGGAACATTTTAAGACCTGGATGAGCATCCTAAGTCAATTTTTCGGTGAGATAGAGACATTTAAAAATTAGAAAAAAACATGACTTTCAAAAAAAAAAAATCGAAAAAACACGTTTAAAGCTGCGTAGAGGTCTGAACTACCTAAAAAAAGCGAAAAAAATTTTTTTGAAAAAATTGCCCATTTTTCATATTTTTGTCTCTAACTCAAAATTATGTTTTCCGACTTTAGGTACCCTGTCCCTGCACGGGTCACATTTATTTTTTCATGTTAGAAATTTTGCTGTTCATGAGCAGGGATGAACAAGAATGGCTTTTAACAATGGAAATATATTCGAGAACCCAAGGAATAATTTCCAGGCGTGAGCAAGATTAAAAATTGACCTAATCTTGAACAAGATGTTACTTTCAAGTTTTTGTTACATTGATCTATAAAAATAGTGTTTTTCCATGTCCACGATGTTACTTCGCATTCTTTTTGCAAAAAATGCTAGAATTTTTTATTCGGAAATTTTGAACCTCATACCCCCCCTCCAAAAAAAATGTGTTCGAACCGCCTCTGTATGTAACTAAACTATAATCCAATGGATGATTTTCGAAGGAAAAAAAATGAACAAATTCCTGGTTCTCTAAAATTGAAGTCTGTGTTGTGAAAACAGCTGGGTTCACTTTTTCCTGCCCCGATGCCGTGATGCGATTGATAGGTACCTATTAAATATCAACTTTCGAATTCCTGAAATCAATGTACTCATTAGGGTGTTTCATGTGACATTTTTTTAGAAATTTGACAGTGCCGCCCCTTCATTTTGTTCTTTTTGATGAAAAAAGACTCCCATAAAAATTTCAGCCGGAAAAAAAAATTACTTTGAGTGGTGGCGCAAAGGAGCTAAAAATTAGCCATATTATAATATAATGTAAAAAATGATCTAAAAATTCAACATTTCATTTAGCTTGTCAATTTTTCCTGTTCAAGTTGAAAATGAAACAAAAAACGGTTTAAAAACAAATAACATGAAACACCTTTGTAAAAAAATAACGCGAAATTCATTTCATGTGATTAAAAAAAAAACGTGCTTAACACCGCGCGAGAGATCATCAAACTCGCGAGGGCTTGGTGGGCTATTCATGCAATACCGGACAATCATATTCGTAACTTTACCTTTCTTGCGCCACCACTTGAGATTATTTTTTGGGGCTGATTTTTTGTATTTCCCATTTTCTAGGTTCAATGAACATTTTTAGAGGGCGGCACGTCAAAAATATTGAAAAAAAATTTCCCCCATATAAAAATGAAACACCCTCTAGTACTCATTAGGTAAATACAAATTGTGATTAATGACGCGGAATTAATTTTCTAGAATTTTAAAAGTGAGCAAAAATTTGTAGAAATTAATAAAAAGTGATTAATTTTCCAGGATAAATGTAGTATGCAGACTTTACCAGATCAATTATGATTTGAAAGATATCTAAAAATAAAATTGCTTTATTCGGCTGAATTTAAACAAATTGAGTTTATAGTATCGATTTTTAGCATTTGTATTTATCGATGTTTAATATCGATTAGAAAAAAATGTAGTTTTTTAATCAAATATTTAACAGTTTTTTTAATTGATTTTTTTTTAAATTAATGAAGCGATCCCAAACATATTTTCTAAGAATCAATTTCGATTTGGTATCAATATTACAATTTATTTAAAACAAATATCTAAAATGTATTACCTAATCATGTGAATGTGATGCTCATAAATCGTGTACTTACAACAATAAATCAATACTGAATTACTGATTATTTTTGTTATCGATTTTAAAAATCTATTTAGTAGATATTTTTATCAAAAAAAATTTAATGAAAAAGTTTCTCATTTCTAACATCAGAATCTAATTTTCAAAAATAATATCTTTTTTAATTAGAAGTATTGGTGCTGAATTTAATTTGGAACATTTCTGTTGTAAAAATTGAACATTTTCATTCGATTTTTGACTAAAAAAACGAAATCTTGGTAATCAATTCTTTACCTGGTTTTATCCCTATTACCTACCAAAAAAAAAACTTCCTTTCAAAAAAAAGAGAAATTTAAAACCCCTCCTCGAATTCTTTACACAGCTTCTATACTTCGTAGTTCTATTTATTCAACACACCCTCAGACCATTTTTCTACCGTAGGTAAATATCCAACAGCGAACCAATATTAACCATATCCATTAATCAACCGGTCAATTTTGGGTATTCCTTTATCACAAAAAAATCCAAACGTTTAAATATTTAAAAAAGTGGCTCCTCGGTGCTCTTCATTTGGAGACCATGACAATTACAAAGTATTTAAGTTGATTTCTTTATTTTTGAGCACCTGTCATCGTTTCATCGATATCTACCAGTCCTATAACTCAGATATAATTTTTAAAGTACAATCGTTCGAATAAGATGTGGTTTATTTGATTGAAATTTTATAGGTGCATCGGTATTTTATCTCATTTTTTTTGTAGATATTACGTATCTAGGTTTCCATTTTGTGATGAAAATTGATAATTTTTTAATGTATCAGAATTATTTTTTGTATTTTAGAGTACCTACCTAATGTTGTGAAATATTTTTTCTCTTCGGAATTATACACGCACATGGGCTTGGCCCTACGTAGCTATGATAATTTTACGATGACGTCAGCGTCTTTATGTAATATAATGTGGATTAATAATGGTAGGTTGAACATTGATATATGTCAAAGTGTCAAAATTGCCATATTTCTTAATACCTACTTGATTTTTTCATTGAGGTAGTCTGTCGATGACTCGATGAGTTTTTTCAAGTTTTTAAAACGTTTACTCTTAAAATCATCAAAATTGTTCAAATTCAAGGAATTTTTTTTAGGTAGGTACCTACCTACCCAATTACCTACTTCATACAAAATTGACAATTTTTCAACATTAAAACTAATTTTTACCACATTGCGAAAAATTCCCCAAAATTTAAAAATAGGCCTACTTCTCGAAATAAATTTTCCCACATTTAATAATCACCATAAACTGCCATAAAATTCTAATTCAATCCCATGACTCTTCGGTCGGTTTTAGCAACGTAAACATTATTTTTGGTTCGGTCTTGGCGGCAACATTGTTCGTATTATCATCTCGTCAGTGCAGTTTAATGTGCGCGAGCTTACGTACTTTATTTTCTAGGTTAAAAAAAAAATCGCTCACACCTACATAGACGTACAAATACGAGCCCGCGCCACACACATGTGCACCCTGCGTCGTGTAGAAATGCGCGTGTAGTTGTAGCCGGCATATTCGCGCCTGTTCTTCGAGCCGTTTCTTTGAGTTTGACTTTCAGTCATTTCCGAATTCTTTGACTCGTATACCCGCTTTCAGTCGCGAATCGAGCTGATAAGCTGCCGGTAAAGTAAAAAAAAACGTGGTCGCACGTGAAACTTTGATAAAATTTTATCGCGATGTTGATGTGACCGAGTTGGTGCTTTTCTCTGCCATCTTTTCCTTTCTCGGATCCAATTTTTTGGGGTCAATAATCCGTAATATGGCACTTTGTTGTGCTGATCGTTCCAAAAAAGATGCGTCCAAAAAGTGGAATTCGAATTGCAATCATGTGCTCGTTTGGGATCAAGATACCTTGAAAGAAGAAGAATTGGTTCGGCCGAAGGGTAAGGATTCTCCATCAAAATTTTGCCAGCCTATTTTCTCATTTTTTATCAATTTTTTACCTCCTTAAAATTACCCATTTTTTTGTACCTACTGGTAATCTCGTGTTTTAATATTCGTGAAACTTGTTTAATTCCTTACTCGTCCATGTGACTTCGAAATTCAAAATTTTTCGCCTCTGATTCGAATTTAGGTTACTGCTGTAAAAATTTACCTATTTTAGTGATTAAAACCCCATTAAAACGAAAGCTCACTTACGTAACTCGATCACCTGATTATATTTATAGGTCAAAAAACCCAAATTCTCGTCGTAAAATAGTCACCTCAAAAAAGATACGTTCTGTTGAGAATTTCTAGTCGCATGCGTTTTAATGGATTTTGGAACAATTCGACGTTTCAATTAAAGGAAATTAGATGTCGATTTTTGTACCCCTCCCTCCCCGCCGCTCGTCGGCTGACCCGCGGTATTCGTATTATTTGGAAATACATGGCCTAGTTTTCTATAGGTACCCTGACGTCATTTAGCATGAAAAATTACCATTGTAATTTGCTTCAGCGGTGACGTAAAAATCACATGGGTATTGTTAAAAATGGGAATTTCCATTAAGGCTTTTTGTCCAACTCGATACGAATTTTTGGTGACTTGAAATACGAAATTATTGCCAAGCCGGTGCGAATTTCGGGCAAATGTTTCAAATAATTTTTACTCATGTGGAACATGAATCAGAGTATAGATAAGGTAGAATATCCATTGATAAGAATTACATAACGTTAGAAGTGAAAAAGTTTCAAATGAAATTACTTTTATTACGGTGGTTCCGTTTTACGTCGTTTTATCGTATTAATCTGCGATTATTTTTAACCGTGATCGCATTCGGAATAGATATAATTGTATTTCGCAATCGAAATCGAAACTAGACTTGGTAATTAATTTATCGTTAATTGAAAATATACATACAGACGGATAGATTTTCCATAGCACATGTTTAAGTCTTTGTTATCAATTAATGATAACGTCGAGTTCAAGTTTTCGGTCTAATTTGGCGCCTGCTGCCTTCTCGAGTCTCAACTTGGCGGTATTTTTTCGCAGAATAGTCCCATTTAAAGAAGCATTTCTCAATCCGATACAAAAGCTCTTCGTAATTAGAACTCCCAGTGATAATGAACAATATGAGTCAGCGAGGAAAACGAAAGACAGATGGCAATAGACGAACCGACGATGAGATTATTTTTTCTCCCATTGATTTATCGCTGTTCCCCCTACAGCGAACTTTATGCTTGTTACCCTATTCAAAAGATAGGTGTTGCCAAGTTTATGCATTTTGATGGAAGTAATATTATGGAATTCGGTGGAGGGAAAATGGCACGTGGGTTTGTTGTCGGGTTGCAATGAGACGATTTCGAATTCGAGAAATGGCAATTTTTCATACGAATGACGTGTGGTTGTCCTGGTTTCCTCGAATGTTTATGAAATTTTCGATTATCAGTAATAACCGTTGTAGATAAAAATTTTATAATGCTGAAAATACCTGGTTTTTCGGAGAAATAGCGATGTGTCGTATCCTCCGGAATTACGAAGGTGCGGCGGTATGTCGGCAGTTCGAGATTATGAGAGGGTTTCGAATGATTTTCTGAATTTGTTTTGAGTCATGGTTTGAAAACAGATAAAAAATAAATGAGTATTTTAAAATTCAAAATTTGAAAAAACTTCGTTTTTTAAAAGTATTTTTAAATTTGAAAATCTGTATTATCAAGTTTTGTCTTATTTTTATAGGAGTCTAGTCATTTTGTAGAAATTAATACAGTGTTTGGAGTGTTGGGAATAATTTTCAAAGCAGAGTAATTCAGGGACGAATTAAGAAGGGGTGGAGGGACGACCGATGGGTCCTCTCAATAATAGAAAAATTTCAATTTTTTGAGTCAGAAAAACTAGATTTGAGCCAAAAAAGGTCTTTTCGAGAAAATTTTCATTTTGAGTTGGAAAAATTGAAAATTTTCTTCAGAGAGGAAGCTTTTTAATCGTAGATATGTTTTGTAGATTAAAATGGCAGATTAATGTGAATATTTTTATTTTTTCTACTCTCTCATTTCGAATCAGTGAAAAATCACTGATAAACAGTCAGAATTGCAGCACAGGAAAAAACAGTAAAATTCACTGATTTTTAGCGATTTTTCACTGATTATTTAGAGAATTTCACAGATTTTTCAGTCAATTTCTTAATTATCACTGAGTTTTCAGTGAATTTTCACTGATTTCCAGTTATTTTCTCTCACTGACTTGTTTTCAGTGAAAAAATTTCACTTATTTATTACTGTGCTGCAATTCTGACTGTTTCTAAGTGATTTTTGATAAATTTCACTGATTCAGAAATGAGGGAGTATTGATCAGGTTTTGGTTTAGAAAAAAAAGGAATTATTGGTAACGATTCGTCAGAATTTTTCCAAGATTTTTTGGCCTATCGTATTGAATTTTGGTCTCAAAAATTTTTTGTCTCACGTTTTATAAATTGGCTTCCAGCAGTACAACATATCCAATCCATATTGAGGGAAAATAGATTTCTACGTGTATTACCCTCTTTTCGATTTTGGACTTAATGTCCCTAAAAAAGCCAATTTGGATAATTCGAACATAGTGTCCCAGGAGAACCCAGTTGAGATAAAGTGTTTCAGAAATACACAAAATTTGAACTCGGTGTTTTAAAAAAAGGTCAGTTTAGACATTGTGTCCCCAAAAAAGCCAATTCATGTCCTAAAAAAGCCAGTTCAGACATAATGTCCTAGAAACACTTACAATTTAGACGAAGTGTTCCGAAAAATTCAATTTGGATATAATGTCCCAGATACATCCGCAATTTGGACATAGTCCAGGTCAAAAAACAATCATGAAATGAGTTTAAATCAAAAATACCTTCTCGGATTTCTGAATTTCCTTGGGAAAGTGGCTGACAGATTTTACGAAGTGTTGAAAAACAGACAGTCCTGTGCTTTTCATCAAAAGTTTATTTTTTAAATTCATCAATTTGAAGTTGAAAATGAATAAAATGAGTACGAAATCCAGCTGAATTATTTTTTTCCATCTCATTACATGATTTTTTCAATTTCAACATTTGTCCAAAAATAGAAATTTACATTTTTTTGATTTTTTTTTTTTGGGGGGGGGGGGACTTTTAAAAACATCTTGGCAAAGATCTTGCGAAAAATCTTCATATTTGGAAATTTTATGAGACAGGTTGCTTATGAACTCGAAATACGATTCCCTTCTACTTTCTTAAACCCAAAAACTGTAGATAATTTCTCATTCAATGCTTTTTTTTTCATTCTTGTTGAGAAAAAGAGGCAGGGAAAAGGGAGGTCATGAGGTCAACCTTTCTACGTTTGAAATTTCAAGGAAATGTTTTGAAAAATTAGGCGTCTAAGTTGTAAAAATTGTTCAAAATTCCATCTGAGTAGAAAAGTTTCCATTTTGGAACGCCTTATGAATTTGAATTTTGATCTCTTTGACTGTCTCTTTCCCTCCCTCCCTCCCTCCCTACATTCCTACTTTCTTCTGAGCCTAATATTTCCAAGGACATAATGAATTCTCAAAATTTTTTTTATATACAATTTTACTGCTTTGAAACGCCTATTCGAAAAACTGAAAAATCGTTCATCTTTCTTCCTTCCCCTCACTTCACCCCATCTTCAAAAATTATAAGAAATTACTGAGACTACAATGAAATATTTTCTTCTTATTTCATCTTTTGACTTAAATTTCAAAGTAAAATAAGACTAGGATTTAACTGTAAAAAAATTCAGTTTATTTCATTTTAATGAATCAATTTTTATGAACTTCGAATTTGTAGCGCAAAAATTTGAAATTCTTTCGAAATATTTGTTCTCTTTTTTCTGAAAATTGAACCAGACTATAAGAGGAAAAACACAATACAGGTGGCATCTTATTTTCTAAAACATTTTTTTTTCTTTCGCTAAATTAAACTTTTACTTTTAAAATCGAAATAATTTATTAAAGAATGGACGTTATTCGAAGCTACATCTCGGGTTCTTTTTTTTTAGAAAAATCCCCCTAAATCTTGCTTTATTCAAAAGAAAAATAAAAAAAAAGAAAGGAAAAAAAAGATTCGATACATAATTCATCAATTTAAAACGTTTAGAAAGTAAAAATTTCTATATAAATCGAACGATAACCAAAACTTGCAATAAATCTCAATCGTACCGAACCGCAAACGAGGTAGAACTGAAAATTCATGGCTTGAAAAAAATAACTCCATAATATATAAAGTGTTTCTCAAACGTATCACCTCGACAATGGAAAAACATCTTCGAACAAAAAATATCCTGAACTTACATCGAATTAGAGTCCTACGTCTTCAATACGGTTCATTTTTTCGAGATGTTGTAATAGTATGTAATGACAAACTTAGCAATAAAATGGGACTTGAAAACAGGGGTACTAAAATTCAAAAAAATAGGTCAAAAATATTGATCAGTTTCCTCGCTTCTGCTTTTCATTTATACCTACGTAAATACGATTACAGGTGGACGAAATTAAAATATTTACCAAGAGTTAGCTTTTTCGCTCGATAACGAATTCTTACTCAATTAAATTGAATTTTCAGTCTAAAAAGACCCATTTTTGGCCTCCCTGGCGTTAATACATTGTATTAAAGCTCGGTGGCTGAAAATGAAAACTGTGAGCTTTCCAGATAACGCGAGGTTCCCGGTAGGGGCGCTGTTATCGGAGTTGAAAATGAGATGATTTCGATTTCCGTACACTCGTTAATTCCTAGAACCTGTCACGTGTATTGATAGGTACAGGTACTAAAAATCCGACTCGTAAATTCACGTTTATAGCTTGTTTTAATGTTGAGATCGCGAATCAAGATTAATTCTTACGATTGAAAGTCGAGTGATTAATACGAAGGGGTGGGTTTTACTGTTTAATGATAAGTTGCAAATGGTAACCTTATTTGTACCTCTTTCGAGTTGATTTCATTTTCAAGAAAGGGTCTTCGTAACGGGGTTATTTCTCAATTTTGAGAAAATAATTCATTTAAGGTGAATCGACATGATTTTTTTTTTGAAAAACATCATCGCAAGATGCCAATTTTGATCGAAAAAAATTACGTTGTCTTGCACTTTGTGATTTTGTTTTTTTCCCTTCGAAAATTTAGTCAGTTTTTATTTCAAATGTTGGTAACACCGTCTTGAGTAAATACAATTCGTAAGAAAATTATATTTGATGAATCAATATTATTGTTGTTATGTTTACTTCTACTTTGGAAACTTTGATGGTTGAAATTGGATATTTTGGTGCAACTTTTCAACTCCCATTTCCAATATTTCAACGTTGAAATTTTTTCGTCGAAATTCGAAACTCATTGGTATTTTTAATGGTTTCTTTCATTTGAGATAATCGTTCTTCAGAAATCAAAATGAAATCATGTTTCAAAAATATGATAAAAATAAGAATTTCGACCAATTTCTAATTAATTTTTATAAAAAATTCAGAAATCTATTCCAAAAAATAATTTCAAAATAAAAATGAGTAATTTCTGCATAATTTTAATGCATGTTCTTTTTGTGAAAAATAGAACCATAGAATCATAGTTTTGAAATATTATTCTTTGAATATGTAAATGGTGAGATGAAAACGACTGGGAATCCCCGCATTTCGCTTTTTAGTCCTTGAGTACTTTTTCAGAGAATTAAAGCACTACTGATAAGGTTATCAATTCTCAAGCTTTCGTAATCATCTCTGATATTAATTTATATTACATCAGATATTCCATTTAGGTTACTCATAAGTTGAAGAAAATTTCGAGAATCACGTGTTTTCGATGACGAATTATAGGCTCGTGTGCTACCGAAATGAGAAACACTGAATTCATTTCGCGAAACAATGAGCACAATGGCCGTTCAATGGATGTTATGTCTAAGTAAAATAGTAAGACTAACACACGTATGTACGAATTAGTACATACTTGAACCACTGCATACACGTACGTGTAATTGAAAGCATCGTGTAAGAAATGATGCGTTCGCAGGTTTTCTCTAATTTGTAGTCTTATTTGCAAACATCGCATCGAGTCGATTGCAAAACCATTAAAGAATTTCAGCTTTGGAAAACATATTTTGTTTTTCAATTCGTTTTCTTTCTTTTTCTAAGAAAATTCAGACGATGTTGATAATCAATAGAAGAAACTTTCGGTTCGTCCTTCAGATTGCATGAATTTTGAATGATCATCAGGCACCGGCGTAACTTTATGAAAGAAAATAGAAAAATGATGCTTTTTATGATTTTTTTTGAAAATTTTATCAAGGATGGTAATTTATATCGATTTTATGATTTTTTAAGAATTCAATGAATTATAGAGGTAGATGTTGCTGGTTTTTTTTTCATCACTTACCTATGTACAGGGAGATGATTTTTTTTTCAGAATTGTTGTGAGTGAAAATTGCATCAGTTTATGGGGAATTTTTTTGCTGGAGGTTTGAGAAAATTAAATTTTTCATCTACCTGGAACTTTACGTTTTATTTTGACATGATTTTATTTTTTGGACTGGTGGTTTTATTTATGATTTTGGCGAAAAATTATGAGGGAGAAAGCATTACTTCATTTCTTACTGGATTAGTGTGAAAATATTCTTAGACATTTTATGGATAAAAAAAATGGTGGATTCCAGCGATACATTTTTCACGCTTGATATTTTTATTTGCCTGTGAAATTATGACATTTCAATAAATATTATTGACTTTTCGATGTATTTACCTAAAATCAGATTTTTAGGTATTTCTTCAATATTTTTTTTATTCTGTAAGTATATATTTTTTTGAAATGGATACCTACCAAATTTTACACATTTCAAATACAATTATCTGTGAAAATTTAGAGTATGTAAGGGTAAAGTGCCCTAACTTCGACCGCTTCCTAATTTCGACCACCGGCCGATTTCGGCCGCTATGGACGCAATCTACACGAAAAAAATTTGTTCATGTTCCTTTTTCATAGATGAACAATTTGAGACCAAAATCACAACCCTACAGGCAAAATTAGCGGAGAAAATTGAAAAAAACGAAATCGCATAGGTGAAAATTTTTTTTTACTTATTCTTTGATCTCAAATTATGAATGATTTTTTTAATAAATTCTACCAAATAATTGTGAATTGTGATGGGGCATGGTGTCAGATTTCGATAAAATCATCGTTTTTGAAAACAACTGGAGGTACGCAACAAAAATTTTCAAAAAAGTTCAAATTGTTTGGGGTGCCCTAATCTCGACCAGCTATACTATCTTATGTAATCTGTTTTTTGAATGCGATTTTGTTTTTTCTGATTTTCTCCGCGAGTTTTGGCTGTAGGGTTGTCGTTTTGGTCTCTTTTTGTTTATCTGCGAAAGAAGAATATGAAAAAATTCTTTTCGGGTAGATTCCGCTCTATGCGGGCGAAATCAGCTGGTGGTCGAAATTAGGAACCCAAAATTTCAAAATCGATTTTTGAGTTCCCTCAGAAAAAAAATCACAAAAAATACAAAAAATGATTGTATCGGCTCAAAATTTTAGGGAGTGGTAGAGAAAGGATCAATGTATTTTTTAAGCCATTTTCGACGTTTCTACCTCAAAAAGTCTTCGATTGGTGGAACTTTGAAAAAAAGTGGTCGAAATATGGCAACCTTACCCTTACCAGTCATAAAAACCATAAAAACAATTTTTTATGAAAAATTAGAAGAATTTTCAATAATATTCTCTCAGATTTTTTCAATTTTTTATCATTTTATTTTTTACCTGGTCTTGAAAAGTTTACTGAACTTTTTCTTCGATTCTGGGGATGATAGTTTTTTCTGATAAACACCTAATAGTTGTGAATAGTATCAAAAAAGCAATGAAAAAAGTCATGAACCTCATGAAGAAGTCGTGAAAATTTGAAAGACCAATCAAGTAGAGACCCTGAAATTTTTCATCTTAACATTTCGCTGACTTTTTGTAATAGTTTTTAATTTAATTCTCCAAAATGAGTGCTGAACCGAATGAAAGGTGGAGGGGGACAGGAGACAGGTTCACATCCTCCGAATAATAGGTTTAAAAAAGAGTCAGATTTTTCTCGGAGAATTTCTGGTTTCAAAACGGAAAAATGGAGAAAATTGTACTTTGAGTCAAAAAAAATCAGGAAAAGTTCTATTTCGGAGAATTTTTTATTCCCCTCCCCTCCTTCCAAATAAGCTAATGTCGGTTAGTACCTGTTTCAAAATTCGTTTTTTCTTGAAAAAAATACTTAGGCACCTATTAATTTTAAGTTTAAATATGTATTAGATTTTGATGAAGACTTGTGTAATTGACGTTAATTTGATTTTTGGGGTGTGGGAGCAGAGACGCCGTCAAAGGGAGCCGGGGGGAGGTGTCAGGCTCTTCCGTAAAAAGTTCTGCCCCCCCCCCAAAAAAAAAGTATATTGTATTTATAAATTTACTTACATCAGATGGGGATTTTCAAATCATTAAAACATGAAAAAATGGCTTTTTAGGACATTAAAAATCCAATTTTTCAAAGCTTCGCTCGGACATAAACAAAATTACAATTCTATGATCCATCTGAGACGAAAGTGCGGAAAAGGCTCCCTTTTTACCCCTTCCCCATTTTTAGTTGGTGAAGTCAGTCCCCCTTTTCCACTTCAATAAAGCAAAACAAGTAGTCCAACACACGGCCCCGTTTATACCCCCCCCCCCCACCCCCAATTTTCGATTCTGACGACGCCACTGTGTGGGGGAGGAATTAAAAGTAAAAATATCTGAATTTGGTGAATTTTCCCGACTCAAAATGCCACTTTTCTAATTTTTTTTCAGATTTAAATTTTTTTTAAACAATTTTGTCATTATTGGGAGCGAAATCAAACCGTCCTCCGTCCTTCTGTTTGATTCAATCATCACTTATTTTGTTAAAAATTGATACTTCAAAGTTTGGCTGATGAGAATTGAATTCAGCATTATGGTGAGAAGTAGTAAGAGTAGAGTGGCTAAAAATCAAAATTTTCTGATTTGACCCTCAAGATAGCCCATTCAAATTGTAAAAATCACCATTAAAAAAAAAAAGAATATCACTTTTGCAAATTTTTCAACTTAAGCCTTTTTTTTTGATTAAACTGAAATTTTATTGCTATGCATTAAAAAGAGCTGACTTCTGCTTCGTTTCTCTCTGTTCAATCTGGTTCTGATCTCTTGTAAAGAGAGACTGACCATATTTTTCTAATGAAAGAGAATTGTACCCATTCGTTAGGGTTGCTAATAAGAATAAATTATCAAATTTTCTCTAATTTACTCGTGTATAATTTTTGCTGAATAATTACTTATCATTTAATTTGATATAAGTACATTTTATTTTTAATTTTCAGTTTTCGTAGAAAAATGTGAAAAGGTTTATAGATTGTACAGGGGTTCTAAAAATTGAAATAAATACAAGCAGGTCCATTTGTGTAAATAAATACTGAATTTAATTTTCTGACCGTGAATCATCCACTAGAATTGTTCAAATTCAACGTGTCAATTTTCCAAAAAAATTAAATGAATTTGAATAAATTGTCCTCTCCCTACTTCTCGCCTATCACGTTTTATTTTCAAAATTTTCCAGTTGCATTGTTTTTCAACCATATTGTTTAAAAAACCTCTTCCAAAAATCTTGATTAAAAGTTGCCTCAATGGTAGTCCTTGGCCAAAGTATCAACCCAATGAAATTCTGGGAGATAGTTTTGATTTTGGCCCTTCTCGTGTAAAATCACGTTTGAAAATTTAAACCAGGGACATTAAGAATTTTTTCGCTGACGAAGTATCTCAATTGCAATTTTTAAAATCTTTGAACTTTTATTGTTCTTTGATAGGCCTAAATTCGAAATTAGCTCCAAAAATGTCTACTTTGATCTTGGGCTACCACTTCTAAGTTTAAATCAAAGTCCTCAAAGGAAAATTCATCAAGATCCCTGCCAGTGCAATTTTTATTCTGCCGAAACCCTTCGGAAATAAGCTGAAAAAATTCTGGGACACTTTTTCATAAATTTTACATTTTTGCATTTATAATTTTCGCGTATGCTTCGCCTATAAAAAAAAAATTCACTTTTATTTTCACCCAATCTTTCTGAAATCTCACCACCGTTCAAAAGTTGAAAAATGATCGATTTCGTGTCGCGCTTTTAATGTCTGAAAATGAAATCATTCGTTCAGTGATAATGTACTGTACCGGTTACAAGGTCATTCGGTTAATTTAATTGTGGTAGTGGAATTTTTTTGTATAGGGAAAAGCATACTTAGAGCGATAGACGGCTAATTTTTTTTTCGTCATCGATAAAATTTTTACACGAAGCATTGAACTTGTAATTAACCGGTGTCGTGTGGTTTGGCGATTCTCGGTATTTAAACAGCGGAATGCTTTTAGAACCTAGGTGTTATTTTATCGATACCGTGGGATTAAATTTTTTCATATTTTCGCCATTCGGCGTATTATGCATTGTCTTTTGAAAACATACCGGGGAACATGGCAGTATAAATAATAAAACCATATCGAAGCGATACGATTTCACGCTTTGAGCGAATACGTTGCCAAATTTATATAGTACGAGGGAAAAAGGTGTCAATTTTTATTTATTTTGGCCCGGTGAATTTTTTCTATCGTATGATTCCTCGTAGAAATTTTCTCTCGAAATGTGAACCAGTTACCTGAAATTTAAACGTCTAATTGATCTGAAAGTTCTCTCAGAGTGATTCGATCACCTTAAAGGAATCGTTCTCTGGGCACGGTTGACTCTCGTGATTTTACCAGTTTAATTGGAGTATGCGCAAAAAAATGGCGATTTTTGGCACGATGTTGGTTAATATGCCTGTACAGAGTGTATTAGTAAACACATAGATTTGTTTGGCTCGTATCAAACTTTGTGTATGTGTTATGGCTATATCATGACCACTCTGTGCATTTGTTACTTACCTTTCATGAACCATACGATATAACTCGCGTGTCTATACGTGCGCCGAAATATTTAATTAATAGCGAGTTCGTTCGCATGAGTCGACCATTCGACCTTATGGTGTGTTTGGAGTTTACCAAAACACTTGGTACGTGTGGAGAATCGTCCATGCTGAACAGTGAGGTTTTTTTGCGAGGGTTTCGCGAACTTCACACGAAGGTGAATTGAGGCGTAAAATCGATTTATGTACCAAGTTTAAATTATTTGTTAACCGAGGTGCATTTCGAATACCTACGAAAATAAACTATAATCACGATATATGTACGACCAAAAGACCAACCGTGAAAGGGACCGGGATGGGGAAGGGAAGGACAGAAAATCGATCTTTTGACCTGGTTTCACTTTTTCCTTGTTTTGGGCGAAAATGGTGATTAAACCGAGAGTAATTTCTTCAAAGTGGTTCGAAATTATGTCCAGAATGGTTAAGGTGATTGATTAACGACTCCTGGATTAAATCTCGAGATAGAAGATACTGCTGAAATACTTCCTCGGGCTGATTTTCTAATGTACATTTGTGCGATGAAAAAGATAATGAAATAACGAGAATGAATTTCATCATTATTTTTACCTCAAATCAGCCTGTGGTAATGTAATTAGCAGGAAGTTGAATTGTTTTTTTCCAAATGACGTCACAGTCGTCTGAAAATTTCTGGTTTTTCTATTGTTTTTTTTTTCATTAGAAATGAATGACCGACTTTTTCTCTGAGCAAGTCTCGGTAATGATTTTTTTTGAGAAATAAAAAGGTTTTAATGGTAATTCATGTTTGGTTTGAGTTGATCGTATTATGAATGATTTTATTTCGGATTTGAAGGAATTCAAATTTGAATTATTTTGTTGCCAGAAAAGTCTCGGAAATTGGCCCAAATATTTTTTAGAAAACAACAAATTGTTCTATTTTTAGGTGCCTGGTTCGAACGAAAATTTATTTGAATGAATTTTTTTAAATATTTTATTTAAGAATACTTGCCTACGTGAATTATTATTTTAGTCCACCTCTTTGATGGTGTCTGACGGTCAAGCTAAGTTAAGTTTTTGACCAAGAGGTCAAGCTAGTCTTGCAAAATCAAGCGTTTTTTCAAAAAATTAAAGAAAATCCATCCACCCTTAATGAATAATTTGAATAAAAAAAGAACTCATTGTATTTTTTAAAATTATTATTTGTTTAAATTTGTTCGTAAAAATTTAAATTTAGGTGCTCATTGTGATTTTTTTCTGAATTATATATGTTTGAAGTTTTTTGTAAAATTATTTTGTTTGAGGGGAGGGGGTGGCCCATAAAAAAGTCAACGAAGTCATGCAAAAAGGTCAAGCTAAGTCGAGCTTTTGACTCGAAAAAATTTTGTCAGACATCCTGTGTTCGAGTCCATCGAATTCATAAGATTCAATTCATAAAAAATTGAAAAAAAGTCGGTTAAAATTGAGTGAAATTTTGAAGAAGATAAGTATTAAAAAGTTGGATCATTTCACAAAACTGGGTTAAGAAGACCATTTTGACCAAGTTTCCAGGCCAAGAAATCAATTCTGATGCGCATGATTTGTCTTGAGCATTTCACTTGTGTTTTTTTATTACTTCCTACGTAAATAAAAAACTAAAAATTATTCAGTATATTTTGAAGAATAAATAAATTGAGAGTAGATTGAGGGAGGCTAATTAACTTGAAGCGAAGGAATTCTTCCAAAATTGTGCCTTTTGAGAATTTTTTATCCCCCCCCCCCCGAAAAAGTGCGATTTTTGAGTTTCTACTCCTTTTGCACGCCAGTGTTGCCATTTTAGCATAATTATGCCAGATTTGGCATAATTTTTTTCTTTGGTGATTTTGGCTTCCTGGCATAATTTTATGATGCCAGGAGGCCAAAACCAAAATAAAAAAAATTTGCGTGATTTAGCATAATTTTGGCATAATTATGCTAGAAATGACAACACTATTGCACCTATTTCATATGAAATTGCATTTTTCCTGGCGGTTGAATAGTTGCAGATTGTGTAATACGTAGAATATTTCTCGGTGTTTTAATAATTAAATTTCATTCAATCATTTCAAAATGAAACCAAAATTTTTTTGACTGCCTAGAATAAATTGATTGAAAATTTTCGAAAAATTTCACGTTGTGATTTTAATTACAGTACTTCTAACTTGCATGATTTCGATTAAATTCGTGTTGTTCATTCAATATTGGTCTCAAAAGGAATTCAATAATTGGTCACAAAATCAATTTTTGGAAAATTTGGTATTCGTGTTTCTAACTCCAATTTTTTCTTAAATTTGAAAATAGTCGTGTAATTCGTTGACAGCATTGTCATGAAATTTTAAAAAAATTTAGTCGAAGTCTAGTCTGAGTGACCAAATAGTTTTTTAGTTCAATTTTGAAGTCCGATTTAAAACCTTAATGAATAATTGTGGAAGAATGATGAAATTTTTGTAAAAAAATTGTAATAATTTATAACTTTTTTGCTTTTTCTTCCCCTCTTCTCACATTTACCTACTTTTAATTTAATTTAACCAATTGAATGCATAATTTCAATCGAAAAATTCAAGAGGAAACATATTAAAACAGTTTTTACCCAGAAATTGTTCGAGATTTTGCTGTTTCTTGTTAATTTGCTTCTTTGGACAAAATCTTGATTTTTTTCTTGCTTGCAGAACCCTAGCTAATTTTTCAAAACAATTCTTATTCCTCAATCCTTTGACAGGGACGCTTGGGATTGGTTTAAAACATCTCAAAGTTCATTGATGGAACCCATAAATTAATGATTCGTTTGAAAAATTGGTCAATTTTTCAACTGTGATTACGGGGGAGGGGGTTAGAATTTATGGAAGTGAAAAAATTCGACTTCGATTTTCAACTCATTCAATTTTAATTCCTCAACCTCATTGAAAATATGAGAAAAGAACAGTGGGAAGGCAAAGGAGGCAAAATCAAATATCTACAGATGATGTCATAAATCGTCATTAAACTCTCGTATTTTACGATCCATGTACTTAGGGATAAAGAAAAATCAAAATGAAAAAAATCTGCGAAATTGTGCAGAAAGATAGTAGTTTTAAGACCTATAAAAATCCCCCTTTATACTTTTTCGTCAATAAAAAACTCATAAATTTCAGACACTAAAATTTGCCAGAAAAATTGTAATTTCAACTGAAAAAATTACCCTTTTTCATCTTGAAAACCGTCCAAATTTCTTCTCGAAATCCCCTTCAAAAAATCGAATAAAATTCACCGACGGTTAAACTCCAACGAAAAAATATAAAATTAAAACCTCATTTTTCTAAACATTAAGGCGCCATTTTCAAAGGGCAAAGCAACCCGACCTTACCATCGGTCTGCTGCGCCTGCATCCTTGTATAGAAAAACTTCATCCTTAATATCCTTGAAAACACCACACTATTGACTTTGGAACAACTTTGAAAAGCTGCATTTTAGAATTCGATTATACTGCGACGAGCGATGGGACAAAGTCACGTCACAACAACTTGGGCGACGTACAAAAGGAACGAGACACTGATACAAAATTTCGAAATCGGATCACGAAAAAAAGGCGCCAATTTAGATATTGACGTATTAATGGCGTTTCGAAAAAATAAAAATTTCAATCGAAAAGATAACGTCGAAGAGGGAAGTGGCAAAGGGGCGAGTTTATCGTTTCTGCGTTTTTTTATACTTCGGATCAACATTTATGGCAACTGAGAGCTCTTTCGTTATCTAATTGCGAAATTTTCCGATCGTGTTTTTTTTTGATAGAATAATATTTTCGTAATTTGTCGATGTTTATATTTGCATAGTTAAGAATTCTATAGATATACTTACTACGTTTTACGACTCGCTCGTCGTCGTAAATGCCTAACTTTTTCCAAGCGAGCTCCATTTACATTTTCGGCTCGGATGTTTTTTGTATATGAAAGCTCGTCAAACATCGTCTATGATAAATGAGAATTTCCAACTTTACGCCGGATTGTATTAAGACATTGTGTCGCCGAGACGTTGCCAGCCATTTGCCTAATTCGTAACGATCCGATGGGAAATTCCAGTTTTTATCGGATTTTAGTCAATTTTTTTGGATGAAAAATACAAGCATTGGACAGAGGTCGCTTTTTAGGTGACTAGTCCCGTATTTTCAAGCTTAGTCACTAAAGTCACCTATTTTTGCCAAATGGTCATTATGGTCCCCTTTTTTCGTTCCAAAGTCACTTTTTTCAAAAATCCAAAAGAAGGTATCTAGAAAAGTGTTTTTTTGCTTATCATAAATTTTTCAAAAAATTTCGCTCGAGCCAAATTATTAGACTATTTGAAGGTCTTTTTTTGCTAAAATTTTCGCTCGTGCCAGGCCCGTAGCTAGGGAGAGGGCAGGGGACATTGCCCCCTGGAGAAATTTGTTACAACCCCTTGTAAAAAACCAAAATATGGAAATACTGCCTCTATAACATCCTTCCATTTGGTCATCTGATTCCAACGCTCAAAATTTCGATCAGAATCAATTTCCATTCAAAATGTTGAAAATGTTGAAAATTCTACTGGCTTTAAATTCTTTAATTCTAATAAATTTCTCATTAAAATACCAAGTTTGTGAAAATCTCATTTCAAACGTCAGAATTTTTAGAAATCCTGACGAATACTCGATACTTAATTCTCATAAATTATTCTAAACAAATGTTTTTTTACAATTTTGTGGCACTTTAATAACTTTTGAGATGAATGTTTTACAATTTTGATCTGGGTTGGGCGATACCTACTTCAATAGTTTTGTTAAACTCACATTTAAAAAATGAAAAAAAACTAATAAGGTTGGAAAATTTATCAAATTCTGAACCAGCATAGCGTGATTTTGGGTAGCAACCAGCAATACTATGCCTACCATGACCTTACATACATTTTTCAAATTTTTCATGAAAAAAAAAACAGATCTTGAATTTTGACAAAAATTGATATGATAGTTTACTTTGAGTACCTATATGAGACTTTCTCAAAAAATTACAAGCCCTCTCTACTCTTCTTCTTAATCCAAGAAAAACAAAACTAGGAGTTAGGAAACCTCAAGGTGTTGTCATTTAAAAAAAAAAACATTCACAGTTTTATAAACTTTTGGATAGTACCACCTGCTGGAAACATTGGTCATCCTTTAAAATATGCGATTTGAGTTTCTATACACTCCACGCAGAAGAGACTTCGAAATTGGATACATTTTTAGCCCTTTACAAGTTGGTTGAAAAATTGCGGTTCAAAAGTTTTTTTGGTCGCGTAATATAATTTTTGATAGAATTTTTTCAAAAATTTTCACGGCAGTTCTGACAACTGGATTTTGATTCCCGCAATTTTCAAAAAATTCACGATTTTCATTCAATGGTTTAAAAAGTGAATCACAACATTTTTTTTCAATAATATGAATTGAAATTATTTTTTGAAAAGTTTCTTAACAGTATTCCTACTAAAATTTGTTGAAAAATTTCATCAAAAATTTTCTTAATGATCAAGAAAATTTTACTTTGATTTTGAAGATTTTAAGTGAGTAATATGAATTTTGTAAAAAGAAATTCTTGTAACTTGAAAGATGAATGTAAATGGGGGGGGGGGGTCATTTAATTTTTCTGATTTTTATTTCCCCCCTCACTTGGGATGTCATTTGGCCTCCCTTCCAAACCATCCTGACTATAGGCCTGGCTCGTGCTCAACACATTGATAAATATATCTTAATAAAGTAATTAATGTTTTACTTTCTCATCGATTTTTCATTTACTGAGGCAAGCTGAAAATTGTAATAGCTTCCGTACAATTTATAAATTCGAGGTCCGCGTTTTTCTATTTTTTGGGAGAGGGAAGAGGAGCGATTAATTTTGAAAAAAATTATAAATTTTTAGCCCAGAAAAATCCGAATTTTCATCCGTATGATTTGGTTAACAACCTATTATAATTTGTTCAAAAAAATCTAAGTACATCACTCGAAAATGCTTCATTAATATCATTACGTAAAAAGTCTATAAATTGCCGGAAAATTGGTCAAAAAAATTTTTTTTTAGTTACTTAAATTTTATTCTAGAACTCTTAATTTCAAGTAAAGATTTATTATTAATAAAAAAAAATTTCAGAACCATCACAGCAGCGTATCCAACCTGAGAGATTTTTCACTAAAATCGGTGATTTTCACTAAAATCAATGATTTTTTATTAAAATCAATGATTTTTCATTAAAATTAGTGATTTTTCACTAAAATCAGCAGCTTTTTCACTAAAATCAGTGTGTTTTTTTTTACTAAAATCGGTATTCTCTCACTAAAATCAGTGGTTTTTCACTACAATCAGTGATTTTTCCGCTTTTGAAAATTTGTCAGTGATTTTTAAAAATTTCAATGATTTTGGTGATTTTTCACTCCATTTGCCAGGTCTACTTTTCAAATTTCATTGTTCTCGTGATTTTGATAAAAATTTTGAACAAATTGGCTACAGTGATTTTCAGTGACGCTTTTTTGGCCAAAAATAGTGATTTTTCGAAATTTCGGTTGGCAACCGTGCATCACAGAGAGAAATACAGTTATGGAAAAATATTAGAGGGGAAAGGGTATTTATTTTTGAGAAAGAAATTGAAAAATTGATCGCTTTTTGCCCGAGTCACTAAAGTCACTATTTTTGACCAAAATTACGTCCGATGCCTGAAAATACCGAAATGTGTTGATTGGCGAAATACGAAGAAGCGAAGGAGGGGGAAACGCAACGAGTCGACTGCTTTATCGAATATCGAAATATGATTGACGTGACGTATTTTTGGGTATGTTCAACTTGAAAAATGGCACATTGGAACTCAATTTATCAGCCAACTCGATAAAAGGATTCAATCGTAGCCGGCTCCGAATGCACAATTACGAGAACGACATTAGAGGAAAAATTAATAACGTAATTGAAATCTGATAATTATAATGAAGCACTAAATTGGAAATCGAGCGAATTGATTAATAAATACCGAGTCCCCTGCTCTCTTTTACACCCTCCCATCTAGAAATTTCCATCGTAAATGAATTTACGCACAAATGTAATTTCTCACTAATCGAATGCGTGCTTTATTACGTCTAAGATTAAGGTATACATTTGAAGATGAAAATAACTCAACTTGAGAATATACTCGAGTCGAGGAAATCATCGAGAAAATTATCTTATCAAAGTTGGATACGTATTTCTCGGTAACAATGTGAATATCGAGCGAATATACTTGAAAATTTTTATCGTATTAATTTTACGCGAAAGTTTGGAAGAAATGAATTAAAATTTATTAACCGTGAGATATTATAAGACGAGTGATGACGTACCGATAAGATAATACGTTTAGGGTGATTAAATACGTGTGTATTGAGATACATTTTGGTATCATATACCTAATGGTAATGGTTGAAAAGTACTTACAAAGTATATTCCTAGACTCGGATATTTCCTTGTTTATCTATGAATTATATTTATTCAAAAATCGTCCACCAGTCGCCTTGCCGGTCACTAGAGAATCTCTGTCTAAATGTTCTACATCCGTTGGCGAGCTAATAAATTAGTTATCATGTAATTTAAATATAGGGCTTTTAAACCACACTTTTATATTTTCTTCTCATCTGTACGCATATTCGGTGTACTAGAATAAACCAAAACCGAGCGGTTACAGGCGGATGTGCCATATGGTTTGCGAATTCGCAAACGTAAGCGTAATGCGAAACGTCTCTGTGTTTATGAAATCCTCATACCGTATAAACCTACCTACGTAAGAGTGGCTACGTTAGCGGGGTAATTGACTCGCAGGTGCGAGTTTCCGCGAAATCTTGATCAATTACCGAGCCAAGAATTACCGAATTCCTCGCACGATTATCAGCGTATTTGTGTAGATTCCATTTTGGTGGTATTTTTTTTTTTTACTCGGCGTTATTTTTAGAGGTATTTTACACGGTAATGACGGTGTTTTTACGAGCTCGTTGGAGTGATTTTGGCGCCGACGTTGTTTGCCGTTTCGAATGATTTACCGGGATCTGAAGTTCTGAGATGCGAGATGATGAATTTTTTCAGGTTTGTGTGATGGAGTTTCGAATGCGAGATGTGGAGCAAATGGTGGGAGAATTTTGTTTAATTTACGGAAACGAAGTGTTTGAGATCTACGTGGGTGAAAAAATTATGATAAATTGGATATGGTTCGGTTGTAATGAGGAATTTTTACATTACCGTAATTACCGGTCATTTACCTCGAAGAAAACTCCAACAGTTTGAAATTACTTGGTCTATAATCTCCTTGTTACCCAATACCCATGGCTTTTCATTACTCCAAAATTTTGAACATTGCCTGTAAATATATACTTCATAGTTTGGTAATTGGTGACTCGTAATTCATTCAAAATGGTAATTTTCTGTGTTTACCTTGAATTTTGGCAGTTATCTGCGATCGCCTTAATATTTAATAATATTACCTACCAGTAATTAATTACCTTAAATTTTGATAATTTACTGGAAATTTAATCGTTATCCATAATTACCTCAAATCAAATTTTGGTAACTATCTTGATTTTTTACCTCATCTCTTAGTAATTACATGCCATTACCTCAAAATTTGGTAATTACCTACTTGTAATCACCCCATTTTTTGGTAATTACCAACCTGTAATTACTCCAATTTTTAGTAATTAGAATTACCTTTGATTACCTCAACTTCTGGTAATTACCGATGATTTTCTGGTAATTACCAATGATTACCTCAACTTCTGGTAATTAACTGCAATTTTCCTAAATTTTTAATAATTACCTGTAATTTCCTAAATTTTTGATAATTACTTACCTGTAATTTCCTAAATTTTTGATATTTACTTGTAATCTCCTACATTTTTGGTAATTACTTGCAATCACTTAAATTTTTGGTATTTACCTCAACTTTTGGTAATTACCTGCAATTACTTCAACTTCTGGTAATTACCTGTAATTACTTTACATTTTTGATTTTTGGTAATTACTTACCTGTAATTACTTTACATTTTTGATTTTTGGTAATTACCTGCCATTACTTTACATTTCTGATTTTTGGTAATTACCTACCTGTAATTACTATACATTTTTGATTTTTGATTTTTGGTAATTACCTGTAATTACATTTTTGATTTTTGGTAATTACCTGTAATTACATTTTTGATTTTTGATAATTACCTGTAATTACATTTTTGATTTTTTTGGTAATTACCTGTAATTACATTTTTGATTTTTGGTAATTACCTGTAATTATATTTTTGATTTTTGGTAATTACCTGTAATTACATTTTTGATTTTTGGTAATTACCTGTAATTATATTTTTGATTTTTGGTAATTACCTGTAATTACATTTTTGATTTTTGGTAATTACCTGTAATTACATTTTTGATTTTTGGTAATTACCTGTAATTACATTTTTGATTTTTGGTAATTACCTGTAATTACTTGTTTTTTTTTCAGTAATTACTTGTAATCACTTGAATTGTCGGTAATTACTTGTAATTACTTAAATTTCCGGTAATTACATGTAATTACTTAAGTTACCGGTAATTACCTGTAATTATCTAAATTTTTGGTAATTACCCTTATTTACCTCAACTCCTGCTAAGTACATGTAATTAGCTAATTACTTCACTCTCGATAATTACCTGTTATTACCTCAAATTTCGGTTAATACTCGTAATCACTTCAATTTTTAGTCATTATTCGTGAAAATTTGGTAGTTAGTCTAACTACTTATCATCATATATATTAAAAGAATTGTCCCGAAAAACCTTGTGACAGTTCGCCAGCCAAAACCGCTCGACCGTTTTTCGTCATTCTTTTTTTAAAACGTTCCTACCGACGTGTAGATATGTCATCAAGAAAAATTTTTTCGAAATTTTAATTTTTAGGGCACAAAAAATCGAAAAAACTGCATTTTATAGCCGAATTAAACCAACGTAAATGCAACGCGCGAGAAACGCAGCCGCAGCGGCGGCGACAACGTGTTCGTATTTCGGTTAGAAAGTGGGCGTGGCTACAGTTGTAGCAGGTTTCAACTCAAACTGTCGCATTACGTCTGAAAAAACTGTGGAATTTTGGGTCTTAAACTCTCTGAATCTGAATCAGTAAATTCTGGTGAAATGCTTTCTTTTTTAAACAATGAAATGAATCTGCCAATTTTCCAATTGATCATAAAAATAAATCAACAGTAATTTTCGACTGAAAAATTAGTAAAAAATCTCTCTAATTTTCAGTGACAATTTATTTTACTGTTTCAAAATTTCACTGCTCCAGACTTGGACGGAACTTTTTTTCAAAACAAAACGTTCAAAAAATAATTTTTAGATACCGTATTGGTCCTAGAATATCATAACAGGGTAGGGGGGGGGGGGGGTCACTAGCGTGACCCTGGATAATTTTTCCAGAATTTTACCTAAGGTATGCCATGGTTAAAATTGACAAAAACCAGAGCCACCTTTGTTGTACTGGAAGAAATCGTAAAAATAATATTTTTTTGAAAGATAAGTTTTTAGTTTCTTTTCATTTATTCAAGAGTCAGTACGAAGAAATTAAAAACTTATCTATCAAAAATATATTATTTTTACAATTTCTTCCAATACAACAAAGGTGGGTCTGGTTTTCGTCAATTTTGACCATGGCATACTCTATGTAAAATTCTGGAAAAATTATATGATATTCTAGGAGACCAATAGGGTATCTAAAAATTATTTTTTGAAACTTTTGTTTCAAAAAAAAGTTCTGTCCAAGTTTGGATCAGCGAAATTTTGAAACAGTGTAATAAATTGTCATTGAAAATTAGAGTGATTTTTTACCAATTTTTCAGTCGATTTCTTTTTATGATTAATTGGAAAATTGGCAGATTCATTTCACTGTTGAAAAAAGAAAGTATTTCACCAGAATTTACTGTTTCAGATTCAGAGAGTTTAAGAACCAAAATTCCACAGTTTTTTAATTTTTTGAGTGGTCCCCAGACCAATTTTTCTTTTTTATGCTATTTTTTTACACGGACGTATGTTTCGCTTTCCCATTTTGGAAAAATGAAATATGTATAAAAATGCCACAAATGGTAAATTTTCCCAAATTATTGATGAAATATGAGTAGTTCAAATAATCATAAGCGTGACTGGACCTTCCCAGTAGGGTGTGCCAAAACTTGGAGACTCTCTAATGCTGACTTACGCCGTCATTTTATTTATAAAAAATGTGCAGATAATGACGATTGGAAAAATTCAATTCATTAAAGCTCATGGACCATTTTTATACGTTTTTCTCCAGTGCTGGAAAATTCCAAAATTTTATGGAGGCTGTAAAACGTCTTGAAACCGCTTCCAATCGATCCAGGAAGTCAGAAGTAGGGCATATTATACCGAATTTCAGCTGTTTTTGTTGATTTGATCAAATTTTCATCTTTTGCAGGGCGATGAGGAATTTTGTTTTTTCAAAAATTATCCAAAATTTGAAAAATGAACTTCATTTGCAAAAACTTGGAAATTATTCAAAACTCCACATAATTTTCCAAAAGTAAGGTGATTTTTTTCCACACCCGGAACGATTTTCCAAAAATTGAGCCATCTCCCAAAACTTGGAAAATTTTCTAAAAAAGAAAGATTCCTCACAAATCATAAAATTCCATAAAATTTTCGTAATCATAAAAATTGCAAAGTTTCCCAAAAAATAATAGTTTCTCAAGAAATTGGGCTGTATAGGCGAGTTTATTTCCGATAAATACCCATGTGAAAGAATGGGCGAGTAGATTCCCATTTTTTTCAGGGTAGGAGCGAGTTGAATCCCACTTTTTCTCAAAAATTCCTTTCAACTCTCAATTTTTTCTTAAGTATTTTCAACATTCAACACTAGAATGTTGAAATGAGCAACCAGAATGAAATGAGCAGCTCAAGCGAGCAGCCCGAGCGAAGCGAGGGCGCGAGCAAGGGGTTGGGGCCGCGGAGCGGCCCAGGGGGCGAAGCCCCCTAGTTATTACATCAAATTTTGATATTTTCCTGTAATTTAAATTTTCTTACTTATGCTCAAATTTTGGTAATTCTTGTAATTTTTCGATTTTCGGTCATGTTTGAGTACGGATTGGCTATGCTATGAATTTTTATTACTAATAATAACCTGATCTTAGTAATTAGGTTTTGGTAATGAACCATATTTACCTCACATTTTTTTATGTATTTAGAATTACAATGATTACCGATAATTACTTTGAATTTTATCGATTACCTGTAATTACTCATACACTAGATTTTGCTAATTTACGTGTTATCAACTCAAAATTTGGTAATTACTTCGAATTTTGGGGATTATTTACCCGTAATTAAGTTATAATTGGCAACAATCAATAGTTTGGTAATTATTTTACTCATATTTACCTAAAATCTCGATAATTACCGTAATTACCTTAGTTTAAGTTTGATCAAGAACTCACTTTCATTTTAATCTCGAATTTAGGTAATTACCGTTATTACATCGAATTTCGATTATTGCTGTAATTGCTTTGATTTTTCAGGGTACTAACAGTCCTGCGGGTCCTGTAATTCTTGCTTTTATTCTGGGTTTTGTCAAAAATGTTAAAGTATCCTGTTTTTTTTTTTTTTTTTTAAATCAAAATTCTAAATTTTTTCTTTTTCATAATTTTAGATTTTTTTCATTTGAAATTTTTCAATTTATTTTCGTTCACCTGATAAAAAAATTGTGCAGAAAAGGACTCCTCCAGTCCCCTCAAATAAATTATGACATGTTTGAAATTTTTTCTGCTAAATGCCCTGCTAAAATCTTGCTCTTTCATTATAGGATTTTGTTGGGACACCTTATTTTTTGGTAGTTACTGTGATTGCCTTGATTTTTGATAATTTTTGGCAATTACCGTTAGTTTTAATTATTATCTGAAATATTCTGCTGTCAAAATGATGATGGTGAATTTATAACGATAATATTAAATTTCCCGTATTTTGAGTTTTGATAAATCTCAACGTTGAATGATAACTGAAAATTATTCTGTGTTACGATGATTAACAGTAATTTTGCTGTTTTAATTTGTCTCGAATATTATTAAGGTACTTTATCAAGTACCTGTGTGTAATGTATGCTTTATTTTGATGAAAACTTCGATAATTACCCATTTGAATCACTTCATATGTACTTGAAATATTATAACCCCTAATTATCAAGTTTATTTTTTGACGAGTGATTCACAAAACCCCTGTTAGTTTGAAATAATTCCTTAACTTGGAGGAAGTTCAATTAATTCATGACGAAATTAATTCATGACGAAATTAATTCATCATCTTTTTCTCAAAACAAATTTTCATTTAAAGCAAATTTTCATGTTTTGGAAAATTCTTCGAGTACGTTAATTTCCGTAATTTCGTCCAATTTTCGAAAAAAATTGCGATCATCGTGGGAAAATCATGTAAAATTTGGAAGCCATCCGGATTCCCTAGACTCCTACCCTTCTTCTCCCATCCAAGCTCCTTCAATGTTGACATTTTGCGTATAATAATTTTTTGGCATAGTCTTAAACCTCTTTATTTACTCTCATTAACAACCGCTGCTCGCCTCTTTCGACGAATTTATGACCACGTCTGTACGAGGCGTCGACGTCGACTGCGTTATCAGCTGAAAAAATTCTACTTGAGAGGTCCATAAATATTGATAAGAGAGGAAGTGACGAACCGATGCGCCGAGTACTTTGGTTTAATTACTAATTCCTATGCGACAAAATTGTAACGTACGGATCCTTCTTTTCCTATTATTTAACGTGAACATCTGTTCGGATGACGTAAACGAAAGAAAATACGAATTTTATAATACACAATCTCGTCATCGTCCGATTTTGCTCGTAAAATGAACTCGATCGTCGAGCCACGTGAAAGAGAAGAAAACCTTAACCTTAATTTTTTGACAAGTTCGTAACACTGCCAAAAAGTCAATTACGAGATGGTGTCAAATGCGAGGCTTTTCTCTCCATTGTACGTGTAAAAAACGAGGGAAATATCAGACGAGCTATTAAGAAATTGACATATTGGAAGGATTCGTTGCTCGGCGATGCGCGAAATTGGAAAATTTCTTAGTAAAATTTTCCACGCGAGAGCAATGAGTACAATGTACCTATGATATGCGTATTATGAACGAGATGAGAGGGAAAAATTCCACCTCCTTGGGCACTTGCTGCGGTCCTGGTACCGCATACATTTATTATTTTTAGCCCGAAGTAATAATGACCCTTTATGCCTTCAATTAGTATACTTTTGACATTGAAAATTTGTGTTTGCGAATATCTAAGTACCATACACGAAATTAAACGATTATCTTCTAGAAATAACGTCGAAATGATAGATACGGGTAAATTTTTGGCATAGTTGTTGAAGTGTACATACGATCGGAGTATAGTGGTCATTAGTTGAGAAAGGTATATTAGGCGAATTTCCAATTTAGTTTATTTTTCACGCTGTTTTGAATTGTTTTCTTTCTTTTTTTTACCTACGGTGATAGTATGTTATTAAAAAAAATTTCAACCGGTATATTTTTATTTTCATTTTGAGTAATCGTAGTTTAATTAATTTTTGTCTCGGGTTGATAAATGATAGGTCAAAGTCATGACGTATATTTCACCTCGGTCAATGGAAAGTCATACGATATGTGTGAAAGGTTCGTTCTTGTAATTTATGCAGAATTATAACGAAATCTCGAAACAGACGTGTATTCTGAGAAACGAATCGATTACAGGGATTAAAATTTTACACCAGTGGAAGATTTTTCCCCAAGTCTTGATGACCGATGAATTTTCCAGCGGTAAACGTGACCATTTTATTGGTCGTATTGACATACATTCTGCCATTCTGTTAAATAAACATTACATACGCGAGAAGTTTATTAACGAGAAATTAAATGACATCAACGTTGTTTTTCCCGCGAAAGAAAACCGCTTAATTTTCATTTTAGTTTGTTTGTTTTTCGCCAGTAGCATTTTTAACGAGTGTTGAACGTTTGGTCAAATATATTGTATTGAGATTACAAGTCCGTAAAAGGCTCGAGAATATTATACAAATCTGCAAATAAAGAGTACACGATGCGTACTTATTTCTGACTCGTCCTTAATGAATTTTTTTTACGTCGTTGCGATCATGCAACGGAAGATAATTTTTCAACGTTGGAGGGTATCCAAAAAAAATTATTTTTGCGCTGAAATTGTGATTTTTCAGCGGCTAGATGTCGGAATGGAAAAGTACAATTTGAGCGATATTTTATGAGGTATTTTGTTACGTTTGAGTGATTTTTTCAAAGAGGAATTTGGGTAAAAGTGGCTGAAAGGTGAAAATGAAATGAAATTCGGATTCTGCGTCCTTGAAAACCTATATTTCAATATGTCACTTGTATTTTTATCAGTTTTTTATTTCGACCCCCTCCCCCCTCCGGATCAATTCCCTGTGAAGATGATGCCGATGGTGCTGATCAAATTTTAAAATCCATTTGATTGAATGTTTTGACGTTTTTTAAGTCGGGAAATTCGGTCCCTATAATATTTTGGGATTTAGTTGTTTACTGCCCCCCCCCCCCCCACCAAGAAATTGGATTAGAAATTCATGTGAAGTAGAAATGATGTGAAATTTCAATTCAGAGTATTAAAAAACCTGTATTTCGATACGTAACTCGTTTTTGTTCAATTTCCACTTTCATCCCTCTTTCTTTACCCCTCCAGTTTCAGCCATTGTAAGGCCGTGTTGAAAAAATTGATAAAAATGGTATGTAATATCGATTTCCATATTTTTGGGGATGAGAAATTCGAATTCAGCAATGTTTTTGAGTTTACTGGTGTTCGTCGCTCTCTAATTCAGCCTACATAAAAAACCTTTATGTCTCAGTGGCGTAGCCAGGAATTTTTCATGGAGAGAGTCCGAACTTTCATTAGGTATTTTTTGAGAAATTTTGAGTTTACTTCCCCTCCCCTCTAAATTTCCTTTTGCTGTAAAAAAAAAACATCAATTCAAAATTTGAATAATTTTTATGAATATTAATTTGTTGCACAGGTGTTATGAAGTCTTACGTGATTTGTAGATAGAATATTTATAGGAAAACGATTTTGGTGAAAACGTAATTTTGGAACAAACAGCTTCCATACTAATTTTTTTGACCTTAAAAACCAAAAATAATACTCAACAAATCCAAGCAGTGGCGTTGGAAGCTTTTTTTGGGAATATGCAAAGGGGGTAATGAAGACTTGGAATACCAAAAGGGAGTCTTTTTTTGCATAGTCATCTCAAATAATTCATATATTTGTGATTTTGTTTATGCGCGAGCGAAGCTTCGAGAAAATTCGATTTTTAATGCTCCAAGAAGGCATTTTTTCCACATAAATTCTTGACCTCATGGGGGGGGGGTCCAGACTCCTCGGACCCTCCTTGGTTCCGCCTCTTATCTGCCTTGAGTTAGAAATATTTTTTATTGTTTTAAAAAAATGAGCGGAAAATTCGAAAAATTGGGTTGAAAGTCAAAATCAGTCTCATGTGCCCCAAGAATGACTTCAAATTAAAAAAAAATTATACTAAGGATTTGAAAGAATTACTTGACCTTATCTTGCCTGAAAGTTGTCTGTAAAAATGGACTCTAAACTCAAATTTTTTATTTTCTTTTTGACTTTGATTTTAGTCTGAAATTTCGTGGAGAATCTGAAAAATTGATTAAATGACTATATTATGCTCCAAACCACCCCAAAAAAGCCTCAACACCAAAAATTTTGAAATTAAGTGGTCAAATTTTTCCAATTTTTCGTGTTGAGGCTCTTTTTGGGGCACTTGAAATTGAAGGCATTATACGGCCCTCAAAATAATATTCTCGAATCCCTGGTAAAATTTCCTATCAGAATGCGATCAATATTTCTAAAGATATCAAGCCCTTCTCTGAAAAGTTTATTTTAATGTTTTTAGCTCCTTTTCTTGAAACCAGAATATACATATATTTCTATATGAAACTCGTATTTTCATTATATTCTAGCTTCCGTCTCTCTAATTTCGACATTTTTCATTGCTTGTATCAAAAATAAATACCCTGAGACAAAATTGGCCAATAATTATTCATCAAATTGTAAAAAACTGAAAAATTCGAATTTAGATTACTCTAAAACATAATTCCGATTTGAAACACTTTTTTTTTCTTAAATCATTTTTCACTTTCGCCCCTCTCCAATTCCAATGAAGCTTTTAGGAGCCTGGTCTGTACAAAGGAGGGGAAAGGGGGTTTCCTTCCAAGCCCGTTAGGGCTAAAAAAAAATCTCTTCATCGTGAGGGCCCTCAAATAAAAATTTGGTTCAACCGTCGCGTCGTCGTATCGACATTCGACCTGTTTCTTTGCCCTTACATGTTTTTCCATTGGGCCTCGTTTTTCTCTGCATGGCCCTGTCAGGAGCTCGCATTGAAAAAAATGGCGTAAGCTTCCTGATATATCGATTTTAATATTTTCAAGTGTGGAAAATTCGATTTTAGCAGTCTCAAAATTCCAATCTGCGACAAACCCCCGAAAAACGGTTTAAAATAAAAATGACTAAATTGTAAAAAAAAAATGTAAAATTTCAAAAATTTGAATTCAATGTACTCGAAAATCTTTATTTCGATATGTAACTCGTATTCTTATCAATTTTCACTTTTGACCCCATTCAACTTCCCCGGGGGGCAATGTACCAGCTATTTTCAAAAACTGATAAAAACATGTGTGATTCGAATTCTATGTTTTTCAAGGCGACAAATTCTATTTCGATGGTATTTTTGAGGTTACACTTGTAGAATTCTCACCAGTTCGCATTTTTGACCCTCATTTGACCTCTAGTGGAGGTATAAAAGACAATATTGAAAAAAATTGATAAAAATATGTGTGATATATCGATTTAAATGTTCTGTATGGTGTGAAATTTGATTCCGATGGTATTTTTGAGGTTGCACTTGTACCATTTTCATCAGTTTCAATTTTTGATTTTTATTTGGCTATCGTGGAGCTTTTGAAACTCAACAATGGAAAAAATTTATGTAAATACCCATTTCGTATCGACGATCTCCATATTATTTCGACTAAGAAATTCAATTTTGGTGGTATTTTTGAGATTGCATTTATCAAATTTTCAATCTTTTTTATTTTTGACCCTCATTTCTCATTTCATTTCACCCTTTGAGAAACCAATATAAAGACAATTTTGAAAAATGGATAAGTACACGCGATACTCTTGCGATATATCAATTTATATGTTTTTTAGGGTACGAAATTCGATTCCGATGGTATTTTTAATCTGTTTCTTTGAAGCATCGCTGCGTCAGAAATACCTAAAAATCAAAAATCTTGAAAATCTTTCAATTTGTTACATTATAAATAATTTAAATTAATCCCTCGGGGTGAAAATTTTCGCGAATGAAATTACCTATTCGTCAAAACACCGGGTGAAACGTGATCTGTTATTTTTCAAAATGAAATTAGTTTTTTCATCCTCCATCTAAGCTGTAGCTCGAAGACATTCCACGACAGCACTAAACCCTCTCGTAACACCCACTGTAAAAAATTGGAAAAAATTTCAAGCTCCATTTTTCATCGCGTATTAACTTACCATCATCCTCCAGAAACAACAATACAAAAACAATACACCTCGAGCGAACAAAAAACACGAGTAGGATGAATACCATTATACCTCGTAATCTCTAATCTTTTCACGTTTCACCATCGATTTTAATATTTTTGAAATTAGTTTCCATTATTTTTTTGGTTGGGGGAAAAAAGCACAATAAATTGGTATTCGACGTCAACAGAGTGTAAAATGATCCAAAGCATATGGCGAAATTGTCACCTTGAAAAAAGCCAGACTGTTTCTCGTCAATAACCTGAACTTGAAAGAATGAAAAAATTTATGAAAAGAAAAAACGTGTCTAGAAATATTTTTCAATAAAGTTTCGTATAACTTCAAATTGCTCTTTTTTGCCAATATTACATCATTGATTTTGAAACGCGACAGAATGGAAATCTCTGTCTTTGCGATTTCATCTGATACTTTGAAAGGAGAAAAAATTGCAATATGGTCAATTTTTTTGTTTTGTTTTGGCGGAAATATTAAAACTGCGTGTAGCGGCGTCAACGAATTTATAGATTTCCTCATTGGAGCGATGGCGAATTGTGGTCATACGCGGAGAAATAGATGTCTATAAACGTTCATGTATCGCGGTTTCCTTATTATTGTCTTCCTGTATTCCTCCAACGGATGTAAGCTAATTCTTGACAATTATGAAAATTTAAACGCGAACGATATTAAAAGAAAGAAAAAAGTACGAGTTTGCGTGCGATTCGTGACGAGGCGAACTTTAACCTTTGGTTAATTTGAAAACAGATGATCGAAAAACAATAATGGTGCTAATTTGTCTCGGTAACGAGTATGTAACGTTACCATACAATATATACAAATTAAAAGGCGTATTATTGGCGAAATTCAAGGTCGTCAGAGATGGTAATTTTGTTGGGTGTATCGATACCATGTAGCTGATGTAGCTAATAAAATTGCATTGTGAAACGTCTCGATAGCTTTATTGTAGATTGTACAATGCAATTCGAATTGTTGTCGGTGCATTATACGTACAGTGTTACCAGGTGTGGTGATTTGCCAGCACAAGTGATGATTTTGCATATTTTTACTTTCGCGGTGGTAGATGAGTGGTAATTTTTATGCGAAGTGGTAAATTTGGTGAATTTTTTTCTCAAATTTCCATTCAGAATACCAAATTTTATCATTTTTTATCAAATCAATGAGATAAAACAGTTCAATAATTTTCACCAAATATTTTTTATTTTAATTCGAAATCCAAAAAAAATACTAAAATTCTACCAGTTCAGGTGGCGTATTTTTTTCACCCCCGCAGGATACGTCACATCAAAATGTAAACATGGGAAAAATGACTCTTCGGCATCTGAACTGTCGCGGCGAAACGAAAAACGAACATAGATTTTCATATTTTTTTCCCCAAGTTCTTATTATTTTTGACTTTTTTAAATTGTTCGCAATTTTCTCGAGTTTTTTAAACTACCTATATTTTTTTCTAAAAATTTATTTAGACTCTAAAAAAATTTCAATTTCTTTCCAATCTTTTTTTCAAACTCTGAATTGTCTCAACATTTTTTCAAAATGTAAATTTTATGTCAAATTTTTTCTCAATTTTTTACCACCCTTCAGATTTCTTGATTTTTTTCCAACTTTGAAATTTTCCCCCAAATTTTTCAAATTCAAATTTAACTTTTTTTCTAATCGCTTTTGCGCTCAAAATTTTTTCCAATTTACAACTTTTTAAAAATCTGTAACTTACACACTTTGCAATTTTAAAATTAAAAAAAAAAAATTCAACACATTAAAAACGGGGTTTTTATTGGAAAAAATTCAGTATACCAGAGTTTGAAAAAAAATTCTGGTTGCAAAAATTTTGTAAAAATTCGGAGTTGAATTTTTTCTTTCTCGAAAATATTCTCTTGAAAATTTTTTAAATTTTTATTGTCTCTCAAAATCTTGCCAGATTGTTAACTTTCTTTCAAATTGTAAAATTTTTCCTCGATATCTTTCCAACCCTACATTTATTTCCAATATTAGAATTTTTAAAATATTTTTTCCAACATTGAAATTTTCCCAAAAATTTTTCAAACTCGTATTCTTTCCAGTTCTGAATTTTAAAAAAAATTATCTACCTCTTGAATTTTTTCCTCAGATATCAACTTTTTTTCTGATAATCGCTTTCCCATTTAATAAATTAGAATTTTTTTAATGCCATTTTCCAAAAAAAATTTCAACACAATAACATTAGAGACGTTTTCTTTTTATTCCATAATGAGACTGCGCAACAGAAGACATTGTGTTTTGTATTACTTTGGGATTTCAAAGTTTGAAAAAATTTTAGAAGTTGAAAATAAATTTAGAGAATGAAAAAATTTTTAGGAAAAAATTCAAGTTGAAAAAAATTCTGAGTTGTAAACATATTAGTGGGCATCGAGTTAGAACGAACGAAAGACTCATGTGATGCATTCTGCATGGGGAAAAAATACGCGTCAGGGACGTACCTAGAGACGTCGTCAGAGGAGGGCTCGGGAGGTCAGCCCCCCCCGAAAAAAGTTTTGACCGCCCGCTTGGCCCTCACAAAATTTATGTTGTATCTATAAATTTACATTACACTTATTTCAAATAGGGATTTTCAAAGCATTAAAACATGAAAAAATGTTTTTTTAGGGCATTAAAAATGCAATTTTTTCAAAACTTCGCTCTGGCATGAACAAAATTACAATTCTATGATCTATCTGAGATGACAGTGCTGAAGAAAGCTCCCTTTTTACCCCCTCCCCATTTTTAGCAGGTGAAAAAAGTCAGTTCCCCCTTCCAATTCGAAGTTGCACATGGCCCCTTTTGGGCCCCCTTCCCCCAATTTTCGATTCTGATAACGTCACTGGACGTACCGAATACCATTCATTTTGATTCGAATCACGAAAAAATTAAGAATTACGAATCTTTTTCAAGCAAATGGATTCGAATCATTTACTTACCTGGAAAATGAATCGTGATTCGAATTTTCAAATCACTTAATTCTTTTAAATTGTTTGTTTCTTTGGCATTCGGACATTTTTTAACGTAAATTTTCGGATATTTTGCTAACAAATGCATAAACCCACAAAGAGCACCACTTTTTGACTGAGAAACTGTGTTTTCACACTGTCATCTTTCACAAATCAAAATTTCAGTTTTCAAGACAGAAATTTAGCAATTTTTTCAAATGAATTTTTAATTTTCTGACTTTTTTTGTATTTATAGTACCTCATTATAGCAAAATATTCGTAAAATGCCAAAAAAAATGTGTAAAAAAATGATTCGAAATTTTGAATCATTTTTTCGAATCGCTCACTTTACTGCAAATTTGCATCATAAAAATATATTTCGGGATTTTAAGATGTATTTAACGAATAAATAAAAAATCTGAATAAATTTTCAACGTTCTACGTATAACTTTTTCCTAAACTCATATTTTGGATTCTTTTTAAAATGAGAAAAACCCCATTCTACGGTTTCAGACTGGCAATTATTATGATTTTGATGATTTTTTTGAGAATTTTCAAAATATGATTGTGAGAATTTTGTCAATTTTCACCTGGCAACATTGGCATTATAATGGAGAATTTTTTATTCGGGTAATCACCCGTTGCGCTTGCGATAAAATTTAATGGAAATTTGTTTTGTTTTATTTTTTGCAGCATGTTTCGGAGCTCGGCATATCGTAACGTTGATGTTATTCTTGGGTATGGCGAATGCCTACATCATGCGAACCAATATGTCGGTCGCCATCGTAGCCATGGTGAACCATTCGGCTTTGGCGGTGAATGCGGAACTTAGTGATCTCCACGAATGCCCCGGATCGGCGAACGACTCTAAACCGGTAAGTATCCGATCCAGCCGCGACATCAGGCTGCGAACGCAGCCGTGTGTCCGGAGTCAGCATGTTTTTTTGCTGATGTTTGCATACCTACACATGTAATTTTTCGCAGGTTGCCCACAAAGATGGCGATTTCAAATGGGATTCGGTTCGCCAAAGTTTTATTTTATCGGCATTTTTCTACGGTTACGTCTTGACCCAAATTCCATTTGGAATTTTGTCCAAAAAATACGGCGCTAAACATTTTTTAGGCTATGGTATGCTTATTAATTCAGTTTTCGGTTTTTTAGTTCCTATCGCCGCCTCATATAGTTACTGGGCGTTGCTCGGTGTTAGATTTATTCAAGGATTAGGAGAAGTAAGTACGCGGAGGGGAGAGATTTGCGGTGGTGATCGGATGATTTTTCAAATTACGCGATTTTTCTGCCCCCACAGGGTCCGATTGTTCCTTGTACTCATGCTATTTTAGCTAAATGGATACCTCCGAATGAACGGAGTCGGATGGGCGCGTTCGTATATGCAGGTAAGATAATTAAAATGCTAATACCGACCTTGGAATGATTTAGAGGAAATGGATATGGAAGAAATATATTGTTTTTTGATCGGATGTGTTGGTGCCTAGTCTTCGTATACAATGTATGTGTATTCGATACGAGTAGAAATATCGTACCGAAATTTTTTTCGATACGATTGAAAGTTGAAAGAGGGAATGGCGAGGGAGCCACTCGAAGTAACAGCCTTCGATTTGAACGAGAGCAGGATTTATGGATTTTATGCAAATAGCCGGTTCCAACAATTGTTCAATAAAAATCCAGCCGCTGAAATTGATTTTTCAAGTTTTAGCGAAGTTTTGAAATTTTAAAGATAATTTTCTTCTTTGAAAATTCTCGAAATATTTTTGGATTTGTGCGATTTTCTTGTAAATTCAAAAATTGATGAAAAATCACGTCTACTTGAAATCAGCTCATTTCGAGTTCGAAATTTACAGTTTCTTACGATTTTGAAATCTCTCTAGGAGATTCTGATTTTCTCTGGTATCCAGGACCTAGATATTTTACACTTTTTCCAAAAAATATGATGAAAATCTACTCGATCAACTGAAGGAAGCTGAGTAATCGTTTCCCAAAGTTTGACAGTTTTTGAAAAATTGCCAAAAACAAGGTTTCGTTTCTAGTCGTTTATTCAAACAGATCTTAAAATGTACGTAAAAACACCAAATTTTTCAAGAATAAAATTTTGGGACGGTTTTGTAGTTGAAAAACTCGTGTTTTTTTTTGTATTTTCGCTAAAAAAAATTCACTTTGGGAACCGATGGCTCAGCTTCCTGATGTGGGGGGGGGGGCTGAGATCTTTTTGGAAATACTCACCCAAATGGCTCCTCGTATGAATTTGAATGAAATTGGTGCGAAAAAATTTATTTCTCGAAACGGGTCTACTTAGCCCCCCTCCCCAAGAAGTACGAGGGGTAGGGGGTGAATTTTCGCCATACACTCTGGGCATCATAATATGGAACATTTTGAAGCAAAAAATGTTCATTTTCTCGAGAAATTTGTCATTTTTCATAAAACTGTTCAACTTTAGGAAGCAATAGCTCAGTCTCCTGATATCACGGGAAGGCTGAAATTTTTTGGGGGAATACTTCTGCATCTAAGTAACCTTCTATGTAAATTTGAGCAAAATCAGTGCAAAAAAAATTTTCTAAAACGAGTCACTTGACCCCTCTCCTCCCAGAAAGCACGAGGGGTAGGGGCGATACGTTTTCATCACACACTCTGGTAGCCCAGGAGAAATGTACTTTGAAAAAAGAAAATAATGTTAATCGCGATTTTATTGCTGAAAAAGCTTCTATATGATGTCCAGAGTCTGTGATAAATTCGCACCGCCCGCACCCCTATTGCTTTTTGAGGGGGGTGGGCCCCTTAAGGGGGAGAAAATTGTTTTGAACCGATTCCGCTCAAATTCGCGTGGAGGGTTATATAGGTGTAGAAGTACTCCCCCAAAAAATTTCAGCTACCTCCGACTCCGACCTCAGGGGGCTGAGCCAGCGCTTCCCAAAGTTGGACATTTTTGACTAAAATGCCAAAAAAACGAGTTTTTCAAGTATAAAATCACCCGAAAATTTCAACTTCGAAAAATTCCATGTTTTCTGTATACATTTTGAGATGACGAATCCGACTAGCCCATCAACTTTTTCATTTGGGGTGTTTAACCCCGCGTACGGCCCATTCGAAAGTATACAGATCGTGGTTTTGGAGGTCATTTTTTTGCTGAAAAAACACGATCTATGCACTTTCGAATGGGCCGTACGGAGGGTTAAAAACCCCAAATGAAAAAGTTGATGGGCTAGTTGGATTCGTCATCTCAACATGTATACAGAAAACATGGAATTTTTCGAAGTTGAAATTTTGGGGTGATTTTATACTTGAAAAACTCGTTTTTCTGGCATTTTAGTCAAAAATGTCCAACTTTGGGAAGCGCTGGCTCAGCCCCCTGAGGTCAGGGGGAGCTGAAATTTTTTTGGGGAGTACTCATGACCGACTATATTTTACAGGCCATCATGCTAATATTTGGCAACAATGGCTAAGAGGCTGAATTAACATTGGTTTATATGGGAGCTTTGCAGTTTTTCGCTTATATTTTTTCGTAGAAGCAGTTCATAAAAATTTTTATGAAAAATTCTTAAAGAGAATTGAATTATCTTTCTTATGGTATATTTACTTTTGGATTTCCCTTCATCATGAGTATATAAACAAGGAAATCGTGTGGAAAATGCTTCGAACTTCTCAGAAAAACGCTAATTACAGCTTCAATTTTTTTTCAAACTATAGATAACAATATATCGTTGGAAAGAGCATAAAAAATGCTACATTTCATTCATTGGAAGTTTTTCTCCAGCTGTCATGGTTTTCAAAATTATGTAATTCAAAAGTTCAACTCTAATTATTTCGCATACGAAAATAACTGGAGTAAAACTTCAAATAAATAAATTGTAGCATTTTTCATGCTCTTTCCAACGATATATAATTTTCTATAGTTTGAAAAAAAATTACAGCTGTAATTAGCGTTAATCTGAGAAGTTCGGCAGATTTCTCAAGCGATTTCCTTGATTATACGCTTAATGATGAAGAAAAATCCAAAAGTAAATATACCATTAGAAAGATACTTCAATTATCTTTAAGAATTTTTCATAAAAATTTTCGTAAAATGCCTATTATGAAAAGATGAAAGCGAAAAACCACTAAGCTCCCATATAAACCAATGTTAATTTCAGCCTCTTAGAACTGTCAAATCAACGTTGCCAGATCGAATATGTTGGCCTGTAAAATATAGTCGGTCATGGAGTACTTCTACACCTACATAACCCTCCACGCGAATTTGAGCGGAATCTGTGCAAAACAATTTTCTCCCCCATAAGGGGTCCACTCCCCTCAAAAAGCAATAGGGGTGCGGGCGGTGCGAATTTATCACAGACTCTGGACATCATATAGAAGCTTTTTCAGCAATAAAATCGCGATTAACATTTTTTTCTTTTTTAACCAATTTTTCGATGCTATTTTTCCTGGGCTATGGGCATTGTATGGAATATTTCAAAGCAAAAAATGTTCACTTTCTCGTGAAATACCATTTTTGGTCGTTTTTGCTGAAAGAATCACGATCTAGAGAGGGGGAGGGGGCTAAATATCCTGGATGAAACAGTTGATAGGCTAGTCGGATTCGTCATCTCAATATAGGTATGTGTAAAAAATATCACATTTTTCAAAAATAAAATTTTGAGGTGGTTTTATAATCGAAAAACTCGTTTTTTTGTCTTTATCCAAAAATGTTTCATTTTGGAAAACGATGCTTCAACCTCCTGTGGTTGAAAGGAGCTAAAAAATGTTTAGGGTACTTTTACACCTCAATACCCCCCCCCACGTAGATTTGAGCGAAGTTTATGCAAAACAGTAATTTTCTCCTCCATAAGCGCCCCCCCCCCGCCTCAAAAAGCAATTGAGGAGCGATAAAATTGCGATCAACTTCTATGTCTTTTTTCAAAGTACATTGTTCCTGGGTTATAGAATTCTTCCGGGGAAGAGAACTTGCAAATTAAAATTTTTTCCAAAGTATCTTATAGTAAAGATAATAATTTTGTCCCCCTTTTCGAAATTTGAATGCGAGGATAACTAGAAAATTGTGTCTAGGTCTAGATCTCAAAAAGATGAGGTAAACATGTCATGTCTCCCTCCTGTTTCCACAATTTTTTTTTAAATTGAAAAAAAATTTCAAAAATGATCTTAGGTAGGTAATGTGAATGTTTTAATCGAAAAAAATTGGTATTAATTTTTTTACCCCATTTTCCGTAGTCTTAAAAATTTTCCTTTTCATATTTTTTTTCAGAATTCAAAGAAAAATCGAAAAAAATTTACTTTTGCGAATTTACTAAAAAAAGTTATGAGTACTTACAATGCATTTTTCTTCAATTTGAAAAAATGTTTTGGACGAGAATTAATTTTTTCGACTTTTTACTGAATTTTTAAAATCCACGAATATAATGTTAGAAATTTTTTATAAATCCCTAGAATTTAGTTTTTTTTTTGAAATTTTATTATACTGGGCGTGTATAATTACCAGGATTTTGACGCCCATTATCGGAAAGGGGTACTGGTAGGGAGGAGGTTCAGATTTGGTGTTGGAGATTGTTTTTTTTTTTCAGTAAGGCTTTAGTAGGATTTTTTGCATTTCTATTTTTGAGTCCGGAATAATAATGAAGTACCCTTGTCAGTTGTGTTCTAATTTTTCATAATGGATTTGAGAATTACAAATGGTCCAAAATTCCTTTAAAGCCTTATACTTATTTTGATATTAATGTTGAAATTGTTTCTCGATTTTTTAATGGTACAATATTAGGAAAAGGGAATCTTGTTTGGTTGTTTCCTCTTGCTCAAAAGGATATTTTTTCATTTTAGAGTTGATTTTTCACGAATATTTGGGGTTTTATCGAAAATGAATAATTACCTACATAGGTCGACATCTGTAAACTTTTGAAATGCTGTTTGAGGTTTGATGGGTGATTTTTATAGTATTTTTTGCGCTGATCACGAAAAAAGCAGTAAAAAAATTCCACCATCCAAGGATTTTTCACAATTTGAATTTTTCGTTCAACTGTTTTTCTACTTTTTTTGATAACTTTTGACGTTTCAAGTCGATTTTTTGAGAAAAGTAAGGGTTCTACGAAAAAAATGAATAGAACATAAATTGTAGAGCGTCAAATTTCCTATCTGTAGAGTTCAATTTGTTTTTTTCTTGGGAGGCTTAGCTTTCGAGATAGTTTAGCTCAAAGTTGAAAGTTCAACTTTTTTTTAACTGAAAATATCTCGAAAGCTAAGCCTCCTAAGAAAAAATTAATTGGACTCTACAGATAGGAAATTTGACGCTCTACAATTTATGTTCCACTCATTTTTTTCGTAGAGCCTTTCCTTTTCTCAGAAAATCGACTTGAAGTGTCAAAAGTTATCAAAAGAAGTAGAATAACCGTTGAACGAAGAATTCAAATAGTGAAAAATCCTTGGGTGATGGAATTTGTTGACTATTTCTTTCGTGATCAGCGCGAAAATATGAAAATCACCCTTCACACCTCAAACAGCATTTTTCATGCCGACCTATGTTGTACTTAGTACAATTTATTCCGATTAAGTGATTATGCAACCACGAGCACAAGTGTATTGTAAGTTGTATGATCATATTCTTGAAGGGTGATAGTCTGCTCGTGATTTTTAGCACACCTCAAAATGTTGTTTTTCATTCGAGGATTATTTCATTTGGAAAAAAGTTCAATATTTTATTGCCCCTTTTTACTTTTTTTCTTGAAATGAATTAATTTTCACTGGAAATTTAAATTTAAATTCCATTTTTATAATTTTTCAATTTTTTTTTTTTTCATAATCATAGTCTAACAATTATGTGACTTTTACAGGAGCACAATTCGGCACCGTGTTAGCCATGCCGATCAGTGGTTTCCTATCAGAATACGGATTCGCCGGCGGTTGGCCGTCAATATTTTACGTATTTGGATTGGCCGGCGCTATCTGGTCAATAGCTTTTATATTGACAATTTACGACGATCCGGAAAGTCATCCTAGAATCAAAGAAGATGAGAAAAAATACATTGTCGCGTCTGTCTGGGGTGCTGCTGGAGTTTCTGTAAGATAAACTGACATATTTCTTTGTATTTTATCGAATACCCGAACGAATTGATCAATTCGTACCCTATAAGAAGTACCGAACGGAGGGATGGAGGTATTGTAGTATAAATACACTTGTACAATAGAGACGTCATCGAAAAAAGCTAAGATGCCAAAACGTTAGCCAACGTTTTTTTTTTTTTTTTTTTTTCTTAAAGGTATAAGTACATAGTATTTTAAGTCGCTTATAACAATTCGCGAGCGGTTTTCGAATAAAAAAGAAAAAAAAATTCGACTCGACGTTTGGCGTTTATTTAGCATACGTGCGAAAATTTCGAGTATGTTTATACGCAAACAAACGAAAAAGAAAATTATTTTCAAAGCTCACGCGAACAATGTGATCATGGCGTGCACGTGTATCGTCCAAACACGCGCACGGTCAGTAAAGTTAATCGCCGGAATAAAAGTAAAAAAATGAAAAAAACTGATGAAAAGAAAATCGATCGTTATTAATACTCTTTATGGTTTCTTAAAATATCGTTTTTCTCGTCTACGGGTTTATTTTAGACGAGGAAATGGAATTTTTATAGAATATGGAATATCGCTTGGTTACCGATGTTATGTTGTTGGCAACGAAGTGTCATTTTATTTCAATTTGAACTTGAATATCGATGGACTGTAATTTTCTGTCGTTTAATTTCATGTTTTTCTTTTTGTTTACGCAGGAACAAAGCATTCCATGGAAAAAAATCGCACTTTCAAGCCCGTTTTGGGCTATATTGGTAGCTCATATGGCTCAAAATTACGGTTACGAAACGTTGCTAACGCAGTTACCGACGTTCATGCAACAGATTCTGCACTTCGACATCAAATCTGTAAATCATTATTTATTCCTTATCACTTGAGGTCTATATAACAAGTTACATACGAATTTTTATTTTAAACGTAAATTTTATTTGTAATTTTGTCGATTTAATCAGTAATGAGTTTGTTTTTTTCAGCAGTAGTTTTGTTAAAGGTCTTTTTTTTGGAAAAAGTGGGAGTGTGGGTTTTTATTTTGAATTTTTTAAAATTAAAAATTAATTATTTTAGGGCTGAGGACCTCAAGGTTCTGTTAGAATAGAATTAGATTGTATTGATTTTTTGTTTTATAGTGATAGTTTTTTTTTTGTTATGTAAGATGTGGCCTGGCTGAACTAGATTTTTACGATTTTGTTATTTTTAATTTTTTTCAGAATGGTATCAACTCTGCTTTACCGTACTTGGCGATGTGGGTGTTTTCGATGGTTATTAGTTTCGTGGCAGATTCTATGATAACTTCTAAGAAGTTCTCGATTACCGCTACTCGTAAGCTGATTAACGCGATAGGTCAGTATTTCTGTATCCTGATTTGGAATTAACGAAAGGTTTTGATGAAATCGATTAATCGGCGAATACCAGGGTATTGAATAATTGAGTGTTTTTTTTTTAAAATTCACAATGCTGATTTTACCTGATTAAGTTTTCATAATTTTGATTAATTTTTCATCTCGTTGAAGAGAGGTGAGGAGAAAATATCTGGGTTGATTTCTATCTGAGAATCCTTCTTTTTCTTTTTCTTTTTTTTTGTCAAATTGTCTTGAAAAACGAGCGATAAAATCCGAAAATTGAGAGAAATACTACCTGATATTGTTTTTGAAAATTAAATCTACGAAATTTCTGAATAAGTGATTTTTCTCTATTTCTTGTCAATCTGTATTTATTTTATCAAAACAACGTTTCGTGGTTTTTTGATTAAAGTTAATCGAGGATTTAATTAGGTATTATTGGCATGGGCTGATAGACTGAGTAGTCTGAGCTCAAAAGCAAAAAAAACACAAAAAAATAGGTACCTATCTTAAAAACAGATTTTAAAAAAAAAAATCCATCACTTTCCAATTAAAAAAATCTTGTTAGGTATAGGTAGGTACCTAAATTATTTAATCAAAATCGGCAGTTTGTAAAAATTTAAAAATTCCAGACAGAACGTCTTGAAACAACAAACAATTTTTATTTTAGCATTTCTGTGAAGTCAATTTTTCGAATATTTTCCATGTTTGGTTCGTTCATCAATTTCAAGTCATTTTCACCAAAGTTGTACATCAAAAACTGATTAGAACTTTTCTTCTTGTTTATTTATTTTTGAATTTCGTTTATGTCGCTGATTTGATTAGAAATTCCATGTGTTGTGTATATTTTGGGTTCTTATCTCTTCTTTTTTATTTATGTAATGTGCCAAAATCTTAATTTATGTGGGGCAAGGAAAAAAAGAATGACTATAAATTTGAAAAATTTGAATTGCAGTTGAAAAGTGAGTAAAAATCAACGTTTTTTACTATTTTAAAATTTTTAATTCATTTTTTTCAAATTAATTTTATATTTTTTTTTTTCAAAAAAAATCAGAGATCAAAATTCGAATCCGATAAAGTGCGAAATTTTTCATAAAATTAACCAAAATGCAAATCCGAAACAAATTTCTCATTTCATTTCGGATTTTTATTTTTTGAAACGAAATATATTCTAAATAAAAATCTTCTTTCAAAAAAACCTACAGGTTTCAGTTTCCAGAATTTTTCTTAAGATTTCAGCAATAGTTGAAATTTTTAACGGGGAAAAACAATAAAAACTGCTAATCAAATTAGATTCAGTTGAAACCAGAGTTGTGTATATTTTTTGGTTTTTTACTCCCAGAAAAATACGAATCAACTTTACTGTTGTTTATTAAAGAAAAAAAAATCAATAGAAAATCCAAAATTTGGTATTCGAACATTAGAAATATTGTATTTTGCCATCATTTTTTATCGTTCGATATAACTAAAAAATTATTTAAGGAGGGGGCTAAAAATTCGAGAAAAAATAGGGAGGGGGTCAAATTTCAATGAAAAAATTGAGTAACCTGTAATTTTCGAGGCGCTGGGCGTAGTCTGGGTATTTTCAGTAGGCTGATAATGCATAAACAGATTTGAGCAAAGAAAAATTTGAAATTGCGAAATTTTTTGGAACAAATAAAAGTAATTAATACACTCCTTAAATTTGAATTAATAAAATTTTCCTGTTTGAATCGGTGAAATGAATCTGACCGAAAATCAGTGATTTTCCACTTATCTTTCAGTCAATGTTATCGATTTTTTCTAACAAATTGGGAATTGATTGAAAAATCATTCATTTTCAATGAAAATTATTTCACTGATTCTCAAAACTGATTCAGATTTGGAGAGATATATCACGTTTATAGCAAAATTTTTTTGGAAAATATTATTTTTCCACATTTTTATAATAAAAAATCTCCTAGCCGTGTTGGGGGGGGCTCGAGCCTCCCGAGCCCCCTCTCCCCATGGGTGCGCTTATGGCCAGAGTGAATGAGAAGGGGAAAGAATAGATTTTCCCTCTCAATATTAGGTAAAATCGTATTTCTAGCCGAAAAAATTGATTCAATGTTGAAAAATTTACTCAAGTGATGACTTTTTTTTTTAAAAAATGAATAATTTTGTATTTCAAGTCAAACAAATTTTAAATAGGAAACATTTGAAAAATTGTCATCAGAATTTTAAAATTTTAATGTTGAAACCTCCTCCTCTTCCCCGATCACAATTTCAATTTCGATTCTTCCTCAAAAATTGAAACACCATCTAATAATATTTTTGAAATCAATTATTCGAATTCGAACATGGTAATTCCGTATCAATTCAACTGGGTTTTACTCTCGGGTCTTTCGATTTTGTTGTGAAGTCAAAAAAAAAATGGAGTCGCAAATTTGTCCAATTTCTCGAAAACATTTTTCGCAAAGAACTTTCTGAACTTGACATTTTGGACTTTCTCCCTCCTTTTGAAAATTTCCACTTTTGACATTCTATTGACATCTTGATTTTTAATTCAGCGAGCCGAAAAAATTGTAAAAAATTTGGTTATGGTAGGAAGAGTAAGTGCAATTTTTGGATTCTTATAAATTGAGAAAAAAAATTTTACTGGGGTTTTTTTCGCAACTAAGTTCAACTTTGAGTTTTCAAAATTTTTAAAGAATAATTTCGCATCTCCTTTCAACGTTCGTTTGATATTTTACTGAGAAATTGGTTCTATGTGAAAACTTTAAGTAGAAAATTTTTGAGAAAAATTAGTAAATCCAAGGTCAAAATTTGTTCGAACCGATATGAAATAACTCTGGAATATTTTTTTGCATTTCTCTATTTTATGTGTTTCGATTCCAATTATACGAAGCGGTGGACTTTGTTGGGGTCGTGCCCAAAAAAAGGAACCTATTTATTATTGCAGGATATTTTTCATTCAATTTGTATAACCTTTCGAGTTTCTTAACAACTTGCATCTAGCCCTGAAGATCGAAACCGTGAAGAACAAATACCAATTAATCGATTTCATCAACCACTCTAAAATCATTTTTCTTGTACCTAAATTAACTTACAATGATTTGGAAATTCCCTCAGGTCAATTCGGTCCCGCACTGGCTTTAGTTCTAGCAGCGTACACCGGATGCAACCAATACTTGACCGTGGGCTTATTAACCATCGGCATGGGTTTCAACGGAGCCATATACTCGGGCTTCAAAGTCAACCATCTCGATATATCTCCGAGATTCGCCGGAATTCTCATGAGCTTCACCAACTGCCTGGCCAATTTCGCCGGTCTATTCGCTCCACCTGTCGCAGGTTTCCTCGTCAACAGACGAGTAAGTCATTCGAACCATCGCTACCTCATTTCTCTTAAATTCGCTTGATTAATTTTCCCCTTCTATAGCCTACTCAAGCCGCCTGGCGAAAGGTATTCTTCATCGCAGCAGCCATCTACAGCATAGGTGCCACCGTATACCTGATATTCGCATCCGGCGTCCGGCAACCGTGGGACGATAATCGACTGATAAACCAAAGCAAAACTAGAAGAAAACCAGAAAACGGTAATGCCGCCGAGAACGGAACCACCACCAGTCCGACCAAAGTCTACGGCGTCACGAATGGTATTTTTGACGAAAATAAACATTGATCGTACCGTCGACGATTGTATGATTTTCGTTAGCCATCCGCGAATAGGCCTAATTTTTATACGTCAGGCCGAATTTTTTATATTTTGTAAATTTTTCTCTTCTCTTGTATTTCATTGTCGTTTGTTTTATTCGAATTTTTTTCTAGAGACTATACGAAGTCGAACAAAAAAATTTCTTTAGAATTGTTTTACGTATTGGATAATCTACATTATTTTATCGTTTTTACGTTAATTTAAAAAAAAAAAGTTATTTTAATCATGTCCCAGTACCCTGAAAGAATAAATTAGTTTTTCATAGAGAAAAAATGGTTGTATGCTCGACGCAATTATGTATTATGCGCATGTATCCGGTTAAGTCTTCCATTAGTCCATAAGAAATGTATCATAATCCGAACACATCCCCCCTTATGCCCCCCTACCTCGATCCCGTAATAAATAAGAGATTCACTTATTACCTGTGTGTATACAATATTGACAATAAATTTTTCATAAATACTTACCTACCTATTGGACGAAGATTATTGTTTGTAAAATGGTAAGTAGGTAATACGCCGGAGATAGGTACTCGAAGTGTGATATCGTTGTTATTTTTTTCCTCTTTTTTTCTTTTCTTTTTATTCTATGTTGTTTTCCAATGTACAATTTAATCTTGATACGTTGATTAGAGTTGAATTTCTAGTTGTATCGAGAGCATCACTTCGAGCTTATTCGAATAGGTAAAAAAATTCCCAATTTTGTTCGAAACTTGAAGTGGAATTTTTTTTAAAAGTATTATCGAATGGGAATTTTAAAAAATGACGTTATGAGGTACAATTCGACGTATATTTTTTTATACCTTCATGTTAGAAACGTAATGTAACCTACGAAACAGAAAATATCGATGTAGTAATTTATTTCCTTTTTTGTATTATTTATTGAAATTGTTTTTTTTTTTCATTTTATATTTTTGAATAAATTTTGCTCAGTTGAATGTTTCATTGTGTTGCGAATGTATTGATGAGTTCAATGGATTGACTCGGGATTCCAAATCGCATGGAGATTATGGAGGAAAAAATTTAAAACGAGTCGATTTTTATTGCCTGGATCGATTTGTATAAGTAACTTATACGATATGTATATTTTATTGTGCAATGTGATTTTTATGCGGTAAGAAATATGTACGTAGTGTATATGAAATTGTAAACTTTGCACGCATTTATTTACATTTATGTTCACGAGTTAATCATTAAATATACAGCGATGGCACATGATATATTTACATGTGGTTCAAGTTCAATATTAAATTTATTAGAAGATAACGCGACGTGTTTGTATGGTTGACTTTAGATTCGTACTATGGGTATCGTCTGCGTTGATGTTCGAGACGATTGCGTTTTTATTATTCTGATTTTTGGGAAGAAATTTATTTTGGGGATTTTATTTACATGCTGATTCTTTTCCATTCTTGATTTTATAATTTATAAAATTGCTTTTCAAAGAGGGCAAAAGAGAAGTGAAAATGAATTGTGAATTTTGTAAATTTGAAACCTACAAAGAATCTGTTTAAATTGGCAGGATATAAATTTTAAGGCTAGATTTCATAAAAAGTAGGGCTGAAAAAATTTTGAATCGTAGTTCAGCCCAAAAAAGTTACTTGTTGTTTAGAAACGAAAGAAGGGGATTGTTGGAATAATTATGATAGCACGATCTTAACTTTTAAAATAATGAAAAATTAGAAAAGGAAGGCAAAAGTTGCAATCTTGTAAAAATTTCTCTAAAAATTATTCATAGCTTGTCGAAATTTCTTTTTAAGTTTGACTAATACCTAACGTTTTTAAAAATCTGTGCGAGTTTCGAGAGAAGGGGATCAAATTAAACTAGGATTAATTTTTTTTAAAAATCGAGTGGAGAACTTTCCAAAAAATCTTGAGCTTTTTAGCTCTCATGGTGTAATTACTTATTTTTAAAAAAATAATAAAAAATACGTGTTTCTCAGAGGCGATTTTCCAATGGAAGTTAGGGAAGTCAAACTTCCAATGATTTTTTTAAAACTCACAATTTTTTCTAATTCCAATTTTTTGGTAAAATGTGTCAAGAAAAAAATAATATACAGTATTAGTTTTGCCATAAACGGAATTCATTCTAATTTTTGAGCTCGGCTTTTTTCAACTGTACTTGATAAAAATTCTTTAGAATTATTTACTTAGTCAAAAGAAATTCCAATTTTTTCAAAAATTCAGAGGTTAAAAAAATTTGAGAAAAAATTTTCGAATTGAGAGAAATTTAAAAAATATAAATTTGAAAAAAAATTGATTCCAAGCTTGAAAAATTTAGAGAAAATTTGAATTACTTTTTAAAAATTTTACAGCTGGAAAACATTTCAGAATTTAAAATTTTTCCAAGCAAGATTACTTCGATTTTTTTTCAAATTCATATTTTTTAAACTTTTTCCAACTTGAAAATACTTGAATTTTTTTAAAAAGTTCTCAATTTTATATTTTTCAAAATTTCTTCCCAGTTCCCAACTCTACAAAATTTCTTCCCAACTCTATAAGATCTAGAAGAAATTTTAAAGAGCAATAAAAATAAGAAATTGAAAAAAAATAAAAGTTAAGAAAATTTTGAGAAAATTTTACTGATGAAAATGTGATTTGAAAAATGAAATTGCAGCAAATTCGGGATTTTTGGAACGAAAGCAAAAATTTGAGTGGAGGATCAGTATCGTTCATCGATCGAACATTATCCTACATTACCGTACTCTTCCTCGTTATGAAAAATAACTGCCGATGACGCGAGAGACGTGAAAAAATTCTTATTTTGTGTTTTTTTTGTGGATAAATTGGTATAAAAATTTGTTTCAAATGTTGCGTTTTTTCAAACTTTCTGACTTCCTCAGACTTCCCATTCCAAAATCGCCGCTGGTGTTTCTTGGCTAATTTTGGATAGTACTACCAGATGGGAGCCTCGAACACCCCTTAAAAAAATATAATTTGAGTTTTTACGTTTTACTGAACTATTAAATTTGAAATAATATAATTTTAGCCCTCTACCAGGGGGTTGAAAAGTTGCAGATCATAAATTTAAAGCATTTTTGATTTTTACTAAATTCAAATTGCTCACTTAAATATCTTGAAATTGAGCCAAATTCAAAGGCAACGCTGTAGCGAAAACGTAATGTAAGCTAGGAGTTTAATAATTCATAGGTACTACCTTAAGGGCATAGTTCGCATTCCTTTTTGCCTATGGGCTCCCCTGCCAATTTACATTACGCTTATGGGAGTTTATGAAATATTACTTTACTCGAAATGAGAGTGATGAAATTGGCTCAAATTTGAAATATACATTTTTCGAGATGGTCTCTACAATCCTGTGCATGGATTGCTCGTTACATCGAATATTTTACGAGAAAATTGAATTTGAAAAATCGGTGAAAAATCCACTGATTTTTCAAATTCAATTTTCTCGTAAAATATTCGATGTAATGAGCAATCCATGCACAGGATTGTAGAGACCGTCGCGAAAAATGTATATTTCAAATTTGAGCCCATTTCATCACTCTCACTTCGAGTAAAGTAATATTTCATGAACTCCCATAAGCGTAATGTAAATTGGCAGGGGAGCGTGTAGGCAAAAAGAAATGCGAACTATGCCCTTAATCCAAAAAAATGAGGAGGAAAGGGCAAGCTATTATTTCCCATTCAATCAAGAACAGCTTTTTGCTTAGAAAAATAAGTTTTCACATGTGAATTTGAATGGATAGAACACAACCCAGGGATCATCCTGAAAGAAAATTTTCGAAAAAATTAATTTATAGAACCTCCACGGAATTTTAAATAGAAAGTTTTCTCCAAAATAGGTATTAAAATTTGATTTTTTTTTTGAAAACTTTGCTAGATTGTTTTCTGTGAAATTGAAAGTACTTGATTTTCTTTCCCACTTTAATTCTTCGTATCTCTTTCAATTTTTACTTTTATTGAAAAAATGAATACAACTTATTTTGTAAATCATAAAATTTCGAATAAAATAAATCATGTTAATATTTTGGCTGAAGTTGAATGCTTACATCAAAATTTTGGAAAAAACAGGATTTTTTTAAAATTTAAATAATTCTGAATTCAAAACTAACCATCTGCGAATACTTTAGGATTTTCTCAAATGGTTTTGAATTCAGAATTATTTTGATTTTTTTAAAAATAATTTTCTTTTTTCCCAAAATCTTGATGTAAGTTGAGCTCACAAGCTTAAATGCTAGCTTTACCACTGGCCCAAATTTTTTTTAGTCACGTAGAATCTTTTTTGTTAAAAATTTTCAACAAAAAAAATCGTGACTGCTACCAACTGCATTTTGATTTAGGTACACAGCTGTATTAAATTCAAGTTTTTATTCAATGGATTGAAAAATAGGTCAAAAATTGTTTTAGTCATTATTTTTAATTAATTTTTTCGAAAATTTTTCGTAGGTACCAATGCAGTCAACTGAAATTTAAACTGGGTGGAAACATCCTACATAAAGTGGCAAAAACCTTCGTTTAAAAAAAAATGACTAAACTTTGAGGACCTTCCTCCTGCTCTGTCCACTTATGAGCCGGAGAAGAAGTGGGGTATCCAGGATTGCTTTTCAGGCGAATTTGAGTGATTTTAAATTTTTCCTGTACCCCCAGGACGGAATTTTGGTAATTCAAACTTGCAAGATATAGGTACTCTCTAAGGTAGAATTTTGATAATTTTAAATGTCTTCTCAGCGAATTTTGGAAATTCAAAATTTTCTCCCTTCCTTTTTTCTCAGACGAATTTGAATTTTGATTTTTTGTGCCCCTTTTATTCTTCAGGGCGGAATTTTGTCAAACGTCAAAATCGAGCTAATTTTTTTTGATATCGTAGAACAACTTTTGCTGAAAATTTTCAAACAATTTTCGTGACACTGCTGCCGACTTCATTTTTATTTTTTCATTACATTATTTTTGAATAATTTTTTGAACATTTTTCGTAATAATCTGGTGATTTTTTTTTATTTGAGGACTATTTTTTTCAAATTTTTCTACTTTTTTTTTAGGAATTTACGATAGTTTAAAATAGTATATTTCACAACAAGCGAGAAAAAAATTGTTTTTTCTTCGAGTTTTGAACGATATTTTTTCTTTATTCTGGGAGAAAAACGCAAATTTAAGCACTCGAGTGATTCGCGAGAGGGAGTAAAATAGCGTTTTACTCCCTCTATAACGAAAAACTATTTCTTTCAATTTTAAAAATTTACAGAAGTGTTTAGTTTACTCCTCATCTCAATTACAGTACTGGTATTTCCAGACCATGATGAAAATTTAATCCCTTAAATTAAAAAAAAAAAATCAAAATATTTATATTATAAATTTCCCTATTCATCTTGCTATAAATTATTATTTTTCAAATGATTTTCAACTCCTACCCTTCTCCCCTCCCCAAAAAAACGAAATGAAAGCTATGAAATAAAAGTATTTAAAATAGCCTGATTCGTTTTAAATTAAAAATTATTTCTAAATCATAAAATAACAATTAAAAAAATATAATTCTTATTAGGTACGAATACATATTTCTACTCATTCATTTCCTTTAATTTTTTTTTTCAAACTTACATAAATATTTACAATGTAGACGTAGGTAAGTAATTTTAAGGAGTTAAATTTCAGAAAAATAAACATCTCATCACATTCGATAAAATATCAAACCTCAAACCTTCACTTACTTCCGCAACACCCATCAAATTAAAATGTAATTTGTCTGACAGAATTCACCATTTCGTGTAACTTTCTTAAAAAAAAAGAAAAGAACTCGGGACATAATGTCCCAAGTATCATCATCTTCCACCAATAACTTATCTTCTGCAGTGAAACCTCAGACAGCTAATTCGTTAAAAATTGCAGCACCTCGGAACGTAATTGAGGTAAATCATTAGGCAAAAATTTTACATTTGTTTATTTTATACCTACAACGAGAATGTCAATTAAATCGAAATCTAGCGTCGTATTTTTTTGGATAGATTCGAGAAAAATTACGAATAATTGTTTTAATAATCGAAAAGAAAGATTTACGGGTGAAAGTGTCGGATCTCGGATGACGATTCGAGTAAATTTTTCCTAATGCATTCCGAATTATAATAGGTAGGTTATCATAAGTAGGTAAACGTGCACAGTGTACATAGTTGTTTTCTCCATTGGTTTGGTTGCTCGTGAAACGTGAAGGAAAAATAAACTTTGACATGGTTTCACGGAGTCAAATGCTGATTAACATTTTTCTACGTTGGTAATTTCGCGATTTGAATAAGTTACCTGTGCTCTGGCTGAATTTCATTTTGGGTTTGGGATTTCAAACAGGCTTGTGTTTTAAAATCAATACAGTTGTGAATGCCTTAATAATAATGATGGTAAATAAATAGGGATTTCATACTTATGAAAAATATTCTCATCATTAATAATGATACCTACAATTAACTTTAATTTACATTTTTTAAAATTATAATTCCTAGATTTTATACAAATAGGTAGATAAAGGTACAGATATCTGCTTAAATATTTAAATTTTTATACATTTACATAGGTAGGTAGGTATTCTCTTATTCTGAATCAGTTAAAGTTAAAAGTCGCTGATAAACAGTCAGAATTGCAGCACAGAAAAAAATCAGCAAAATTCACTAATTTTCAGCGAATTTTCGCTAATTTTTCAAAAATTTTCACTGATTTTTCAAAAAATTTCAATAATTTTTCAAAAAATTTCACTGATTTTTCAAAAAATTTCACTGATTTTTCAAAAATTTCACTGATTTTTCAAAAATTTTCACTGGTATTTCAAAAATTTCATAAATTTTACTGACTTTTCAATGAATTTTCACTGATTTTCCAGTAATTTTTCTCATTGATTTGTTTGCATTGAAAATTTTTTCACTGATTTTCTCCTGTGTTGCAATTTTGACTGTTTCTCAGTGATTTTCGATAATTTTCACTGATTTATAAATGTGAGAGTAGATAGGTATTTTATACCACGAAGTGAATTGAAAAAGAGCATAAATTCACTTAGGAAACATACAAATTAACGAACGATCTTATTCGTTTTGCTGGATGCAAGCAAGATGATCTAGAAACGAGGAAACAAACGGACGAAAATCCCACCGACCAGAAAATTGTATAAGACGGTTGGCGGAGACTATCGTCCAGCTGTAGCGCTCGTTTAATTGCATCGTGATGCGTTCTGATTACAATTACAACACTGAAACACGAACAAAGCTTCCATTAAAATACATATCGCCATAAATTATATTCGCTGGTCGTATTACGATCATACCTACCCTTTTTTTATTTTTCATTAACCTTGTACGCGATCAATTATCACTGCGGCAATTTTATTTGCTACGGTATCGCGACGATGACGTCATATGTCGTTAACAGGATGATATCATTAGTGCGGCATCGGCTCGAGCACTGTCTGCTGAATTTGCACGCAGGTAAATACCAGGCAGCAGGGAATACCTCTGGGCGGAAAACCAGTTGTTGAATAGAGCCTAGTCATCTAGTCACTGGGTCGGATCTGTATGCGTTTTTTTCTCTCATCTGTGCGCAGTTGTCTGAAAATAATGTTCAGCCATTGTAATGATATTTAATTATCGGCTGGGTGAATTTGCCAATACGAAATTCATTTTGTCAGTAACTTTGTAGCTTGATGAAGAAACCCGATGATTGGAGAGGGTGTTACAGATCCGGGTTAACCCTTCTGTGTCTTATTTGGTGAAATTCTCTAATTATGATTATTTTTTGAGACGCTGAGTCTCAGGATATTTGAAGAGGGTAGCTCAACGCAGGGGTGGTTCAAATTTTGAACATTCAACTCTCTCATTCCGAATCAGTCAGTCAGAATTGCAGCACAGGAGATTTTCAGCGATTTTTCACTGATTATTCAAAGAATTTCACAGATTTTTCAGTGAATTTTCACTGATTTCCGGTGATTTTCTTTCACTGACTTGCTTTCAGTGAAAAAATTTCACTGGTTTATTACTGTGCTGTAATTCTGACTGGTTTTCAGTGATTTTTTGATAAATTCCACTGATTCAGAAATGAGAGAGAAGGATCTTTCACCGGTCATTGCTTCCCAAACTAATTTTTTTACAAGCTGAACACTAAAAAAAAAATCTCAAGTTGATGAAAATAAATTCAGACGAAAAAAATTGTTCAAACTTTTTTCCTGAGTGGTTGACACGTATGAAAAAAAAATTGCAGCAAACATTTTATAGGTATTCACTTTTTGCCTTTCTTCAAAATTGAAGGGGTTGATAATTTTTCAAAGATTGCAATGCTAAATAGTCTCTTCAATTTTGAAGATAGGCAAAAAGTGCAGATCATATTTTTGGTTGCAATTTTTTTCTTACATGGTTCACCACTCAAAACGTCAGTTTGAACAATTTTTTCATTTTTGCATATTTTATACTCGTGCCTTGAATTATTTTTAATGAATTGTAATAAAATGCACCTGAAACTTTGAAAATATGCAACCCGGACCAAAAAAACGTTTTCTTGGGTTGGGGAGATTTTAAAATTTCATGATTTATGTGCAGGTATTAGTGAATTTCACCAAATGTGACGTCTAGTGTGACACAGAAGGGTAAATGGGGGGGGGGAGGAGGAAACAGAAGCAGCTCCCTTACATTGATCGGATTATGGTTTTAAACGAGAAAATCAAGTTTGGGTCGGAACATTTTCGAGAGAGATGAATTTAAAAAAAAAAATTGGGGGGAGATTTTTTTATGTAGGAAATCAGAGATGGGATAAAATTACATTATTTCTCATGAAAAAGTTTAAAATTTTTATCTTACCCTTGTTTTTCCATTAAAAAACTGAAAATTCCTGGAATTTTTGTTTCGAGTAGGAAATTAGAGGTGGGATAAAATTATATTATTTCTCACGAAAAGTTAAAATTTTTCCATAATTCTCTTGTTTTTCATGAAAAACTGAAAATTTCTAGAATTTTTGTTTCAAGTTGGTTAGAGGTGGGAAAAATTGCATTTTTTCTCACGAAAAATTCAAAATTTACCATTTTTTTCATGGAGATGATTTGATAACCTCCCTTTTTCGTCTATAAAAAGAGCTAAAAATTTAATATTTTTCCTTCGAAGAGAGGGGACGGGGGGTTGAGCGGAAAAATTATGGGATATTAAAATTACATATTTTCTCATAAAAAAGTTCAAAATTTCATGTTTCCTTGATTTTAGTGTCAAGCTGGAAAAATTCGAAACTGGGATATTAAAATTACATTTTTTTTTCTAGTAGAAAAGTTCAAAATTTCCTATTTTCCACTTCGAATTATTTGATGATTTCCCTTGTTTTTTCACGAAAAATCTTAAATTTTTCAGTCTTTTCCCTTGGAATGATTTTGATAATTTATCTATTTTTCCATGAAAGATTTCAAAATTTCACATTTTTTTTCCTACTGGATAATCTGATAATTTTTCTTGTTTTTCTTTTTTTTCGGATTCGGATCCAATTCTTGGTAAGATCCAAAAGATGAAGTTCAATTTTCATATTTTACCATGCAATTAGATTTTGGAAGCAGAATTTCTCAATTTTTTTCAATTTTAGGTCAAATTTTCCATATTTTTTTTGAAAAAATATCAAAAATTTCCACGTTGTTTCATTTTTTAAATTATTTTACGATTAAATTTCTGGGCCAAAAATTTTAATTACATCCCCATCACCGGAAAAAATTATATTCGGAGCCAAACAAAGAAAAATTAAAAGAAATTAACTCTATCTCAATCAAACATTTTTGATTTTTTGCCTTTCTAATAAATTTATTTTGGGAGTTCTCCAGCGGTAGCCGAAGAGGAGGAGGGGAGGGGGTGTAAAATTTGAATTATTAAACTATTTCTTAAAATGGTCCAAAGTTTACAATTTAAATTTTTTTATGAATTAGGTAATTTTAAAGGAAAAATCAACCTAAATATATTTAAGAAACTTGAAAACTTTTCGAAAGAGTCACTCACCCAGTTTCTCTCCCTTCCGTGTTTTTTTAGAAGCATATTGGGAGGGATTTAATTTAAGCCAGGTGAATACACTTTGTCGTTATTTTTATCGGTTATAATGCTAAGTGCATAAATTTGAAAACGATAATTAGACGAGGATTTAGTGTGTATTGTTTCAAGGTCAAATGCTAATCTGATTTCATTGTTTGTAAAGCGTACCGGTTGAAAAACTTTCAGGGTATAGGGTTCTCCTTCTCCAAATCAAACATATGTTCGCCTTAATCCCAATGACTAGGTAATCAGGTAGGAAATAGGTAAAAGTCATTTAAAGCTCAAAAAGTTATACGTATGTACCTATTGGTATGTATATAATTTGATTGTAAAATGTACTTTGATAAAAAATGGAATGTACTTCTCAACTTTTCAATAAGTTTCATCATTGAATAGATTACAATAAATTTAGAACAAAAAAAACCTCCAAACGAAACGTAAAAGTATACAGGTATTATAGGCAACTTAGATATAGTTAGGTATAGGTTCATAATTGTGTTAAATGATAAGAGTGATAACCTTTTCATTATAAAAGTTCAATATAGGTCAATGATTATACCTTTTTTCTTTTCAAAATCATTCATTGATAGCCTCTTATTATTTCATTCAAAATAATTTCCAAGTTTAATTTGACCAACGTGCAAATGTATCAGCTACCTAGCTTCATGAACCTATTCATTTCATTGGAATAGGAATAAAAATGATTATTTATTGCATGGGTTCTAATATAATAAATTCAGTGATTCAGTGATTATGAATAAGTAGGTATGCAAATCTGAGGAGGGGATTACGATTTCAAAGAGAGATTTAAATTAGGAAAAGTAGCTCTGAGTTGAAAAAATTTCAATAATAATGAATGACCTTTTTTTGAAATAGAAAAGAGGGGGAAATTTAGAATTGATTTTTTTTAATAGAAAATTTTCACTTTTCAGCTATAGCTTCTCTGCTTCTCATAATTTTCTTCTGAGTTGCCTCTGTGAGGGTAAAGTTGAGCTAACGATTAATTCTGCATCAAGTAGGTAGGTACCTGATTTTATGCAAAAATAAGTCAAAAATTAGTAATATTTTGAGGTTTGAAAAAATTCTTCATTTTTTGCCTTTGAAATAGGTAATTAATTGATCTGATTTTCGTGTTCAAATATTGAAAATCGTATAATATTCAAGTTCATTCATCTGCTGTATAAAAAACCACAGAAGACATTTTACACGAATAATTTCATTTTCTTAAACCCATCTTGCATTGGAATAGATCTCAACTTTGCAAGCATATGATTCAACGACGCTCAAGGTCGAATACACTGCTGGTCCCACACGACGAAATACAGACTGTAAGTAAAAAATAAACAGTGATGCAAGCATCACAAACTTTCCGGACAGGTGTAAAAAAAATCAACGAGCGAAAAACGTAGGTACCTACTTGTCTGAATTTTGCCCATGAAAAAAAAATTAACTAAATCAATTTCGTGTATCATTATGTTTGCCGGGAAAAAATATCAGTTATTTTGAAAGAAAAAGACAAAAATGCTGACGCGGGATACATATGTTTCTCACTAAATACGTTTCTCCATCGATAAGGAGAGGAATTATTATCGCGTTTTAGATTACGATTACATGCAATGTAACGCGGCAAATGACCAAACTCAAAGATTTTTGCATTAAATTGCTTGTAAAAATTTTTCTACTGAACCTATCGATCTGAAATTTTGGCGTAGCCTTCCTTTGTTCAAACCTCAACTCCCATTTTAATTTCAACGAAATTTATCAATTAGGACGGGCGTAATCGTGTTCACAGACACTTTTTTGTCCCACATACATACATACATACATACATACATCCATACATACATACATACATACATACATACATACATACATACATACATACATACGGAACATCACCTGGAAAATGGTCAAAACAAACTTGTACAAAATCAGATTTTGTCTAAACTCAATATTGGCGAAAACGAATTTCGACCCGAAAACAATACTTTCCTTACAACGCTTCGCGCTGTCCGGAAAGTAAAAAATACAGTCGGGTAAATTCGTCTCACAGACAGTAAATTAACAGTCTGTAAAACATAATAATATTGACTGTAAAAATATAGACTGAAAAAATACTTCGCCGCCGTTTGCAGTTCTACTTATCTCTTCTTCTACCTACTACACCCTTACTTAGTTTTGATCTGGAATTCTTGGTTTAGAGGAGTACGCCACCATGTCGGGTTGATTCTGCAGTCCAAAAAGTAGTATTTAAACATGACGTAGGAAAAATTTTTTTTTTCTCAATTTTGATTTTTTTGAGGAAATTTTTCGATTTTTTTGTTTATTACGATTTTATAAAATTTTTGGACATATTTCGCAGATTTTTATTTTACCCCTTAAGGGGCTGGAGCACCGAAAATCAAAATTTAAGAAAAAAAGGGTGGAAAAACCTGGAAAAATCAAAATTTAGCAATTTTTTGAGTGACATATGTAAATCTATGTTTTCGAGGGCGTAGAATACGAATTTGACAATATTTTTTACTTAGGGATGAAGGGTTGGGGAGAAAGAAGGGTGAGGGAGGCGGGGTGGGACCTGTAAACCAGTTTCCTTCCTCTCATCTCACTTTCTCCCAAGAATAAAATTTAAATAAATAAGTTACTTATGCAGATACATTGTCTAACGTCTAGCGATCGTTTTCAATTTTCAATTTTTCAATTTTTTCTCACTCCCTCTCCCTCTTCTTGACATTCTGATCCTATTAAAAATTCGATTTATGGAAATGTCGAATAAAATTCGAATTTGTTGAATTATTTGAATTACTTACGTGGAAATGGTTAAATTTTGTGACTGGTCGATTTGCAAGTTTATTGAAAAAGGATTACTCACGTGGGAAGGGGGAGGTAACAAATGATTAAAATATTGTCAAAATTTAATTTTTTTGAAGGAGGTTTGGTTTTGAATTGAGAAATTTTGACAGATTAAAGATATTATTCATTTAAAAAATTGAGAAAAATTGCATTTCAAAAAGAGAATACCTATCAATTTGTAAATGACAAGTTGAATACTTATTGAGTACCATCATTTAAATTATTCAGATTACGTACGAATAATGGTTCGGATCTATTTCTGGTTTATTTTCAAGTTTGTGGTATAATATACGGAGGGGAAGAAGGGGATAAATGCTAAAAAATTATCGAGAATTTATTTCTGAAAAAATTTAATTTGATTTTTAGATGGGAAGGTTTAAAAATATTCAAGATATTTTTCATTTAAGAAAATGTAAAAATTACATTTTGAAACGAAAAATTCAATTTGGAGTGGGAACCTAATCTGTATTTCCATTTCTAACGAAGCATAAAAGAAAAAAATCAACCCATTTCTGAATAAGCTCCCCCCCCCCTCCTCGATGTATGAAAAAACATGCATATTGATTTGTTTTTAGTTTTAAAAAATGGTTTGAATCTTTAGGAAGAAGAAAGGGAGGAAAGGAAGGTGGAAATGGTGGAAAATTCTCTTTCGACGACATTCTCGGGGTGAATAATATTGGGAATGTTCCAATATATAGCTTAATCTCAAAAATAGTCGTTTTTACATTTTTTTAAACAGAAAATTTAACGAGTAAAGACCAAAAAATTCGCATCGGATGATTTTTCAAAGTACCTACGTGTACTTCATCACCTTCAAAAAATAGGCATTAGCGATAATTTTGAAAAAAACGTAGTATTGAATTCACTTTTTACAGATTTCAGAACAAGTTTAAGCTAATTTTCAGAAACTTTTCATTAAAATATTCAAAATCTGTGGTAAAATTGAAAAAAAATTAGCGTAAATTCTGCAAAATTTTTGTTTGTTGAAAAATTATCAAAATTCATGGCTTTAATTTCTCGTGGTAAAATTTTCAAGAAATTTTGAGAATAAATTCACGACAAAGTTTGTCGTAACATTTATGACCAAGTTTTGAATAAATTTTCTTGCAATTTTGAATTAATTTTTTTTTTTTAGAATTTTGTGTTGGAATTTTCAACGAATTTTGTGGTAAAATTCTCAACGTTTTTTATACTAAAACTCATAATGAACTTTGTCATGTAATTTTCATCCAATTTTTTGGTAAAAACTCAATTTTGTGACAAAATTTACAAAAATACGAGAAAAAAATTTCTAGTGGTAAAATTCTCAAAAATTACGAGAAAAAATTTTCTAGTGGTGAAATTCTCAGCAATCGTGAGAAAATTTTTTTAATTTTTATGGCAAAATTCTTGTCAAATTTCATGTACCAATAATCACCCATTTGAGCAAAAATTTTCGAAAGATTGTGGGGTAACCCTTTTAAAAAAATTGTGGTAAAGTTAATGTATATAAATAAAATTTTGTGATAAAATTTTTAAATCATTTCGCGGTCAAATTTTTAACGAATTTTGTGGTTTTATCAAATTACATACCAATAAGGAGTCTTGCTAAATTTTGAATATACCTATGTAATTTTAAAGGGTTAAATGCTCAATCTGAAGAATAAAATAAGGTTTACTCATAACAACGCAAATTTTGCCCCCCCCCCAGTCGAACAAATTTTTAAAAAGATTCACCTTAAAAATTATAGTTTTTTAATTCTTGATAATTTTTTTCAAATTATTGAAAGAAAAAAATTATAAAATCACAATTATTTTCAAAATCCAATTGAAGACCTGCTTTCCAAAGTGGCCTAAGTCAATTTTTGAAAAAAATTACTCAGTCAATTTTGAAGGGTCATAGCTTGTAAAGATCAAATTTTTGGAGATCGAGACTTTCACCACATTTTTGGTATAGCACTGTACAATACATTTAGTTTGGAAGCAGAAAAAATGCTTCAAAGGCATACAGTACAAACGTATTTTTCGTTTTTTGAAAAAAAAATTTATTGGTTTGACTTAGGCCACTTTGGAAAGCAGCTTTTCAATTGAAATAAGATTTTTATGAGGGGGGATGTTATAAATTATCTTCAATACGACCATTAAAATTAAAATTTTTCAATAATTTTTTTATTTCGCAATTTTTTTTTAATCTCTGGCAAAATTTTTAAAACTAAAAATCCATTCCTTGAACTAAAATTTCAAATTATTCGACTTCAAAATCATCTCCCCCTCTTACCCTCTCATCCACCACACACCAAAAAATTCTCATCAAAAAATTCGATAAAATTCACCCACCTACCAATTTGAAATTACGTACATCACAATTTCATTGAAATTATCTTCCAATTAAAATCACCAATATAAAATTTATCATATCTGCGAGAAGCATTTGTCAAGATGAAAAATTAATTCGAAACATTGCTTTTAAATGGTTAATAATTACTTGAATGAAAATCGTCTTCGTTGCTGGTTTGTTTGATTTCAACTTATTACTTAATTTGATAACGTTATCGATAAATAGCATTAATTATGCATAATTTTATTAAGAAAAGTAATTAAATCCAGTCGGAGTTCTGAGCTTCGTGTAGCTCGTAAAAGCGGTACTTCTACGTACCTATCCAATAAACCTATTACAACTACCTTGTAAACTTCCTATTCTTATCATTATAGGTACACTAAGTACCTACAACTACTTCAGAAGCAATTTACTTTCAAGTTGGATAATTTGTCAAAAATTATATCGGTTTTTGGCCAACTTAGTTAATATGTTCGAGAAGGAAAAAAAATTAGATGTTAATTAAATCATTATATCGTTAAATCAGAGCTACTTAAATAGATTTTAAATTTGATTTTTACCCCACGTTAAGTAATTCTTTTATCAATCGATTACGAATTTTGATTATGATGGGCCATAAAGCAACAAAATAACATCTCGAAATATTCAAAGTTAATAAATCATACGATATTACCTATATGGCCACACGATACCAAATTTTTGAGAAAAACACACTGAAAAATGCATCGATGATTTAAAAAAAATAAACGAGATTCCAAACTTGAATCGCGGATCCGGAACAATACAATGATCCAGAGTTTAGATCCGGGATAAGTCGGTGCATAGAAAAATCCCACTATTGACGATCACGTCTATTATAGTTTACATAACCAGTGAGATCATAATTTTTTGCAAGGTGAAATCAAATTTACTTAGCCATTTTTCCAACCGCTAAGTAGGTTTTTTCCTCCATTATAATTTGCTCTTTCGCGTACACGATTGCGATTGTACCTATTCATGAACGATGCTGTTCTAAAACGCCATGAAATAAGGTGGCAGGTTTTCAACAATAAGCTGACAAAAAGACTTTTGTATGATAATTCATCGTGCTAATGGCTCGCCGAAGATTCGGCAAAACGTGGGTGATCAAATAAAAACGCCCTTTAAGTGGACATTGTAAGAGTAAATTGATGTCGAAGTTACAGGTGGTCAATTTTATTCAACTCGAGATTACGATTATTCGTGACGTATCCATCGAGCAATACGAACAAGTAGGTAAATTCAGCAAAACACCATTTTTCGAATAAAAAAATAAATAAAACGAATATTTCAACGTGTTTTCAACTTGATAATTATTCATTTTGAAGAAAAAACCAACACGATACCGAAAATCTAACCTGGCTGGTATGATTTCTACCTCGAGAAGGTCTAATAAACCTCATAGCGAGATCACATCGAAACAATTAATCAGCCAATTAAATTTCGATGTTGAATTAAATTTCGTATTTTTTCGTCTTCCGGTGAAATAAAATCATCGAAAAATTTCTCGAATTTGAATAAAATAATTTTTTAGATTTATAAAGATCTGAGTGCCTGTGTCGTGTATTTGAATTGATCAAGGTTCACGATTTCAGGTTTGGATATATCGATTAATCGTTTATACGAGTTCAAAGCTCCGATAAATAATTATCAACTATAAAAATATGGGGCTGGTTACATATAACTGCAGTGGCAACTTGAACTTGATAATTGTATTTGTCATTTGCAAACTGCCGGATAAATTTCGTAAATATGTACCTATTAAAAACGTCATTCACAACAGAGAAAACATTATCGAATATAATGGATGATTTGTATCCTTATGGAGTTTTCGTCTCGAATTGATAATCGAAGATGATAATCTCGAATTATGTAACGCCTCGTTGGAAAAAAAATCATTTTGAATTTTTCCTTAAAAATCTAGGTACTCGATTTCCCTATTTGAAAAGTCATTCACCTTTTTCTTCATCGTAGTGATTCATATGTTTACTGGACGAATCACTAGCTGTGATATGGCTTTGAATACTCAATTACCTGCCTGTGTTTTTTTAAATCGTGTCGACTTCGAGTCTTCAAAAAAAAACGAGAGGAAAATATCTCAAGAGAAAGGAGCTCGAGTAGGTACCTATTTCATAATCCGTAGAAATGGGAAAAAATCAACGTTGATTGACATTTAATGACACCTACGAAACCGGAAGTGAATTCATTGAACCGGATATTGTACAGGATTATAACTTATTTTATGGAAAAAGTGTTTACCAGGTAATAAAAAGTACTGGTCAACAAAATTATGCAATTGTTGTAATGGAGTTGTAATTAATTTATGCATTTCAAATCGAAATAATACCACAGATCGATACAGAAAATGGTGTTTGAAGTTTAATGGGTGATTTTCAAAGTATTTTTCGCGTCGATCACGAGAAAAATAGTGAAAAAAATCCATAACCCGAGGATTTTTCTCAATTTGAATTTTTTGTTGAAGATTTTTTTACACTTTTTGATAACTTTTGATACTTAAAGTCAATTTTCTCAGCAAAGGAAGCGTTTAACGAAAAAAATGAATAGAACATAAATTGTAGAACGTAAAATTTCCTTTCTGTAAGGTTCAATTAATTTTTTCTCAGGTGGCTTAGCTTTCGAGATATTTTTGTTAATAGTTGAAAAAGTACTTTTTTCAATTGAAAATATCTCAAAAACTAAATTAGCCCATTGAGAAAAAACTAATTATCGTACTCTACAGAAAAGCAGAGACGTCGTCAAGGAGGGGGGAGGGAGCCCTGAAAAAAATGCAATGCTGCCCCCACCAAAAAAAATTAGGTTGTATTTATAAATTTACATTACACTTACATCAGATGGGGATTTTCAAAGCATTAAAACACGAATAATGTCTTTTTAGGGCATTAAAAATTCAATTTTTTCAAAGCTTCGCTCGGGCACGAACAAAATTACAATTCTATGATCTTTTTGATACGAAAGTGTGAAAGAAGGTCCCTTTTTACCCCCTCCTCATTTTTAGCAGGTGAAAAAAGTTAGCCCCTCTTCCACTTCGAAAAAGCAAAAAAAGTTGTCCAACACACGGCCCCTTTTGTGCCCCCTCAATTTTAGTTTCTGACGGCGGCGCTGCAGAAAATAAATTTTACGCTCTACAATTTATGTTCTATTCATTTTTTTTAGAACACTTTCTTTACTCAGAAAATCGACTTCAAGGATCAAAAGTTATATCAAAAAATGTAAAACAAATTCTCAACGAAAAATTACAATTACAAAAAATGCTGACATGACGGAGTAAAACTGAAATCATATTTGAATTCAGCACTGAAAAGGTAGGCCAGAATCACCAATTAAAATCAATTCAGCAGGCTCATTCTATGTCAACTCGACCAGGTTTTGACCTTGGGTCTTCCGATTTCGCTCAAAATTTTTTTACGAGTTCTCCTCGATGGTCTAATGAAGGAATCACCGTCATTCCGATCCTAATCCTTCAGGGGGCGGGGGGTGGCCCTTGTAATTTTCATATAATTGGGATTTTTTGCGAAATTGCTCAACTTTGAAGGAGCATATCTCGAGATTGGTTAGGTCTAAGATAAATCTGTTCATGCTGTTTTGTAGACAATTGAAAGGAGATTCAAAATTGATAATCACTTTTTGAAAAGTTCAAAGTTGAGCTTTTGTGATGGAAGCTCAACTTTCATGATAAGTACAAGAGATGAAGGGCCCCATTAAAAAATCTGAAAAAATTACTATGAAGAGAACTTTTAATGTATTTTTCAACTAATTACTTTTCAAGATGGGATCCCAATACCCCTGGGGGCACAGGGGTCCTAAATTTTAGTCAAAATTCAAAAAAATGGAAAAAGTGAAGTAATATATCAATATCTACTAATTCGAAGGCGCTGAGTTCGAATATGTGCTTAGTTTTTTCATTCGACCCCTCTGAACCCCCCTATCAGCCCCATAATGAGGTCAAAATTCAAAAAAATGAAAAATAACGTATGACGTGTCGTTTGTTAGGTTTTTGAGGGCGCTGAGTTCGAATATTTGCTTATTTTTGGGATTCGACCCTTTGGTTCTCCCCTAGACCCCAATTTTGAAAAAACACATTGATTTTTTAAATGATTTAGTAATTTTGGAGTCAGTGTGGAGAACGAAGGAGACGGATCGAGAAAGCAAGTTAATAATCGAGCTCAGCACCCTCGAATTAGTAGAAATCGATATGACACATGCTATTTCCGATTTTTTGCTTGTGTTTTTTTCAAAATTGGGGGCTAGGGGGGCACTGAAGGGTCGAATCCCAAAAATAAACATATATTCGAACTCAGCGCCCTCAAAAACCTAACAAACGACACGTCATACGTTATTTTTCATTTTTTTGAATTTTGACCTCATTATGGGGCTGATAGGGGGGTTCAGAGGGGTCGAATGAAAAAACTAAGCACATATTCGAACTCAGCGCCTTCGAATTAGTAGATATCGATATATTACTTCACTTTTTCCATTTTTTTGAATTTTGACTAAAATTTAGGACCCCTGTGCCCCCCAGGGGTATTGGGATCCCATCTTGAAAAGTAATTAGTTGAAAAATACATTAAAAGTTCTCTTCATAGTAATTTTTTCAGATTTTTTAATGGGGCCCTTCATCTCTTGTACTTATTATGAAAGTTGAGCTTCCATCACAAAAGCTCAACTTTGAACTTTTCAAAAAGTGATTATCAATTTTGAATCTCCTTTCAATTGTCTACAAAACAGCATGAACAGATTTATCTTAGACCTAACCAATCTCGAGATATGCTCCTTCAAAGTTGAGCAATTTCGCAAAAAATCCCAATTATACGAAAATTACAAGGGCCACCCCCGCCCCCCTGAAGGATTAGGATCGGAATGACGGTGATTCCTTCATTAGACCATCGAGGAGAACTCGTAAAAAAATTTTGAGCGAAATCGGAAGACCCAAGGTCAAAACCTGGTCGAGTTGACATAGAATGAGCCAGCAGGAAAAAATTATTGATTTGCTGGCTTTTGATATTTCAATTGTTACAAATGAGAAATGCTGGAAATGTGGTTCATTATAAAAAATCGATTTTCTGAGAAAATCAAGCCTCCAAAAAAAATATGAATAGAACATAAATTGTAGAACATAAAATTTCCTTTCTGTAAAGTTCAATTAGTTTTTTTTCTGGGATGCTTTGTTTTTGAGATATTTTCAATAAAAAAAAATATGTTGAACTTCGAACTTTAAACTAAAATATCTCGAAAGCCAAGCCTCTTAAGAAAAAATTTAATTGAACTTTACAGAAAGAAAATTTTACGCTCTACAATTTATGTTCTATTTATTTTTTTCGTTGAACCCTTCATTTGCTCAGAAAATTGACTTCAAGTGTCAAAAGTTAACAAAAATCGTAAAAAAAATATTCAACAAAAAATTCAAATTGGTGAAAAATACTATAAAAATCACCCATTAAACTTCAAACAGCATTTCAAAAGTTTAAAAATGTCGACCTGTGTGATTTTTGAATACCTCCAAAGGTTGTTGACTTATACCCAAACCATAAAATTTTTTAGATAGGAACCTTGTACCTTCCAATACAATATTTTACGAACTTTATGGTAAACTGGCAACGGTACGTGATAAGAAAACAAAAAGATGATTTATGTTGGATATTTTTTTCAGCAAGTATTTATTTAACTGACGTCACAAAGAAATAGATCACAAATATTTTTTACCCACCGGTAGTCTCAACTTCCATATAAGAAGTTCACTTTAAGCTGGTAATCGAGTAATGATCAAGTTATGGAGGTGATTTCAAACTGGTATGTAGCTCTCGCGTTAGAGATCTAACTGTATTAGGTACTAACCTGACGAATGGTTTAATGAGAAAATTTTTTAGGAGAAAATCTAGCCATAGCTGACGACCTGTTTGAAATTTCTTGCCATTTTTTTGAATTTTGAAACAGGTTGAGGTGGTGAAATAGGTAATTAATTTTATTGATTTATGTTATTAAAAAAATTGTGTTTTTGAAATTGAAAAAAAACTGAATTAGAGACAAAACATGGAATAATTTCAAGTAGCGGTAAATTATCAGGTAGCGTATGTAACGAAGGTCGTTCGTATTTTTATTTTTGCTTCATTCATAAATTCTAAGGTTGGGTTTCTTACCATAAAATTCCATAAAGGATGAAAATACAGCAGCTTTGTTACCTTTGAAAATATATTGTCAAGTCTGTGGAATTTTCCATCGCTGGAATATTTTGCGACGATTTCTTCAAAATTTACTCGAACACACAATAACACTTTTATTCGAAACAATTTTTTAAAATTCGATTAAAATTGATTGTAAAAAATTCTAATTTTCATAAAATTAACCAAACTCGAAAAATTATGGCAATCAGTCACAATCACTCGCGAAAAAGCACAATAACGTGATTAAAATGGTACAAAATTGATACGATTTGAAAAAAATTGAATATGAATTGCGATAGTTTTGATAATTTGTAAAAATTAAATGTATAATCGGTTCAAACCCGTAAGTAGGATGCGCGCGCATCCGGTTCGCGAACTGTACAAGAACGGCTGACGCGACTCGAAGCGTAATGCAAACTGTTTGGCGAAACTTTACTAGTACAGAAGAAAACATACAGAAAACTTGACTATTCCGTTTAAACGTACAATTGGTAGGAATATTGCTCCCAGACGTGGAGTCGATGTTTTTTTCACGGATTTTTTTTTGAAAGCAAGTTGCTGAACATCATCCGGATGGATTGCTTTTGGCATGTGTATAAAAACGTTACCCGGTGGAAGTTTGCTTCAGGGTGTGGGTGAAGAATTTTTGAGGTGATTTTTTTCAAGCTGAATGAAATAATTTTTTGTTTGTTGAAATAGGTATTTATGAAGTTGGGAATATCAGTAATCGTTTTTTACTTTTTTTTTTCAAAAGGTAGTTGAAGAGGGAGTGATGAGGAAGTCGTGTCTGGACCACAAAATGATCGGGTTTTTACCCTCCCCCTTCAACTGCGTTCAAAAAATTGAAAAAATTGTTAGATTTTATTTTGAAAACGGTCTCAGTATGGATATTTTTACCTAAATTCACCGGGGCGGGGGGGGGGGGTATCTTCGGTTCATTTTTTTAGGAAATCCATACGAAATTTCGTTTTTTTAAATGTTAAAAAGTAGATATTCAGTACCTACATAACATTTTTTTAATGGGATTTTTTTTCCTAAAAGTGACTTTGGAAGGAATATTTCAACTTATTAAAATCATTAGCGGCGATTTCCCATACTCTTTGTCAATTTTTGAAAAAATATATGGGTACAAAGAATTTTTCTTGATTTTGAAAAAAAAAATGCCTGAACGGAAAATGGAAAATTATCATCGAAATTTTTATGCGTTAAAATTTATTCACTGGTGTCATTTTAGAAAAAAAAAACAGATTTTTTTAGATTTTTCATTGAATATTCTAAAGAGCATGAAAAAAAATTTTTTTGCTTCATTCATAAATTCTAAGGTTGGGTTTCTTACCATAAAATTCCATAAAGGATGAAAATACAGCAGCTTTGTTACCTTTGAAAATATATATTGTCAAGTCTGTGGAATTTTCCATCGCTGGAATATTTTGCGACGATTTCTTCAAAATTTACTCGAACACACAATAACACTTTTATTCGAAACAATTTTTTAAAATTCGATTAAAATTGATTGTAAAAAATTCTAATTTTCATAAAATTAACCAAACTCGAAAAATTATGGCAATCAGTCACAATCACTCGCGAAAAAGCACAATAACGTGATTAAAATGGTACAAAATTGATACGATTTGAAAAAATTGAATATGAATTGCGATAGTTTTGATAATTTGTAAAAATTAAATGTATAATCGGTTCAAACCCGTAAGTAGGATGCGCGCGCATCCGGTTCGCGAACTGTACAAGAACGGCTGACGCGACTCGAAGCGTAATGCAAAACTGTTTGGCGAAACTTTACTAGTACAGAAGAAAACATACAGAAAACTTGACTATTCCGTTTAAAACGTACAATTGGTAGGAATATTGCTCCCAGACGTGGAGTCGATGTTTTTTTCACGGATTTTTTTTTGAAAGCAAGTTGCTGAACATCATCCGGATGGATTGCTTTTGGCATGTGTATAAAAAACGTTACCCGGTGGAAGTTTGCTTCAGGGTGTGGGTGAAGAATTTTTGAGGTGATTTTTTTCAAGCTGAATGAAATAATTTTTTGTTTGTTGAAATAGGTATTTATGAAGTTGGGAATATCAGTAATCGTTTTTTACTTTTTTTTTTCAAAAGGTAGTTGAAGAGGGAGTGATGAGGAAGTCGTGTCTGGACCACAAAATGATCGGGTTTTTACCCTCCCCCTTCAACTGCGTTCAAAAAATTGAAAAAATTGTTAGATTTTATTTTGAAAACGGTCTCAGTATGGATATTTTTACCTAAATTCACCGGGGCGGGGGGGGGGGGTATCTTCGGTTCATTTTTTTAGGAAATCCATACGAAATTTCGTTTTTTTAAATGTTAAAAAGTAGATATTCAGTACCTACATAACATTTTTTTAATGGGATTTTTTTTCCTAAAAGTGACTTTGGAAGGAATATTTCAACTTATTAAAATCATTAGCGGCGATTTCCCATACTCTTTGTCAATTTTTGAAAAAATATATGGGTACAAAGAATTTTTCTTGATTTTGAAAAAAAAAATGCCTGAACGGAAAATGGAAAATTATCATCGAAATTTTTATGCGTTAAAATTTATTCACTGGTGTCATTTTAGGAAAAAAACAGATTTTTCATTGAATATAAATTCTAAAAAGCATGAAAAAAAATTTAAAGACCCTTTGAAAAATGTGTTCTACGGAAATTTTGGTAAAAACATTTGTACAAAAACTGTTTTTGAAAACATTTCACAATTTTCAATTTAGAAAATATTTTTTTGATTGTAATTAGTGTTTTTCAATGAGGGAGCGGAGAACCTCCCAGAAAATTGTTGACCTCTCCCTCTCGTGGTTCCCGAATTGAATTAGCATTTTTAATTTTAAATGAACTTGATAAAAAATCATACTTATAGGAAATTTAACGGGGATTCGAAAAAATATGATTTTGAGGTTATACAGTAGCACGCCCTCCTAAGTGTCTCCAAATAAAGCCCTTAATAAAAAATGAAATTTCAATGAAAAATTTCATTACTGTTTTTTTTTTAAATTGATATTGACTTTTATAGGAAATTCAACGAGGAATTTGAAAAAACTGGTTTGAAAGCTGTACCAGTGTACTCCGCATCCTAGTGCCCTAAAAATGACTCATTATGAAAAATTTCACAATTTCAAATTTTGGTGCCCTTTTTGGGGTACGTAGTAATGTGGAAATGGCACTTAAACCAACTTCCTCGGATAATTTCTCATAAAAATCAGGACAAAGGCAAAGATTAATTTTTTGCACACTTCGTTGGTTTCTTAAAACTATGTTACTTTACAATTCGTGTTGGAAAAATTTCTAAAAATTGTATTTTGAATTTTAAAGAAAGGGAAAATTTGAATTTGAGTACAAAATTTTCAATTTTTTATTGTCTAAAAATGCCTACTCAATTTGGTTCGTAAGGGAAGGATTATATCGTTATGTAATTTTTGATCAATAATCGACTGAAAATTTGAAACTTCCTAGTAAGTACCTAAATCATTTATTCGAAAAGAATAATTTTTTTGTGAGGAAGGCTAAACACGTTTTTCCTGCAATAAATTGTTCTACTTAAAACAGAAGTGGACAATTCATTATTAAATGAGAATATTCGAGAAGAAAAATTCAAAATTTTTACCATGGTTTTTTCGCCAAAAGTTGTTTAGTATTGATGTGTAGAATGTGTACGGTCCACCAATTTATTAATTTACGCCATAAAAATTCAAGTTGTTCATTCAGTAAATTGAAAAGGGAACCAAAAAATGTTTTGATTATGAACATTAATTGAAATTTTTTCTGGAGAATTTTTTGTAGCACTGCTACGAACTGAAATTTTATAAGAATTGAGTTACCTAATTAAAATGCAGTTGACAGCACTGCGAATGAATTTTTTTCGAAAAATATCATCAAAAATTTCTTCGGGTGACGAAAAAAATTTGGCTCAATTTTAAGGTGTTTGAATGGGCGATTTGAATTTAATAAAAATTAAGAACTCCTCAAAATCACAATGTGCAACTTTTCAATCTCTTGATAGATGGCAAAAAGTGGTATCCAAATTTAAGGTTTATGGACAAGAGAAATTTAGAAACTCAAATTGCAACTTTTTTAGGAGGTAGATGAGGATTAGGAAGGGCCGAAAAACCAAAAATTTTGGATTTTGAAAAGATACTCCGTTCAAAAGTTGTAGACTGGGGAGACTGGAAAAATCAAAAAAAAATCAAAATCTATTCATATATTTCAATCGCGCAAGAGCCTTCAATTCTTCAAAAATTTCTAAAAATTTAAAATTTAAAAAAAGTTATAATTGATTAAAATTAATTTTATGTAGAGCTTATTTAATGACTATCTAGACAGAAAAGCACATTTAAAAAAAAATCAGTGTTTTATAACTTTTTTCAATTTTTCTTCGTAGGTGAAGAAATAGGAGAAATAAAAAAGCTATAAAACATGGATTTTCTAAAAAAAATGTGTTTTTTGGTTTAGATAGTCACTAAATAAGGTCTAAAATTGATTTTATTAAATTTTGATTTTGTATGCAATTTCCTAAAATTTTTGAAAATATCAAAGTTTTGTCATTTTCCGAAGAATTGAAGGGTCTTGCGCGATCGGAAGATATGAATTGATTTTTTTTCTGGTCTCCCCAGTCAACAATTTTGCCCGGGATATCTTTTCGAAAATCAAAAATTTTGGTTTTTCGGCCCTCCCTATTGATCAAAAGTGGTAAAAACTGTGTTTTTCGAAAATGATCTGACTTTGAGATTCTTTGGGTCCATCCTCCTTTGGGCCGGGGAGCTGAAATTTTTTTGAAATGCCTCCACTCAAAGTAATCACACTACCTTCAAATTTTCGTCAAAATTCAAAAAATTATTTTTTTGCTCTACCCCAATACTTAGGTGCATACCTACTTATACAAAGGAGATATCCCAACTCAAAGCAAAATTTTAATCCCAAACAAAAATAAATTGAAACTTTGAAAGTACATCATAAAAGAACCCCATATCCAAAATTTCAGGTGCTCAAGTTCATTTCTCGAATTTTGGCGAATTTTTGAAATTTCAAAATCCCCTCATCGCCCTGCAAGGTAGGAAATTTGATATCAACGAAAAAATACCTATTTTTGACCTGCTGAATCGATTGGAAGCGGTTTCGAGACGTTCCAGAGCCGCCTAAAGATTTTGGAATTTTTCAACCCTGCAGAAAAGCCAATAAAAGTGGTCCATGTGAACAAACATCTCGAAACCGCTTCCAATCGATTCGGCAGGTCGAAAATAGGGTATATATACCAAATTTCAGTTTTTTTCGTTGATTAGATCAAACTTTTATATTTTGCAGAACGACGAGGTAATTTTCAAATTTCAAAAATTTGCCAAAATTCGAGAAATGAACTTCAGCACCAGAAAGTTTGGGTATGGGGTTCTTTTATGATGTATTTTCGAATTATTTTTGTTTCGACTGAAAATTTTACTTCGAGTTGGGATACCTCCCTTGATAGGCAGATGTTAGATAGATTTTTGAGTAAGGTTGTAAAAATTTCGAGTAGAAAAGCATGAGTGAGAAATTTCATACTTTCAAACCGATGTGTAGGTATAGATATTTTAGAAAAAATTTTCTTTTCCAAGCGAACGCTTCGTGGTGAACGAACAGGCCGCAAAATTTTACGCTGTTTGATGCTTTTAACGAGGTGGGTATTATAGAGGTAATAATTAAGAGAAAGGTTCTACTAGTTTTTACGCCGTTCAAGTATCATAAGGTGTTTCATAAATAAGAAAGCAAATCGTGTATTAATCAAACGATGGTCTGGGTATTTCGAATATATGAATAAGTACCCAACAAAATATCTACTTTACATTGTACTTTGGAAAAAAAATACAAAAATTAATTTTAATTTAAAAAAATAGTCATCGACACCTTCGTGAATTGCATTTTAAACGTGGGTTCATTTTCGAAAAATTTTCTACAAAATGATCAATTTTCGAACACCATATATACGATGAGCTCCAAGAAATCTTTATAAAATCAAATAAAAAGCGTGTACCGAGGCACCGACCTAATTATTAACAAAATGGCAACAACCAGAGCGCTTCAACGAGTCGCAGATTCGGGTAATTGCAGGTATGTAAGAGACTGGCGGCTGTTTTTTAAACGGCGAACTCCAGACGGCCAGTTTAAAGGCCCCTGCCATCCATCTCATTTCAGGTACCCGTTTTCAGAGTTTCGTATTGCCATGCTTCAAAACGAATAATTAACTTCTATTCTATTCTCACTAATAATTTTCGAACCACAGAGCGTGCCTTATTATTTAGCAGCTTACATTATACTTATAGCAATTAAGATTGGTACATTTTTAATTAACAACTAATATGTAAGTATTACTTAGCTGCTTCCAAGTGTGAAAAAATCATTACATTTTTCCAGTTTGCTACTTTACATTGGTAAGTTGAAATTGAACTTGGTGTGAGTTGACTGATATGCATTTAATGAGGGTGGTGCATAGAAGTGCAACAGTTTGGTCTCATAGGTCTAATTACATTTTCTTGAATTTTCCTGGTAGCCTAATGAATGTCTCTGGCAGTGGCGCAACCAAGGAGGGAGGCCACCGGGCTGAAGCCCCCCCCCAAAAAAAAAGTGTTTCGAAAGTTTTTAAATGTCAGAAAAGTGCTTTTTTTGCTTTTCAGGCACGATTTTTCCGAAAAATTCGCCCTCGCTTCGCTCGATAGATTTTAATTTCTCTATTTCTTGAATACACTACCTATCCCAAAAGTAATAGCATCAAAAAAGTGGTTGAAAAAGAAAAAAAAATGTTAATCGAAATTTTATTGCGTCAAAAGCTTCTATATGATGCCCAGAGTCTGTGGTAAAGTCGCACCGCCCCCCACCCCTATTTCTTTTTGAGGGGGGGTGGACCCCTTATGTGAGAGAAAACTGTTTTGCACCGATTTCACTCAAATTCACGTGGAGGGTTATTTTGGTGTAGAAGTACTCCATAAAAAAATTTCAGCCCCTCGACCTCAGGGGGCTGACCCATCGCTTCCCAAAGTTGGACATTTCTGACTAAAATGACAAGAAACAGAGTTTTTCGATTATAAAACCGCCCCAAAATTTTAATTTTGAAAAGTTTCGTATTTTTCGTATACATTTTGAGATGACGAATCCGACTGGCCTACCAATTTTTTCGTTCGAAGTGTTTAACCCCCCTACGGCCACATTGAATGTGTGCAGATCGTGGTTTTTTCAGCAAAAAATGACCTCGTTACATAGCTGTCCCAAAAAAGATATTTCGCGAGAAAGTGAAAATTTTTTGGTATTTTGGGGCGGTTTTATAATCGAAAAACAACTCTGTTTTTTATCATTTTAGTCAGAAATGTCCAACTTTGGGAAACGATGGCTCATCCCCCTGAGGTCGAGGGGGGCTGAAATTTTTTTAGAGAGTACTTCTACACCTAAATAACCCTCCACGTGAATTTAAACGAAATCGGTGCGAAAATATTATTTTTTGAAAGCCCCCCCCCCTATAAACCCACTTCCTTTCAGAAGGCCCGAGGGGTAGGGGTGGTGCGTTTTCACCACACACTATAGACATCATATGAAACTTTTTGTAAAAAATTTTTACTTTCTCGCGAAATTTGTGATTTTTCACAAAACTGCTCAACTTTGGGAAACAATGGCTCGGCCCCCTGATGTGTGGGGGTACTGAAATTTTTCGGGGAATACTACTTCTTCCGAATAACCTACCTAGTGAATTTGACCGAAATTGATGCGAAAAAATAATTTTTTAGAACGAGGCCCCTCCGTTTCACCCCCTGCGGAAAGAACGAGGGGTAGGGGCGGTGCGTTTTCACTACTCACTGCGGACGTCATATAGAACATTTTAAGTCATAAAATTTTCACTTTCACGCGAAATATCTTTTTTGAGACAGCTATGTAACGAGGTCATTTTTTGCTGAAAAACCACAATCTGCACACATTCAATGGGGTCGTAGGGGGGGGGGGGGTTAAACACTTCGAACAAAAAATTGGTAGGTTAGTCGGATTCGTCATCTCAAAATGTATACGAAAAATACGAAAATTTTCAAAATTAAAATTTTGGGGCGGTTTTATAATCGAAAAACTCTGTTTTTTGTCATTTTAGTCAGAAATGTCCAACTTTGGGAAGCGATGGCTCATCCCTGAGGTCGAGGGGGGCTGAAATTTTTTTAGGGAGTACTTCTACACCAAAATAACCCTCCACGTGAATTTGAGCGAAATCGGTGCAAAACCATTTTGTCTCACATAAGCCCCCCCCCCCCCCCCCTCAAAAAGCAATAGGGGTAAGGGCGGTGCGATTTACCACAGACTCTGGACATCATATAGAAGCTTTTGACGCAATAAAATTTCGATTAACATTTTTTTCAAAGTACATTTCTCCTGGGCACTATCGCTTTCCAAGTTTAAATCAGTGTTAAATTTGATGAGATTTCCCCTTTTTCGGATTAGTGGAATAACTTTCATCGAAAATTAGTGATTTTTACTGATACTTTAGTCAAAAACTTACTGATTTCTCAATTAATTTCCAATTCGTCAAAAGATACAGTGATTTTGACTAAAATATCAGTGAAAAATCACTGATTTTCAGCTAAATTTATTTCAATGATTCAAAAAGTTGGAATTTCACTACATTTATATTGATCGTTTGTTCCAAAAATCCGGCAATTTTTAAATTTTTTTTGCTCAAATCAGTATGATGAATCAATTGCCTAAAAAAATTTCCTGACTATGCAAGCTCACTTTTTTCACTAAATTTTGACCCCCTTCCCATTTTCCCTCAACTTTTCAGCCCCCACCAAATATAATTTCTGGTTGCGCCACTGGTCTCTGGTAGGCTAATAGATAAAGTATGAAGACCTGCGGTTGAGAACCAGTTTCTTAAATATTTCTTACCTATAAATTTGGAGTGTAGGTGTACAAAGTTGTACGTATACGCCACCATAACTATCTGCAAAACGAATCGCGAACTCTAATAATGAATTATCTCATTATGAGCCACATATTTAACAATAATTTTGAGGAGGAAAATGCCTACAGATACCTGAAGTTCCACCATCTGCTGATGAATGGTTTTTGAAAGCTTCATACCCACCACCGTTACAAAGTACAAATCCTATTTGGAAAAAAACCATGACTGTCTGCCACACACAGAGAAGTAAACATGTCGACGAATTCACCTCATTTTGCAAAAATATGAAGTAAGAAGAAGAGTAAAAAATCACATGAGACATCAGTAATTCTTTATTGTTCATCATATCGTACGTAACCGTTCGTTGCTTAGTCTTTGGACTTGGTAGGCATAGTTTGTAATTACAAGCAACTTATTGAAATTGCATAAAAACCGCCTGTGGGAAATCGAGTTATTATTAGAATGGTACAGAAGTGTTTTCAACTCCTATCTCCTATCCTCGTTTCTCTATTCTCTAGAGAAAGCAGATATATTTTTAAATTAGAGAAAAAGACGTTAATTCATTAATATGCTAAGAACGTAGACTGATCATTTTACGTAGATTGGGGCAATGGACATAGTTTTGCACCTTAATGATCGATATTGAGAGAATTAAGTGTGTATTTACACTTATCTAGATGCGTTAGTAATATCATGGAATATTTAAGATGATTTTCACAAGTTTGTTCGATAAAATAGGTACAATCTGTAACTGACAGTGTAGGTAGGTACTTAATTTAAAATGAAGAAAACGATTAAATAGGTATAAGTCACCAATCCAAAGTATTTAGGTGATACGTTCGTCTTCTAAAAATAGATCCTACATTTTATCACAGACTGATTTTGCTAAGTAGGTTTGCATTTTTTTTCAATGATTTTTTTAAAGCTGTGTTGAATTGGCAAGATATGATTGATTTAAATACCTACCTATTCAAAAGTAAAAATGGCGAAATTTCTGGAATTTTTATTACTGTCGCAAGACAAATTATGATTAAAATAAAATAAAATTATTATACTCTATCCAATTTTTTTTTTAATTTTTATTAAATATTTTTGGATAGGTACCTCTAAAAAAATTTCAAGTCGAATAATTCCCACGCCTTGTTTTTTGAAAGAAAAATTCTACATAGGTAAGTAGTTCATTGAGGGCTATTCCATACTAAAACAGACCAAAAATTATGTCGGGTCTTCCGATTTCGCTCAGTTTTTTTTTTACGAGTTCACCTTGATGGTCTGTTCACAAAACCACTATCATTTCTTTTCTAACCCTCAAGGGGGCGGGGAGGCGGGCCTCGAAATTTTTATGAAATTGCGATTTTTAGCCAAATTACCCAACTTTGAAGGCTCATATCTCGAGGTAGGTTATACTTGAGGGAAAACTGTTTGCAGGGTCTGAAAGATAATTAATAGGAGATTTGAAAACAGTAATCACATTTTGAAAAGCTCGAAGTCGAACTTTGGTGGTAAAAGCTCAACTTTCATGATAAGAACAAAATATGAAAGCTATCATTTAAAAATCTGAAAAAATTACAGTGAGTAGACCTTTTTACTCTTTTTTCAATCAATAAATTTTCAAGATAGGATCTCTAGACTCCTGGGGGGTACAGAGGTTCACAATTTTGACCAAAATTCAAAAAAATCGAAAAAGTAAAGTAACACATCGATTACTACTGATTCAAAGGTGCTGATTTCGAATATGTACTCAGTTTTTTCATTTGACTCCTCTGAACCCCCCTATTAGCCTCCTTGATAGGGTCAAAATTCAAAAAAATGAAAAATAACGTGTGACCTGTCGTTTGTTAGGTTTTTGAGGGCGATGAGTTCGAAAATTTACTTATTTTTTGGATTTTACCTTTCAGTGCTCCGTTAGATTTCCAATTTTGGGAAAAACTATGCTGAGAAACGAAAATATTATGTGGCATATGGATTCTAACTAATTTGATGGCATAAAATTCGAATATTATCGACTTAATTTTTGATCCGACCCCCTCCCAGTGCTCCAACTGAGCCCTTCCTCCAGTCTTAGGTGGCCAATACGGAATTGAATATTTCAAAAAATTACGGGGAGGGGGTCGAATCAAAAAGTAAGTCGATATTCGAATTTTACGCCCTCATTGATCTTTCTGAAAATGTGAGAAGGAAACATGGATATACTTACTTACATGAATATTTTCAAAAAATTTTCCTCTAGAATAAGGTGAAAAACTGACGAAATAAAATTTGGAATTGCCATATCTTCGAATCCAAGAAAAGTATAAAAAAATTTTGATCAAATTTGGCTATGAATTTTGACGAGTAAGTACCTGCTATTTTAAATTAAATTTAAAATTTTTTTTGAGTAAAGGTCTGTTTTTGAAAAACTCAAAACCTCTCGAAAATTCATTTTATTTTCAAATAGGTAATGGCAGTTTTGCAGAAGAAATATGCATAAAGGTAATAAAGGAGAAATTATTCAGTGTAAAATTCTGCACCAGAAATTTTTTCTCTCTTAAAAAATGAATTTTTTTCACCATTGCGGCGCTGACCGAGGAAGGCAAGGTAACGGAATATTTCTTATTAATTTTTTCTAGAGATAGGTATCTATTAAGTATGGGCGATTGTCTGGCCTTCTTGAAAGCCGGGGGAGCAAAAAATTTTCATCTAGAACTCAAAAAGACCAGATAAAAATTTCACCTTCGACACCTTTATTCTCCCTCTCCCAATACCAGACCTTTATATTTGACCATCTTCAAGAAAATTTAAAAAAAAATCATTCGAAAGTTTTTATTTAAAAATTGCCTTAGTAGGTAGAGATCTATTATGGATATTTTCATCTAACAAAAAAACAACGACATTCATCTTAGTCCGTTTTACAAGTCTTTAAAAATATCAAAGTTTTCATGTTTTTTCGAAAAAAATTTCCTAAAATGATTTTATGTTGTATGAATATTTTTAGCCATAGGTACTGAATCATCATCGCATCGGTGGCAGTTTTCCAAAGGTACTTTTTTCAATTTCAGAAAAAGTGTCATTTCGAGACGGCCTAGACAGGACAGTGTGATGATGAAAAATCGCCACTGATGATTTTTATCGAAAAAAAAGTCAAAAAAATTGTTTCGATTTTTTTCCAAATATCTGATAGGTAGGTAAACACGAAAAAAGTGACTTTTTTTAGAGCCTCTGAAAAATGGAGTGAAGATGAAAAACAGGGGTCATGCCAGTGGTATTTCGGGCAAAAAACAGACTTCAGAAAGTAGGTACTTACCCTTACCTATTCTGAAAAATTTGGAAAATTAAAAAAAAAATGGTTTATAATTTTTGCTAAAAAATTGTATAATATGATAGTTTTTTTTCGTCGAAAAATGCCTATTAGGCATACACTTTTCACGAATTATTAATTTTTCAAGAAACTTTAAAATGATAAAACATTCATGATTTTTAGATGTTCAGTGAAAATCAAAAAACAAAATTAAGACTTTTCTTAAAACGATCCTTTCAATATGAAAAATTTTACTAAAAAATCGCTGATCACGATTTTTCACCATTATTTTCAAATTTATTGTCACAAACAAAACTAGTTTTCTCAAAATTTAACAATTGTTGAAAAATCACCGCCAGATTTTTTGGATAAAATAAGACCATTTTAAGAAAAAAACATTCTCAAGCCTGATTTTCTGTGCACCCAGAAAAATGGATTTGAGGCAATAAATAGGCATTTTGGCATTTTCGGTATTCGACATTTTTACGATTTTTTTTCTTGCTTTGAACATTTTTTTTGTGTGTAGTACCTAAGTGTAAGTACACTCTCTTTCAAAAATCAGTGAAAATTATCGAAAATCACTGGAAAACAGTCAGAATTGCAGCAAAGTAATAATCCAGTGAAAACAATTTCACTGAAAGCAAACGATGAAAAAAATATTGGAAAATCAGTGAAAATTCACTGAAAAGTCAGTAAAATTTCGGAAATATGCTGAAAATCAAAAAATTTGACTGATTTTTCAGTAAACTTCTTAAATTTTACTGATTTTTCAGCAAACTTCATAAATTTTACTGATTTTCCAGTGATTTTTCTCACTGATTTGTTTTCAGCAAAAAAAATTCCCTGACTTATTACTGTGCTGCAATTCTGACTGTTTCCCAGTGATTTTCGATAATTTTCACTGATTTATAATTGAGAAAGTAGGTACCTACATATATAAATAGATATTACTCTCTCATTCTGAATCGGTGAAAAATCACTGATAAACAGTCAGAATTTCAGCACAGGAAAAATCAGTGAAATTCACTGATTTTCACAGATTTTTCACTGATCATTCAAAGAATTTCACAGATTTTTTTTAGTAAATTTCATAAATATCACTGAGTTTTCATTGAATTTTCACTGATTTGCTTTCAGTGAAAAATTTTCACTGATTTATTACTGTGCTGCAATTCTGACTGTTTTTCAGTGATTTTTGAAAAATTTCACTGATTCAGAAATGAGAGAGTAGGTAAGTAAAGGCAATCGTACAGAGATAAGCAAGGCCGGTGAGAGAGAGTGCAGAGGATGGATTTTCATGGGGTACGAATTTTTTGCAGAACGAGTATTTAAATTTTACATTTTATTATGAGAAAATGCCTATGATAAAAAAGGATAAGAACACTTTTTCTGTGTTAAAATTAAAATCTTTAAAATTTCCCCATAAAAAAGAATAAGCAATGAGGGATTCTCCAGCACTTCATGAGAGGAGGAGGGGGAGTGCATTAGCTTTCGGCGGCTCTGGGGATAAACGTTGAATCGAGGGAAATTTTACCAGGTCTTTTTTGTGGTTTAGACCCAATTTCCGGACTACTCCCCCTCCATTGAAACCTCTTCGAAAAAGGTGCCATAGATATCCGGCATGGTATTCAAAAATATTCCATTACATTTTCAAAAATCTGAAATCATATGACATTTCACTTTCTTACCTCCGATACCTTACATGCTTTAGGTACATTCAAATTTAATAGTGTTGAAGAACTATCGATAGTCTGGACTATCGATAGTTTCGATATATCGTTAAGGAACTATCGATAACTATCGATACTATCGAAAAAATTTCAAACAAGGGGGGAGGGGTTCAAACATATATGAAAGGACTTTTATTGAGGTAAATATGTCGTTCCTGATCGCCAATCACATGTTTTTTTCTTCAACTATAAAAACTAAAGGTGGAAAATGGACGAAATTCCAAATTTCTTTTTTCATTTCTTTTTTCTGGGACCAAAGTTGAATTACAACATCAAAAAAACACGCTAGACGTGTAAAAATGCACTATCGTTAAGACATATCGATAGTGAAATTCACTATCGATAGCCTATCGATAGTCATCACTATCGATACTATCGAAATACTATCGATAGTTCTTCAACACTAAAATTTAAACTTACAACTTTTTAATAAAAAAAATCATTAAAACGTTGCTCATGGAACATCCCCTGATCATTCTCAAACCACGTAATTACATCAAGTTTTCGATCTAGAAACGAAGTATCTCGAATAGCATCATTATCGCATCAAAAGCACGGTTATTTCACATGAAAAAGGTAGGTAAACTGTTGCCCGTATTGTATGATCTACGAACCAATTAAATAATTCGCACACGAACTATTTTACACTCAGTTTGATCATCAATTCACAGCATAATAATCCTTCTCCGATGTTTCACTCGTTCATTATACAGCTTTCATATGCCGTGCATCTACGTACCGGAGCAATGTATCATAAAATTTCTTCGTTCATACTCCATAAATTTTTGAAAAGTGTTAGGACCTTATCATCTTAACCACCGAAGTGAATTAATTTAATTATCACCACACACAACCGCGGAGTAGTAATTAACAGAGTTCATTTTGTTGGTTTCTGATAAAAACTACATTCACCGGAGTACCTATACTTGAAAACTATACCAATTTATGACATGAAAGGTGATGAACAAAATGTCTGCAACGACTGCACCATAGATACCATATCTAATATAAAATTACATACGGCACGTATCTTCGGATTTAATTTCATTTTATCATCTCGTTATTTAAATTGACAGTCTTGGTTGCAGTTTTAAAAATATTAAACGAGATCTTACGTACATATAAAATAGGTTCATATTCACCTAATAACTAGGCACTTCTTATAATTTCAAGTATGTAAACAATGAAATTATATCCACGAAGGGACACTTTCACATGCAGAATTTTTAATAAATACATAGTAGGTACTTTGAGATAGTTAATTACGAAGAATTATTATTCTAATAGATAATTAAAATAATTAATTTTTCGACTAAATAAATATATCTAATTATATCGTCATTAAACGCTGTGAAAATTTACTTCGGGTACGTGACATAGGCACGTTCGCGGAATACGTACAAATCTTCAAAAGAATTATCGGCATTGGATGCTAAATCATGGTACAAAAGACGCGACTCCGAATTGTGAAGAAACCAGGTATCTGCCGAACAATCAAATTGAATGGATGTGAGAGCCATAAGAATACTGGTAATTGCCGTGTGCGACTTACCGGGAATGCCACTGGAATTGGAGAAATATGTCCATTAAAAGTGACGAAAGCAGACTATCGCCTGATTCTGTGGTACTCGCGTCCGGTTCCTAGCCGTTTCCAATGAGTTCGTTGATCGACCTTGCATGGAATGCGAACCTATAATCACTGGTAGATGTGGGACCTGCATCTGTGCTCTTTTTAATGTAAATGTGCGCTTTCATCGGTAGCGAAATTACCGATTGTTTGGAGAAAAGAATGTAATTTTAAGATGGTTGAATTTGGTGAGCTGAGTTTTTTTTTCGATTTTGATAATTAGTTCAATTTATTCGAATTTTCGGTGTATAATTAAGGTGAATTAGCCCCGATTTTTGAGGGGAAGGGGGTGTTAAGAAGTATTGGGATAAAATTTAGAGATAATGTCAAAAAATGATACCTACCTAAAAATTTGAGGTTTCTGACTGCAAAGAAGTACTGATAGAGAGTAGGGGTCAGGGCTGGTAAGTCAGCCTTAAGCTTTAAGCTTTAAGCCGTTAAGCCGATGATTTTTTCAGAAATAAGCCTAAGCGTTAAGCCTAAGCTTTATTTTTAAAATTTTAAGTTTTAAGTTTAAGTTTAGGTTTTATTTTTTTGAGCTTAAAACTTAAAATTTTTTGGTACATCTTTCCATTTTTTCAATTTTTTCATCTCTTTCTATCCTTGAAATTTTTCAAATCGGAATTAGGTATTCATTAATTGTTTGTAAAAAATTTTTCTCAATTTATTTCCAACATGAAATTATTTCAAATTTTAGAATTTTTTCTCATTTTTTTCTCACCTTGAAATGAAACATTTTTTTCAAACTCAAATTATTTTCAGGCCTGAAATTTTTCTTGAAACATTTTTCTATATTTTTGAAATTTTTTCGATCTGAAATTTTCTTAGATATTTTATTAACTTGTTTTCCAATCGCTTTTCAATTCAAAAATTTTTCCAGTTTACAATTTGTTGACATTTTTTATAAATCTGACTTTTTCACCTACTTATCATTTTTTCATTCTCCAAAAAAATTTCAATAAATGAGAAACAATTTCATGGTGTGAGCGTGTGACTAGGGTAGGTGTGCAACAGGAGGCATTATTTTACATAATACTTTTGAATTCCAGAATTCAGAGTAAGTAGGAAAAAATATTAGAATTGGATGCAAAAATTGAGCTGAAAAAATATTGAAAAGAAACTTTAAAACTTCGAAGTTTTGGTTTGAAAAAATTTTGAGAAAAAAATCTGAGTTGAAAAAATTTTAAGATAAGAAATCGAGTTTGAAAAAGTTTTAGAATTCAGAAACAATCTCGGATTTAAAAATATTGAAGGGGAAAAATTTGGTTTGAAAACATTTCGAGAAGAAAATTTAGCAGCTTGAAAAAATTTAGAGAAAAAAACTTGAATTTCTTTTTTTTTCTTAGTTTTTAATTCAGCCCCCCCCCCTCAGAAAAATTATAAAAAATGGATTTAAGCCTTAAGCATTAAGCTTTAAGCTGTAAGCCAATTATTTTTGGCTGTTCAGCTTTTAGTTTAAGTTTAAGTTTTAAAAAATTTGGCTTCAAGCTTTAAGCGCAAGTTTAAGTTTCATTTTTAAAAATTCATTTTAAGATTTAACCTTAAGTTTAAGTTTTATTGATTGGCTTACCAGCCCTGGTAGGAGTACCTTACCCTCCTCCCCTCCCCCTCAACGGGATTTTTCAGTAGGTGTTCAGTTGGGAAAATTCAACATCCCTACCCACGATAAGTTAGGAAAATTTACCATTTGTAGGTACATTTTCCCAAGTTGAGACAATTGAACAGTTATACCTTTTTTTTGCAAAAAAGAAGAAAACAATGATCATAACTATAGGAAGATTTACTATTTGTAGGGACTAGGGACTCATATTTTACCATGTTGGGAAAATTTACCAATTGTACACATATTTTTCCAAATTAGAAAAGTTGAACATTTGTACTTTCGTGGTTTTTTAAAATGAAAAAGCAGAATTAAATAATAATTTTCTAGAGAAAAATTCATCATTTGTATCCGTTTTTTCTAAAGTGTAAAAAATTGAACAGTTTGCATTTTTTTGGTTTTTTTTTATAAGTAGGTATAAAAAGCAGTCAAATTTTTCAAAAACGGTGGCCTTGCTGTTCTCAGCCTTGTATTTCTTCTTCTACAGTTCTAAAATAATTCAAATCCTTCAAATGTTTTTTTTTTGTATTTTTCTTCAAACTTATTATTCATCTAATTTATTATATTTTTTCTCCTTAAAATTAATTTTCGATGTTTTCTTAACAGCTTTAGCTTTGCTATGCTCGGTTTGTTTCATGCTTGAATAACTTGATTTTAAAAATTTTCAATTATGAAGAAAAAATTATGGAAGTACCTATTAATTATGTTCTCTGGAACTACCTTCTACATACATAAAATTTAGCTGGGTTAAAGTCCAGGGTAGGTGTGTAGTAAATAAGGAGCATTGTGGGAGGGTAAACATTTTTTTTCAAAAATTATTTAGGTATCAAATAGTTGGGAAAAATGAAAATCTGAATTTGGATTTTCACGGAGTTACCTCCCTCTCCCCCTCGACAAAATAAATTTGGAATGCCACTGTTCTACTTGAATCTTTCATTTTTTGAGTGAGCTTCAAAATTTGGAAATTTTCGACAAATCAAAAACATTCCTCTCTAATGCAAATCTAAAATCCTTACTCTGACGTAACCTCCTTTCCCACACGCCTCTAGCCTTAGTAGCTGTATATGGCGTTACATTAAAAAAAAAAGTGTACTATTTTTGGAACTTTTCAATTCCAAAATAAACTACAAAATTTAGAATAAAAAAATCATAAAAGAATAGATTTTTTGTTGATACTCACCTAGTCGGATTATTCTTAATGAAGAGCAAAAAGGTTTCAAATTTTTGTTCGCTTTCTTTAGACAGGAGAGCTCGTACGATTTTTGTACCTACACTGGGAAAAAATCGTAATTTTTGGAGACATTTCGAAATTACCTAAGTTGAAAATAATTATTACCTACAATTAGTTCGATTGATGCCTATTAATTAGGGGCTAGATTTCCATTCTAGATTCAAGGTGAAACCCTCAGAAAAAGGAAACGGGTGTTTAGTGATCGTCAAACTGAAAATATAACCCCTGATGGATATCAATTAAACTATTCAAAAAAATTTGAAAAATTAAAACAAAAAAATCGAAAATAATTTGCTAAAAATGGTACTTGTATTTAATATAAGATTTTTTTACCTAAAAATTGCTGTTGGACTCCACTTTTCATTTTTACCTCATTTTTTAAATGTAAATAGGTAGATACTGTTTTCGTATTTTAAAAATTTTCAGCAAAATATCGAAGGAAAATAATTTTTAAACTAATTTTTTTAGACATTCTGGATAAATTCGTTTAAAAATAATATTTTTCCATTTATTTACCTACAGAAAATTCAAAAAACATGAAGAAGTGATTTTAGCTCAGTACCTACCTTATAGGTATTAGGTTTGTACTTATTCCCAAAAAAGTGATAATTTTTGACAAAGAATTTCAAAATTTTCTCTCATTTTTAAATTTTTTAAGACATTTTATGGTAATGAAAAATTTTTAATGCCATAAAAATTGAGGAAATCGTAGTGCAGTTGGCAGCGTCGTCGTGAAAATTTTTTGAAAAATCTCATCAAATTTTATTCTTGGAGATAAGAATTTTTCGTTTTGATTTCAAGATGTTTGATGGAGCGATTTGAATTTTACAAAATAAAGAAATCATCAATTTTTCGACCGAGTATCATGCAAGAAGCATCTTCGAAAATGGCAAAATAAAAGAAGATCCACTTTGAGGACCCCTTGCACCACCTCTTTTATAGCAAGAAGACTCAATTTTTTCCCAACGAGGTTCTCCACTCAAACTAAACCAACACTTCAATTTTCGTCAAAATCCAAGGCGTGAATTTTTTCAACTCCTCTTTATTCATTATATGTATTTTTATTTACCTAATTTTATCACCATCGTTTTCAACGACTAAAATTTTTTCTACAATGTAAATTTCAAATTTTATAAGTTGATTTTAATTTATGCGAGTTTATTCGAACATTCTTTATTCAGCTTGAAAATAATGTGAAAGTGCAAGTGGGTACTTTAACACATTCTCGTATCAACCCATACTCTTTCTTATCACATTATCAATTTATTTGCACTTGTAAAATGAAACTAACCGAAAAAAAATTCTCTAATGAAATAATTCAGGCTCTCGAGATTCCTAAATATCCCCTTCACAGCCATATTTCACCGTTACGATGCAGCAGCGTTTACACAGCCGTAGAACAACCGCATTACATAAATTTTCTGGAAATTGTTGAAATTTACCGAAGCCACACCGCAAAAATTCATCGAACCGTGAATTCCGGCGGTTTTAAAACCACCGCTCGTTTCTACAGAGCAATTATTTTCATCAAAATTCCATTCCTATCGAGTGCTTTTTCAAGTGTGCAACGATTAAAAAAAAAGGCTAGGGACCGGTTTATCAATCGTGCTCACGGATTTTTAACTGATGGTTAGCGGCTAACCGACACTTCTGATTGGCAGTTAGCGCTTAACCGACGGTTATTTCCCCTACTTTTGCGTTAACCGGCGATTGAAAAACCGGCCCTAGGGTGAATAGATATAGAGAAAAAAAAAAGGTAAACGAAAGTTATTATAGGAACGACAGAAAAACCGTAATAAAAACGACAAAAACCAGTTGAAACACGTTGTTTTCACCGAGTTTTAAAAGTAAATCCTTTTACTTCTTATACCGGAACTGGAGGAACGTTGAACCAATCGGTGTAGCATTTGCGCCCTCCTTCGTCGGGATCGGTCAAATACAAACCAAACTACTTTCTTCGTTCGGTCGAAAGAAAAGCAAAGTCCGCGCATGTACTCGATTAAATTGCCGACGCGTTTGCGATACCTAGGTTTCTTGCCCACCCCCGTCTATGGATTCGTAACACAACCGGTTACCGCATATTGCAAGAATTAAAATCGATTTCTTCGATGATCTGGATTCGTTTTACGATCCGAGTCTAATGAATAGTGAAAATGTATTGTGAAATTGCGTATGAAAAAAATTTCCTTTTTTTGCAACGCGTGACGGTTTTATGACGAATGGAAGAATGGACCAGCTCCTTGGCCCCCTTGATCGTCGTCTAATTAGACGTTTTTGAAATGCTAATAAATTTATGAGAAATTATGCTGATGTTTTACACGATTATTCGACGATAAAAAAATTATACTGCGAAATTCCGAGAAATTTTATAGCATAATTGAAGAAAATACGATAAATTAAAATCGAACATCTTAGGAGCGTCTCGGAATGAAAAACCTGCAGCTTTTTGGAATTATGTAATGTATTTTAATACCGCATACACAATTGATATTTCCAGGAACCAGTGACTCACTTTTCTTTCAACAGGTTTAATTTCTACTTAAATTATGCGGTATTTGTTTTGAAATTATCGAAAAAGCCCGTTCATCGACTCACACCAAGGTATATAATCAGGAAACCATTTAAATCGTAAATTTTCCCAGTTTCTCAACATTGGGTATAAAAACTAGGTACCGGTCTTTTTTCCAAGTAGGCCCTAAGCCCCGAAGCTGTATCCGAAAGGGACTTTTCTATCGTGAAAAAACTCATTGTTATAATTTTTATTCCAATAGCTATGCATCATTGACGCCCATAAAAATGGTCTTTTGCATGGAAATAATTCAACCGATAGATTAAAATCATTGGCAAAGAAAAAGTAGCCGTTGGGAAAGAACTCGATCTTCTTTGTATGCGCCTTCGGCCTCGTAACAGGCTTTTTACGAGCCCTTCACTTTCAGCTGGCCAAGTATGTTACAAAATGATTGTTTGAATTGAAATTTCGCGATACTACGAATTAAAATTGGCCTTAAGTAAATACTTTCAAAATTGGACCAATTATGATGCTGCTGAACTTGGAGCAGGGGGTGTTTCGACGTGTGATCGAGTGAGCTTCCAGCGAATGATTTACATTATTCGTGAGCTGAATTTGGAAAAGTTTCGTGTTTAGGTTGGTTTAGGTAGAATTGAATGATGGTAGAATTAGAGCTGGTCTAATTCACTAATTGCCTCAGATGGGTATTGTTTGAATATGAAGTTTTAAGTTTGTTTTGATATGCTCCGGTGATTCTGAATTTTGCCAGTGGCAATAAAACAGAATATTTTATGAATATTTGTAATTAAATTTTTAATATATTACGTTACTGTAGAAATAATATTTACCAACAAAAGCAATCGAAATTGTTTCAACCTCTGAAATATAGCACCATAGAAAACATTTTACTAGGTAGGTTAAAATTGATTGATTTTGCACTTTTTTTAAATGTTGAAGAGGCAGGTACTAGGTAGCTGTAGAATTTCATTTTCCTCACTTCACGTTTACCACTCTTCACAAAGCCTAAAAATCTATATTTAAACATTTTTTTAAAATTGGGGAAAGTCATAGGTGCACTCAGAAATTGTGTGGGGGAGGGACTCGGATTTTGAGAAAAAATGGAGGGGGTCAAATTTTAATGAAAAAATGAGGTAACTTGTTATTTGAATAAGGTTGGAATAGTTGGGGTATTTTCGGTAGGCAAATAATATATACCTACAGATTTGAACGAAGAAAAATTGAAAAATGTTTTTTTTTTTAGCTAAAATTACTGATTTTTCTAATAGGTAGGTAAATGGGACATTGACTGAGAAATTAGTAATTTTTGACCGAAAAATCAGTGAAACGAAATTTTAAAAAAATCATAAGTCTTTTTTGAAATTTTTATGATAAAAAATCTCCTTGCCAAGCTTAGGGAGGGGAGCTCGAGCCCCTCACGCCTCCCCCCGGTGCGCCCCTTGGGAAAGTTTTGATTTTTTCAAAAATGGTTTTAATGTGAATATTTTTATACAATAATGTCATTGGCACCAATTTTTTATGTTTTTTCATACCTACTTAATAAAAAAATTGGAAAAAAATTGAAAAAGTTTTTCTTGAAATGATGTTAGTATGAATATTTTAACCCATGGAAATCATTAGCAGCAATTTTTCATCATACACCCTCTCAAGGGTTTTTTTAATAGGTAAGGTAATGAAGAAAAATGAATGGTAAGTACAAGTACATAAGTACTAAGTAGGTACAAGTTTTTTCAAAAATTGAAAAAAAAACATAGAAAATCGGCGTTAAATGGGTTAAAATTCATATCACGAGTATCTAAAGAACCTACTTAATTTCAAGTATTTTTTTTTTTTAGATTTTATACTCAATAAGGTACTTATTCGAAAACATATTTTTGAGGACGAGGTTAAAATTGAATGCCAATAATACTTTTGAGTAAAAAGACCTAGATACTAGAACCATATTTAGGAAAAAATCAAAATATTTTTCAATTTTTCAAAATTTCATGAATATAGGTACTAAAATTTTAAGGCGTGGTGGGAATGAGTAAATGTGAAATAGGGAGGGATGTTGAAATTTCTATCACATCATTTCAAGTTTGGTTTCCCTCTTTTTAACCTCGGAAACGGTGCAAAACGGCAATGAAATTTTGGAATGAAACGAAAATTTATATTAAAAGCAGTTGATTTTTTAAATTTTGGTGAATTTTTGAAAATTTAAAACTATCCGTCCCAGAATCCTGTAAAACGACGGAATATGAAAAATTAATTTAATCGAGGTAAAAATCCGAAATTCGGTATTTGCATACTCTATTATTAACCTTCTGAATCGATTGAAAGTCGTTCCGAGACATTCTGAAGGTATCCAGGAAATTTTGGAATTCTCCAGCTGAGAAAAAAAAACATTAAAATTGTCCACCTCAACTTTCTAGCCCATCAAATCAAAAGTGAATTATACCCTCATAAGTAAGTAAATTAATCGATTTACTGAAGAATTTTTTTTCAAAATTCGTAACTGCTGGATAAAAATCACTTTTTATTCAACAAAAATGTTTGGTAAAAAATTGGACAAAAAGTCGAAATTTCGAATTTATCCTATTTTTGATCTTTCGAATCAATAGGAAGCGGTTTCAAGTCACTTTGGACGCTCCAATTTTTAAAAAAAATTTTCAGATTTAAAAAAATTTATGTTTGATGGGAAAAATATTATTTTGACTCGACAGTTCCGAATTTTGAAAAATTATACTTTAATCGATCTCAAACAGGTCGTCAATAGGTAATCAACGTTTTAGGGGCTCAAGTTCATACCTATGAAATCAATGGCTAGGATGAAATTTTTATATCATAAAAATCGTGTTTTATGCGAATAATTTATGTTTTGGCAATCTGAAATATGTCAAAAATATTCTTAAAAATCTGGAAATATGCCAAAAATGTTCAATAAAGGGGGAGCAATGTGGGTACCTATAAAAATTCAGGGTTTTTGAAGGAGATAGAAGAACAATAATACGACAAACTAAAACCAGCAACTTATTCATTTATTTATTCGAAAAACGTAAAAAAAAACAGATCTTTAAAACATAGGTAGGTATTATTTCCTAAACTATGAAATAATTTTTTTTCTCCTAGGAGCAGATTTCGGCAAAAAGTTGATTTTTTCAATTTTTTTCTGTTTTTGAAAAGGTGGGTTTTCGAGCATTTACCTATAGTGAAAAATGCCGTGAAAAATGGAATAAAATATGCTCAAAATATTTCAAAAAACTGGTAAAATCGCTAAAAATATGTAAATTTATGCCTTTTACGAAAAATATGTAAAAATATGCTCAACATTGGGCTCATTTTACTCGGAATTTTATGATTCGCAAAAATTTTGTAAATATTCCTATTGGCAATCAGTCAAAAAAAAAAAGTAAAAATATAAAAATTTCATCCCTAAATATGACACCATTCTTAAGGATCGATTCGAAGTGGCTTCCAGTCAATCAGTGAATCAAATATAGTGTACAAATCAACTTCAAGTTTTAAAGCCAATGACACAATTTTGGCTAATTTGTCAATTTCCATCAAAAAATTTTGTTAGAGAAAAATACGGATGTGAACCAGCGGTTACAAATTTTAAAAATTGCTTTTTAATCGATCAAATAGGTGACCAAAATGGATAATCCACGATTGCAGGTGCTGAAGTTCAAATGGACAATTTTAGGCTTTAGAATGTCTCGAAACTGCTTCCAATCCATACATGAGGTCGAAAATGGAGTGTACACCAAATTTCAGGGGTTTTTTCTAGAATAGATGAGTGAAATTTTCATATTTTGCACTTTGGCAGGGCTCTGAGGTAATTTTAAATTTTCAAAAATTCACCAAAATTCGAAAAATAAACTTGAGTATCTGAAATTTCGGATGGGAGTTTTTCTCTGATGCACTTTCGATATAGTTTTGTCTTAGCCTGAAATTTTATTCTAAGTTGGGATCCCTTTCTTGTAACAACTTCTGATTATCAAATCTTATCCATAAAATTCGTCTCAGAGAACTAAAACGATCTCCAGGTCATTGACCCATCGTCAAGACACCTTGGACAAATTTCCAGCCAATTTCTTCAATAGATTTTATCAAAAATATTCCACTGCAATTCACCAGCAACCAGCATACAAATGCTTCACCTGAATGATGAATTGAAGAGTAAAAAAAAAGATCCGAATGCGCACAGATCCGGCTAACTTGTATTACGTCACTCGGCATGGCTGGTTTGTGAAACTTTCGCCAATCTATACGGAAGGCTAAGGTTACCGGATCTCACGTCCGGCCTTGCGATATCTAGGTCAGGGTCCAATCGTGTTCGTACCTATCTGGTTTTGACTACTACAACTGTTACTGGAACTGAAGATGGAGAACTGAAAGGTTCGTAGCATTGTACATTTCCCCATCGCGTATACCTTACCTTAGTATTTGCATCTTCACCAAGTTTTGTATCTTTGCCAATGTCGAGGTCGTTGATTTCTTTCTATTCTCTGTTCTCTTTCTCTCATTATGTCGAAGTCGAACGCGACCGGAGAAACGGTATGGATTAAGATCTAATAAGGTTTTTATTGAAGAAAAAAAATGAACGTTCGAAAGAGAAAGAAGTATTAACAATTACCTGTATACAGATTACTTTTTGTAGAGTGGCATGTAAAAGTTATGTTGATTTTTATATGACCAACAATTGATTAAGGTTTTCTTATATCTATACTCCGGACAATAGGGCTTAATGATGTTGATTAATAAAATACTAATGCGTATAGGTCAGTGATTTCAATGATAGAAATTTTTTATTTACACTAATGATTTTTTCTGTCGTTTGGGTGTTGCTCCGTAGGAATGTAGGGTGTTGTATAGGTACGTAATTTTTTCCTTTCTGGAATACGTGTAACTATCAACTTTGCATGATCTTTTTGCAGGAAATTTGATGATTTAACATTTCTAAGAATACTTTGTATTTTTTTTCGTGATACCTGTAAAGATAAATTTATAAGAAAACGAGCACCTGTGTGATTTTGAATTCGAAAAACAACTTTCTTACGTGCTAACGCTTGAATCGGGTGTTTCCACTACGGCAGAACCTCCCATATTTAACATGGCTTCTTGTAAACTGGGATAAATTCCAGCTGCCGATGCTCCAATCACTGATACACCCAGAAGCACTGATTCTATTTCCTTGGGTATTAGAACTTTTAAACCCAATGCGTTGGCGTGAGCTTTTAAAAAGATCTCATTTTTAACCAATCCACCGCATATTATTAATGATTCTATTGTGTCGTGGCCGGCTTCTTTCATGATATTTATGATGAATTTGGTGCTATACTGGAAGAAATTACGTATTTTAAATTTTTTCCATCAAGATATCTTTAATATTTATCGCATCGAATTTTGAACTTACGACTAAAGCTTGGACCGTCGCTAAGTAAAGTATGGCCAGATTTTCTTCGCTGTTGTCCAATGACAAACCGAGAATCTGAAAAGTAACAAAATTAATAAGATGATTTTTCATCGTATTTTTCAGAAACGCTTAAAAAATCACGTTTTTTTCTCCTAAAAAATAAAAAAATTATTTAAAAAAAAATTTCTTGAAATGATTTTTATAGATACTGAATACATCTTCCCAAAATAATTATTGGCGCCAATTTTTCCACCAATTTTGGAAGAAGCACTTAGGTAATCCATTTTTTTTGACAACACTCACATGGAAGTACCTACTACCTACCTAACGCATAATGGTGAAAAATCGGAACCCACGATTGTTCCGATAAAAGTAGATTTTTTTTCAAAAACATTCAAAGAAAAAAATTTCAAATTTTTTTTCGATTTAAAAAGTAAATAAAAATGATTTTTTTCAAGTAGCTTTCAAAAATAGCTTCGCAAAAAAAAGATAAGGAAGAGGAAGAAAAAATCTGAATTTAATATCGATTGCATCCTCTTCAATTTTTTTCAACCTCCCCCTCCCCCCCACCACGAACCTTCACAAAGGTAAAATCTTCATTATTTACATCATATATGTACTACTTTTGGGTCATACTGTAATAATTGTATATGCGTTATGATTTCGAAGAAGTGGGTGATCTGAAAAAATGACATTCAATTTTTCTGATTTCTGCAGAAAATTGTCTGGAAAATCTGCAAAACTAGTTTGAACGCTGGAATTTGTCCCAAGTGTCTCAAAAATTTCCTTCCATAAAATATTTTTCAAAATTTTTCATTACCGATCCCGATGGTTAATTTTTTTGGAGACCAAAAAAGTCAATTTGAGGATTGATCATGACTCTGAGGACCCCAAAAAGGGTCCTAAACCTCAAAAACTTGGAAATTTTGATTTTGATTGTAGTTTTAAAATTCGCGATGAATCTGAAAAAAATTGGAAGAAAACCGATCATGTCTCCCCAAGTTGTCGGCAAAAAATCACCAAAAGAATTTTTGAAATTTCAATTCCTGCTTTTACTTTTAAACTCTAGTTTGAGATTTTGCAAAAATCTGAAAAAATGGGTTGGAAGGTCGTATGATTTTTCCAAGTAGCCTAAAAAGAGCCCAACCCTAAAAATATGAAAATTTGGAAAAAGGAAATCAACATTTTTAAAGCTTGGAGCATTAGGACTCTTTTTGGAGCACTTGAAGACATGATATGGTTCTCAAACTAACTTTTTCGAATTTCAAGTTATATTTTCTAGGTAAAAATACAATCAATATTTTTAAAGATTTTTTTTTAAAAAACAAGTATTTTTTATGAAAAGTTGATATTACACGTTACATTATTAGAACAATTTTTGGCAAAAATGTTGAAACATTTTTTTTTTCAATTTTTAACGTTTTTTTTCAAATGTAGTTCGATTTTGGGGTTAAAGGGGAGAGATTTGAGCTTTGAGCCTCTCTAGAACTAGTGATGCTCAAACTCAAAGTAATGCCACTCTTGAGAAAAAATCTAGTTTTTTACCACTCTTATATGTAGTGCAATCCAAGAAAAAGTGCAATTTCAATTTAGGCATTTTCTTAGTCCATTGATCTTGAAATTTGGGAAAAATTTTTCACCATTCAAGTATAAAAGATGTTTAAAAGTTGCAAACTGAGAATTCAATTTTTTTTATTATTAGAAACTTTAAGGTGTTTATTAAAAATTTCAAAATCAATATAATATTTTTTTACTATGATGAATAAAAATGACTTGTTTTTCAAAAATTCACGACTGTAATGCCAATTGCATTATGACTTATTATGTACTTAATTTCTATAAGATTTAAGATTATTATTTATTCAATACCCTGAAAAGCAATCCAAAAAATTTTTTTGTTATAAAACCAAAATCTTAATTTTTTGGAATTTTTGGCAGCGGTGTTGCTAGAAACGATGTTATAAAAATTGTGTGAGCCAGTCATAATGCTGTTGGCAGCATTGGGATGGAATTTTTTTAGAAATATTAAGAAAAATTTTATCAAAATTCAATTTTAAATTGCACTTGTTTAGGGAGTATTAGCCAAAAGTGGCAAAAAAAAACTGTGCTTTACTCCCTCTTGGTTATGACATAGCCGACATAGGGGCTCAGATTTTTTCTGGCATGTCTCTCAGTGTCTCGGTGAAAAAATCCAACTCATCAATTTTCATTAAAAAATTCCGGTATGGTTTTATTATTCACACGAGCGTAATAATTAATGAATTAGGTATACCAACATAGACCCACACCGCCATGAAAACAAATAAATATTCCTACCATGCCTCGTATCGAAGAGTCAGCTAGAGGAGTTCGATTCCCATGAAAGTCGGGCCATACGTGCAAATTTTCTGTCAACTCATCAACGGCACTCAGTCCTCTTTGATCTGCCATTTGTTTCAATAAAGAATTCAAGTATTGTATCACATGTCTGCGTGAAATTATTCAAAATTAACACATGGGTTTGAAAAAAAATCTACTTAGCGATAAACATGTGCTTACAAATCTTGGCACTTTTTTTTAATCGAATCACTAGCCGGATGGGAATCTATGATATGGTCGATGAGTTTCCCCGAAGCTGACTGGCCTCCTGATAAAAGCCACATATTTGGAATTATGGCACTATAGTATGGACCCCACACACCCGGAGCATATATTTCCTTTTTAGTGTGCGTCATGTGACATGTTGAGGTGCCACAAATCACAACTATGAAAAATATGACAATCACACGATTAAAATTATGGATAAATTGACAGGTTGATGTTGGCTTTGGCTACACCAACAAAAAGTACGTATGTAGGTAAATACGCTCTGAGCTCATGGATCTTTACCTAGTCGAGTGGTAAAATCTGGCGATACATTTTCACCCAAACATCCTAATGTGCCGATGACTCCAGCATGTGAATCAATCAACGAAGCACCGATCGGAGTTCCAGGAAGTAAACCAGTCTCTGCTGCAGCTTTTGATGTAAGTTTTCCGCATAGTTCACCGGGGTTAATGATTTTGCTACCTGAAATTCAGATGCAGTAATTATACGAAATGAAAATTCGACAATCGTCTTTCTTTAGAGTGTCTGAGAGCTAATGAACTTAAAAAGGATGCAAAACTTCAAAACTTACCGATTTTTTTCCAATTTTCGTTTCGCAGTTCGCCCAATCCAACTGTATCGAAAAATTCATTATTCCATCGAGATACGTCAGGTGAACATTGATAATTACATTTCCCAATTACACAACCTAAAGACCTGAAATGAAGATAATACTCATTTAAATATTTCGAAAATTGGCCATTTTTTTCTGTTATCATTATCTTTCTTAACAAGCAAAAAATTATTTAATATTTATAAATGTTCAAGGGTACCCAAAATATTTTTTGAATTTTTTTATCAGTAATATTTTTCAGTGTTGAAATTTTTTTATTTCATTTTTTCTTGATAAATTTACCTGTAATCTAGACCCGTAGCTTTCCAAGTTAGAAAATCCGGCAATAGGAAAAAATATTCGGCATTTTTCCAGCATTCGGGGTGATTGTGCTTCAGCCACAATAGTTTGGGTATCATTGATTCAACTGATATCAATCCGCCGGAATTTCTCAAAAGAGGATGTTTCGTTTGGTTAATTAGTTTTGTTTCTTGTTCAGCACGATGATCCATCCATAGAATGATATTTTGTGTATTCTCGTCTATAAAATAGATAAATCACCGCCATCAATGAATTAATATGAATTAGTAAGTTCAACAGTTCATTATTGATACCTAGATATATAAGCATTTGCATAGTTTTCAAAATTTGATTTTAGCTTTGATTACTTATGACTTTCATAACTTAATTAGCTTAGGTATATTTAATAGGTTCATTACCACCAATGTTGACTGAAATAGGATCTCCATCGGCATTTACCACTGCAATAGAGCTAGTGGCATCGAATCCTACTCCTTTTATACTGTCAGGGTTAATACCTGATATTAATTTCTGGAAAAATATTTCGAATCACCCTTAATCGAATTTTTTGGGGATAGATAAATCTAAAAATGTACACTCACTTTGATAATCGTACAACAAGCTGACCAAATTTCATCGGTTGATTGTTGATAAAATTGTTGTCTTGGATTCCATGTGGTGATCTTTTGGATAAACACTTTCTCCAATTTACCTGTTTCGGTGACTAAAGCTCCTCTAACACTTGTACTACCAACATCGATACCGATTACGTAACTCATTTTATATTTGTTCAATTTCGCTCGCAACAGAAATTCAAATCTAGCATCTTTTTGAATGCATATAGTTGCCACATATAACACTCGAGAACTTAAATTTAAACTGTAGGTATAATTATAACCGAACGAAAGAGTGACGATGCTACAATCTCCAAACCTGAACTAATGCGTTCCCATTCAACGTAGGTACATTGTACAAAACAACTTTGATTTTAATGACCTTCAGCTTTAGTAATCAAATGATTCACTTACAGATAAAATTTTACTCGCGGTTCCTCTTGATAAGTTTTATATTTTTATTTTATTCGAATTGAATCATTTTATACCTATAATCATTCAATTTTTTTTTATAAATCGATACTTAAATAGTAAATAGGTACAATATTTTCAGCAGGTAAAAATGATTACCTAATAGATATATATGTACATTCGGAGTATTATTGATTTCACGTTCTAAAAAAGTAATAAAGAAAAAAAACGAAAATTGCACATTACTGTATTTTTTCAATCGTTAAAAATTTCAACTTCAAGAATTCATAATTGTCTTACAGCATCTCTGATGACTTAACATTTCTAAAAACACTTGGTATTTTTTTTCGTGGTATCTGTAAGAAAAAATTTCCATTAATATTTATTCTAATTGAAAAAAAAAACATAAATCAGTTTCATTTACCCTGCAGTATTCAGATTAGGTTTGACTCGAGTAGCAGAACCACCCATATTTTTTACAGCTTCGTTTAAATTTTCATAGAATCCAGCTACAGCTGCTCCTAGTTGAGCTGCTCCCAAAAGTACAGATTCTGATTGTTCCGGTATTAAAACTGGTAATCCGATTGCATTGGCGTGGGTATCGACGAATAGTTCATTTTTGCTCACCCCACCGCAAATTATCACAGACTGTATATTGTTATGCCCTGCATGACTTATCGCATCGATTATATGCTTCGTACCGTACTAAAAAATGTTTTTCATTCATTACTATACTTCGTAAAACAATCAGAGATAGGAAAATTATGTTTAGGTACCGCCAGAGCTTGAATAGTTGCTAAATATAACACAGCCAAGTCTTCTTCGTCATGAGCCATTGTTACTCCATGGATCTGCGTATAAAAAAAGATTCCATTATAATCCAAAGGAAATTCTTTTCAATTTTACACTTAAAAAATCCTACCATTCCTCGTAGACTTGAATCAGCTATGGGCGATCTATTGCCATGAAAATCCGGCCAGATATGAATTTCTTTAGTCAATTCATCCACAGAATTCAAATTCTTTTTTTTAGCAATTCCGTTCAAAGTATTATTCAAATATTGCGTTACACGGCTGCAAAAAAAAATGGTAGTGGGCTAATTTTTTGCAAAATGTTTAGATTAGTTGTTATTTCGTACTGAAACTTACATATTTGATCGTTCGAGACATTTTTTTCTGATAGATGCACTGGCCGGATGCGTATCTATTATATGATCTATTAATTTCCCAGATACCGATTGTCCACCTTCTAAAAGCCATAAATCAGGCACCATGGCGTCCAGATATGGCCCCCAAACACCCGGTACATGAATTTCTTTCACAGTCTGGACCATGTGACAAGTAGAAGTGCCACATATTAGAGCTAAAATGCAATTCGATCGATCATCGAAGGCTAAATTAATCTTATAATCTACTCATGAAGCTAACCTAATCTGGAAGTAAAATCACACGAAATATTATCCGATGTACAGCCCAAAACACCCAATCCTCCAGCATGAGCATCGATCAAAGCTGCTGCTACCGGAGTACCCAAAATCAGTCCTGTTTCTCGAGCTGCTTTATCGCTCAATCCGCCGCATAAATCACCCGGTTTGATTATGTTACTACCTAGAAAAATTATCAATTTTATTATCACGAAACGAATGATTTCTTGAAACAGATTATTACCTATTTTCTTCCAATTATTTTGCGATAATTCTTGTAATCCTATTAAATCGAAGTATTCTTTATTCCATCTCGAACGCTCGGTATTATGTTCGTAGTTACCTTTACATACTACGCTGCATAAAGATCTGAAATGAACAGAATAAGTCGATAGTTAGATAAATATTTTTAAAATTCCATAGAACTGGTGAATTTTGTAGATTTTACATGTGATCGTTGTTTGTAGCTCGCCAAGTAAGGAAATCTGGTAACAGGAAAAAATGTTCGGTTTGTTTCCAACATTCTGGGTGATTATTCTTTAGCCATAGAATTTTGGGAACCATCATCTCCAAGGAAACGTTACCACCGACATATTGTAAAATAGGGTGCTTTGTTTTATTAATAAAATCCGCCTCCTTTTTGGCTCGATGATCCATCCACAGGATGATATTTTGTTCGGCATCGCCTGCAATGTGAAAAATATTTAGATATTGATAACTGATTTGATAACTATAAAATTAACCTTCGAAATTACCATTAACATTTACCGAAATTGGATTCCTAGAGGAATCTAAAACAGCTAAGGAACAAGTTGCATCAAATCCTAATCCTTTTACATCATTCGAAGATATATCACTGATTAATCTCTGCGTAAATTTATCGAGATTATTACGTTTTGCTTATGTTATCGAAATATTATGGATTGATAAAACGTACTTTAATTGTGGTACAGCACGAGGACCAAATTTCGTTAGACGATTGCACGTAATAATCCGGCTTCGGATTCCATGTGGTGATTGGTTCTGTGTGAGTTTTAACAATTTCACCTGTTTTGGTAACCAACGCACCTCTGACGCTTCCGGTGCCTACATCGATACCGATGACGTACGTCATTCTAAAGTAGAATACTGAAAAAATTATACCTATAAGTGATAGAGTGATAGGCATGAATAACTAAGTGACAAAATTATCTATGGTCGTGAAATAACAACGAACTTACCTTGATGTCGGCTTTCGAATCAGTATAGAAGTGAATCGAGCATAAGTTTGCGTAGAAACTGAAGTAAAGATGCCCTTATTATAACCCTGTGAGGTTGTTTTGAACTTAATCCTCCATAGGTTTACTGAGGTGTATTTTTATATGAAATTTTCCATTTCTAAATTACTAAATCCGTGAATAATCGTGTACCGGCGGTACCGGTCGAGTTCGAGTTCGAAAAACGAATTTAACTGATAAGAGTTTATCGTGTCAACAGTTCGCCGTTTGCGGGAGGGGTAGAGGGGAGGTAAGAATGCAGTGCGTACATTTGAGCAAACAAAAACACGTGTTTTACCGGTAAAATTGAACGTGTTTGGTTCTGACACTCGGGCACGTGTTACAATCTATAGAGACTGCAATGTAACGCTGGTTTGCCTATCCCCCAGCGCCGTAAGCCAGTGGAGCAGCCGGCAAGAAAACAACTGGCATTGCCTCGAGTCTATCTGACGTCATTTAGAGCACGAAGCTCGTAATGTTATTGGTTCGTTGTCCGCTGCTCCACTAGCTTACGGCGCTGGGGGATAGGCAAACCAGCGTTACATTGCAGTCTCTATCTAATTTTTTTAGGGTTTTTGCGCTAGCGCGAAAAACCCTATAGGGCATGACGGGATTCGCGGGTTGCATACACACGCCTACCGCGTTGGCGGATGAATTATCATTCACCAATGTAATTGTAATATAATTATTACGTTGCATTTCTTTAAACCTTAATAACTTTTTTTCAATTAACACTACCACTTTTAAACATACATAATATTGTAGATAATTTAACGTAGATTATTTTCCTTACTTCACACACGTATGTGTTCACTAAAATTTTTGAGATATTTTAATGTGAAGTGAAAAAAACGTGAAAAAATCATTGCATTTTGCAAGTAAAATGTAATTCTGCACAACTTTGGACTTTTATAACTTTTGTTCGGTTGGCGGGATAAGTTTCAAACCTACCCCATTTTGTAGAGAATTTTATGTAGATTAATTTCCTTATCTTAAACACCTATGTGCTCACTCAAAATTTTGAGGTATTTTAATGTGAAGCGAAAAAAATACGTTCTCATTGCAAATTGTATCTATATTCTTTTCCGCTTCACATTAAAATAACTCAAAATTTTGAGTGAGCACATAGGTGTTTAAGATAAGGAAATTAATCTACGTGAAATTCTCTACAAGATGGGATAGATTTGAAAGTTGTGACGGCAACCAAACGAAAGTTATGAAAGTTTGAAGCTGCAAAAATATGTTTTCATTGTAAATGATTATGTATTTTTTTTGCACTTCACATTACGATAACTCGAAATTTTGAGTGAGCACAAAGGTGTTTAAAGTAGGGAAAATAATCTACGTGAAATTCTCTACAAGATGGGATAAGTTTGAAAGTTGTGCCGGCAACCAAACGAAAGTTATAAAAGTTCAAAGTTGTAAAAAATACATATATCATTTACAATGAAAACGTATTTTTGCAACTTCAAACTTTCATAACTTTCGTTTGGTTGCCGTCACAACTTTCAAATGTATCCAAACTTGTAGAGAATTTCACGTAGATTATTTTCCTTACTTTAAACACCTTTGTGCTCACTCAAAATTTCGAGTTATCTTAATGTGTGCAAAAAAAATACATAATCATTTGCAACGAAAACGTATTTTTACAACTTTGAACTTTTATAACTTTTGTTTGGTTGCCGGCACAACTTTCGAACTTATCCCATCTTGTAGAGAATTTTACGTAGATTAATTTCCTTATCTTAAACACCTATGTGCTCACTCAAAATTTTGAGTTATTTTAATGTGAAGCGGAAAAGAATATAGATACAATTTGCAATGAGAACGTGTTTTTTTCGCTTCACATTAAAATATCTCAAAATTTTGAGTGAGCACATAGGTGTTTAAGATAAGGAAATTAATCTACGTGAAATTCTCTACAAGATGGGATAGGTTTGAAATTTGTGCCGCCAACCAAACGAAAGTTATAGAAGTTCAAAGTTGTAAAAATACGTTTTCGTTGCAAATGATTATGTATTTTTTTTGCACTTCACATTAAGATAACTCGAAATTTTGAGTGAGCACAAAGGTGTTTAAAGTAAGGAAAATAATCTACGTGAAATTCTCTACAAGTTGGGATACATTTGAAAGTTGTGACGGCAACCAAACGAAAGTTATGAAAGTTTGAAGTTGCAAAAATACGTTTTCGTTGTAAATGATATATCTATTTTTTACAACTTTGAACTTTTATAACTTTCGTTTGGTTGCCGGCACAACTTTCAAACTTATCCCATCTTGTAGAGAATTTCACGTAGATTATTTTCCTTACCTGAAACACCTTTGTGCTCACTCAAAATTTTGAGTTATTTTAATGAGGAGTAATAAAGACGAGTATCTATCTCATCGCAAGTTATTAGTTGTCTTATCACAATTTTACCCTGGTATCCGCCAACGCAGTCGGGGAATCAACTTATGCAACCACTCGTACACCGTGTGACGTCAACCCGTCATGCCCTATTGCAATCGATCGATTTTGTCATTTTATTTTTGTTTGTATTTATTTTTCATTTGGTTTTTCAACTTTAGCCAATCGGCGATCTAGTATTTTGAAATAGCCAATGAATGAGTAGTATTTGTCTATTTTTTGTTGGGACTAGATGCAAAACGATGTTTTGGAATTGAGTATTTTTATATTTTTCTTTTAAAACAATTGAAATATATTTTAATAATTTTGTGATAATGAAATATTTTTGAATGTTGATTTTTAAATTACGAAGTTTAAGCAATAAGTTTGATGATACTAACCATTAATTGATTAGTATTTTGCAATAAAGAGATAAGCGACGAACAGACGAAAAGCGAAACAACTAAAAAGATAAAAGCAAAAACCCTTTTGCGACCAGCGAGTAGCTGGTGGCTTGTTTCATTTCTGATTTGTGATTCGAACTAACGTAAGTAGAAGTACCTACCTACCTACTTCCTTCCGTTTTTTTAATTCAAAAAAAAAATAATGATGCGTGGTACATTACGAATTTATTTGAAGAAAAAGTTTCGATGGAATAATTATTTATTTGAGGGGAAAAAATTACGATGTTTCGGAATAGGCATTGACTTTACATACATGGACTGAGCCTGGCAATGCTTCTTATCACGGTTCTCCGCGCAAACATTATTCTAAGGTCCAAATCGGGATTCTTTTTTTTAACATTTCCCATCATTATTTTTATTCGGTAAACATTTAAAACAATGCATTAACCCAATAACTTTCGAATAAATCATACATTTTTTTGATTAGGATTGTAATAACTGCACAATAAAAGTGTAATGTCTAAGGTCCAAATCGGGATGCATAAGAACGTATGTAAATAATCTTGTCGGCAGGATTAGCATTGCCAGGCTCAGTCCATGTATGTAAAGTCAATGGGAATAGGTAACCAAGAAAATAAATCATTTTCCTGTTCTACGTCTCCAACTTCATTATTGACCGGATTAGCTTCTGATGATTCAACATTTCCAAAAATACTTGATATTTTTTATCATGGTAGCTTCAAACAAAAAAATCATAGTAGATAAATGAATCACATAAATGTTTCAATTTATTGACTTCAAATATTGAAATAAGCATCTAACCACATAATATCTACTTCAAATACTACCTTCTAACATTAGAATGCGGTTCAACGTGTTTAGCCGGACCAGCCATTTTGAGAATAGCCTGCTGCAAATTTTCATAAAATCCTGCCACAGATGCTCCCAACATTGCAGCTCCCAACAACACAGATTCGGTTTCTTCGGGTATCAAGACATGTAAACCAATTGCATTAGCGTGGGTGTTCACAAATACCTCATTTTTGCTGACACCACCGCAAATGATGACGGATTGAATGGTATCGTGGCCTGCTTCGGTCATTGCATCGATAATATGTTTCGTACCATACTGGAAATTTGGAAGATGATTTATGTGAATGAAGAATTTACCGATGATGAGAAAATTTATGAAAATTACCGCTAATGCTTGAATTGTTGCCAAATATCGGATAGCTAGATCTTCTTCGTCATGAGCCAGAGTCAATCCGTTGATCTGGAATTATAAATTTATGAGTTTAAAATTGAGTTATCAATTATTTTTGTTGAACGTATGTACTCTCTCAATTATAAATCAGTGAAAATTATAGAAAATCACTGAGAAACAGTCAGAATTGCAGCACAGGAGGAAATCAGTGAAATTTTTTTTACGAAAAATCGCTGGAAAATCATTGAAAATTCACTGAAAAGTCAGTAAAATTTATGAAATTTGCTGAAAACTCAGTGAAAATCTTTGAAAAATCAGCGAAAATTCGCTGATTTTTCCTGTGCTGCAATTCTGACTATTAATCAGCGACTCTTCACTGATTCAGAATGAGAGAGTAGGAGACAGATGAACTGAAGGGGAGGGATTGCCCCCAGCAGCCTCAGTAGAGGCAAAATTAAATTTTTTGTCAGAAAATTTTCAAAAGTGATTGATGACTTTTCTTGGAGTGAGGAAAATGAAAAAAAAAAATCAGAAAAAATTGCAAATTTGGAATAGGTACTCTCTCATTCTGAATCAGTGAATAGTCACTGGTGATAAACAGGTTGCAGCCCAGAAAAAAATCAGCGAAATTCACTGATTTTACTTTTAAGCGAATTTTCGCTGATTTTTCAAAGATTTTCACTGATTTTTTTGCTAATTTCATAAATTTCACTGACTTTAGTTAATTTTCAGTGATTTTTCTCAATGATTTGTTTTCAGTGAAAATTTTTTCACTGATTTTCTTTTGTGCTGCAATTCTGACTGTTTCTTAGTGATTTTCGATCATTTTCACTGATTTATAAATGAGAGAGTACCTATATCGGTCTGAAAATAGTTATTTATCGCCCCTACTTCAATTTACTCCAGGTTTACCCCTGTTTTAGCGAAAAAAAACATACAATATCTTAGATTTTGACCAAATCCAAGTTGGAGACCCACCATAAAGGCTCTGGTGCAATAAGGGGGTCATTTGGCCTCAAGTGGAACTTTGTAAAAATTCTTATGCCATTCGATTTGGATTGGTAAAAGATGATTTTGGAGCGCATGAGCGAATTTTTATCTCACCCCTGGGGGGCTGGGGGCCCAAAATACACGATTTTCAAGCTAAAACCTTTTAAAAATTTTCTCTCCGCGAGTTTTCAACCGATTTTTTTCAAACTTGGCACATAGGTGGAGGTACTAGAGGGGAGTGCTCTGAAATTTTTTCAGATTTTTCCGACCACTTTAATGACCTTGAATTTGACTTTGAAAATTTCAAATCGCCCCTGGGGAGCACAGCCTTGGTGCTGTCTCAAAAATTTTTTCAAATTAAAATTTCCTAATGTATTTTACACTTCTGAGAATTTTTTAATATTTTTTCAAGTGGTGGAAATTGGTAAAACATTCAAAAAACTGGTGTAATTCATCATTTTTATTGCTTAAAATCATCAATTTTTCATTTTCTATAGTTTCCTGCTAAAAATATTATTATTTACTCGCCGTGCCCCATTTCGACCCTTATTCATTAATTTCTTACAACTATGATGTTTTGAGCGAATTTAATGCTTACACCATTGCAGTAGTCCAATGTAGTCCCTGCGATTAGCTCAGGCATACTGCACTTTTTGAACTCGAGTTGAAACGTGGTTTTCATATTAGTGTGTGACCCATAAAGAAATTTTTAAGAAGTAAAGTCATTAAAAATTTCTCTATAGGGTGAGCGTGGGGGAGTTTTAGAAGAGGGTTAATGATTTTAAACAACAAAAATGATGAATTACACCAGTTTTTTGAATGTTTTACCAATTTCCACCACTTGAAAAAATCTGAAAAAATTCTCAGAAGTGTAAAATACATTAGGAAATTTTAATTTGAAAAAAATTTTGAGACAGCACCAAGGCTGTGCTCCCCAGGGCGATTTGAAATTTTCAAAGCCAAATTCAAGGTCATTAAAGTGGTCGAAAAAATCTGAAAAAAATTCAGAGCACTCCCCTCTAGTACTTTTACCTACGTGCCAAGTTTGAAAAAAATCGGTTGAAAACTCGCAAAGAGAGAATTTCAAAACATTTTTAACTTGAAAATCGTGTATTTTGGGCCCCCAGCCTCCACGGGTGAGATAAAAATTCGCTCATGCGCTCCAAAATCATCTTTTACCAATCCAAATCGAATGGCATAATAATTTTTACAAAGTTCCACTTGAGGCCAAATTACCCCCTTATTGCACCAGAGCCTTTTTATTCCTCAGCTTAAAAAGAGAGAAGCTCGAGGGTACTAAAAATGGGATTATTTTTGAATAAAAAATCGTGATTTTTCATAGTTAAGTAAGTCCTAATTAATGTGATCCAGGAATAAGGAAAATGACTAAAGAATATGATATTTGAGTTTCTACACCATTCCAAATTGCTGACGATTTAATCTCAAAAAAACATGGTGTGCTCCATTGCTATAGAAACGTTAGGATATAACCGGACCACTGAAAAAATCTGTGATGAACATGTTGTCGATCTTGAAAATTGAAGGGACGAATACTTTTAAATTGACAGTTCGGAGTAGTCGTTTTGCACTTTTCTTTGAAAAATGAAAAATAGATTGTTAGGGAGCTGGATTTAGATGTCCTAGACCTCAAAACGATCTGGTTATAATTTTACGGTCATTTCCCGTCTCTATAACCCCCCCCCCCCCGGGAGGTCTTAAAATCTGGCTCTGTTTAAAAAATTTTGAAACATTCGTAAAAAAGTTGAAGATGTTTGAAAAATTTGACATTAAGTTTTTTACCTTGAAAATACCATTGGCATCCAATTTTAATTTTTACTCGATTTTTTAGGAGCCTTTAAAATATCACTGCTTTTATGATCTATTTCGATATAAAAATTGGAAATTTTTGCATTTCAGTACAGTCAATTTTTGATTTTAGAGAAAATCAATTTTTACCACTATACAAATAAATCAAGGAATTATTGAATCAATTAAAATAATTTTGATCAAAGTTGGAAACTGGCAACTTTGAAATGATTTTTTTTAAATTTTCATGCAATTTCTTCATAAATAGCCTCACTTTGCGGTTCCATAGCTCCATCCCTTTCAAGCTAGGGATAAAAAATGTTTATAATAGGTCTCCAACTCAAAATGAACCATCCCTGTGAATTTGGTTCAATATCAAGCAATTTTTTTTATTCCACCCTGTTGCCTATTCTGTACCTACCATTCCACGCAGATTTTGATCACCAATCGGAGATCGATTGCCATGGAAGTCCGGCCATATGTGTAAATCTCTGGTCAATTCGTCAAAGCTGATGAGATCTTGTTCTTTGGCTTTTTTATAGAGGATATCGTTCAAATATTGGGTAATATGCCTGATCGAAACAAAATTTTAATTATTTGTATCAAAATGATTGATGATTTTGAGCTGAAAAATTCTACACTCACTTGTCAGTACATTTTTTCTTGATCGAGCTGCTCGCCGGATGTGTATCAATAATATGATCTATCAATCTACCAGATACCGATTGACCTCCCTTCAAAAGCCATAAATCGGATATCATTGTGTTATGAAACGGTCCCCAGACACCAGGTACAAATACTTCTTGCTTTGTTTGAGCCATATGGCAAGTTGAAGTGCCACATATCAAAGCTAAATAAAATACAGATGACAGCCGTTCATAAATGATGAAAATGTTTATGAACAGGATTCAGTTGTTCTTACCTAATTTGGTAGTAAAATCGGAAGAAACTTGTTCTGCTGAACATCCCATGACACCTAATCCTCCAGCATGAGCATCGATTAAAGCTGAGGACACTGGAGTACCAGAAATCAGCCCAGTTTCAAATGCTGCTTTTGATGTGAGTCTGCCGCAGATTTCACCCGGTTTAATGGTCACGTTGCCTATGAATGTCGATTTGAAATGGTTTAGGATTTATTTGGCAAAAGAATTAAGAATTGATGGAACCAGAATTATTTCGAAATACCAATTTTTTTGAAATTATCATCAGACAAGTCAGAAAGGCCAATTTGATCTAAATACTCATTACACCAATAAGAAACATCAGGAGAATGCTGGAAATTACAATCGCAAATCAAAGAGCACAATGACCTGAAGACAAAGAATGGGGTCATAAATTGAGACAATTTAATGTCCATTAATTACTCAAACTCAACCTGTGTTCTTCTCCAGTAGCTTGATAAGTCAAGAAATCCGGCAACGAGAAAAAATGTGCTGCTCTTTTCCAACACTCGGGATTATTTTTTTTCAACCATAATATCTTTGGTATCATCATTTCTACTGATATACTTCCTCCTACATATTTCAAGACTGGATGCTTCGTCTCATTGATGAGTTTGGTTTCCTCTTCTGCTCGATGATCCATCCATAAAATAACATTCTGATCATCATGATCTACAATCAAAAATGAGTCAAGTTCATGGACAATTATTATTGATAATACTTCATTAACTTCAATCAACTATTAGAAAAACGATTACCTCCTGGATTAACAGATACAGGAATCCCACCTGCATCCAAGGCTACCATCGAGCAAGTGGCATCAAAGCCAATACCTTTCACTTCATTTGGAGAAATACCAGCTATCAATTGCTAAAAAAAATCAAATCAACTTAATAAATTCATAAATATTTTCTCTCAACTACAGCAAGAATTTTAGAATTGCTTACTTTTATGATGATGGCACAAATAGACCAAATTTCATTGGAAGATTGTTGGTAAAAGTTGGCTTTAGGATTCCAAGTGGTGATTGGTTTGACTAAAACTTTGACTAATTTACCTGATTTGGTGACCAATGCTCCTCTCACGCTGCTGGTACCTACATCGATACCTATTACGTAACTCATTTTACACGAAAAAATTTACTCGCTGATGCCAAATTTTGAGGAATTGAAAACGTATTTGACAAACTACTTGAATGATTTTTTTGGTGAAAGTTTCACCGAATGAATATCGAATCGGGTATATTTATCGAAATAAATTGATCTAGTCAAGTACCTATATCTTGATATCTGATAATGAAATCTTAGTTCGAGATTTTATTGATATGCAATGAAATTTTTTTCATCAACTTTAATCAAATCACATAGAATCATTCCATGCTTAATTCTATGCAAACAATTTATAGGTAAACGGTTTAAAAGGTGCCTATTTAATCGAGCTTTGATACAACAACATTTTAGAAATTATATGCTAATTTTTTTTCAATTTTTGGAGAAAGATACCTTTTGATGCAGAAAATTATTTTACCCTTTTTTTCATATCAACATGAGTTTATAAAAATACCTATGAAATAAAAAGTCTGCAATTTTTTAGTTTAAAATAATTATTTTTATTTCATAAAAAATTTTCCTCAGTTGAGATAAAAAATTATAAATGGAGACAGTTTGTAAAATGACTTCTATGAATAATCTAGATCTCATTTGATCAAATTTGAATATCTAGATTTAAAAAAAAATCAATCTTAATTTAAATTTTAATATACTGGTACCTACATAAAATTTATTTTGATAATGAAATAACATTACAAAACCACCTACTTATCCAGTTATTCCCCTTGTTGAATGTAACAATAAATTTATACCGATGATTATTCAACTGTTACCTACTTCTTGTTACCTATTTGTTGTTTTTAAAGGACTACTAAGATAATTAAAAAAGCCCCGTTCTCGGTATTACGTAAACAAAAAGCTCTGAAAAAACCTTGCTTTCGAAATCGATCAACTTACTTTTAAGTACCTTGAACCTCTACTTATTTCTTATGCTTGACTGTCGATACGCTAGAGAGCAGAGACCCTACCTATTTTACGAAATACCCATCTTGATGCGTATTCTGTTTTGTTTTTCTGTTACATATTACAATAAGTGGTTATCTTATAAAGATTTTATACTCTCGTGTAATATAGTAAAAAAAATATGGCCTAGTAGGAGGAGGTGATTGTTATTGAAAAAACTGCTCATTTTATGTTTTATTATAATCGTTTTTTTTGTTTTAATTTTTTGTTTCTCTGTTATATTTCTCTTCGTTTTCCGTGTGTTATAATTGTAACTTATAATATGTTATTTTTATGGGAAATTTTTTCGAAGTATTCGCACTAAACTTGAATTATCTTTACAATGATCTCATTATAATGTTACGACAGCTTTGATAAAATTATCTAAAAATAAATTTCCCTTCGTTACGCTTAAAAAAATTATACCATGGCGAATACTTACGTACCTTAACCCCCTTCTAGATTACCTATCCGCTGAAGTATACACATTATTAACGAAATAGGCTATTTTGTTGTTTTCAAAGATCAGGAAATTTTTTCAATTTCGACTGATTATTTTATTCGTTATGATTATACGCAATAGTAGAATAATTTTTTTCCATTATCAAATAGATTTTTTTCTGTTTTTAGTTCTTAAAAGCGTACAAAATACCTTGTAAATGATTCTTTTAATTTTAAACCCAAACATTTCGATTTTGAGATTTTTTTGTTTTATTTTAATTATACTTTTTTTTTTTGGAAATAGTTTAATTCGTTTTAGAAGTTCCTTTTTAACGTACAGTATAATCAATTATCGTTTTTTTTGTTCTTTTGAAACTTCTATCAATAATTTTTATATGTTTAAATTTTAACCTACTACCCCTCCCCAATTTATTACCTACCATATATTACTTTCTACGTATTAGCCTGATTATCGCTTATAATTTGTCATACTTTTTCTTCTTTTGTTTATTTTGTTTTTTTTTTAATTTTACCGACTGGAGAATTTATGAATTCTAAAGTATAAAACTCCTGTATGTACAACTTACGTGATACAACGTTAGTTACCAAGAAAAAAAAAATGGAAAAAATTACACATATGAAACTCTCAGTTGACCAGTTTACCTATCTGGATTAAGCTCTCGTGCCTACCTATGTACCGGTAAACTGGGGTAACATTGATCAAAAAATGGCTATTTTTTTTAGTTTTTTTGCTGTGGAGGGGAGGGGAGGGGGGCTGGCGGGGGAAAAAAAAATTCTAAGTAAACTTGAGTGGATTCTGAATCGAATGGCGCAAACCGCGTCTTGATCGGATGCAGTGTTGCCACTACAGAAAATTCCAAAAACAGGTCCTCCAAAAAAAAAAATTGGGGTAACTTTGATCGCCCCCCCCAAAAAAACGTGGATTTAAGTGGGGAAACTCCAAAATTACGTCTGATAAACTAGGTACTAATGTAATAGAACATATTACATATAAAATTTATTGAAAAAAAATCGGAATTTCATCTCGAAATCACAGAGATATCGTTAAAAAATAAAATTACATCATTGAAGAAAAAACATACGTTTTCAAAAGGAGAAAAAAAGCTCAAAGTTCAAGTAAAGTTGTGTTCAAGTGGCTGTCAACCTTCCTACGCAATACATGGATGTGAAAAATGAAAATTTTTGCTGTTTTCTGGGATTTCTTGCCATTTTAATACAATTTTTCTTGCGTTAGATTTGCCCAAAAAGACCCCCTCGCGTATACTCGTTTTAAAGGAAATTTTAAGCACTTTTTCGGCACATCACCCTTCCCCCCCTTTGTATACTTGTTTTGTAGGGAATTTCAAGCACTTTTTTTTAGAAATTTCATTTTGGTGTGATGAATTCCATGGTACTTATTATACATTGTCTCATTCAAAATTTTGAATTTCTTGGCCGCAGCTCTGATCGACAGTCGATCTTCAGCAACTTCCAGGATGACCTCATTCAATGTATATTCGGTGTGACGGACATATTTTCGAGTATCAGGCGTCCTACGCCGATTTCGCGGCATTTATAAAAATAAAAAAATTGTATATTTTAGCGATCAAAGTTCCCCCACTTTTGTAAATGCCTCATGGTGAGCAAAGGGATGGAGAAATTTTTTTTTCAAAAACTGATTCTTGGTGCCAATGAGTTGCTAGAGAAGTATGTATGGGACTCAATACGTTACAATGAGTGTACATGGGTAATTCTACCAAAACTGTCGCATTTAAGTTACTTATAAATTTCTCGAGTACTAAATGCGCTAGAGTGCTTTTTTTGCATTGTTTTATTGGATATCATCTCCCCCACCTTTTCCAGCGAAAAAAATAATTTTCCCCCTCCCCCACCACCCCCTGCATAAATTTTAATGGTCAAAAGTTCCATCGTCGTGGCTGTTACCACTCATGGTTTTCAACTTTACTTACCCCTAGCACTGAAGATAATTGATATTTTTGAAAAATTTTAAAAACATGATATTGGTAGAGTGTTGGGGTACACGTTGACCTCTCCGAGGGTCGCCAGAAGGGCACTGGGTGACCTCAAGACGAAGCCAAAACTCTGTTACTAGGTTTTTGTTCCATCGTCGTGGCGAAATTTCATTAATTTTTTCTGGCTCTGTTACTTCGTATTTAATTTTTTTCAATCGCAATACTGATTTAGGGGTGTAATAGGAACAACCTTTATCGGTTGAATTTTAAATTCCTGACTACTTGGTCAATCTTGAAATGAAAATTTGTGAAAATTCTTGTGTTTACAATTTTTACATTCCATCGTCGTGGCTATCAATTTTTCGAATTGTGCTTATGGTATTGAGCTATAAATAAGAAAAATATATTCCACAAGCAAGTATATCAACACAAATTCATCACAATGCACTTTAAAATCAATTCGCAATTGAAAAAATGGGAAATATTCAAGATTTTTCTTACGTCGTGGCTACTACTTTCATTTCCTTCGTCGTGGCGAAGATGATTTTTGCATCCACGACGAAGGATTTTTTTTCCGCAACGTGAGAACTTTGAACATGTAAATAGTATAATTCATTCTGCATCCAGTGGGCTTGACCCCTTCAATGAATTAGGTGCCACTACGATGGAACTAAAGACCACACAAAGGAAATTCTATGGTCATGGAACCCACGATTATAGATTTTCCATAGTAGTGGATACCAAAAATTTGAATCGCCCCACACCCTCCCCTGGGGGCTATGAACTGAGCCAAATACAAAAAATGGTGTCTCGAACGTATACATTTTAGATTTCAATCAAAAAAAATTAAGAAATTCAACTTTTATTTTTCGAATTTCATATACTGGAAATGCGACAGTTTTGGTAGAATTACCCACATACCTTTTTGTCCGGAGGTTTTCCACTTGTAACTTTTTTTCAAAAAACTCACTTTTTTAAAAACGTAATTTTTTAAGGTACAAAACAACTGATGAAAAAAACCAAACCACATGTGTCACATAGCCTCAAGACCTGGCTATCTAATGCCGTTGGAATCACGGCGGTTGGTTCACATCTCGACCGCCAGGAGCACTAAATGTGTTGAAAAATGTGGCGATCAAAGTTACCCCTTGCGTATCAATGTTACCCCAGTTTACCAGTACTTTATTAATAATAATGTATTACTACGTTAAAGAATTTTTTTTTCGTTTTGGTTTTTTAGCCAATATAGGGGTTTTTTTCTCCGGCTGCTACGATTTAACGTAACATATACAATAACACCACCGTCGATTATTATAAATTTTAACGTAGGTTATGGAAATGATTATTACCTATGTTATTTAGTTGTGATAATAAAAAAGAATTAAGTAAAATGTAAACGAATCAAAATAACGTACGCTGTAAGATAATTTATATAACTTCTATATAAACGTTTAAGACTTTTCCATTTATGGGCACTTTTAAGTTTTGTGTAGTTGTTATTGCACTATTTTATCCTTGTAATAAATGTTGTTCCTAGATGTTTAATGATTATGAAAAAAATTATATATGTAGTAAAAATCGTGTCGAGTGTATTTCTTTGGTGAGTTGTGGGAGGTTGAAGAATTCAAGTCGGATGGGGATGAAGATTTCGATCCTATACCTTAAAGTTACTTATTTTTGTGAGATAATGTCCGTTATTTTGCTCCTTTCCTTCCACAAGGAGGTTTCCCTCCCAGAAAAGATGAAATTAAAAACCATCTAAAAATATATCCAATCCAAAATTTCAGGAATCGAGATTTTTAAAAAAGTTATCAAAGTTTTGCAACTTTGAAATTACCTCACGCAGAGCAATAGAAATTGATTTTATCAAAACAGAAAACTGAGATACACTATTTTTTGACCTACATATTTCTCCAGATAATATTTCAATTTCCGCGTAAACATTTTTGCTGGAGACAAATAACTCCAAAATTTTTAATTTTTTCAAAAGAATTTTCGCGAGTTGTTATTGACTTGGAAGAGTAGGGAACGATAATGTTCGAATGAATCGTGTTTCGTTCTTTCGATTTCTGGACTTGAAAAATTTTGTCAAGATTTTTTCCCGCACAAGTCTTTTTTTTCCACTTTTGAACATTTTTTCTTCATGATATCGAAACATGAGGTAAAATTTAAAATTTACTATCAAATTAATTTTTCGTAAATCCTTATATTATTTTTATTTACCAATATAATTTTTATATGTTTTTATAATTTTTGACCTCAATTTTATTTCTCAAATCCTTACTGAAAAAGTTGCAAACCAATAAACAATTAGCATTGCCTAAGTACGAAATTTAACGAAAAAATCGCCAAACAATTCGCTGAGAAAATTACAAATGCTCAACATTACGATATACGAAAATAGAAAAAGGGAACGAGAAAATCGCATAAAAAGGTTCACCGGATAAAATAAAAAATTACAAATAACATTAAACGAACTTTTTTATAATTTTCTCATTCCCTTTTTCTATTTTCTTATATCGTATCTAATGTTAAGCATTGTAAGGTCGATCCGGCTAATTGTAAACACTTTTTAAATTTTTACAAAATATGAATTTTCAAAACGCTGTAGAAGTCTCGGATTTCAATTGTTCCCAAATGTTTTTACGACTATAAAAAGGGAATTTTATCTGCTTCAAAATGGCAGTAAAAGTTTTGTCTTATCTTGATAAGTGTCCTTTTTATCGACTGTTTACAATTACCTCCTCTCTGTTCACCATTACCCCTGCAATTCAGGGTAATTGTGAACACTTTTTTTTTTAAAATGTGGGTAAAATTTAAAAATGCGGGTAAATATAAACTAAAATCATGAAACAGAGCATTTTTCAATATTTTTAAAGAATATTTTTCACGAAATTTTTTATACAATTATTTTTGCCCTCCAAAAGAAGGCAAAATATGTTCAAATATGGAAAGTTTTCTCTCCTCTTTCCTCAAAAGAAAAAAAATAATCATAAAGTCAGTCAGTAAGTATGGGATTCAACTTCTGCATGGAATTTTTTAATTATTTGAATAGCTTTTTAGAATGGAAAATTCTATTTATGAATATTTTTCAATCAAAATGATTTTTCAACTCGTACATTCTCTATAGATCCAGGCTTGAGGCGATTTCTTTGAAACTACTCCTGAAGAAAAATGAAAAATGATCATAATAATAAAGTGATAAAAGCGAACCAGCTTTATTTTTTAAAAATAATTCTGATAAAACACAAAATGAAATGAAAAAAAAATAAGTCGTCTGATAGACTTAATAAAATTAAAATAACAAAGAAATAATAAAAACAAGTTTTTGACAAACTTAACTAAACTGAAAAATAAAAAAAAAGAGGAAGGATTCTTTGGACCAAATTAATAAAATAAAAACAAAACAAAAACTAGTCTCTTCAATAGGTAATTGGGCACAAGTTTCATTTTTAAAAATGCTTTGATAAAATATGAAATCAACATAAAATTAAAAAATTTGTTTGATAAGGACTAAATAAAATTGAAACGATTCGTTGAACCAACCTTTAAACTTAATAAAATAACAAAAAAATTAGCTACTTTTATTGGTATGAATACAAAATCATTCGAGTCAGTAGTAAAAATCTTCATCTTTTTTTTTCTTTATTTCCCTTTTTCTACCTGTCATCTGAAATGAAAGCAATAAATAATTACTGTGAATCAGTGGGGGATTTAGGTTCTTTGCCGCCCCAAGCACAGGAAAATGCTGCCTTTTAAAATTTTCTTCATGCCTACGCTTACTTTTTGAATCAAATGTCCTCTACCCTCAAATTCTCAAAACTTTGAAAAATAAAAAAAAATTTATTTTACGTAGTTAAAGAAAAAATCAAAAATCAAAATGATGTAAAATTAGGAATACATAGCCATTATTAAAATTTCAATTTTAACCTTTCCAGCAAAGCATTCCAAAATACAGCCATAAAAATAGATTCAAATTTGCTGAGGTTTTTAAAAATTTTAGATAATTATTAAAAAAATTCAAAAATTTACCGCCCAGTGGCGCCCTTTGAAAATTTGGTGCCCCAAGCAGGTGCTTTTTTAGCCTTTAGGGAAATCCGCCACTGCTGTGAATACTTAGAAAATAAATAATTTTAAAAATCAAACCTCACTAAAACTTCTTTTTGTAGCGATCGCCAAGAATGATTCTGTCTCTGAGATCAGATTATTGCAGCTTGCAGCTAGCCGTAAGCAAACTTATCGTTAAAATGTAACTCTGATTTGGGTGCTCGGGTGCTGTCGGGAAGACTTCCTTCGTACTCGTACGACTTGAACTGTTGAAGTGTTGATCTGTTGATATTTCGTCAAAAGAAATGCAAGTGTAATTATTTTATTTATTTATTTTAATTTTTCCCCTTTTATAAATAAGAATAGACTTACAATTACAAATAAAAATAGAAAAGAAACTGACGAATACTTTTGAAACGTCTTTCATTATAAATCGAAATAAAAAATCATACACCTTGTCCAAAAATATAAATTATTTAATCTCTGAAAGGAGGGGGTTAAGGTATACAAAAATTAAATGGGGAGTTTTTACAACGAGGGTAACATTTAGCATCATTTTCGATCAAATTTGGATTTACCTGTGGCCATTGTGACAATATTTTTTAGGAAATAACATTTTCCTCTCGACTCAGATTGCAAGTTTTCTATTACCTACCTACCTACCTAAAAAAAAGCCATAATTCTCAATCTCCTAATTTTTCATTATTTAAACTTGACACTAAATTTTCTGATAAAAAATATATCTACATACCTTATATCAACTAATTTAATTTCGAATTAAATTTGTTTATCAACATTATTACTTATACATATGTGTAGCGTGCAGGGAATAGGGACCTAAAGTCGGATTTTTCAAAAATGATTTTTTTGGCTTAAATGATAGAGGAGACTCGGAGGAACATTTTAAGACCTCGATGAGCATCCTAGGTCAATTTTTCGCCGAGATAGAGACATTTGAAATTTAGAAAATCATTACTTTCAAAAAAAAAATTCCGAGAAAAACTCATTTAAAGTTGTGTAAAGGTCTGAACTACTTAAAAATGCAAAAAAAATTTTTTGAAAAAAATCGTCCATTTTTCATATTTTTAGCTCTAGCGCAAAATTATGTTTTCCGACTTTAAGACCCCTCTCCCTGCACGCTACACATATAATATACACCAGTATGTTTCGTAAAAATAAATGTCTGTACTCTATGTCTGTACCTATTACCTATTGCTATAAAGTTTTATTCGTAGTTCGTGAATTTTTAAAATTAACACGCGTTTAGGTATGTAGTACCATACCTATAATGGCGGTGTCTGATGTTAAAGATAATTTGGACCGGAGCAGAGACAAACAATTATTTCATGCGATGAATTTCATTCTAATTTCTGTTCATATTTTGAACAAAAATAAGTGATCGAGCCAAAATCACCATGAAACATTATCTATAATTATAATCAGAATGTACCGCCAATATTTTATAGCTCTTCTTGAAGATCATACCATACACATACCTACTTAATGAAATTTTTAATCATTTGGATTCTTCAAAAGATTGGACAAGTGATAGTAAGTAGATATGTAAGATTGTTAATAACTCACCCAGCCAAACCATAAGATGAATAACGCCAATATTTTTTAGCTCTTTTTAAAGATCATGCCATACATACCTAAGTACCTACTTTTAATGAAATTTTCAATCCGTTAGGTCTTTTAGAAGATTCGACAAGTGATAATAAGTAGATAAAGGTTGCTGATTAGTGATTATCGCGAAAAAAAATCCTATCTCAGTAATTTCATCATCCTCACATTAGATAGGCAATATAATATATACCCAGTAACTATCTAAATGTACCTATATTCTGTAGAATATAAAACAGAGTTTGAAAAAATTCAACCTTCATTTTGTGATTGACTAGCGAACGTTGAATTTGTCCGATTAAATATTGGCTTTAAAATTTTTCTATTGTTAATATAACAACGATTCAAGTAAGGAGATCAGTTAATTATTTTTTACATACTTGTTTACTTTTTAGAAAAAATTGAAATCATCTGGTTAACCAAATACTTAGTTTAGCTTCTCAGTGAAATTGAATTAAGTAGTTCAATATTGACAAATTTACTATGTACCTAGTTAGATAGGTAAAGGTAAATGGATTTATTCATTTAGGTATTGTTTCAGAATTGGATACAAATGTCGAGGTTTCTATTTGGTTTAATACTATTTGTTTTTTGCATCGTTCAAATTCATAGTAAAGGTGTTACTGAACAAATAAAATTTGGTAAGTGTATATTAGGTATCAATTTGATATTATTATAAAAATTGTTCATTTCAAGTTTACATATTTACTTGCTTTATGATTTTTTATATTGTACGTTTTCATCTACATCTTAAGCTACCCGCGTACGGTATTTTATATTTCATTTAGGTACATAGTGTAGGTACAAGATATACCTATATACCTACATTGAATCTATTTTAATAAGTATTCATCCTACCTACATATATGTTTTGTTAATTGTAGATTATGGATCTGTAGCGAACCATAGATTGGATGCTATCCTAGATTCGGCAGAACGAGAAGCGGAGAAAGCATTTTATCGAAAGCTCATTGGTAAAGGAATTTCCACGGGATTCTCTAACGGGCTTGCTACAGGATACGATATTGGCCTTAAGAGCGCGGAAGGATTAAATGTGAGTGGAATTTGAGATTATACATCACCAATAGGGTGGTCCTTATTTTCAAGTTTGAGTAAAATTGCGTACCCCCCTCCCCCCCCCAAAGTTGTTCCTTTTTATGAGAAAATAATTCCTTTTTTTTTTCAACATTAACACGTGCCTGTAAGCCTCTCAATATCCCATATTATCAAAAATATGGAAAAATGTCAATTTTCAATAAAATTTTTTGAAATTTCCATTGTTGTGCCGAAACCGCTCTAAGTGATTCATTATTCATAAAAAAAACTCGAAAAATCATTTTAGCCTCCTTTTTAGATCATTAAATGAGCCCTAAAAGTGGTAAAAATTTGACAATTTTCTATCATGCCATATTTTTCTAAATGAATTTGCATAAATTATTTAAAAAGCATTATGAAAGAATACCCTGTGTGCTGAATTGGTATTTTAACTTCAAACAATCACTGAACTCCCTCCCCCTCGACTTTCCCATGGCATCAAATAGATGTGGATTTTAAGATAAAACTTGGAACATTCTTGTAAAAAATTAAAAAAATTCTTTATTGTTTAATTAATAGAGCCAATAGAGGTCTGCGCCGACGAATAATCGGTGGCGGCGCATTATTCAAAATGTTTCGGCTATAGCAGCGCGCCCGTCTCAAAACTGGCGGCGGCGGCGGCGGCGGCGGCGGCGTGAACGGCGTGGAGGAGAAAAATGTGAAAAAAAACTAAAAATTAAAAATGTTTATGTCCGAGCGAACAGTGACGTACCGAAGGCATTTCCCAGGGAAGGGGGGAGAAGATGTAAAAATCCCAACTAAAATTTTCGAAATTCCCAACTACATATCACCGATATCAAGCCTCCGGGGAGGGGGGGCAATTTTTTAAAACCTTTTTCGGCTGATTTCTTACAATTTTACAGGTACTCATTTTTCCCGAAGTACTTGAGATTTTTAAATTTTTTTACTCGTTTTCATCATTTTTGCGAGATTTTGCAGTTTTCACAACCCATTATAAAACCATTTTTGGGATAAAAAATCTGTACAACATGGCCGAGCGAAGCAAGGCCAAAGCTTTTGAAAAATAGGATTTTCGAATATCGAAAATAAGCTTTAAGGAGAACAAAAACAATGAAATTATTTGAAATAATTTTGAGGAAAAATGCGAAAAAAATATTTTAAATTACACAATTTTTTAAGCTGACGAGTGAAAATTTTTAAAATGACAAAGTAATTGATTATTTTTTCCCTAAAAACGCATAAATTACAACGATCTAATTTTCAGCTGGAAAAATGATAAATTTTCAGTTTGGAAAAGTTCTAACAAGTGAAAATTTTGTTGATTGCCAATATTTAAATTGGCCACCATTTTTATTCATTCATTTTTCGTTTAAAAAATATTTACCAATTGTCCAATCTTCCCAGCTGACATTTTTACTCAATACCTGGGGAAATTACCAATTTTAAGTTGGAAAAATGAATGACTTATTTTCCTAACTAACAAATGAAAATTTTGTTGATTTCATACTTTTAAAACAACCATTTTATTCATTAATTTTCATCTAAAAAATTAAACCCAACTGTCCAATTTTCCAGGGGGAAGCTCCCCCCTCCTTTCTTATCGGTACGTCACTGCGAGCGAAGCGAGGGCAAAGCTTTGAGAAAATTAGATTTTCAATTATCAAAAAAGACCCTTTTTTCAAGTTTTTGACATTTTCTGCTCAGAAAATAACTATCTGATGTATAATTTGAGGATATATTTGGTATTTTGGTACTGTAATAACGGCGCGCCGCCGATTGATGAACGGCGGCGGCTTGAGTCGAATTTTTTGATTCAGCGGCGGCTAGTCGGCGCGCCTGATATTCATCGGCGGCGGCGGCGTCAACCGGCGGCGCAGACCTCTTTAAAATTTTGATAATTTTGCAGTATTTTTCCATTTTTTTCCATTTTCAAATTTTGGGGTGCTTACAGGCACGTGTTAATTTCAATTTTGGAGTCCAAAAATTTCTGGGAATTTTTTTCTCATAAAAAGGAACAACTTTGAATGGGGTACGAAAGAAATTCAAAAAAAATTTTTTCATCAAGTATAAATAAGGACCACCCTAATCACCAATTCCAGTATTCTTCTAAACATGTAATAACTACCTTGCTTTTAACGTGTAATATTGCAGTTTTTCAGTAGCTTTGAATGCGCTACCCACGGTTGTAAACGAATTTTAGAAGATTGTTTCACATGTGGTGAATGGTTAAAGAAGTCGTTTAAAGGAAAACTGGAGTTGCCTGACGACATTTTGAATATCACTCGGAAAAATGATGACTGGATAAACGTGTATAATCCCCCCAAACCCCGCAAAAAAGGTCCCGTGAAAGCTACAAGTACCGTAAATGTTAACGTCGATCCGAAAGCTACAAGTCCTGTAACTGATGAACCAAGTCCTGTAACTGATGAACCAACAACCCATCGGCCAATAGAGGATCAAATTCAGTATTCATTCGAAACTTGGTATAGCATCGTCACATCAATACCTAGTAAAGGCTATGTACCACGTCACATCGAACGACTGCGAAACACATTGTACTCCTTCTACAAGGCAAATACCGACACGTATACAAATCTTGATTTGGTCTACTTACGATTTGCCGCACATATGGCTCGAAGTTTTAAGATGATGTGTGCCTTACACCATAAGGCTAATAATGTTTTGAAACACTATGCGGAGGAAAACCCAGATGAGGATTTTATATCCGTATTATTAGAAATACTTCCGCAATGGTACATGTCAGCCGAACAAGTCATATTTCTTAATATATTAAGAAGTAGTGTTCCTAATCAGCTTGAACCACTTTTATTCGTTTATGCTAAAAATTCTGATGATGAATTAATAGTCATACCACACGACAATAATCCAAAATACTGTGGTCGCCTGAAGTTGAAAGAATTAACGACGCCAATAGGAGTACACATTTTTGAAACTCATTCAACATTCCCTCTATATTAGTATCTACTTGTACATTATTGTATTATAAACACTTGTACATACGTAGTTGTTATCATTATATAAGAATTATTTTCCTTATTCACAATTTTTCAATCATTCGCCCTATATTAGTATCTATAGATACTAATATAGGGCGAATGATTGAAAAATTGTGAATAAGGAAAATAATTCTTATATAATGATAACAACTACGTATGTACAAGTGTTTATAATACAATAATGTACATTATTGTATTATAAACACTTGTAGGTACATATGTAGTTGTTATCATTGTAATATAAGAATTCTTTTCCTTATTCACAATTTTTCAATTTTTGTATAGGATATTGTATAGGTAGGTATTTTGTTTTCTAGTTGAATATTTGATAGGTACTTATTGTAAATACTGTATGTATACGATTTTTTCATTATTGTAGATATTACTTATCCACTCTAAAACGTATGTCTAAAAGCTTCCTAAAATACGTTCAAATTCCTGCTTAAATAATGTGCTTAAAATAGTATTATCAGAATAAAGTATTAATTACTTTTTATTTTTAATAATTATTTCATCATTAAGTATCCTTAATTCCTCTAGGTCTCTAGGTGCATCTCTTCCATTCAATCCAATTTCTTTTTTCTTTTCATTACTTAATGTTTTCCATTTATTATTACCTGAGAATTATCAACATTGATATAATCCATCTGTAATATTAAAATCAGAAAAACAAAGCCCTAAATTTTCAGTGAATTCTGCAATACTATTTTGCTTTAGTCCTACCCAGGGTTGACGCGAGTCCTTGAAAATTGCGACTCCGAGTCGAGAGGCGCGAGTCCTTAGAAATTGTAGCTCAGAGTCGACACCCCGCGAGTCTTTCACAAAAAGACTCGGAGTCTTCAGCGAGTCTTTTTCAGAGTCCCCCTTCTTTTTTTTTAAAATTGCAGTCAATGAATTTTTGCTGTGAATGAATGGTAAATGATGAATTCCATCTCCACGACTTCGGAAAGTTGAAAAAACCATTGAAAAACCAAAAAACCAGTGTTGTAAGAACCGAATTATTTGGTTTCCGTTCGGTTTTGTTCTGAAAGAAAATTTTGTTCTCTGTTTCAGTTCTTGGGTTTCGTTCTTGGCATTTTTGTTCCTGTTTTTGGTTTCGGTTCTGTTCTTTTGTTTTTGGGATCTTTGTTTCGGTTCTGTTTCGGTTCTCCATTTTTTTTGGTTCTTGGTTTCCGTTCCCGAACCGTTCTTTTCTGTTCTGTTCTTTTCGTTTTTTAAATTTTTTTTCCTCATTCAATTTACCATTTTTTGGTTAGGTAGAATTTTCCATTATAGTCCAGGCAAATAAGAGAAAAAAATAAATATACCAAACTCCAAAAAAATTCATGCCCGATTTTTTTTTGTGAAAACACTGAAAACTGTTCATAATGGTTTAATGGTCCATTAAACAACATACTAAAATTCCCCCAAAGTCGTCCCAGTCCCCAGGAGAGGGGCAAATGCTTGCTGAAAACCGGTTTTTTCGTGAATATCTCACTTTTTTTACCTTCAAAAGTACAGTCAGATGAGAAAAAAATAAAACTGCGACTCGTAAAAAAGACTCGCTCGCATTGTATTTAGACTTTTTAAGAGTCGTTAAAAAACGAGTCTCAAAGAAAAAAGACTCCGAGTCTCATTCCGAGTCGACTCCGAGTCTTCGAGTCCTTTGCGAGTCCTTTTTCAGAGCAGACTCTGGTCAACCCTGGACTCCTACCTGCATTGTGGTACGATCGTTGGCATTTCTTCGTGTCATTTTTAGCATTATAACATGGCGACCGATCGTTGTTGTTCAAATGTTTTTTTTTTTCAATTTCTTCAAGTGATTTTAACTTTTTTTTTTCAAAGCTCTATTCAACTTTTTAATTTTTCCATCAATTTATCCAAATTCGATTCGATTTCATATTTCTATTAGTCCGGGAGCCCGAATAGGACAAAGATTGCACCCCCCCCCCGCCGATCCTCTGAAACATGATTTTTATTGAAGGGGGCATCCTAAGCAATATTTTAAGCGGTTGTATTAAAAAAAAAAGTTGGCCCTACTAACAAAATGGCGGCCATTTTGATTGACAGGTTCGCCCAAAATCAAAATTTTCGTGTCTAACTCATTAATTATGGGACTTACGAAAAAATTTATAATTACAAAAAATGTTCTACACAAAATTTAGAACATTTTTTATTATAACGTTGAACGCTTGAAATGGTCGCGTTCGCGAGATACAGACGCGCGAAGTTGCGCGCGGCAAATTATTCTATGTTTACTTGCTATTTATACGTACTACGGGGCTATTCACGTCAACTCGATCTAAAAATGAAGTCGGGTCTTCCAATTTCGCTCAATTTTTTTTACGAATTCCCCTCGATAGTCTATTCACATAACCACCGTCATTTCCCTTCTAACCCACAAGGTGGCTGGGGGGTGGGCCTCGTAATTATCATGCATTTGCGATTTTTTCCCATATTTACCCAACTTTGAAGGCTCATATCTCAAAATCGGTTGTAGTTGGGGAAAAACTGTTTGCGAGGTTTGAAAGAAAACTAAAGGGAGATTCAAAAATGATTAACACATTCCGAAAATCTCAAAATTGAACTTTTGTGGTAAAAGCGCAACTTTCATGACGAGTACAATAAGAGAAAGCTATCATTTATAAATCTGAAAAATTAGAATGAATAGTTTTTTTACCCTTTCTTCAACTAATAAATTTTCAAAATGGTATCTCAACCCTCCAAGGGGGCACAGGGGTCCACAATTTTGACCCAAAATTCAAAAAAATATAAAAACTTGAATAACACGGTAGATTTCTACTAACTCGAAGGTGCCGAGTTCGAATATGTACTCAGTTTTTTCATCCGACCCCTATGAACCTCCCCATTGACCCTCTTGATGAGGTCAAAATTCAAAAAAATGAAAAATAACGTGTGACCTGTCGTTATTATGTTTTTGAGTGCACTGAGTTCGAATATTTGCGTAATTTTTAGCTTTGATCCTTCAGTGTCTCCCTAGCCATCATTTTTGGGAAAAATACGCAAAAAAAAGCGCGTGGCATATCGAATCTCATTTATTTGAAGGCCTAGAATTCGAATATTAAGTACTGATTGATCAACATGAAAATGAACACTTCAAATAATTTTAAACCGACATCCCCTATGTACATGTAATATTTATGTTACTTGCATGGGTAAGTATTTAAAAAACAAAAGAGTAAAAAATACGATTTGGGGTGGGGAGGGGGTCAGTTGAGCACGAGAAAGGGGGTCGGATAAAAAAGGGAGTTGATATCTGAATTTTATGCCTTCAAATTAGTGAGATTCGATATGCCGCGCGCATTTTTTTTGCTTATTTTTCCCCATTGTGGACTCCTGTGCCCCCTTGGAGGGTTGAGATACCATTTTGAAAATTTATTAGTTGAAGAAAGGGTAAAAAAAGTATTCATTCTAATTTTTCAGATTTATAAATGATAGCTTTCTTTTATTGTACTCGTCATGAAAGTTGCGCTTTTACCACAAAAGTTCAATTTTGAGATTTTCGGAATGTGTTAATCATTTTTGAATCTCCCTTTAGTTTTCTTTCAAACCTCGCAAACAGTTTTTCCCCAACTACAACCGATCTTGAGATATGAGCCTTCAAAGTTGGGTAAATATGGGAAAAAATCGCAAATGCATGATAATTACGAGGCCCACCCCCCAGCCACCTTGAGGCTTGAGGGTTAGAAGGGAAATGACGGTGGTTATGTGAATAGACTATCGAGGGGAATTCGTAAAAAAAATTGAGCGAAATTGGAAGACCCGACTTCATTTTTAGATCGAGTTGACGTGAATAGCCCCGTAGTACGTATAAATAGCAAGTAAACATAGAATAATTTGCCGCGCGCAACTTCGCGCGTCTGTATCTCGCGAACGCGACCATTTCAAGCGTTCAACGTTATAATAAAAAATGTTCTAAATTTTGTGTAGAACATTTTTTGTAATTATAAATTTTTTCGTAAGTCCCATAATTAATGAGTTAGACACGAAAATTTTGATTTTGGGCGAACCTGTCAATCAAAATGGCCGCCATTTTGTTAGTAGGGCCAACTTTTTTTTTTAATACAACCGCTTAAAATATTGCTTAGGATGCCCCCTTCAATAAAAATCATGTTTCGGAGGATCGGCGGGGGGGGGGGGGGTGCAATCGTTGTCCTATTCGGGCTCCCGGACTATATGGGTTGCTGAAAATGAATGAGCTTCAAATTTTTTTTCAAATTTTCTCATTTTCGAATGGCCCTTAGACCCTTCATTTTTGATGTGAGGCAAGAAGTCTTCAGAACAAAATTTCTTCATTTTTCAATATACTACCTATGCATTCCCTTGATTAAGTAGTTTATTTTTTAGAATTTTTTTTGAATAATTTTTTTGGTGCCCTTCAATTTTAAAGTTAGGCAAAAAGTCATAAGGTGAAAATTGGTTCAGTTTTCAAAGTACTATCCATTCCCTCAGTTGAAAATTTTTTAACGTGATTTTCTTAGAAGCTGGATTTGCCCCTTCAATTTTTAAGATCGGCAACACGTTAATCTCAATTTTTTTTTAGTGTTACCAGGTTATATCGAAAAAAAAAGTTTGGCATACGATTCATAGAAAACCATCATTTCTCCTGAAATTATTTTTCACTGACAGAAATCTTATTAACATCGTAATTATCCTCCTGATGGAATTGGACTTTACATTTTTCAAAAGTATGCGTCTGTTCCAAATTTTTTTCACGTTTACAAAATTTATCAATGACAGGAGCTGGTTTGATTTCTTCATCAATAATATTGCCAGTTTTACGTTTACAGCAGCAACAGAATATGACCAAAATAGTGAATCCAATCATTACGTATCCGTAGACATTTAAAATCATATTTGTGGCATTATCTTCTCGGTTACTTTTCTCCAAATTTTTCGCCGAGATTTCTTCAAAAGTTTTGTTCAAATAGTCGGTACATGATGGTTCGAGAAACAATGTGTTATTAGCGTAAACATACTCTTTGGTGTCGACTTCACAGCTTAAACCGGGCGAATAATAGTATATTATGGGCGTTTTTGACATCAGGAAGTCACAATCGCACAACCACAAATTATTGTTTAATATCAAATACTCTAAACAAGGACACGATAGAATAATTTCGCTTATTTGTAACGTCGTGAGTTTATTTGCACTCAAGTTGACCCATCTTAGAGAGCTACTGTTAACGAATACTTCCTTGTAAATGTTTTCCAAAAACCCATTGCTTAGGTCGATTCGTTGCAGATGAGGCATTATGAACTGATTGCTAACTACCTGAAAGGTGTTGAAATCGAGAGCTCGAACCGGACCAGAGTGCTTATCAGGCGAAGCAATTAATCCATCTTCTTTACCAGGGATCTTTTCGTCCCTCAAGAGTTCGGTAGCACTGTAAATGAGTAACTTGCCGACATCGTTGCCTCCGACAATCACACCCTAATCAGATTCATTGAGACCGCCGCAATCATTCCGATCAGTTTGTGAAACCTTCAAAAAATCAATTTTAGGTCAGTGCGTAAAACCGATCGAGTAAAATTTCAAAATATACATCCCTATAGTCTGATTTAAAAAAATATTTTAATTCAGGTTCTTTGGACTAATCACCGAGGTCAACTTTTCTACAGCTGCTGAAGTACTAAACGATGCATCTAACTGCTGAGCTGCTGTACCGGCTACCAGGTATATTGGATCTTGAGATTTCGGTGACCAAGCTAAGTGTACTATCTTCCTGATCTCTTTTATCGTCATAACGACTCACCTGTAAAAATATTCCCAATTCAATGTGTGAGTTTCGAATCACCAGTGCTGAGTTGTAACACCACCTTCTGCTTCTGGCAATCCGGCGATACCAATTAGGTCAATGAATCGAGAAACGAATTCCGTTAGCAGTGGTAGCACTTACGCAACGCAAATTACGAGATTAGGAGAAGCAATAATAAAAAATATCATTGCCGGTGCTTTTTTGTAATTATTAAGTAAGTATAGCAGCCAAAAACGGCCGGTCGCGGTGGTCGAAATCAGGAAGCGGAGAAAATTTTTTATACCAGCGTAGCCAATTATAAACCTTGATACGCCAATGTATGGATTTTACGTTAATCTTGAACCAATTTTGTTTCAATAACTAGAAATCATGATTTTAAAAAAATTCTACCGGTGAAACAACCAAAAATTATGCTTCAAAAAAAAATCTTCAGAATGTCCAAAAAAAAAGTCTTTGTATGCGAGGCAAATAATTGTTTTTACCTCGCCTTTAAAAATAAGAAAGGCCCTTGAAGACTAGAAGGGAAAAATTGTAGTCTTTTTTACTCATTTTCATTTCCTGAATTTGATTCTGTAAGAAAAGCCTCACATTTTTTGATCATTTTTCATGCCCAAATGAACCGTGTTAAGTCAAAGAGAACCAAGCGCCATCGATGCTCCATGACAAAAGGGACCTTGTGTGTCAGAAAATTTCTGACACACTAGGTCCCTTTTGTCATGGAGCATCAATGGCACTTGGTTCTCTTTGACATAACACGGTTCATTATCTTATTCTACTCAACATTCAACAAACGAATACCTAACAAAATTGAATAGGTAGTCTCCAAACGCAACAACCTCACTGAATTTGATCAAAACCCAAAGTATTTTTTTTGCGCTCCATCCACCCTGATTACAGTATTATGACTGTTGATTAAATGTTGACACTTACCAAATCTGCCCCAAGAAATCTTCGGTGACGAGAAAGGGCTGCTTTGGTTGGACCTTTCACGAATAATATCACTAAGGAACTCGTTCGATGAAAATTTGCATTCGTCCATGTATATAATTCCGTTGCGATAGGGAAGAGAAATCCATTCATCTACCCGACTATTCTCCTTTCCCCGGCATAGAACGCTTAAGCCTAATAAGCGCAGTTCTTTTTCTAACCCAGTTACTTGTTTGAAGGCGCTTTCTTGCCATATTGTGTATCGAATGAGTTGTGAAATGGCCATAATGATGCCTTGATACGGATTTGACATTTTGATTACCATGGCTACTCTTGGACTTACATTTTCAAGAATCTGAATGTCAACATCACCTTTGATGCGGTTGTCTTTTCCCATCATTTTTGCGTCTTCGATGCATTTGAAGCCCGCAAACTTTAACAACATGAGTAAATGTCTCGTAAAATCTCGCTCACTGATATTGTCTTCATTGAGACAGCTGTCAATTCTCGAGAAGCAGTACTCATTAATCTCACCAATGAATTTTTCAATATCATTTTGTTGTAAAGCTTCGAACATAATGGGCATAACTCTGTTTGGACCCCATTCAGGTCCTCGGAAATGTTCCGAAATGTATGATTTCACTTCTAAGTTGGGAAAATCCAACGTTACCATACGCGTTTTCGATTGTACGCTTCGTATCGTCAAATACCCGTAGGTGAAAAGATGCAGTACTGCGGGAACATTTTCTGGATTATAAAACTCTCGAAATAGCGATTCGTGAATTTGATAAAATTCGAAGTCACTGGGGTTTAATTCGTGCCGTTTCATTTTTTCTGCGGCGATGTCCATACTGCTGGAATGGGACCAGTATTCCTCTATTTTTCCATTTTGTAAAGCGAGAATGGCGGAAACAGGGTTCACAACTTTTATGCTGATCTCGAATGAGAACCGGTAACCGTCGTAATAACCAATGTAGTGGTCCAAAGCGTCTTTATATAAAATGCCATTGCTGTTGGCATATCGTTTTAGGTACGGTTTGAGATAAGTTTTTATTTCTTCACTGGTGAATCCAAGAGCTGTCGAAAATCTTCGGTTAAATGTTAAATCCTTGGCACTGTTCAACCCGCTACCCAGATTGTTGGTGGTAAGTCTAGATACGCCCATTATGAAAACGAGTCCTACTTTCCCAACTCTGATTTTACCTTTGATTTTTGCGTAAAAATTTAAAAGGCCCTTTTTCAAATCTTCAGTTTCGGTATTTTTAACAACAGCGAAAGGAAAGTCGTACTCATCGATTATTATGTTGACTTTTTCCTGGTATTTTTTGTACATGTTATTAATTAGATCTAAAATATTATCATTGACATGTTCTGTAAGCTCATATTCTCCTGCAATTTCAACGATTCTTTTCTTGAGGTTAGATTCTAACTCATCAGCATATTCGTCAGATAACCCACTGAAATCCAAAAAGATAACTGGATGCTTTCTCCACGTTCCATCTTCCTTCACATTATTACCTCGGGAATAAATGCTGGTACCGACGAAAAGATGGGAATTTCCCAAGAGGAAGTGATAGATCATATCTAAAAACATACTTTTACCAAACCGCCGTGGTCTGGTAAGGAGTAGAACTTGTTCTCCAGTAGACAGGAAATACATAATATCCCAGATGTATTCGGTTTTATCGACATATAAATAATTGTTTTCTCGAATCATTTCAAATGTCGCACTAGAGGTTGGCAATGGTGGCAAAGGTTTCAGTGTAGTAGATGTCCATGTCCTCTTCAAAACCGCAGTAGATGTAGACCTAGTAGGACTCAGGGTATGGGAATTATGCAAAAAAACGGATGCAGGTATCGTTGAGCTGAGGGTAGATCCAATTTCCTGGGTATTATACACATAAACGAGTATTAACGCGATGCAAAATGAAATTTTCATAGTACTCATTTTAAAACTCGTGACATCAAAAATTATAGGATTTTTATGCGACACGAGTTATTGATAAAAAAAAATTTAAACAAAAAAACAGGAAAAAGGTAAGTAAGAGTACCTGCTTAACAGGCAAATTCAACATAAGAAAATATTGTCACTTCCGTAAGTGCAATCGTCGATGGTAAAGTGAATACTAAATCTATGAAGAAAAAATTGTTGCTTTTAAGGAACTGAATGAATAAATGACTTCAGTTTTATGATTAAAAATGTAATCAAATCGCTTCGAAGAATTGAAAAAATTCTTGCTATATCATACGCTGTTGGAATTATCTATTAGGTTTCTATCTAATTAATGTATTTTTTCAATGAGCGATTGAGCTCGTTTGCTAGTGGATTTATCAACGATTTTCATCTTTCTGATGAGTTAATCAGATAGAAGTATAATCGTTGCATCAGAATTCAAGTTTTACTATTAAAAATCTAATGAAATCGTTTGAAGAACTGAAAAAATTCTAACATCACGTTATTTTAAATTAATAAGGAAAATTCCAATACGTTTATTACACATTTGAAATTATCTATAAGCTTGTAGATAGGTAGCTATCTAATTAATATTTTTTTTTCAAGTACTGAGAATCAATCTGTGAAATTGGAGATCAATTTTTAGAATCCACTGACATTATGTCATTTTGTCAGACTTGAAAAACCCCTTCTCGGAAAAACAGAAAAACTCTAAAATGAAAATAAGTTATCTTCAATTATTAAATAACACGTTAATAGTACCCATCTACTGTTTTCCAAAATCTGACAAAATGTCTATAAGGTGCAGTGGGGTAATTGCAAAATCGGGGTATTTGCAAAATCAGCTTCTGGAGGTCAGTTAACATAATTTTTGATCGCGCCATGTTCTGGTAGGTTAAGGCACATCTATTACCTATAGGGCATGACGGGTTAACGTCACACGGTGTACGAGTGGTTGCATAAGTTGATTCCCCGATTGCCTTGGCCGATACCAGGGTAAAATTGTGATAAGATAACTAATAACTTGCGATGAGATAGATACTCGTCTTTATTATTCCTCATTAAAATAACTCAAAATTTTGAGTGAGCACAAAGGCAGTCAAAAATCATTAATATGCGGCCAAACTTGCAGTATAAGAAAATTCAGTAAAGCCAACTGATTTTCAGTAAGTTTTTTTATTATTTTTTCAAAGAACGTCTTACAGTTTTTAATTTTATTTCATTTTTTCAATAATTTTTCCACTGATTTCACCCTGTACTGCAACTTTGACTGCGTATCAGTGATTTTTTTTGAATCGTGAATGAAGGAGTGTGCATGCTTAGATAAGTAAAAAATAATTAACATTATTAGTAAACAATACTACAGCTAACAAAAATTTCGAATACAGTGTTACCAATATCTTTACATTTTTTTCTACCCTCATTTAGGTAATTTTTAAACTTGGAATTAAATCATAAATTCAACAGAACACACAGTATAAAAATAAAAATACCGAACTATCTATCTAATCGTTTCTATATCAAAATAATTGACAATTTTCTCAGAGTGTTCTATGAACCGTCTGTCACACATATTTTTTCGATATAACCGGGTAGGTACCATAGAAAAATTCGAGATAAACATGTTGCCGATCCTGAAAATTGAAGGAGCAAATGTTGCTTCTAAAAAAATCAAGATAAAAATTTTTCAACAGTGGGATTGGATAGTACTTTGAAAACTGAACAAATTTTCACTTTATGACTTTTTGCCCAACTTCAAAATTGTAGGATTAATAAAAAAAATTCTAAAAAAAATAACTAATCAAGGGAATGGATAGTACGTTGAAAACTGAAGAAATTTCGTTCCGGAGAATTTTTGCCTAACGTTGAAAATGAAGGGGCTATGGGTTGCTGAAAATGAATGAGCTTCAATTTTTTTTTCAAATTTTCTCATTTTCGAATGGCCCTTAGACCCTTCATTTTTGATGTGAGGCAAGAAGTCTTCAGAACAAAATTTCTTCATTTTTCAATGTACTACCTATGCATTCCCTTGATTAAGTAGTTTATTTTTAAGAATTTTTTTTGAATAATTTTTTTGTAGCCCTTCAATTTTAAAGTTAGGCAAAAAGTCATAAGGTGAAAATTTGTTCAGTTTTCAAAGTACTATCCATTCCCTCAGTTGAAAATTTTTTAAAGTGATTTTCTTAGAAGCTGGATTTGCCCCTTCAATTTTTAAGATCGGCAACACGTTAATCTCAAATTTTTTTAGTGTTACCAGGTTATATCGAAAAAAAAAGTTTGGCATACGATTCATAGAAAACCATCATTTCTCCTGAAATTATTTTTCACTGACAGAAATCTTATTAACATCGTAATTATCCTCCTGATGGAATTCGACTTTACATTTTTCAAAAGTATGTGTCTGTTCCAAATTTTTTTCACGTTTACAAAATTTATCAATGACAGGAGCTGGTTTGATTTCTTCATCAATAATATTGCCAGTTTTACGTTTACAGCAGCAACAGAATATGACCAAAATAGTGAATCCAATCATTACGTATCCGTAGACATTTAAAATCATATTTGTGGCATTATCTTCTCGGTTACTTTTCTCCAAATTTTTCGCCGCGATTTCTTCAAAAGTTTTGTTCAAATAGTCGGTACATGATGGTTCGAGAAACGATGTGTTATTAGCGTAAATATACTCTTTGGTGTCGACTTCGCAGCTTAAACCGAGCGAATAATAGTATATTATGGGCGTTTTTGACATCAGATAGAAGTCACAATCGCACGACCACGAATTATTGTTTAATATCAAATACTCTAAACGAGGACACGATAGAATAATTTCGCTTATTTGTAACGTCGTGAGTTTATTTGCACTCAAGTTGACCCATCTTAGAGAGCTACTGTTGACGAATACTTCCTTGTAAATGTTTTCCAAAAACCCATGGCTTAGGTCGATTTGTTGCAGATGAGGCATTATGAACTGATTGCTGACTAGTCTCCGGAATATATTACCGCTCAGGTTTAGGTTCTGGATTATGGTATCTGAGAAGGTATCGGGGTATATGAATTTTAACATGTTCATCGACAAGTCGAGCTTTTCGAGGAATTTTTGTTTTCTGAAGGAATCTCGATGGATGAGTTTTAAACTGACGTTTGAAAGGGTTAGGACTGTGAGGTATCTGTAATCGATCAGGTCATCTTGTTCGATTTGAGGAAAATAGTTGCCGGATAGGTCGAGTACTTCAGCGTTGATGGCTGCGATTGGTATGTATGTTAGGTTAGCATTTCGGCATATGTACTGACCAGCTTTCATTGAGCATTTGGTTTCGGCGCATAATTGATAAGCGTGCAGAGTTTCTAGAATCGCGATTAATAGGATATACTTTTTCATGGGGTGGTGTTGAAGAGTGCTTGGAGGATGATTTTTATCGCTGAAACATGCAAAAAAAGTGAATTAGGATTGAGTGTTTTTTTAATTGGATTTTGGTAGCATTTTCGTCCCAATAATCATGCCACATTTTTTCGAGCTTTTAAGGCTGAGATGAATTTTGGGATGAATTTTCATCGCAAAATAAATCGCACGCTTTTTTCTAGTTTTGAGTACGGGATTACCATTGGAATGGATTTTCAACCCAAAAAATTCATCCCACGACTTTTCCGAGCATTTTTGGGCTGCGATTATTTGGGATGAATTTTCATCGCAGAATTAATCGCATGCCTTTTTCTAGTTTTTGAGGCCAGAATTATCATTGGAATGGATTTTCAACCCAAAAAATTCATTCCACGATTTTTCCTAGTATTTTTGGGCTGCGATTAATTTGGGATGAATTTTCATCCCAATGATCATCCTACACTTTTTTCGAGCATTTGAATCTGTGAAGAATTTTGGGATGAATTTTCATCGCAAAATAAATCGCACGCTTTTTTCTAGTTTTTGAGTACGGGATTACCATTGGAATGGATTTTCAACCCAAAAGTTTCATCCCACGATTTTTCCGAGCATTTTTGGACTGCTTTTTTCTAGTTTTTGAGATCGGGATCATCATTGGAATGGATTTTTATCCCAAAAATTCGTCAACTGATTTTTCCGACCATTTTTGGGCTGCGATTAATTTGGGATGAATTTTAATCGCAGAACTAATCGCACGTTTTTTTATTGTTTTTTAGGCCGGGATTATCATTGGAATGGATTTTCAACGAAAAAAATTCATCCCTCGTTTTTTCTGAGCATTTTTGGGCTGCGATTAATTTCTGATGAATTTTAATCGCAGAACTAATCGCTTGTTTTTTTCTAGTTTTTGAAATCAGGATCATCATTGAAATGGATTTTCATCCCAAAAAATTCATCAACTGATTTTTCCGACCATTTTTGGGCTGCGATTAATTTGGGATGAATTTTAATCGCAAAATTAATCGCACGTTTTTTCTAGTTTTTGAGGCCTCGATTATCATTGGAATAGTTTTTCAACCCCCAAAATTCATCCCACGATTTTTCCAAGCAGTTTTGGGCTGCGATTAATTTGAGATGAATTATAATCGCAGAACTAATCGCATGTTTTTTTCTAGTTTTTGAGGCTGGGATTATCGTGGGAATGGATTTTCAACCCAAAAAATTCATCTCACGATTTTTCCGAGCATTTTAGGGCTGCGTTTACTTTGGGATGAATTTTAATCTCAGAACTAATCGCCTGTTTTTTTCTGGTTTTTAAGGCTGGGATTATCATTGGAATGGATTTTCAACCCAAAAAATTCATCCTACGATTTTTCCGAGCAGTTTTGGGCTGCGATTAATTTGGGATGAATTTTAATCGCAGAATTAATTGCACGCTTTTTTTTACTCGTAGTTTTCAGGCCGGGATTATCATTGGAATGGATTTTCTACCACCAAAATTCATCCCACGCTTTTTTCGAGCATTTGAGGCTGTGATGAATTTTCTTTGGAAGATGAGCTAAAAAAAATTAGGGATTGGCTGAAAATTCGAAGCACTTTAAATAAAAATTTATTGGACTTCTTGAAAGTGTGTAGCCTCTCAAATTTGAACTGAAATTTGATAAAAATTCCAAAATTCGTGCTTTTATATGTAGTCATTGAGCACAAATATGACCTTACTTCCTCGATTTGACCTCTCAAAACCCTATTCTCCCCTTCCCTCTTTTCGTGTGAATAAGTAATTTTGAAAAGTTATTGAAAATTGGGTAGGTAATACATGTAGGTGCTAAATACGAATTTTGGCGTATTTTAATGATTTGATTAGATCCCTTATCATCAAACCTATTTCGCCTCAAAATCTAAGAAATTCTACCCAAATGGTCAGATCCAAAAATACGGCCATCCTATTCAGAATCTTAATGATTTTTTTGAATCTTGACTCAAAATAGGGATCGATGAATCTGAGAACTAGAAAAATTTTTAAAAACATACTTAATTATCTGAATCACTCTCTAAAATTTAACTCTTTTTTTTTGAAAATTGGATTGGAATAGCACGGAAGTTGTGTTCAGACTTCGAAATGACCTGATGAAAATTTTGCTCTTCCTTCCACCGACTCAACTCTCTGGTATGTTCCAGTTTCTTCTAAAATTTGACTATACATACTTATTCAAAAATTTTGAAAATTTACCAAAAAAAAAGTTGGGAAACATTTTTTCAAAAAAATCTTGATACAGATTTTTCTCTAAAGAAATACCATTATAACTTGAATTTTATAATATTAGGTATCTTATTTTTAGGAATATCTACTTTGTGACAAAATCCCTTTTACAAACTTTTCGTTTCTGGAAAATCGCTAATTGATTTTTCGAAAGTAAAAATATTCATACTAAGTAACGTCACATAAAAAAAATTTTCTCGAACATAATTTTTTTTCAAGCATGAATAAAGGAAACGCGATGTTTTAAAAATACTCCTGAAAAGTAAAGTGTTTCTTGGTGAAAAACAGATTCCAATGATATTTTTGAATAGAAATGGGTAATAAAAATCTATGCTGACTGAGATCATTTTCTGTGAAAATTAGAAACAAATTTTTGTCAAATTTTGAGTTTTTTGAATAAACTGTTGGTCAAATTTGAAAGCAACTGTGGTATATGTTGAGCCGGAGAAAAGAGTAAATTTTTACCATTTTTTTCAAATCCGGACACAACAGTTGTTTTTTCCCACATTCAATTTTCGAAGAAATTGTCCTGCCATCCTTTCTATAAGATTTCACCTACCCCTAAACACTTCTGTTCACCCAGAATTCCATTTTCTGGACAAAGTCGCACTAAACAAAGAGGAAAAAAGGGTGATGAATGACGAATTTTCAATTGAAATAAAAAAATGAGGACAATTTGGAAAATTGATAAGAATATTCTGATTTAAAAAGGTGACTAAAATTGTGTTTGAAGTTTGGAAAATTAATGTTGAGAATTTTAATTTTACGTAAGTAGAGGTACCTACTACCTACTATAGCAAGTTGATGGAATGGACATTGATTCTAAATTCAGAGGTCAAAATAATCAAAAACTATTTTCAATTTCGCGGAATATTAAAATAGGTACCTATTCTCAGCATTTTAGATGAAGTCTTGTTCCCCTCCTGTATCTTAGTTTCTTTTCTTCTGAAGATTTTTTACAAATTTTGCCCAAAATTGAAACAAAATAAACATTTCAATTTGAATGACTTGAAAAGGCATTCAAAATTTATTAGTCCGATTCTTGAAATTGAGATGGACAGATGAAAGAGAAGCAAAGTAGGAAGCTCATTTTTATTCAAATTCGTAAAAATAAACTGATTTTAAAATGATGAATAAATATCAGGTACCACGATTTTCTTTCTTGCATAATTAAAGAAATGTTATGTACCCGTATTTTGAGCTGCGAAAATTGAGAAAACTTTATTTTAATCATTTTTTCAGATCACTTTTTTTGAACTTGTACTTATTTTTTTCATAACATCACAAAATTCCACTAAGAATAACTAGACGTTGAATAATGTGAAATTATCCGAAAATAATGCTCGAAAAAAACTTCCTTATTTTTCAATGACGTAGGTAAAGTAACTCGAGTATAAACTTTTGAATATGAACTTATCTTGCAAGCAATTAAAATTTCCATACCCCCTTATTCCATTGAAAATTCTCCAAGACTGATAACAACAATGAAAAAATAATTTTGAACTGACATTCGGTTGTACATGGCGTAAATTGACCAATTAAATTAGAATAATTCTATCTTGATAAAAACATAGCACAAAATGAAGAAAATATTTTCGCTTACCTTAGATCTATACAAAATAATTACATTCCGTAAAAATTTTCCAAGAAAACCACATACGTTCATTTAAATTTACCGAAACAGCACCGAATATGAAATTTAAACCGGTTGAGACATCTTGGTTGTTGCATGTGACGTAAACAAATGCGACGAAACGTTTACTTAAATTATATGAGCTCGATTAATAAAAGACGCGTACGAGTTGAGAGCGAAATTGAATCGCGCTAGGCTGGATATTTTCTAAGACGCGATGGAGTGGATTAGACGTACAAAAAAAACAAACAAAAAAGTACTCGAGTTCCTACTGCGGAGAATTTAATTCGTTTGAGTTAATTGATTCGTATATGTATAGGTTTCAGTTGTAACCATGTTTGATATCAACAGTAATAGGCTTGAAAAATGCTTTTAGAGTGTTCTCCTGCGAGTTCATGGTCTCTTTGTGACGCTCTGTGTGATGAAACCTTATAGTCGTAAAATTGTCTAATTACTGTGGCTGGTGCACCAGAATTATAAATTAAGTATTGGTAATTTATATTTTAGGAACAGAACTTTAATAAAAGCTGAGACATGGTCTCGAAAAATTTTGGTATCGAGATCAATTATTAATTCGATTTAAATACGAAATACTGAATAATTTATTAGTAAAAAACATTACAGCTAAAATATTTACAAACTAAATATTCCAATAGAAAGATTTGCATCTGTCTGCTTAAAAATCATACAGGTAAATGACCTTCCCTAGTACATAAAACTTTCTCAGTCACTTATGCTTATACAGTTCCACCTCCAGTATTGACTTTTTCATATTCGTGATCTTTTCTGCGAGTGAAATTTTTCTCATTTAAATCATAATGACCTCCATGAAGCTGAGGTTGATATTGATAATGACTTCGATGATCGTGGCAGGTAACCTTATGATCGAGCATTTTTCCATCTTGACTCCTTGCTCTCGTGCTGTCATCCATCGAATCCCAATTGTAAGAATCGTCTAGGTCGCTACTGTCATCGTTCTTTTTATTTTTTTTGGTCTTGGCTACGATACAGCAAATTATTATTACGAATGCAGTTCCACATATGAAGATCAAAGGTACAACTTTGTTTGGATTTTTTAACAAGTTGGTTTGTGATGTTGAAGAGTTTGAGGACGATGTGTTGGAAAAGCTTTCAAATAAGTCGAGAATTTGAGGAACCATGGCTGAAAAAAGAAAAGAAAATAATTTAATGCACTTTATGTTACCGTTTTTGGAGAAATAATGAGAGTATTTTTAATTTTACTTTCACGTATAGCTTCCATAAAATTTTTGATTTCAACTGATCAATAAAATTTTGTAGTTCATTAAATTATTATGTAAATTTATGGGGAATGGGAGTTGGTTAATATTTATTTTTTATATATATATTTTTTTACAATTTTTATGAATTTATACTTGAAAAATAGTGTGAATCTGATTGAAACTTGAAAATTGACGAAGTTTTTTCAAAATCGCCCAAGTCCAAAAAATGGTCATAAGGAAAAGGACTTGAGCATGAATTATTTTCTTTTTTTCATACAAGAAAATGAGGATGAAACTAGGGAGGTATCCCAATTCAAAGTTGAATTTTGAGCCCTAACAAAAAAAAATTGAAAGTACATCATAATAGGATCCTATCTCCAAAATTTCAGATGCTGAAGTTCATTTTTCGAATTTCGGTGAAATTTTGAAATTTCAGAATTACCTCATCACCCTGCAAAATATGAAAATTTGATCTAATCAACAAAAAAAGCTGAAATTTGGCATATGCCCTATTTTAGACCTCCCGAATCGATTGGAAGCCGTTTCGAGACGTTTCGGAGCCACCGGAAAATTTTGGAATTTTCCAGCGCTGGAGAAAAGCCCATAAAAATGATTCATATGAACTTCAGCACCTATAATCCCGAATTACCCATATTGGTGACCTATTTGATCGAATAAAGCACAATTTTCCGAAATTCGTACCTTTGAGTTCAAATTTGCATTTTTGGGCAGGACATTTTTCTGGAATAAATTTAAAAATACCCACACTGCGCACGCATCGGGGTAAAAAGTTGAACTGGTGGTACCGAAACGTCTCGAAACCGCTTCCAATCAATTCGGAAGGTCGAAAATAGGGTATTTACCAAGTTTTAGCTTTTCATTCTAATACATGGGCAGTGGGCGTATTTTTAAATTTTTTCTAGAAAAATTTCCTGCCCAAAAATACGAATTTGAACTCAAAATTACGAACTTCGGAAAATTGTGCTTTAAGCGATCAATTTCTCTTTTTCCCCCATCCCTTCCAACCACCCAACCAATTCACAGTTCGATCCCTTCGATTGCCTTTCAGCGTTTTTACCCTATGGTCAGTTACTCAGTCAGCTGAGTTGGCCACACCGGATACACTCCACAGTCTTTGTCTTAAAATTTACGTAAGTCGCCTTCGCGTCTTCATCTTATTATGCACCTAATTCCAGATTTTTGTACATGATGGTTTGTGTATTAAATCTTGTAAAATTTACGCATCCGAATCTTCCATGGAATCTTCCCTACATTAACAAGGGGTAACTGCCTTTTTCTTTGATAATCTAAAAATTACATTTTTAGCAGCAAAATTTATGGAAAAGAGCCTGGAAATTTTGAAAATTCTACCATTTTTTTGAAAATTTGCAATACTTGAAATTTAGGTCAAAAAATTTGGAAAAATGGTATTTTGAGGCAAAAATTTCAATTGCATCCCTGCGATCATCTTTTTTTACACATTTTATAATATTAAAGATTGCTTTTCCAAAACGACCCAGGGTGGTTACTTACCCACCTCAAAGTAAAATTTTAAGCCCAAACAAAAAAAAAAATCGAAAATACATCATAATAAGATCCCGTATTCAAAATTTCAGAAGCTGAAGTTCATTTTCTCGAATTTTGATGATTTTTAAATCCGTAATTATAGATTTTGAAGTATATATGGACCATTTTTATGGGCTCTTCGTCAGCGCTGGAAAATTCCAAAATTTCCTGGTGGCTCCGAAATGTTTTGAAACCGCTTACAATCGATTCGAGAGGTCGAAAATAGGGTATGTACCAAATTTCAGCTTTTTTCGTTGATAAGATCAAATTTTCATATTTTGCAGGGTGATCAGATAATTTTGAATTTCAAAAATCATCAAAATTCGAGAAAATGAACTTCAGCTTCTGAAATTTTGAATACGGGGTCTTATTATGATGTATTTTCGATTTTTTTTTTGTTTGGGCTCAAAATTTTACTTTGAGGTGGGTAACCACCCTGGGCCGTTTTGGAAAAGCAATCTTTAATATTATAAAATGTGTTAAAAAAGATGATCGCAGGGATGCAATTGAAATTTTTGCCTCAAAATACCATTTTTCCAAATTTTTTGACCTAAATTTCAAGTATTGCAAATTTTCAAAAAAATGGTCGAATTTTCAAAATTTCCAGGCTCTTTTCCATAAATTTTGCTGCTAAAAATGTAATTTTTGGATTATCAAAGAAAAAGGCAGTTACCCCTTGTTAATGTAGGGAAGATTCCATGGAAGATTCGGATGCGTAAATTTTACAAGATTTAATACGCAATCCATCATATACAAAAATCTGGAATTAGGTGCATAATAAGATGAAGACGCGAAGGCGACTTACGTAAATTTTAAGACAAAGACTGTGGCGTGTATCCGGTGTGGCCAACTCAGCTGACTGAGTAACTGACCATAGGGTAAAAACGCTGAAAGGCAATCGAAGGGATCGAACTGTGAATTGGTTGGGTGGTTGGAAGGGATGGGGGAAAAAAGAGAAAGCGGATGACAAAAGGAAACGAGACGAGATTGGAATGCAGGATAGGTGGGATGGTGGCAGGGAGAAGTGAAGGGAAGATGTACGAGGGTTAGAATCAGGCTGAGATACTTGAACAACGAATACAAATAACTACATTTGAAAATACTACGACTACCTAAACCAAAATCGAAATAGATATCTAGAAAAATGTAAAATTCAAATCAACCCATAAAAGCAGATAAAGTTTTTAAAGTATGGGTGTATGTGTGGGGGGGGGGGGGGGTGAAAGTGAAGTTGAAATTTGTTGAAAGTTTTATTAGACAACAAATTGTCTAAATCTTTCTTTCATTCAAAGTAGGCTAAAAAAGTAGAAATTGACCAGAAAACTTGTAAAAAATGAAAAAATGATATGTGAGCCTGAATATAAAAACCACTCTTAGGTGTCAAAAATTGGTTTTTGAGTTGAGGTTCACCCTTGATTCTACTCCTTTTGAAAGGCCCAAAATCAGTGTCAACTCAAAAACTAATTTTTGACATCCAAGGGTGGTTTCTATATCCAGGCTCACATATGTAATTGAAATATAAAATCTAAAGATGTTTTTTTAGAAAAACAATTCCACTGTGGAGAAATGGAAAAAATATAGAAAAATTTCAAAATCTGTTGGTGTGTGAAAAAAATTGCCAGAAAATTTCAAAAATTGAAAAATTGAAAACGTAAAATATCTCAAAGTTATTCCTAAGTATTTGAAAAAAACGAAACAGAAAATTGAAGTTACAATCATCAAAAAATTGGAAAAAATGCAATTCATCCAATAAAAACAATTATTTTTCGATAATTCTAAAATTCTAATAAAAAGGAACTTCTTTCACAAAAGTCTAAAAATAAGTATGTAGGATTCAAAAATCGAAAAAAATGAGAAAATGTGTTGAAAATTTTTGATAACGAAAAAATTACAAATGAAAACTTATCTATTTGTTCCAAGAACTGTACTCATCGTATGAAAACAATAAAACAAAAATACAGAAAATCGAAGAAAATCGAAGAAAAAAATGAAAATCACCCAGAATTTGAGAAAACTAGAAAAGAAAATACAAAAAAAAATTTGGTAGTGTTTTTTCACTTCCAAAATGTTTCTTTTGAATTTTTAATTAGGTACTTCCTTACTTTCAATTTCCAATTTAATTGCTTTGCTAACCTTATTATTCATATCTTTTCAATTCTTTTTGTAATTTAGGCCCATATTCATAAACGATACTGAAGTATCCCCCTGATAAGTGATGAATTTTAGAACTATTTTTCCAGGAATATTGAAATCTTGGATTCAAAAGTATCAATTTATCATTGAAAAATCATAAAAATTTTTATTCAATAACTCAACAAATTGAATTAAAAATTCATCACTTAGCCGAGGAATACGTATCGTTTATAAATATGGCCCTTAGACTCTTTTTCATGTAAGTGAGTAGGTAATTTTTTGGGAAATAAAATCGCAAAAAAATTCAAAATTGAAAAGAAATTTAATTAGAAAATTTTTATTTCTGATTATGCAAATATAAAAACTGAAAATGAAAATTATTCCTCACTCGATTCCAAAAATCATTGAAAAGTTCAAAAATCAAAATAAGAAAAGGAGATTAAAAAAAAATCTAAATGTTGAAAAAAGTGTTCTTTTTGCTATTTTTTTTTTTTTACAAATTTCATGATTGAGAATACTTAAATTTTGATTGAGAAGGGGGAGAGAGAAGGGAAGAAATTTCCGTTTCCATTTCTTTCCCATTCTAACTTCTCCAAAATTTACTCGTGTGTCCTCCTGCTTCAAACAACTACCAGACAACATCGACACTTATCAATAGCATTTATTTTATTAAAATTAAAAACAAAAGCAAGCACACGAAAAAATATCGAAAAAATATATTTACAGTTGTTATTAGGAACTGTAGCATTATCCATAATTTCGATCACGTTCACTTTCGCGACCAATTACGCCAATTTATCTATCGAAAAAACCAATTAAAATTAATCAAAAACACATTTGAATATCCTTTTGCTTTTCCACGCAAAAAATTGATAATTAAAACATACCGTTCGTTAATTTCTTAACAAAAAGTTCTCGACTTGTTAGCGTGCTTACGAAAACAATGCACATAAATTCGTCATTTCACATCGTACCTATCAAAAAATTAAAAATAATTTCTCAATTAAGAAGAAAAAAGAATTTGAATCCGAGCCAACGTTAAACATGGAGAAGTTAACTCGGGTACCAACAAATTGTACAGTATAATTCCAATCATGTAAATTAGATGTTATGTTCAAGGCGATATTCAAACTACGAATACCTCACATTATGAATTTTTTATTCCAAACCGATAAATACCTGTAGGAAAAAAATTTTAGGACCAGAATCTCCATACGTTAAAAAATGTAGATTTTTTTCGTCCACTGAATTACCTACTCGACGACTTCCCATATAAATGCAACTATGTGGCTTACTCGTATACGAATTATTGAAATTAATTACTAAATTGTTGAACTCCAACCGACAAGTTCATAAAAACAAGCAGTTTATTTAGAACAAATTAGCGCGTTGGAGTCAGAAAAGACGTAAAGTCTTGGGTTGTTATTTTTTCACTTTTTCTCCGACATTTTCTAATTTTAACTCGTTCGTTTGCGGTATTTTATTCAGTGAGTAACTCTTTATAAATTGTGGACAAATTTTAACAGATAAATCTCGAAACAATTTTGTAAATCATCATCGTGGTGAACATAAAGAAAATAAAATGTCACGTACTTTTTCGATCATTATACTCGTAGGTTGTTGATTTACATGTGAAAATGCCAAAAATAAACAACGTAGTAGACTATACTTAAACTTATACTACATCATCACAATACCGGAAGATATTCTTAACCGAAACGTTTAAAACACCTCACATGAGACGTACTCATCGTAGAACTAACGAAAACCACACGTTTGGATAATCGGCTCAGTCTTATATTTTTTGTGTTTTTTTTCCGCTCCACTCGTCGACCTTCGGGAAGAAAATGAGAGTTCTAATATTGGCTTTAGATACATATTATGTGGAAAAAGTGCCCAGGAACATCGATCAAAAATTTATTTACATTCATTTTTCAAACATTTCAGTAAATGTTGTAAAATTATCACGTGGGCGGATGGTTAGACACGTGGGTATCTGGTGAATGTCTTTTTTCGTGTTTTACCAGCCGTGTAAAGTGTATCGCGATGATTGCACCATTGAAGTATGAAAATTTAATATGGTATTCCTGAATCTTTAAATGAGTATTATCTTTAGATTTCGTTCGTAAAAAGTATCACATTTGATCAGAAATGAAAAATGTAAAATCAATTTTACACTGAGTTTTGTTCATATTTTTCAGCCTTGCATTTGATGATTCTGCAACTCTAATTGCACATATGCAAATAAGGAAGTTTATTGGTTTAAAAATTTGAAGAAAGAAAAAATTCTGAAAAAATCGTTGTCTTCGTCATTTCTTCAAGTTTGAAAATTAATAGAATAGGAATCTTCAATTTTATTCGAATCTTTGATTTTTCTTCTCAAAACGTGTCCCAAAATCGAAGTGGCATTGTGTGTGAAGGAGAGAGAGCCGGAGGGGTGTAAAAAAACATTTTCATTTCAATGATTTCAAGTCCGACTCAAAATTCAATTTTGTCATTTTTGAGGGGAAAATTGATTCTTGGTCCCTTCGAACTGACGCTTTCTTCTTCAACTGCTTTAGAATTTGACAATTTTCAAAAATTAGTAAAAAAATACATTGAAATGATGCTATATTAATATGAAATTTTCACTGAAAAATGACGACGATTTTTCTAAAATAAGTAGCACAGTAATTCACTATTTTTATGTGTGTAAATTTTTTTCCAAATGGATAGAAAAATTATTCTTGAAATAATTTTTATCGAGATAATCTTGGTAAGGAAACCTGTTAACCCTTCAGGCTCCAATTTTGATAAAACTTCAATTTTTGGAAGAAAATTGTAAAGTAACCTTCACAGTGAAATTTTTTCAAAAGTAAATAGCACAGTGATTCACTATTTTTATGTGTATAAATTTTTTTCCAAATGGATGGAAAAATTATCCTTGAAACAATTTTTATCGAGATAATCTTGGTAAGGAAACCTGTTAACCCTTCAGGCTCCAATTTTGATAAAACTTCAATTTTTGGAAGAAAATTGTAAAGTAACCTCCAAAGTAAAATTTTTAAATACCTATCCAAGTTGATTTTTTAATTTTTGGCGAATTTTTGAAAATTCACAGCAAAAAATCACGTGTGAACTCTCCGACTGGAATTTACTGGAATTATGAATTTTATTCGACTACATTCTTGGAAGGAAATAGGTGCGAAATATTAAGCTACTCGAGTTAATTTATGCACTTTCTGGAGGCATATTTTTGCAAATTGGAGGAAATCAATTTCTCGCTGGAGGCTGCAAAATGATCGGGAGTCCATGCGTGACAGAAATATAATTTCCTCGTACTTGTCAACTTTAATCTCGATTTGACGACTTGAAAATATCTTATTTTTTAACCGCTGTAAAAAATTACCTGTGAACCTTCCGCGAATGAAATTTACTAAAATTGTGAATTATTTTACAAAACTGTTCAAAAGTTGATGGTTGAAAAGTTTCTGTCTTTGCAAATAGATTTACCTATACTCGTTCTTGATATGTCTAGATAATTGATAATTTAGTGAACTTTAAATTGGGAATTGGTGATGATCGATTTCTTACTAAAGGTTCCATATCGACTAGAAAATGCGAAATAAGTATTAGTTCTCAGAATCGATGCGAGAGAAAAATAATTGGTCCAGTTTTTTCAGTATTTTATTTTAAAAAAATGTTCCTACCTATTTTCAAAAAAAAATCATTTTTGACTTTGGACTTTTTTTCTTTTGAAAAAAGTCGCTAAAAATCGAAAAATCAACTTGGACCTTGGACAGTTATTTTACCCGAATAATGAAGCCGTGAGCCGAGTCGGTTCTGAAGGCAATAATTTTTCCAACCTATTTTTCCAACCTTTACTTCTCCTTCTCAATATTTTTTTTACATCTCACTCCATATTACAAGAATAACAAAATAGTACCTATATTTTAACAAACATTTTTTATTAGTTTAAAAACAAATAATATAAAAAAATACTTATTAAAAAATCATTACGAAAAAAGTCTTTTAAATATGCTAAATCAAAATACAGTCACCACTTGAACAAAATGAACATTGGAATTTTTGAACTTGTTTTTTTTTGTTTCGAATCCGGTGCACGTGCATAGGTTGCACTCTCCTCTCGAAGTCGCTGTGTTCAAAAATTTCATGAGTGCTAATTTTTCACTATAGGTATATCAACTTGTAGAAAAAACGACGGAATATGATTAGTCCAGTCAAATTAGAAAAAAAAAAAATCTACCAAAGCCTGGAAAAATTCTATAGCTTTATTTTTTTCGTGTTTTCTGTTCATATTGCTCCACTAATCAACATACTAAAATGTTGTAGATCTTCCAAAAACCCCAGAAGGGGGGTAAATACTCGCTGAAAATGAGGTTTTCGTGAATATCTTCTCAAATAAGCCTCTAAACTGGATATAGGTAATGATTGAATAATCATATTTTACTTGTAATTTCCCATTGGAAAGGTTCATTTTTTTCCTTCAAAAACCTCCACTTTTCGGGATCTACGAATAGTCGCGGTGGGAGGGGGTTTACTCTAAGAAGTCTGTAAGTAATCGAGCTCGTGGAAAAAAGAGGTACTTACCTAACTGAAACGAGATGCTAATGGCAATTTAAGTGGAAAAAAGTCAATTTCACCAAAAAGCCCGAAATTTGATTTTCTAAATTCGAAATATTCTTACTCCCCATTTTTCATTTTTGACCCCCACTCCTCTTTCCCCGGGGGTTGAAGTGCAAAAATAACATCAAATTTGAATTGAGAACTTTTAAAAATGTAAATTTGGACACCCATGTCAACTTTATTCCCCACTTCACATTTTTGACCCTTCTCAATCCTCCATTGAGAGTCTAGGTACGAAACTAATTTGAAATTTGGATTTAGCGTCCTTGAAAATGTAGATTTGGACACCCATATCAATTTTTAACTCCACTTCACATTTTTGACCTTACTCACCCTCTCGCTCAAGGAGCCGGGTGCAAAACTAATATCAAATTTGGATTTAGCACCCTCAAAAATGCAGATTTGAACTCCCATATCAACTTTACCTTACTTCACATTTTTCACCCCCTTGACCCTCTCCCTGAGGGGCTAAGTTCGAAATTAATATCAAATTTGGATTTAGCACCCTTGAAAGGATAGATTTGGACACCCATATCAACTGTTTATCCTACTTCAAATTTTTGTCCTTCTTCGCCTCCTCTCCCGAGAGTTGAAACGAAAAAAAATTCAAATTTGGACAACCGCATAGGGTTTTTTTCCATCTAAATTGTCCATTGAACTCACCGGGGGGGGGGGGGGGCGAATACAAAATTCTGAGAATTCTCATGTTTGGTGTCAAAAATTAGGGTTCTCAGTCTCGAATACGACTTTGAAATTACTTTTCTCGAAAAACCAGGAGCTCCGGAAGGGCAGAGGCAAAACTCAGAATTTTGATTTGCATCATCTTGATTCAAGATGAATAGGGCCAGACATTTTTACTGTGAACTTTTTTGGGATGGCCTGTTATTGTGTGTAATCAAAATAACATTCACTGGTAAAATTTTGAGTACCTTCGGCTTTGTAGTTTCGATTATTTAAACAAAATATTGCAAATGCTTGAAAAATAAATGTTTTTTACTCTTAATTTTTGGCCAAAAAAGTGAGGGGTTTTAAAAAAAAATTGAACCTTTCTAATAGGAAATTACCAGTAGAACACGATTTTTCAATAATTTTCCAATTTTGAGGATTATTTGAGATGTTCACGAAAAAACGTTTTTCAACAAGCATTTACACCTCCCTCCTGGGTTAGGTTAGGTTCCGGATGCTCCCTTGGGTGGACATTTTAGTGCGTTGTTTAGTGAACCATTATGAACAAAAAAAGGGGGGGAAACTCGAGCTAGAATTTTTTCGAGATTAAAACCTAAAATGACTGGATTATACCCATGTTTTTCTCAATTTTTTAAAAGTAGAGGATGAGAGTGATGCTGGAAAATCTACGCCGAAGAGCTTTTCGAATCAAACTGACATCACAAAGATAATTTTAATCAAAAACATTTTATTAGATGAAAGAATACAATCATCAACAGAATCAGTTAAGCTGATAAATAATACCATTTTTTAGATGAATCCCCCCTCCCCCCATTGACCACCAGACAGCAGGATGGGAAAGCTCGACAAGGATAATTATAGTTCAAAAATGGTAAACCATAAGCTGCGATGAAGCAATGAAGCTTCCAAATTCGATTTTTTTTTGAAGTCCTCACTTAAAATTTTCGAGGTGCTATAACAGCAGATGTAAAATCGGAAAATTTTCCAATAAGAAGAATAAAAATCACACACAAAGGACAACTAACGCTAAAATACTTATGGCAATGATACAAGACAGTCAAACCTGGAAACTCGAATACCTTCATGACGTCACTACTCATACCACTGAATGCCGTTGAATATTTTACGTCAGTTTTAAACAGTTTAGAATTTTTTGAAAAAGTTTTCCAGCACTAAATTTTTTCCTCAGAATTTTTTTCTCCGAATTTTCTCAACTGAAATATTTCTGACATATGTAATTTAATTTTCTCCACTGAAATTTTTTTCTGAAGAATTTTTCCATCGTTGAACTTTCATATTTTTTGAAAAGAATGATTTTTGTTTGATTGACGCCATAAAAATTTTGAGAAAAAAAATTCGAGTTGAAAAAATTATGATTGGACGTGGAAAATTTTCAGGTGTGAAAATTGCGAGAAAATAAAATTTTTACGACGTCAATCAAACAGAAGTCATTCTTTTCAAAAAAGATGTAAGTTCAATAATGGAAAAATTCTTCAGAAAAACTTTGGTCGTGGAAAAATTACGTCAGAAAAAAATTCGGTCGTGGAAAAATAACATTAGAGAAAAATTTCAGTTGAGAAATTTCTGAGAAAAAAATTAGGAGTTGAAAAAATTACGAGGAAAAAATTTGGAGTTGGAAAACTTTTCAGAAAATTCTAAACTATTTAAAATTACGTAAAATAATCTGGACTTTGAAAAAAAAAGTCGAAACGGCATTCAGTGGTATGAGTAGTGACGTCATGAAGGTATTCGAGTTTCCAGGTTTGACTGTCTTGTGCAATGATGATGAATCTGGAAAACTCCAAACGATCTTAATTCAAGCATTCAAGGCAACAATGGCAGCACGAAAAACAAGTTTCGCCGCTTTCAGCAGCACAAATACCAATTTCAGCTCCTATTTCTGCACAACATGTGACATCAGTACAGCAATCACCACAAAAGCCGCAAACGCAACATCCATGGTGGACAGCACTGACATTCTGAGAATCTGCACAACAACAGCCGCAATCAGTACCATCACAACAGGCAATGCAACTGGGATCACTTGTAGTTGTACCATCATCTCTTCTTCGTATTCCAAAACAGTCACATAAATAAACGAAACACCAGCAACTCGACGCGAACAAGGCGAGGATGCCAAGACCAAGATATACGTAAAATTCAGTCGAATCCATTTTACTAATTTTAGAAAATACTGAAATTAACAAGTAACGTTTTAAATTTTCAATGAATATTTGTAAAATAAAACGTGCGATATTTTTATAAATACTGATAATGACGAGTATCCACTTGATAGATAAATATTTGAAGAACGCAATTTTAATGAGTCACTGAGTCTTTTATCACCCACGAATTATTCTTAAAGTGACATCGATGCTGCGTAGGCGAACATAGGCCCACCCGAGGGAGGCTCAGAAGACACGAGCTCCTTCCCCAAGCTCTGCGAGGAGATTTTTTAACGTAAAATTGTTAAAAAGAAATGTATTTTTTTGCTTTTCACGCATGATTTTTCAAAAAATTTCACCAACGCTTCGCTCAGGTAGTATTTTAGTCGATTTATCTCTTGAATAAACATGTTAATTTCTGAGTTTGAATCAGTCAAATTTCATGAAATTCTGCCTTTTTGAATCAGTGAAATATTTTTTATTGAAAATTTGTGATTTTTCATCGATCTTTCAGTAAAAAATCACTGATTTCTCAGTCAAACCCATTTTTTCTAAAAAACCCTGTGATGTTGACTGAAAGATCAGTGAATAATCACTGATTTTCAGTGAAGTTAATTTCACCGATTCAAAAAGGTAGAATTTTATAAAATTCTACCTTTTTGAGATTTAGAAAGTAGGTAGGTATATCGATTGTTTGTTCCAAAAATCCGGCAATTCCCCCCCCCCCCCCAAAATCTATCTTCTCTCCCTTCAAAGTAAAAGTAGGTAATGAAATTTTTGAACTCATCAGCGTGATTCAGTCATATGGAGAGGGCTCCAAAAAAGAGCTGATACCCCCAATTTCGAAAAATGGTAGGCTGAACCTACCTTTAGGCCTTTCCCCCCTCTCCTGTGGGGTTTGACGATGGTTTGCCGCAGGGGTGCCGAGATCCCCTAAGCTTTTAAGGACTTACCCTCAATTTTTCATGCACCCCTCTCATTTTCGCACCCCTCCTCATTTTTTCGTGACTCTCGACTACTAAAAAAAATCCGTCTTTTTACTGCGCTTTGTAAACCAACCAGTGACGTTACGAAGGCATTTCGCCGGGTGGAGGAGGGTGGAGGTAAAATCTCTGAAAATACTAATGCAAATTTTTAATTTTCCCAATTATATGATACCTAAATCAATATTGTGTACCTACTTACCCAACTAAATTTTATATAGAAGGTACCTGCAATGAACAAAATTGAAAAATTTTGAGAATCAAGTTATTCAGGCACGAAACTGAACTGGGGGGGGAGGGGGTGGATGGCATAAATTGGCCGATCGAACTAGATTTTTTGACTCCTTCTCCCTCTCATTCACTTCATTGCTTATTCAAATTTTTCATTTTTTCAAACCTATTAACGTGCTGATTTTATGGTAGTTGAAAAACATACGAAATTGTCTATTTGTCCCGAGCGAAGAGGGCGGAAAATTCCAAGAAAAATAATACTTTTATAAGTAGAATTTTGCAATTTCAATGTGAATATGAATTATGAAATAAATGAATTTTGCCCGAGCGAAGCGAGGAAGAAAATTTTAGAAAATCTCAAATTCAATGTGCAGTAAAACATTATATTTTGGATTAATTAAAACATACGATAAAGCCGAGCGCAGCGAGGCCAAAGCATTTAAAAAAACTGATTTTCAAACATCAAAAATAATTTTTGAGGAGAAAAAATATAGGTAATAAAATTAGTTGGCATAATTTTGAGGAAAAATACGAAAAAATTTGATTTGGGGGTAATTTCAGCAATGGATTGACTGATTTCAAAGTTGAATGTGGTTTCTGAAAGGGAGCATTTTCCCTCTAAAACAATTTTTCGAGGACTTGGCCCTTGAGGATTTAGGTTTCTCGACAACCCTGCCGAATCGATCGCCAGATAGCCCGGTGGGAATTCTCAGACCGGAGGAATTAATTCCGATCAAAAATGGATAAGTACAGCTCAAAAATAACCGAAGATAAGCTGATGTAATGACGAAGCTCCCGAATGCGATTTTTTTTCGAAGTTCTCACTTAAAAATTTTTGAAGTGCTATATCAGCAGATGGAAAATCGAAAAGTTTCAAGTTTCCCAATATGAACAAGAAAAATCACACATAAAAAACAACTAACTCTAAAATACTTATCATAATAATGATGAACTCTGAAAAAACTCCAAGCGATCTTACGTTAATTCAAACATTCAAGGCAACAATGGCAACATGGAATACAAGAATCACCGCTAGCAGCAGCCCAGCCACCAATTTCAGCTCCTATATCTGCACAGCATCCACCATCAACGCAGCAACCGCCACAATCGCCACAATCACAACATCCATGATGGACACCATCGATACCAAGGGAGTGTGCACAACAACCCCAATCAGTACCATAACACGTGCAACAGCCTCCGTAATTGGGATAACTTGTACAGTCTCTTCTTCGTATTCCAAAACAGTTGCAAAAATAAACGAAAAAACAGCAACTCGACGCGAACAAGGCAAGGATACCGAGACCAAGATATATGTAAAATTGAGCCGATTCCATTATACCAACTAAAAAAAAAACTAAAATTAACAACCACGTGTTCTATTTTCAACGAATGATCGTAAAATGAAACGTTCGATATTTTCAGGTGCTGGTAATGACGAGTACCTACCATTCCCATTTGTAAATATTTGAAGAACGAAATTTAAATGAGTCAATGCTAATTTTTAAACGATGCATCGCATGATTTCGACTATCTTTGCATTATTTCTGGAATAGATTCGTCAGATATAAATTTCCATAATTTTCCAGTGAAGCTTTTCTGTTTTAGAATCGACTCATTTTCGGTGGCAAGCGGGAGGGGATGAGAAAGGTGAGCTGCTCACAAGGCGCACAATATTGAAATCGTCTGCATCATCCACAGACGAGCCATGCATTTTTTAAATCTTTAAATCTGGATTTATAAAACAAATTTCGTCTTCGCTTCGCTCGGATAATAATTTGTTTTTATGGTCAACAAAAGCGCTAAAAAAGCTGTCTAATTTTCCGTTGGGGGAATTTACATTTCAAGAAATTGCTTAAAATTATCAAACCTTCCAGAGTTAGGAGAAAATTACAAAAAAAAAATCCTACTTTTTGCAATGTTTGGGCATAGGTATGTATTTTGCGATTTTGGACAACTTCAGTTCCAAAATTTCATGACTTCAAGTCGTAAATGTCTGGTAGTAGTGAAAATAAAAAATGTTAGAAAGTAAGATATTATTGAAGAGATTGCATGCCCCTCTTCTTACCTCCCTCCCAAAAATATGTCAAGGCCAAATCTATTTTTATAAATTTTTTATATTTAAATTCTTTAGTCACTATTATCTCATATAATTTCCTCATAAAGAATTTTTATACCTACTTTTTAATTTAATTATTTAAATTTAAATAATTTTATAATTATTCAAATTTAAATTCAAATTCAATTTTTTTACCAATTTTCTACATTCATTTTATAATTTTTTTTAATAAAAAATAAATTTACCTCCCAAAACGACTCCGCGAAAAAATCAGAATATCTTCTGAATTCCTTCGAATAAAAATCGGCAGCAAATTTCTGGGAAAAAAATCTGACCCATCCATTGGTACCTTACCCTTATTTTCAATGCTTTATTTTCAATAAATACCTTGTTGAACGAAAAATCGAAGTGTGTTCAATATTATTTTAATCGAAGCACCTCCTGGAAAAATTACGCAACACATTTTAATTGGGAGAGGGGGCGCCAATTATTGATTCACCGAGCAACAATTTCTTTCTACGTCACTATTCGTTTTCATCAGTAATAAGTTTGAAGTAGGTAGTAGATTATTCGTGTTTCTTATATCGAGGAGATATTCTTTATTCGCCCATGAATTATTTTTAAAATTTCAACGATGATAGGTAGACGATTATAGGCGCATGGGAGCCTCAAGAGACTCGAGCACCCCAACTCGGCAAGGCGATTTTTATTTTAATTTCAAAAATGTGAAAAAGAAGTGCATTTTTTTGTTTTTTAAACATGTTTTTTTTTTTTAAATTGTCATCGTTTCGCTCGGGCAGTATTTCAGTTGATCTTTTTTTTTTTTGAAAAAACATATTACTTTCTAAATCCGAATCAGTCAAATTTGATGAAATCCTGCCTTCTTAAATCAGTGATATACTTACTTTGCATTGAAATTTGAAAGTAAGTAATTTTTCATTGATTTTTCAGTCAAAAATCTTTGATTTCTCAGTCAATTCCCAATTTGTCAGAAAAAATCAGTAATGTTGACTGAAATAAAAATATCAGTGAAAAATCACAGATTTTCAGTAAAATTACATATTGATTCAAAAAGGTAGAATTTTACTAAATTTGATTGATTCAGATTTTAAAGAACATATGGATTGTTTGTTCCAAAAATCCTGCAATTTTTCAGTTTTTCTTCGCCCAAATCTATCTTCTCTCCCTCGAATGTTTAATGAAAATTTTGAACTCAGCGTGATTCAGTCATATGAAGATGGCACCAAAAAAGGGTCGTTCAGTGACGTACCGAAGGCATTTTCCAGGGAGGGGGGACGTTTGATGAAAATCCCAACTCAAATTCTTAAAATTCCCAACTACCTACATTTCGCCGATATCATTTATATTTCAATTTTTTAAAAATGAACCAGCGATTATTAACATAAAATTGTCCATTTGTCCCGAGCAAAGTAAGCTATTTATCTAGATTGAAACGAGAGTAAAAAATTTCAAAATAATTGTAATTTAATTTGAAAAAATTTATAGTTTTTAATCTGAATACGAGGGAAATGAATTAGGCCCGAGCGAAGCAAGGGCAAAAAATTTTTAAAACTTCCAATTCAAAGTTCAATTAAACCGTGTTTTGGATTACCAAACTTGAATAAAAAATCGGTCACTTTTACTTTGAAATTATCTTAAAATAAATACAAAGAGGCCGAGCGCAGCGAGCAGGGTCCGGAACCACTTGGGAGAACAACCAAAAAAAGACCAGGGGAACCACTTTTTTCGAATTTTCAAATGAGAACCAGCACCAGAACCAGTTGAAAAAATTTATAGAACCATTCCCAATAAAGGGAACAACCAGGGAGAAGTAATTTTGAAACTAACCAGAACCACCAGAACCAGTTTTTATCTAGATTAAAAATTAAAATTAGATTCAGTTTCAATTATTTCACAAAAATTTGAAAAAATTACAAAACTATTCGCAGATCTTAATTTGACTTCTAAATTGAAGTTTGATGTGTTATTTTGAAAGAAAAACAAAAAAAATGACTGGAACTGGGAGCACCAGAACCACTTGGAACCGGGGGAACCAGTACTAATTGGAACCACAACCAGGAGAACCATTAAATTTTCTTGACTCCTGGAACCAGAACCAGAACTCCTCCCCCCCAAAAAACTGACTATGGAACCACTTTGGAACCAGAACAGGAACCATTTCATCTCAAAGGTTAAAGAGCAGAGCCAGAAGCACCAGAAAAAAAATTTCGAATGGTTCCGGACCCTGGCAGCGAGGCCAAAGCTTTTAAAAAATTGGTTTTTAAACGTCGAAAATAAGTTTTATGGAGAAAAAATGTAATGTATATTAATTGTAATAATTTCAAGGAAAAATACGAAAAAATGACTTCTCTGGGATTTAGATTATTTCTAAATTATGAAAAGGGAAAAATATGAGTATAATCAGCAGCGAGGCCAAAGTTATTGAAAAATTTATATTTGGGAGATTATTTCACTGATGGATTGGATTTCTAAAAGGGGACGTTCTCCACCAAAATTTTTTTCGAGGACTTAGAATGAGATTTCTCGATACCCCTGATTTCAATTTTTAAGCTTAAAATTCACAAATTTGATTTATTAAGTATAGATACAATGGCGTCGGAAGCTTTTTTTCAGAGAGTGGAAAGTGAGTACCTGCAAAGACTTAGAATAACAGAAAGATTTTCGAGGGAGGAAACTTTTTTTCGCATTGTGGACTCAAAGAATTCATATAATTGTAATTTTGTGTATGCCCGAGCGAAACGAGAGCGAAAATTTGAAAAAATCGTGTGTTTGATGCCCAAAAAATGCCTTATTCATCAGTTGAGAAAATGACAAATTTTCCCAACTGATGTGTTAAAATGTTCAATTTTTCCAATGCACAAGTAAAAAATTCCGTCAGGGGGGAGCTCTCCTCCATCGGTACGCCCCTGGGGCCGTTAGCCCAATTTTGAAAAATGGGAAGCTAGTACTCCCTTTGGGCCTCCTCCCTCCCTCTCCTATGAGGTTTGACAATGACCTCCCGGGCTCAAAAAATTGCTCATGGTTTCCGGAGTTCACCATACCAAATTTCATACATCCAAAAAAAAAAAAATGCAATTTGTCACTGGACTATACTGAAAATACCCCGACTACGCCAGCACCACTGAAATAACAAATTATTCGATTTTTATTTTGAATTTTGACAGTCTCCTATTTTTTCTCGAATTCCCAGTCCCTCCCATGCATAATTTCTGGGTGCGCTTATGTAGGCGATCAAGACTCCATGTGAGCTTTTTACATCACTGCACAATGAATTTTTTAAAGGGATACAAAAATTTTATATTTATCAAAAGAAATACATATTACATACATAAATGTATATAAAAACAAATAACAATACTTGCAATCACTTATGGAGGTAAAGACTAAAGAGTAATGTATAAGTACGAAATCAGATCACATTTGCAAATATACGTAAATGCAAGACGCTATCACAATACTTAAAAATAAAATATGTTTACTTTTGCATTGAAAGTTTTCTATTAAGCGGTATATATTTGATCGATGTACAAAAGATCATTTTTACCTTAACAGAATTTCTTCTCAGCATTTTGATGAGTTTAATGTGCCATTCTTGTTCAAAATCTAATTTAAAAAATGAAAAGAGACTATTACAACCAGCAACTGTATGCAGAATACCCTCATTCGTACACAACTTTCACTTTGAAATAATAAATAGGTATGCAGGCATCGATCGTGCCCATGTATACTCTCTCAATTATGAATTAGTGAAAATTATCGAAAATCACTGAGAAACAGTCAGAATTGCAGCACAGGAGAAAATCAGTGATTTTTTTTACTGAAAACAAATCAGTGAAAAAAATCACTAGAAAATCAGTGAATATTCATTGAAAAGTCAATGAAATTTATGAAATTTTCTGAAAAATCAGTGAAAATCTTTGAAAAATCAGCGAAAATTCGCTGAAAATCAGTGAATTTTGCTGATTTCTCCTGTGCTGATATTCTGACTATTTATCAGTGACTTTTCACTGATTCAGAATGAGAGAGTACGGTATACCTTAGAATGAAACAAATAATTACCTAATTGTTGGCACTTTCTTATCAGCAATCACATCCACCGCAGTCGCAATCACCCCCACCGCAGTCGCAATCTGCACCACCGGCATCACCTCCAGCGCAACAGTCTCCATCACCTCCATCACAACAACCTTCATTGCCTCCATCACAGCAACCTGCTGAAAGAAAAATTTTCGATGTTTTATCACATCTAAAATCACAAAAATTTTAGAAATAAGGAAACTCACCATCTCCACCGCCGCTGTCGCCTCCACAGTCGCAACATCCACCACCTAGAAACAAATAAATATTCGGAAAGTTGAAGAATCCAAGAACTTCAGCCATTGGCCATTTCATTCGTCAAAGTTACCTGTATCATCGCCGCCGCCTTCGCAGCATCCTTCTTGGCCTTCACAGCATGAGCCGAAACATCCTCCGCAGAATCCATGATGAATATCCGGTGCATCGGCAACGGTAACTTGGGCGGCATCACAATCGTCGGCATGAATATTCGATGTTGGCACTGGTGTTGGTCCACTGTCACAAATGATGCAGTAGTAACACGAATCGCTGGTACTATACCAGGGGCCTTGTCTTCGTTTCCTTCGATCTCCGAAGCAGTTACAGCAGCAAGTGTAGCATACGCAGCTAAATACGAATAATCCGATGATACTCAGCAGAACGTACAGTTCCGTTGGTCCGGCCATTTCTATCTAGTTAACTGAAACCAAAATTTCGATATTTGTATACCTAATTAATGTTTAATTGATGAGACTTATAATATCAGCCGAATCAACAATTAAATGAAGACATGCGACACCCCCCCCCCCCCCGCATTAATATTTTCTCAAAAAGTCAAGAAATTTTGATGTAAATCGCCAAATTTTCTCCAGTACTCGACAAATTTTGTGTAAATTAGCAAAGTTTCTCAAAAAGTTAACAGATTTTTTATGAATTAAATTACTGACCGATTTACAATAAAAATTTTCGACTTTTTGAAAAATTTAAAAATTTGCCAATTAATAACAAAATTTGTCGAATTTTTGAGAAAATTTCCTCAAAAAATTGGCAAATTTGATTTCAAACTGACACGAAAAAGCACGAATTTTTATTATATAACACACAATCACGAAAAGAGTTCCTACGTAATTTCGTGGAAACCCTCTGAAAACACAATTTTTTCAAACAAGAAACTATTAAAAAACGAATTATATTCTTTCTAAAAATCATAAATTTTTCAAATCTTGGCCTTCGCTTTGCTCGAACATATGAAGTGTTAGAGATAGGGGTTGAGGATTTCCGCTTTCTTTCAAGACTGAAATATTAATTTAAAAAATGAAGAAATTTCAGCTTTTTGATGTGTTTTTCTTCTAAAATTTTCGCCCTCGCTTCGATCGAGCTCTATACTATGTCCAAATTGGTTTTTTTTTCTGAACAATTATGTCCAAATTATCCAGATTGCTTTTCGGGACACCATGTCCAAATGGTACTCTCTCATTTATAAATCAGTCAGAATTGCAGAATAGGAATAAATCAATAAAAAAAATTCAGTGAAAGCAAATAGTGAAAAAATTGTTGGGAAATCAGTGAAAATTCACTGGGAAGTCAGTGAAATCTCTGAAATTCACTGAAAAATCAAAGAATTTTGACTATTTAACAGTGAATTTTCGCTGATTCTGAATAAGAGGGAAGGTAATTTACTAATTTTGAAACCATGTTCAAATCGTGTTTTTTTAGTGGGGGGGGGGGGGGGAATTTTATCCAAATTGGCTTTTTTGAGACACTATGTCCAAATTTCAGATGATTCTCAGACATCATGTCGAAATAGGATTTTTCTGGAGCACGAGGTGAAAATGTCCAAATTTTTTCTTTTCTGGGGTATTTTAACCTAATTGCGTGTTTCTGGGATAGTATGTCCAAACTGTTTTTTTCGAATTAATGTATCTATCATTTTTATGAAAATTTATCTCTCTGAAACATATACCCATGATTTAAAAGCTTTTGCTCCAAAGAGAAACTTGTATTTTTTCTGAAATTTTTGTCCCTTGAAATAATGAAGTAGGCAATATGTCCAACATGAAAAACGAGAGGTTAAAAATTTACTCACACCTATTGTAAGTCATATTGTCATATCATTTATTTAGTTCAGTGCAGAAAATTATTTTTCGATGGTAGCCCTGGGTCAACTACTGACATGCAGTATGTTACTTTTCATGAAATTTGAAATAGGTACCTACCTAACTAACCGTTTTAGAAAAAAAAATTAACAAAATGGGAAGAGGAATAATCAGTGTTGAATATTTTACATTCTGTAGATGATATTATTTTTCAACCTAGCATTTGGAAGCTAATGTGAATTAGGGAATTGAAGACTTTATCTGTTCTGTAGCTTCTGCAACACATCTTTTCAAGGGGAATTTTCGAATAATTAGTCCACTGCAATTAGGAAATTGACAAGAAATAATTTCCATCAAAGATTTTTTTTTGGAATATGTTTGGGACGTTGCCCTCAATAAAAAACAACAACTTCCCCACTTCCCCCCTCTTGCGTCGCCCCCAATTGAGGATCAAAGCCCCCGAAAATCAGTTTTTCCCACATATCTCGGTAAATATTGATTTTACGCCAAAATTAGCTCAGTACAGTTTTAAAGTAGACTAAATTTGCTACAACTTAGGTTCTATGCATTTTTTTGTAGCTATCATAGGTGAGGAGAGGGAGAGTCTTGAAAAGGGGGTGTTTCTGAAGCAGGTACGGAAACACTCATAATACAAGATCGGAACCTACGTTATACATTTCGTTGAAGCGTTTGGTGATATTTAATTGAGAAATTCAGTTACCCCTCCTCACTTCGTCACTCCAACATATCAGAGGTAACGGTTATTTCGCTAACTACCCCGCGAACTCCCACGTAGCAGCTACTAATGTGCAGAAAATAAGAATAACAATAGTATAATGCACGCTGGATTCGGAGAGGGTTAAGAACAGAGTTGGATCCCAAACAAAATAAAATGAGCAGTCCACCGAGATACTGTATGTAATTTTGATCAGGGGCTACTTTGTTTTATTCAGGTCACCACCCCCCCCCCCCCCCCCCAATAAAAAATAAACTTTTTTCAATTTCCATTTCTCACAAGAAATTAATTTTGAAATTTTTCCAGGGTGTTTACAGATTTTAGGAATTTAAAATTCGCAACTTTTTTTCGCGACCTTTTCTCAACTTTTCATGGTCCAAGTTTGTCCAAAAGACCCCCTTCCCCCCTTACGCATACTCGTTTTAAAGGAAATTTCAAGTACTTTTTTCGTTTCTCCTTCGCGAATAGTTACTCTTCTTTTTTTATAGGAAATTTCCAGAATTTCATAGATTTCTCACTAAACAACATTTTCAGGAAAATAATAATTAAGTATTCAACACTAATGATGAGAAGATAGATTTTCAAAAAAATTGAAATTTTTGGGACAAATTTTTCCGTTTTAAAATATTCAATTGTCAAAAATGGAAAAGGAAAGAGTCTATAATTATCATATATTTGAGAATCACTGTTGTAAAAGTAGTACAGCACGAGCGAAGCGAGAGCGAAAATTTTTGAAGAAAAAAGCATCCAGAAGCTAAAATTTCTTCATTAAAATTTGTGCTTTTTCGTGCTACCTACTTTTTCAGAATGTCCAACAAAAAATGATTTCTATTTTTTACTCATTTTGTTGAGGTATGTTAATCTGTTGAGCCCAAGCGAAGCGAAGGCGGAAATTTTTGCTAAAAAAAAAAAAACATAAAAATTGGAAAATTCACCAATTTTTCCTTATTGAGAGAATACTTTCCAGATGATTCCGTAGATGTCCAACTTTCGCTACTGATAGGGTTTCAAATTTAACATTCAACAAAAGCAAGACCTTTAACTTGAAAAGCAGAAAAGCAGGACTTTTGCAGGGCTTATAGGGCCAGGACGCCAGGACTCGCTAGATACCCTATTTTTTGACTTCCAAAAAACACACAATATTTTGTAATAAGCTCCTCTCCATCCAAAAAAATTTAGGAGTAAAAATTTTGAAAATTCCATTCGAGATTATCTGTAAGTATCATAATAAAGGAGAAAAAAAATTGTTTTCACTCAAGAAAATTTAATTATCTAGGTTAAAAGGGAAGGAGGTTAATATCGAAATTCCTAAAATCTGTAAACACCCTGGAAAAATTTCAAAATTAATTTCTTGTGAGAAATGGAAATTGAAAAAAGTTTATTTTTTATTGAGGAGGGGGGGGGGGTGACCTGAACAAAACAAAGTAGCCCCTGATCAAAATTACATACAGTATCTCGGTGGACTGCTCATTTTATTTTGTTTGGGATCCAACTCTGTTCTTAACCCTCTCCGAATCCAGCGTGCATTATACTATTGTTATTCTTATTTTCTGCACATTAGTAGCTGCTACGTGGGAGTTCGCGGGGTAGTTAGCGAAATAACCGTTACCTCTGATATGTTGGAGTGACGAAGTGAGGAGGGGTAAATGAATTTCTCAATTAAATATCACCAAACGCTTCAACGAAATGTATAACGTAGGTTCCGATCTTGTATTATGAGTGTTTCCGTACCTGCTTCAGAAACACCCCCTTTTCAAGACTCTCCCTCTCCTCACCTATGATAGCTACAAAAAAATGCATAGAACCAAAGTTGTAGCAAATTTAGTCTACTTTAAAACTGTACTGAGCTAATTTTGGCGTAAAATCAATATTTACCGAGATATGTGGGAAAAACTGATTTTCGGGGGCTTTGATCCTCAATTGGGGGCGACGCAAGAGGGGGGAAGTGGGGGAAGTTGTTGTTTTTTATTGAGGGCAACGTCCCAAACATATTTCAAAAAAAAATCTTTGATGGAAATTATTTCTTCTACTGGCCATTTGTGTTACTAATTGCAGTGGACTAAATATGTACAACATACAACACGTACGTAGTTGAAAATCATTGAAACGGTTTCAAAAATTATAAGGAGTCTATTTTTCTGTGAAAATTCAGATAATTATGTAAATTTAAATGAAAATAATACAACTATTTTTACCCTTTAAGAAGCTTCAAGAAAAAACGAATTTTTACATTTTTCAGAGGAGGGATTCAACAAAATAAGGAACAGCAGGGGAAAAAAGTTTCGAATTATTTTTTGGAACTAATTTATCAGTTTTACTACCAAAAGCAATTCTTTTTTAGCATATGTTTTGCTGTTGTAGGTACCTACACTATTGAGCATGAATCTGAGTAAGTGAGTATACTTCGTGATTAATCAAATTCTGAGAAAAAAGTGAAATTTTTTAATGCATAAATGTGTATATTTTGTTTGTAAATACGTATTTTTATTTTGTTATGAACGTATATTCACATCCCCTTCCTTCTCTTCCCAAAAATAACTTTTTTTAAACAAGGGAATTTGGGTTATAAAACCGGGTTTTGGTTTTTTTCCCACTAAAAGAATTTTTCGGGTTAATGGGTTAGTTTAAGGGTACTCATATTTCAGAAAAAAATTTTTGAACTTCTGATATAAATTTTTTTGTTTTTTTTGGGGAATTTTTGTAAAGGGCTGAAATGGTTTTTTGACATGATTTTTCAAAAAAAAGAAATGCGGTAAAATTTTTTAAAAATTTGGTCTATTTTTAGAAAGGTACGGAAAATTTAACCCTTTTTTACGGTTTATCCTGACATTCCTGACAATGGAAGTATGTCAACCGGCAGTAAAATTTTGAGCCTAAACAAAAATAAATTGGAATCGCATCATAAGAGAACTCCAAATTCAAAATTTCAAGCGCTGAAGTTCATTTCTCGAATTTTGACGAATTTTTGAAATTTCAAAGTATGAAAATTTGGTTTAATCAACGAAAAGAGCTGAACTTTGGTATATATATCCTATATGGTCCATACGAACTTCAGTTCCTATAATCTCGGGTTACTCGCAATGGGAGATCGAAAATAGAGTATCTACCAACTTTCAGTTTTTTAACCTCGATGCGTTCTTTGTCGATTTATTTTTAAATTTTTTTCAGGAAAATTTTCTGCTAAGAAATATGGATTTGAAATGGAAGTTACAAATTTCGAAAAATTGTGCTTTAATCAATCAAATAGGTCACCAGTATGGGTAATTCGCGATTATACTAGATGCTAAAAGTCATATGGACCATTTTTATGGGCTTTTCTCCAGTGTTGGAAAATCCTAAAAAATTTTGGAAGCTCAAAAGGGTCTCAAAGCTACTTCCAATCGATTCGTGAGGTCGAAAATAGGATATATATGTACCAAATTTCAGCCTTTTTCGTTGATTAGATCAAATTTTCATATTTTGTAGGGCGATAAAGTACTTCAGTACCTGAAATTTTGGATACCATATGGAGTTCCTTTTTGACGTACTTTCGATATATTTTTGTTTGGGCTTAAAATTTTTCTTTGAGTTGAGATACCTTCCCTCAAATTACGAAATAATAATTTTCAAATTTTCTTGAAAATAAAAACTAGACACACTGTGTCAAAATAGCGGACTTCCTATTATATACAAATTAGAATTGAACTTGTGAAGCTCAACTTTCAATGCACGTATCAACTTCGAAATTTAATCATCTAATTTAATCATCTCTTCCTCTATACACATTCTAATTACAACGGAAATTTCAAGTCGATCGATCAACTCTGACTTGAGTTATGGTGTCACAAAAAAGACCTTTAAAACTTCAAAGCTTAGCTTTCCTTGCTCAAAATTTAACCTAAAAAATTAGGTTTTCTCCTGCACGATCTACACGTACTGTAAAAATTTCAAAACGATCGTTTCAGTTAAACGAGAGAAATCAAGTCGGAAAAATTGACCTATTACAAGCTTTTGAACTTTGAGCTCATTTTTCTCGAAAACGTGAGATTTTAAGAAAAATTCATGAGAAATAGAGCTTGGCATTCCTAACCATTTTTTTTTGACCTCCATTTTTCTCTACAATGCACCATTTCCGAGATATTTTTGAATAACTGAATAAATTTGAGCTTCAAAAGCTCAGCTTTCTATGCACAGATCGCCTTCCAAATTCAATCAGATTTTCTCCTAAACACATTCCTATCACCATAAAAATTGCAAATAGATCGATCGATTTTATTTATCTTGTCAGAGGGAGGTTTCAGAAAAATGAGCTTTGGAGTTTCAAAGCTCAGCTTTCTATGCTCAGAGTTACACCAAAACATAATCAGTTTTTCTCCTGTACGATGTAAACTTACTGTAAAAATTTCAAAAACGATTGGTTCAGTTGAACGAGAGAAATTGAGTCAGAAATATTGACCAATCACAACCCTTCCAACTTTCTTGAAAATGGTGAGCTTTTAAGAAAAATTCATGAGAATCAAAGTTGTAGAGCTTAAAATTCCTAACCATCCGTTTGGTCACCGTTTTTTCTCTACAATGCACCATTTTCGAGATATTTTCGAAAACTAAAAAAAACTTTGAGCTTCAAAAAGCTCGACTTTCATTGCACGGATCGATTTCAAAATTTAAGCAGCTTTTCTCCTGTACACGTTCTAACCACTGTAAAAATTTCAAGTCGATTGGTCAACTCTAACTTGAATTGTAGGATCACAAGAATGAACTTGAAAGCTCCAAGCTCAGCTTTCTATGCACTGATTGAACCAAAAATTATCATTTTCTCTCTTGCACGATCTACACCTACTACAGAAATTTCGAAACGATTGGTTCAGTTACACGAGAGATATTGAGGTGGAAAAATTGACCAATCACAGGCCTTCCAACTTTGAGCTCAAGCCTGATACGGAATTTTTGATGAAGATTTTATCTGCCGACCACTGCCTCAAAGGGGCCATAAAATCAGTCTTTGTGTTGGTCTAAAAATGCCGACCCAGCAGGTGGTATTGCAAGGGTTCAAAGAAAATATTTTATCTGCCGACCCATTGTTGAGAAATATGATTAAATCGCATCAGAAAAGTTGACCAATCACAGGCCTTCCAACTTTAAGCTCAATTTTCTCGAAAACGGTGAGCTTTTAAGAAAAATTCATAAGAATCAAAGTTGTAGAGCTTGAAATTCCTGACTATCCTTTTGGCCTCCGTTTTCCTCTACGATGTGCCGTTCGCGAGATATTTTCGAAAAACTGGATAAACTTTGAGCTTCAAAAGCTCGACTTTCAAAGCACGGATCGATTTCAAAATTTAATCAGCTCTTCTCGTGTACACGTTCTAACCACTGTAAAAATTTCAAGTCGATTGGTCAACTTTAACGTGAGTTATCGCGTCAGAAAGAAATGTCCCAAAAATGAGCTTTAAAGTTGAAAAGCTCAGCTTTCTGTGCACAGAATTGCACCAAAAACTAATCAGCTCTTCTCCTGCATGAACTACACCTACTGTAAAAATTTCAGCCCGATCTATTCAGTTTAGCGAGAGAAATCGCGTCAGAACCAAAAAGGCTTCAACAAACAAACAAATAAATAAATAAATAAATAAAAAAACCCTTATGAACGCAATAGCGGATTCCCGCTAGAGCGGGAAGTCCGCTAAAAAGTAGGTTTAAGATATTAAAAATGGATAGGGTAGTCTGGGGAGGTTTTGGACAAATTTTACATTTTTTGATTTTCTGACGCCCACCTCCATGAGAAATTTGACAAGGCTGTTTTTCTGAAAATTCAGTCTTTTTTTCAACATCTTGGTTCAACTTACAAATTTTCAACTGTTATGGACTCAAAAATATTCAATTTTGAAAAAAACTTGTTTTTATCCAAATCCAAATCCTCTCCAGGGGTGGGAGGTTTTGGACACTTGAAAAAAAATGCATTCGTCAAAAAACATGGAAATGTATTGTTTTTATAATTTGATTGCATGAAAATTTACGAAAACATGAATAACTTTTTATCTATTTGTCGTATTCACAATACCGTCATGTTATATGACGTAAAATAGTACCAAGTTTTATATAATTATTTGATTCACTACTTTCGTCGAACAGAAACATAAATAATTTAGAAAAAAAATCAAGAGACAGAAAAAAAATCAAGAGACTGGCAAAAATTCGCAAAATTTTCATTGGAAAATACGAAAATCATTTTTATTGGAAAACTACTGCTCGAAGGTAGATTTTAATTAGCCATGCTTTTAAGTATGCATAGTTACCATATCTACTCCACCGCAATTACTACCATTTGGGAGCAAAGGAACCTTTTCAAAATCCATGTTGTCCAAAACTTCCCCGAATCCAAGTCCTCCCCCGGCTCCCCTGAATGTGTAAAAAATCTAAAAAACTGCCATTGATGGGGAAACCAAGTCGAAAAATTCCTACGTTTTCCTTATTCTAGAGAGGAGTTCGAAAACATTGAATTTCGGCGGAAGGCGCCAGTCTGACTAAAAACTGTTACCAAATCGATTTGAACCTGTAGCAAATATTCTGAATCTCTCTACATGAAATTTTCTACGTACTACGAGGTGTGATCATTATGTTATTAAAGTAGCGCCATATCTCCGGCTGTAATTAACCTAGCGAGCTAGTATTCATCTCATTAGAAAGAGCGAACCTTCTTCTACAAAATAAGAGTAGAAGGGGGAGAGTGCGTTGAGGGTGGTCTGAGATATACCGTTATGAATGAAGACGTATCGGTTCCTGTCGGCGGATTTTTCATTTTGACAAGATTTTGTTATTTCTGAAACGCAAATATCTCAGGCTGAAATCAATTTAGTGAGCTCGTAAACATATCGCTGGAAAGAGTCAAAGGTTCTAGTGCAATAAGGGGGTCATTTGGCCTCAAGTGGAACTTTGTAAAAATTTTTATGCCATTCGATTTGGATTGGTAAAAGATGATTTTAGAGCGTTTGAGGGAATTTTTATCTCACCCCTGGGGGCCTGGGAGCCCAAAATACGCGATTTTCAAGCTAAAACCTTTTAAAAATTCCCTCTCCGCGAGTTTTCAACCGATTTTTTTCAAACTTGGCACATAGGTAGAGGTACTACAGGGAAGTGCTCTGAAATTTTTTCAGATTTTTCCGACCACTTTAATGACCTTGAATTTGACTTTGAAAATTTCAAATCGCTCTGGGGAGCACAGCTTTGGAGCTGTCTCAAAATTTTTTTCAAATTAAAATTTCCCAATGTATTTTACACTCCTGAGAATTTTTTCAGATTTTTTCAAGTGGTGGAAATTGGTCAAACATTCAAAAAACTGGTGTAATTCATTATTTTTGTTGCTTAAAATCATTGTTTTTCATCAATTTTTCATTTTTTATAGTTTCCTGCTAAAAATATTATTATTTACTCACCGTGTCCCATTTCGACCTTTATTCATTAATTTCTTACAACTATGATGTTTTGAGCTAATTTAATGCTTACACCATTGCAGTAGTCCAATGTAGTCCTTGCGGTTAGCTCAGGCATACTGCATTTTTTTAACTCGAGTTGAAACGTGGTTTTTATATTAGTGTGTGACCCATAAGAAAATTTTTAAGAAGTAAAGTCATTGAAAATTTCTCTTATGGGGTGAGCGTGGGGGAGTTTTAGGAGAGGGTTAACCCCGATTTTTCCACAAACAAGGGTCGGGGTGAACTTGGTGTCATTTTTATATGCCGCTTTCGTGGAAATTGCGGCATTCACGAGCCAATGTTTAGGTATACCAAAAAAATGCTCCAATCTCGTTTTAACTCAAGAAGGTTGTAATATTGAAGAGTTCAAAATGCTCTAAAAACAATTTTTAGTCACATGCTGCGCCAGGGAGTTGAGTTAATTTTTTCTTGAAAAACTCCCTACTTTGAGAAGTCTTGTATCGGTTTGAGAAAATTGAAAAATCGCAATTTTGTGTCAGTTTTGAAAAAAGGATCGGTTCCAGGTACATATTGGGTTGAGAAAATGAGAAATTGCGAATTCGAGTCGATTTTAGCGAAAATCTGCTGTTTTTCGTCACCAAAAATCGACAATCAAGAAAGTATTTCACTTTCTATCTAGAAACCAATGACAAATTCGAATTCAGAAGGTTTGGATTCTATTACAAACTGGTTTCAAATTCTAATGAAAACAATCGCAATTTTACCTCTTGTTTCTAAAAATCGGCCACTTTTTGCGACACAAATTGTACGATTAGGCGAGTTCTACGCTTTTTATCGGAATACTAATCGCAGATTAAAATTCAAGAGGGTCGAATTATATAAAAATGACACCAAGTTCACCCCGACCCTTGTTTGTGGAAAAATCGGGGTTAACCCTCTCCTAAAACTCCCCCACGCTCACCCCATAAGAGAAATTTTCAATGACTTTACTTCTTAAAAATTTTCTTATGGGTCACACACTAATATAAAAACCACGTTTCAACTCGAGTTAAAAAAATGCAGTATGCCTGAGCTAACCGCAGGGACTACATTGGACTACTGCAATGGTGTAAGCATTAAATTAGCTCAAAACATCATAGTTGTAAGAAATTAATGAATAAAGGTCGAAATGGGACACGGTGAGTAAATAATAATATTTTTAGCAGGAAACTATAAAAAATGAAAAATTGATGAAAAACAATGATTTTAAGCAACAAAAATAATGAATTACACCAGTTTTTTGAATGTTTGACCAATTTCCACCACTTGAAAAAATCTGAAAAAATTCTCAGGAGTGTAAAATACATTGGGAAATTTTAATTTGAAAAAAATTTTGAGACAGCTCCAAAGCTGTGCTCCCCAGAGCGATTTGAAATTTTCAAAGTCAAATTCAAGGTCATTAAAGTGGTCGGAAAAATCTGAAAAAATTTCAGAGCACTTCCCTGTAGTACCTCTACCTATGTGCCAAGTTTGAAAAAAATCGGTTGAAAACTCGCGGAGAGGGAATTTTTAAAAGGTTTTAGCTTGAAAATCGCGTATTTTGGGCCCCCAGGCTCCCAGGGGTGAGATAAAAATTCCCTCAAACGCTCTAAAATCATCTTTTACCAATCCAAATCGAATGGCATAAAAATTTTTACAAAGTTCCACTTGAGGCCAAATGACCCCCTTATTGCACCAGAGCCTTTCTTCTACAAAATGACAGTAGAACGAATTTCCTACGTGTAGGGGTTCCTACGTTATAGGGGTTGAGAGAGAAGTAATCAAAGAGCGTTTTATTCGCATGATACTGAAAGATGAGTTTAGACAGTTTTTCACGATGGATTTCGAGATGGAAGAAGTTTATTACTCAGGAAGGGTGAATATTTTGAGGAGGATCATAATTTTAACTGTAATGTACCTCGTAGACTTGTTCAATAAATTTTTTGCATTTTTTTCGCGTTTTTCTTCTCATTAAAAAAATTCCGCCGACAGGAACCGATACGTCTTCATTCATAACGGTATATCTCAGACCACCCTCAACGCACCCCCCTCTTTCTACTCTTATTTTGTAGAAGAAGGTTTGCTCTTTCTAATGAGATGAATACGAGCTCGCTAAGTTAATTACAGCCGGAGATATGACACTACTTTAATAACATAATGATCACACCTCGTATATCATTCGTGAAATGTAGAATGTAGATGCTCTTTTTGTAATATTTTTTTGGGTCGAAAATTCGTTAAAAACAATCAAGAGCAAACGTGAACTATAAGGAGAAAGAAGGGAAGAGGTGATAGTGGTTTTTCGTCTCTTATAGCCCTGTTCACCTTGACGAATCTGCGAGTTATTTCTTTGTGTCTCTGGGCTACATCGGGCATTTTGCAGAATGATATTTAAACATTGGTATGGTAATATATGAAATTTTGGAGCAATTTTTCAATTTACCTACCAACCTAGTATGATATTCTTCAAATTTCATTTCAGAAATGTAGCTCTTTCTAACTTTAGGTAGATCGTTTGAGAAAATTATAGTTTGTAGATACTTCAATCATTTTCTTTTTTAAATTATACCTTATAATTTAGAGAACGCCCATTATTTTTTTATCTGCTCCTGATAATTCTCGAACAATGCTGCCAAAATTCATCAAATTATCGTCTCATTAAGTACTTCAAATAGGAACTTTTCATAATTCGCAGCTACAAAAATAAAAATAAAATTTTAAATTAATATTTTTCGTATTTAGCGGGGTAGAATTTAGAACGGTTAAAAATAACATTGTCTGTCCTGAATCGATTCCAAATTAAATAAACAATTTTACGCCTAAGAAGTAAAATATATGCAAATAATATCACAACCGTGTGTTTTTAATGTTTGGCAACATGGCGAATTTAAAACTGAATTTCGTTGTACGTAATTACTTTTACATATAGATAGGTTCGGCACAGAATACAAATTCATCAAGACACCAAGGCTATTTGTAGATGTAGATAACAAAGTATGCTACAAAAACACACACACATGAAAATTTATTGCGAATAAAAATGTTATCAGTGAATATCCCTCATTATCAAACTACCTATTTGAAATTTTAAATATTTTAACGACTTTGCGAAATTTACTTTCTCTGAAAATTTACTTTCTAAATGAACCGGTAGATACACAGATGAAAAAAAAAAACACTAACCTTTGTGACGTCTTCTGAAGAAAATTATCGCACATCAATCAAATTTTTCCATTTTATTTATCTATTTCGTCTCGAGAAAAACATTCCTACACGTGTCAACATTTATACGACAATGTGGCGCATATTCGCGTACGAAAATACTCGTATTTTTTATGTTCGACTTCGATCACCATTATCATAGTTAAATGCAACGCGGCTCGAACGTCCGCACAATACTCCCGGTCTTCATGATATGACATGGTATGGTGGAAAGGGTTACCATAGCCAGCGCCACAGCCGTTTACATTAAGTACAAAGTAGGCATACCCTATGCGATTTGCGTCAAGGCGTCAAGCGTGAGTCGTAGGCTGGTATTCGTTTTCATTCTAATGACGAAAAATCAGGGACTTTGAACTTATGGCTCCAAAAATTACTATCAACGTTGTTTTCAAGACTCGTAAAATGTCTTTTTTAATCAATAAAATGCTTGGGAGTAGGAATGCAATGTGAAGAAATAGGTACCTACTTAGACCTACCCACGCAATCTAATGTAATGTAAAATTTCTTCGTTTCATTTATTAGGTGTGAGGTGGTAAGGTTGATGAAAAGAGGTGATAGATGGGTTAAAATAAGAATGTTATCAGTCGTTTAACCTTACTTGAAATATATCGGTGTTATTTTGACATTTAGAATACCTAGTCGAACCCTACAATCGGTGAGTCAGAATTAGGAAATTAGGCTAGGCGTATTTCCTCGAATTTGCAAGTGACAGGTGAAATCAGCACGTAATCAAGTATTTATTTTTTTGCTCGAATTAAAGTTTAAAGCGTGGGCAGGTAGATATTTCAAATTTGGAAGTCAAAATTTGAAATTGAAGCGTTCATGGGTAGGTAAAAGGTATTTTGAAAATTTAAATTTAAAAGATGAAATTGAAATGTTCAAAGTTGAATTTTAGAATTGAAAATTGCAAAACTGAAATCTAAAAGTTTAAAATATAAAATTTGAAAATTAAAACAAAATAATAAAATTTGAAAATTTAAATTTGGTGGAAATTTCAAATTTAAAGTGTGAATTGAAAAATTTTAATTCAATATTTGAAAGCTGAAAGCAGAAATTTTGCATTCAGCAATTTTCAAACCAAAATCTTACAATTCAAAATTACCTATTAAAATTGATAAATTGAAAAGTTAAAAGTTGAAAGTAATTTAAAAACGAATCAAAATTTCTAATTTAAATGAAATTTGAAAATCAAAAATTGACCTTTTAATTTTAAAGATATAAATTTAAAAATTGAAATTCAATACTTAAAAGCTGAAAGTTGGAATTTTGGATTCAACGAATTTTAAATTATAACCAAGTACAGTCCAGGCATTTTAGCAAAAAAGTGGAAAAAATTTAGAACAAAGGTTTTTTTGCGGGAATGTGTTCAGAAGGGTCCCAGTAGTTACCAAAAAAAAACCAAGAGCCCCAAGTGTGAGGGAAATTTTTTGGGGGTGAAACATCCCCCAAAAATGAGTTTTTCTACATTATTTCAAAATGTATCAATTTTGAGTAAAAAATAACCACAGATTTGAAATCTACGTCAAATTTCCGATCTAATGATACCTAACACAACCCATTTCGAATGAACCATGAGCTCTTGAGGGGGGATCAAAATTACCCATTTTTGAAAATCTCAGATTTTTCAAATTAAAGAGTTGAAACCTGCACCGAAATGATACTTTATCGTGCCTTAACGACTGTCCACGAGGATGTAAAGGATTGCTGTATGTATTTTGACACAATGGCACCCATATGAGGAGGGGGGGAGACCCTCTCGACTCTTCATGATACATTTACCCTATACGGTAGTCCAGTAAAATTAGGTAACATTCTATAATGCAAATTGAGATGGCAAGCTGAATTTTGGTATACTGGTCCATTTTAATGCCCTGAACACGAATTTAAGGCGTCCGTTCGCGTCCGGGGTGTGCGTTCTCCGGAATTGTTGATCTTTGCCCCCCCCCCGATCAGGTATTTGGCTCATATCTGCTAAAATATGGGTTCTAGAGCAAAAATGGGATCTATAAAAGTTTTTCCACATCAAATTTCCTATGAGATGACTTTTGAATGGTATTCAAAATTCAAGGGGGCTGGAGCTATAGTTGATTAAAGAGAGGGGGGTTTTCTCCAATAATCTGATTTTTGGCTATATCTGCTAAAATATTGATCTCATTGCAAAAATGGGGTCTACGAAACTTAATCTACGTCAAATTTCCTACCAGATGACTTATGAATGATATTCACAAACCCAAGGGGGCTGGAGCTACAACTAAGCAGAAAGAGTGGGTAACTCAGTAGCAGATGGCAAATAAACATCGATTGATGATAGAGGGACAAAATTTGATATAAGGAACCAGGATACCATTACAAATTTTTTTAGCTCGGTAGGTCATCGCGAAACCCTATAGGATGGAGGAGAAAGGGCTCCAAAGAGGGGGTCAGGCCACCAAGTTTTGAAATTGAGCTATACGCTCATTCATGGTGTCATTTCCATATGATTGAATCCCGCTAGGTTCAAAAATGTCATTACTTTCAAGATTTCAGGGGGATAAGTCCCTCAAATTGAAAATTCCTCAACTCGGGTATTTACATTTCCCCAAATTTTTTTTGAAAAGTTTTTTTTTTCAACTTAGGATATCGTGCTGACATTTCTACCAAATTTTTATTATTAATTTCGACATTTACAGATAGATTACCATTCATATTGATTTTTTTTTTTGTAAAAGCTAACGATCATTTAATCATACATGAGAAAATATTTATCGGTCCAAATTTTCAAGAAGATTTCTAACATGATAAATACAGCTCAACAGGCACCCCATACTCCACTTCTGGAGGGGCAAGGAGGTCATTTTTGACTACCATTTTACCCAATTTTGACTACTTTGAAACCGTAATTAGTTTTACATTTTTGATCACGTGTATATATCGATTTTATTGTCAAAATATTATCCCATGCGTTGGATAAGTTTCTGAGTTGAATCTAAAGAAATTCTCGAAAAACATTGCTCGCCCTGAACTTCAATGTAAATTTTCAATAGGAGTGATATTTAAAACGGTTTGAAGGTAATATAATTTTGGTGAGTGAGGGGTGCACAGGTAGGGAAAGTTTAGTAATATCTCTTCCTTGAATTTAAAAATTTATTACATTCTTGAACTCAGCGGGATTCAATCATATGTAAATGACACCAAGAATGAGCCAATAGCCCAATTTCGAAACTTGGTGGCCTGAATCCCTCTTTGGAGCCCCTTCTCTCTCCTCCTACAGGGGCTCGCGATGACCTACTGGTCTAAAAAAATTTGAAAAGGTATCCTTGTTCACTACACCAAATTTTGCCCCTCTATCATCATTCGATGTTTATTTGCCATCTGCTACTGAGCTACCTACCCCCTCTTTCTGCTTAGTTGTAGCTCCAGCCCCCTTGGGTTTGTGCATATCATTCATAAGTCATCTGGTAGGAAATTTGACGCAGATTAAGTTTCGTAGACCCCATTTTTGCAATGAGATCAATATTTTAGCAGATATAGCCAAAAATCAGATTTTTGGAGAAAACCCCCCTCTCTTTAATCAACTATAGCTCCAGCCCCCTTGAATTTTTGAATACCATTCAAAAGTTATCTCATAGGAAATTTGATGTAGAATAACTTGTATAGACCCCATTTTTGCTCTAGAACCAATATTTTAGCAGATATGAGCCAAATACCTGATGGGGGGAGCAAAGATCCACAATTCCGGGGAACGCTCACCCCGGACGCGACCGGACGCCTTAAATTCTTGTTCAGTGCATTAAAATGGACCAGTATACCAAAATTTAGCTTGCCATCTCAATTTGCATTATAGAATGTTAATGTATCATGAAAAGTCGAGAGGGTCTCACCCCCTCCTCATATGGGTGCCATTGTGTCAAAATACATACAGCAATCCTTTACGTCCTAGTGGACAGTCGTTAAGGCACGATAAAGTATCATTTCGGTGCAGGTTTCAACTCTTTAATTTGAAAAATCTGAGATTTTCAAAAATGGGTAATTTTGATCCCCCCCTCAAGAGCTCATGGTTCATTCGAAATGGGTTGTGTTAGGTATCATTAGATCGGAAATTTGACGTAGATTTCAAATCTGTGGTTATTTTTTACTACATTTTGAAATAATGTAGAAAAACTCATTTTTGGGGGATGTTTCACCCCCCAAAAAATTTCCCTCACACTTGGGGCTCTTGGGTTTTTTTTGGTAACTACTGGGACCCTTCTGAACACATTCCCGCAAAAAAACCTTTGTTCTAAATTTTTTCCACTTTCACCTCTTTTCAAGATCAATTTGCCTGTACTAGTAGGTAAATACCTGAAGTAGAAAATTTAGAATTAAGTAATTAGAAATTCAAAATAAAAATGTTAGAATTCAAAATTATTTAAAAATTTGTTTTACAAAAATGAAATTGAAAATCTAAAAAATGAAATTTAAAAATTTTAATTACAATTTTAATTTTGAAATTAAAATTTTTGAATGTAAGAATTCAACAGCTGAAGTTGTAAAATTGAAAGTTGAAATTCTAAAATTCTAAAATGTCTAATTTATGAGTTGAAAATTAAAACTTTAAATTTTATCGATGTGTTCAAAAAAATTGAAAATCCAAAAAATGTACTTACTTTGAAAATACAGAAATGAAATTTCAAAATTAAAAGGTAATATTTTGAAATCAAAAATATGAATTTGAAAATTGAAATTCTACATTTGAAACCTAAAAGTTGAAGTTTTGGATTTAACAATTTTTAAATTGAAAATGACCAAGTATTATCAGATATAAGAAATTTATAATTTGAAATTTAAAATAAATGCTGGAATTCAAAATTAAGAAAAAGTAAATTATAAAATTGAAAGTTGAAATTTAAAAGCTGAAATATACTTGTATAGTTATCGAGTTAGAATGTAAATGTACAAAAATGAAAGAAAATTGAAAAATGGAGTCCGGAGTTTGGAAAGTTGACTGTTCCAAAAAAATAAATTAATTTTTAGTCATAAATTCATTGTAGTTCTATATTTTTAGTACCTGATGCAATATTTTTTGGCAGAAATCAAAATGCATTCTCTTTGAGGTGCCAATCAGTGAGGTATTCCGCTTACCCCATTCATTAAAAAGGTTCACAACTCTCCGAGCATTTCAAAATTTCTTCTTAAAATTTTCAAAATAGTGATAACTCACTGGTTAGGCACCTTTTTTTTTTTTACCAATTTATACGTTAAAAAATTTATATTAACAACATTTAAAAAAATAAACTTTTATAAATGTAAGTACGTATAGGAATATACCTACAATGTATATAATCAGTTGGTTCGAACAGGGCAAGGCAAAAAATTATTTCCTTTTGTTTTTCTTTAAACTTTGATTAGTATTTGCAAATTAGTTACCTACATTCGACAGTTATAGACTATAGTAGGTAGGTTTATAACTCAAATTACTTTCATACTTATTTTTACCATTCTTGTTTTTGTGTTATGGAGAGAATTTTTTCGCTCGCACCACTTGAATCAAATATACACCCAATAATTGATTAATCGATATAATTGAAAAAGATATGTAAAAAATAAAAATTTAGATTAGAATTAACAAGATGAAGACGTTGAGTAAAGATCCTAACACATGTGACATTGGTTTAAAAAATCACAAAAAAAACATATCGACATTGTCGATGAAAAAATAACACTTTTAAAATATTAAAAAAATCATCAACGAATACGAATAAAATTGTGTAGCACGAAAATGTGCGAATAAGACTAAGCTTAAGACACTATGAAAGCGATTCCATCACAATTGAAAAATTATTGTACTAATAAAGATATTTCTTGTAAAATAGGCACCTACCTAAATATTAAGAACGATTTTTTCGCTACCTTATTTTGAAGTTTTATGGGAGATATAGCACAAGAATTATATTCAGACTTCAAAATGTCCCGGCGTAAATTTCACACTCTCGCCCCCCTCCCCCGGTCAACCGTTACAACTCAATCAGCAAAAGACTGACCGTTTTATTTAAAAGTTTTGGTAAAAAAAAATTTCTTGGTAAAGATTTTTTAACCCAAAAAATCATCTTATATGTATATACACCTAACTTTTAATCTCGAAAATTTATGTAAAAAATTGAAGAACAGAGTAGGTAAATTTGAGAAAACCGGACACTAATCTGAGGTCCTTAGTAAAGTGTTAGTGTTAGTGCCCGCGACGCGAATATCAAAATTCCAGATTGCTGGGTGCCCGTTTTGAAACCTTGTCTAGGCCTATGCGATCAAAATTTCGATTTTACATGGATTTTTACATGTGTTTTGAATGGATGAAAATTTTTTTCTCGGAAATCATTATTTGTTGTGACCAATTGATTTTGATAGTTCGAGTCGAGAGAAACAAAAAATATGATATGCACTTTTTGCCTAACTCTAGAATTGAAGGGGCTCTATATTAAATTTATACATAATAGCCCCTTCAATTTTTGAGTTAGGAAAAAAGTGTATATCATATTTTTTGTTTCTCTCGACACGAACTATCAATTAGTCACAACAAATGATGATTTCTGAGAAACAAATTTTCCTCCATTCAAAACATATGTAAAAATCCATGTAAAATCGAAATTTTGATCGCATAGGCCTAGACCAGTTTTCAAAACGGGCACCTGGAATTTTGATATTCGCGTCGCGGGCGACAAAATAGACCACCTTTCATTCATATTTCGAGGGGACAGTTCTGTGACCTCCCTCTTAGTTAGAAATAAGTATTCGAAATAAATGCCTTTTTATCGTATTATCACAAAATAATGAAATCTCTAAAAATTAAACACAATCTTTAAAAAAATTAAACTCAAAATATCATAATATCACAAAAGAATTTTGAAACAAATACGACACTCCTTCGTTGCCACCATAAAACTATAGAATCAGTCAGTGTTGCCAGAGTTAAGGATTTATCCTCAGATCTAGGGATTTTTAGTATCAACTGAAAAATTTGAGGATTTTTTTAAGGATTTTTGCAATTTAGGGATTTTTTTGAGGATTTTTAAAATGTCAGTAAATTTAAGATTCATAGGCATAAATAACAAAACTGATACGTTATTTTCTTTTAAAAAAGCAGTTTTTCGAACATATAAGGTATTTATTGTCGTCCAACTAATAAAAAATCATATGAAATAACGAATTTGAAAGAAACCATACGTCACATGCCGTGATAAAAACAAAAAATTAAAAATTGAGGATTTTTCAAGGATTTTTTGTCTTTAGGTATAAAAATGCACGTACCGTATTCCATGAAAAAAGGAAAAAATGAAAAATTTAAGGATTTTTTAAGGATTTTTTGCCCTCAGATTTTGGCCTGTAGGCAAATTTCTCAAATTTGAGGATTTCTGTCATTTTTCCATCTGGCAACACTGGAATCAGTCATCAGTCACAATCTCCTCCTCCTCCACCACTGTCACATCCTCCTCCACCACTGTCACATCCTCCTCCTCCTCCACCACCACCACTATCACATCCTCCTCCTCCTCCTCCACCACCGTAGCTAGTGCTAGTGTCATAATGACTACTGTAATGATGACTGCTATTTTGATGTTCGTTATCCCTTTCACGCCGGAAATTCAGTTTACACGATAAAAATTTGTTTTGGTGCTAATAATAATCCTTGGGCATCTAATAAGCTTCCCTGAATTGCGCCGAATTTTTACCTCACTTCTGACTAAAGATATTGAATGTGGGACAACGTATGTCCCAGCAGTGAAGTACAGCACAAGAAATAGGGACATCACTGGATATATGTGGGACACCATATGTCCCAGCAGTAAGATCTGAACGTATGTTTCAGGACATCTGGGACACCATTATTCCCAGCAGTTTTTTGAGACACGTGAAATCAGAGTAGTGATATATCGCACTAATGCAATAACTGGTTAATTTAGCTTTCAAAATTAACTTTTTTTTACTAGCAACAATTTATATGTACTTTGTTCGAATTTGAAAATGTTTTTTTTTTTGCGAAAAACTAATACAGTGTTGTTAAAACACAAAATGAAAAAGTGCGAATACACACAATTGGTTTATATCGCCTATCTCTACTGCTGGGAACATTTACGTTTCATCATAGACGCTTTCTTTCTCCACCAGAATTTTTTCAATTTTTGGCCAATTGATGGGACAACATATGTCCCATCCGGCGTGAAAGGGTTATTGCTCTCGTAATCATTGCCATTGCCGTCATCGCCGTCATCGGAGTAAGTATTAATTTTACCCGTATGGTGACTGTAATGAGTTCTATGGTGCGTTTTCGGTCTCGCTGAACCTCCTCCGCCTCCGTCGCAATCGAGGTCATCGCAAAACCCGCAAAATATAATTAGGGCTGAAATACCAAGGAAAAGAAAAAAACAAACGATGAAAATAAGATCATTATTTACTGTCGATCGTTTAACTATGTTATGAATTCCATCGTAGGATTGATCTTGGGCATCGTCGGGGAAAAATTGATTATTGTCCATTTCGGCCTAATAAATTCAAACTGAAACATAAATCGATTGAAAGATCGTCAGATGTGGAAATTTGAAAAATTGTGTTCTTATAAGACTAGTAGCCAAATTACAGGCTCGTAGCTAGCCTTAATTAATAGGGAATGATGACTGAATGCGAGGAAATGCTGGGTAAACATCCTATACGCGAACTTACAATTTCTCAAAAATCATGAAATTTTGGACCCCCCCCCCTTGAGAAATTTCTGGCTACGCCACTGGGTATTTCCCCCAATACCTATATCTCGAATGATAAAATCCCGAATCCGTTTACCCAATTTTCGAAATCCCGGAACACTTTTTACCAGAAAAAAATTATCCCGAATGCATGAACCCGAATTAGCATTTCCCCAACTACCATATCATTATCCCAAATGGTAAAATCTGGAGCGACACTTGGTTCCTCGACGGCTTTTCCAATTCTCGCCTAACATTTTCACCCAAATATTTACCATCTTGGGATACCACCCGATTTATATTCGATATTGCATGAATTCCAAAAGGAGCAATCCGCATCCGCTCCCGAAATTACGATTGCAGAGCTGAGCATCGGTAAACGCAGTGTTGGATATCATGAGAATTTTCAAGTGAAAAGGGAAGAGATGGGTAAAAAGGAATTGTGGAAAATTTGATCGAAAAAAAGGAAAAAGTGGGAAATTTGCCTAATGGAGCGGAAAAAAGGGAAAAGTACAAATTTCTATGAATTTTCTAGCACTCTCATTTCAGATCATTGAAAATCACTGATAAACAGTCAGAATTGCAGCACAGGAAAAATCAGTAAAATTCGCTGATTTTCAGTGATTTTTCACTGATTATTTAAGGGTATGCTTCACAGTTAATTTTTAGGTGGCCAGTATGCAACGCTCACCACTCTCGTAGCAACGTAAAACATCTCCATCACAATACCCATTAGAATCAGTGAGCGATCGACCTGGTTTCACATTATGATCTTCGCGAGACCTTTTTTTTTTTGTCTACTTCCCCATAGGAGGGCTAATGAGGGATGGTATTTGAATGAATCCTGGCAAAAGGCAAACAATACCACTACATCCGCAGACACTATGACACAGACAATGAACTGGTTTATTTTTTATTTTTTTTTACATCCGCGTTGTAAGGATATGGATAGTATTTTTGGTGAAACGATATTAAACGGCTGATGTCGAGTGTTGTAAACTGAAATGTTGTTTTCTTTTCCCGAAATAGGCACAATTATTTTTACAAATGATACATAGTATGAGAGCTGAACTTACTGAAATATACTTGAGAAGGTATAAAGCTAGGACCGGTCCCAAAAGTTAGTATATGTGCTCCTATTTTGAAAATCACCAGTCTGTCAATCCGGGGGTGACATGATTAAGCACAGTACCATAAAAGCTCGAAAGTTCACAATTTTCATGAACTTTCGGTCAAAAACATTGATGGTCGAAATTGGTGTCAAATTACTGGATTTTTTGCGCTGAATCCGAATATGTAGGTCTGCCGAATCCGAAGTGCTGCGAAAGCCCCGACAGATGATGTCAAAAGGGAAGAAAACAAAATTATCAATTTTTGAGCTAAATTCGCATAAAGAGCAATATACGAGTAATTGGTCTAAAAAATAATTTTAATAGGTTTTAAGGGATTTTCGATATCTAGTAGTGTCGACTTTTAAAACTCGAAAATGCCCAAAACTTTTACATTTAGGGAGTGGGGTAAGGGGAGAGCGACCATAAATTCACGAATTCGGGCGTCTCCCCTTACCTCCCTAAATTTTACAGTTTTGGGCATTTTCGAGTTTTAAAGGTCGACACTACTAGATATCGAACACCGCTTAAAACCGATTAAAATTATTATTTATACCAATTATATTGCTCACAGATTTTTCAGTAAATTTCATAAATATCACCGAGTTTTTAGTGAATTTTCACTGATTTCCAGTACCTAATTTTTTTTTTCACTGACTTGCTTTCAGTGAGAGAGTATTTTTATAGGAATTTGGTTTCGGTTTCGTATCAAAGAGCGGGAAAAATGGAAAATTCGCCTTATGTAGCGAATAAAAAGGAAAAGTTACAAATCTTTTGGTATTTTACAAGAATTTGGTCTCGTAGCGAAAGTCTGACCCCTACCCAAACAATTTTTTCTATGAAGAAAAAAAGTTGATTTTTTAAAAAATTGAAAATAAAATGTGGAAAATTTGAGAATTGATGAAAAAAAGTAGGGAAAAACGTAAAAAATCTGAGAATTGATGAAAAAAGAAAGAAATTTATGAATTTATGAATAGGGCATTCGCGCATGTGCGGGTTGCATACTCTCTGCCGAACGGTTTGGTGCACTGTTATCACTTTTTTTCGATTTTTTCTAAATAACTTGAAAAGAAGCAATTTTGGATCTTTTTCATAATAACTTAATTGAAAGAGGATGAAATAAGCTTTCGATTGATATAATTACTTTTTGATTTCATTCAACTTTGAATTTTCGTAAATTCCGATGAAAAATTTTCTATCAAAATTTACGAAAATTCAAAGTTGCATGAAATCAAAAAGTAATTATATCAATCGAAAGCTTATTTCATCCTCTTTCAATTAAGTTATTATGAAAAAGATCCAAAATTGCTTCTTTTTCAAGTTATTTTAGAAAAAATCGAAAAAAAGTGATAACAGTGCACCAAACCGTTCGGCAGAGAGTATGCAACCCGCACATGCGCGAATGCCCTATAAAGAAGAGAAAAACGTGGGAAATTCATGAATTTTATGAAAAAAACGTGAGAGGAAAATGTTGAAAATTTATGATTCTCTGTGGGAAAAATGAGGGAAATTGTAGGTTTCGATTTGGAAAACACTGCAATTTCAATGTTCCAACAATGCCTTGTTAAGTAAGCAGAGGCGTGACGAAGCAATATTTCTGGGGGGGGTGAAGCTCAAATTTTCCCAACTATTTTCCGAGAAATTCCCAACTATTTTTCCTACTTCCCAAAAAAATTCCCAACTAGGTAATTTTTATCGTGGCTGCCCAGGTGTTGTGAAAAAAAAACAAATAAACACACTTGACAAAATTTCAACTTGAATGCAGCCTTGAGAGGCAGTGATATGGACAGAGACGAAACTTAGGCAAAAGTCTGAAGGGGTGAAAATAAAAGATTTGCTAGTTACATTTTCAAAAAAAGGTAACTTTTCATAAATTGCACGCAAGCCATTGCAATTTTTACCTTGTTTCAGTAAATAACAAAATCTAGGTTAGGCTAGGTAACATATGTATTGATAATTATTTTGTTAAGATTTATACAGATTTAATAATGTGTTGAGCCCGAGCGAAGCGAGGGCAAAATTTTTTAGCGAAAATAGACTTTCAAAAATTGAAAATTCAACACACTTCTCTCATTGAGATTTTCCAAAATGTGACCAATACTTTCGAATTCTTCTCTATTCCTGCTTTCTGTTTTCAACATCGTGGTCACTGACATCACAACAAATAGAAAAACAATTTGCAAGATATGGAACGTAATATTTAACCCGAGCGAAGCGAGGGCAATTATTTTTTTTTGAAAAATGTATGATAAAATAAGCAAAAGAACCACTATTCTGAATTCCTTCTTGAAGATTTTTGAAAAGCGTTGTCTTGAAAAAAAACAAAGGGGTTCAATAGTGATCATTTGGCGAAAAAGGGTGGCTTTAGTGACTAAGCGTGAAAATAGGGGACAGCCAGTAGCGTAACTGGACGTCCCTTCTGGGGGGGTCTGAGGTATAGTGGCGTCGGGAGCTTTTTTTGGGAGGGTAAAAATTGGGTATGGAGATTTGGAATACCAGAAGGATTGGGTGGGGGGGGGGGGTAAAAGGGAGCCTTTTTTTTCGCACGTCGTCTTAAATAGATGATATAATTGTGATTCTGATCATGCCCGAGCGAAGCGAGGGCCAAGCTTTGAAAAAATTTTGGTTTTTAATGTCCAAAAAAAGACATTTATTCGCGTTTTAATGCTTTGAAAATCCCTACGTGATGTAATTTGGGAGAGGAAGTACATTGATATTTTGTACCCTGGTCGCGATTTCGGGAGTACAACGTACTCCTCTAACTCCATTTTCCGACGCCACAGGCACATTTTTCAACGTTCAATTATCAGTTTTTATTACATAACAAAGAAAAGCAAAAGAGAGAAGGGTCGTGAAAAACTGACATGAAAGTTTTCTCACGTTGAATTCAAAAATTGTTGTGAGAAAATGTTTCAAAAGTAGATAAATTGAGGTGATTTTGATTTTTAATGAAGTTAGAAAAGTAGCAAACTCAGCCCGAGCGAAGCGAGGGCAAAATTTTTTTGTAGAATATACGTTATTGCTATCGAAAAAATATGGTTTTAAGATCACAAACACTTTCGAATAAAAAATTCATTTTTGAAGGGCTTCTGGGGGGGGGTTTGTCCCCCCCCCCCGTGTGTACGCCACTGGGGACAGCCATTTAAAAGCTGATTTCTGTCTGAGGCCTGTAAAACCAATAATAAATGAGAAGGAAATTTTTTTTCCCCTTTAAAAAGTATTCAATATTGTCTGAGATAGAAGATGAGAGTGTTCATATCATTGTAAGTAGCGAGGGCGAAAATTTTTGAAGAAAAAGTATATACAAAAGCTGAAATTTTTTTTCAGTTTTTCAAATTAATAGGTGAAGTCCTCAACTCATACTTCTTAAGTAATTACATTGGTTTGCTTAGGTGTTTGGTATATGCCCGAGCGAAGCGAGGGCTAAAATTTGAAAAGTTAGTGATTTTTAAAACAAAAATAATTATTTTTTCAATAGATTATTCTTTGAAAAATTTCTATTACTTCCATATAAAAATTTGTGATTTTAAATGTTTTTTTAAACGAAATTTTAGCTATTTTTCAATCAACTTTTTCGATATTCTCAAGTTTCTTCAACGTTTCCCAAGTACAACTTTTCAAAAAACTTGGGAATTTTAACTTTTTTGAATCTAAACTTGAGAGAATTGGAATAAGTTGGGAAAAAGTTGGGAATCCCAACTTTACACAATTTTCCAAGTCCAAATTAGGGATTGTGATATTCTCAATTTTTTCAGCTTTCCCAAATCCAAACTTCAAAAAAGTTGGGACAATTTGGAAAAAAGTTGAAAATCTCAATTGTACCTAGTTTTCCTAAAATTTGATTAGGGATTGTGATTTTCTTAAATTTTTTTGACTTTCCAAAATTCAAACTGCAGAAAAGTTTGGGACAAGTCCCAACTTTTCCCAATTTTCCCACTTTTTCCTGATTTTTCCCAACTTTTCTCAACTTTGGAATCGTCTGGGGGGTGACGCACCCCCCACAAACCCCCCCGTTAGTCACGCCTCTGTAAGTAAGTAAAAGCTGCTCCCCGACGAACCTGGATTGAGCAGGAAAAACGTTCAAACTTTCATTTGCTTTTAGATCTATATCAGTTTTCAGATTTGGCCTTTTGGAAATTTCTAAAATGTTGATTTCTATGATATTTTTAATAATGTTAAAAACAGTTTTTCTCTAATTTAAAAATATTTAGTCGATTTGTATGTAATTTTTATTATATTTCCCTAAACATTCAGGTGTTCAATACATTAATGCGCTGACGTTGTTGTCGTCACAGAATGCGCCTTGGAATAATCACCGAACTAAACAGAACACAGAAGCATTGTAACTTTGTAACTTAACATCTGATTTTTACACGAGAAGTGAATCTTTTAGGTTTTAGGTTTGTTAATTAGTATTAGCATAAAGCTTACTCTATGGTATTAGTTGATTGGATAGCACTTCCACTATACATACCTATACAATGCATTCGAGCTGTCTCTAGTTTTCAATTCATCAGTCCGAAAATATCACCTCATAATGAAAGAAATTAGCCTATGGTATGGTACACGAATCACAATTCGACATTTACACGTTCGCGATACTTTGCAGTTCATACTTCACTGATATGTTGCTTGTGTTTTACCGCCGAACGTGAACAATTTTCATCGGCCATGCATACGTTACCCCAGCTGACCTTGAAATTTTATAATATCTTTGCTGATTGGTTGCTTCCATTAATGGCGGGAAAATACCGATTATTCGAAATAGCCGGTGAAATAGATGAGTTGTTTGGAAATATTTTATAATTTTTGGTAAAGAAAAGAATTTTTGATTCTTGTGAAACTTCGTTAATTAATTAAAGTGATTATTGAGATGGTTAAAGCTCAATTTTACACCAAAATTTAATAGGCTCGTATTTAGACCATCGGGAATGTGAGGTAAAGTTTTCTGTCACACTTTTCCATGAAAGTCTGGAAAATTAAAACTAAAAATTCTAATTCTAATTTTAATTTTGAAATTTAAAATTTATAATTCGAAAGTTAACAGTTGGAAATTGAAATTGTAAAATTGAAAATTTAAGAATGAAGTTGAATTGTGAAAGTTAAAAACAAACTAAAACGTATAATTTTCGAGTTCAAATTTAGAATTCTAAACATTTAATGTTCAAAATTTTTTGGGGAATTCAAAATATAAAGTTTGGAACTTTAGGGAAAAAAATAAATTTCGAATTTGAAAATACGAATTTAAGAATTCAACATTTGAAAACTGCACGTTAAAATCTTGGATTTAACCATTCTAAAATTGAAAGTAAATATCTATGTACTTGAAATACAAAATTTAGAATTTGAAATTCAAAATATCAATTAAAAATCATTTAGGAGTTGATGATTGAAATTTTAAATTTAAAAAATAATTTTAATTTCAAAATTTCTAATTCAAAAAATTATTTTAATTTTGAAATTTTAAATATTTAATTCAGACAAAAATTTCAATTTTAAAGGTCAAATGAAATCGTAAAGTTGAAAATTTGAAAGTGAGAATTGAAAATTTAAAAAAAAACTGAAATGTATTGTGTAAATGGATTTTTTTTTTGTTAATTTTACACCATATTCAAAGAAAAAGTCGGTAAAAGCATTTTAACTCCATTCAACACCCGTTAATATCTGTGAAAATGCAGAGTTATTAAATGTTAACTTCAAAAGTTGGAAAAAAAACATTTTGGTATCAGGCGGTGCTGGTGTGATCCAGGGGTAACCAAATAAAAAATTCTGATACCAAAATGTTTATTTTTCAATTTTTGAAGTCAACATTTAATAACTCTGCATTTTCACACATATTAACGGATGTTGAATGGAGTTAAAATGCTTTTACCGACTTTTTCTTTGAATATGGTGTAAAATTGACAAAAAAAAATCCATTTACACAATTTTGACCTTTGAAAAAGAAAATTGTATTTTCTTCCAATCTTTGGAATTTTTTTTCTCGAAAATACGAAATAACGTCAACTCAATTTTTTAATATATTAATCAACATCTAAAGTTGTACTTTACAGATTTTTTTCAGAATTTTTGGCGATTGACATCATAGGGAAATGTCATTTTTCAACTTTTACAGCTAATTTTTCGTGTTAAAAAAAGTGGCAACACTGATTTTCAAAAAATCGTCAAAAAGCTCTTCAAAGTCTTTACACATTGGAAAAAGTTTCAACTTTCAACCCATCATGGTTTTCGAGTTATCCACGCCCCAACTTTACCATATCCAACTTTACCTCAAAACTTTAAATGCTCGTGGCAGCCCTCCAAAAAGACTTTGAGAGCTGCGATTTGCGGCATTCGTCATCTCTCATCGAGGTTTACCCACATTAAAAAAATGAAAAAAATCGCCGACCCACCCTACCACTTTGCGTACGAACTGACGTGGAATGACTCTGCTGTAAGTAGATAAAATTTTTTCGCTTGGACCACTCGAATTAAATATACACTTTAATAATTGATTAATCGATATAATTGAAAAAATATGTAAAAAATTCAAATTTAGATTAGAATTACCAAAGTGAAGACGTAAAGATCCCAATACAATCATGTGATATTGGTTTAAAAAATCACAAAAAAATACATCGACACTGTCGATGAAAAAATATCACTTTTCAAATATTAAAAAAATCATCAACGAATACGAATAAAATTATGTACAGTAGCACAAAAATGTGCGAATAAGACTACCTAAGCTTAAGAGTTAAGACACTATGAAAACGATTCCATCACAATTAAAAATTATACTAATAAAGATATTTCTTGTAGAAGGGTCAAACCACAAAGTGGAAAGTGGGGTCTTGGATTTTTTTGATTTTTTGCATGTTTGTAGATCTCGATGAGAGATGTCGAATGCCGCAAACCGGAGCTTCCAAAGGCTTTTTGGAGGGGAGCTACGAGCACTCAAAGTTTTAAGGTGAGGTTGGATACGGTAAATTTCGAGCGTGGATAACTCGGAAATGGTGATAGATGGAAAATTGAAACTTTTTACAATGTGTAAGGCCTTTGATGAGCTTTTTGACGATTTTTTTGAAATCAGTGTTACCACTTTTTTTAGCGCCGAAAATTAGCTGTATAAGTTGAAAAGAGCTGTTTCTACATGAAGGACACCTTCAAAAATTCTGAAAAAAATATATATGATACAACTTTTTGTACTGATTAACATATATGAAAACTGGGATGACGTTATTTTTTAAACTCGTTTTAAAAAATTTCAAAGTTTCTGCGAAAACGTAATTTTTTATCCCAATTGCTGAAAATCTCCGAAATTGATTAAATTACATTGTTTTTACCGAATTTTCATCAATATTAAAAATTAGTGATCAGAACTATTTTTTTACAAGTCGATTCTGGGTGTTATGTATTGTATAGGTAGGCTTTTTTCACATTTACCCTTCAAGACCGCCATCCTATTCGAAAATATCATCTTTGAACAGAATATAACTGAAAATAACATGCAAAGTTGGAAACTTGATTCGCTTATTAATTTTTATGTTCTTAAAATACGTTGAAAATTCAAATTCTGCCGTTGCAAGAAATCGGCTTGTAAAAAAATAGTTCTGATCACTAATTTTTAATATTGATGAAAATTCGGTAAAAACAATGTAATTTAATCAATTTTGGAGATTTTCAGCAATTGGGATAAAAAATTACGTTTTCGCAGAAACTTTGAAATTTTTTTAAAACGAGTTTAAAAAATAACGCCATCCCAGTTTTTATATATGTTAATCAGTACAAAAAGTTGTATCATATATATTTTTTTCAGAATTTTTGAAGGTGTCCTTCATGTAGAAACAGCTCTTTTCAACTTTTACAGCTAATTTTCGGCGCTAAAAAACGTGGTAACACTGATTTCAAAAAATCGCCAAAAAGCTCATCAAAGGCCTTACACATTGTAAAAAGTTTCAATTTTCTATCTATCACCGTTTCCGAGTTATCCACGCTCGAAATTTACCATATCCAACCTCACCTTAAAACTTTGAGTGCTCGTAGCTCCCCTCCAAAAAGACTTTGGAAGCTCCGGTTTGCAGCATTCGACATCTCTCATCGAGCTCTACAAACATGCAAAAAATCAAAAAAATCCAAGACCCCACTTTCCACTTTGTGGTTGAACTGACATGGAATGACCCAGAACAGGTACCGCTATACCTAAATATTAAGAACGATTTTTTCGCTACCTTTTTTTGAAGTTTTATGGGAGATAGCACAAAAATTATATCCAGACTTCAAAATGTCCCGGAGAAAATTTCACACTTTCGCCCCCCCCCCTCACTGGTCAACCGTTACTACTCAATCAACAAAAGACTGACCATTTCATTTAAAAGTTTTGGTTAAAGAAATTTTCTTGGTAAAGATTTTTTAACCCAAAAAATCACCTTATTTATACCTAAATTTTAATCTTGAAAATTTATGTAAAAAATTGAAAAAAAGAGTAGGTATATTTAAGAAAGATTTCATCATTTTGACACCCCCTCTTCCTTATGAAAAATTTTTCACCTATTTATTACCATTAAGTGCATTTCATTTTAACCGTGTTTCAAGAATGAGGGAAACCCACAACGATTTTTTTCAACTTTGGGAGTAGGTATGTATCAGTAAACAATTTTAACGAATGTTTTTTTTCATTTTTTGGGTCAAGTAACCAGCAAATGCATTTTACTTTAATATCGAAATCATTACATATTTTTTAGTTTTTTACTTCAAATTTTATTAAAAAAAACATTTAAAAATAATTTTATCAATTCTATAGGTAGGAGAATAGGTATATTTCTGAAAAATTAGGCGATGGTAAAATTGGTTCTCGCATTATATTTTGTATTTTTAGGTAGCATTTGTCGAATAAAATCAGAATTTAAGAGCAATTTAGAAAATAGTAGCGATCGTGTCTAGGTTTTGATAGAACTTCTGCTGTTCCCTCTATTCAAATTTCAAAAAACTACAAAATAATATTTATACTCGAGTAAGCAGAAGTACATACATTGCACTTAGAAATAAGTATTCGAAATAAATGCCTTTTTATCGTAGTATCACAAATGAAATCTCTAAAAATTAAACACAAACTTGAAAAAAATTACACACAAAGTTTAGAAAAATTAAACTCAAAATATCATAATATCACAAAAGAATTTTGAAACAAATACGATACTCTTTAGCTGTCATCATAAAACTATAGAATCAATCAGCAGTCACATCCTCCGCCTCCTCCTCCTCCCCCACTGTCACCTCCTCCTCCTCCCCCACTGTCACCTCCTCCTCCTCCCCCACTGTCACATCCTCCTCCTCCTCCCCCACTGTCACATCCTCCTCCTCCTCCGTCACCACCACCGTAGCTAGTGCTAGTGTCATTATGACTACTGTAATGATGACTGATGTTTTGATGATGGTTATCGTTTTGGTAATGCATGTAATCACTGTCATCGGAGAAAGTATTAGTTTTACCCGTATGGTGACCGTAATGAGTTCTATGGTGCGTTTTCGGTCTCGTTGTACCTCCACCTCCACCTCCTCCGCCTCCGCCTCCTTTGCAATCGAAGCAATCGTACCAACATATAATTATGGCTGAAATACCAATGAAAAGGATAAAAAAAATGAGGAGAAGGAGGTCATTTCCTGATGTCGATCGTTTAACTATGTTATGAATTCCATCGTAGGATTGATCTTGGTCATCGTCGGGGAAAAATTGATTATTGTCCATTTCGGCCTAATCAATTCAAACTGAAACATAAATCGATCGAAAGGTCGTCAGATGTGGAAATTTGAAAAATTGTGTTTCTATAAGACTATTTGCTAAATTACAGGCTCGTAGCTAGCCTTAATTAATAGGGGATGATGACTGAATGCGAGGAAATGCTGGGTAAACATTCTATACTGAGATGGAAAAAATTGTAAGTATACATTTTTTCAATTTTTAATTTGTGTCAGCATAGTTGATCTCAGGTTACAAAAAATTGAGGTATTTTACCTTTTTTAAGCAATTCGAACAACATTTGGAAGAATTTTATTCCATCTTCTTAACACTTTTTTTCCACTAAGTATATTTCCATCAGAATTTTCAGAAATCAACTAATTTTCTTAGACAACTTTCACAAAGACAAAATTTAGTATAACTATTTTTCACTGTTTTTCAAAAAGTCAAGAAAAATGAAGTCACCAAATCAGCTTAAAATTTGCGACTTCTCAACATCTAAAAAACATCTTCATCTAAAATCCATAAACTCAAATTTAAAAAATTTCCGACAAGTTTTCACTTTTTAGGGTTGCCATTTTCGTAAAATTCCCTGCTGTAAGTGCCATTTTGTTTGGGGGGGGGGGGGATAAGTTGCATTCTCTGCTCCCTTCATTCGATCTCGGTATAATCAATACCAGATCAAGATCATGAATAAGGAGTGAAAAAGAAAAGTAAATTTTGTTGAACAACCTTAATTTTTCATTTTTTCAGATTTAGGTACCTACTCAATTTAATTGATTTTTTAACGGACTAATTTTACAAAATTTAGATTTTAATTTTAATCTCTTTTATATACAAATACATAATTTCCCCGAGTTTTAGACCCCTAACGTGGGTGGTTTTTGAGTAATGACTCACAAGATGAAAAATGAGTTTTAATTTTTTTCTCAGGATTGGCACAACCAATTTTCTTCAAACATGATTATAAGTGTTGGTACCATATGTAAGGGTAAGGTTGCCATATTTCGACCACTTTTTTTCAAACTTCCACCAATCAAAGACGTTTTGAGGTAGAAACGTCGAAAATGGCTTAAAAAATACCTTGATTCTTCCTCTACCACTCCTAAAATTTTAAGCCGATAAAATATTTTTGTATTTTTTGCGATTTTTTTTCTAAGGGAACTCAAAAATTGATTTTCAAATTTTGGGTTCCTAATTTCGACCACCAGCTGATTTCGCCCGCATAGAGCGGAATCTACCAGAAAAGAATTTTTTCATATTCTTCTTTCACAGATAAACAAAATGAGACCAAAACGACAACCCCACAGTCAAAACTCGCGGAGAAAATCAGAAAAAACAAAATCGCATTCAAAAAACAGATTACATAAGATAGTATAGCTGGTCAAGATTAGGGCACCCCAAACAATTTGAATTTTGGTGAAAATTTTTGTTGCGTACCTCCAGTTGTTTTCAAAAACGATGATTTTATCGAAATCTGACACCATGCCCCATCACAATTCACAATAATTTGGTAGAATTTATTAAAAAAAATTATTCATAATTTGAGATCAAAGAATACGTAAAAAAAATGGTACCTATGCGATTTCGTTTTTTTCAATTTTCTCCGCTAATTTTGCCTGTAGGGTTGTGATTTTGATCTCAAATTGTTCATTTATGAAAAAAGAACATGAAAAAAAAATTTCGTGTAAATTGCGTTCATAGCGGCCGAAATCGGCCGGTGGTCGAAATTAGGAAGCGGTCGAAGTTATGGCACTTTACCCTTTAAGGCTTTTCACAAAAAAATTTTGGTTCGAAGAAAATAAAAATTTACCTATCTATCAAAAAAAATTAATTTTTACGATTTCTCCCAATACAGAAAAGGTGGCGCTGGTTTTGGTCAATTTTGACCATGGTGTACCTAGGTAAAATTATGGAAAAAAAATTTCACGATATTCTAGGACCAATAAGGTATCTAAAAACTATTACCTACTTATTTGAAAATTTTACCATGAGTCCCTCATAGTAGGTAAGTTACCCCTAAGAACCGGCACCGGTGCTTAACCATAACTGAAAACCCTTACCCTTTATTTTCCAAATTGAAACCTTTATTAACCCGAAACCCTTATTTTTTCAAAAAACCCTAACCCAAAACCAAAATAAAAAATGAAGTTTTTCCACCCCTGCTTTAGGGCCAATTTTCAATGCTTACCCGCCAATGTCCTTTTTCATAATTTTATCAACATTTCATTTGTTTTTAGATCTGCATCAGTTTTGGCTTTGCCCTTTAGGAAATTTTTATACAGATTCATCATTTTTTCTAAAATTTTGATTACTATGATATTTTAAATAATGTTAAAAACTGTTTTTCTCAAATTTAAAAATATTTAGTCGTATTAAGTATACGTAATTTTTATTTTATTTCCCCAAACATTCAACAATTTTTTCAATATTTTAAAACTTTTTTGCATTTTACTTTATTTGATTATTATTTTTCGATATTCTCATATTCACAATCCTTTTATAAGCTTCCTCCTGTTTATCAAGGTAACAATTTTTCTCATCAAACCATACTTCATTTGCATGATCGTTATCAGCATTCATTATGGTGTTCAATACATTAATGCGTATGCGTTTGACGTTGTTGTCGTCGCAGAATGCGCCTTGAAATAATCACCGAAATAAACAGAACACAGAAGCATTGTAACTTTGTAACTTAACATCTGATTTTTACACGAGGAGTGGATCTTTTAGGTTTTAGGTTTGTTAATTAGTATTAGCTTAGAGCTTACTCTATGGTATTAGTTGATTGGATAGCACTTCTACTATACATACCTATAGAAAGTATTCGAGCTGACTCTAGTTTTCAATTCATCGGTCCGGAAATATTACCAAAAAATGAAAGAAATTAGCCTAGGAACACGTATCACAATTCGACATTTACACGTTCGCGATACTTGGCAGTTCATCCTTCACTACCTACCTAATATGTTGCCTTGCTTGTGTTTTACCGCCGAACATGAACAAGTTTCTCCGGGCATGCATACGCTACTCCAGCAGACCTTGAAATTTTATAAAATCGTTCGCTGATTGGTTACCTCCATTAGTGGCGGGAAAACATCGATTATTTGAAACAGCCGGTGAAAGAGATATTTATTGTGTTGTTTGGAAATATTTTATAATTTTGGTAAATAAAAGAATTTTTGATATTCGTGAAACTTCGTTTCATTAATTGAAGTGATTGTTGAGATGTTCAAAGCTCAATTTAATCATGCTTACGCTACAGCAGCTGACCTTGAAATTTTATAAAATCCTTCGATGATTGGTTGCCTCCATTAGTGGCGGGAAATGGGAAAACACCGATTATTTGAAATAGCCGGTGAAATAGATGAGTTGTTTGGAAAATTTTTATAATTTTTGGTACCTATGTAAGGAAAAGAATTTTTGATTTTCGTGAAGAGATGGTTAAAGCTTAAGTTTACACCAAAATTTAATACGCTCGTATTAGACCATCGGGAATGTGAGGTAAAGTTTTCTTTCACATTTTTCCGTGAAAGTCTGAAAAATTAAAAATTAAAATTCTAATTACAATAATTTTAATTTTGAAATTTAAAATTTTGAATTCGAAATTCAACAGTTGAAATTGTATAATTGAAAATTTGAGAGTTAGAAGTTGAATTCTGAAAGTTGAAAACAAATTAAGAAGTCTAATTTTCTAGTTGAAATTTAGAATTTTAAACGTTAAAAGTTCAAAATTTTTTGAAAATTCAGAATATAAAATTAGAAAATTGAAACTTTAAAAAATTAAATTGAAAAGCAGAAAAAAATTAGAAAATTAAGAAGTGAAATCTCGAATTTGAAAATATGAATTTAAGAATTAACATTTGAATACCTAAAGTTGAAATCTTGGATTTAACCATTTTTAAATTGAACAAAATCAAAATTTAGGAGTTACCTAATAATTAAAATTATGAATTGAAAAAAAATTAATTTTGAATGTCGAATGAAATTGTAAATTGAAAATTTGAAAGTTAGAATTGGAAATTTAAAAACAAACTGAAATGTGTCTAATTTTTGAGCTGAAATTTAAAATTTGAAATGTTCAAAATTGACAGAAAATTGAAAATCTTGACTTAGGAGTTTGAAAAATTGGGTAGGTCTGTACAAGTGCTTATCCTGCATTTTGAAGAAGTTGACTGTTCTAAAAAATTCAAAATTTACTGCCATGAAACTGTTGTGGTTAAATATTTTCAGTACCAGATGCAATATTTTTTTTTAGCGAAAATCGAAATGTATTCCCTTTGAGGTATCAATCAAAATGAGGTATTCGCCTTACCTTACTCATTGAAAAGGTTCATAACTCTGCCAACATTTTAAAGTTTCCTTCTTAAAATTTCAAAATAGTGATTACTCACTGCTGCTCGGGTGCTTTTTTCTAATTCATATAAATAAATTTTAAAACACATTTAAAAAAACAAATTTTTATGAATGTAAGTATGTACGTAGGAATACACAAAACGTATACTTATGTGATTCGAGTACAGGGCAAGGCAAAAAATTCTTTCCCTTTAAAATTTGATTAGTATTAACAAATTACTTGCATTCGACAGTTGCTTATGATGGATATGTTACGCCAAATCCGTGTAATTGCCAAATTCATGAAATAAGAAAGATTCTTGCCTAATGCATAATTTAGGCAATTGCTTGCCTAATGTATGAATATTTTAAATTCAAAGTTTTCTGCCATTTTCTCTGTTTGAAAGGAAAAAATTTAAGATACTTCCACACTAGAGCAAACTTTCAGTTACGTTTCAAAAAAAAATCGTTCAACAACTTCAATTGAAAAGCTACATGGAAAATATACCTAATGAATGAAGAACATTCTTCGTACCTAGCATAACAAATTTTCTAATTGAGATAGCTTGATGACTTTTTTTTGAAATGTAGCTGAAAGTTTACTCTGTGCGTCGAAGTATTTTAAATTTTTTTCCGTTGAACAAGAAAAATAGTAGAAAATTTTGAATTATAAAAATTCATAAATTAGCCAAGAATCTTGCCTATTTCATGCATTCGGCAACTACATGATACACGGATTCGTCGTAACATTACAACTCATATTACATTCAATCATTTTTTTTTGCTATGGAGAGAATTTTTTAGCTTGCCTTCTCGAATCAAATATACGTACACCCTATAATTGATTAATCGATAGGTATATAAATTGAAAGAAATATGTAAAAAATAAAAATTAATATCAGTTTAACAAGGCAAACAGACATTGAGTGAAGATCTGAACACAAGTGCAATTGGTTTAAAAAACTAAAAAAGTAAAAATAAAAACAATTCACTTCTCAAATATAAAAAAAAATCAACGACGAATAAGAGTAAAATCATGTAGCACACAAATGTACGAGAATAAGACTAAGCTCGAGGCACCCTGACAACAATCCCATCACAATTAAAAATAATAATAGGTAATAAAAATATCACTTATATAATAGGTACCTAAGTATTAAGGACGATTTTTTCGCAACTTTTTTATTTTTTAAAGTTTTATGGAAGGTGGGACTAAAGTCATGTCCAAACTTCAAAATGATTCGATGAAAATTTCACATCCTCGCCCCTCCTCCGGCTCAACTTTTACTACTCAATCGATGAATAAAAGATTCAAAATTTCATTTAAGTAAAAATTTTGGTCAAAAACATTTTCCTGGTAAAGGTGTTTTAACCCAAAATACATATCAATATAACTTATGACTTTTAAACTTTACTTAAAAAATTGAAGAAATGAGTATTTTTGAGAAGTTTTCATTTAAATGGTTTTAATATAAATATTTTGACACCCCTCACCTTCATGACAAATTTTCTACCCATTTATTACCATTAGGCCTACACCTCATCTTGACAATTTTTCAAAAATAAAGGAAACTCCACAATATTTTTTTTCAAAACTAGGAGCATCAGTGAAAAATCTCAAAGAATGATTTTTTTTCATTTTTGGGGTTAAAAAACCAAATTAACTTTATTTTAATATCGAAATATGTACGTATTTTTTGGTTTTCCGCTTCTAATAATATAAAAAACATTTAAAAAAAGGAATTTTATCAATTACCCTGGTCGACATAGAAAACGCTGTTTGAAGTTTATTGGGTGATTTTTATAGTATTTTTGTGCTGATGATAACGAAAAAAATAGCAAAAAAGTTCCATCACCCAAGGATTTTTCACAATGTGAAATTTTTGTTGAAGATTTTTTTACACTTGTTGATAACTTCTGCTCCTTGAAGTCAATTTTCTGAGCTAAGGAAGGGCTCAAGGATAAAAATGAATGGGACATAAATTGTAGAGCGTAAATTTTCCTTTCTGTACAGTCTGGTTAGTTTTTTTCTACAAGGCTTAATTTTTGAGATATTTTCAATAAATAAAAAAAAAAAAAACGTAAAATGTACTATGAACTTTTAACTGAAATATCTCGAAAGCTAAGCCTTCCAAGAAAACACTAATTCAACTCTACAGAAAGGAAATTATACGCTCTACAATTCACGGTCCATTCATTTTTTTCGTTGAACCCTCCCTTTGCTCAGAACATTGACTTCAAGCGTCAAAAGTTATCAAAAAATGTGAAAAAAGTTCAACAAGAAATCAAATGGTAAAAAATCCTTGGGTGATGGAATTTTTCACCACTGTTTCCGCGATCAGCGTGAAAAATACTATAAAAATCAGCCATTAAACTTCAAACAGCATTTCAAAAGTTCATAAATATCGACCTGTGGTAGAAGAATAGGCACCTCAGAAGAATTAGGCAATGGTAAAAAACGGCTCTCGCATTGTATTTTGATTTTTTTGGTAACATATTTTTTCGAATAAAATCAGATTCTAAGAACAATTTAAAAATGCTAGGAGCCAAGTTAGGGAAAAATCATGAATTTCCACGGTCGTTTCAAGATCCAGACACAACTTTTGCAGTTCCCTCTATTCAAAATTTCAAAAAAACTGCAAAATAACCCACTCGAGTAAGTATAAGTTGTAGTTGGAAATATTCGAAATAAATGTCTTTTTATCTTATCACAAATGAACCCTCGAAACAATAAACACAAACTTGAAAGATAAATTAAACTTAGATAATATCATATCACGGAAGAATTTTGAGACAAATACGATACTCTTTCGTTGCTATAAAAATATAAAATCAGTCACAACCTCCCCCTCCTCCTCCTCCCCCGCTGTCGCATCCGCCTCCTCCGCCACCACTATCATGCCCTCCTCCTCCATAGCTAGTACTGGTGTCATGATGACTACTGAAATGACTACCACTGTCATGGTGACTGCTGGAATGATGATTACTACTGTCATGGTGACTGCTGGAATGATGATTATTACTGCCATGGGAGCCGCCGTAATGATGACTACCGGAGTCCTGATGACCGGAGTCATGCTGACCGTAATGATGACTACCGGAGGCCTGATGACCGTAATGATGATTACCGGAGTCATGCTGACCGTAATGATGACCACCGGAGTCCTGATGACCGTAATGATGATTACCGGGGTCATGCTGACCGTAATGATGATTACCGGAGTCATGATGACCGTAATGATGTTGGTTGCTGTTATGATGATGACCACCGCTATGTTCATTTCTTCTGCAATAATCGTCGTTTTGGTAATCGGGAATAGGTATTCCGATATCTGCCATACCCATTGTGGTCGGATTGTATACGTTGCAATCGTCGTCACCGTAGTAAGTCTTATTTTTACCCGTATGGTGACCGTAATGACCGTAATGGGGCTTGTGGTGCGTGTTAGGTCTCGGCGTATAATAGACTTTACCCACTCTTGAATTCTTGTCGTTCCTGTTGCTTCCTCCGCCTTCTCTGCCTCCTCTGCCACGGAGGCTTTTGCAAATAACTATAATAAAGACTAAAAGCATCGTGAGAAAGATGATAGCAGAGAAGAGGGGAATAATAAAGGACGGATCATATATCGATCGTTTAATTCTACTATGAATTCCATCGTAGGATTGGTCTTGGCCGTCGTCGAGGAATAATTGACTACCGTCCATTTCGGCCTTATCAATTCAAACTGAAACATAAATCGATCGAAAGGTTGTCAGACGTCGAAAATTGAAAAATTACATTCCCATAAGGCTATAGTGAAAGGCGAAATCTTCCGGAAGAATTTATACGCCCAGTGGTGTTCGATATTTTAATGTGTTTGACGTTGCTGACGTCATAGAATGCGTCTTTCTCGTGAAACAATCGCAGGAGTAAACAAAACGCAGAACGTTGCAGTTTCTCAACTTCACGTTTGATTTTTACACGAAGAATAGATATTTCAAATTAAGTTATCCGGATAAGTTGTTAGGATAGTATTTGTACACCATACCTGTATAATGTATTCGATCTGTCTCAGGGTTTCAATTCATCATTTAGGAAACGTTACTGCATAATGGAAACAATGAACCTAGGTACACTTAGGTATCACTATTCGATAAACACGCGTTCACGACACACCGCACTCGCAGTACATGCTTTACTACTATGTTGCTATTGGAGTAGTGGAACGTAAACATTATGTTCGGCCAGGTACGCGCAACACTGGCTGACCTTCGATTTATAAAAATCCGTCGTTGATTGGTCGCCTCCGTTAATGGCGGGAAAACACCGAATATTTGAAATACCCAGCGACGCGGGGGAGTTGTTTGGGAATATTTCATTATTTTTTGTAAAGAGAAGAATTCTTAATTATTTTAAGGCTTTGTTAATTAATGGAAGTGAAAAATGAGATGGATAATTGGTGTCTTGTGTCTACAGGTCGCCGAAGTCGCGAAATTGACTCAAAATTCATTAAAAGTCGTGAATTTTTTCTAAATTACCTACTTAAATTTTTTTCGCTTTGTACGAAACAAAAAATTTTAAAAATTTCAACTGTTTGAACTTTGAACACTTTTTCTAAAAATTTTAGCTCCCGCTTCATTGGGCTCATAAATTAACATAAGTCATTCTTAAATATTATAATTATAAACATTCTTCCCTTTTATTCCAGACAATAAAATATTGTGAAGAAGGAGAAAAAGGATCTTTCTGGGAAACTTAGTAGCGATCACGATTGCAATTTTCAAAAAAATTCTCGATTTTTTTGGAAAATGGGGCATTGTGACCATTCAGAAAAATCTGAAAAAACTGGAGAACTTGGGAATTTTCAACGAAATTTTTTAAAAATTTAGAAGTGAGAAATAATTTGGAAAGATGTTCCGTTGTTGCTGTTTTTTTTTTTTATCATAACTTCTTCAAAAAACTACAAAAATACTTTTTCAGCCTTCTGCAATGGTTTTTGAGAAACATAAAAAATGACATTTCCACAAGTTTTCAAAAAATCGTCGTTTATCGTCGTTTCTTATTGCTTCTTCAAGAAACGACACTTTTTTGGATTATTGAGGTGATTTTTGAAGAAAAAAAAAACAGACACACTTTTTCGGTTTTCTGAGGTGATTTTAGAAAAAACCCGAAACTGTCATTTTTACAAGTTCTCCAAAAATCGTCGTTTCTTGCCGTTTCTTCAAGAAACGACACTTTTTCGGTCTCCAGAGGTGATTTTTGAAAAATCCAAAAATGACATTTTCTTAAGTTCTCCAAAAATCGTCGTTTCTTGTCGTTTCTTGTCAATTCTTCAAGAAACGAAACTTTTTCGGTACCCTGAGGTGATTTTTGAAAAAATCCAAAAATTACATTTTTACAAGTTGTCCAAAAATCGTCGTTTAAGGTCGTTTCTTCAAGAAACGAAACTTTTTCGGTACCCTGAGGTAATTTTTGAAAAAACCCATAATTGTCAATTTCACAAGTTCTCCAAAAATCGTCGTTTCTTGTCGTTTCTTCAAGAAACGACACTTTTTTTGTCTCCTGAGGTGATTTTAGAAAAAACCCAAAAATGACATTTCCACAAGTTCTCCAAAAATCGTCGTTTCTTCAAGAAAGGACACTTTTTCGGTCTCCAGACGTGATTTTAGAAAAAAACCAAAAATTTTCATTTCTACAAGTTCTCCAAAAATCGTCGTTTCTTCGTGAAGCGACACTTTTTCGGTCTCCTGAGTTGATTTTAGAAAAAACCCAAAATTGTCATTTTTACATGTTCTCCAAAAATCTTCGTTTCTTGTCGTTTCTTTGAGAAACGACACTTTTTCGGTCTCCAGAGGAGATTTTTGAACAAACTCAAAATGGCATTTTCACAAGTTATCCAAAAATCGTCGTTTTTGGACGTTTCTTATCAATTCTTCAAGAAACGAAACTTTTTCGGTACCCTGAGGTGATTTTTGAAAAAATCCAAAAATTACATTTTTACAAGTTGTCCAAAAATCGTCGTTTCAGGTTGTTTCTTGTCGTTTCTTTGAGAAACGACACTTTTTCGCAGTGATGTGGAAACGGAACGGAAACGTTTCCAAGAAACGCTCGGAAACGCTCAATTTTGAGAAACGGAAACAAGAACGGAAACGCAGGGCATAATTTTAAGAGAAACGGAAACGTGAATGGAAACGGAAACGTTTCTTTTAAGGAAACGGAATCGGAAGAAAAAAAAACGCGTTTCCGGCGTTTCTAACGCATTTTTTTCATTTTCTTTGGCTTGTCTAATTGAACTCGTTTGATTAGGTGTTGAGAAATTTTTTCCCCTGAATTGGTGTTAAAAATGTTGAAAATTTTGGCATCAAATTGGTGCTGAAAATGTTGAGTTTTCGTTCAATTTTTATTTTTAAACTAGGTATTTGTTTTGTTCCTGTAGCTTTTAAAAAATTTTACCTACAAACTGGAAAAACGAGAGCTTCGGTACACAACTTCAGGTTGTGATTACGAGTGCTGTCATATTGTGTCGTAATACACAATTAGAAAATGAAATGAGTATTTTTAAGGTTGCGGCTGGGCTCAAGATCAATAAATCAAAAATATTTGGTTGAAATTGATTTATTTTTAATTTTTTTATTTGACACTTTTGGAAGAAAAAAATTGACGTAATACCTACATAATTTTCTTTTACCTATGTCAAAAATATGAACCTGATTTTTTTTCACAATGAAGTTTTATTTTTGGTCATCATCATTTGAGAAATGTCACCTTCTCACATTTTAATCACAAAATTTTAAATTATTCTTAACTCTTGATGTGATCATATCAACCTGAAAAATTACTGATTTTGTTACCAACACTAATATTCATCCTCGCATTTTTATCGAAAAAATTGAATTTTTTTAAAAATAAAAATAAATTATGATCTTGAAATGTCGTTCCTCAACCTTTTTGATAATCATCAAAGTACCTATCATGATTTTCCATTTTGATATCAATACTTACTTACACTAATTTTTAATTCATTTTATCAAAAAATTGATTTTTCATTTTCTTTTTTTTGAAAAGGCTTCAGTTTTGATCAAAAATTGTCAATTTTGATAGTGAAAAGTCAAATTTTGACTTTTTGATGAAAAATGAAAGGTGAACTGTGAAATTGCGATTGCAAAATGACAATTTTTCAGCCATAAAATGTCAAAATTTTGCTTTCTGATATGAAAACATAGAATTTTGACTTTTTGGCAAAAAAATGTCACGTTGTCGAATTATTATTGCAAAACGACAATTTTGGACTTTCTGGACATGAAATGTCAACATTTCCACCTTCGACTTTTTGATTAAAAATTCAGTTTATCAAATTCGAATCATACCTAAAATGACTAAATAAACCAGGGTCCGGAACCACTTGGGAGAACAACCAAAATAAGACCAGGGGAACCACTTTTTTCGAATTTTCAAATGAGAACCAGCACCAGAACCAGTTGAAAAAATTTATAGAACCATTCCCAATAAAGGGAACAACCAGGGAGAAGTAATTTTGAAACTAACCAGAACCACCAGAACCAGTTTTTATCTAGATTAAAAATTAAAATTTAGATTCAATTTCAATTATTTCACAAAAATTTGAAAAAATTACAAAACTATTCGCAGATCTTAATTTGACTTCTAAATTGAAGTTTGATGTGTTATTTTGAAAGAAAAACAAAAAAAATGACTGGAACTGGGAGCACCAGAACCACTTGGAACCGGAGGAACCAGTACTAATTGGAACCACAACCAGGAGAACCATTAAATTTTCTTGACTCCTGGAACCAGAACCAGAACCCCTCCCCCCAAAAAACTGACTATGGAACCACTTTGGAACCAGAACAGGAACCATTTCATCTCAAAGGTTAAAGAGCAGAGCCAGAAGCACCAGAAAAAAATTTCAAATGGTTCCGGACCCTGAAATAAACATCCGAAAATGAACACGAAAGCACCTGAAGTCACAACCTGAAGTTGTGTACCGAACAGAGATGGGGCGATTCAGCGATTTAAAGAATCGGATTCAGGAATATCCGATTCATTAGTTTTGAAGAATCGGATTCCTGAAATGCGATTCTTTTCTGAAAAGAATCGCGATTCAGAATCGGATTCTTCTGCGATTCATTTGCGATTCATTTGCGATTCTTTTGCGATTCTTTTATTTAAAATGTTGTACATGATCGTATGAGTGGAATCTAATGTCTAATGTCGGATTCATGTTACGCAGATCAAAATATCCTGATGAACACCCCTTTCGCGATCATTTTACTTTAAATCTCGAAATTTTCTTTTTTCACTAGGTAATTTTTTGCAACAATAAAACTAAATTTTGAGATTTAAAGTAAAATGATCGTGAAAAGGGTGTTTATCGGGGTATTTTGACCTGCTGAACACGAATATGGGATTGATTTTTTCATTTGGTCATTTATTTCTATATAAAATGCTCAAAATTTGAAAAATCTACCAAAATAACATTTTTAACAGTTTATCACAATTTTCAGCCCTTGCGCCACCTCAATTGCCAAAACTGAATAAATGACGTGAATCTACGTAAAAAACCACGTTTTTAGGATATTTTTAAAAATTAGTTGAACTTTGCTGTAAAGGTCATTTTTGTTACTGTTGAAAATTTCAAATGGCCAAAAACTCGTGAAGGGATGTAAAAAATTAGTGAAAAAATTATCGTAAATAGGACTTTATTAGATATAACTTTGTGCCAAATAACACAAAATTTCATTCAATTCCGTTGGAATTAAAAATGCTCGAAAATAATGCAATAAAATGATCATAGCTCCGAAAGAAAGGGGATTGGGAGGCCAAAATTTTTTCCAGATTTTTTTTTATCAAGGTACACCTGGAGCAAAAACGACCCCTTATCCGGCTATACCCTTAAACCCTTATTAAAAAAAGAAGTATTCAACATTGTACATAATATTTAAAAAGAATCGCAAAAGAATCGCGAAAGAATCGCAGATGCGCGATTCAGTCACAAAAGAATCGCGAATCGCAAAATTGCGATTCACCAAATTGAAGAATCGAATCGCGAATCCGATTCAGAATCGGATTCAGAAATTCTTTACGATTCACACCGGCGATTCTGAATCGGCCCATCTCTGGTACCGAAGCGCTCGTCTGGAAAATTGGTGTCGAAATGTCGAAAATATTAAATATTCTTCAATTACCTATAATTTTTAAAATATTCAATTTTTTTTTTGTGATTTTAATGTTTAAAAATTTTTGACAAGTTTTTCTAGAAACGCGTTTCTGGAAACGGAACATGTTTCTGGAAACGGGAACGGGAACGGGAACGGAAACGCTGCACTCGGAAACGGAAACGTTCCCAGGAACGGAAACGTTGTGCTTGAAACTAGAAACGTTCCCAGAAACGGAAATTTTTTTTCGCGTTTCCACATCACTGGTATCAATCATAGTGAGGTATTCGGCTTACCTCACTCATTGAAATGGTTTATAACTCTGCCAACATTTTAAAGTTTCTTTCTTAAAATTTCAAAATAGTGATTACTCATTGGCTAAGTGCTTTTTTCTAATTCACATAAATAAATTTTAAAACACATTTAAGAAAACAAATTTTTATGAATGTAAGTAAGTACATAGGAAATAGGAATACACAAAACGTATACGTATGTGATTCGAGTAGGACAAAGAAAAAAATTCTTTCCTTTGGTTTTCTTTCAACTTTGATTAGTATCAACAAATTACTTACATTCGACACTTGTTTTTGATGCATAAGTTACCCCGAATCCGTCTACGTGTAATTGCCGAATGCATGAATGTAGGCAAGATTCTTGCCTAATGCATGGTTTAGGCAATTCGCGATGCAACGTTCGCGAGTTTCGCTAGTATCGGTGTTGAAAAGGTGATGCTGTAGTGATAAACCACCACCCCTCCAGTCTGAATCAATCAGCTGATGCCAAAACGTAACCGAATGTTACCATCGAATCCTCTTCTCTGGTTGGTTAAAACTCGACCAGGAGCACCGTTTCGTCAGTTGCATGGAAATCCACCAGATGTCAGCCACTATGCTTTGCATCGCGAATAGACAAGTTACACGAAATTCGGTGCTGTGACGTCTGGAATTGGAATTTTCGTAAAAAAAATGCAGGTAAATTGTTTTTTACATCACCTCGAAACCAAAAAAAAAAAAATATATATATAAAAAACAGAGTAAGATATAAAATTTAAAAATATCGTAAAAGTAATTACGTGCGAGTGCGCGCCACGCCGCGAATTTATAATGAAAATTCCAATCCCTGACGTCACAGTACCAGATTTGACCACACGTCCCCGTTTTTCAAAGCTAAGAGAAAATGCAACTTTCAAAAAATCATTACGCGATTTCTAAATGGACCGATTTTCAAAATTTCTTTTTTAATCTTCATATTTTAATGTCTACTTTCGATTTATCATAATTTTTTTAAGAAAAATTTTCGTGTACGATGTCTATTGCTTCCCTAATTTATGAATTTTTTAAATTCAAAGTTTTCTGCCATTTTTTCTGTTCAAAAAAAAATTTAAGATAGGTACTCCCGCACTAAGAGTAAACTTTTAGTTAGGTTCATTTCAAAAAAAAAAATTGTTCAGCAACCTCAATTAGAAAATTTTTCATGCTACATGGAAAATATAATGAATGAAGAATCTTCTTTGTACCTAGCATAAAAAATTTTCTAATTGAGATAGCCAGATGACTTTTTTACCGACTTTTCTTGAAAAGTCAGGTACTAAATTTGTTGGCGCGGTGAGACTTGGGGTCTGGGGTGAGTTTTCTTTGCGTTTTGGGTCATTTGGAACACAACTGTACCATTCGTTCATTTTCACCTTTCCTTATATATAGGTAGTAATATCCGTACATGTCAGCCACCTTGTGGGTTAATTCTACATACAAAGTGAGCCACCGTACTTCTCAGCCATGGCTGAGATTCAATGGGTTAATTCTACATACAAAGTGAGCCACCTATTTCCAAAACTTCCACCAGAGTGCGCACCACTTAGAAATTGAGTCGTGAGGATGAACCCAGGCTCATTTTTTAATTGGTGATGAGTAGAATGAGGTATACAGGTCGGAATTTTTTTACCTGTACCAAATTTGGTTATGCACAGTGTTAAATTTAGCCCATCATTTTTTCATCATTTTATCAACTTGAACAAAAATTTTTGACACTAAAAATTTTTATTTAAGCCAGGCTTTTTTGTAATAGAAAAACTTTTCCAAAATTTGTAATGGCTTAGAAAATTTTGCAATTTTTTTCAAAAATTTTGTTGTAGGAGGCTCATTTTTTTTGCTAAGGTGGATTTTGTGTAGTTAGGCACGAATCTGCAATTAGAATTTTAATAAGTCAATTAGAAAAGGAATGAGAAAAGATAAAATTTTGAAAATTTTTGAAATTTTTTGAATATATATAGAATTTGGCACACAACCTAAGGTCGCGTGCAATTATATACATATATTTATATATATATTTATGTATGAAATTTGTGGTCGATTAAACTCCGAAACTATGAGGTTTGAGAAAAATTTGAAAACGTCGCGCTGTTGGGGCATTGCTGAACCTGCGAGATTTTAAGTTTTATCGAAATCGGTTGAAACGTTTTTGAGAAAAATTAATTTTTGTGATTTTTTTATGAATTTCATGTGAAAATAGCGTTGCCTAGAAGCGATTCTTGTCCGAAAAAAGGCCTTCAGGGTGTCCAAAAGAATATAATGAAAATGCATGGCAAAAATTATTCAACTAACTTAATTGAAAAATTTTAAATCTGGTGCCAGTCCTAGTCTATTGCCATTCGAATGTACATAATAGTAGAAAGGATCCATTAAAGACAGGTTTCTTCAGGCTACGAATTCATCATTTCCGGTTACCATCAACTTTGAAAAAAAGAGGTCTTCAGGGTGTCCAAAAAAAATTGCAATTAGAATGCTTAGCAAAAATTTTGTAATCAACTTGATTGAAACATTTAAAATCTGACGTCATTCCTGGTCTTTCACCATTCGAATGTACATGATAGTAGAAAGGATCCATTCGAGATGAGCTTCTTCAGGTTACGAATTCATCATTTCCGGTTACCATCAATTTTGAAAAAAAAAAGAGGTCTTCAGGGTGTCCGAAAAAAAATTGCAATTAAAATGCCTAGCAAACATTTCCTCATCAACTTGGTTAAAAATTTTTTAATCTGGAGTCATTCCTGGTCTATTAATTCGAATGTACCTACATGATGGTAGAAATACAAAACCCCTCGATAATTATGATCTTCTTTAGATGATGAATTCATTGCTTTTTAGTTTCCATCAAACGTTGGAAAAAAGAGGTCTTCAGGGTGTTTCGAAAAAACTTACATTAAAAATGCATAGCAAAAATTCTCCAATCAACTTTATCGAAAAATTTAAAGTCTGGTGTCATTCGAATGTATAATATAGTCGTAGAACAACAGGACCCACTCCAGATGAACTTCTTCAGGCGACGAATTCATCATTTCCTGAATTCTACTCCTTTCCTCCCCATTGCTCGATTTTTAAAATTTTTTATTTTATTTTATTGTAAAAGGATTTTCGGTTTATTGAAACATGCAGTTGAAAATTTATGCAGATTGTTCATAAAAAAAAATTGTTCAAGTCTTGGATGTTTTGTTTTTTTAGTTCTTTGGAATTAACTGTCAATTAAGAATATTCGAAAACGGAATCGGCAAGAAATTGACTAAATTTTGAATTAGAATATGGGCTCAGTTTTTCAACGGATCCCAGTGAACTTCCTATCACCACCCCCCCCCCCCCCCCCGCCGATGAGGTTAAAATTAAAAAAAAAAGAAAAATAACGTGTGACGTGTCGTTTGTTGGGTTTTTAGGGAACTGAGTTCGAAAATATGCTCAGTTTTTTATCCGATTCCTCTGAGCCCCCCCCCCCCACCATCGTCTCCCTAAAACTAGGGAATTACGTGGATTTAGGTTAATTTTGTATTCAGTCATTTTCATCGTATCAAAATGAACCCCAACAAATAGCTATTGATGACAAAGATGATTTCTTTGTCAGATAATACATTTTGTTGAAAAAATTCATGCATAAAAACACGAGAAAAGTCGGTTACCTCACGGTTTAGGCGTGAGAATTTTTTTTAAATGTAGCTGAAAGTTTACCCTCTGTGTCGAACTATTTAAAAAAATTTTCCGTTGAACAGGAAAAATGGTGGAAAATCTTAAATTAAAAAAATTCATAAATTAGGCAAGCAATTCCTTAATTCTTGTATTAGGCAAGAATCGTGTCTATTGCATGCATTTGGCAATTACACGGATTCGGCGTAATATTATAACTCATATAGTCATATTATGTTCAATCATTTTTTTGCTATGGAAAGAATATTTTAGCTTGCCTTCCTCGAATCAAATATACACCTTAGAACTGATTAATCGATAGGTAGGTATAAATTGAAAAAAAAAAATTAATATCAGATTAACAAGGCAAACAGACATTGAGTGAAGATCAGAACACGAGTGCAATTGGTTTAAAAAAACTGAAAAAATAAAAATAAAAACAATTCACTTCTCAAATAAGTATTAAAAAAAATCAACAATGAATACGAGTAAAATCATGTAGCACACAAATGTACGAATAAGACTAACGTAAGCTCGAGGCACCCTGACAAAATAATCCTATCACAATTAAAAATAATGATAGGTAATAAAAATATCACTTATATAATAGGTAGGTAGGTACCTAAATATTAATGACGATTTTTTTCGCAACTTTTTCATTTTTTAAAGTTTTATGGAAGATGGCACCAAAGCTATGTCCAAACTTCAAAATGATTCGATGAAAATTTCACATCCTCGCCCCTCCTCCGGCTCAACTTCTACTACTCAATCGATGTATAAAAGATTCAAAATTTCATTTAAGTAACAATTTTGGTCAAAAACATTTTCCTGGTAAAGGTGTTTTAACCCAAAATATATATCAATATAACTTATGACTTTTAAACTTTACTTAAAAAATTAAAGAAATGAGTATTTTTGAGAATTTTTCATTTAAATGGTTTTAATATAAATATTTTGCAAATTAACTTTATTTTAATATTGAAATGTGTACGTATTTTTTGGTTTTTCTCTTCTAATATTATAAAAAACATTTTTAAAAAAGGAATTTTATCAATTATTACTCAGGTCGACATAGAAAATGCTGTTTGAAGTTTAATGGATGATTTTAATAGTATTTTTCGTGCCGATGATCACGGTAAAAAAGTTCCATCACCTAAGGATTTTTCACAATGTGAAATTTTTCTTGAAGATTTTTTTACACTTTTCGATAACTTTTGATACTTAGAGTCAAGTTTCTGAGCAAAGGTAGGGTTCAAGGATCGATATAGTTTAGTTGAAAGTTGAAAAAGTTCTTTTTTTAAATTGAAGATATTTCAAAAACTAAGCTTTTTCAGAAAAAACAAATGGTACTGTAAAGAAAGGAAATTTTATGCTCTACAATTTGTGTTCCGTTCATTTCTATCCTCGAATCCTTCCTTCGCTCAGAAAATTGTCTTCGCAAGTACCTAACAAAAGTTATCAAAAAGTGTAAAAAAATCTTCAACAAAAATTTCAAATTGTGAAAAATTTAAAACTGGATTCATATTCGAACTCGGCACTAAAAATTAGGCCAGAATCACCAATCAGAATCAAGTATGCAGAAAAAAAATTAAATTGTTAATTTGACAGCCTTTGATATTTTCATTGCTACAACTAGGAAATGTTAAAAATGTGGTTCAATACAAAAAATCGATTTTCTGGAAAAATCAAGCCTAACGAAAAATTCATAGAACATGAATTGTAGAGCGTAAAATTTACTTTCTGTAGAGTCTGATCAGTTTTTTTCTTCGAGGCTTAAGTTTTTGAGATATTTTCAATAAAAAAAATAAGTTGTGCTTCGAACTTTCAACTGAAATATCCCGAAAGCCAGGCCTCCTAAAAAAACTAATTCGACTCTACAGAAAGGAAATTTTACGCTCTCCAATTCACGTTCTATTCATTTTTTTCGTTTAACCCTCCCTTTGCTCAGAAAATTGACTTCAAGTGTCAAAAGTTATCAAAAAGTGTAAAAATAAATGTTCAACGAAAAATTCAAAAAATGGTGGAAAATCCTCGAGTGATTGAATTTTTCCACTACTTTTCTCGTAATCAGCGTGAAAAATACTAAGAATCATCCATTAAATTTCAAACAGCATTTCAAAAGTTCAAAAATATCGACCTGTGTTATGGGTAGGAGAATAGGCACCTCTGAAAAATTAGGCAATGGTAAAAACCGGCTCTCGCATTGTATTTTGATTTTTTTAGTAACATTTTTCGAGTAAAATCAGATTTTAAGAGCAGTTTAAAAATGCTAGGAGCCGTTAGAGAGAAATCGTGATATTTCAAAGGTCGTTTCGAGGTCCAGACACAACTTTTGCAGTTCCCTCTATTCAAAAATTTCAAAAAAATTGCAAAATAAGCCAACCGAGTAAGTATAAAATAAGCCGGGGTTGGAAATATTCGAAATAAATGCCTTTTTATCGTATTATCACAAACGAACCCTCGAAAAAATAAACACAAACTTGAAAGAAAAATTATAAACTTAGATAATATCATATCACGAAAGAATTTTGAGACAAATACGATACTCTTTCGTTGCTATAAAAATATAAAATCAGTCACAACCTCCTCCTCCTCCCCCGCTGTCGCCTCCGCCGCTGTCGCACCCTCCTCCACCTCCCCCGCTGTCACCTCCTCCTCCACCTCCCCCGCTGTCACCTCCTCCACCACCTCCTCCATCATACCCTCCGCCGCCACCGCCACCACTATCATGCCCTCCTCCTCCATAGTTAGTGCTGGTGTCATGATGACTACTGAAATGACTACCACTGTCATGGTGACTGCTGGAATGATGATTACTGTCATGGTGGCCGCCGTAATGATGACTACCGGAGTCATGATGACCATAATGATGATTACCGGAGTCATGATGACCGTAATGATGTTGGCTGCTGTTATGATGATGGTCACCGCTATGTTCATTTCTTCTGCAATTGTCGTCGTCTCGGTAATCGGGGATAGGTATTACGATATCATCTGTCACACCCATTGTTGTCGGAGTGTATACGTTGCAATCGTCGTCGTAGTAAGTCTTATTTTTACCCGCATGGTGACCGTAATGAGGTTTGTGGTGCATTTTAGGTCTCGGCGTATAATAGACTTTACCCACTCTTGAATTTTTGTAGTCACTGTCGCTTCCTCCGCCTACTCCGCCTCCTCTGCTTCTTCTGCTACGGAGGCATTGGTAACAAATTATCAACACGATTATAAGAAATATGAAAGAGATGAAAATGACAGGAATCATCTTGAACGAATCATCGATCGATCGTTTACTTCTATTATGAATTCCATCGTAGGATTGGTCCTGGTCATCGTCGAGGAAAAATTGACTACCGTCCATTTCGGCCTGATCAATTCAAACTGAAACATAAATCGATCGAAAGGTCGTCAGATGTCGAAATTGAAAAATTACGTTCCCGTAAGGCTACAGTGAAAGGCGAAATTTTCCGGAAGAATTTATATGCCCCAGGGGTGCGGTGAGGGCATATTTTTGATGGCCAACTCATCGTTGAAATTTTTTGGGGGGGCTTATTAAATTGTCAAGAATAAAACTTTAATTAAAAAATAGATACAAATTTAAATTTTAAATAAAAAAAAATAAAAATACGTGTATATAACTTGACAAAAATTTATTTAAAAAGACCCCCCTCCTTATAAGACCCCCCCTGAATAAGTTTTTCAAAAAAATTCGCCCTTGCTTCGCTCGAGCCAACTATCACATCAGTGTACCTGCAATTATTTAATTGCGCTTCAGGCCTTCTCCTAAACATTTTCCCCCTCAATTTTGGATTCAGTCAGAGGCCTACCGACCGCCCCCCCACCAGGCATTTTCCAGTTGGAAAAGTTGGGTGAAACTGGCAAAAAGTTGTCAGAAAAGCACAAATGATAAAAATTGAGAAAAGTTGTGAAATATTGAAACTGAAAAAAAAATTTTATGACAGTGATGTAAATTTTTTATTAGAAAATTTCGTATCTACCTGTGTGAGATTTGTATGATGATATATGGCATCCGTATATGCGCATATTGGCTATTCATGGGCGTTTAGACATGGTCCGGTAGGGTGGGTGGGTGGTGGTGGTTGTGTTGGTGGTGTTGGGGTGACTGAGGGTAAAAATAAATGAAAGTTGGAAAATTTGCAAAAAAAAAACAAGAAATGAAAAAGGTAAAAAAAATTATTAGAGATACAGACACCTAATATGCATTTATTTTCTTATCTTTATCTTCCTTCTAATTAGTCCACTGCAATTAGTAACACAAATGGCCAGTAGAAGAAATAATTTCCATCAAAGATTTTTTTTTTGGAATATGTTTGGGACGTTGCCCTCAATAAAAAACAACAACTTCCCCCACTTCCCCCCTCTTGCGTCGCCCCCAATTGAGGATCAAAGCCCCGAAAATCAGTTTTTCCCACATATCTCGGTAAATATTGATTTTACGCCAAAATTAGCTCAGTACAGTTTTAAAGTAGACTAAATTTGCTACAACTTTGGTTCTATGCATTTTTTTGTAGCTATCATAGGTGAGGAGAGGGAGAGTCTTGAAAACGGGGTGTTTCTGAAGCAGGTACGGAAACACTAATAATACAAGATCGGAACCTACGTTATACATTTCGTTGAAGTGTTTGGTGATATTTAATTGAGAAATTCATTTACCCCTCCTCACTTCGTCACTCCAACATATCAGAGGTAACGGTTATTTCGCTAACTACCCCGCGAACTCCCACGTAGCAGCTACTAATGTGCAGAAAATAAGAATAACAATAGTATAATGCACGCTGGATTCGGGGAGGGTTAAGAGAACAGAGTTGGATCCCAAACAAAATAAAATGAGCAGTCCACCGAGATACTGTATGTAATTTTGATCAGGCTACTTTGTTTTGTTCAGGTCACCACCACCCCCCTCCCCCCCTCCCAAATAAAAAATAACCTTTTTTCAATTTCCATTTCTCACAAGAAATTAATTTTGAAATTTTTCCAGGGTGTTTACAGATTTTAGGAATTTCGATATTAACCTCCTTCCCTTTTAACCTAGATAATTAAATTTTCTTGAGTGAAAACAATTTTTTTTCTCCTTTATTATGATACTTACAGATAATCTCGAATGGAATTTTCAAAATTTTTACTCCTAAATTTTTTTGGATGGAGAGGAGCTTATTACAAAATATTGTGTGTTTTTTGGAAGTCAAAAAATAGGGTATCTAGCGAGTCCTGGCGTCCTGGCCCTATAAGCCCTGCAAAAGTCCTGCTTTTCTGCTTTTCAAGTTAAAGGTCTTGCTTTTGTTGAATGTTAAATTTGAAACCCTATCAGTAGCGAAAGTTGGACATCTACGGAATCATCTGGAAAGTATTCTCTCAATAAGGAAAAATTGGTGAATTTTCCAACTTTTATGTTTTTTTTTAAGCAAAAATTTCCGCCTTCGCTTCGCTTGGGCTCAACAGATTAACATACCTCAACAAAATGAGTAAAAAATAGAAATCATTTTTTGTTGGACATTCTGAAAAAGTAGGTAGCACGAAAAAGCACAAATTTTAATGAAGAAATTTTAGCTTCTGGATGCTTTTTTCTTCAAAAATTTTCGCTCTCGCTTCGCTCGTGCTGTACTACTTTTACAACAGTGATTCTCAAAATTTTGATAATTATAGACTCTTTCCTTTTCCATTTTTGACAATTGAATATTTTAAAACGGAAAAATTTGTTCCCAAAATTTCAATTTTTTTGAAAATCTATCTTCTCATCATTAGTGTTGAATACTTAATTATTATTTTCCTGAAAATGTTGTTTAGTAAGAAATCTATGAAATTCTGAAAATTTCCTATAAAAAAAGAAGAGTAACTATTCGCGAAGGAGAAACGAAAAAAGTACTTGAAATTTCCTTTAAAACGAGTATACGTAAGGGGGGAAGGGGGTCTTTTGGACAAACTTGGACCATGAAAAGTTGAGAAAAAGTCGCGAAAAAAAGTTGCGAATTTTAAATTCCTAAAATCTGTAAACACCCTGGAAAAATTTCAAAATTAATTTCTTGTGAGAAATGGAAATTGAAAAAAGGTTATTTTTTATTTGGGAGGGGTGGAGGGGGGTGGTGGTGACCTGAACAAAACAAAGTAGCCTGATCAAAATTACATACAGTATCTCGGTGGACTGCTCATTTTATTTTGTTTGGGATCCAACTCTGTTCTTAACCCTCTCCGAATCCAGCGTGCATTATACTATTGTTATTCTTATTTTCTGCACATTAGTAGCTGCTACGTGGGAGTTCGCGAGGTAGTTAGCGAAATAACCGTTACCTCTGATATGTTGGAGTGACGAAGTGAGGAGGGGTAAATGAATTTCTCAATTAAATATCACCAAACGCTTCAACGAAATGTATAACGTAGGTTCCGATCTTGTATTATGAGTGTTTCCGTACCTGCTTCAGAAACACCCCCTTTTCAAGACTCTCCCTCTCCTCACCTATGATAGCTACAAAAAAATGCATAGAACCAAAGTTGTAGCAAATTTAGTCTACTTTAAAACTGTACTGAGCTAATTTTGGCGTAAAATCAATATTTACCGAGATATGTGGGAAAAACTGATTTTCGGGGGCTTTGATCCTCAATTGGGGGCGACGCAAGAGGGGGGAAGTGGGGGAAGTTGTTGTTTTTTATTGAGGGCAACGTCCCAAACATATTCCAAAAAAAAATCTTTGATGGAAATTATTTCTTGTCAATTTCCTAATTGCAGTGGACTAAATCGCATTATAATGAGTAAATTACAAATTGAGCTGTAGACGTACCTACTTAGTTGGTGATTGATTTATACCTATCTGTTTTGAAAAACAGTACCATAGATGACAACTCAAAAAAGTTTTGTTTTTTCGAAAAATTCGACTGAAATTTTTAAAAATTATTTCATTTATTTTTCTTTAGAAATTATTCATAAACAATTTTTCTAAAACTCAATTTTAGAACCTATTAATGAAGTAACTTCACGTTTTGATTTTTAAATATGATTTCAAGTTTTTAATTTTTCTCAAAGTTGATTTTGATTTTTATAATAGGTAGGTATACTTTTAGGTTCAACAGTTCAAGTAAGATATAGTGAGGCAGGGTCTCACCTCAAGGTGCAGAGGGCAAGTAAGTCCTCAAAACGATTTTTTTGGGAATGTCTTTCCAGAAATCATAATCCAAGTTTGAAATTACTCCCCAAAATCATGATCCAAATCACAATTCTTCAACCCATCCCTAAAATTACCTCTCACATAAAATTTTTTCAAAAACTTCGGCCTCGCTGCGCTTGGCCTTATTGTATTTTTCTTTTCATAATTTTAAAATAATTCAAATCCTACATACTAAAGTGATTTTTTTCTTATTTTTCCTCAACATTATTTCAACTACTTTTATTACATTCTATTTTCTTAAAACTCATTTTCGATGTTTGAAAATAAAAATTTTCAAAAGGTTTGGCCTCGTTGTGCTCGGCCTTACCATATTTCTTTTGTTATAGTAAAAGTTGTCAATTTTTCATTCAAGAATATTTATCCAAAATATTATTTTTTGCACCTTAAATTTGAGGTTTTCTGAAATTGTCATCCTCGTTTCGCTCGGGCCAATTGCCAATTTCATTTCTCTATTTCCATATAAAACTGCATACAAAATATTTTTTATTAAATTTTAAATTTTCTTGAAATTTTTCACCCTTGCTTCGCTCGAGACAAATAAGACAATTCCATATGTTTTTTCATCTACAAAGAAATTGGTCAGGGGGGAAAATTTGAGATTGTAACATTTTTTTGTTATTATTATTTTTGAATTTGTTTTTATACCAAAAAAGTGATAATTGCCAATCCTAAATAATTTTTTTTAATGAATATTGCTTCCTTGCAATGTTTTGAGAAAAATTAGCAGTGGTAAAATTGTGAAAAAAATTAGTTGGAAAATTTGAAGTTCTCATCCCCCCTCCCCAGCATAGCACTTTGGAAGGCCTCTGGATTCAGTCCACAAAATATACCAGCTCACGCCATCCCATCTCCCCATGAAGTAGAAAATATCTTGTTAAATTCTCATTGAAGAATACATAACAATTTTTTGTAGTTTCAATATGATTTTTTAATTCATTTATTTATTCATTTTTTTTAAACTGATAGGTACCCATTTTTTCACCCTTGCCCATTTCTTTATAAACATACTAAAGCTTGAAAAAATAAGGATATTGATGAAAGTGGGGAGGGGGCGTGCTTGGAGAATTTTTTTGGGGGGGGCACTCGTCGTTGACTCTGGGGGATCACCGTACCCCTGATACGCCCAGTGGTGTTTGATATTTTAATGTGTTTGTCGTTACTGACGAAATAGAATGCGTCTTTCTCGTGAAACAATCGCAGGAGTAAACAAAACGTAGAACGTTGCAGTTTTTTACACGAAGAATAGATTTTTTAAATTAATTTATCGGGATGAGTTGTTAGGATAGTATTTGTACACCATACCTGTATAATGTATTCGATCTGTCTCAGGGTTTCAATTCATCATTTAGGAAACGTTACCGCATAATGGAAGCAATGAACCTAGGTACTTTTAGGTATCACTATTCGACAAACACACGACAAACAAACGTTCACGACACTACGCAGTACATGCTTCACTAATATACTGCTAGTTTGTAGTTTTAAACCACCAAACGTAAACAATTTATTTTCGGCCATGTACGCGTAACACTAGCTGACCTTCGATTTATAAAAATCAGTCGTTGATTGGTCGCCTGTGTTAATGGCGGGAAAACACCAACTATTTGAAATACGGAAATACCCAACGAAGTGGGCGAGTTGTTTAGAAATATTTCATTATTTTTTGTAAAGAGAAGAAATGAAGAATTCTTAATTATTTTGAGGCTTCGTTAGGTAATTAATGAAAGTGATTATTGAGATGGTTAATTAGTCCAGGCAAATAAGAGATAAAACATACCAACCCCCCAAAAATTAAAGCCTGATTTTTTTTTCGTGTTTTACGTTCATAATGGTCCACTACACAACATACTAAAATGGACACCCCCACAACCCTCCGCTACCCCCATGGGAGGGGTAAACGTCCGCTGAAAACCGGTTTTTCGTGAATATCTCCTCAAATAAGTCTCAAAATTGAAAAGTAGTTATGAACAATCTTGTTCTACGCGTAATTTCCTATCGGAAGGGTTTTTTTCTTTTTCAAAAACACTCACTTCCTTGACCTAAAATTAAGGGTAAAAACACCTATTTTTCAACAATTTACAGCATGTTTGGAAAAAATCGAAACTTTTGGGAATATCTTCTCAAAAAAGCCTCAAAATGGAAAAATGGTTATGAACAATTATGTTCTACGTGTAATTTCCTATCAGACAGGTTCGTTTTTTTTTCGAAAACACCCGCTTCTTTGTCCAAAAATTAAGGGTTAAAACGCCTATTTTTCCAATATTTACAGTATTTTTGGAAATTATGGAAATACGAAGCTAAAAGTACCCAAAATGAGTATTTTTTTATATGTACATGCTGGTAGGGTATTCCAAAAAAAGTCAAACATTTCAACCCTACCGTTAATTATAAGGAGGGAAATGAATACTGCATTCAAAAAATCGAGGTTGTGGAAAGAAAAAGTACTATAAACGCGATATTATTGCTGGTTATTGATGATACGAAACATTTCTTTGCGTCGTAAGGATTCAAAAACTATAAGTATTTTCAGCTTCGTGTTTCCATCATTTCCTAAAATACTGTCTATATTGGAAAAATAGACGTTTTTAACCCTTAATTTTTGGGCAAAGAAGCGGGTGTTTTCGAAAAAAAAACGAACCGGTCTGATAGGAAATTACACGTAGAACATAATTGTTCATAACCATTTTTCCATTTTGAGGCTTTTTTGAGAAGATATTTCCAAAAGTTTCGATTTTTTCCAAAAATGCTATAAATTGTTGAAAAATCGGTGTTTTTAACCCTTAATTTTAGGTCAAGGAAGTGAGTGTTTTTGACAAAGAAAAAAACCCTTCCGATAGGTAATTACGCGTAGAATAAGATTGTTCATAACTACTTTTCAATTTTGAGGCTTATTTGAGGAGATATTCACGAAAAACCGGTTTTCAGCGGACGTTTACCCCTCCCATGGGGGTAGCGGAGGGTTGTGGGGGTGTCCATTTTAGTATGTTGTGTAGTGGACCATTACGAACGTAAAACACGAAAAAAAAAATCAGGCTTTAATTTTTGGGGGTCAACTCCTAAAATGCCTGGACTAAATGCTTAATTTTGCACTAAGAGTGTCTCCGGGTAAGATGGTGAAATCTAGGGTGAAATCAGCCCTTTCACCAATTGGAACGAAACTTATCTCAAAAGGTCAATCTTGATGGAAAACTACCCGGAAAATTTTTGGCTAGATCCCCCTACCCAAATAACATGGCTGTATATTAGGGTGGTTCTCATTTATACTTGGTGAAAAATTTTTTTCGAAATTTTTATGGGACCCCCCGTAGATTGGTGCCATTTCATGAGAAAATCATCCACAAAAAATTTCAGCCCGATTGGTTCACCCCTCCCTTCGCACCAAGGCCATCTTTGACCAGGTTAGACTTACCGAGCAAGCATATAACTTTCCACCACGGTACGCCGGGCAATTCAACGTGTTCCCTCGCGCTAAAACCTGTTTGTGTTTCAGTAGTAAAAGGACAAATAATTTGAATTAATGTTTTCTAATGATAATTATTGTGATTAAAAAACATTAATTCAAATTATTTGTCCTTTTACTATTGAAACACAGGACAGGTTTTAGCGCGAGGGAACACGTTGAATTGCACGGCGTACCGTGGTGGAAAGTTATATGCTCGCTCGGTAAGTCTATCCTGGTCAACGATGGTCATGGTGCGAGGGGAGGGGTGAACCAATCGGGCTGAAATTTTTTGAGGATGATTTTCTCAAGGAATGGCACCAATCTACGGAGGGTCCCATAAAAATTTCGAAAAAATTTTTTCACCAAGTATAAATGAGGACCACCCTACTGTATATGCCAAAAATTCAATATTTTTTATCTTAGAAGGAGATGGGCCAAAAATGTTGAAGGGTACCGGCGCCGGCGGTCAAGATAGGCGAATCTGCCCCCGAGCTGAAATTCGAAACTAACCGATGGAATTTAGTTCTTAGGGTCTGAAAACCACGTGGTGAAAATTTTGGCCCCCTACTCCTCTCCTAGCCCTAGTTAAGGGGGAAAACGTTACTTTTTTCAGGCTTTCCATTAAACAATTTCATTTCCACGAGTTCTCAACCAAATTTTTTCAAATTTTCGTGATTTGTACTTTATACTGAGGGGTGTTAGTGGGTGGTTTGAAAAACAATTTTTGATGATTTTTTCTTGCCTAAAAACACGTTTAAAAACTTCAAATTGAGTTTTCTGCATGATGTTTCAGAGATGCAATTCTGAAAAAAAAAATTTATGTACCTAGTCCCTATGTACAACGTGATATTTTTTTCAATTTTTTTAGGTGGTGGAACATCTTGGAAAATGCGAAAAACTATTTTTACACAACATTTTTCACTCATCAAAATGTCATTTTTAACCGAAAAAAATTTTCTCGTAATTATATCCCAAAATACTTATTTGTACACAACTTGACCAATTTTCACATTTTCCCGTGATCTTTGTAATTTCAAGTTCAAATAAGTACAGCACGAGGCTTAAAATTGAATATCTGACTTTTTTTATTGTCTTACGAAAAAGTTTGAAACCGACTCGTGATTTTTTTCCAACAATATTTCCTAAAATACAAAAAAAAAATCATAAAAATGAATAACCTCACTCATAAACAACAAGATCATAACAAGTTTATTATTTTTTCATCAATCGTGATAAATAAGATGAAATATTAATAAATAGGTACATGAGTAATTGAGATGTAATAATACTACGATCGAATCTCGAATCCTTCAACAAATAAATACGTTTTCTTTTCTAATTAGTCTTAACAAAATACGTGAAAATTTAATTATCGTTTCAAAAATCATTTATATGCATAGATAAGTGAAAGTTCATATCGAGATTAATCAGAAACTTCGCTGAGGAGATTAAAATAAAATAAATGCAATGTTTCAAAAAGTAACAATACATACGATACAATTTACAATAATAAATTATCAGGAAAAAATACGTAGAAAAATGTAATAAAATTGATTTGAGATAAAAGTTTCATTATGAAGTAGACGAGCATTGAGAACATTTTGTGTCTAAAGCTTCAGCACATTCTACGTGATAACCGTGCCCACACCTGAAAAATAGGAAAAACCACATGGTTATTAATCGATTAATTTTGCTATTTTTTTTTGAAATTTTCGTCAAGAAAATTACCGATCACAAATTTGTCATTTTTCAATTAAATATTTTAGATTTTTTTCCAAGTGCCAAAATAAATATTGAATTTACAAACTGAGAATATTATTCAAGAAATCGTAATTTTTCACGACGATGGTGAATGGTGAATTATTCTACAGCATGAATAATTTTCAAACAATTTAATTTTTGGAAATATTATCATTTTCAATTTTTTTTTAAATTGTTTAATTTTGTTTACACTAAAATTTTTCAATTCCTTTGATTTTTACTAATTTAAAAAAATTGAATTTCATGACAAATTATAATAATTATTGCAATGCATTACAACCAATGAAAAAAAAAACTCATACCTAAACAATAAGAGTTGATTTTTAAAGGAATGTCTGCATAAAGTACAATAGTCGGGACTAGAAACACCTTTCCTCGAAGCCGCCAAAGTACTGGCGAGCTGATTGTGTAAATCCGAATAAACAGCTTTACTCACGGATTTCAACATGGAATGTTCATAAGCACATTTATCAAATAAACCTGCACAAAAGAATGAAAAACAAATCATTAATTAAGATTTTAATCACTCCTAACAATTTAATGGAAATTTGTACTGCAAACAAACCTGTGATTAAATTTCTGTAATCTCCTAATGTTCCAGAATTATGCTGCAGCAGAAGGTGCAATTCGGTGGCCAAGTTCAAATCAGCACTACCCAAAACTCGTCTCAATAATTCTGTAAGTAAATTCAACACGTTGACTTATTTTTCATCCGCAATGGAAGCCCTTTTTTTTATGGGAAATATTTTTGAATAAATACCTCGCGAATTCAAAGTAGACAAGCATTGCAATAACGGTAACCAGGTAGTTTTAGCTTCGAGTACGGACGATCCTCTGTGCACCAGACTGACCAATTCTTCTGTGGAGTCTTCGATATCGATGCCTTTATCAATGGATTCTTTGAGACGATCAAACAGTATATCGAATGCTGCTTGGTAATCTCCTCTACGTTCTAATAAAATCGCCATAATTCTATGCAATTTGTAATCTCTGGCTGTCTGTAAATTTTAAATGCGGTTTAGACATATGATAATAATAATTATGGAGAAATTTTACTAAAAAATTGATCTACTTTTAGAGCTGGTTCTAATTGAAGGTTCTTGTGCGTTTGAACGAATCGTAATATTTCTCCTTCTTCGCAGTATTGGCACATTAATTGCATATATAATGTCACCAAGGAGCTATCTAGTTCGGTGCAGAACCTAAATTGAAAAAAAAAAACGTATTAAAAACTGTTGCAGTGTAATTTGTGGGAGATTGCAATTTTTGGTATTAAAATACTTACAAGGCACCTTTGAGAAAATAATACTGCTGTTCTGATTTAATTTGATGGACCACATTTGGTATATCTTCATCGTAATATTTACCAAAAATGAAACCAGTTTTTTCGCTGTTTATTTCTAATAGGCTCTGTAATAGGAGAAAAAGTAATGGTTTTATTATTTTTTTTGATGAATTTTTCAATTGTAAAATAATGATGGAGGAAAACGCACGTCAAAATTTTCCATCACATTGGCATGTAGTTCTTTCTTATTTGAGCTGTGCTCAAGATAATCGAAAACTTGCTGTTTACGCAACGGATCGAGTAAATAGCACCTCAGCACTTGGCCATATTCGCCTTTTTGCGAATGTATTTCACTGCATACTCGATAACTGCAAATAATAATGAAAAAATGTATTATTAGGTTTCAGGTTTTGATTTGGAAGAAGGGGAGGGAAATCTTGAAATCTTTGGGAAAAATTCCTAATTTTTTGAAAATTTTTCACAGGTGGAATAGGTAATGATAATAATGTATATTTTGATCTCTAAAAAATGTTTGGCATCTCTTGATGATTTTTTTTCCCCTCAAAAATATTAATAAAATATTCTAAACTGGGAAAATTCAAAAATTTATAAAAATTAAAGAGATCCTCCACAAGAAAATCTCATTTTTATTTTTTTTAAATTTTTAAAAATGAAAATTGTACTTATTAAACAATTGTATACTTGAATCAAAATTTTCAAAATCTCGTAATTTTCGGGAGTTGATGAGTTGATTTCCAGAATTCAGAAATGTGTGAATTGATTTACATTTTTTTTCGAGGTAGGCATGTACGAGTTGATTCATAAACCTCTTTTAGCCTATTAGCGTTACCCAGAAGATACCACGAGGAAGTATTTTCAATTTTTTTTTCAAGTTCAAATTTTTTTAATCCCAAGATTTTTTATCAAATTATATTTTTTCAATTTCATATTGTTTCTTTTTTCCAGTTCAATATTTTTATCCAATTTAAAATATTTTCAAAATCCAAATTCTAAAAAGGTGTTTTTAAATTCCATGAAAATAATTTTAGAGTTGAAAATTTTTTGGAAAAAAACTCTGAGAGTTCAAAAAAAATTCAAAGAAATTTTTAGGTAAAAAAAATAGGAGAAATAATTTTAGAGTTGGAAAAAAGTTCAAGATTGAAAACAATTTTGAAAAAAAATTCAGAAAAAGTATAAACATGAAAAGAACAGAAAAAATTTTAGGTTGAAAAAAAAGTTGGCGTTGAAAATACTTGAGAAAGAAATTGAGAGTTGAAAGTACTTTATTCAAAAGAATTGGAGTCGAAATTTGAAAAAAAATTGTTGGGAAAAAGGGTATAGCCGGGTTTTAAGTGAATTTGGGCCCCGCTCCGATTTTTGATCAACGCCCTCAGATGGTGTTCCTTGATGTAAAAAAATTTAGAAATATGTTTGACCCCCCGCTTGGATTTATGGCCATTTTATTGCATTATTTTCAAAACATTTTAATTTCAGTGGAAGTGAAGGAAATTTTTTGTTCTTTGGCACAAAGTTACATTTCTTAAAGATGTATTTACGATCGTTTTTTCAACAATTTTGGTGCACTCCTTCATATTTTTCCGAATCTGCGAAAACAATAACATTTCTGCATGGTTCAGAGTTGAAAAAAAAATTGATAAAAAGTGGGAATTAATTTGTACATATCCCGAAAAAAATTGGATTAAATTCGTACATACATTGAAAAAATGGGAATCAATTCGCCTATCTTTTCACATGAATATTTCGTTGGAAATTAACTCACTTACAGCCTAATTTTTAATTTATTTAATAATCAAGCTATTTTTTTTGTGATTTCAAAAAAAAAAAAATTCACTTCCATAATTTGAGATTTCTGAAATCACTTAATAAATATTCAAGACATCTCGAGTCATCGATGGAAAAATATTTCATCATTGATGAATTTTCTCATGCCCGGATAATTGAATAAATTTTTTTTGAAAAATTTCTTGAAAATTTCAACAAAATTATTTTTAATTTGTCAAATTATAGGGTTATTTGAAAAAAAATCAATTCCCCATCTCCACCCTCGCCTCCTGCCAAATATCCAACCTACAATTCAGCATTTCTGGCCATCGTTAGCAACTGGTCGACTTGAAAATGTTGAAAATCGTCGGCCAGCATCAGATCAAGGAAGGCTTGCTGTCTGTCTTCGTACGTATTGAGATCGTTATCATTGACCAGCATATTTATCACCTTATCGTACATCGCCGGATCGATTTTAATTTTACGAGATTTCTCGGTCGAGCTTTGTACGCAAAGGAACGTGAATATCCATCCAATTTCGGGAACCTTTGAACAAAATAAAAATAAAAATTTTTGAAATACATAGCAGCAACTTTTCAGTACCGAATTTTGAATCTAATTACCTTGAAAGTTGTACTTTGGGAAATGACTAGAATAAGAATATCAACGATCCTTTGTTTCAACTGAGGCGAAAATTTATCGTCACCGAATGCCATCGCTAACACATTAAGGAACTCTTTGGTGTCGAATTTCAGCAATATCCTGTAATCACAACTACCCTCAAGCAAACGAAAATTACATAAAAATAGCCAATCACCGGTTTTAGGGTATTGTTGGGGGCAGATACCTTAAATAAGGGTACATTTCTTCGTCATCTTCGGCATTGATACTGTGCTGGTTACAAAGGCATTGGAAAACTTGACTTCGAACAGTTTCCACCAATGATTCGTCTATATCTCCGGTAGGGTATCCTCGACCGCCGAAACAGCAGCTAATATAGACTAATAGTTTATTACCGAGATCTCTGGCGAAATCTGTTCGACCTGTGGACAATTTATAAATTTCATAATTCATCGTATGTTTTCAGAAGCTATTCAAAAACAAAATTCAAAAAATTGCCTGATATCAGAGCTAAATTCAGTCTAGGAAGTAATTCTTGTAAAGGACTGATGTAATCTCGCATGGCTCTATTCCAAATGGATATCAAAGCGCAGTGCATTGAGTGTTGTCTGCTCAACTGGAGGACTTGTTGGATATCCAGACATTCAATATTTACGTTTAATATGCACAGTTCCAGTTCCTAAAACAATACTACTAATTAGTTTCTCATATCAATGTTGTATTTTAAGATTTTAAAAAAAATCTATGAATAATTTTTTGATCATTTTATTTGAATGATGTCCTCACTGGTTTGAATTATTTTGAGCTCAATAAAATTTTAAAATATAATTTGAATGATTTTATTTATGACTTTAATGCTCATAATTTTTCTTTTGCCATCAGGCAAGTGTTTTTTTCTCAATTTTATTTTCCAAAAAAAACTGTGCATGAAATTTTCCTATCTAACTTCGAATTTTTTTTTGCCAAAATATGTAGAACCTCATTTGGGACTGAGGGACAATTTTTAGGAAAAAAAACGTTAATTAATACTTCTGAAACCCCATATTTTTATGCCAATTTCGAAATATCATATTCATAATCTGACTTTTGACTTATTCCCTTTCTCTCTCAAAAACTCATTACGAAATTTGGGGTCAATTTGAGTGAAAAATTAAAATTAGTGCCTCTGAAAACCTATATTTTGACACCTATTACGAAACTTCCACAATTTGGCTCAAGCTATGTTGGACGGACAATACTGAAATTTTGAAAATTTGAATTTTCTCTTCCCCCTTGTCAGAAGCCTATTTTTAAGTCCAAGGATCTAAGGTTAATAAAATCTATTTATTTTGATATTCGAAATTTTGATTTTTCTTTTCCCCTCTCAGCTACCATTTTGAAGTTAAGGGTCAATTTGAGTGAAAAATTCGAAATCAGTGGCTGTGAAAACCTATAATTAGTTTGATGTTTTTTCTCACGGAGGAACCAATTTCGAAATCTATGGTCAATTCCAGTCCACTGAAAATTTATACTTTGATACCAATTCGAAAATCCGAAATTTTCACTTTGCTCTTCCCGTCTCAGAAACCCATTTTGGATTTTATGGTCAGTTTCAGTGAAAAAATCGAAATTGTTACCAGTGAAAACCTATATTTTCTTTTAAAACCCACATATGATGACCCTTTCTTTAAAAATTGAGAAATTTAGCATTTCAAGTGAAGAAAAACAAATTTTAGCGAAAAAAAATCCAAAAAAGCCATGAATCTGAGAGTCTGTCTTTGATTTTGATTTTTAAAACGACCTGTCTAATATTGTATTGAAAATGGTAATACGATTAGTATTCGAGGTGTCAAAATGGTACAGATTCATTTTTTCAATTCCAGTGAGCCACTTTTTGGAAAACCAATTTTTAGGAAATGCCAAAGGTGAATGTCTTGATTTTCAGTCATTGAATGAGATACCTTCTGAAAAAAATGAGCTCTCATCCCAAAGGAGGACAGAGCTAGGAGTTCTGAAAGTGGGATCGTGTTCAAAAAAAAACCACTGTTTTCGCCTCTTTTGGGTAGTGCCAGCTTTTAGGAACTATGGATGTAAACACTGTAAAATTCAGAAATTTGTCATTTAAAATTGCAGATTGTAAACACCTGTTTTGAACGAATTTTGACATGAGCTAGTGAACTGCTAGTTACAACTATTCAATTTCAATATTCTGAAGAATTTTAATTTTCATTGATGGAATTTTAGAAATTAACAAAATTCCAGGACTCAAATCATAAGCACGTAATATGAAAATTTATAAAAATGTAATTTACAGTTCATTGCATCTTAATCCATGATAAAAGTACATTTTTCATTTAGAAAAATTCTTCAAAAAAGATGACCTCATTTTTTGATAAATTTTAAAATTTTTCACCTCAAGTTTCAAGACAGAAAAATTGCTGAATTTTGAGTTACGAAAATCAGAATGAAAACTTTTCATCTCTCCTCCCCCTTCCACAATTATTTTTTTTAAAGAAAATTTTGTACCTCGAGTTTTGAGTAAGAAAAATTTAGGAAAATTGTTAAATTAGGTATGAGCAAAAATCAGGAAAAAATTCAACTAAAGTCCAAAATTTCCGATCCCCTTCCCTCATGGTAACAATCAACGGAGAAATTACATGGGATCTTCTGTATCTTCACATGAGCCCAATAAACTGAGTTTGTTGGGTCAGGGCACTCAACTCTGTAAGTGCATTGAGAACATTGAGTTCTATAGCATATTCTGATGAAAAGTTACAAATTTCCACAGAAATTTTGGCAATTCATTGTTTGGAAACTTACTCGAAAGTTTCCGAAATTTTTTTTTTAGGAAATTTCGTCGAAATTTTCTTAACATCTGTGTAGGGAACTTTCCCATCCCTTAAAAAATGCGATTTGAGTTTCTATACCTCTCTAAACCACTGACCTCGAAACTGTATACCATTTTTTGCTCCCTACAAAGGGGTTGGAAAGTTTCAATTTTGGGCATTAAAATGAAAAATTATTGTTTATGGACATTTTTTAAACAGTGCTGCCAACTGAAATTTTATAAAAATTAATTGGATAAATAAAACGCAGTTGGCAGCACTGCCACATTTCTTTTTGAAAAATATTCAGTATTAAAAATGATTGTAGGCGACCAATATAATTTTTTGGCTCAATTTTGAGCAGTTAAGTACGCAATTTGAATTTTGAAAAATTCAAAAAAATCATAAAATTCCTAGGTATCATTACATTCAGACATTATAAAATAATCTACAAACGACAACTAGAAACAGCACATAAATCAAACGAAACGTTGAAAAAAAACTTGGCCATCGCTCCGCAATTTTTCACACGATTTGGCATAGCTAATCGCTCTCGACTAAACACTACAAGTATCACTTTACCTTATACATTTGCATATCAGCCAAATGGGCGGCCAGCTGTTGCATAATAATTGGAGGAACATCGTTCAATTTTTCATCGCAAATCGCACCGCTCAAACCCAATAAAAATATGTCTCGGCAAATTGTATCGTCGTTGTATTCGAAGCCTTCCCACATTCGTTGGTAAAGTAATTGCCTAGAAAAAATAATTACCCAAATTGTACGGTTTATTTATGAAATTCAAGTCCAGAGAGGTATCTTTTCTATAATGTGACCGTCCACGAAAATAGGGACCTGAGAGGTAAAACAAATTTTGAAAAAACGAACTGTTTTGCAACTTTTTAATCATTTTTTTGCAATAAAACTTGAAGAAGTTCTTGTACAAAATGTCGATTTAAGAGCTCATTTTGCATCCTAGGGATCGAAGGAGGATTTAAACGTTTTTTGGAGGTTTTATGGTCTAGAATTCAAAAAAAGTGACATTAGGTAAAATGACCCCTAAGGTCCCTTTCAAGGATCGCGGTATGGGAAAAAGTGCACCGTGAAATTATACCTTGGAGTGAGTACTTTCACGTTGTGTTTTCAGAAGTTGCATTTTTTTTGAGTATTTTCGAAATACTCACCCTTAAATGAGGGATGAAAAATTGAGATTTTTGAAATTGAAGAATAGGAACGATATTGGTGTCGAAATATAGGTTCTAAGGGGCGCTGATTCCGATTTCGGTACTCGTTTGACCCCAAAACCAAAATTGAGCCCACTAGGGGGGAAAAAGAGCCCAAAATTTTGAAAAAATACGATATGGATATCGAAATATAGGGTTTCGAGGGCGCTGAATCTCATTCCAGCATGCATTTACCCCAAATACCAAAATTGAGTCTCGTAGGGGGAAAAGGGTTCCAAAATTTTGAAAAATACGATATGGGTATCGAAATGTAGGTTTTCTAGGGCGCTGAATCTCATTTCGGCACTCATTTACTCCGAAAACAAAACTGAGACCCTGAGGCACCCTCTGCGGGGAGAGAGGGGCCAAAATTTTGAAAAATACGATGGGTAATTCGTAATTACATAAGTGCTAAAGTTCATATTAAAGAAATTTTTTTTGAACTTTCTTCCTGTGTAGGAAAAATTTCAAAATTTTTTGGAGGTTCCAAAACATCTTGAAGCCGCTCCCCCCAGGGAGGTCGAAAATTGGGTAATAATACTAAATTCAATCGTTTTTCGTTGATTAGATCAAATTTCCATATTTTGCAAATCGATGAAGTAATTTTGAAATTTCAAAAATATTTTATTTCATTTTCATGTTGACCAAAACGGTGATCGGAATTAAAATTAGTACTTTTAAAAAACATACATTTTGACAATTATCTTTAAATGTTCAGAAATTTTGACGTTGCTCCCCGTATAGAGAGCCAAGTTTTGCTTCTAATAGATTTTACGGGTACCGGAATAATGATCAAAATCCCCGAAAATCTGCATTTCGACACCCATATCATATTTCTCGAAATTCTGGGCCTCTCTCCCTCCAGGGGCCTCAATTTTGGCATTTGTGTCAAATGAGTACTGAAATGAGAATCAGCGCCCCTGAAAACCTACATTTCGATACCAATATAGCATAATCGTATTTTTCAAAATTTGGGCCCCTCTCTCCCCCTGGAGGGGGTCTCAGTTCTGTTTTCGGAGTAAATGAGTGCCGAAATGAGATTCAGCGCCCTAGAAAACCTACATTTCGATACCCATATCGTATTTTTCAAGATTTTGGAACCCTCTCCCCTCCCCCCCTAGAGACGCAATTTTAGTTTTTGGGGTAAATGCATGCTGGAATGAGATTCAGCGCCCTCGAAAACCTATATTTCGATATCCATATCGTATTTTTTCAAAATTTTGAGCCCCTTTTCCTTCCTGGAGGGCTCAATTTTGGTTTTGGGTCCAAACGAGTACCGAAATCGGAATCAGCGCCCCTCAAAACCTATATTTCGACACCAAAATCGCCCCTATTCCTCAAATTTCAAAAATTTCAATTTTTCACCCCCTCACTTAAGGGTGAGTATTTCGAAAATACTCAAAAAAATGCAACTTGTGAAAACACAACGTGAAAGTACACACTTCAAGGTCTAATTTCACGGTGCCTTTTTTTCATACTGCCTTGCACTTTTTAGTAATCGAGCCATTTCACCCTAACTTGCACGTTTGGCACACTGTGCGGCCCTCCTCCCAATACGTCACGCCACCTACAGCAATGGACACAAAAAAATTCAAATGAGGGACCTCCGGAGCATGGAGTCAGAGAGGAGGGTCTGATCTGGTGCCTCCGGCTCCGGCTCTAGCTCCGAGATTTTTTATAAAAGTGCTTCCAGCTCCGGGTTTTTTCATCAAAGTGCCTCCAGCTCTGGCTCTGGCTCCAAAAAAATCGCCCGGAGGTGGACCCTCCTCCCTCCGTCATTACCTCCGGATTCCTGGTCTCTTTTTTCATGGACGGTCACATATGTAGATTCATCATCCAAAAAAAACATCTTACTTTTGATCCAACACCAAAGCCATACTAATAATGGTATTGATAGAATTGGTAATAGGTACCGTTGTGGTACCTCCATTGAGCACCAAATCGATATACGTGACCAAGATGTCGATAACCTGGAACAGAATCGAAAACGAGAATCGATCAATAAACGGGCTACCGATCCGGAAATAATAAAATACCTATCATAGCAATTTGAAAATAACCCCTACGCGGTTCAACTCGAGCCGCATTTATAATCTACAACAGACCAGCGTCAAATACCGCGAAAAATGTCGAAAGAAAGGAAACGAGATCCGAGTACCCAGCGGTACATCGAGAATAAACCGAAACCGACTGTCGCACGTAGGACGCGTAAAAATCCTCGAAAACTTTCGCGTCTGAGGAAACCGGCTCGTAAAGCGCTCCGTCAGCGTTTGGACGATTGCCAAGTTCGTCAGCGAGTTTTGCAAAGACGTCGCGAAGCGTTTCTGCACAAGGTACGGGCTCGCAGACCTAGCATACGCGAAATCGAGGATCTGAAATTGCTCGCGCTGGACGACCGGTACAAAGACGACGACGACATGGATATGGATCAAATGGACTACGAAAAGATGAAAAACCGGCTGGAAATCGCCCAGAAAAAGAACAAAAAGCTGGAGGAAGAGAAACAAACGCTGAAACACGATAAAGACCAGACGATGCGAACCATCGAGAACCTATTGTCGCAGAATCGCGAGCTGACCTCCGAAAACGCCACGTTACGGGATCGCCAACGCAAAGACGCTCGGGTCATCGAGAGCTTGAAAAAATCGGTGCATTTGATCGAAGCGCGAATGCTCAGGATTAAAGACGAGAATAAGATTCTGAACGAGGCGAATCTCAAAGCGCTCAAAGAACTGCAGAGCATGAATATCGAAAAGAAAGAACTCAACAAGTCGTTTAGAGGCCAAAACGAAGAAATCAACAAGCTGTTGCAGGATAAAGAAAAAGATTCCAGTAAAATGCAAACTCTCGAGAATCGTTATACCAAATTGAAAACCGCCTTCGTCGACCAAAGCAAGACAATCGATGATTTACAACTCGAGCTTAAAAAATACAAACAGACCATTATGGATTTAAAAGAAGAAATTGAACATCTCAAAACGTCCAGCGAAAGTGGTAAAATGAGCAAATTCGAAAGCGCCAGGTCTAGCAGAAGTGACGCTACCGTCTCCGAGAAATCGTCTCGTAAAAAACACTAGAAACCGGTTGGCATTTTAGCGATAGTTTTTTTCGTTCTGGTTTTTCAAAACCGTTCGTAATTTTACGATTATAAAGGTTCGAATAGATGGGCGTTTTTTTCCTTTTAGAGAAGTGTGTTTTTTAATGTAATTCATCTGTTATGATTTTTACGTAAATATTCGGAAAAATTAGTTTAAATCAGTAGTATGCAAAGAATTCGAAGAAACCATAGGAGGGGAGAGGGGAGGGATCTAAAAACCAACCTTCCAATCACCTCTTCAGTGACTTGAAGTGGACGGGGTGATCTTCAAAAAAAAAAAAAAAATTGAGGCTTCCAGTCCAAGGACGGACGAAAATAGGAAACCTCAAAGTGTGCTGGGTTAAGCTCAATTTTTTTTTTAGAAATAGTCATTTTTTAATGAAAAGTAAAGAAAATAAATCGAACACTAAACTCGAAAATATTGCGAACGACCGAATCGTTCACTTCTAAATTCCTCAACAAATTCCTTAAAATTTTTCACAAAACTTTAAATTCCTCAACTTCGAGGTATTTTCCTTAAAGTTGGCAACGCTGAATGCATTATGTTTTTGTTTATCTAGTGCATATTGAATAATAGAAACACGAAAAATTTTCAATCTAAAATTCAAAATGTTGAACTTCCTGTATTTCCCTCTGAACTGAATTTTGATGATTTTAAATTTCTCCAGTGCCCTCTTTTTAGGTGAATTTTTCTAAATTTTCTTGTATGCATTGGCCTAAAAACCAAATGCGTCAAAATTTATTCAAATTTCAATTTAGGTATTCCTCAATATTTTTGCAATGATCAGAGGATTTTTTTCTTTCTTCAATCTCTAGAAAAAAATTTCTTTGGTTGGTTTAAATTATTTTTAAAATTTTCATTTTTCATGTTTAATTTTCCTCAATTTTATTCTTACCTATCTAATAAAAAATATTCGTTTCAATTTTCATAATTTTCTCAATTTGTCTCATTTTTTATTAGTAGGTACCAACTTTTTATTTTTTTCAAATTCAACTTTTTCAGAAATTCAGGATTTTTTATTTTCGAAATTTTTTACGTTTCAATTTTTACGATTTTCTTGGAAATTTTTTCTACTTTACGAATTTTCAAGTGTAAATTTTCATGGGCATCTAGTTTTTTGAAATTGTTTCATTTTTTACTCAAAATTCAAATTTATTTCATCTCTGAAATTTTATACGTTCAGATTTTTGTAATATTTTCAAATAATTTGTTCATCCAAGTTCAAATTTTTTCGAATTGAAAAATTTTTCTGCTCCAAAAATTTTCAAGTTTAAATTTCCTTAATTTTCTCACATTTTAAATATTTTTTCAGGTTGAAATTTACTCAACGTTCCTTCCCAACTTCAAAATTTTTTTCTAATTTGAAAATACGTCAAAGAAATCGAAAAATTAATTCTAGATACCTGTCAAGTTTAAAAAATTTTATAGCTAAAAAATTTTGAATTTTTGAGCACATTATTTGAACTTGTAAAAAAATACCTATTAATAAATCAAAAAAAAATAAACAATTTAAGAAAATTTAAAAGTTTGAAAACTTGAATTTGGGTAGATTTTTTTTTTGAGAAAACTGAGGAAATTTGAACATATTGCGAAGAACATGAAATTCAATTTTTTGGTGAATTTAGATCAATTTTTACCAAAAAAGATCGAATGGAAAAAAATTGGGTTGAATAGGACACCGAATATACTAATTTTCAAACCCAAGAAGAAACTAAATAATTTGACACGAACGCAGTAAGCGATTTTTTTCGATTTATTGTTTGAAAGGGGTGAAAAAATTAAAAAACTAGAGAAACTTGATAGATTTAAATTTGTTTGAAAAAAATTAGACAGGTCGAGCTATTTTTTAAAGGGCTTGGCCTTGTAAGATCCGCCTTCGTTTCTATCTGAGACGAAATATGGAAATTTTGAGGACCAAAAATTGATGACCATAATTTTTTCTATAGATTGACAATCGTGGAAGGAAGGGAAAGAAGATTATCGAAAAATATTGGAAATAGGCTCCCGATCTAAGGAGTCCTTGAAGTGATGCCTTTTTGAAATAAAAAACTCAGCCTTATTTAAATCGCCCATTCAAACTCAAAGACTCAAAATTGAGCCAAAATTTTTATAACATAGAATTCTAAAAAAATTGAACAAAAATAAAAATCAATTCTGCTTTAGCAAAGGGAATTTTTTTTTAAATGCAGTTTTAATCAGAGAAATAGGTATTAAAGTTTTTATTTTTTTTAAATATGGTGCGAGGGAATAAAAACGGGTCGTAATGAATTGGCAATTTCTCAGATTGATTGGAGTATTTTTGAAAAACTGTCATTTTCGTGCACGGGTCAGTTATAAAATCATTGAAATTCTACAAATTTAAAATTCTGATATTTGAGATTTAAGTAAATTTCGAAGTCTAAAATTTAAAGCTCAATACATGTGTTAAATTCATAAATTTAAATTTTGTATTTTGTATTTTAAATTTATCAACACTTATTCCAAATTTGAATATTTTTGTAAAAATATGAATTTTCCCCTGCAGTTTACTGATTTTGGACAATTGTGTTTTAATAAATCAAATAAGTAACCAATATGGATAACCCGCGTTTGTACGTGAGAAAAATTCATTTTCAAGCTCCATTGTTTTTTGTGGTGGTTTTTTTTCAAGGCTTGAGGTTAAAATTTTTCTAGGGTCCAGAACTGATTCCAAATCGCTTCCAATCAATTTGAAAAGTCGAAAATTAGACCCCAAATTATAGCTTTTTAGCCAGATTAAATAATTTTTTTCCGATTTTCAAAAATTTGTAAAAATTTAGAAATTGGACTTTAGGTTTTGAAATTCTTGATGAAAAATTCTTTTTGAATATTTTTTCAATTTATTTTTGTTTCAGCACAAAATGTTGTTGCTGGTTGAGATACCTCCCATGTGAGTATTCACCAGTTCACCTAAATTTAAAAAAAAATTAATTTCAAATGTAAATTGCAATTAAATATAAATTTCAAATTTTACATTCAATTTTTTAATTTTTCTTGCGAATTTTCAGTCTAGAAACGTGGCAATTTTTCAAAAATACAAAAATCGAAAAAAGTGTCATTTTTCACTACCGAGTTTAATCCTGTTACACCAGTTCAACCATTTTTCGATTTCAGAAAACGCGTCTTTGCAACTAAAAAATTTCCCATTCGAGAATAAGTAAAAATTATTTTTCGATTCTACATGAAAAAATTTCTCATCAAAAAATAGAGGAAAATATTTTCAAAATAGAGAGAAATTAATAAAGACGAGTAAAGTTCACGTCATTAAGGAAAAAAATTTTCAATCGAATTTTGAATGATTTTCAAATTTGGAAAAGATTATGATGAATGGGAGGAATAGCATTAGGAGTACAACTACTGGAGAAATGAGTGAAGAAAGATCGGAATCATCTCCAGTGAAAAGTAAAAGTTAACCCATTATCCAAAAATACCCCAATTCAACCTCTCCATCACTGATTCCCCCTTCAAGTCTTAATCAAATACCAAGCAGTTGAAAAATTCTCAAATAAAAGCTCGCTATTCGTTGGTCCCTCATTCACTACCTAACTCTTTCGCAACTAGCTGGCAAACTCGATAAAATTCAAATTCCACCTCAGCGACCGAATCCGGCTCGAGACGCTCTCCACAGTACGGAGAAAAATTGCTAAGCAAGCCAGCGACAATTACCACAGGTATCGCCTTATAGGACCCGCTATCTCTAAACCGTTCGTTAGAAGGAGCTCCGCTTACAGTCGATTATGAGCAACGCACGGCAAAAGGCGACGAAACCAAAAGCGCCGCCTGGTAAAAAAGAATCTCCCAAATTCATGCCGTTTCGAGCTTACAAAGCCAAAGAGCCCGAATCGAAGATCGCCACTTATGTAAGATCGAGACGACACGAAACGCCGCCGGATGCATCGACCGGCAAAGATGCCAGCAAACTAGGCAACCAAACGGCCGTCAAACATCATCCGGCCAAAGAGCCGAATGCGAAAAAGCCGAAAGTTGCGAAAAAAATCCAAACCAACCGTAAGCTGAGCGGCGAACGTAAGAAACAACGTAAGGCGAAAACATTCGATATCAGCAGCTTCCCGCGCGTATTTTCCACATCCGATTTAATGGAAAAAATGAACGAAAAACCGGATGCTTCGCAAGACTGCACGTTCCAGGAGCAGCAACAAGGGCAGGATCAGCAGCCCGGAACATCGTCCGACGTCGAGAATGCGCCCGTACAAGCTGATACGATAGACGAAGATTTAGACCTGGATATATTATGCGATCGTGATGAAGTCGCCGATTTCTCGATGGCCAACCTAATGGTGTTCAATAATACGAGCAAACAACGTCGCGCCGAACTCGAAGAGAAACTGACCCAGACCGAGATGGATCTGGAGTATAAAAACATAGACATTCGAACGCTGTCGAATCAGCTGCAAGAAAAATCGCAGGATTTAGTAATCAAGGAACAAAAAGAGAAAATCCTTACGCAGAAGCTGGAACAAAAAGACGCCGCGATAGCCAAAATTCGCGAAGAGAACGACTGCTTTAAGCGAGAAAAAGGCCGATACGAAAAATCGCTGAAGGATTTACAGCACAACATTCGAGCTTTGGAGGAACAACTGCAGCGGCATAATTTCAAAGGTCACGTCAAACTTAGCGAATACGAGAAGCTGCGCGAACGCATACGAGACATGGAAAACGAACGCGAAGCTCTGCTAGTCGAGAGTAGTAAACTGAAACGCGAAATCAAGGAGAAAACCGACGCCATCGAATCTCTAACTCGACGCAACGAGCATCTGCAAAAACAAAACGATCTGTTAAACGTGACCAAAAAAGAGAACCGTATATACGCCCTGGAGTTCAAAGTGGACGCCCTGCAGGACACCGTTAACAAAGTTAAACACGAAAACGAGAAATTAAAGAAGACTTACACTTACACGGTCAGCGAGCTAGCCGAATACGAAATGAAACAGATGAAATTACGCGAGATCATCGACAAGCAGAAGAACTCGTTGAAGGTGCTCGAGAGCAGTTCGTCGACCGAGAATCGCCATCTGCAAAATTACGAGCTCGAGAACGTACGTTTACGCGAAATGAACCGTAATTTGTTCACAGATATGGAGAAACTACGAACGGAGAACAATCGTCTGATTCAGCTCGTCACCCTGATGCCGTCGACTCGAAAAGAAGCTCAGATAGCGTTATCGCAGTCCAAATCCAAGGATGGTCATTCGGTCTCGTCGACCCAATCGAAAGCCCATTCGACATCTTCGAACCACGATAAAATAAATCAACCGATAGCGTTACCTCAATCGACTCGAAAGGAGAATCAACCATCGATACCATCAGCTGCCAACAAAGAACCTCAAATGTCAATGCCGCAGCAATACCAAGACCAAAGGCAAGCCAAAGAGCAGATCATGATGCCACCGCCTCGACTCGATAACCAGCCGATCGCAATGCCACCGCCGAACCGAAAACTAACCCCGAGACACATCGAGTTACTATCCGATCGAAAGGAAACTCCTCCGAGTGGAATATTCGCCACGAACGTCGACCATTCGCACATCAACGAAGACCGAAACTCTCCTCAGGAAATAAATATCGCCAAGGAATCGAACCCCTCGATGGCTCCGGTGCATTATCACGAAACTCCGGTCATGGATCAACAACAAATCGCCATGTATTTGGTTCAGACGCCGGGTAGCACGCCGCAGAGGACGAATAGAGACGCTTTGCAAGAAATACAGAATTTCAAGACCACCATTATGCAGCATTTTCATCAAAATCGTAAATCTAACGGGTAATGGTTTTTTGTAAACGTCGTCGGTACCTTGTTTTTTACCAAATTGTAACGTTGATGGTGAGGTCCTCGAAGACCCAGGATGATTTTACCTCGTTCTTCTAGGAATTCGATTCCTAATCTTAGAGCACATTCGAAACGGTTCTGAAATATTAAAAAAGTTTAAATCATTCGATAATACAAAATTTTTCCATCGAGGTGATATGTATCTTATTACTTTATCGACTAACGAATCCAATCGTTCGATCCAGCTACGAATACTAACAACGTGACATGATTTTAATCCCAGAAACAGGACTTGGTTTCCGTAACTTTGAACTGTATTGTAGCATGCTCTTTCTCCAGCCAACGCCTTGAAAATAAACGATTAAAATTTTATAATATTTCGTAATTGGTGGCCAATTTCATAAATAAGACTGAATTACCAAAGCTTTGCTGACATTGCCTCCGGTTGAAAGTCCCTTGAAATGACTCGAATTGTACACCAATCCAACGCTAGATAAGTCTAATTTTTCCAATTCCTGTTTCGTTCGAACGTCTACTAGATGGAGTTGTTCTTTCGTATCCAATGCTGCTATGGTCCTGGTGTTTAGCCAATTACACGTAAGTAGAGAATAATCCAGGTCTAATTTTTGCAAAGACGTGCATCTCAGTTTATTATTTTTGTTTACATTTACCTGTAACAAATAATCTGGATTGGAAATATTTTCAAAAAAGATGGTTGAAAAATGAAGGCTGCTTACTTGGTAAAAATAAATACTACGATCTCTAGCGAAAGCTAATACTGGATCCATTATTCGAGAATTTTCCGTTAACTGGATAACTACGAATTGCCAAGATAAAAATGGTAACGAGCAAGGGTCAGCTTTCACTGTATGAGTCAGCAATACTTTCATAACTGGTCTTATACTGACAACTATTAACTGCCACAAATTGAGATCAAAGGTTAATAAAAAGTGGTTGGTGAAAGAGTATCGAATTTAAGATAAATACCTTGGTGAGTGTAGCCATTGCTACCAAAACACTCCCACGTAAAGGATGAGAATTCAAATGGTGAAGTAATAGAGGCTCGATGCAGCAGACTTCGCCTCGACTTCCTGAAAAAATACATTTCGAATCGACTCCTCTAACACCGAGCATCCTTTTGAAATTCAGTTCGAAAACTGATCCTCCACTATCACTACACAGCGCCAAAGTAGGTACATCTGTAAACTAATAAATAAAATTTATTACAAAAATTGAATTTTACTGATAAGGAAACCTTCACAAGCAGTCTTTGCCAAATGAGCTGATATTTGGACCTCGTTAGAACCAAATTTCGTGCTGCTCAAGTTACGTGCAACGCTTTCTGGAGCAATTTCAGTGATCTGGGGAAGTCAACTTTTTCTGAAGACTCCAGATCGACTACAAAATGGCCGCATTTGATTTGATAAGTCCATTTTAGCATTTAAACCGATTTTTAGATTTTCAACTAACGATGAACTATTTTTATAAAAAATAAACATATCAATAGGCCACTTCAGCCATTTTCAAAAAATCGCCAAAAATTGAAAAATCAACTTCGGCAGCTCAAAATCTAGTTCAAAAAGGTACGTGACGTATTCTTCTGCTCAATCAGCGTAGATAGATTGGAAAAATTCTATTGTAAACTTCCAGTATTCAAAAAGCCAACCTTAACATGGAGTACAGCTGTAGATGGAGTATGAACGTCATTCATAGTCCTTAAAACTTTTCCATCGGTAACATCGAACATTAAAATAGTCCCACAAGCGTATCCAGCCAAAAGTCTAGTACAATCTCCGTTAAAATCCAGAGCAGAAACCGAACTCTGTTCTAAATTAGCTTCGTGGCACCATCTCAACGTTTGCATTGCATCAAACACCAATACCAAGCCATACGATGTACCGATTGCAATTATTGTCGATACACACATTACCGAAGGATAACCAGCGTTGATACGTTCCTAAAAAGAAAATTCAATCTCATAATGATTAAATATTGTGGCAAATTGAGATCGAGTGTTTTACTAACACTGGCAGAACGTAATTGAGCTGAGACAGTTCGTAAAGTAGAATGCCTGAGAATATTGCCAGGATCATACTTATACTGTGAAATAGACAACGCAGGAGATAAACTTTGATTACTTCTGTACAATCCGAAACTTCCCACTGATAAATTATCTTCGCTTTCTTCGAAATTATTCCTAACCTGGGTAGGTAAATTTCACTCGATTAGGTTTATAAAGTATTTTCAAAATGAATAAATCTTCGTTTAGGTACTTGAGCGGGTAATAATTGAGCCAGTTCATCTTCGCTGAGTAAAGATGATTCATCTTCGTTTAGAATACTTTCCAGTGTGGGTGTTTCATCGATAGCCGGTATATTGTATTCTTCATCGTTTAACTATATGGTAAAGATTCAGTAAGACAGGATACGATGATAAGAGAATTATTTACAGATATGGTTCAATGAAAAGCTGATGTAATGATGATTACCTCTGACAGAGTGAGACTCAAAGTATCGCTCCGGAAATCGAAGTTGTTCGACTCCATGGATTCGATGATTCGGTGCCACGAGATGGGGATTCCAGCTCAGGTGTTTTTTCCGAAGAATGTGTCTCGTTTTGTCATTATTACGGTTTCTGGAACTCTGTCGAGTTAAACCACATCGACTGCCAGATGTGAATATAATTTCGCTATCAATTTAATTTCTTATCATCTTCCGCCTTAAAATTCGAAGATCCCAGGATATTTCGCCGCAACCGGGTTCATTTCAAAATGTAGTTTTAAAATTTATCGATAGGAGCGCCACGAAATTTTTTCGAAAATAAATCACCCGGTTATAAAGTTTATCTTAGTGGTTGTAAACATTTCAAAATAAAAACCAAACGATAACGATAACAAAGTTTTGGAAAATAATTTCTTTCATGATCAATTTTGTGATTTGAAGAAGATTTATTAGAAGTTTTTGCATTTTTTTAATAACTAAAAGGTATTTCAACTATGTAACTGTGTTACCAGAACTTCAATATGAAGAAAGATAAAAACACCGAAGTACCTCGAAGTTATAAATTGTGAGTACCGTAAAATATACCGAAATATCATCTCCATCTACATTTAATGAGTTATCTAATCATATTAAATTTGTTATAGATCCCATCAAGTGGTCAGTTTGACTGGGATAAGTTTCCAGCGTAAAAGTATCATCGTAAGTAAACACATAGCTGGTTATTCTGTCATGTGTTACGTTAGATCCCTGTCTAATATTCATTTCATCTCAGGGACTAGTAAAGTTGACGTTTCTCACTCTTCGAGAGAGCATACGGTACGTGAAAATCAACGCCAAACAATGTCGTATCTATCGAGTACTTCTAAATGACGAACTCGAAGTACCATTTCAATATTTCGATCCTTTATTGGAAATTTATCAAGAAAATGAGCACGAGTACGTATACTTCGATGCATTTCCCTCTTAATCTTTTTCACATGACAAATATTGGCATGTTTTTTAATCTTTTTAGACGTTCGCTGGAGAAATTTTCATCAGCTCATTTAACCGCCTGCCAGTCAGTCGATCCTGATAACGATGCCGGCGAGTTGATAATAACCATACCACCAACCGCTCTCGGCACGTTAATCACCGTTGAGAAATTTTTCGATATCAGTATCGAATATTCGATCGAAGAACCCTACGGTGGCATTCATTTCGTTATTCCAGAATGCGAAGGATCCCTGGCTGAAGTAAATTATCAATTTTTCCACCAATTTTTCTTCCTCCTTAGGTTAATTTTTCGATCGGTTTGTAGAAAGGCGCTCATATGTATACAAACTACTATGAAAATTCATCCAGGCTGTGGTTTCCATGCGTAGACAGTTTCGCAGAACCGTGCACTTGGGAGTTGGAATTCACAGTTGATGAAAGTATGACCGCTGTATCATGCGGAGATCTCGTTGAAGTTGTTTATTCGCCGGATATGAGAAGAAAAACGTTTTATTATACTTTGAATACACCTGCTTCAGCTCCAACCATTGCATTAGCCGTAGGGTATGAAGAAATCCGGTAATATTCGTTATTGAGATGTATCAGCTGATTGATTTTATTTTTGTAGGCCATTTGAAGTATTTGTTGATCCATCGATGCACGAAGTAACTCATTTTTGTTTACCCGGTTTAATGGATAATTTAAAAAATTCTATGCGAAGTGTTCACGAAGCTTTTGAGTTCTACGAAGAAACGCTCTCGAATCGGTATCCTTATACTTGTTATAAGCAAGTTTTCGTTGACGAAACTACCGAAGATGTTTCAGCTTATGCTTCGTTTAGTATTTTAAGGTATATTTTACCATTATTAAATTCATATTCGATTGGAATCTTTGAAATAACACATTCACGTGTAATTGCAGTATAAATTTACTCCATCCTAGTCAAATAGTCGATCAAGTGTACATATCGAGGAAAGCAATGGCGTTGGCAATAGCGGAGCAATTTTTTGGCTGCTTTATTTCCCGTCAAAGTTGGTCCGATTGGTGGCTGACAAACGGTATATCGACCTATCTGTGTAGTTTATTTGCCAAAAAGTGTTTCGGGCTTAATGCTTATAGAGAATGGATACATAACGTAAGTGGTTCGCAGAAAATACCCTCGATGATTTATTTATAATAATTTTCTGAATTTTTTATTTTTCTAGGAATTACACGAAGTAATGCAATACGAAGATACACACGGAGGGATAGTTATGGACCCAAGTCAGTCCTCCGGTAGCCATCATTCTAATAATAAATCTAGCCATCATAATTTCCATTTTCCGCTGCAAAATATTCACACAATTTCGCCCAAATATTTATACATGATGAGAAAAAAAGCCCACCTGATAATTCGCATGCTCGAGAATCGAATAGGATACGAGATGTTATTACAAGTATGTCCTAGAAATGACACCTGACTGTGAATTTGGAAAAATAATCAATTTTTATTCGCTTAGGTCTTCAACAAACAACTATCTTTGGCGTCGAATGCAGCTCAGACTAAAATAACCCAAGGCATATGGTCCCACATGTTGATCAGTACCAATGTATTTACCAAAGCTATTTTCACTGTGACTGGAAAAGATATGGCTGTATTTATCGATCAGTGGGTCCGAACAGGGGGCCACGCTAAATTTCATTTGAGCTGTATGTTTAATAGGAAAAGGTCAGATGATTGCTTATTTATCGAAGTAAATATTTCATCAACCTGTGACACTCGTTCTATTTACAGGAATACGTTAGAAATCGAAATCAGACAAGATAAAACTCATCAAAGAGGTGTTCATAAATATGTAGGACCTTTATGTATCCTGGTCCAAGAACTAGATGGAACATTCAGACATCCTATTATGGTGGAAAGTACCATCTGCAAACACGATATTACCTGCCATTCGAAAAGCAGACGAAATAAAAAGAAGAAAATCCCCCTGTGTACTGGCGAAGAAGTCGATATGGATTTGAGTATTATGGAGTAAGAAAAATAATCCTATTTGGAAACAAATCTCTGGATTAGTACGATTTCTCACCTGATTATCTTTATAGTTCAGATTCTCCTGTATTATGGGTCAGATTGGATCCGGATATCACTTTGCTTCGTGAAATCACCATCGAACAACCGGATTACCAATGGCAGTATCAGCTGAAACACGAACGCGATGTAACTGCCCAGTTTGAAGCTATCGTTGCCCTGGAACGGTTCCCAACTCCGGCTTCCAGAACTGCTTTGACTGAAACCATAGAAAATGAGAATATTTACGTTAATGTCAGATGTAAAGCTACGCATTGTTTGACAAAGGTGTGAAAAATCAATCGTCCAAGCTGCGTCGAGTTTGAATTGGAAATTTACAATTCTGAGATATTTTTAAAGGTAGCCAATGCGATGGTAACGAATTGGTTGGGGCCTCCGGCGATGTTGGCCATATTTAGAAAACTCTACGGATCGTTTTCGTGCCCTCACATTATCAAGCAGAATAATTTCAGCAATTTGCAGCATTATTTTTTGCAAAAAGTGAGTATTTGGGAAAATTTTGCCAAAAAAAATGAAACTGGTTCAAAAATCTGTTTGAATTAATTACAAATGGTAAATTTTAACTTTTAAATCGTTTTATAGACGATTCCAGTAGCAATGGCAGGTTTGAGAAACGCTCACGGTCTCTGCCCACCGGAAGTACTTAGATTTCTATTGGATTTATTCAAATATAACGACAACAGCAAGAATAGATTCTCTGATAATTACTACAGAGCTGCTTTGATCGACGCATTGAGCGCCACTGTAACTCCGGTCATTACTATCGTGCATCAAGGGTCAGTTCGGAAATTTTCCAACGAAGTAAATTCGAGAGCATTCGACTAATCGAAATTTTAATTACAGAAACAACATAACAGCTGATTCATTATCCGCCGATACGAAATTGGTACTGGAGGAAGTAACAAGATGTCTGAATTTGGAGAAATTACTGCCGTCGTATAAATTAACGGTGACCGTTTCGTGCCTTAAAGCGATTAGAACCTTGCAAAAATTTGGACACTTGCCTAATAATCCGACGGTATTTAGATCATATGCGGCGTACGGCAATTTCATCGGTACGAACGAATTCTAAACGTTTTTGGCCATCGGTTGACTTTGATACGTAATTTCTTATCCGGTTAAAATAGACGTTCGATTGTGCGCCTTCGAAGCTCTCGTCGATTTTACCCGATTGGATGGCCGGTGGCCGGATCTGGAATTTTTACTCGATATAATGACCCATGATCCAGATCCAGGTGCGAGACACGCGCTGATTAGAATGCTGTGCGAAAATCCACCTTTCCAAAGGAATGTCTCGGCGCCGGAAAGGCATCGTTTGGATAAGGAAGATTTAGTCCACAAGTTGTGGCTGACGTTTAAGTAAGTCTATAAGACCTCGAGACGTTAAAATTTTGAAATCTTTGGTTAATTTGGAATTTTTTTACAGTGGTTCGATGTCCCACGATTCTAAAATGAGATGCAGCGTCGTAGATTTATATTTCACATTGTACGGTCGTCGTCAGCCGACTTGTTTGCCTACTTCGGATGCTGTAGCATCGTTATATAAGCCTCAGAAAGAATCAGACGTGAGTAACTGGCACCGAATCGTCTTCGAATACGAATTACCAACTTATCTCCGTCTGTTGATAAATTCTAGATCTCGAAATCAGACGCACCTTCGTCAGATCAAACTGATTACGTAGATAATGATCCCCTGGCTCATGGTATTAAACGACGAATGTCTTCATCGGATGAACGAGAATCAGACGTAATGGCCACAGACGATCTGGGAGGCGTTTCCGTCGGAGTCGTAACCGTCGAAGTCGTAGCAGGCGAAGATACGAATAAGAGAATCAAAGTGAGCCTGTTTCCAGCACGACGTCCTCATTGGTGATTTTTTTCTCATTTTGAACGTTTTTTCACGCAGATTGAATCCGATAACGATCGGCTGGAGGAAACGTCTCATCAAACAAGCACCTTGAAGAAAGATAACGACGTAGAAATTCTCTCCGAAACTAAACCGTCCGATTTGGTATCGCAAGCTGCCGCATTTGAAAGCGTATTTGTTAAAGAGGAGCCAGCAGCTGAATCGGTTCCTTCGACGTCGACTGCTGAAAAAAGTCATTCGAAGCATCATCATCATCGTCATCACAATCATCGCCATCATCATCCTTGTAGCAGTGGAGATCAGTCTAAAGTATGTTGTATGACTTCAAATGAGAATAAATGTCGAAAAGTCTGACTGAGGCTGGTTTCGTTCCTCTGATTGAAATTGGATTTGAAAATGGCTTCTGTCAGTCAGTTTTTTGGGGGATGATTATTAACAGGAATATGAGAAAGGGGTTCTCAAAATTGTAGATTTGAAAAAAAAAATTCCAGTAGAGAACTGAAGCTCAAAAAAACAAATTTTCATTATTTTTTTGACTTTTGGTTTCAATTTTTGAATTGAATTTTTTTTTTAAATTAATCCAATAAATTATATCCTAATTCTACGAAAATAATTTGTTATAAATACATTCCAAACTAACGAAACTTTCTTCTTCGCAGCTCAAAAAGAAGAAAAAAGACAAGAAGAAACATAAACACAAACACAAACATAAACACGACCATCATCACGACAAAGATAAAAAAGAACCCGCCGTCAAAGACGTATCAAAACTCAAAGTCAAAGGAGAATCGCTCAGTTCGAGATCATCGAGTCAAAGCGATGACGATATCTAATCTTCTCCTTTGCGGTTACCGAAGTACGCCACACGTACGAGATTAGTTAATTATTCGATATCGCCGGCACGAAAATCGTGTCGCAGCGAAAGTTAATTTGTGCGATTAAGTAACATAATAATTATTATGGTTTTTTGGCAACAATGAACGGATGAACGAGTAATTTGGCAAATAGAAAAGCTTCGTTTTTTTCTGACATCTCTTCTGACTGACCGAATGAACGAAAAAAATAAAACAAGCTGGTTATAAAATCGTCCTCGTTTGAGACCGGCTCTAAATACGAGTACGAAAATTCACCTAATGATAATTATTCGAGTTATTTATCGCGAAGTGTAAAATACGTATTCCCACGTGATACACGAAGCGACTGATTTTTTCCTCGGTTGTACAAATTGAAGATTTTTTGTACAGGCATCACCGTCGAGGGAAACTTTTTCTATAATTTTTATTGTTTTTTACGTGAATTGTGATCGTATTTTTTTTAAAATTCGTGTTTTATTTGAAATGGCGTTATGTTGTATTTTTAGAACGTCCAATTACCTATATTTTGTCGTTGTAATATAATATGGGGGATTATTGTTGTAATTATCTATTTATTTGCATGAGAAGTGCATTCTGCATCTGGTTTTATTTATTATTATAAAATAGTGTTTTTATACATGTTTTGTTATTGTTGATAGCCCCCCCCCCCCCACCGTATCCAAACTTTCAAATATTTATCGCGACAACTCTGAATTTCAAATTTTATAGATTCGATAATTTTTTCCAAGACAATATTGTGATAATAGAATATGGAAAAAAATTTGCTCCATAAGCATTTTAATACGAGCCAGCGTATGCAAATCGTCATCTGGCAACGCTGTATCACACCATCGTGTAAAAAATTTATAACTAGGTACATATTTGTTACGTTACGTAGGTGGATACTCGTATTGTACGTGTGATAATTTGGAAGACGAATTCGAGCTCCGAGTGGGAGATTTTTTGCGAGAATGTTTTTAATTGTTTATGTGGAATGTTACAAAAGCGAGAAAAAATTGCATTTGAACGTACGTACCCAGGAAAGAATTTGAAAACTACCCGAAGTAGCAGAATGATTAGTTCCAATGCATTTGTTTAAAAATATTGTGTCACGGAAAGGCTACATTTTAAATGATACATAGGTCTATGTCTGCGTTGCCAAGTCGTCTGTGCCGTTGAAAACTATACAAATGCAAGCCAATAATTTAAACGGTTAGAGTATAAAGAGCTGCCATCATATGACATTGTTCCATTTTAGTAGATGCATTGTTTTGAGAATACGATTTTTCCGAGCATTTTTGGGCTGCGATTAATTCTGCGATGAGTTTCATCGCAAAATTAATCGCACGTATTTTTCTAATATTTCAGGCAGTAACAATCATTAGAATAAATTTTCGTCCCAAAAAAATCATCTCACGAATTTTTCGAGCATTTTTGTACTGCAATTATTTTGGGATGAATTTTCATCGCCGAATTAATCGCACGTATTTCTCTAGTTTTTGAGGCTGAGATGATCATTGGAATGGATTTTCATCTCAAAAAATCAATCCACAATTTTTCCAAGCATTTTTGGGCTACGATTAATTTTGGATGGATTATCATGGCAGAATTAATAGCACATATTTCTTTAGTTTTTGAAGCCGGAACGATCATTGGAATGGATTTTCATCCCCCCAAAAACATCTATGATTTTTTTTAGCGTTTCTGGGCTGCGATTAATTCTGCAGTTAATTTCATCTCATAATTAATCGCACGAATATTTCTAGTTTTTGAGGCAGGAACAATCACTCCAAGAATTTTCTCGAGCATTTTTGGGCTGCGATTAATTTGAGACGAATTTTTATCGCAGAATTAATCGCTCGTATTCCTCCAGTTTTTGAAGTCGGGATGATCATTGGAATGGATTTTCATCCCAAAAAAATAAATCCCCGACTTTTTTGAGAGTTTCTGGGCTGCGATTAATTTCATCGAAAAATTAATCGCGCAAGTATATTTCTAGTTCTTGAGGATTGAACAATCATTAGAATGGATTTTCATTCAAAACAAGTCATTTCACGATATTACCGAGCATTCTTGGCTGCGATTAATTTCGGATGAATTTTCATCGCAGAATTAATCGCAAGTATTTTTCCCGTTTTTGAGACCGAGATGATCATCAGAATGGATTTTCATCCCAAAAAAATCATCCCAAGATTTTTCCGAGCATTTTTGGGCTGAGATCAATTTGCTATGAATTTTAATCGCAGTCTTATCGCACGATTCTTTTTGGTTTTTTATGCCTGAAATGATCATTGGGATGGATTTTCATCCCAAAAAATTCACCCACGATTTTTCCGAGCATTTTTAGGCTGCGATTATATTTGGGATGAATTTTAATCGCAGTCTAATCGCACGTAATTTTTTGGTTTTCTAAGCACCAAATGATCACTGGGATGGATTTTCATCCTAAAAAATTTTTCTTGTCTTTTTATATAAGTATGATAACAAAAGGGTTTAATTTCAATTCTGAAAATTATTGACCCCCCCCCCCTCCCCCGGTACGAAAACTTGAGACTTGAAATTTATTACAGAAAAAATTTAAAAGAAAAAAGAAAAACTCTAATGTCTGGGTGTCTACCGAATCATGCAAACGAAAATCCTGATTTTTTCGGGCTGAAAATATAAAAATTTCTTCCCAATTCGATACCCCCTCGTGCCGAAGAGACGTTACATTTTTGGCCCGAGCGGAGTGAGGGTGTAATTTTTTGGAAAACACATTTAAAAATAAACGAAAAAACACTTTTCTAGATGATTTATTCTTCCTTTGGTTTTTAAAAAAATGTCAAGAAAAATTTCAAAATTCCCTGACATTTTCCTGACTTTTCCAGATTCTCAAAAATCCCCGACATTTCCGAATTTTTTAGGTTATCTAGAAAGTGAACACTGTTTCTAAAAACTGGGCAGATTTTCGAAAATTAGAACATCTCCAAAAACTTGGACAAATAATTAAATTTTTAAAAATTGAACAATCTTTTCCTTTTTTATAAAAGTAAAGAACTTTTCAAAAATTGGAAAATTTCAAATAACTTCAGCAATACCTATTTTTAAAAATCAAGCAATTTTTTCAAAAATCGCATAATTTTTTAGGACTGAACCATTTTCTAAAAATTGTAAAATTTTTCAGAAATTGAGAAAACTTGAAAGATTATTGAAAAAGTGGACAATTTTTTGAAATTGGAACAACTTTCCAAAAACTGAAAAATATTACTTACAAATTTTGGATGAATTTCTAAGAAGTGGAAACTTTTTCAAAAATAAAACATTTTCTAAAAAAATAACGATTTACAAAAATTGAAGAAGTTTTCATAACTCTTGATAGGTTTTTTAAAATCGTAGATTTCCAAAAAATTGTAAAATTTCTCCAAACGGCCGACTTTCTAAAAAATTAGAATCATTTTCAAAACTTGCATACTTTTTCAAAAAAAAATGAAATAATATTTCCAAAAACTGACTACTTTTTCTCAGTCCTTCAAATTTGTAACCACCACTTGTCCAATTTTTCTGTACTTTTTGAGAGTGAACATTAAACAGCCATGTCACGTAAAGTGAGACTGGACGCACGCCTAGATCAGCCAGTGAATATGCCACATTTCAATATTACCAAAAAAATTCATTTTAATTTTTCTCAAGTCTGATATTTTAATAGCCCAATTTCTCGTCACCTTCTCCAAAAATTATTTCATTAAAATCAAGTTTAATAAATTTTTCAACCATCTCAACTTCTCAAGGGAAAATTCCTCAAACAAGTGTGATGAATTCGCACTCACGAAGCCGTCTGGCCCAATGATGTAATTAGTAGAAATAACACGGGCGAAATAAATTGAAAAATGAATTAGGAAGTAAAATGAAGCCAAGTTCGGTTTAATAGCTTTTCATAGCTTTCATTGGTTTAATCGTTGTTTACTTTTTTTCTGTTCAAAAAAAACACGTAAGAATAAAAATTGCTCTATTTTGTTGTTCGTACACGTATTTTCGCAGACGATTTTTTCTCTTTTTTTATTCCTGTTTACCCGAATTTAGGCCTATTCCAAATAGGAATTTTTTCACACATACGGAGACGTTCGTTGTAAAAACGAATGATAAAAATAAATTTTTCATTTGAACCACGTTATGTAATGTTTTAATCATATGTGCAAAAATCTTATACAAATTCATCAGCGATGAGCTATATCCATAAAATCACGTCATTAAAAAGGGCGTTAAAATTTATTCCCAATATAAGTCTCGTAGTAGCTGTCGTAGTTTTAGGCATTCGCGAGCAAAAAGCTCGTAAAATGCGGAGCTTTGAGAAATAATAATTTTTCAAATCTATTGTGATCATCCGGTATTAAAAAATGTATCGTAAATAAGATGCGGAAAGTTATGTATTACCTAGTACGTTGGTTACGGTTAAGCGATGACATTTATAGAAACACATTACTCGTGAGTCACTTCGTAGTTATTTTGTGTGTACGTATTCACAATACAGAAAGAAATCGCCCAGTGTTGTAATGAGCCAAATTTTTTTCGATTTAAAATTGTTCAAATAGCATGAAACCACACTCGAGAGCTCGACAACGTCCTCGTCGCCTCCTCGTGCTCGTATAATTCGCCGGCTGTGTTTAAAAATTTCACTAAAATATATCCTATTTCTTGGCCAACTCGAAAGATGTTTTTTTTTCCTCATTTGGAGGTAAAAGTAAACATGGCGAAATTTTTATCGATTTTGAGAAAACCACCTGAACTGTACCGTTTTTCTGCCAGATCGTAAAAATCCATTCGGCTGGAATATGCGACGAGGCGGAGGCGTAATCGTGCTGATGAAATTTTATTACCCGAAGAGTCCTCGGTTGGAAGGCGCGATGTGCGAATAAATAAAAATACGTTTTTTTGCACCTTTCAGTGTAAACTCTGCGCTGCGTCGATGCCGTACGTCGTTGTCCGGAACATGGACGAATTCTTAAATAAAGATATTCATCTCGTGTTTGGCTCCGGTCCATGCAATCTGATTTCGCTCATTGGTAGATAAAGAGATGCTGCTAGAGACCCATGGTATATTCTAGGGCACTATGTTTGTATTTGTACACAGATTTCTAGCATTTGGTTTTTCAAGAGTTGGAGGAAATTTGAACATTTTTAGTAGATTTTTTTGAAAGATTCGATCGAAAATGAGATTCGGTTTTTGTAATTTTTCATTTTTTTCGAATTTGAAATTTTCACAATTTTTTCTAGTTTTTAGAACATTTCTGCTTTTCTAGCTTATTTTAGGGATTTTTCAGGAAGGATTTTCCCCCCTTCGTCGTCAGAGTGCTTACAAGGCATAAAGTTAGATGTCCGTCAATACGAATCAATTATACCTCATGAATATTTAGTCCAGTCATTTTAGGATTTAACCCCCAAAAATTCAATCCTGATTTTTTTTTTCGCGTTTTACGTTCGTAATGGTCCACTACACAACATACTAAAATGGACACCCCATAACCCTCCGCTACCCCCAGGGAAGGGGTAAATGTCTGCTGAAAACCAGGTTTTCGTGAATATCTCCTCAAATAAGCTTCAAAATTGAAAAATAGTTATGAACAATCTTATTCTACATGTAATTTTCTATCAAAAGATTTTTTTTTTTCAAAAACACGCACTTCCTTGACCAAAAATTGAGGATAAAAAACACCTATTTTTCAACAATTTACAGCATTTTTTGAAAAAATCAAAACTTCTATGAATATCTCCTCAAAAAAGCCTCAAAATGGAAAAATGTTTACGAACAATTATGTTCTACGTGTAATTTTCCATCAGACAGCTTCGCTGAGTTCGAATATATGCTTATTTTTGGGATTCGACCCTTTAGTTCTCCCCTAGCCCCCAATTTTGAAAAAACACATGCAAAAAATCGGAAATAGCATGTGTCATATCGATTTCTACTAATTCGAGGGTGCTGAGCTCGATTATCAACTTACTTTCTCGATCCGTCTCCTTCGTTCTCCACACTGACTCCAAAATTACTAAATCATTTAGAAAATCAATGTGTTTTTTCAAAATTGGGGGCTAGGGGAGAACTAAAGGGTCGAATCCCAAAAATAAGCATATATTCGAACTCAGCGCCCTCAAAAACCTAACAAACGACACGTCATACGTTATTTTTCATTTTTTTGAATTTTGACCTCATTAGGGGGCTGATAGGGGAGTTCAGAGGGGTCGAATGAAAAAACTAAGCACATATTCGAACTCAGCGCTTTCCAATTAGTAGAAATTGATGTATTACTTCACTTTTTCCATTTTTTTGAATTTTGACCAAAATTTGGGACCTCTGTGCCCCCCAGGAGTATTGGGATCCCATCCTGAAAAGTAATTTGTTGAAAAATACATAAAAAGTTTGCTTCATAGTAATTTTTCAGATTTTTCAATGGGGCCTTCATCTTTTGTACTTATCATGAAAGTTGAGCTTCCATCACAAAAGCTCAACTTTGAACTTTTCAAAAAGTGATTATCAATTTTGAATCTCCTTTCAATTCTCTACAAAACAGCATGAACAGATTTATCTTAGACCTAACCAATCTCGAGATATGCTCCTTCAAAGTTGAGCAATTTCGCAAAAAATCCCAATTATACGAAAATTACAAGGGCCACCCCCCGCCCCCTGAAGGATTAGGATCGGAATGACGGTGATTCCTTCATTAGACCATCGAGGAGAACTCGTAAAAAAATTTTGAGCGAAATCGGAAGACCCAAGGTCAAAACCTGGTCGAGTTGACATAGAATGAGCCAATGGCATGCCAAAAAACCCAATTTTTGACACCAAACATGAAAATTTTCAAAATTTTGAATCTCACCCCTCACCCCTTAACTCCTTTGAATGACATATCGTTTTTGAATCCTTATAACGCAAAGAAATGTTTCGTATCACCAATAATAAGCAAGTAGCTTTTCTTTCCACAACCTCGATTTTTTAAATGCAGTATTCCATAACCTCCCTTATAATTAACGGTAGGGATGAAATTCTTGCGATGACTTTTTTTTGGAATACCCTGCCAGCATATATAAAAAAATTACTCTTCACTGGCATAATTTTGTGAACTTTCAGCTTCGTATATTTTCATCATTTCCAAAAATACTGTAAATATTAGAAAAATAGGCATTTTTGACCCCTAATTTTTGGGCAAAGAAGTGGGTGTTTTCGAAAAAAATTGAAACTGTCTGATAGGAAATTACACGTAGAATATGATTGTTCATAAACATTTTTCCATTTTGAGGCTTTTTTGAGGAGATATTCATAAAAGTTTTGATTTTTTTAAAAAATGCTGTAAATTGTTGAAAAATAGGTGTTTTTTATCCTTAATTTTTGGTCAAGGAAGTGAGTGTTTTTGAAAAAAAAACCAAAAACTTTCTGATATGGAATTACACGTAAAACAAGATTGTTCATAACTATTTTTCAATTTTGAGGCTTATTTGAAGAGATATTCACGAAAAACCGGTTTTCAGCAGAACTTACCCCTCCCCTGAGGAAGCGAAGGGTTATGGGGTGTCCATTTTAATATGTTGTGTAGTAGACCATTACGAACGTAAAACGCGAAAAAAAAATCAGGATTGAATTTTTGGGGGGTTTGGTACATTTTTTCTTTTATTTACCTGGATTAATAATTAAATTGTAAAAAATTATCAAAATTTCACACCATAATCAAAGTTCAAGCCAAGAGGAAAAATTCTTTTTCAAAAATAGATAGGTAAATTAAATTTTGAAAAAATGAACGAAATTATTTGTAGTTTTGAAAAATATAAGGTTATAATTATAGCTTGTTGTATTATCATATCTTCATCAGCACGTACAAATCTGAATCTACTCTCAACATCGTTCGCATGTGAGCTTTACTGTTTACACGTCTCTACCTCTCAGCAGCGCATCGGCATTCGCCATATTTAAAGTTTACATGTTGATCACAGCGCTGCTCCTGTTTACTATCTGTTCTTTAATATTCGCACGGTACCACGAGTATTTTTTTCGCCGGTCGAGAAAAAATTAGCTCGAGTCTGCATGCGATGATCATTGATCACACACTTATCTCAGTTTGCTTGGTAATTTTTTCATAACTAATTGAGTGGGAATGGAGATTAGATCTCTTGATCAACTAACAATGAATAAATTGTGTTTCTCAAAAAAAAAAAAAATCAGATCTGATCAGAAATCAAACTCAGATAGAATTAATGGATGGATGGCAGCGAGGATAGTTCTTTCAAAATAATTGAATCAGAATTCTAAGTAGATATTTTGGGCTGGCCCAGACCGAGTGGAGAGGGGATAAAAATGGCAGTACGGCCTGTTTTCCCAGCAAACACAAAATTTAATTTCTAATCACATTTGGGGAAATTGATGACCTTTTTTTTGAAAGTTTGGATTTCGAGGCGAAAAAAATTGGAAAAAATACCAAGTAGGTTGGAAATTGTTACTTAAATTTTTTTCTCTCCAATAATTCGAAATTCAAATCGACGCTAAAATTGAGGCGAAGACGTAAAAAGTATTTTTTTTACGGGTGACAAAAAAAAGTTTCAAGTAGGTATACATTATACAATCACATGTTGAGTACGTATGTTTTGGAAAGGGCCTTTTTCAAGCTTCTCAGGGTGATTTTTGGGATGAAAATTACCTACGTTTACCATTCATCCCATGATTTTTCTGGGCGTAAGACGACCGTTGAGATAAAAATAATTTTCACCAACCATCTCGAGATTTCTCTATTTCTTGAGAGTTGAAAATATTTTGAAAAAAAATTCAGCGTTGAAAAGAGTTCTAGAAAAATTCAGATGACTTTTGGGATGAAAATTATTTTCACAAATCTTCCAGCGATCTTTACCAAATTTTTTAAAAAATCGAAGAAAACCGACTTTTTGATAAATTGGTAACAAATTCGTCATTTCTTCAAAAACGATCTATTTTAAATATGTATAAAAATTTTTTCGGCTTTGTCAACTATTTTATTTTCATTTCCATATAGATTTTTTGATTCTGAAATTTTCCTCAAACCCTGTCTGCAACTCAGGCAAAAATGGACCAAAATTCAAAAATGCATATATATTTGAAATTGTCTCCCGAAGATGAATCCAACGATATATTTACTTTTGAATTTTGCACCATTGCTTAAAAATTTGCGAAAAACCAACTCCAGTGATTTTGTAATAGTATACCTACCTACTCTAAGGAAGCAGAAAATCGGGTGTAACCAGGGTAAAAATTTGTCAAAATTCAAAAGTAAAAAATACAATTGAATTCATTTCTGCGTGACGATCGAATATCGAGTTTCGAGTTTCGAGTATCGAATATCGAATATCGAGTACCGAATATCGAATATTGGGATAGGTCATACCGAATGGAGAGTTGACCGTATATCGAATATTTTCAGAGTCAGAGTCAAGTGCTAGTAACAATTTTGAGTTTAGAAAAATTCTGAGAAAAATTTCAAACCTGAGAATAAAAATTTGAGAAAAAAATTCAGAGTTGAACATTTTTTTAGAAAAATTTATATGAATTTTGAGATTGAAATCATTTTCACAAATCGTCCCACGCTTTTTTCGAGCTTCCCAGGGTGAGATGATTTTTGGGATGAAAATCATGTTCATACCAATCATTTCATGATTTTTCTGAGCGTAAAACGACCGTTAAGATGATAATCATTTTCACAAATCATCCCACGATTTCTCAATTTCTTGAGAGTTGAAAAAAAATTCAGCGTTGAAAAAAGTTTTAGAAAAATTCAGATGACCTTCGGGATGACAATTATTATTTTCACAAATCTTAAAAAAATTCAATCCTGAGAAAATTTCTTGGAAAATGAGAAAATTTTGAGAAAAAATGCGACGTAGAAAAAACGTTCGAAAAAATGTTATATTTTATATGTCGTTTCTTAAATAGAGACCAAAAAGACAATTTTTCAATCTTGCAAAATAGTCGTTTCCGCTCGTTTCTTGAAAAACGATAAAAACGACAGTTTCATAAAATAAAAAATTGATCATTTTTGGTCGTTTCTTCAAAATACGACGAAAAACCATCTATTTTGAGTATCATAAATTTTTTCAACTCTGCCAACTTAGTGGAGGCAAATTAGCATCATTTGGAGAAAAAAAGATTGTTGCCTAGCAAAGCTTTTATTTTGGAAGGGGGAAGAAGGCCAAAAATGATTCTTGACCCTTTCCCCGCTCATTCCTTAATCAAATTGCTACTGCTAAATAAAAATAAATGAGTAAGATCAGGTGAGCACATGTAAAGGGGAAGGGGGTTAAGTAGAATTTATACCATCAATTTACAAAACATACAGTTTTAGTATGATTTTATTCCTATCATCACGTTTTCATTCAAGACTTTCTATCTCCTCTCCTAACGGCCGTACAAAAAAAATATCCATACAAAAAATGTTAGAAATTGAGTGAGGAACAAAAAAGTACTGAGCTATTTTTGCACTAAAATCAACCCCTGAGGTGACAGTGTAAAAAAACAGTTGAGGGGTTAACCCCCTAAAAAAGTAGCCTGAAGTCTGTGGGGTGGTAACTCTTTGGAGTTATTCAGGGGACCACTCTCGACAATTTTCCGAAATAGAAGCTTTTTTTGTTTTTGTTCCAAAATGTTTTTGACTCTGAAATTTTCCTTAGACTGTCGAAAATTCCCGGCTTTTTCTGGTTTTCCAGAGAATGAACACCCTGTCCAATGATTTTGTAATAGTACTTCAAAAATGTAGAAAATCGTGTGTAATCAGGTGAAGAATTTGCCAAAATTTAAAAGTAAAATGCAGTTGGATTCGTCTCGGCGAGGCGACTGAGTATCGAGTATCGAATATAGAATATCAATCCCAATTCACCCTTGAATTTATTTACTTACCAACTCTCTCATTTCGAATCAGTGAAAAATCACTGATGAACAGTCAGAATTGCAGCACAAGAAAAAGCGGGTTTTCACTGATTATACAAAAAATTTCACAGATTTTTCAATAAATTTCATAAATATCACGAAGTTTTCAGTGAATTTTCACTGATTTCCAGTAATTTTCTTTCACTGACTTGTTTTCAGTGAAAAAATTTCACTGATTTATTACTGTGCTGCAATTCTGACTGTTTTTCAGTGTTTTTTGATAAATTTCACTGATTCAAAAATAAGAGAGTAGATACCAAAAATTTCAGAATTTTTCAAAAAAGTCACCTTTTATAGCACGCTATTCATGACCTACCTACCTATACCTTTGATAAACTTGAACTACAAACGAATACGACAATCTTATTAAATTAATTTCCCTACATCCCAATTCTCAACTAAAAAAATTCGGTCAAGGAAAAAAATTCATTGAACTTTAATTAATCGGCTTGTAATTGAAGATTGGCAGTGTTTTAGTAAATCAAATTCTAAATAGGATGTTCCAACCTGAAGCATGTGTCAAAAATTTGATGTCAATATCTTGGCTGCGATATTTAGGTTATACAACCAACCGAAAATAAATCATCTCCCACCGAACAACGCAACATTTTTATTCACAAACAAAGTATACGTAATATTAATAGAATGTGCGAATAATACGTATACGTTATGCATTCGGAGCCTAATTTTCCGCTTAGGTAGTTGGCAAAAATGATGAAGGAGGTAGGTGGGTAGATAGGGAGAGGGGTTGAGGATAATTAAAAGATTAGAAGGTTTGGACGATTATAATTAAATGAGGTATAAATTACTAAGAAATAAAATTATTAAAAACACTTATAAATAGGGAAAAGAATTATATGCTCTAAAAAAGTTCAAATATGACCATATAATATGCACTTTTGATGTTCAAAATATGCAAAAATATGTACCTACTTAAAATCTCGAAATATGTAAAATATGCAACATCGAGATGGGTATCCCTGGAAAGGATTTTTCGAGCTTAACAACATGGTAATACTTGAAATCGCCAAAAATCGTTTATTTTGATCAAAATTACTCAAAATCACAAATTATTAGCGATAGAAAAATACGCCAATTCACAAGGAAAAATATTTTAAAAAATTTTCGACTGTTTTTTCGCAGGATTGTCATTTTTGCTCGTGAAAAATAGCTAAAAAAACGAAATTGCGGGATGGAATTTTTGAAATATGACGAAATATGCTCTTTAAACGTTTGAAATATGTCAAAATATGCATTTTAGCTCAAAATATGCAATATCAAATTGAGCTCATTTTACAGAAAATTTTTTGATCCGCAAACATTTTGGCTATATACCCCATCTTCTTTGACTTGGAAAAACATGCAGTTTCATATAAATCCGTTCCCTACTTATAAACATAAACGTTTTTTTCGAACAAATTACAGAATAATTCGAAAAAAAATTCAGAAATTTTGAAAAATTAAAAAAATTTGAACTCGAATGAAAAGAATAACCCAGTTTTTTCGAACAAAGTGAAGAAAAATTCGAAAAAATAATAATTCACAATTCTGAAAAATCAAAAATATTTCAAAAAAAATCAGCAATTCCAAAAATACAAAATTACTTTGAATTTGAATGAAAAAAAAAACATCTGACAAAATTTTGACCAATTTTAGAGAAAAAAATACCCCATTCAGTAAAATTTCGACCAATCTCAGTCAATGAAAAATCGTCAAAAATCCACCAGAAAAAGAAACCTCCAATCCGCCAAAAAATATAATTCATCTTCAGCCTTTCTTAAAAATCAGCGAAACATTCCCAATCGATCGATCCCACAAACACGTAATTTTTCCAACGCTTTAAAATGTCATAATCATCAAACGTGTAAATCGATTTCATTGCCAATACCATTATTGTTTTGTTATTTCATCGTTGCATCAGCAGACCGAAGCTGAGCGGTATTTCCACCACAGTTCGAAATTTTATTAATCACACGATGGCATTGGAGAGGATTTTTATTCTCTTACTTTTATTTTTACGCGATGCATTATAATCGCAAAATTGGCAGTAAAATGTCCGATTGGTACGTACGAATAGTTGCGATGAGAAAAATATCACGATGCACGTGATAATTATCCCCCTCCCTTCCTCTTTTTGCTCACTTTGGCAAATTATACTTAGAATTTGACAAAACCTCAAGCATATGTTTTTATTATCGTGATATTTATATAATTTATATAAATGTGTAAAAATTTAAAGAGATGGGGAGTGGGAGGGAGAAAAGTAAACGAGACTAATTTGGCTCAAAACTAAAATAAAAAATTGCCTCTAATAATCACGCCATCTCACCAAAATTCCTCGAGGATCGATCAAAATAGAAAAAAATTTCAAAATAATCGAGCAAATCCTCTTCTCCACCCCCTATCTGCCTTTCTCATCATTCAATTAATTCGACAATCCGCTCATTAAATCCGTCGACGAGAATCACACCCGAGAACTCGATGCCAATTACTCATATCCATTCATTGCCCTTCCGATTCCTCGCCACTCTTTAGGAGAAAAAGCCATCCAAGGTCAAGCCGGCTTCTGGGACCGGCGAAAATGCACGTTGGAAAATCTCTCTAACCTTATCTGTCGCTGGCCAACGGCAACGATAACGAACGCTGTACAAAAGCTCGACTAAAATTGAAATTTAGTCAAGTTTCCTTTCGGCTTAGGGAGGCCAAAAATGGTCGTGCGTTACTTTGCCTATTTTTAGCCAATGAAGAGGCGTATTACTTACCCGAGTTTCGCTGTGTGTGAATTTATATTAGGTTTTGACGCACTAGCCTCAGATTACTAGCAACGGCTACTTGTAGTGTACGATACGAATCGTTTCTCAGTTTTGTGCATTCGTGCAGTACGGACTGCTCTACAGGTAAAGTTGATATCGTTATATGTAAATTATTTTGCAAAGGTTTCGCGACATTTTTTTATCGAATTGTTTGAATTTTTTCAATGGTGTCAGTGTGTTGACTGAATTGTGCTGCCGAATTGTAATTGTGCTGGATTATACGATTAAACTCCATTGAGCTGCATTAATCTAGACGTAATTTATATATATTTTTTGTGAATTTGTTTGCTATTTGTACACGTTTTGGACGAGTAAGTTTTTCCATGACTTTTTTCTAATTCTATAAAGTGAATTTATACGGTGCCAAGTTCAGTTCTTCTATACGATGGATAAATGTCTAATGTTTTGTGCTACGTACGGTATTCTATTCCGTCCCTGTATTCGACATGTAAGCTATCTATCTGGAAATTTTTTACAAAATCAGAAATCATACATTGAACAAAATCGCATGGTCCTATTGCATGTCCACAAGGAGATAAAAGTGTTTGATTTGGGTCAAGAAGGAGGGAGGGGGGTTGGGGTGTTTAGTGAACTAAAAACACGTATTTTGAAATGTCTACTATTCAGTTTGACCTCCCCCCCCCCACTTCCTCCAGGAAATTGGAAGAGGAATTAATAGATATTGAAAAAACCTATTCTAAAAGAAAATAATACATTAAAATGAAGGTTTCGAGGCGATTTTGAGCAAAAAATAACTTCAAAAGATTTCAGATTGAAAAAAAAGTTGGCCTTCTTTTATTGGTAAAGACATCCTCAGAATTAGGGCGATTTTTACCCAAGGTTTTATGATCCACGATTTGAGAAATCATCACGATGACATTAATTCAACTCTAAATATATATCAAAAAAAGTGCTTAGACACCCCCCCCCCCCCCCTCAAAGGCTTCAATCACCACCGAGAATTTGGTTCCCAAACAAGAAATTAATAATGATTAATACGTTTTATTCGAAATTTCATAATTTCGGATTCTTTTTTCATCCAGAATTTTAGAGCTTTGGATTTCAAAATAGATGAATTGGGATGACATTGTATTTTGACCTTTCCTCTGATGCTAAGATGGTTTTCAAATTTAATGATACGAGCTAATAAATTGCTGAAATTTATTGATAAGGATTTGGACCAATCCATTGATCAAAGTTCAGAAAATACAGAAGAATTGGGATTAAAATATCAATCATTCATTTCCTTATGTGTATTGGCGAAATATCTACCAGTGATATAAGTTACAGCATGCCATGTTGCTAAATTTCATCAGATCTCGGCTAACAATGCTTACTTTTAATGACACCTTCATCTAGAAGAGTAGGGAGGAAATCAGAATCGCCAGAATTTGTGGCTTTTCGATGAAACACATCAGTAGAATTGAATCAATGTGAGGAAGGGGGAAGAAAAAGAGAATCGCTAAAATTTTTTAATTTTTGATGAAACTGAGCATTAGAATGGAGCCATCGGGGGAGAGGGTGGGGAGGAGGATTGCCAAAATTAATAAATTTTCAATGAAACTGAGCATTAGGAATTAGGATGGAGCCATTGGATGAGGGGGTGGGGAAAAGGATTGCCAAAATTTGTAAATTTTCGATGAAACTGATCAGCAGGACCATGAGGAAAGCGAAAGGGGAAGAAAATGGCCTAAATTAATTAATTTCCAATGAATCGAATCGAGAACCAAATTTGACTAGAATATAATACACCGAAAATAATTTCATTTTGAGCCGGCTTTTGGTAAAAAAATGTGACGATGACGTCACAGCTGACGTAAATACATAATTTGGCCTAGAATCACATAGACATAAGTCTATGAAAGTGGATTTGAACGAGTGGGTAGAAAATAGTTCTTCAATGGGAAAAATGTGTAGGTAGAAAGATTAGCATGAGAAAAATTTCTTTGAAAAATGTATTTACTATTTTGGCTAACGATGGGAAACACAGATAGAGGAGCTCAGCGAACACCATTAGCATTGATTTTAATTTCCAATTATGGGAGTAGGTGCTTACCTCTATTTATTGATTCAGTCCATTTTAAATGAGAAACTTTAATTCTCTTTCAGAAAAAAAAAAAAAACATTTTTACGTATCAATTTTTCAAACTACTTGGCTCGTAAGTTTAAAATTCTAATTATTATCTCAATTTTTATTTCTAAAATAAAAAAAGTACTATTTTGAATTTACATCCTTGAAATCGAGATGAAAAATGTAATAATAAGTGATAAAATGGCTCAAAATTTGCCTTTTTCTCAATTCCGGATCTGACCACTACTTAGTTGAAAACCTCATTAAATACCCAAATCTGTGAGCTGGGCTGATGGACCTTGTAGTCCGAACCCATCAAAAATAAAAAAAATACCCTCATCAGATACCAACGTGTTTTCACAAAAGAAAATATTCTTATTATCAGTGATTTTTGATTAAATAATCACAATAAAAATCTGAAATACTTGCCACACTTGGATATTAATACTTACCTCAAAAGTCAAAACATTCTCTTATTCCATTAAAATTGAATAATTAATCAATATGAGCCTTGGATATGAGATTGCAACTGATAAATGATCTTTTAAAAGCAAAATTTATCAAGATTTCGAATTCAAAAATCCAATCTTAGTTTTCGAAGAGCCAATTAAATATAAAAAATCTGTAAAATGAGCATGTGGGAATGGAGTAGGCTTTCAATTACTCAACTTAATCGAATTCAAATTGTGACATTATCATAATATGAGAATTGAGAAAATACAAAGAATTAGGCCAAATTACAGAAGGGGAAATAATTTCCAGGTGAAAAATGGGGAGGGGATGCTAGGATTTCCCTCTGCGATACCAGTGAGCTCAAAAATAAAATTTTGAATTAAATAACATTCTTGTTCAAAATATTAGTCTTGAATCGAGGTTAAAATTTTGGAAGGGATGATATGGAATTTTCTACGATACGTTTTTTAGATTTTTTTTTTGGGGGGGGGGGGAATAATAATGTGATCTTTAAAAATTTCCCAATATATTTAGATATGCAAATGAAGACAAAAATATTTCTCGAACAAATCCAGCGAAAGTTTTTTTTTAAAAATTAGGTTTGAAAAGCAAAAAATGGCCAATTTTGAAACATTTCACAAAATCATTTCCGGTCTGATGCTTTTGGGAGGGGGTTCCTCTTCTCCTCTCCGGATCCCTGCATTAAAATACTTATTAAGAAGTGCCAGACATCCCTGGGCTCTCTTAGTGGAAAGTAGATCGAATTGAGAAAAAACTGAAAAATCCAAAATTCAGGAAATTTCGATATAAAATATTTTTAAATCAAGGTAGGTAAACAAATTTTTGAAACATCAAAACATCCAAAGGGTAACAATTTTTTGAAATTTTTCATTTTAGAATTACCTACTTCCTATTTTCATTGTGGTAGGAAAAAATTGAAGATTTATACGATTTTCTATAAGCAACCAAATGATCGAAGTTCAATAATTTAGCATCCTCAAGATCATAAAGACATCCTGATTTCAAAAATTTCAAAATTTTGAATTAATTAAATATTTCATTTATTGGGTCGAATAAGCTGAAAAGAAAATGAGAGAGGGGAAGGGGAAGAAAGAAGAGATAGGTATGCATTTTCACCATGCGATAATAGTCAGGTCATTGAATTTCACTCCATCCATTTCGTTCATTTTCCTTTTCTCCCACCCAAACTTGGATTACGGATCATTCGATCAGTTTAACAACAACTTCCTTTGTTTCAAGGTCCTTGATTCAATTAACGAATCAGGGCAATTAATTAATGACTAAGCACCTTAAACAAATCCATTCACACCACTCGAGAATCACTCTCCAAAAAATAAACCGTGAAAAGAAAAGGAAACACCCCCTCCCCCTCCCAACCGCCAAACTCCAGATACATTTCTCCGAAATATCGTTGGAGATACTTCAAAGACTCGAGGATATTTTTTCAACGTATTTAAAATACGTCTCTACAAGTCCCAGGCAAAAGTAAACGAGTAGATATAATTAAAGCACGTGCTAAATAATTGATGCAGTATTGAAATCACTATCGGACTGTTTAGGTATCCGAAAATATACACTTGGCAGAGATTCATCTTTGTTATACTCGTATTTGGTTCGTTATACTTTATCACTTTTGTCATCGTAAAGATAAAGTTACAATTAGACGTTAAATTAGAGTAATGATAATCAACACGACGAAGGGAGCTATGCAGCTCAAAATGCTGCCAAATCTCAAGTCTGACGATTTGTCTGCTCATTTGGTGACCTTTTGAATTAAAAATTCTAATGGCCCGATATTACTTTTGATTAATAATAATAACAACCTATTCGATTCATGTCCTATTTGAAAAAAAAAATTAAAATTGTCATCTCAAATGATTTATACTCAATTTACTAAAAATGTACTTCCGTAGACACCCATTTCCCCTGCACCACCCACAATCAAATATTCACGGATCATAAACCAGGCACCGCAGCAGATAATAATTAAAAACTGAAAAAAAAAATTCATCACAATCCAACACAACGTTTCATTTAATTCTCTCCGCTGGCTATCGAGCCAGGGGCTGGCGACAACCAAGAATGCAGCAATGCAGCCAAAAAAGAAAACGTGTACACTAGCAAATTATTAAATTCGCAGCCGTTCTAACGCCATTGTAATTAATTCGCACCTCGGGCTTATATTTAGAGAAATCTAACAAGACGAAAAAATTGACATCCTGCTTTAAAGTGCATTTAAATCAGACACGCTTCCATCGTAACGCAAATTACAAAAACTTATACCCAAAAGGAAATAGAACATCTGCTAAAAGCTTCTGGACAGTTACCAAATTGGTAAAAACATGACAGAATTATTATACGTGTTTATATTTCTTAAAATAAAACTACCGAATCGCTCTAACATACATTTGCACATTTCGCGCCCGTAACGTCACAAGTTTACGTTATAAAGCTCGCTGCCCGGTACCCGGTACCAGAATCCGTTTTTACACAATTTCCTCCATTAATATAAATTCCTCGTGTGTTTTTTCTTTTTGCAGAAACATCGTGGAACTGAACAAGGCGAAATTTTTATTATAAGTGTTTGCTTGAAGCTCTCAAAGAATGCCTAGACCAGTAAAACAGGAGGGAGATGATCCCGATCCAACCCCCTATTTGTACATATCATTGGAACAAAAACGTATCGATCAGACTAAACCCTACGATGCCAAGAAAGCCTGCTGGGTTCCCGATGAAGCCGAAGGTTTCTTACAAGGAGAAATCCAATCCACCAAGGGAGACTTGGTCAATGTTAAATTGCCCGGCGGAGAGGTAATATTGGGTTTTGATTATCAACGTTGATGATTTTTTATCAATGGTGGAGGATGAGAAATGAGATAGATGTACCAAAAGTCGTCGTTGTATTTACAACTTCAAGTTCATATGGAATATCTGAGATGTTGAGGATATTCATTAGCACAGAAAAACGAAATTATTGGAGATTTTTATCATTTTTCGTGTACTAATGAACCATGAAAAAAAAGAAAGAAAAAAGGATGGAACGGTCTTCGTTGATGAAAAAATGACCTCAAAATTTGTAAAAGTCCAATTTAATCTCAAAAGTTGTAAAATTCCATTTTGACCCTAAACAATTTAAAATTGCAATTTAATTTCAAAATTTGTAACATTTTGTTTTGACCTCGATGTTTTTAAAATTCCAATTTAATTAGAATTTCTCAAATTTAATTTTGACTTTAAGATTTACAAAATTCCAGAATCTCAAAATTTGTGAAATTCCGTTTTGACCTCAAGAGATTATAAATTTTACTTTAATATTTTGACCCCGGAATTTACGAAATTCCAATCCTTAAAATTTGTAAAATTTGATTTTGATTCCACAATTTGCAAAATTTCATTTTGATCCTACAATTTGAAAAAATTTCAAATTACCTCAATATTTGTAAAATTCCATTTTGATCCCAGAATTTACAAATTTAAGGGTTGGAATTTTGTAAATTCTGGAGTCAGAATAAAATTTTACAAATTTTGAGGTCATTTGAAATTTTGCAAATTGTGGGATCAAAATGAAATTTTACAGATTTTGAGACTTGTAATTTTGCAAATTTTTTGGGTTAAAATGAATTTTTTAATTCCATTTCAACCTAAAAAATTTTTAAAATTACAAGTCTCAAAATCTATGAAATTTCATTTTGACCTACTTTGCAAAAATCCAAACCTCAAAATTTGTATCTTTTTATTTTGACCTAAACATTTTTAAACTTCCAATTTATTCTCAAGGTTTATAAAATTTAATTTTGATCCCACAATTTGCAAAATTTCAACCCTTAAAATTTGTGAAATTTCAAATAACCTCAAAATTTGTAAAATTAGGTACATTTTGACCTCAAAAATTTTCAACTTCATTTCAACCTAAAAATTTCCAAAATTACAAATCTCAAAATAGGTAGGATTTCATTTTGACCTACTTTGCAAAAATCCAAACCTCAAAATTTTGAACTTTTTATTTTGAACTCATATCTTTTAATTTCCAATTTTGCTTTAAAATTTATAAAATTTTATTTTGACCTCAAAATTCACAGAATTTTAAACCTTAAAATTTGTGAAATTTTATTCAGATTTCAAAATTTGCAAAAATTTAAACCTGAAAATTTATGAAATTTAATTTTAACCTCCATAATTGTAAAATTTAATTTTGACCTCAAAATTTACAGAATTTTAAACCTCAAAATTTGTAAAACTCCATTTAGACCCCAAAATTTGCGACCTTTTAAACCTAAAAACTTGAAAAATTCCATTTCGACCTTGAATAATTTAAAATTTTACTTTAATCTCAAAATTTGTAACATTTCATTTTGATCTCAATATTTTTAAAAGTCCATTTTAAACTAAAAATTTGTAGAATCGATTTTGGCTTCAAAATTTCCGAAATTCCAAACCTCAAAATTAATCAAATTCCATTTTGACAGCAAAAAATTGAGAAAATTTGCACAAAGCAGTATCCTTACCTTTTGGTTCCATCACAACGATCCAAATTCGATTACGTCGTTTTGATTCCCAGTTCCATTGATGACTTTTGCTTCAAACACTGAAGAATGTGTGCCATCGCCCTGCTTCGAATTTGGTAATTTCCAATTTCCAATCATTCAATGATTTCTACCTGGAAATTAATAAACAATCAGTTCATATTCATGGAAAAAAATTCATTTCCAAGAAAATATTCTCCAGTTTCCCAAAAAATTTGCCGAAATTTTTGAATAAAATTTCGGAAAATATTTGGTATAGGAGTTTAACTGTTTTTGCTGCACGGGGCAAAAATTCCACACAACTGACGACAATTGGTACATCTGAAATCTCTACACAATTACCTGGATAAAATCGATGTAAAGCACATATAATTTCATAAAATTCTCGAGAAAATTTCAAATTGATTTTAAAAATCAAATTGTCGAATTAAATTGAGCAAAATTTTACCTCAAATTCTCGTGCTTTTTTACATCGATCCGGTACAATTAATCCTCTACACACTACTTATAAAAATGCTGTTTAATGAGCAGGAAAAAACCATGAAGAAAGAGAATATCTTTCCGGTCAATCCGCCGAAATTCGAAAAAGTCGAAGATATGGCCGACTTGACATATTTAAACGACGCCGCCGTTTTACATAATTTGAAACAACGTTATTATGCTAAATTGATCTACGTAAGTTGTACCGAATAATCACTAACACTTATGTACTGTAGGTGAAAGACTTCAAGAAAGAGCAAGTAGGACAAGTAAACCCGCCCAAATTTGAAAAATGCGAGGATATGTCAAATTTGACGTATTTAAATGATGCCTCTGTCCTTTATAATTTGAAAGAAAGATATTACGCTAAGCTCATTTACGTAAGTCGAAATTTTATAGTGTGCAAATCCCGGATGTGGCCTGTTTGCTTGCGTGCCCATGCCTGCGCCTTTTGCAGCTCAGCCATCAAACCATACAGTATATACCTGATACTGTAGCCAAAAGTAGAACTATAGAGTTGCTGGTATCTATAAAACGTTGGAAAAAACACACCGTCGCGAATTTTTTTCTCTCGTTACTGGCAACGAAAACTAGGACGGGATGTTTTTTTTTAAAGCCATCTCGGCCTTGAATTTACATAACAGTTCATGGCACCTTTGGTGTTTAAATTTAGAACACAATTACGGTCTCGTTGTTGTTATAGATAATATTTCGAGGTGACATTATGCATCATTACTGATACGTAGTGTACCTAGAGACCTACATAGGCGGTCGAGAATTTTTCTAACGTTTTATACGTATAAGTATTCCTTTCATTTTTTGTACCCTTTTTTTTGTATCAGGCCAAATACCCAACCTGATGGATTGTTTTTGCGTGGATTTTTTTTTGTTTCCTTCATGATTTCATTACCTTATGCGAAATACTGCATCATTGATTCATTTTGATTTTTGATTGCCAATATTCCCTACTTCGCTGTAGAAGAGATTTTTTATGTATCAGGCCGATAGACAAAACCTGATAGAATGTAGTGCAGACAATTTTGAAGGTATTATTGGGACGGTTCAATGTGAAGTTCTTCCATAACCTCAGATTGACGTCCTTGAGGATACCTATCAAATTTTTGTGTGTATAGAGTAGTTTTTGCCTGTTTTTTTAGAATTTTTCATAGAGAGTAGTTTGTGTTTTTTGTATTTAAGATTTTTGAATTTGGAAAATAGAATTAGTATGGTAGTTTTTTGTTTTTTGATACCTGCTATTTTTTCAAATGGCTTTGAGTACCTGAAATATCAAGTCTTTCTGACAGTACTTGGTAATTTTAATTTTAGCCAGTAGATTTTGATAGTTAGCTTGTATATATGCAGATATATTTATAGGTATTTTAGTTAGATTATTTATTAGAATATCATTTTGAATTCCCACTCGATTGAAAACTGGAAATTTTAGTGTACCAGGTTCAGTAAGTATTCAGAAATTTAAAAAAATGCAGGTAGTAGGGAAGTATTTTGGATTATTGAAGAGAGTTGGGAATTCAAAACTTTAAGTAATCATTCCTGTAAAATGAAAAAACACAGGAAAATGCCAATTTAAAAAAAAAATCAGAAGAGTTTCAGTGAATTTTCATTATACGATTGAAATTCATTATTCAAATCATTTTTATTCAATTCATATTTTTGAGCAATAAAGAAAGATTTTTAGAAATTCATAAATTCAAAATTTTAGGAAGCAATAAAAACATGCTCTGCTACCATGTTTTGAGATACAGTTTGTAAAAAATTGAGAACAAAAACTTTGGCATGTACCTAATAGAAAAAAGTTTCCAATAAAAGGGGAATTTTTTCAAATGGTAGCATAGAGTGGTTTGTTGAAACGCCACGCTCTGCTACCATGTGATGAAATTTCGACAAACCATAGTGATAGAAATCGACCGTTGATTTTGAATTAATTTTTATGCCTATCTAGACTTCATTTCAATTATGTTTTGTAAGTCGATAAGATTTCAGTGAAAATTGTCATCTTCCTAAAAATGTTTAGCTTTATCAACTGTTTTGCATTGATTTCTAACTTAATTGGAAATTCAAAATTAAGATTAACACATCACAAAAGCAAATGAAAATTATGCATTTTTCAAAAATTATTTTCATCGAAATCGCATCAATTTAGAAAAATAGATAGGAATTGTGCCCAAGAGGTATTTTTCTCGCAAAAAATGTATGTTGATTTATCCTCATGTAGTGTTGGGAAAACGAAAACAAAGGCGAAACGAAAAAAAAACACTATTTCCTAGGAAAACAAAAATAACGAAGTTACAATTTTTACGTTTTTTTCGTTTAGAAAAAATGGATTGAAATTTCGATTTTTTTGACCTAAAAAGAGATTTTTATTCTTTATAAAAATCGTAATTTAAAAAAAAATAAAAAATGAAAAAAACAACTTTTTTTGTTCTCAAGAACAAAAAAATTTTAACCAAAACGAAATGGTTTTTGGTTGATTTTTTTTCAAATCGAACCATTTCAAGTAAGAATGGTGAATCTTTCTTAACAAAAAAAAGTGAAAAATTTTGATTTTTCGAATTTTTTACGTTTAGTCCTTTTTTTAATTTTTAGAAGAAATTCTTGAAAAGAAACTGTTTCGGGAAATAACAGGACGAAAAAAATTTAAAACAGGCTTTCTTTTTTTCGCTTCGAATTTTTTTTTTGAAATTTCAATTTTTCCCTTCATTTAGGGTTGATGAAAATTGTCATAAATTTTAAAAAATACCAAAAGAAAAAATCCTTAATTTTGAAAGCGAAAACAAAAAAAAATTGAGGCAAAAAGAAATGTTTTTGGCTGTTTTCTCACATTTTGTCTTTTTTTTCTAATGTTGAGAAGAAATTCCTCACTTACTTTTAAAAAAAATTTATACAGAGAAAAACATGTCCAAAAAACAAAAAAAAACAAAAAACGAACTTGCTTCAAAAGTTGTAATTGTGAAAACCAAAACCATACGAACACCAAAAAATGTTGTTTTCACAATACTGCCTTCAATGAACCTTTCTCTATCACCATATGAAAAATTTGGTGTTTATCAACAGACCAGATACATTTTGTAGTCCGATTAATCGATTATGGTCGTTTTTTTGGGAACACCATCGATTATAATTCGGTTCGAGCCTTTACTGAGGGTAAACTTTTCGTTACACCATGGTAGCAGAGCATGGTTTTTCAAAGAACCACTCTTTTTTTACCATTTGAAAAATACAATATTATTTCAACACATTTTCTGGTCGTTTATTTCATATTTTTCACCAAATTTACTCCACACAGTTTTAATTTTAAGCTTTCTCGACCCACTGAAATAAAATAAATGAATACTAAAACCATCTCTGGCATTTTCCTTACACGTTTAATTCTTCACGTAAGAAAAAAAAAACTAAAAAAATTCGCGAAATTATCAAACTCATTATTTTTTCCTATAGACCTACTCCGGACTTTTTTGCGTTGCCATCAATCCTTACAAAAGATTCCCCGTATATACCACTCGTTGTGCCAAATTGTACAGAGGCAAGAGGCGTAATGAAGTTCCTCCTCACGTATTCGCCATTTCTGACGGCGCTTACGTCAACATGCTTACAAGTAATTTCCACACAAATTCTAAAATCGACTCATCGTGAAATTTTATGAACCAACTAATCAATTATTTTTACTTCTCGTACCCGCCAAATCTGCCAACAGACAAAGAAAATCAATCTATGTTGATTACGTAAGTACCTCTTGTTCATCTCTCCATCCACCATCAATCACCATCTTAATCGCATTTTTACCCCTCAGTGGTGAATCTGGTGCCGGTAAAACTGAAAACACCAAGAAAGTAATCGCCTACTTCGCCACCGTCGGTGCCAGCACCAAAAAAGAAGAAGAAGCTGCTGGTGGAAAGAAAGGTACTCTGGAAGATCAAGTCGTACAAACTAACCCTGTACTTGAAGCCTTCGGTAACGCCAAGACCGTCCGTAACGACAACTCTTCTCGTTTCGTAAGTTCCCCAATACTCGAATCTTTCAAAATCACTAATGTGCATTTTGGATTAAACCTTTGATGGAATTGTTTAGGGTAAATTCATCAGAATTCATTTCGGACCCTCTGGAAAATTGGCCGGAGCTGATATTGAAACTTGTAAGTATTCGACTTTGGGAGGAAAAAAAGCTCAATCAAGCGAATAATTTTAATATTTTGGGTATGTATTTTTAATACCAATTAATCGCTTCGTACAGATCTATTGGAAAAAGCTCGTGTAATCTCTCAACAAACTTTGGAACGTTCCTACCACATTTTCTACCAAATCATGTCTGGCTCAGTTCCTGGTGTAAAAGGTACGTAAATTTTGCCAATTCGACTAAAACCCCAGAATAAATATTTCTCTTAAACCAAATACAAAAATCGAGAAATTTACAATAAAAAAACGTAAAATTAATTGATTGTTATCTTCGATATAGAAATGTGTAGCCTCACTGATAATATACACGATTATCATTACATTGCCCAAGGAAAAACTACAATCCCTAATGTAGATGATGGAGAGGAATTTAGTATTACTGATGTAAGATTTTTTAATGGAGAAAGAATAGAAATGGTTTTCATTTTCTTGGTGCTTTCGTAGATGAAAGAGATAGAATGTGATTTCGCTTCGTTATAGATTTAGCAAGTTAGGAACCATTGACGTTTCCTTGTACATGCCTACACATTTGAACCATGATCATTAGACATTAGTACCTAGACCTACCTACATTAACACAATCTCATTGATACCACCATCAAACACATAGTTGAGATTGAACCTATTTTTTAGTTACCAATAATCACTTGATTAGTACCGAGTGAGGAGATATTTTTACGACAGACTCGAAGTTGTGTAAATATTTTTGTTAGGTTTGCACCTTGTATGGAGATTTTGATTTTGATTTTTGAGTTTTACGATTTTTTTCCCAAAATGGATTTTCATTTTTAGAATTTTTTTTTTCATTTTATAGATTTTGTATTTTGGAATGTTCCATAGAGTAGTTATTTTTCCCCTCCTATAGGTTCGCTCCGTCGACCGAGCGAATTCTACAATACTAACTGTTTCTTGTTACCTTTTAACATTTTACAGACATGTGTTTATTATCGAATAACATTCACGATTATCATTTTGTAAGTCAAGGAAAAACCACAATTCCAAATGTAGATGACGGAGAAGAATTTAGAATTACGGACGTAAGTTTTGTAGTGATTTTTTTCTATTGTCACGATTTGGAGGGAGTGTAAACGCTTACTTACTGCTTACGAGATGTAGCTCATCACATCAGCGCTGTGTATTACACACGTTATGTATTTAAAACTCGACAGCTATTAAAATTATTTGCGTTTATTCTCCAGCATCGATATACTGTTTCATCTTTTTTAATGTCTGGCTGTCCTAAAAATCGAGCGTTTAAAATAGAAAAAGCCAGCAATGCTGAGATCTTGACGTATTGCCAACGTTTACACTGTAACTGATTCCGCGCTTTATACTTTTTGGCACTTTCATTTGATCGTGTTCAAAACGTGGAATTCGACGAATTCCGCCGATCACGACGTGGTGCTCGAGACGATTTTTTCCCCTCCCTGGATGAGTTTTGTATTTTGGAAGAATTTTTGAAGAGGATTGTTTTTGTATTTTGATATGATTTTTGAGGTGCAACTTTTTGAGAGGATGGGATTGAAAAAGGTGTCAATTACGTAATTTGTAATGTCAGTCTCATTCTCTTTTAACCGTACATCTGTATTATTCCATAGAGATGACACTTTTGAGTAATAGAGTCAGCGATTATCCCTCCATTAGTCAGGGAACAACCAGAATACCTGGCGTGAACGATTCAGAAGGATTAATGAATACAGATGTAAGTCGACGTGTTTTTGAACTTTTTTAAGAGCGGATTTTATTCGAATTTCGCCAAATTTGACCGAAAATCGACAATTATTTTGCTGGAATCTTTTGTATAGGGCGATGCTTGAAACTAAATGTGGTTTGTAAATGTCGTGAATGTGTGCGTATCTAATGGATTTCAATTTAAGTGCATGTGAATGGAATGAAATTAAATATTCCGCCGTCGTTTTTTTGCATGTCAATCTATTAAAGCATGGGTTGAATAATCTAATACCTACACCTACATAATGTCAGAATTTGACAAGAGTTCTACAATAATAATTCTAGGTTTGTCAGGTTGCAATTCAAACATCAGTGTCGATAAGTTTGCCAGCGTTCTATTTGAAGGGACACAATTACTAATTCTGATTGGATAATTCTGCTCCTGCGAGTAATGAAGTCTGCAAATTTATTTACTGATGTGCTGTTTATTGGATTTTAACTGAATTTCAGGCTAATTAAAAACATGGCCCGAGAATCAAAATTTATTATTGATTTTTTTTACTTAACAAATCTCAAATTGAGATTGACAGCGGAAAAATTTTATTTTCAAAATTCTGGAATTTTTTTGGTCTTGGCAAAAAAATGGAAAAATTTTGGTTTCGGTTTAACAAATTCTAGTTCAGGGAAACGAACTGCCTTTTTTCTCAGTAAAAGCAAAGAGCCAAAATCTTGAGTTGAAATTTTGAAATTTACAGGAGAAAAATCTCATTTTCTGCTTTTTTGAAATTATTTTACCGAGGAATCCACCCCCCCCCCCCCACCCTACAAAAAATATAAAAAATTTGTAGTTTCAGTTTAAGAAATTGTTTTTTTTGGTAAAATCAAAAATTAAAGGTTGAATTGGTATTTTGAGGCTTACAATAGAAAAAATTCTCCCATCCTGAAATTTTTGCTCTACAGCTCAAAAAATGGGAAAATTGTAGTTTCAGCTGGAATATTTAAGGAATTTTCCTTTTTTTTTTCAGTATAAGAATTAAAATCTGGGTTGGAATTTCAAAGGTTCCACTCTACTAAAATGTTTGCACCATGGCTTAAAAAATATAAAAAAATAATATTTTTTCGGAAATTTTAAATTGAAGACATTACCCTTTCTTGAGTAAAAATCAAAATTTGAGTTTGGATTGAAGGTTATAGCAGATAATTTCAAATTTCTACTTTTCTGAAATTAGTTTAAAACGCGTCAAAAAAGAAAACAGGTAAACGAATGTTCCAATTTGAAGAACTGTACTTTCCATAAAAATTAAGAATCAAAGTTAAATTTGAAATTTTAAGATTTCCAGTAAAAAATGCCTTCCTTATGCAATGCCTTAGGCCCAAAATGGAAAAAATCTGTTAGTTCAGATAGGAAATTTTCAGTCAAAGGAATTACATTTTTTTACAGTAAAATACAAAAAATACTCGTAGGTAGCTAGGTACCTATGAATCGAGAATTTGAGGGTGGCGAGGGGAAATTTTTTTTCAACTCCCCTGAAACTACTTCACTAAGCGAAGCTTAACATACAAAAAATTGCGGGTTTATCTTACAAAATTAGGTAGGTACAATGAAAAAATATCCATTTCCTCAATAAGAAAGAATTGAAAACCGAAACTACCGAAACTTGAGTCAACGATTTTGACATTTATAGCAGGAAAATTTCATATCCTGCTCTACTGAAAGTTTCATTCCATGGTTCGAAAAATCATGGTTTAGTACAAGAATTTTTGGTAAAAAATAAAATTTTAATTTTAATTTTAAGGGTTTCTAGGTGGAAAAATTTTTATTTCTTGCTTTCCTGAAATTTTTATATCATAACAAGGTTCAAAAAGTGGGAAAAATTGTGGTTTTAGGTGAAACTTTTTTCCAGCAAATATCAAGCTTTGAATCCACAGTGAAAAAACATCATTTCTATTCTTCTGAAATTAACCCACGGTGTTTCAAAAAATGAAAAAAATTGAGGATTCAGTTGAGAAAATTGCGGCGATAGAAATTATTCCTGAACCAGATTGGATTGAGATTTTGATTCACTATTCATATGAAAAAATTTCATTACTATTTTCTGAAATTTTTGTACAGTAATTCAAAAAATGGAAAAAACTAACATTTCAGTCGGAAAATTTTATTTAGGGTAGGAAATTGTTTTTTTTTCGAGAAAAACCAAAATTTGAGTTCAGATTTTGAAATTCTGTCATTAAGTACATGAAAAGCTTGTTTCTTTCTTTTGTATTTTTTTTTGTATTTCTAAAAATGGGAAAATTATATTTTTTTCAATTATTACATTTGGAAAGGGAAAGAACATTTTTAAAAAAAATCTCTCTTTTGTATTCCTCCTTTCCTTTTGCTTTTCGAGTTTTGCACTGTATTTAAAATACATCTAAACCTCATCCAAATTGACGACATCACAATCTTTTTCTCGACATATTATAAAGGTTAAAGGCAAAAGAATTTAATAAAATATTTACACTTTGCCACACATTTCAGCTCTTCAAATAATTTTCAATCGAAAAAACACTTTTTGATCCAGATAAAAAGTAATATTTTCAGTTTCAACTGTAATTTTATACGTCCTTGGAATGTTTGAACCTCTAACAATACTGCATGAAATATTTGTATCTAAATTTGTGTTCAATTTTCCAAAACTTCCTCACATCAGATTTTTAAAAAAAACTCCATTGCATGTTTCCCATTCTTCTCTTTCGAGCGAGCGAAATTACATATCTCAGTCAATGATAAACAGAGAGTGAAGGCTGAAGTCAAATCATGAAAAGAAAAAAATATTGAATAGTTTTCATGGACTCCCAAGTTCCCCTCGACAATCTTCTAATTATTTCGATGATAGAAAAATAAGATAACCAACATTATAAAGCGTCTGTAAATTACTGCTACTTTTTAGATAATTAGGTAATAAATATCAAACCTAAATATTTTCAACATTTAAAGCAATAGATGCGCTATAACACACTGTAATGCTTATTTAATGAATCGCTTTAGCCATGTGTATGCTTGGAAACGATATTTACGAATACGTGAACGTATCTCAAGGAAAAATCACTATTCCTGGTATCGACGATGCAGAAGAATTCGTACTGACTGACGTAAGTTAAATCGCATACTTTTAAAAAATTCTACAGTCAGGCTGGTTAGTACGAAAAATTTTCATATTCATTCTGGTTAGACTTGTAGAGAGACATCTGAATGAAAAATTATAAATGGCGGAAATTCCATATCAAATGAATATAATTCTAACCAAGAAAACTATACCTTGTAATTTTAATTTGACCCTTCTCGACATTGAAATGCTTTAATTTGACATTTTTCATTACAACAGCAAGCCTTCGACGTCTTGGGTTTCACTCAAGAAGAAAAGAATGACATTTACAAGATCACCGCCGCTGTAATGCACATGGGTTGCATGAAATTCAAACAACGTGGTCGCGAAGAACAAGCCGAAGCTGATGGAACTGAGGTCATTTGAATATATCCAAAGATTGCCCATCTTATTACCTTACAAAATGATTAATTCGAGATTATTCTTATAACAGGAAGGTGCCAGAGTAGCCAAATTGTTAGGTATTGAAACCGATGATCTCTACAAGAACTTGCTGAAACCCAGAATCAAAGTCGGTAACGAATTCGTAACCCAAGGAAGAAACAAAGATCAAGTAAGACTTATCCCAAAATGAATTCCTCGATGATCACCCAGAAGAAAAGATATGTCTAATATGATGTGATTTTGTACAGGTATCTTACTCCGTTGGTGCCATGTCAAAGGCTATGTTTGACAGGCTATTCAAATTCTTGGTAAAGAAATGTAACGAAACCTTGGACACCAAACAGAAACGCCAATCTTTCATCGGTGTACTGGATATTGCTGGTTTTGAAATTTTCGACGTAAGTTTCATCCCATACAACGATTATTTTACTATACAAATATTTTCAAGTTATACAGTATGACACACAAGTCTTGTCGACTTGAAACACTTCTCAATATTTCAAAACTGAAAAGATCATCCAAGACTGTTCAAACAGCATGTCCTGACTACGAGGACTTTGAAGATCGATAATTAAACTTCTAGTCCATTCTACAGGGTGTTCACAGATTGAGAAACCGGGTTGGGTCAAAAAATAGGGGTCTGTTTTTTTTTTTATTGAAATTAAGTCTACACACTGACGCGATCAAAATGTGGTATATTTTTTTGAAACCGGTTCAGCAGTTTCGAACCAGTTGTCAGTAATATCCAAAAATTGGAGATATGAAAAAAAGTTTGAAACAAAAGTTTTAGAGAATTAAAAAACAATCATTTTTTGTTCCATAACTTTTCTTTCATCTTTCAATGGAAAAAAGTTGTCGTACAAATGGTTGAAGTACATACAATTTTTTCTTCTCGAGTCAATAACCAGTTATCAAAAAGTGGATATATCAAAAAAAGTGTGGAATAAAAGTTGTAGAGAATTAAAAACTCAACATTTTATGTTCGACAACTTTTTTCCCATCTTCCAATGGAAAGAAGTTATGGTTTATGGTACAAAGGACTCCATCGTCTCCATCCAGTGTAATTTTCTCTTTTTCAAGGCATAACTCTTCTCCATTTTGTTGGATGAAAAAAAATTACAGAACGTGAAATTTCAATTTTTAATCCTCTACAACTTTTATTTCAAACTTTTTTTGATATCTTCACTTTTTTGAAACCGGTGTAAAATGAACCCAAGAATCTTGAAAAAATTGGGCTCATTTTACACCGGTTTCTAAAAAGTGAAGATATGAAAAAAAATTGGAACAAAAGTTGTAGAGAATTAAAAAACGACCATTTCTAGTTCAATAATTTTTTCTCCGTCTTGCAATGGAAAGAAGTAGTACAAAAGACAGTATAATTTTTTCTTTGCGAGTTGATAACCAGTTATCAAAAAGTGGATATATCAAAAAAAGTTTGAAATAAAAGTTGTAGAAAATTAAAAACTGAACATTTCACATTCTGTAACTTTTTTTCCATCTAGCAATAGAGAAGAGTTATGGCTTTAAAAAAAAAGAGACTATTATACTAGAGTCCTTTGTACCATAACCTATTTCCATTGCAAGATGGGAAAAAAGTTGCAGAACATGAAATGTCAAGTTTTTAATTCTCTACAACTTTTATTTCACACTTTTTTTGATATATCCACTTTTTGATAACTGGTTATTGACTCGCAAAGGAAAAATTATACTCGTCCTTTTGTACTACTTCTTTCCATTGCAAGATGGAGAAAAAGTTATTGAACGAAAAATGGTCGTTTTTTAATTCTCTACAACTTTAATACCTATTATTGACAACTGGTTCGAATCTACTGAACCGGTTTCAAAAAAACATAAGGCATTTTGTATGTAGACTTTATTTCAATAAAAAAACCGGACCCTCATTTTTTGATCCAAACCAGTTTCTCAATTTGCGAACACTATAGGCAGGACTAGAAGTTTGATTATCGATCTTCAATGTCCTCGTCACCAGGAATACATTACTGTTTGAACCGTCTTGGTATCTCATTTCAGTTCTGAGAAATTGAGGACAGAGGCGTGACGAAGCAATATTTCTGGGGGGGTGAAGCTCAAATTTTCCCAACTATTTTCCGAGAAATTCCCAACTATTTTTCCTACTTCCCAAAAAAATTCCCAACTAGGTAATTTTTATCGTGGCTGCCCAGGTGTTGTGAAAAAAACAAACAAATACTTGAATGCAGCCTTGAGAGGCAGTGATATGGACAGAGACGAAACTTAGGCAAAAGTCTGAAGGGGTGAAAATAAAAGATTTGCTAGTTACATTTTCAAAAAAAGGGAACTTTTCATAAATTGCACGCAAGCCATTGCAATTTTTACCTTGTTTCAGTAAATAAAAAAATCTAGGTTAGACTAGGTAACATATGTATTGATAATTATTTTGTTAAGATTTATACAGATTTAATAATGTGTTGAGCCCGAGCGAAGCGAGGGCAAAATTTTTTAGCGAAAATAGACTTTCAAAAATTGAAAATTCAACACACTTCTCTCATTGAGATTTTCCAAAATGTGACCAATACTTTCGAATTCTTCTCTATTCCTGCTTTTTATTTTCAACATCGTGGTCACTGACATCACAACAAATAGAAAAACAATTTACAAGATATGGAACGTAATATTTAACCCGAGCGAAGCGAGGGCAATTATTTTTTTTGAAAAATGTATGATAAAATAAGCAAAAGAACCACTATTCTGAATTCCTTCTTAAAGATTTTTGAAAAGCGTGTCTTGAAAAAAAACAAAGGGGTTCAATAGTAATCATTTGGCGAAAAAGGGTGGCTTTAGTGACTAAGCGTGAAAATAGGGGACAGCCATTTAAAAGCTGATTTCTGTCTGAGGCCTGTAAAACCAATAATAAATGAGAAGGAAATTTTTTTCCCCCTTCAAAAAGTATTCAATATTGTCTGAGATAGAAGATGAGAGTGTTCATATCATTGTAAGTAGCGAGGGCGAAAATTTTTGAAGAAAAAGTATATACAAAAGCTGAAATTTTTTCATTTTTCAAATTAATAGGTGAAGTCCTCAACTCATACTTCTTAAGTAATTACATTGGTTTGCGTAGGTGTTGGTATATGCCCGAGCGAAGCGAGGGCTAAAATTTGAAAAGTTAGTGATTTTTAAAACAAAAATAATTATTTTTTCAATAGATTATTCTTTGAAAAATTTCTATTACTTCCATATAAAAAATTTGTGATTTTAAATGTTTTTTTAAACGAAATTTTAGCTATTTTACACAATTTGCAATCAACTTTTTCGATATTCTCAAGTTTTTTCAACGTTCCCAAGTACAACTTTTCAAAAACTTGGGAATTTTAACTTTTTTGAATCTAAACTTGAGAGAATTGGAATAAGTTGGGAAAAAGTTGGGAATCCCAACTTCACACAATTTTCCAAGTCCAAATTAGGGATTGTGATATTCTCAATTTTTTCAGCTTTCCCAAATCCAAACTTCAAAAAAGTTGGGAAAATTTGGAAAAAAGTTGAAAATCTCAATTGTACCCAGTTTTCCTAAAATTTGATTTGGGATTGTGATTTTCTTAAATTTTTTCGACTTTCCAAAATTCAAACTGCGGAAAAGTTGGGACAAGTCCCAACTTTTCCCAATTTTCCCACTTTTTCCTGATTTTCCCAACTTTTCTCAACTTTGGAATCGTCTGGGGGGGTTACGCACCCCCCACACCCCCCCGTTAGTCACGCCTCTGATTGAGGAGTGTTTCGAGTGGACAAGACTTTTGTGTCATACTGTATTCGACAAATCCCAAATAATTTATCCCCTTCTACGCGATAAATTTTTTAGATACATTTGATATTTCTTATACCTCAAAAACACCCTCTTCCCTCCAACCAGAATACCCATTTTTTACAGCAAATAATAATCTTGTATTGAAAAACAGTTTAACGGTTTCGAACAACTTTGTATCAACTTTACGAACGAAAAATTACAACAATTCTTTAACCATCACATGTTCGTATTGGAACAAGAAGAATATAAAAAAGAGGGTATCAACTGGGCTTTCATCGATTTCGGAATGGATTTATTAGCTTGTATCGAACTTATCGAAAAGGTATCACAACGTAGCCAAAACAAAAAGTTCGCATGCGTTTGAACCATTTTGAAAAACCCAACCCCCTACCTGGACCCTTTACTCTGCCTCCCGTGTAGTAGTCGCGAATCTCCCAATACCATTTAGTACCTCACCTATCCTATACCTAGACCTACCCTTATAATAATACTTATATACGCACTAACAGTACAACGGATTCGAACAATTGTGTATCAACTTCACAAATGAAAAATTGCAACAATTCTTCAACCACCACATGTTCGTACTCGAACAAGAAGAATACACTAGAGAAGGAATTGAATGGGCATTTATTGATTTCGGAATGGACTTGCTCGCTTGTATCGAATTAATTGAGAAGGTATCGATAGGGTTGATGAAAGAGCCGAGATGATTTGATGGAATTTCGCTTCAGATGCGGACGACTGTAAAAAATCTTGGAACAGATGTCGTCTCGCATGCTTACCTTAACAATGTTGCAATTTTTTCATAGTACACGACCATTTTTCTGCCATCGTATATATTTTATACTTCATTCACGATGCCATACCTATGTTAGTTTTTGTGTTGTATTATTTTTCTGAGTTGTTTTTCCTGTTTTGAAGCCATTTTCGCACTGTATACAAGACGTACATGTGGCGAAATGGTGCACGTGTTTGTTTGTTCCATTTTCACTGTAAACTGTCTGTTGTATCGACAGTTAAACGGCTTTGAACAGTTGTGCATCAATTTTACCAACGAAAAGCTGCAACAGTTCTTCAATCATCATATGTTCGTTTTAGAACAAGAAGAGTATCAAAGGGAAGGAATCGAGTGGACTTTTATCGATTTCGGAATGGATTTACAAATGTGTATAGATCTAATTGAAAAGGTATTGTATGAAAAGGTTTTTAATTTCGTCTCATCTCGAATGGTATGTATTTGAAATTCTTGAATCGAGAAAAATATCGATTCGGTCGTGCGGAGGGTATTATGAAAAAATAAAAAATCGATAGAAATTATTGAAAAATGGGATGATTTTTGAAAGAATGATTCAAATTTGAGGCAAACGAAAATCAAATTATTGTCTGGAAGAAGCAAGGATGAATTTTTTTTTGAAAAATCATATCTAAAAGAAAATATGGCTACCTATTTTTAAACATTCAGAAAAGTATTTTGAACTTCAAGAAGATTGCCCTTTCCTCTCATTGATTTTGATCATCGTCATCCTAGAATTTTAATGAAAGAAATAAAGTTGTCATGACTTGGAAAAATAAAACTATAGGTTTCTTAAATTCTTAGAAATAGGAGATTGTTTAGGGAAAAACTGGTGAAAAAGTTTTCGATTTTTTTTAAGAATATAATTTTTTTATTGTCTCTTGGGCAGTTTCACCGATACTTTCTATCATTGTCTTCATTTTTAAAATAATTTTTTTATCCGATCACATTTCTTAGTGCTGGTTTTTTAAAATTACAATTTTGAAAAATCCTGAATTTTCAAAATTGTTGAATTTTTTTTTAATTTGATGGATTTTAAAAGCTTTTTATGAAGTATGAAGTAAATTTAGGATCAAACCAAATGGAATAAAAACGAGATTATCTTTTACTCCAACTGATGAAATAAAATTTCTACTCGTAAAACTTGAATTTGAGTTTCAAAAATTTTCTTTTAAGAAATCTGAAAAATGGCGGAATTGAAAAATCAAGACAAATTGAATTTAGCTAAAAAATTGAAGTTAAAATTACCTATGCAAGTTTTTTCCCTCAATCGATTAAATAACATTTGTAGTAAGAAAACTCAACTTTGATCAGGAAAATTCATCTTTTAAAAAATATAAAAATGATGTAAACTAAGAAAATTAAGGCAAAAAATTAAAGAATAAAATAGACAAATCTCCCTTTAAAATTAACAAAATATTTACCATACGAAAATTTGAATTTGAGTCCGAAAATTCATGTTCAAAAAACCTTGAAAAATTATAGATTCCGTAAAAATTGAAATAAACTGAATTTTAAGCGAGAAATTGAAGCTCAAATTAAAAAAATACCCTTTACCACGAAAAGGCAGAAACTTATCCATTTTGAAATTTTCAAACGTCATTTTTCGTCTTTGCTAAATTCAACTTGTTTCAGATTTTCCAACTTACATCATTTTTCAGATTTTCAAAAGAAAAATTTTGAACTTCAAGTTTTTCGATAGACTGAATATCAATTTTTCGGTACAAATTCAGTTTGTTTCGAACTCACATTATTTTTTCTATTTTTTTAGGGCAGATTTCTAGATTCAACTTCAGAGTTTTCTAATTGAAAATTTCCTTAAGAAAATCGGAAAATTAGTATGAGTTGGAAAAATTGAAACAAAACCGACTTTAAGCGAAACCTCGAAGTTTCACCCCTTCACTTTCTTCTTCCCACCGAAATAACATTTTCTATAAAAAAAAAAACTCTAATTTGAATCTGGAAATTTGCTATGAGAAAAATGTGGAAAATGATGCGAGTAAGAAAATTTTAAATGAGCTGAATTTATGACAAGAAATTGAAGCTAAAAACAAACAGCTCTCTAATATTTTTAGAAAATAATTTTAGTTCAAAATCTCACTTTTAAACAATCTGAAAAATGATTACACGAATTAGAAAAATTAGAAAAGTTCAATCCAAGGAGAAAAATTGAAATTTGAAGAACCCAGGCAGTTTTCATTTTTTTCATCCTTTCGATAATTTTTCATTGTTTCGATCTTCTATTTATAAATAGAAAAGATAATACACCCTGTGAGAGGTTTCAATCAGAATTTTTTAATTTTCTTCCAAAATGGAAGCTGGTTCACTAAAAGGAAATAAGTTTTGAAAAAAGGTAAGTAAATGCTTGAAGCTCCTATGTAATGCATTTTGGATCATCAACTAACCTCAAAATATCATATTTTTAAGTAATTAAATTTTTATGAACATTTGATCAAAACAAAAAAATAATTTCGACTCGTTCAAGAAAATACCTAATTACCTACATAAAAAAATTGAACATTTACATTAAAAAAAAAAAAGAGAATTAGGTCGAATTTCTACTTAAAATGACGACTTCTAATTCATTCAGACATCAGATGTTCGTAAAATAATTAAAAAATTTTAATACACGAATTTTCAAAAATAAAATCATAATTTTGAAAATTCGTCTAAAAAATTAAATAATTCAACATATCTTGACGATGAAAATCTAACACTTATTTGTTTTATTAAAACAGCCCATGGGTATCCTCTCCATCCTTGAAGAAGAATCTATGTTCCCCAAAGCCACCGACAAAACGTTCGAAGAAAAATTGATGAACAACCACTTGGGCAAATCACCCAACTTCCAGAAACCCAGACCACCGAAACCAGGTGTACCCGCTGGCCATTTCGCCATCAGTCACTACGCCGGTGTTGTAAGTATTTTTTTCCGAAGGAAAATTTCTCACATGAGAAATCACTTCAAATCAAATGCCGGAACAATTTTCAAATATGATTTTCCATTTAGGTATCCTACAACATTTCCGGATGGTTAGAAAAGAACAAAGATCCATTGAACGACAGTGTCGTCGATCAATTCAAGAAGGGTACTAACAAACTCTTGATCGAAATCTTCGCCGATTGCGCTGGCCAATCTGGTGGCGGTGGTGATGCCAAAGGTAATGTTTCTTTTCCAATGATTTTCCCCCAGGATTACTTTTTTTTATAATCGAGAAATATTCCAAACAGGAAATGTCTTTTTAGAATATAATATCGTTCTTTTGCAGCGATCTTTTAAATTCAAAGATGTTGAATTTTTTTTTTGAACAATAAATTCTAAATTTGGAGTGAAAAAATACTCATTTTTTGAACGAATTCCTTTAAAAAATGGTCTTTTTTTAGTCCTGGTAATGTATCAAAAGTGATTTTTCACTTTTTCCAAAAACTTGTTCTATTTTTCTCAACATGATGATTTATCTAAAAATATAAATTTTTCATTATACCAATTTAACACATGTTACTTTTGAAATTTACGCAGGTGGTAAACGTACAAAAGGTTCATCATTCTTAACTGTCTCCACCTTATACAAAGTAAAGATCCCTTATAGTGTGATAGCGTATTTTTGAGAAGCTGAAATGCTGCATTTTACACTACCATTCGCCTACAGCTAAATTTTATAACAAAATAACTCGAAAAAATTCCCCAAAATATTTCTTCGGTCCTTGAATAGTCTATCCCAATGAACTCAACATCCTGCAATTTTATTACCAATTATCTCTATGTAGGTACTCAACAAGTGTGAAACCAAAAATAGGTTACTAATGATACAAATTTTTCCTATTTGTTTGGATAAATACAGGAGGTGGACGTGGTAAAAAAGGTGGTGGTTTCGCTACTGTCTCCTCATCATATAAGGTACAAAAGGGTTACGATTTGGTTGCCTATCTATTTAAAAAATCCACAAAATTAACCTGATTATTACTGTCAGGTGCCATTCGAAATCGATGTGCTTGTTTAGCGTATTTCCAAATCTGCCTATAAAATGTAATATTAAAACCAATCAATGCCAAATATATTGGCTAGGCCTGATATTATGTTTCGTTACGCGGAAGTTAAACCTTAAAAGTACGCTGAGCAAGCATCGAAACATGTAATCGATTTCGAAATTCAAATTCATCGTAAAATGAAAGAAAAATTTTGTAACCGGTCATGTCATCATTTTATTAAAATGGCAACTTTATACGTATTTGAAATTATTTCAATGAAAATGGAATCTTTTTCCAATAAATAATTCACTTTTAACATCATTTAAGAAGTATAAAGTTGTCAATTATCATTCCCTGTTTGTTCTATTAAATCCATCCATTTACGATGGGGTCACGAATCACGAGAATTTATAAATTTTCTACGTGGAATACCTACCTAAACACACATAGCCTATTACACACCTCTTCTAATGTCAACGATTATTCAGACGAATCTGTTAGAAAAACTGCTACCTAATTTTTTCCTATAGTTTTTTGCTTCAATAACAATTTTGAACCTTTGGCGTATTAATTAATTTTATAACAGCGTGAAATCTTTATTTTCTTATAATTTTGTCGTTGTGTGGGTATTTTAATTATCGTAATGTTATTTTAAATGAATGAAGCTTAATTCACTTTAATTCTTGTGATTTACCTTTGCTGTGGTATTTTTGAAATATTAATTGCTTGTTAAAAGTATATTGATAATTTCTCAAACACAAACAAAAGTATTTTCTGATTTAAAAACGAAATAACATTTTCATCATTGAACCTTGTGTATTTTGTGTTGGAATCACTGACCTGAACTTACAGAGAGGGAAAATGGTTAATATTTTATGTTTTATTATAGGAACAATTGAACAACTTGATGACCACTTTGAGAAGCACCCAACCTCATTTCGTACGTTGTATCATTCCCAATGAATTGAAACAGCCTGGTTAGTATTTTTTTTAAATTAAAATTTCCAGTTTTATCTCTTTGTAAAAGTTATCGATAATGTTGGCAACCCTGACTGAGGAAGCAACGTAGGGAATTTGTAAATTTTCATTAAAAATCTGTTCTGTTTTTTTGAAGAACGGGCAAGAGGAAGGGAGTTGAAAAGATCAAGAGGAAATTAAACCAAATTCATAAAATTTCCAACATGAGCTTGAAAGAATAATACAAGACCTTAGCACAAAATTGCTACTAGCACTGAAAATCATGAAGGGCAAAGACCCATCATCTATGAAAACTCAGACTTTAGAAATATTGGGAAACAGCTCGCCCCCCCCCCACCATGCTTCCTTTAAAAAAAAAACATAAAGTTGATACACATAACTCAATTATTTTTAAAAATTAAAGACACACTTTAATAGAAAATTGGCAACAATGCTTATTCTTTGTTCCAAATCAAACTTAAGTATTCGATTGAAAGTTTGACGTAACAAATTAAGACCACTGGGACATTTTTTTACAAAATTCATCAATTATATTTTCGGTGATCAATTCATAAAATAAACTCGATTTTTGGTAACACTGTTTAAAAAAAAAAAAATTAAATCTACTACAAAAGAAGAAGAAGCAGCAAATTTTGCAAAAATGCAACAAAAACATCTAATTTCCTGAAACATGGATAATTTAGCTTTTAAACTGAAATCAGATTACAAAAGTGAATAGAAAAGGAAAAAACAAAAATTTGGCTCGATAAAAAATTAAAGTACAAAAATAACTCATAGATTGTTTTTTATGATCAATCTATTTAAAAAAAACTCTACGATTGACCACACCGTTTTTTCTCAAAAAAGAAGCTGGTTTCAGTCAGTGAGGGAAGGAGGAGGTAAAATTTCGCGAAAATTCAACGAAATGTCAAATTTTATAAAGCACGAATAATTCAACGAAAAAAATTTAATTGCATTTCGCAATGATAAATTTATAAAAGAAATTACACAAATAATCATATTTTAATATTTTTACTTTTTTTTCTGATTTCATGTATTTTTTAATAATATGAAAATCTCCAGAGAAAATATCTCAAAAATTGTATAAATATTAAAATATGATTATTTTTTGTATTGTATTTCAAAATCAAGTGATTCGTGTGAAAAGCAAAAATGAGCTATTTTTATCGTGTCTACAGGCCACAAAAGCAAATCAAATGGAAATTTTTGTAAATCTTAATTTCAAAGGGTGTCTAACAAAATTTGTTGAGCAAAAAGCTTAACTTGGCTAAACCTTTTGGAATGACTTTTCGCATGACTTTTTTGAGGGCCACCTCAACAAAAGAATTCTATGCGTCTGTGTGGCTGGAGCTGTTACCCCCTCCCCCTATACGTCTGTGTGCCTAACATTTCAAAAATTGATGATTTAAAAAAAATAGAGCCCCAAAACAAATTTAACTGGAAAATTTGTTTTTTTTAACTTTTAAAAAAAATTATTTATTAAGGGTACCTAACTGGGAGATTTTTTTGATTTTTGAAAAAAAGCTTGACCTTTTGAGTAAATTAAAATAAATTAGTCAAAAAGCTTGACTTTTCAGGACATACATGACCTTTTTGAAAAAAGCTTGACTTATCAGGACCGTTAGACACGTTTCAAGGTCAAAACTATTGATTAAGCCTACTTTTGAGCCAAACAGATTTTTTTACCAAAATTGTTGCTCAATGTAATTTGTCTGAGAACTGGTTAGATTCAAATAGGATGAAAGGAGATTCAAAAAATAGATCAATGAAAAATTCACAAGTCAAAATCTATGTTTGGCAACAATGTCCTAGAAAAAATGAATTTAATTATGTTTGGGAGGGCGGATCATGAATAACTTGATTAAAAATTGATATTAGATCACAAAGGGAAGGGGGATTCAAAAAATCAGTTTAATAAAAAATTCATGCCATAAATATAACTCATTGATTGCACTTTGCTATGATCATTTTATTAAATAAAATCGATGTTTGGCAACATTGTTCACTTGAAATACGACTAACTTAATTCTAATTAAAGCAGGAAAAAAGTAGAGAATTTCGCAAAATTTCAACAAAGAAAAAGATAAAAAAATTGAAATCAGATTTTTAATGAGGATGAGGGGGGGGGGGGGGGAGAGATTCGAAAGATCCGTAAGTTTACAAAACGAAATGAGAACACATAAAAAAAAATTACAATTCGATCGCAATTCGTCCAAAATATCAATTTCAAACGAGAATGTTGCTAAAAATTAAATTTAGCCATAATGTGAAATTTGGTTACACCATTACAAAAATGGGAAAAAATTGATTCACTGTAAAATTTTGTCGAAGAATAATCTAAAAATTAACTCAATTTTTTTCAACGTCTTGAATTTTCTCCAAAAAATTTACAATCACTCAAACTCGAAAAAAACCACAAAATCAATGTTCTGCGACGTTGCCAATATTACGAACCAGATCACGAATTTACCACTGCTTTAAATCCAAAACCGATCATTCACATTGATAATTTCTCATTCCAGGTGTAATCGATTCCAAATTAGTAATGCACCAGTTGACATGTAACGGTGTACTTGAAGGTATCCGTATCTGTCGTAAAGGTTTCCCCAACAGAATGGTCTACCCCGACTTCAAGCTCCGGTAAGTTTTCACCACATGTCTACTTTTCTCTTACGTAATTTATTCATATTCTACAAAAACAAAAATCAAAATTCATCCCAACCCATTGAATTCATCATCTCATCAAATTGCTGGCCGAACGTGGAAATAAATGAAATTTTCTATTTTTCAAGATACATGATTTTAGCACCGGCAATAATGTCTGCCGAGGCAGATCCCAAAGTAGCCGCAGCTAAATGTTTCCAAGAAGTGGGCTTAGATCCAGATAGCTATCGTATTGGTTTTACAAAGGCACGTAATAGCAAAACCCCTGTTGCCCTTTTTTTAAACCCCAAAATCATATACCTGAATACCTCAACCTGACTTTGAGAAAACCACATACCTATTCGTTTTGATTTTTATTAGTAGACCATAGCATGAATTTAGAGCCCGATTTCATGGCGTGTTTTTGTTTTATTTTTCGCTGTGTACCTATGATACCTATACGTACCTATCACATTATAATTTGATTATGTTACGTATACGCAAAGATATAAAATCTTGGCACCAGCTGCTGTCGACCAAAGCTCAGACGTGAAGAAAGCTGCCGCTGTTATTTTGGAAAGTGTGAATTTAGATAGTGATCAATACCGTCTTGGTCATACTAAGGCATGTACCCTTGACATTCCCATTAGAGTAGTTTTCTACAAATTGCTTCCCGAGTGTTTTCCTCGCTTTCCAATCAAAAAAATAGTCAAACACTCTACGAATCGAGTGCCATGTCTTAATTTTTTTTTAGTAGAACCATAAAAATAATTTGCTTACCGATCGTATCGTTTGATTGGACAATAAGATACGATTTCGCTTTAGTATTTCGACTATACCCACCGAGAACTGGGAATCGAATACTTTACGATTATTATGCTTTAATACGATGCTATTTTTCCTTGGTTTTTTTTGCACGTTTGAAAAATGTTTTGTACACAGATATAGATTATTATATGCGCGAGGCGTTACCGATTGCATGGATCCGAAAAATGCAACCAAAGTTATTTTAGATGGTATTAATGTGGATACTGACCAGTATCGTTTGGGACATACCAAGGTATATTGATCAAACACCGAAAAATAACTTCGAAATAGAATAAATTTAAAAAATATTTATAAAATTGATGGAAGAATTAACCAAACGAACGAGGAATACGAACACATTTTAAAATAGCTTTTAATCTGGTGCTAAAGGCCTTTTAACAAATCAAATAACACGGCCGATTTTTCATTGCAATTGCGAGTGAGAAGTTTATGAGGCTGCAGTATTACGTCAAGTGTTTATTTATACTTGGATTTTTCTCTATTGTTTTACGATCACTATAAAGTTAACGATTAGGGCATAAATCTGGCTGATTTTTGGCATCATTGAAATACGAGTATAAAAGAAGAATTTAGATCATCGAGCTCTTTTGCCGATTAAATAAGTAAATCAGTTGAGAGGAAGGAGTGACATGAGGTAGATCGTGATCGGTATCCAAGTAAGTACTCGTATTATACGCTTTGATTTGGCAAACGGTGGTCGAGTACTTTGACTGCGTGAAACTCGCCACCATATTTTTGTCACGATTAAAGGGTATATTAAATTTAATATTTTTATGGCCTTTTGTACGGTTGGCAACGCTGGGCTGGATTGAGATGTTTTAAATGAGGTATAATAAACGTCGATGTGGATGGAAATGTAATTGGACTTTGGGTAGCTCGAGTTTGGACTGGAAAATTTTCAAATGGAAAGGGAGGTTTGAAGTAAACGAGGGAGGAAAATGATCATTTGATCGAGGAGATAAAATAGTTCTTCAAATTCTTTAAACGATTCTGATTAAATTCTGAACAATTTTCAAGTAGAAGAATACAAAGATAATTTTCCTTTTAAAAAAAAGTAAAACTTACTACCCAAAAATTTTCTAATATTTGGAAGAATAAAATTAGCATTGGTAAAATTTATAAATTTTTGAAACAAAGAAGGGAGTAAGATGATTATTTGATTGAGAAGATAAAATTGTACTTGGAATAATGGGAGATCATTTTCTTTCTCCCCCTTCCCTTCCCTCTGGGTTCAGACTCTGAGGTCTACCAGAAGATCATTTTCAAAATTGTCCAATTTATTTTTCAAAAATTAATTCTTTTCAAAAATGTTTAGAAAATTACCCTTTTACCTTCCTCCTCTGAAACGAAGTCAATTCAATTAAATTATGAGAATTTTTCAAAAGGGGAAAATATGAAGATTGAAATAATAACAGAAAATTTTTTCAAATGTTCGGAAGAAAAAAGAAGTTGATGAATTTTTTTTTTTCAATTTGGAAAAAGGGATTTGAAGCAAACGAGAGTGGATCATAATAATTTTAATAAGCAGATAAAATTTAACTTGAAATTTTAAAGATTTTATTTCGTGGCATCCAACTTTTCACATTTCTACAAAAAAAATTCGAAGACTTCCCCCCTCCCTCTCTCCTTTTTGAAAAGATCAATTCACCATTGAAAAATATTCAAATGGAATAATTCGAAAATTGTCCAATTTATTGCAGAAAAATTTCCATAAACTTGGAAAAAATAAATCGATGAAAAAAATTGAATTTGAAATTCTGAAAATTTTTAAACGAAAGAATTTGAAGATTCTCCTTCTTTTCCTCAAAAAAAAAAATGAAGAAAAAAATGAGTCCAATTTTTTATTTACTTAATGCCTAATTAAACAGGATTTCTCAATTCTTTTCACTACGAAATTTGAAAAAAAAACTCGACGATTTAGATCATCAATTTCTCAAATTACTATTTTTTCACAACTCTCACCACCCAATAAGTGGCATGGATTCAAATCGGAAATTTGATAAGATTTTCTGCGAAAAAAATTGGAGAAAACGATGCTTCTAAGGCGAAAATGAAACTGAGGAGATGGTAAATTGAATTTGAAAATAACAACGAGCTAAGAAATTCTCAAACGGGTTTTTATAGTGAGAAAATTTGAAAAAATTCCATTTTTAGTTGAAACAACATAATTTTGAAAATGGCGATTCATTTGATCATTTTCACTTTACTTTTTTCTTTCCCCCTCCAGAAAGGTATGGAAAATGGGACATTACAAGAAAAACATTGAAAATAAATGGACCAGAAAAAAAAAAACATTCTGCTAAAATATTTTTAAAATCTCAGCATGGACAGATTACCTCTTTCCCTCCCCTCAAAAATGGAATTCTCATTGAAAATTTATTATAGGCAAAAATGCTGGAAAGATGGCCATAAATTGTGAATCCATTTTTACTGAATATAAAATGAAACTAGTTGTCTGAAATTACAATTTTTTGAAATACCAAAAAAAAAAAAATGGAATTTTCATTCAAAAGCCATAAAAAATTCTGGAATATTGTTCACAAACTGCGAACTCATTTTTGATGGAATTGGCCAAAAATTGGAAGTCAATTGGTCTAAGATGATCACATAAAGTTTAGCTGGAAGAAGGGGCGAGAGTCGGAGTATCAAAGTGATTAAAAGTAACGATTCCATTTGATTCGAAATGAAACACTCAATTGCGCATTACAAAGTAATGGTTCAAACCCACGATCACCAAGACTAAAATTTTACCAGAAAAAATTACTTCGACCAATTTAAATTTTCAACTCGTAAAATTCCCTTCTAATTGGTAAATTTCGCTGAAAAATGATTCGTTGGCCAAGTACGATGCAAATTACGTATCCGTAAAATTGCCAATATCGAACGATTACATTTCAATGTTACAATTCCAAGGCCAAATATTACATTAAAATCATCACCATCAATGCAAAAGTATTAAGCAAAAAATTAAAAATATTGCGAATAATTCGAACGAAGCCAATTTATCAAAAAATCAGTGTTACCGAATACGTCGATTCAAAAATAACTTCGCAAAAAATCAAATCAATGATTCATCAGCTACGAATTTTTCTCATCTATAAAAAATCAGCGTTGCCAACATGACTTAAAAATTCAATACTTTGCCAAAAATCAAACGAAAAAAAATTACAAATTTTTTTCCAAGAAAAAGAGAAAAATATAAAATCAAATCAAGAGCTTATACTTAGTTTGAGTTGAGAAAAAAATGCTTTTCTACAAACTGACTCGTGACGAGGTACAGAAACACTTTCTAACTCGATGAAAATTTCCCAAAAAATAGGTATTCTTCAGAGCCGGTGTCTTGGGTCAGATGGAAGAAATCCGTGACGAACGTTTGAGCAAGATTATCAGCTGGATGCAAGGTTACATTCGTGGTTACCTTAGCCGAAAACAATACAAGAAATTGCAAGAACAAAGGTACCATAATTTCACCCTTCTACGTTAAAAATAGGTAAATTTCCCCTCAATAGTCCAATTAACCCCTCGTTTTTAATCTGATTCCAGATTGGCTCTAATCGTAGTCCAAAGAAACTTGAGAAACTACTTGAAATTGCGTACATGGCCATGGTGGAAGATGTGGACTCGTGTAAAGCCATTGCTCAACGTACAAAACTTGGAAGACGATTTACGGGTATGACTGAAAAAAATTACCATTCGGCGTACAAACGGTTTATTTATAAAACGACATTTTTTTATCGGTTTATCGCGTTTATAATTCGTACTCGTATTATATTTATAAACGCCCGATTCTAAATTAGTAAGCGCCCTGCCCCTACTTTTTTTTCTCAAATATTTCACCACCTACTCGCAGCCTACGTCATCCGATCGGCCCTAGTCGTCGGTGAACGCTGCCGGCTTTTCTCAAATCGTTTCGCGAACTGCATTAGTCATTAAGTTCGTGTCGTTAAGTGCATTAATAATTAATAATGGATTCCGATGTGCAGCGATTGGAAGAGGAAGTTGCCACCACGAAGTCTGCTTTGGAAAAGGAAGAAAAATTAAGAAAGGAATTGGAAGCTTTGAACACCAAATTGTTAACGGAGAAGCAAGCATTGTTATCTTCGTTGGAAGGCGAAAAAGGCGAATTATCCAGCATTCAAGAACGATCTGCTAAATTACAAGCGCAAAAGGCTGATTTAGAATTACAATTGCAGGTATGTTTCGTGAGATTTTGCTCAATCGGTGAAAATAATTAATTAATGGGTTAATCAAAGGGGAAAATTTAGAGTGAATTTTTTTAATAGTGAAAAAAATTATTTTATACAAGGCTAACAAAAATAATATGATTTCATGTCAATTTCACCATAAATTCAAAAATAGAATCCTATCGAAAAATTCATTCAATTTCATTTCAAAATCGTGCAAAAAAATTTAAAAACAATTTTTCTCAAAAAAATAAAAAATTCCCAAACATTTTAAGGAGTAAGGACGAAAATCGACCTATTTTGCCCTTTTCCACTCAAAAATAGAAACCTATCGAAAAATTCATTCGATTTCATTTCAAAATCATGCAAAAAAATTTTAAAACAATTTTTCTCAAAAAAATAGAAAATTCCCAAACATTTTAAGCAGTAAGGGCAAAAATCGACCTATTTTGCCCTTTCCCACTCAAAAATAGAATCCGATCAAAAAATTTATTCAATTCATTTCAAAATGCTACAAAAAAATATTTAGAAAATTTTCTCAATAAAAATGAAAAAAATCTCCAACATTTTGAGCACTAAAAGCAAAAATCGACCTATTTTGCCTTCTCCCACAGAGAAAAAAAAATCACTCAAGCCAATTTCTTAAAACAATAAGATTATTTGTACAAATCAATCACCGAATCTAATTACGTGCTCATCACAGCGAAAAGAAAAACACCCAAAGTGATTCTCCAGTTGCGACAAATCACCGCGTAGAAATTCCGAAATAAAAATAGCTCGTGATGTCACTTTTACGTACACTTCATAAATCATTTAACAGGGCTTTCAGACGTTTACATAATTCGGAGAAAACACGAGTTAATATAAATGTCACTCCAGCATGTTCTGGTTACTTTTGCCTTCAGCAGTTTTTTAATTTAAATGTTCGTACAAGTTGAATCATCGAAAATTTTTCGGTATTCTTGGTAAAAGATCATCGAGTGGGAGGTACATAAATCTAAATGAAATGAAATCAACACGTGAAATGGAAATTTTTTAAATTGGTGGTGTCTCAAGTGAATCAATGTGCAGTTGGTTCGACCATGCACTGGCATCGAGCCATAGGTGACATTTTTACCTCGTATTAATCATAGGTAGATGAAAGAATTTGATAAAGGGAGAAAAAGTATTTGAAATGGGTCAAGATTTGGTGGGTCAATTTTATATTGGGTCATGGTATAGATTTTGGTTTAATTTTGAGTGATTTGGGTTAAATTGCCTTTGGAAATATTTGAAAAAATAATTAATTCGATATTTTAGATAAATCGAATTATTTTGGAATAAAATTGAGACCAAAAATAGAAAAAAATGAATTAATTTGATCCATAAAATCAATAACGACAACCCCCTTGACCAAAAAATCTCTTCGATTGAACAATCCGAAGGAATTTCATAACAAAAACAGCTAATTTTCCAAGAACCGCAGCATCCCAAACCGATAGATTTCTCAGATCCAAAAATAACACACCGAGACGATACAATGTTGCGGATTGTTTATTCGTATGTGTAACTTCATCGCAACAATTTAAACTGATTACTTTCTCGAATAAGTTCTGTTTTTTTGCATCTCGATGTTGGAATGTTTACCATCTGTTCGAAATGGTCAATTCGTTAAAAGTTGTGATGGTTTTCAAACCCACGACCACGTCTCGCCCAATCCATATGCATTAAATCTTTCGATACGAGAGATGCGGATGAGGCGATGCCAAAAGTTCAGCTATTTGACATTAAATAATAACAACGTATTTAATACGTATTTAACGCAGTGATCGAAGCTGCGATATGGTCAAAATGTAGCTATTCAGGTAACGTTCGTCACCGCGTTGGGGTTCGTGACAGATGGGAAAGTATCCAAAATTTGATATTTATTAGCCTTCTTTTTTATTGTGGAATGTCCAAAAAATCGTGTTCTCGAAGCGTGATATCACTCTGGAATTGTTTCAAATTTAAAAATAGGATATGGCTGAGGTTTCGGTTTACACGGATGGAAACTATACGGCGATTCGTTACCATTTGATCGTCTTTGGAGGTCTTTGAACTTGGAATGGGAATTATTAAAGATGAGCGTTGGAGAGATATTTAAGTAGTTGTTTTAATTTATGCATGGATAGGAAGTTTTTTTCAACATTTAATTTAATTTTTTTGATTCAATTGGCATCATTTTATTTATTTTTTAGAATATTTAATCTGCCAGTTATTCAGAATGTTTATTTAAAAACCACGAAATTTTCATTTTTTCTAAAAAAAATTCATTGCCATGAAAAATTTAATTCATTTCAGAACTTATTTTTTTCAATATACTTTTCTATTTCTCTTGAGCTGAATTATTGATTAATTTTTTTTTCCAAACAGGACACCCAAGACAGATTACAACAAGAAGAAGATGCCAGGAACCAATTATTCCAACAGAAGAAGAAATTGGAACAAGAAAACTCTGGTCTCAAGAAAGATATCGAAGATCTCGAATTGGCCATGCAAAAGGGTGACCAAGACAAGGCTACCAAAGATCACCAGATCAGGAACTTGAACGATGAAATCGCCCACCAAGACGAACTCATCAACAAATTGAACAAAGAAAAGAAGATCCAAGGAGAAACCGTACAAAAGACTTCCGAAGAATTACAGGCTGCTGAAGATAAGATTAACCACTTGAACAAGGTTAAGACGAAATTGGAACAGACCTTGGATGAACTCGAAGATTCTCTTGAACGCGAAAAGAAATTGAGGTGAGTGCAAACAACCGCATTATTTTTCATTATTTACAACGAACGAATTATGCAGTTTATTCTACACATTGAAAACCGGTTGTCGATTAGTAGGGGTGATCGGTAGGTTACTTTTTTTAGAAGTTGAATGGGGGGGGGGGGGGCAGATCTCCAAAATTACAGACTAAAAATTTCAGTTCTTTGACTTGACCTTTAATTTCTCTTCTTTTGCTCTTAAAATTCGACTATACTTTCAAAAAAAATTAAAAATTAATATTTTAAAAAAATTGAAACAAATTTTTAAAAAACTGAAACAAATTTTTAAAAAATTGAAACAAAATTTAAAAAAAATTAAACAAATTTTAAAAAAATTAAACAAATTTTAAAAAAATCAAAAAACATGGAAAAAATTTTAAAAAGAAAAAATTGACAACAATTTCGAGAAATTTAAAAAATCTTACCAAAAAACGATCTTAATATGGACGTTGTTACAAAGAAACATCCTTTTCGATATTTTCTAATCTCGGCCCCTTTTTTTTGGCAGATATTGAGAAACTTCTTTTTTCAGGTTTTTAATTTTTCGCTATGAATAATTAAAAAAACGATTTTGGTTAAATTTTTAAATGAACTGGTTTTGGTGTGACAACTTTCACCAAAAATTAGCATTATTGACAATTTTTTTGTATTCCCCTATTTTCGAAAAAAAATCTAAATTTTTGGAAATTTTCCTCGACTGTGAGAGGAAAAGGTAACGATGGAAAATTGGTAACAATAATCATTTTGGGTAAAAATAGTCACGCCAAGATCATTTCATTCGAAATTTTTCTAAAAATCAATTTTTTTAGTTTTTAGCAAAGAGTTTTGAAAAAAGTGACTCCTTCATAGTGCAAAAAAAAAGTTAAGGTGTAAAATGGCCGACAATTGACTTTGTAGGCCAATTTTCATTTCGATAATATTTTTGATAACAATTTTTTCATTATTGTTTTTCAATTTTTTGAAATTTTTGAAAGTTGAATATGATGGCAGCTGAAATATTGTGTACAGGTCCCAAAATAACCAGGCGAACATTTCAGGCACTGAGTTAATCATTTTCTCGCTTGCCCTTAAAATTTGATTATGCTCAAAAAATTTTAGAAGCTGAAAAAAACTGAAGAAAAAGCAAAACTTTTCAAAATTGAAAAAATGAATAAATTAAAAAAAAATGTTGAAAATTAAAAATGATTGGAAAATTATAAAATTGGAAAAAATTCTCCAAAAAATAATTGTTTAAATAATACAGAGTCTGCTGTTACACAAAAACACCATTTTTAATCAGTCTTCAACGCGATCTCTCCCTTTTTTTAGAGTATTTAGTAAAAATTCACTCTTCTCGCGTGTTTCGATTTCTTGACTAAAAATGTTCAAGAAAATTGGGGGTAATTTTTAATAAAATTGTTCTAGTGCCACTACTTTTTTTAAATCGAAAATAAACTTTGTTGACAATTTTCTCCTTTTGACCTCTGTTCGAAAAAAAATTATTGATATTTGAAAATTGATCATGATGAGGGGGAGGGAGAGGGGAAAATCAATGATTATCATTTTGAGCAAAAATCGTCGCAAGAATACAATTTTACTGACAATTTTCTCAGCATTAATTTTTTCAATTTTTGGCAGAGTTTTTAAAGGATGAAAAAAATCGAAATATTACTAAAATATAGAATTAAGATGGAAAACGATAAAAAAATGGTGTGCTTGGAAAATATCTATGATACGCCCATTTTTTATATAGTAAATATTTTTCAAAAAATGTTGAATGTAGTCGAATTTTAAAGAATAGTGAAGGGGTGGGGGGGGGGGGTAAGAGTTGAGTCAGGGGACTGGAATTTTTTACCAAGTCATCTATTTAAGGTCTGAAAACAATTATTGAATCACTTTTGCATTCAAGTTTCGAAAAAAGTTATAATACTGTTATTCGTATTATTTACGGCGAACAAGTTAGGCAATTTATTCAACATCCTAAAAAAATCCTAAATTCCCAATACGTATTTACGGCAAACAAGTTAGGCAATTTATTCAACACCTCCGAAATCCCGTAAACAACCTCAATCCCGCAGGAATTAATTTCCCACTTCTATTTTTTTGCAGAGGCGACGTAGAAAAATCCAAGAGGAAGATCGAAGGCGACTTGAAACTGACCCAAGAAACCGTTACCGACTTAGAACGCAACAAGAAAGAATTAGAACAAACCATTGTCCGCAAAGACAAAGAAATCGCTTCGCTCACTGCCAAATTAGAAGACGAACAAGTTCTAGTCAGCAAACAACAAAAACAAATTAAAGAATTGCAAGCCCGTATCGAAGAATTAGAAGAAGAAGTCGAAGCCGAAAGACAAGCTCGTGCCAAGGCTGAAAAACAACGCGCCGATTTAGCCAGAGAACTGGAAGAATTGGGTGACAGACTCGAAGAAGCCGGCGGCGCTACCTCCGCTCAAATCGAACTCAACAAGAAACGTGAAGCTGAGATGAGCAAACTCAGACGCGACTTGGAAGAAGCCAATATCCAACACGAAGCCACCTTATCCAACTTGAGAAAGAAACACAATGATGCCGTTGCTGAAATGGGCGAACAAATCGACCAACTCAACAAACTGAAGACCAAGTAAGTCTTAGGTCATTCTGAGTACGAAAAATTGCCTTTGAAAATTCTGGGATATTTAATCGATGGATATTTTTAGAGCTGAGCATCACGCCGCGTATTTAGCAAATGATTTGAATAATACCAGAGCGGCTGTTGACCAGGTTCAAAGAGAGAAGGTACTGCGGAGTGTAGATCATTGCATGCGTTTATTTGTATTTTGAGAAATACAAAATGGTTCCCAAATTTTGTGTAGTATGAGTTTTCATGCATGAATTAACATTTGAGGATAAGAAAGTGTCTTTTTGAAATCAAATAGGAAGGGGGTTCCCAGGGAACACTTGAGAATATTTTAGGGATTCCTATGATAATAAATATTCTTTTTCCAATTTTAATTATTATATTTAAAATAACAGAGCTGAAAAAGAAAAATGCCAATACCTCTGCGAACTTAATGACTTACGTGCCAGCTTAGACCACATTACCAACGAAAAGGTATTTTGATAAGAAAAAGTTTGGCAGAAATTTATGCTTTTTTGAAAAAAGTGTTTCGCTTGAAAAGCTGAAGAGTTTTGTAGACGTTTAAAAATTTTGCCTATTGCTAAAGAATATTTTCAAAAAAATGTTTCGTGAAGCTTTTTTGCAGGTTTTTAGCTTATTTTTCGAAAAATTTTCGCGAGCTTTTGAGCGATTTAATTAATTTAAGGTATGCTTGATCAGTTTTCCAAAGATGTGGGTTATTTGAAATATTTAAAGCTATAAAATAATTTGGAAATAACTTAATAACACTTGACAGTTTTTTCCTTCTAACAATTTTTTAGATTTGTGTTTTCTAATCCAATCTTATCACTTTTTGGCAATCGTAAAATGATTTTTGTTTTTTATATTCTTAATAATTTTTAATAATTTTTAATTTCCATGGTCATTGAACTCATCCAAATCACCATTTTCCACCAATAATTTCATCTCGTAACTTAATCCTGTTTTAAAAGCTTAATAACATTAAAACTTACCATTTCTGAGCTTCTCCACAATCTTGCTAACCCTGGAAATTTTCAGGCCGCCACCGAAAAGATCCTGAAACAAGTACAACACCAATTAGGCGAAACTCAGGGCAAATTAGACGAAACGAACCGCACATTGAATGACTTCGACGCCTCCAAGAAGAAATTGAGCATCGAAAACTCCGACTTATTGCGCCAATTAGAGGAAGCCGAATCTCAAGTATCTCAATTAAGCAAACTCAAGATCTCATTGGCTACTCAATTGGAAGACACGAAACGATTGGCGGATGAAGAATCACGCGTAAGTATCCAAGACTCTTCCCTCTTCCCAAGCCTCATTTCTGCTCAATTTTAATCTCAAAATAATTGCTCAGGAACGCGCTACTTTACTCGGCAAATTCCGTAACTTGGAACACGAAATCGATAACATTCGCGAACACTTGGAAGAAGAAGCCGAATCCAAGGCCGACATCCAAAGACAATTGAGCAAGGCCAACGCTGAAGTTCAATTATGGCGCACGAAATACGAATCTGAAGGTGTAGCTCGTATTGAAGAATTGGAAGAAGCCAAGTAAGTGATGTTTTCTTCTTCCTCAATTACAATCGAAAAAGTTGAAATTTTGATGATGAAAAATTGGAATCGATAAGCGTATATTTTCCAATCGAGCAAAGGCCTTAAAATGTTCAAGAATTGCCAAAAACCCGATATAAGAATTTTTTTTTTTCAATTCCAAAAAATTATTTTTTTTAGAACGCATTTAGAGACTATCCAAGCCACAAAAGAAATTGAAAATTACTTTTTCAAAAAAATGACTTTTTTGGTCTAGATAGTCACTGAATATGATCTAAAGAATCTGAATAATTTTTAGAATTTTTGAATAAAATTTTATTGCACCTTTTAAAAAAAATCATTGTTTTTGAAAACATTTTTATTGATTTTTTGAAAAAAAATTCACTAAAGTTTTGAAATTTTACTGAATTTTTGAAAAAAATTTACCGAATTTTTAAAACAATTTTCATTGGATTTCTGAAAAAAATGTTATTGATTTCCGAAAAAAAAATTCATTGAATTTTTGGTAATTTTTAAAAATTTTGAGGCCAATGTGAGATCAGAAAATATTAATCAATTTCAATTTCTTTGAAAATCCACCCTACTTCTCAACCAAATCTATTTACCGAACAATCAACTAATCCGAGATTATTATCCCACAGACGTAAATTACAAGCCCGTCTCGCCGAAGCCGAAGAAACCATCGAATCCCTGAACCAGAAAGTCATCGCTCTAGAAAAGACCAAACAACGATTAGCCACCGAAGTCGAAGATTTACAATTAGAAGTCGACAGAGCCACTGCCATCGCCAACGCCGCCGAAAAGAAAGCCAAAGCCATCGACAAGATCATCGGTGAATGGAAACTCAAAGTTGACGACCTCGCTGCTGAATTGGATGCTAGTCAGAAAGAATGCAGAAACTACTCGACCGAATTGTTCAGACTCAAGGGAGCTTACGAAGAAGCCCAAGAACAACTCGAAAGCGTACGACGTGAAAACAAGAACTTGGCCGATGAAGTTAAAGATTTACTCGACCAAATCGGTGAAGGTGGACGTAACATTCACGAAATTGAAAAGGCCAGAAAGAGGTTGGAAGTTGAAAAGGATGAATTACAAGCTGCCCTAGAAGAAGCCGAAGCCGCCCTTGAACAAGAAGAAAACAAAGTCCTCCGTGCCCAATTAGAATTATCGCAAGTTAGACAAGAAATCGACAGAAGGATACAAGAGAAAGAAGAAGAATTCGAAAATACCAGAAAGAACCACCAAAGAGCATTAGATTCCATGCAAGCCAGTTTAGAAGCTGAAGCTAAAGGCAAAGCTGAAGCTTTACGTATGAAGAAGAAACTTGAAGCTGATATCAACGAATTGGAAATCGCTTTAGATCATGCCAACAAGGTACCTTCATTATTATTTTTACTCTTCTAGTATGCATTTTTCGAGGTTACTAAATTCTATGATTTTTGTAGGCCAATGCTGAAGCCCAAAAGAACATCAAACGCTACCAACAACAATTGAAGGATGTCCAAACTGCCTTAGAAGAAGAACAAAGAGCACGTGAAGATGCCAGAGAACAACTTGGAATCTCTGAAAGACGCGCCAACGCTTTACAAAATGAATTAGAAGAATCTAGAACATTATTAGAACAAGCCGACAGAGGCCGAAGACAAGCCGAACAAGAATTGAGCGACGCTCATGAACAATTGAACGAATTATCCGCCCAAGCTACTTCCATTTCAGCCGCCAAGAGGAAATTAGAAGGCGAATTACAAACCTTACATGTAAGTTTACTATGAAAATTGATTTCCATTTCGATCTTAAATCCCATAGATGGACTCAGACGACTTGAACAGTTGTCCATTTTTTCAACAGCAGGTTATTTCTCATTTTATTTCTCAAAATTCGACCAATTTTTGAAAAAAAAAATAGAAACAATTTTCAAAACTCAGAAACGATTTTCTAAAAATTTGTCGAATTTTAAAAATGAGAGAATTTTTCAAAAATTGTACAATTAACGTGAAAATTTGACAAAATTTGAAGATTTTTCTCCACAGATTAGGCCAAAGCGCTGATCCGATTAAATAAAACAAACAACAAACAACAACAGAAAAATCTTAAAAACTTGGAGAATTTGAAAAAAACTGACAATCATTTAACAGTTGGTCAGTTTTTCAAAAATTAGAAAAGCTTATCAAAAATTGAAGGGTTTTTCAAAACTGGGTTACTGTTTAAAATCTGGACGATATTTTTTCAAATTTGTACAATACATACGAAAATTTGACAATTTTTCTGCAAAAATTGGACCATTTCTGATAAAAATTTACAATGTTACTTAAAAATTGAACAGTTTTCCAAAAATTAGAGAATTTTTCAAAGCTTACAAAATTTGGACAATATTTCCTAAATCGTGTACGATTTTTTTAATAATACTCAGCTTTCCAAAACTTGGACATTTTTTTCTAGAAATACAAAATTTTTTAATAAATTCTAAGAATACTTCTTCAAAAGATCGAACAAGATTTCAACAAACAAATCAAATTTTAAGAAATAACATTTAAAAAAAAATAATTAAACCTCCGTATTTTTTGAAAAATTTAAAAATCCTTTTCTATAATCATCTATAACTTGAAAAATTGCCAAAAAATTTGAAAACCTTTCTCAAAAAATTGTAAATAATTGTTTCAAAAATAAAAAAGATTTTGACAAGTGAATCATGTTTCAAAAATTTCAAAATGACTGGGATTTTGACGATCCAAGTCCAAATTTATTTCAAGTTCAAATTTTTTCAACTCTAAATTTTTTAAATTGTTTTAGTTCTAATTTTTTAAAATTCTATCCAATACCTATTAAAATTGTTTCAATAGTTTATTGAACTTCAATTTTCTCAAAATTTGTTTAATTATGATTTTTAAAATTAAAAAAAATAATTTATTAAAATCATGAAGCTAATTTTTTTTAAACTTGGAAAATGAAAAAAAATTTGAAGAAAAATTTTAAAATGATTGGAAAATTTAAATAAGAAGATCTGGCTTCTGAATTCTTTTGTGACTCCCACGATTCTTGAAACCACCAATTGTTGCATTTTTTTTTTAGACTAATCTGAATTTGATTGCTTTTTTGTTTACAGTCTGACTTAGACGAATTATTAAACGAAGCTAAGAACTCCGAAGAGAAAGCCAAGAAAGCCATGGTCGACGCTGCTCGCCTAGCCGACGAATTAAGAGCCGAACAAGACCACGCTCAAACGCAAGAAAAACTAAGAAAAGCATTAGAAACGCAAATTAAAGAATTACAAATTAGATTAGACGAAGCCGAAAACAACGCACTGAAAGGAGGCAAAAAAGCCATCCAAAAATTAGAACAGCGAGTACGTGATTTAGAAAATGAATTAGACGGCGAACAAAGGCGACACGCTGACGCCCAAAAGAACTTACGTAAAGCCGAAAGAAGAATTAAAGAATTAAGCTTCCAAGCCGAAGAAGACAGGAAGAACCACGAACGTATCCAAGATTTAGTTGATAAGTTACAACAGAAAATCAAGACTTACAAGAGACAGATTGAAGAAGCGGTAAGTTTCGTAGCAACCGAAATCCATCGTAGGTGGTTCCTTCGAAGGGTTCTAATATCAATGTACAATTGCAGGAAGAAATCGCCGCCTTGAATTTGGCTAAATTCAGAAAAGCTCAACAAGAATTAGAGGAAGCTGAAGAACGCGCCGACTTAGCCGAACAAGCCATCCAAAAAATGAGAACGAAAGGTAGATCTGGATCTACGGCAAGGGGGTCTAGCCCACTCGTAAGTATCTTTCGAAATTCTAACATCTAGTCGATCATCTTCATCGGTTTTCATTCATTCCTCTTTCCTGAATCACCATCACATTGTGATAAAAATCTTCCAAGTGGTTAATTCAAATCGTGATATTTTTACAGTCACAAAAATCTCGTAAAATATCTGTGGAATAAGACTACTGCTGTTTGTAAGTTTATCGACTTTAATAGCAGATTCCAATTTGATATTTAACTGTCTTCGATACCCAATGATTTACCCCATTGCCTGATATTTCTCCTCGAATGAAATCCTACTCCTATTTTGGAAATATTACTGTATTTTTTCGGAGTTTTGATCTACGATAATTGTATGGCAGATATTGATATCTATTTCGAATTTACAGGCACATCGCCCACCAGTGAAGCCGCAGTTCGATGGATTAGCGTTCCCTCCTCGATTTGACCTTCACGACGATTTCTAAGACGTTGTCCATTGCATTCGAAGCTTTTATTTTAAAAAACCGTATTTATTAACATAATCGTTTTACTATTATTTTGAAATCATGTGAAATGATCGTTGATTGTTGAACAATTTGGCATTTTATTTTTATATAACATCTTTTCTTGGCATCATGAACACCGAATGATACGTACTTCTATTTTTTAATAATGTTAATCATTTTAACATTTCAAAAATGTATATAAGTATAAGTTAAACTGTAAGTGGCTTCTTTGAGGGCTTCAGTAAACAGCACTAGTTATGTTAATCAGTAATAAATAATAGTATTTAATTATCGTGTTTCGTTTCTGCTTCCACGTTTGGAGAAGAAAAAAGTGTTATATAATAAGGTGTTTTGAAGAAATCGATCGATCAATTTAAAGAATTTAAAGGCGTAACTGAACCAAGTTACATGACATACTGACAAAAATTTATACTGATAACGTTGAAATTGAAAGCTTTATAGACCAAGACTTCACTCACTTGATTTTGTGGAATTTCATTCTTCATTTGGAAGTGGCAATGGAACTTCATCAAAACGAAAAAAAAAACATCACACCACCGGAAATTGAATTAAATAAATAAAATATCAAATTCGATTAATTCACTGGCATCTTTCAACCACTTTCATTACCCATCAAACTAATTTACTGATAATTGGTAACATGATAAGAAAGTGATGTTCATTTTGTTTTTCAATCTCCCCTCCACGTGTAATACAATCACGTGACCATCTGAACAACACAACAAGCCAATGGCCAACAAGCAACTTTTTTGAATTTGAAATTTTCTTGAAAAAAATTAATTTTTTGATAATTTAAAAAAAAATATATCAAAATTAAAAATGAAAAAAATTGATAAAAATGTATTGCTAAATAAATAAACAATTGAACTAAAAACTTCGGTATAAATAGAGTACGCTTGGCACCCACATGAGAAAAATACATCACAAAATTAACTCTTTGATAAGGAAAAAATGGCAATGGTTAACATAAATTGACATAATTATTCAAATTTACTCAGCATCTTGGAAAACATTTCAGCGTAGCCGGAATCTGGTTCACAACTTCGGGCACAGTATTTCACCACGTCCAGCTACAAACATAACAAAACAGTGAAATTTGAAACGGACTGACGTTAAAATTTGAAATTAGAATTAGATTTTGGTCCATTTACCGCTGGAGTTTTATCGATGTGATCATATTTATTGGCTAAATTCCATAAATTGATTGATAATTTGGCTACATCAATATCGAGTATATCTGCTCTCAACATGATGCATAAAAATAGTTCGATTGCAAGTTGAGCCTAAAAAGCAATAAATACGAAATTAATCTCGAAAATAAAATTAATTCAATGTCATATTTATTTTTAAATTTACCTGTAATCTAAATTCTTCATTTTCACCCATTAATCTCAACAGAGTCAAGATTTGCTTCAATATCACCGAACAAATGGTTTCCACCTCCTGCCTGAATTGTGCATCGGATGCATATAAGATATCGTTTGAATCCACTGCAGTAAAAAAAATACATCGATAAAAATAATGATTCAAAAATCAGGATCATAAGCGCACCCGAGGGGGGCTCAGGGGGCTCGAGCCCCTCCCTTAGGCTCGGCAAGGAGATTTTTTATTATAAAAATGTCAAAAGAGTATAATTTAAAAAAAAATTTCGTCCTTGCTTCGTTCGGGCAGTATTTTACGAACTATTTCCTTAATAAACATACCACTCTTTCAATTTGAATCGGTTGAATTTGCAAAAATTCTGTCTTTTTTATTCAGTAAAATGATTTCATTGGAAATTAATGACTTTCACTGATTTTTCGGTCAAAAATTAGTAATTTCTCAGTCAATGCCCTATTATACAGGAAAAAATAGTAATTTTGACATTTTTGACTAAAAAAAATCAGAAAACCTAGTCATTTCTCAATATTTTTTTCGCTCAAATCTGTAGGTATGTATTTTTCTGCCTACTGAAAATGCCCTAACCACTCCAGCCCCACTGAAATATAATAGGTTACTTCATTTTTTCATTGAATTTTGATCCCCACCCCCATTTTTTCTTGAAATCTGAGCCCCTTCCTAACATAATTTCTGGGTGCGCTTATGATTAGGTTCGATTAGCAGGGGAAAACTGACCATTGAAAAAATGATAAGGATAATAATCCTGATGCTCGGTACTCAACAAATGAAGAATGTTGATGAATAAATGAACCTTGGCGTAATTTGGTTCTTCCCAACCATATTGTTTTATCGTATTAGCCAAAGTACGAACCAAATATAATGATGCATCATCGGAAGGATTATCCTGAAAAAAAAAAAGTGTAAGTATTATTTATTTTTATCGTAGTAGATAAGAACTCGATAAAAACATTTCAACGATATTTTTCAAAAAAAAAGGGGACTTCAGGGACCTCATTTCGTAAAAAAACGGATAAAAAGTTACTCATTACCTATTGAATTTTTTCACGAATATTCAGCTGTAATTAACTCAAGTTTTAAATTTTGATCAGAGCTGAAAAATTGAAAGAAACATGTTTCAAATATCCACAAATTTGATGAAAATCAAATGTTAATCCCCCTCCCCTCACCCACACCAAAAATTAATATTTTAGAATGGATTATCGTTTGTGAAATGAAGTTATTTTTATGGTTTTGTGACAGCCTAAATTTTCTCTTCTCCTTCATCACATATCCATATAAATATTTTTTTCTCAAAATTAAAAAAATTAATGAATCAAACTGGTCGTTCAAAGTAAGTGGTTACAGCAATGAGTTTAAAATTTTTTGAAAAATTATAGATCATATTATATGCGTTTTCTCAGAATAATTTTTCATTTGGACTTGGATTTCGATTTTTTGTATTTTCTTAACGAAAATTTTTTTTAAAAAGGGACTTGAGGGAGTATTTGATCGAAATAGGAACACAGAGGAATAATACCAAAAATAGGGACCTATTAGGGATGTTTACTACTACAACCACAATACTCACCGGAGCAATTAATAAAATAGACATGAACTCTTTGACGTAAGAAATTAAAATATTTTGATTCCGTTTTTCTTCTCCTTTATCTTCGATCATTTTCGGAACATCGCCAATAGTATCGATAATAGCTTTGAAATAGGCATCGGCTGCAAGAAAACAAACTCTGTCGTTAACCAGAATTCAAATTACGCAGCTAATTAATCAATTTATTCACCTTGGCCGAGACACTGATTGGCTAGAGTTGTTTGGCACGATATAATGTACAATTGAAGTCTAGTAAGCGGAGATGATATCGATGGAATGGTTATGAAAGAGTAAGCAGCACAGGCACGCACAAATGCTGATGTTTTCGAAGTATGACGTCCTTTGACAGCTTTTAAAGTTTCAAAGGCTAATTTATTTACACACTGGAACATAATATAGGGTTTAATTTACTTGGAAATTCTAATTTTCCGGTAGAGAGAACAACCGAATAAGAAATTACTTGAACTAAGGTAGCATGAACTACATCCAGATTATAAAACGTTCCTCTGGCTTCGACGTAGAAGTCTAATAACTGTTCGAAATCGCGACCGAAATCGATCCTTCGAACGAAGCTCGAAATTAAATTGCTAATTTGCTTTTTCTCGTCTTCAACAGCAAGAGCACTAAAAAAAATAGTTTGAGATATTTATCCTTACATAAAGACATCTCTCATGAACCAGAACACTCACTTGATAGAATCGTGTAAAATTCGAGCAATATGCATTGTATTATTTAATATGACCGTATCATTGACGAACGTCTCGTGACTACGTTTTACAAAAGCTTCCATGATAATTTTGCACACCGTAACTTTCGCGTTATCCGAACGAAACGAATTTAAAAATGGCAGCAGACTTTCCTGAGGGAAATTAACCATTAGAAAATCACCAACGAATTTGATCTAATTTTTTTTAGCATTCTTACGATAATCAAAATCGACATGAAATCTTCAATTCCATCGGTCAAGTTTCTAATAACGCTTTCCAATTGAGCATACATACGCTCGTTGAAGCTTCCTTTGGTTAAGTGTTTTTGTACGTCAATCAATAGCGTGTCAACTTTGGCAGCCTGTATAAATTTGACTCAAATTAAGATTAAAGCAGTCTTAAGATTGATAACGTATTTACGGTTCAAATTACCGTAAAATTGGCCACACTCAAAGGTACCCATTGATCTATGACCATCATATAATCAGGCCCCATTTCAATCTTACTGATCATAGGCCAAATATCGTCGACTAGAGATAATTGAACGTTGGTTGGATTTTCTTTTGCATATTCTTCGTAATTCCGGCCAAAATTTAAGAGCAGCTTATGCAGTGGCACATCTACAAAAAAAATGAAATGTAAAATTTTGCAAAAAAGTAGGTTTTGAATAATTTTAGAATTTGAAATTTACCTAAATAATTGGCTTCCTTTATCAATTTCAAGAATTTCGGACCATTTGTAGCAATAAATGATGGTTTGGAGGCCGATAACAGCAAACCAAGTAATATTGCACTGAAAAGACAAATAAACAAATTAATAAATTATTCTGATAATAGATTCAAGATGTAAATTTTTAAATTACTTGTTATTATCATTTTCGAAATACAATAACCAACGAGACTGAACGTTGATGATTTCCAAACCAGGTACATCCGAAAGTAACCCCTGAAACATCCACTGTATCGGTGGCATACAAGCTTCTATGTATTTTGGGAACTCCAACGTCAAACGTAAATTTTTACAGGAAGCATACACCTGAAAAATAATACCATTGTTAGTATCCATAAATTTGAAAAAATAAATAGTTCAAGGACTGTACTTTATCTGTCATACGAAGAGCAGATTCGAAATTATCGTTGAAAAAATTATAATCGTTGGCTCCAAATTTTAAAGCTACACGACAAACGTAGCAACGCAGATACATTGAAACTAACGGATCTCCGACGCCATTTATCATTTCAGATATTTTTCTTAATATTTTTCCATTTTCTCTAAAATTGATAATTTTCGAATTAGATTTAAGATTATTATTGAAATGAGTTAATAAAACTCGTACCCGGTCGATATGAAGGAGTAACATCTGAGCAAAGCCAATTCTACGTAGAGTCTCGGTATCAATTCTCTAATCGAAGCTATTTTAAAAAACCAATTGTGACATGTTTCTTGGGCAGCATCCGGTACCATATCGAGAGTAAAATTATCGGGGAATTTTTTCAAATTTTTACCAAACATTTGATTGTATCTGTAATGATTACGATGATGAAAAAATGAAAAAAATTGATTTTAAAATGAGAAAATTTCGAAATTACCCAGTCTGTTCGCATTTTTCTTTCAGTCTTTTGTACACAAGCTCACCAAAGGTATCGAGTATTTCTGTAATGTGACAGTACTTGACCGGATAGAACCAATAAGCATAAGAATCTGAGAGGAGCTTGGAACACTATAAAACCAAAAATCAATAATGAAACTTTTACGAGAAAACAGACGTATTTTTGAGTTAGTATAATATCATACTTGTATGACAATTTTCAAAGCTCTGACACGTTGATTTCCGTTCCAAGCGTTGATAACTTCTTTATGAAATTTATCGATTCGTTTGCAATAGTCTTGAGGATGGATATCATTTATTTCAAAAATAATTCCATCTTCATAATCATCTGGACGGTTCGGTTTACCTTTCAGTAAAGATTTACCTTGAACAAGAATCAATAATATAATCACTTATAAAAATACGCCGAAATGAATCAATATTTTTATCACAAATACCTTTATCTTGTAACGAAAAACAACTAGTCATTGTGAGAATTTCATTAGAATGAAATTTCAATAACATAGATTCTTTCTTAGATTGCCACGATTCTAATCCTCTAAACTTCGTACTGTCTTGTACACTGCTATCTAAATCGTCCTGAAAAACACACATTTTATAGAATTTTGATAAGTTAATTTTTTTTGAAAAAATACGTACGTCATCTTCATCTTGAGCTTGAGCTTTAGCTTGTTTCTGGAACATACTCAGAGGATCATTTCCTTCCAACATTCGATCCAACGGATCCATTGTATTGTACGAATATTTTCCGGCGCTCTGAACAGGTGGTTGGTTTAGTAAAGTTGGAGTTTCCGCCGTCGCGTTAAGGCGGGTCTGAATTACATGTGGTTTTTTAATTAGAAATTACTTCTTCAATTTGAAATACAATACAGTAACGAAATGAAATACTAAAATACAATAAGTGCAAATATTACTTTGTTTTGGAATCGTTGGAGAGGATGGTTGGTAACTTCTTCCCGAGCCAGTCGTACCCTGTTGTCTACTTTGGTAGACCATTTTCTACATTTCCTGAATTAGAATAAAGATCAATATAATAATTATGTGTTAGAATTAGTTTAAATTGGGAAAAAATTGCTCACCAAGTTATATTTTGAGACATTGTTTGAGCTGACGTGCACTATACTTATATTGAGTTAACTATATAAAAACGTATACTTTCGAATCGTTGAACATTATTTTGTGTAGATTTTTTGGTCTTTATTACATTAGACCATTGTTCTTCAAATTTTTGACATTATTTTAATTACGAGAGCCGCAAAAAACAAACTTCTAACAATTTTTGTGATGGATTTTCGGTTTTCTGTTTGCGTTTGCAGTAGATTTTACTACGTTCTAAATCGAGCGCCTGCGGGAGGCAGACGCGGCATCAATTTTTTTTTCAACGTTTTTTTTATGTGTATTTTCGAACTTTCGATCATGAGGTCTTGCAATTTGTTTTACACGTTTTTTTTTTGAAATTTTTCAATTTTTTATGAAATGAATACGACATTGAAATATTTCAATTTTCTTCTATGTCTTGTTGGAAATGAAATGAATACGACATTGAAATTTTTCAATTTTTTTCTATGTCTTGTTGAAAATAAAATAAACACGACTTCGAAATTTTTGAAAAATTTTTTCTATGTCCTGTTGAAATGTTGAAAATGAAATACACACGACTTCGAAATTTCAATTTTTTTTTCCATGTCCTGTTGAAAATAAAATGAACACGACTTCGAAATTTTTGAAAACTTTTTCTATGTCCTGTTGAAAATAAAATACATTCGAAGTCGTGTTTATTTTATTTTCAACAGGACATAGGACATGGAAAAAAAATTTGATATTTCGAAGTCGTGTGTATTTTATTTTATTTTCAACAGGACATAATGTCCTGTTGAAAATGAAATACACTATAGAAAAAAATTTTCAAAAATTTCGAAGTCGTGTTCATTTTATTTTCAACAGGACATGGAAAAAAAATTGAAATTTCGAAGTCGTGTGTATTTCATTTTCAACAGGATATAGAAAAAATTGTTCAAAAATTTTGAAGTCGTGTTTATTTTATATTCAACAGGACATAGAAAAAAATTGAAAATTTTCAATGTCGTATTCATTTCATTTCCAACAAGACATAGAAGAAAATTGAAAAATTTCAATGTCGTATTCATTTCATAAAAAAATTGAAAAATTTCAAAAAAAAAAAACCCGTGTAAAACAAATTGCAAGACCTCATGATCGAAAGTTCGAAAATACACATAAAAAAAACGTTGAAAAAAAATTGATGCCGCGTCTGCCTCCCGCAGGCGCTCGATCTAGAACGTAGTGTAGATTTTGATAAGGAATCAGTGTAGGTAATACATAAATTAAAAAAGAAATGGTATTTTTTCGAATGTTTCAAAAAAATTGTTTTTAAATTTGAAATTGGAATGTACATAATTTAATATTATTTTTAATAACACCGATTTAATTGATATACATTCAAGGAGCAGAGAAGGAAAAGAGATGGAAAATGAGAATGAGGATGAAGCATTTTTTACAGATAAACGTCAATGAGATGACTCATTTAGGTAACATAAAAGGCATTTACCTATAAGAGTGTGAAATCGGATTTTGACCCAAAATGGATCAAAACGGTCCTAAATGTTGAACTCTCCACACAAATTCATTACCTGCACCCCTTCCGGAGATATTGCCCCTTTCTCATACATCGAAGATTCAACCACTTTTATTTTCGGAAGACAAGAGATGACAGGTGAGTGTCTGAGTGAAAAAGATGTTGAAATTTCCACAATGTAACAATTATGTACTTATTGACATTGTAAGGTATTCTTGGTAGGTAATTTAAAAAAAAAATCATGTAAATTTTCTCAATTCTTTCGCATGATGAAAATTCGAAAAAAAATTTAAAATGGAGGAGGGGGTGACATGGCTGATTTTTTTTCAGGAGTTGATAAGAAGGTAGATACCTACTAGATGATAGATGCCCAAAACATGTATGTTTTTTCCATGTAGGTAATTAAAATGATCGCGCATTGTACTATGAAAAGTCGATTTTACAAAAAAAAAGCATTCTCAAAGAATTTGTCCATTTTTCAAAACATGGTTAATTTTTTGGGTCATTTTTTAAATATTGAAAACATCTTAGAAAAAATTCATAAATTAAGTGGTACCTATTTCAAGAAATTTTATACTTACTTGAAATTAGATAGGTACCTATATGTATGTATTCTCGACTCACCGAAAAAAATTTTATCGACTTTTTAGTTTCTAACTTGAATCAGCTCAAAATCATAGAGACGAGTGAATGGGGAACGGATGAAATTTCAAACCTAAACTTTGGGCTATTTTACGTACAATAAATTGTGATATTAAGGCTTACTTTAGACCTTCGACGTTCAACATTCGATCTATGACCTTTAACCTATAATCTTCAATCTATGACATTCGACTTTTAACCTTTGACCCTCGATCCGGGGTCGATTTTGTCCGATCGCCATTTCAGGACCGAACGACGCCAGAATGTGACTCATTATCACAATTCATCTCACGACTTCTCTAAGCCTTTGAGACTGAGATGATTTTTAGGATGAATTTTCTTCTGGATAACTTTTAGTCCAATTTTTGCACCTGAGCCTAACACACGAAAATTTTCAGACAAGAAATTTCAATAATTTCGCACTTTCGCAGCATTTTTAGTTGGAAAATCGAGGTTGCAGAATATTTAAACCTACGTAATTCTTCACAGCCAACACAACTTGTAGAACTTTTTAATCCGTTCAAAATGCAACACTGATTCGATATTTATCAGCGTTATCGATTTCTCGATGTGTTGCATAAATTTAAAAAAAAATTTATCGTCGTTAGTCTGTAACACAAAACACATTAAATTTACCGTAATTCGAGCCCATTTTCATTATTGATAAACACGTGTTATGTAGTGAATAGTGTCACTATTGCTTAATTTTTTCTCGTTTTTTCGGTCTCCTCTTGATTACCAATGTCGTGGACTACTTTTGTGTCAATTTATTTTAATATGTTAATGAGAAAGATTAAAGCGGCTACTGGTGATTATGATTTGCAAACCATGATCGCTCCTTTAATGTGGTGTTTCGATACTTACCCAGTACTTTCGGTAGTTCTACTGATCGTTGCATCTGCCTATGCTGTTCCTATTTGCCTATTTTTACTATTTACTGTTATTACTTTCGCTATTACGTTCGCAGGATTCTTATTCTTAGAAGGTAGGCTCATTTTTATACATTTTTCAATAATCTACGATTAAAATTCAAAAATACCTATCTGTCGATTTGATGAAATTTTTACGTTTTAATTTCAGGTGCAATTATAGCGGTAGCTTTTGTTATATTGTTATCAGTGCTATCTACATTGACTATAACATTGGCATTATTCTTATTCACCTGCTGGACGATTTACCTGGTAATAGCGCAATTCTGCCAAACAGTACCCATAGCATCGTTTTCAGACATACCGCCCAATGATAACTTACTCAACAATAATAATCATCTTAATCGATCTTTTCATGTAAACGAAGAATGAATCTCACTTAGGAATACCTCATATATGTATACTTACCTACCATGTACTCGTATGAAATTAACGAATGTGAAACACCAATGTACGTATTGTGATCTCAAAATGTGCCTATTTTAAGGGAACCATGATAAAATGATAACCATTGACATTAGTATAACTCATTTTTAAAGTATAAGAGTATTTCTCTTTATCGGTTATTGTATAATTTTCAATCTGTGATAATGATTCGGTTAACCATACGATTTTTTAGTGATATGTGTGTACAAAGTAGTTAGGTACTTTTAATTGGCTATTTTGATAGGTTGAACGATTCCGGATAATACAAAATTTTATGAAAACGTGACTCGAGTATCAAATCTTTCAGTAATTAATTTTGATAAAAATTATCGCTACGATACTCTTTGATGATTTTACATCTTCAATTTTCCTCAGTTTTTTATTTATAATGTATTTACATTTAGGTATAGGGTATAGGTATTCATTATTGCGTGTTTTTTTTTTTTTTAAATCTGATGAAAAAAAAAATCAAGATAGAAAATAGGTATTTTACATCTTATACTTATTTTGTATTTTGAAGTAGGTATCGTCGATTTGTTTACCTATTACATAATCGAGGGTGTCGATGTGAAGGAAGATGAGTGCCTGAGAAAGCCTGTTTTAATAAATTGTCCATAGTTGTTCTTACCGACCTTCAAAATATTGCCTTGTATCCGTGATGATGATTTTAATAGTTTTTTTTTTTCAGTAGTTTATTTAGAACGTGTGTAGCTATTTAACATGTTTTTCCTACCTTCAAATTAAATTGTGAATTTAAGATAAATTTTATTGAACAGAAAATACAAATAAACGTTTTTTTGATTGGTTCTTTTTGCTTTTTCATTCTTCGTAGAAGTACATAGTTCATGGGAGGAATGTCTAAATGGTTTTTTGCTGTATGGCCAATTATTCCAATCAGCTGAATAAGGTATACCTATCATTTTCAGATTGTGAAAAAATAATGGAAAGGAGTAACTATAAAGACTGATTTTTTTTTAGCCTGAGTGGTCTAAAAAATTTTTAGGCAATGTCCTTGATACGAATCAGACATTAGCTCCTCTCTCTCCCTCCTCCTCCTCCTCAAAAACCTTTTTGGAAATAAGATGGCGAGGATGGTCAATTGGGCATTCTACCTTTTTCCCTCGAAATTTCAAAGAAAGTGAGTTGGTGCAAATGGTAAAGACTTTAACCCTGATTTGACCCTCACTCCTGTTTTAGTTTTAAAATCTGAAAATATTGGATTTTTTTTTTTTAAAGTTGGAAATATTTTCCAGACTTTGCAGAAACTTGAAGATTCTTGCGAAAAGAAATTGAGAAGTGAGTATGAAAGCAACTCATCCCGCCCCGTAACAATTATTTACGGCAAACGAGTTAGGCAACTTATTCAACACCTTGAAAAACCCTGTCGTTGTTAGGCAGGATTTAGAAGGATATGCACCTCTATTTTCAAGTGGTTCTTCAGGGTTTCTTCAGTATTTAGCCCGAGAGCTAGTGCCCTCGCGTATGTAGGTAATAGGTAGCTGTGTATAAATACGCACCTACCTATCTTACCTACATACAGGCGATGACAATGGTGCAGTTTGGTAGGTATTTACCTGCCCGGTTCATCTTGATCTTTAGTTACCAAATTCAAACGACCCCATCAGAATCGAGCTATGCGAAAATGTTTTGGTCATAATTTTGGTGAATTTTTCGAAAAATTTTATGGCAGTGCTGCTGCTGGACTTGGAGTAATAAAATTTCTTAAAATTTAAGTGGTTTATCCAAATTTTCAATGACTTGGAAAGTGAGCCAAAGAAAATGTTGGCCTTTGAAATAAATTTTGAATGACATAATTTTGATTGGAATTTTTTCTGGAGCAACAAAATTTATTAAAAAAATTATGCGTAAATCAAAATTCAGTTGGCAGCAAAGCCATGAAAATTTATTAAAAAAATTATAGATCAAAACATTTCTTGGAGGGATGTTTTGAGGCATTTGGGTGAGCGATTCCAATTTGGTAAAAATAAAAAAAGTCTTAAAATTTGTGATGTGCGAATTTTCAACCCTATTAAGAAAACTAGCCCCTAAATCATTGTGAGGCAAATGGGATTTCAATCATCCAAAAGTCCTGTTTTTTCTACTATAAATTTCTTCAATTTTTTTAGTTCTAATTTTTTTTTGAAAATTGTGCCAATATTAAAAAATTTTCAACAGTTCAAACTTCAATTTTCTTGAAATTTGTTCAGTTTTGATTTTTAATTTTTTTCCAATTTCACATTTAAAAAAAAAATTCCAATTAGATAGGTATTGAATTGAAAGAAATATTTTGAAAAAATTAGAAGTTGAAAAAACTTTAAAAAATAAAAGTTCGAAAAGTGTTGAGAAAATTACAATCAAGTAAAAAAAATTACGGTAGGAAAAAATCTTAACGTTTCTATAACACTATATTTTTTAAAAATTTTTCGGATTTTTATGATTTGTCATATTTTACTACGTTAAAGATGATTGCGCATATCACTAAGATCTTCATAAAATTTAGAGTAAAATGAGCCCTATTTGTTATTGCATATTTTGCATATTTTGGCCATAAATGCATAATTTATTATATTTCTGACAATTTAAGCGCATATTTCGGCATATTTCGCAGGGTTAGAGCATATTTCAACGATTTTGACCAATTTTTCCTTTTTTTCGACCAAAAAAAATTGCATTTCTAAAAAATTGCCCAAAAATATGGTTAAATTTTTTTTAAATCACATTTTTCTCTCCATGTCGAAGCATTTTTTAAATGAGAATGGATCTTTGCTCTCTCTTCACTAACTAATTTAGTCGTAAAATGTGTGTAATTTATCAAAAAATAGTGTTCATGATATTCTAATCAAAAAATCCTTTCTTTAGACACCCATATCGATTTTGCATATTTTTGCATATTTCGCTCAATAAACGCATATTTTCGTCATATTTCAGGCACTGAAAATGCATATTTTATGCGCATATTTTGACTTTTTTAGAGGATAAAAATCCGCACTCTACTGATCACCATTCAAAGTCAAAAGTCAAAACCGATCGCATAAAGGTATACGTATGTTTTTTTCCATACATTTTAATTAGTAATCCAATGAGATGAGGGGGGGGGGTATAGATTTGTGAAAAAAATCACGTTAAAAATTTGTTTCAACCATGGGAATGGATAGTACCTTGAAAAGTGAACAAATTTTTACTTTATGACTTTTTGCCTATCTTTAAAATTGAAGGACTACAAAAAAAATTGCTCAAAAAAAATAATGAAAAAATAAACTAAACAATGGAGTAGATACTAGATAGTAAGTACGTTGAAAATGAAAACTGAAAAATTTTGTTCTGTAAACTTTTTGCCTAACATCAAAAATAAAGGGGCTAAGGGTCATTAAAAATTGAGAAAATTTGGAATTTTTTTGAAGCTCATTGATTTTAAGTCACCCGTAGTCCCTTCATTTTCGATGTAAGGCATAAAGTCTATAGAACAAAATTTTCTCAGTTTTCAACGTACTATCCATTTTCTTAATTAATTCATTATTTTTTTAAGAATTTTTTTTGAACAATTTTTTTATAGCCCCTTCAATTTTAAAGTTAGGCAAAAAATCATAAAGTGAAAATTTGTTCTTTTCAAGGTAGGGTACTATCCATTCCCATGGTTGAAAAATTTTTTGACTTGATTTTTTAGAAGCAGGATTTGCCCCTTTAATTTTTAAAATAGACAACATGTTCATCTCAAGTTTTTTTTAGTGGTACCCGGTTATATCTAAAAAAATATGTTTGGCAGGCGATTCATGGAACACACTGTATACGACCAAAAGTTTTAAAAAAATCATCAAATCTAAAATTAGGTTTAATGCTTCTAAAAATTGGCAAAATTCACACAAGGGTTCCAAAAATTTTCAAAATTTCCAACTTAAAGGACCTTTTGTTCTCTTTATTCCCTTTAAAAAAACTATTTATGAAACCCCATCTTTGATTCGTATCCAGGGCATTGCATACAGCACTTTCAAAAAATTCAGATTCTTATTGATCACCAGCCAAGAACCAGCCCTTACAAACACTTTTCTAACCTCAAACACATACAAACAACACCCATAAACAATAAAAACATTTATTCGGTTCAACAACTCGTATTTACCTATAACCAAACAGTCAAACAACGTTCTCATATACAACACTGCGCCATCGAAACGCGAAAATAACACTTAAATATCGATAACTTACGGGTAACAGATTAATTTAATGTTAAAATTTAACGCAGTTTACTTAATAAAAAAAATCCTAATCATCGGTAAACTCTCGAATTTACAATTATTATTTGAGCGTCTACGATACTCGCGTTCACATATAACAACGTACATTTGAACATGTAAGAAATAATATATACATCAATAAAACAGTAACAAACGAAGCGTTAAATGTGCTCGAGAAAAAAATCCAAATCAGCGCAGTTGTGAATCTATGAGTATTATACGAACGAGAGAGGAATTCGTAGCGTTGAATTGCCATTAAAAAAAAAACACCAAGTGCATAGGGAATGAAGGAATGCAAAACACTACAAGAGGCAGCTTCAATTCCGGTTCCATAGAACGCAAAAATTTTTTAACGTGGTTATTTTGAAATAGAGAATAAAAAGCATTAGCGAACTTTTCCATACTGTGATTTAACGAAAGCCTCTTTTTCAAATTAAAATATATGGGGAAAAAACAAAAGCGTTATCGAGTTATCACCACGTATCTTTGACATATTCTGTGAACAAAACAATCACCAGTGTTAGAGGCAGTTTTGAAAGCTCGGTATGTCGGCCATAAGCTACAAATAAACGTAAAAATCTATAATAATATACTATTGTACATACAAAACATACGTAGGTATCGTCTTCCAATTTACTGAAAACGTTCACACTTTAGGATCTACTTTTGAGCATTTACTATAAAGATAAGTATTATAAACTACCGAATAAAAATAAAAGTAGGTAGACTATTTTATTTCTTAGAGCATTTTATAATCGATATTTTTGTACATTGTAGCTTAGGTGTTTACTATCGACATCTTTTATTTTATCATTGCCTTCCGCTTTTTACCACTTGGCCAACTGCGAACAAATACCTTTGATTAGATCATGCTCACGTGCAAATATTCCATGCAATTGTGAATAAAAATGGTACGAAGAATAGGTAAGTAAATAAATAATTATATCGTGCTAGGAATTACGATCTTACCTTTGAAACTGGATCTTAACTTCACATTTTCCAGCAGCTGTTTCCTTAGTGGAAAACGTCTCCGGGTGTTTCGTTGTTGTTAAGGAAGCAAAATACCATTAAATGTTAGTTTGGCTGATTCAAAATTCTAAATTGTAATTTGTTAAGAAAATGGAAATCTGAAGCTACGGTTCCTGTTGCTGTTTCGGTTGCAATGGAATCTGGAAATCTTGGAATGCCTGAGTTGATAAGAATGGTTGAACAGTTTCGATCATTCAGGTACAGTCATTTCTCACTTAATAAAAAACTTTAAGACCTTTTTTTCTTTTCAAAAAAACAGTGAATTTTATATTTAAAACGTTTTAAATTGATTAAAGTAAATATAAAACTCATAATTTTCGTGATTAAATGGGGGAGGGGGAGGGCAAAAAAAAATTCTGACTAAAAAGAATTTTTTCTAATTTCTTTTTCACTCGAAGGACGATTTTTTCTATTTTTTCAAGTTCAACTCGAAACGAAAAATTTGTTGACTAAAAATGCATATTTATATTATGAGAGGAGAGAGGGGGAAGGGATTCCTATTCTCTGCCATGTTTTAATCTCTCTATGACAGCAACGTTGCCAACTTGTAGAATTGAATGGATTTTTAGCCATTATAATAATATTAACTTCCAGGTGTTTTCCAAAATAGCAGAAATCTAAATAAAGGAATGTCTATCATGGTCGATTTTGGAATTTTGACAATACGAACTTTAATGCCCTAAAATTGTCGTAAATTATGCCTTCGATTCGAATTAGAATTTGGTTGTCCTCTCGAAAAACCTATTTAAAAGTGTAATGAGTCCCTTAAGTTGAAAATTTTTGGAACCCATCCATGAAAATTTTTTGGCATTTATATGTAAGAATTTGAAAGAGTCGAATGAATGGGAGGAGTAATAATTGTCTGGTTATTGACCATGTTTGGGAAAAATTGCAGAGGAAGTCAATTTTTCAAAAATTTTGCGAATTTCATTTTATACCTTTCTGATTGATTTTCATTAAAACATTTCTTATGGTTGGGAAGAACTTAAAAAAGTTCAATTCTGTCAAAATTACATCCGGATCAAACTTTTGTACATGGTGTCGAAAAATTTTCTAACCATTTTGGTTTTTAAAATTTTGGGAACCCCTAAAAAAACATGTTTTATTTTAATCACGAGCTTTTAATTTTTTTCAGGGGGTTTCCAAAATTGACGTAGCAAAAAATAACTTTACCTAAAATTCACAGACTGAAAATTTAAACTCAATTTCGAACTCGAAGCTCAAACATAAATTAGAAAAGAAATTTCAGCTTTTCAGGGGCTCCCACAGTATTAAAAACAAAAAAATTGATTGAATTTTTTTTATGACAATGAAAAAGTTTAATCAGGTTGTAATTTTTGCAGAATGGAGATCTTGTGCAATGTGCATATTATCACACCATAAAAAAACTTTTTAGAAAGAATCGATGGAAAATGTACAAAATAGAATTAATTTACAGAATTTTGAAACATTAAATCCCTCCCTATTTTTTTCAAAAATTAACTCTCGCGACTCTCATTAAACTTCCACAAATTATCACGTCAAAAATTTGAAAAATGTTCAATCAGTGGTTCCCAAAATTTCCAACTTTGAGAATTCATCGCACTAGGGACGATCGTTTTAATTTTTTCCAGAGGGGGGGGGGGTGAGCACAAAATTATTCATTTTCTACAAATTATTACACTTGAAGAAATGGAAATGTATTATTCATTGCTTAGGTAGGTATCGAAAAAAATACCTATAACTTTTTAAAGATTGGTGGTATGGAGGGGAAAAGAAGTATTCAATAAAAATTCGAAAAAGATGACGAATTGAAATCAATTTTAAATGTAGAGAAATTTCAGCTACAAAAAATAGATACCTAAAAATGAAGAGAATTTGAAAGATTCATAAAAAATAAATCAATAAAATTGTAAAATTAAAAAAAAAACGTGCTTGTTACCAGGGACGAACCGGACTTTTCATTACTGGAGAGACAAAAAAATCAAAATTTTTTGACCAAAATAATGTTTTTTCAAATTTTTTTTACACTGAATGTATAATTTTACCCTTTTTTTTAACTCTGAATAAAAATTATTCAAAAAAAAGTCGTCACTTTTAATGACTTCCTCGCTGAAATGATATTTTTCCATTACTGAGGGAGGAAGAAAAGCACTAAAATGAGTCATTTTACAATTTTCTCAAATTTTTACAGATCCTAGCAAAAAATTGCTGAGCAATTACTTCAAAAAGATGTGGTAAAAGTCTGAGATTTCTTAGACCTAAATATTGATAAAAAATCTCAAATTTTTGCCAAGTTTTTTTGAGGTGATTTCACAGCAATTTTTAACTGGGGTTATAATCAATTGGGGCTCATCAAAATTCGAAAATAAAAAATTGTAAAATGATCCACTCTGGTAAGCATCCTCTTCCCCTTTCTGTTTGTTCAGTCCGACCCTGATTGTTATTAAAAGTGTTGATAAAACATTACGTACCTAGATTTAAAAAAAAAAACTCAAAAAAATTTAAATTAACAATTTTAAATTCCTGAGAAACGTAAAATTTTTAAAATATCACATTCACATTGATATGTTTTTCAAAATTCAAAAATATAGCATTCGTGCAAATAATTAATTGGATTGCATATTTTCAAATAGAAAAAATTTCTAAATAAGTCTTCCTCAATTTATATTTCAAAAAATGGAAATTTCTGATAACAGAATATCAAACCATTGGACGCTGGGAATGTAATCCCCACAACATTAATATCCTACAAAATTTCACAAATTCACGAAAAAAAAAACATTTTAAAATTTAAAAATGGAAAAATTTCTAAACCAAAAAAATGGAATAAATTAAAATTGTGTAAAACGAACCCCAAATTCCCAATTTTGAGACCTCGATTCCCTCATCGATCTACACTGTCAATGACAACTAACCCAACACCCAATCTGATTTTTTCTCAAAAACAAAAAAAAAGGAACCTAATACGTTGTTACTGTTTCTACTACTCGAACCTACTCAATTTTTCAAACCCCCTTATGAATAAAAATTAAGTACACTAAAACGCATCGTAAATTACACACAATAAAATTGAAAATCTACATAAAATCACGACTGAAATTCCGCATTCCAGCGAAATAATTTAATCTTGCTTAGTCTTTTCGCTATCGCTAATACTTCCATTCCAGCGATCATCTCTTTCTCGTACAATGTAGTCCTGCGAACCTGCGTTTAAAAATCGCACACAAAAAAACAACCGTCAATATCAAACCACAATTTTCCAAATCGTCGACACAAAAAGCTTCACCAGTGTTTTAGAAAACCACCCAAAGCTCGACACCGATTCCATCACCAATCACATTCGCACCAAGAAACATCACCAGCTTAACATACGTACCTGAGTAAGTACACAATTAGAGGTACATCAACACCAAACCCACACTTCCAGGACCATCTTTCCACAGGTAATTAACAGCTACACATATACCTAGGTATAGATAGTATTCGTCTTTAGAATACTTGATCGTAACTCTATCGTGTGTGCTCAGACAAAATAATCTCGTGTAAGTGTCGTAAAAAAAAAAGAGCCTCGTATCTTCTCATCGCTTTGGCTCCTTTTTATAAAAGCACAATCACATTAAAGAAAAAACAACGACCATGTTAATCAGGCTAGGTATCGCAAGGCGGTTATAGAACGCCGTAGAGTGGCAAAAAATATACACCACATCGATTGGAATAATTTATAACGGTAATAATTCTAAACATATACATAAATTAATCAAATTGCACAATCAACTCGATTTACATTCATATTGTCTAATGTAAATTACTATTTCAGCATTTTTAAATCACCAAGGAGAAAAAAATCAAGATACAATACAGCAAAATACCGCAAAAGGAAACGCCATTAAAACAAATTCATCATTAGTTGAACACGAAAAAAAAAAGGAGAAAAATACGTAACAAAAGCGTAATAAAAATTATCGTGTTAAGGTATTTCTAATAAAAATAGAAACTCGAAGCTTTTCAAAAGCTATATACATTTTTAAACCTATGAATTTCCATTTCGAAATACGTATCTCGTTTTAGAATTATTTTTATCTAGTCTCATCTTTACCGTTACGAATTATACTTACATACGAAAAAAAAATTAAAAATTTTCAGTACGTTAATTTCGTATTTTTTTTTGTCCCCCTTGAACTTTCTTCAAAGTATCACATTATCATCTCCCAAATTTTTCCATCTTGTGATTTTTTTTAGGGAATAACGTACCACGAGTAAATTAGAGAAAGAAGGAAAAAAACAGGAAAAAAACCTAGATAATGTAACTTTTTTACGATATTTACATCTAAAAATTCAAAATCTTCGAAAAAACCCTGCTCTAGATTTTATGATAATGAAATAATTACGACTATAATAAAAATTATTATAAATATAAGTCCTTATAATTATTACGAAAATTCTCGTATATGTACTCTGTCGTTTGTTCGAGTGAAACTTCAAGCATTGATTTTTTTTTATTCGAAACTTTAAATAATTGTTCGATATTTTTTTTGATAATTTTTTTTTCAAATACGTAATTTTATTGCAATCTTAAGGCAAAGAAGCTGCGTTCGAAGTGCTGGGAGAATTGAGTTGTAATTAGTTGGGATTTTGTATTCGAACACGATCACGAATTTTTTCGAAATCGAGGCCAAATTTCCCCCCTGAGTTTACTAATCAAATGGATGGATTTTTCAAAAGATAATATTCCAATGGAAAATAATCGAGGGAAAATTTGCATCGAATTCTAGTATCATCATGGACCATTTTATTCGATTATAGGATGAGGTGAGGAGGGAGAGGTTTTTTTTCAACCGAAAAATTTTTAAATTTAATAATTTTTTCAATTTTAAATTTTTTTGGGATTTTTTTCATAAAAATTTTTTTTTAGAATTTTTCCAACTTGGAACATTTTTTACATTTTTTTTCTGGAATTTTTTCTCCAATTCTTTTCAATTCCAAAATTTTTCTCAATTATTAAATTCTCAAATTTTTTCTACAAAATGTTCACTGGATTTGAAAAATGAAAATTCTTGCTATTTATTCTGAATTTTTCGAGCCATTTTCATGCCAAAAGCAAAAGAAGAACTCTGTTTTTTCTTTCGATTAAAAAATTCAAGGAAAGAAGGAAATTTTGAAAATTCTTGCTATTTGCAGTTAAAATTATTTAAATTCTTGCTATTTTTTGGATTTCTTGGCACTCAAGTGAAATTCTTGCGATATACTGGGTTTTCTGGTTTTCCTTACCAAGACACATATCCTAACTTCATTTTTTTTTTCAGAATTGCTTCAACTTTGAAATTTTTCAAATTTTTTTCCCAATCTAGAAGTGCTTAACTTATTCACAATCCATCTTCGCCATTGAGCCAAAATTTGCCTCACTGAAAGAGTACGTCATTCAGACCTCAGAACTAAATTGTTAGTCGTCGAAATTGATTTTTCGTAAAAATAATGATCTACGATGTGAGAATCGGAAAATTTGGTATACACTAAAACTGACCCCCTGAATCGATAGCGACCATTTTCCAGTGGATCTGGAGCCTCAATCCAGCGTACAGAAATTGCTCTACAAGGCACTCTAGAAACTTGGAGACCTGAAAACTTGGTCGTATCGTAAGTTCGATGTGCTTTACACGAATCCCAGAGGACGGTTGGAAAGGGGTATTTTTCACATTATGGATATCTCGCGAGTAAAAAATTCCAAAATCTTGCATTTTTACAGCAAAGAGAACTCGAAACTTTTCCTACTACCTAAAATCGACTCCCCAAATCGCTTGAGACCATTTTCGAGTCAATCTGGAACGCCTAGCACAACCTAACTTTTCTCCAGCGCACTGAAATTGCTCCAGAAGACGTGTAAATTAATTCAGGGAGCTCGAAACTTAGTTCTCAGGTATCGATGACACGTTCTTTTAGTGAGTCAATTTTGGCTCAATAGGCGAGGACGGGTTATCAAGGTTGCCTTGCGCATTTACATGGAAAAATGCCAATAAATGAATTAAAAATAGATAAAAATTCAGTCAATCGAGACCCTAGATCTGAAAAATCGTATTAAGCTGTCTATTAAAATACATCACGAAAACTTTTCAAATCTTAGCCATAGCATAAGCAAATCAACCCCCTTCCTCTACTCAGGTTAAAATTCAAGCTTTAGCAAAAAGGTCAAAAAAGGCCAAAGTAATGATTCTACGAAAAATTACGACTTCCCTGCGAAAAAAACCACGAGACGACCACAATTGCACACGAGGATGGGCCAAAGTATCACCTCTCAATTTTTAATACTGCGGACACCCGGCCCATACAAACCTGCATCCCAGCACTCGATTCACTCGAACTGGCTAAAAATAACACTAATACAAGCTAACGCTTAAATTACCTTTTAAAACGAAAAAAAAAATAGAGAAAAAGATAAAAAGGAAACATGTTATCAAAAGGCGGGCAAAATGCGAACAAGTTTTTACAAAAAAATCAAATGGATATTTAGAGAAGTAGGATAATCAGGGGAAGGGGAAATAAAGGGGGGAGGGGAAACTAAAAAGACTAAACAACGTTACTTAATTTACACATCACAATACACAGCATTAGCTGTTAAAATAGTGTTTAGTTGTCGACTATTCGGCTGTCATAAAAACCGTTTGGCCGTAAATTATTCATTAAATTACAAACAAAACACAACACACCGTCTTACCCAAATAGTGGTATTCCTAATTTAAGGCACTTGTCTTCCGAATAATTTATATTTTTAGGGATTTTTTTTTTAAACTATTCTCTCGGTATTCCGCAGCGAAAGAATTTTTTTTCCTCAATACAACACATAAGCTTATAAAAAGGACTATAAAAATACATGTGAAAACTTGGAAAACGAATACAAAAGATTAAAAAAAAAACTTCGAAAGGTTCACCGCGGAACACATCGTTTTCAGATAGATATCAAAATGGAATAATTTCGAGATCGTTTGGACTATTTTCATTGATAAGTAAAAGGAGGTCAATCTATGGTATTTTTTGTATCATAGAAACAGGAAGAATGTGCTTGTAAGGTTGGAATGCATTGTCGAAAATTCCGTATCAGCACAGCGATGAATTTACCGTTATGTAACGTATGTAAATAAAGAAAGGGTGTGGAAACTCCTACAGAAGAATACGGGAGGGTCGGAAATAACACAAGACGCCTTTTTTTTCGCTGACCCGTTTAAATCGGCCCGTATACGATCAAGGCGAAGAAAACGGACCACATAAGAACGATGCCCCAAAGCGAACTCAAATAGTCCTTACCATCGGTGAATCGCCTGGCGACGAATTTAAGCGTTTCGTCCAGCAGTACTACAGGTATCGAGAACTTCATTACGGTGATCCATTCTTCGATGGTTAATGGTGTAACTTGGAACACAGTCTGTAATTTAAATATGAAACGTGATTAATGATAGGTATTCCGGCGTTGGATTTATTCACGTGTAAGAGCTGATAGGAGTACTCACCGATAAGAATTCAATATGTAAGATGACGAAATGTAGACCGAATGAAAGAGCCATTGAAGCGATCAACCACATATTTGACCACGGTGGCATTACAATTAGTGACTGGTTTTCTGATAAGCTGTAATTATTTAGACAAAAGAATGGGTGTTAAGTATTTGTACCTATACATGGGAAAAGAACTAACAAGGTAAGGATCCCAACTCAGAGAGAAATTTTGAGACGAAAAAAAAATAAATCGAAAGTACATCATAAAAGAGTCCCATGTCCAAAATTCAAGGTGCTGAAGTTCATTTCTCGAATTTTGGTGAATTTTTGAAATTTCAAAATTATACCTCATCGCTCTGCAAAATATGAAAATTTGATCTGATCAACGAAAAAATCTGAAATTTGATATATACCCTATTTTCAACCTCCCAAATAAATTGGAAGCGATTTCGAGATGTTTCGGAGCCTCCAGAAAATTTTGGAATTTTCCAGCACTGAAGAAAAGCCCATAAAAATGCCAAAATTAGAGAAACGAATTCATCACCTGAAATTTTAGATATGGATTCTTCCATGATGTATTTTCGATTTATTTTTGTTTTGGTTCAGAATTTCACTTCGAGTTGGGATACCTCCCTTGTAAGGTTTGATTAATCGTTCAAAAGAGTAGTTTACCTGTTCATGGCGTTCAACATTTCAATAGTTACAAGTACCGATAAAGCCAATGTCATAGGATGAGGATCGTGGAATACATGGCAATCGATACCTTTGAAATCTTCTGGGTTTCCGATGCAGCTCAAGTGGTGGGTCTGCAAAGTGAATCGAATTAATAATTTAAAAAAAAATCAAGTACAATTATGAAGTATGACTTTTCATAGTAAAAGACTTAACTAGGGTAGAAAATAAAAAAAAATTGAGCCCTATCACAAGAATTTGCCTGCATTTTCGAATAAATTAAAAAAAAAAAATCTACAAAATCAAATGGTTTTAAATAGTTAACTAACTGGTAAAAATGATAAGAAAAAATGAAATTTTCAAAAATCAAGTCTCAAAAATTATCAGGTCAAATTATTAATCTGAAGTACTATTCAACAAATGAGAGCACTTTTCTCAAAGAAAAATAATCATACAAACATGGAGAGAAATTTCGTGAATTTTGTGACCTCTATATCGTCTCCCCTCTCGTTCATCGTCATCATGATTTTTTTTAAATTTGGAAGAAAAATATAAATTTTATTAGTAAGAAAAGTGACTATTTCAAATTTTTTTCAACGCGATACGAAATTTTTCAATATTGTGAAAAAAAACAATTTTCCTATTTCAGTTGTCAAACAAAAAAAAAAGTAATTTTGCTATTTTTTAAAGAAAACGATCATCTAACTCCTCAGTCCCTTCATAATTTGGTTCATCACTGATTGAAAAACAGGAACATGGAATCTGACTGATTTTTTTAAAAACAAAAATTATAAAGTGTTTTTCAATAATTTTATCACCATTTCCTAAAAAAAAACTCCCAAAAGTGACAACGATTTGATTTTTAAAAATTTCGAATAGGAAAAAAGTTTATGAATTTTGAAAAAAATAATCAAACAATCAAGTTTATTGTAAAAAATTCTCAAATAAAAGAAAAAATTTACAAATCAAAATCATGAAAATTTAGAAAGATCGTAAATTTTTAATACCTACAAGACTTTCGCAATGTTTTAATTTTTTTTACAACTTTTTGAAGAAAATTCACAACCTGGAACCTTGGACTACAACTTCATAATTATATTTTATGGATTTTAGACGAAATTGATGATCTCAATTTTCTCATACATAATTCAATTTTTTGGATCAAAATGATCAAATGATCGAACTAAATATTCTCGATACTCGTGAATTTTCAATACTTGGACGAGGGGTGGGGAGAGCAAGTGTTGATTTCGCGATCATATTGACTACAATTTATATACTAAAATTGAATAAAATAATCAAAAGATAGTTTGAATTGCTTCTATAAAAAATATGAAGGAAAAGTATTCGAAATTGTGTAATTTTTAAGTTTTAAAAATTCTAAAGTTTTCAATTTTTTATAAATTCTTACAGAACTTATCAACATAGGCAAACTGAAATTCAACTTTAAAATTTGAAAATTCAATTTTTAAAAACTTATTAAAACAAGTAGTCTGAACCCCAATAAATTAATAATTTAAAAAAAAGAAAGAAACGAAAGAAATCAAGCGAAATTTTCATTTACATTGGATCTCAAAAAAGAATTTGAAATGAAAAATACAAAATATTTCGAGAAACCCAAATTGAATTATTTTTTGCTTTAGAAAAATTGATACCTAAGTAATGATTTTTTAATGAATTTTATCAATTCAAAAATTTCAAAAAATGTAAACAAATTAACGAAAAATTGAGCATTAAAATTTTTCAAAAAAATCTTAGAGTTACTTATTTTTAAAATTTTGTTTTTCCTGAAAATCATGTGATCTATCAAAATTCATGGAAAAATTTTTAGAAATCCAAAAAATACTGTTTTGACGATACGTTTCAATTTTTTTCCATTACTGATTTGTAAACATTAGAAAAAACCAGGTAGAAGGAGAGGGGAAGGGGGGAAAGAGAGAATAAAAATAGTTCTCATGATTTCACCAATTTTTCCAACAGAAAGAATCCAAATAATTCACGTTATACTTGATCTGAGTACACCAAACCACATCAAAATATACTTACCAATTGGTAATACGTCATCTGAGGACCATCGACACTGAAGAGGAACCACCAAGCAGCAGCTCCAACGGTAGCGGCACCTACATATCCACCAATAGCCATATATCGGAAGAACAACCATCCGGAGATAAGACCTTCGTCGCTTTTCCTAGGTGGCTATAGAATGAATGAAAGAAAATCACGTGTTAAAAGAAAACCATCCCAGTGAATGTGAATTATTCACACATTTACGATAAAAAAAATTAGGTACTTTATCCATGATATCCAAGTCAGGTGGGTTGAAACCGAGGGCGGTAGCAGGTAAACCATCTGTGACTAGATTTACCCACAGTAATTGTACTGGGATAAGAGCTTCGGGTAATCCGAGAGCAGCGGTTAAGAAAATACTGTAACGAATCCGAGCCAAAAATTTCACCATTAAATATCATTCATGTACCTCCCAGATGAGCAAAAAAAATTGACTAAAAATTGTATGGATCATACCTGACGACTTCACCAATATTTGATGAAATAAGGTAACGAATAAATTGTTTCATGTTATTATAAATAGCACGTCCTTCTTCAACAGCGGCTACAATAGATGAGAAGTTATCATCGGCCAATACCATCTCGGAGGCGGATTTAGCTACAGCGGTACCGGAACCCATGGCAATACCGATTTCGGCTTTTTTCAAAGCTGGAGCGTCGTTGACACCGTCACCAGTCTAAAAAAAACATTGTCGTCAAATTCATCTTCTAAAAAACGATTTTCAATGAATTTTCGCATAATACCAACCATAGCCGAGATTTCATTCATGCTTTGCAAATATTCAACGATTTTCGATTTGTGGGCAGGTTCCACACGAGAGAATAATCTAGATCTGGCAACGGCGGCTTTCTGTTCGGCAAGGGGTAAATCGTCGAATTCACGTCCAGAGTACGATTTTCCAGTGGTATCTTCGTTTTCACCGAATACACCAATTCTGCGGCAGATAGCTTCGGCGGTAGCCTAAAAAAAATTTAATGTGGTATAAGTATCGAGACGAATTTACATCTTTCTTTTCATCACTCATAATATGGTTTTTTAATTTCTCACCTTGTTATCACCAGTAATGACGATGACTCGAATACCAGCAGCACGACATCTTTGAATTGAATCGAATACTTCTTTCCTGGGAGGGTCCAACATACCAACGACACCAACGAAAGTCAAACCAACTTCGTACGTGTAGAATTTCGTAGAATCGCCCAAATCCATATCTTCTGGTTTCAACGGGCTGTCGGCGGTGGCCAAAGCCAGACAACGTAACGTATCACGTCCGGTACCGTATTGTCTAGTCAATTCCAAGATCTTCGATTTCAGGGCAGCGTTCAATGGGAACTGGAAAAATAAAAAAATTCATGATTCGTCGATGGATTCTTTTTTTTTTTAAAACATTAGAATACGAAGGAGGTGTAATTTGGTCATGAGGGGGGGGGGGGGGCAAAAGAGGTGTAAACTTCATCAAAGGCTTCATAGCGAAATTTTTGAAGAGAAAAGTAACTTTCAGTAATTTTTTCTGAGCAAAAAGTGACTAAAAAGTGACCAAAAAATGACCAAAAAGTAACCAAAAATTCAATTTTTTTCGGGGCAAATGTTTTTTACAGTTTTCTGGGGGGAGGGGCAGTTTTTTTTTGTAGTTTTATGCAAACATTTCAAAGATAAATCAACTGAAAAGACGTGAATAATTTCATTTAATAAATTCCTTCGTCAAAAGAACAAACCAACTAGCAAAAATCAATTTTTTAATTTTTTTATTGAAGAATTTTGAAAAATAGCAATTTCTACGCGAAATTTGAATTTTTGCCAGGAAGAGCGAAAAAAGTGACTTTTGAGGGGAAAAACGTAACCAAAGTGACCGTTTAGACGTGAAAAGTAACCAAAAGTGACTGAAGTCGAAAAAAGTGGCAAACACCCTAAGAAAGTGACCCGCTGTGATGCCTGTCATCACAGAAGAAAGTTAGAGATGATTTCTAAATTTTTCGTACATGTTTTTCTTTCAAAATCCTAATTGAGATGCCAAAAAGTCCAATTTTTGGCACCAAACATGAAAATTTTCAAGATTTTGAATCCTCCCATCCCATTTGATTTTGAATCCGAATGATGCGAATAAATTTTTCGTATCGCCAATAATTATTAGCACCTCGATTCAATTACTTTTTTTTAGAAGTAATCTCCCAAATTCATGGCGTGTTACAAAACATGGTTTTGACGCAGCGGGGGGGGGGGCTTATTTATGATTTTAATTTAAAAAATCAGGCTAAAAATTCAGGAAATTTTTTTTAAAAAAAGGTTCCTAATTTTTGATTGAAAAACGTCAGAGGGTCATTTTTTCAGATTATGATATTTTTCTAGATCAGAAAATTTTCTAATCGAGTTTTCAAATTGAAATTCTGGATTTTGATCTGAATTTTTGATTCATTTATTAGGTTTTAAAATTTCAATTTTTCAGCAAAGTGTGACGTCTCATTACTACAAAACCCCTTTTTTTTTTATTTTGTTACAGATTTGCTAATAATTAAAGGAATTAAATTTGGTTAACATTTTTATTTTCTAAAAAAATCGAGTAGATACTTTGGGGTATCGAAAAATGTCAACGTTTTGTCGAAATTGTTGGCAAAATTATAAAGCCAATTTAAAATAACCTAGAACTGGATAAAATTGAAAAAGAATTGTTTGAAATGTCTCAAAATTCGTTTTTTAAAGTGCTGAGCGAGTTCATTTCACCTTTTGGGTGATACAAAACGAGGAAAAATTTTTAAAAGTGGAAAAATGAATCAAGCCTGGATATGCCGTTAATCATTTTCCCATAGATTTTCCAGCCAAAAATATTTAATCACACAGAAAATTTGAAACCCCGGAAAATTCAATCTGGAAAAATTTCCAACGTATTTTCAACAGTTTTGGTCTACTTTAATCATCGAAATTTTTTCGGATCAATTTTTGAGAACTAGTTTGCCTAAACTTCGAAATACTGCGGCTTGTCCAAAGATTATCATTTTTCAAAAGTACATACAAGAATTCTCTCGTAAAAATTTTCATTTTTAGGAAATCTACTATTTTTGGTACATTTCACTAAAAACTGATACGTAACAAATCTTTAAAAATATTTTTTTGTAAAGGAAACCCTGAATTCATTTCACAGATTGGTCGTCACTTCGTCAGGAGATACCAAAATAAATTTTATTAGAGCAAAAATTGACTCTTTTATGCAGACTTCTTCCTCTTTCCAAACAAAATCCATCTATTAAAATACCTTTCCTCATTACATCTTCTTTTCACCTTTCTATTTCGCGTATTTTCAAATTACCAACCTTCTGAGATCCAATACGAGCATGTGTACATCTGTCCAATACACCTTCGGGTGCTCCTTTGACGAATAATTTCGGTCCGGTGCCTAATTTTGATGATTTTAATGGAATGCAATAAGAAGACATGGATTTACGATCACGAGAGAATTCCAAGGTAAATTCTTTCTTCCATTTGGTCTCGATATCTTGACGAACGACGATAGCCGAGGTTCTCCTGTCTAATCCGTGTTTCGGTACGTTGAATGGGTTCAATTTTTCGGCCAATACGATCAAGGCGGTTTCAGTAGCTTCACCGACCTATTGGAAAAATACAAATGAATGAGCCAAGTTGAAAAAAATTAGCAAACTGACTTTTTTCTAGCTCTGAAAAGTAATAAAGACAACGTACTTTTTCGAAAGCTTGTTTGAATTCGTTGAAATCGATAGCTGAGTCGTTGCACATAACGCAGATGGTGCTCAATTCGTGTAACGTTTCGAAATCGCCACCTTTGACTTTCTGACCTTTGAGGAACGTTTCACCGATGGGTTCGTACGTTGATCCAGTAATTTCGAATTCCGAGAAAGAACCTTCGGATCCTTCAATTTTATCGAAAATGAACATCCTGAAAACGAAATTTCAAGTATTATTCCAAATTTCCCACATTTTTGGGTAATTCGTGCAAATTTTTCATTCTATTGCCAACTCACCTACTAACAGACATCTGGTTAGTAGTCAATGTACCAGTTTTATCCGAGCAGATGACCGAAGTACATCCTAAAGTTTCGACCGAAGGCAGTGATCTGACGATGGCATTCTTCTTAGCCATACGACGGGTACCTAAAGCTAAACACGTGGTAATCACAGCCGGTAACCCTTCCGGGATGGCGGCCACAGCCAAAGCGACGGCGATTTTGAAATAATATACGGCGCCCTTGATCCACGAGCCACCATGAGCCGGATCGTTGAAATGGCCAATGTTGATGGCCCATACAGCCACGCAAATGACGGAGATCACTTTCGACAACTGTTCACCGAATTCGTCCAGTTTCTGTTGCAACGGCGTCTTGATTTCTTCCGTTTCCGACATCTCGGTACGAATCTTACCGATGGCTGTGTTCAATCCGGTACCCATGACTACACCGCGAGCTTTACCGGCGGCGACGTTCGTGCCGCTGAATAAGATATTTTTCTTATCCTGAAGAATAAAATTAAAAAGAGGATTTAGAATCGAGGTATTTAAGGTAAATTTTTACTCGGGTGTGAGGATGTATTAAGAAATGTGTAATTTAAACTTACTTGGTTGACAGCACGAGGATCAGGAACTGGGTCTGTATGCTTTATCACAGAAACAGATTCACCAGTCAAGATTGACTGATCAATTCTCAACGTAGTCGAGAAAATTTTAATTAACCTAATATCCGCTGGAATCTTGTCACCGACTGTAAGCATAAAAAATGGAAAAAAATTAGATTATTTCGAAATATTTGTAAAATAATAAATACGTCTTCTGTGGCAATGACGGTTTTAGAGATTTTTTCCCAAGATGAAATTAAAAGAAAAAGAAGGAAAAATTGATGTTCTGATGTATTAATTTTTTGAACCTAAAATTTCGAGAACTCGACAAAATTAAAATTATTTCATTGATTTTTAATTAATTAAGGAGAAAAATTAAGAAAGTCAAATTGTTTCCGAATTTCTTAATTCCAGCTGTTGGCATCAATTTGATGTTTACAAATCGAGGTTCGTACAAAAATTGAAAATTTTCAAACCAATCTTGATAAATTTGTTCGCCAACTACCCTCTCAAACAAAAATAATTCAAACAATTTCAAAATTATATACCAAAAAATAAAAGGATTGGATTCTTCAACAAAGCATTACCATTTGCCAATTTATTGAATAAATTTTCGTCAAAATTTTGTAGTTTTTGATTCTTCATTTCAAAACTTACAGTTGACTGACTTTTGGATTATTCTTTAAAAAACTGCTGGTTTGAAGCCCCCTCCCCCAATACAAAAATATTTCAATGACTAATGGTTTTCAGATTTGCGATTTATTTATTCGTTTTTTAAAAAAAGATTCTTCATAACTCATAACATTTAGTTTATTTGGAAAATGTTTCAAGTTTTCGTCAGAAATTTTTAGAATTAGACTGAAAAATTTTGCCTGAAAATGTGATTTTTTTTTGAAATTCTAAGATTGAAAAAGCCTATAAAATTTTTGAACAAATGTGGTTCCAATTAACTTAATTTTTGAAAATAAATTCTCGAATTTTGTCAAACTCGATAAATTGGTAAAATTGGATACTTAGTCGAATGTTTCGAAAAAATCAAGAACATCAAGGTACTTAATGAATTACAATAAAAATCAAAAAGATTTGATTTTTCAATTTTTCGCTAAAATAGTGTTTTAAAATTTCCGTGTCATTTTTTTTGGGGGGGGGGGGGAATTATACATTTTTTAAAATTGATAAAAATTAAAATCGTTTTAAAAATCTTACTGCGAAAGTAATTATTTAAAATTTCAGACGTGAATTTTCATAATTTTTATCCAGGAATGAATAAGCCGATTTCTTCTGAGATAGAAAGAGGAATAAGAAGAATAATTGAAAATTTGAAACGAATGAATTTTTTTCGAACATGGTGAACAAAATTTTCCCCATCAATTTTCATTATTTTCATCTCGCTAGAACAATTTTTTCTGATTTTTTTGACGGTCGAAGGGGGGAGGAGAGAAGGAAGTAGGAAGAAGGAATGTAATTTTGAAAATCTATCCGAATACAGCAGGAATAAAAAATTGTAGATTTTTGAGGCATAAAGCCACGTTTATTGAAAATGAAAGAAAAAAGAAAACACTTTTATTGAAGAAAAATTGTCAAATTATCGAGCCCTGTAGATTTTAATAATTTTGCTTTGAAAAAATTCAAAATGAGATTGAAAAGTGCCTTAATCTCTTCCTCTTCTCCTCCAGGGCATTTTAGAAAAACTTTTTTTGAGAAATTATAATAATCCATCTCTCCCTTTTATGTGAAAACATTTTGCGATTATTCCTAACTTTTTCATAATTTCCTTCAAGATTCTTCTCTTTTTCGAAATGAATTGATGATTTTTTGCATCAAAACAAATATACATATTTTTTCAAATTCCGATTTGGAGAAATTCTTAATTTTTAAACAGAATGTATGACTTTTCTACGATCTTCGTAATTATTTTAAACAAGGGGAATTGGAGATTTTCAATAGAAAATCTTTCACACTCAGACTTTTAGGAATTCTCATTTTGAAATGGTTTATTTTAAAAATTTCGTATCGATTTGTGAATCCCTCACTTCTTAGTTTTTAATCCCCATCTCTCCAAAATTCAGCTCATTTTTACTCCTAAATTGAATCAAAACAAATTTATTCAATTTCTGAGGTCGGCTCGTGCCTTCCTGAACTCCTCCCTCTGTCCCTCACCAAAAACCAAATCATCATTAATTTAAATTTAATTCATTTCAAATTTTGACTTTTATCCAAATTGAAATTTCCGGAAATCGACCATTTAATCGATTTTCTCCGAATTTCACCAACTTTACGACCGATTCGATTTCGAAAAAAAAACATTTATCGTTCTCGTACCTAATTTCAAATTTTTCGACGAACCAACCAAAAAAATGACTACACAGCACGATTTTCTAAAAAATTCTTCAGAACTCTACACCTTCCCACTTTCTTATTCATTTATAGACTCGACGAGGAAATGTTTTTCGACTACAATCGATAACAGTGACAATAAAATAGGAGCTACGTAATGTTCGTACTTTTATTGATAGAAAAGCAATAAAATCGACAATTTTCCGTAATAACACATGTACGTGTAAATTGAAGTTTACTACCAGTTATCAACAGTTCGCCGAATGTTCACCAGATGTCTGGCTCTCTGGCTTGTCTTTTTAACTCATATTCATCTCCAAAAAATACCAGTAGGCAGATTATAGAATTATACGGTGGCTTTTTTCCTCTATCATGTTGACGTTTGATAGCTTCTAAAATACGTGAATGCTTAATTCACGTATTATATTTTTCATGGTAATGAAGTGATTTTGAAATTTCAAAAATTCGTCAAACCTGAGAAATGCACTTCAGCGCCTTGAATTTTGGATATAGGCTTCTTTTATACTTAATGTACTTTCGGTGTATTTTTGTTTCGGCTCAAAATTTTACTTCGAGTTGGGCTAGGTGCATTGTTAATTATGAAAATATAGTGAAAAATTGGTGCATCCAATTTTTAAACCAGAAAAAAAATATTTAATGTCTTGACGAATTGACAAAATCAAAAAAAAATTCCAGCCGGAGGATCCCCCAAATTTTTTGAAAATTTCTAAATAAAAAATGGAAAAATGTGAACAGAAAATTTTCAAAAAATTCTCATACACTTACTACCTGTCAAAACGTATAATCTGCGAAAATTCAAAAATTTTTATTCTCTCCTTCCAGAGATATCATATGTTGAATTTTCGGCATTGGAGTTGCGATAATTCTGGGATGGAGAAGTTGAGTCAATTTTTTGGGGGTTTTATACTGAAAGTAACATTTTGGGTCAATTTTGACCGAATACATTTACTAGTGAAGGCCCCAAGCCATCATATCAAGGGTGTGCTCAAAAATGTTACTTAGAAAATAAATATCTACTCTTTTTTGGTTTAATTTGAGGGTTCCGTCTAATCATAGGGTTTTTGAGAAAATTCCCCAAAATTTTCAACGATGAGTTGCTCATCAAGCTCCCTAAAAACCATCATCACACCGAAGACTCATTTCCATCCACATTCAAGAGTACTTCTACTTTACCTGAAACTTCGACCACATCTCCAGGAACAATTTCTTTAGCTCTAATTTTCTGTACACCTGATTTATCCGCTCTAATTACTTTACCCATCTCAGGTTCGTATTCTTTTAAAGCTTCGATAGCCGATTCGGCATTTCTTTCCTGTGAAAAAAAACACGTTTTATTAATTTCATCATCTTTAAAAACAGGTACCCCACAGCGAAGATACAATTGCTCAAAATCAATTAAAAAATTTGGCATAAAAAGTCTCGTTACACGTACGTACGTTCGATGTGTATGTATGCTTCGGTATATAAAATTATTAATACTTCGGCTCGGTCACAAAGCCTATCGAAGTGATTATCCTTGAAACGCGAAAGAGCGAGGGAGGGGAAAAAAATCACCATTTCGTGTTAACGAGCATATTATGACATTTTTACCTATTAATTTTTCATCGATAACCTCACCCAAGGTTCGTCTTCGGTACAGTACGAAAATTTTTCATTTTAACAATAATTCGTACTTATCTGCTGCATTTCCCTCTCCAAATTTTACATCAAGTAATTTTTTTTAAAAAAAAGTTCAAAACTTGGCCAAAACCAGTTTTTTCCCATTTTGTACACACCACGTTTACGTCGAAAAGTTATACTTACGTTGATTTATACAGATCGGCTGATTACAGAGAGATGACGAGAGAGAGAGAATGCAAAAAAGTACGAAAGAGCAGGTCGCCGCCGATTGCGACATTGTAATATGTGTTAATACACGTTAATGCGCCAATTATTCGCGTATATATAAAATATATACACACACGAATGTCATTAATAAAGCTCATACGAACGTACATAAATTAAATATTCCTAGTTGGAAAATGAGAGGAATATGTCGCACGCACACTAATAATCATCGAGTCGGCCTCTTATCGTAGCTCTGTACATTGAATACGTTGCACATTGGTTGGAAATTTATAATTTCAACCAACACGCCATTGCCATTTCATCGCCAGATAGAATGATTCCATCATTCGTATGGTTTCTGTTTGGAATCTTTTTACAGAAAATTTCACGTGTCTTTTCAAGACATCGTACAATCAAGCTTTTCCGTTCTCTTCTTCCTGTTTCCTTCATCCTACGCGCGATTACGTGATGCGAGTCTTGAGATGAACGAATTACGTACGCTTGTCGAGCCATTTTTTTTTCGTATTTCGTCTGTCGAGATGAAAACGTATACGAAAGAGAAAAACGACAGATTAAATGGAGCTTTTATTTTATCCTCAGGTTTGGCGGTATTGTTTGATGAAAATAGCATCGAGTACATTATCAAAAGTAAATGTGGCTGGAAGTTGAAGGAACTCGATCTATTTTTATGAAATTCAATTACATATGTACTTACATAGTTGGACTTGATGTTTGAAAAAAGGTTTACTTTTTTTAGAAATAGAATCGTGAAATCTAATTTGTTGATTTGTGAAATTTATAAGGATACACATAGGAAAATTCGAAATCAAAATTTACGTCCTTTTTTCAAACTAGTTTTCAAATTTTGAAAAATGAAAGAGTCCTCCCTTCTCTTCTTTAAACAGGAGAATGGCATTTCGATAGTGGGCTTGAAATGCCACATTCAAAGAAAGTTGAAATCATAAATTTTTGCAACGTATAAATTTAATAGAGAAATTTTGGTCAAAATGCCAGAAATTTTTGTATAATTTCAACTAAGTACAATAAGAATTTCACGAAAATAAATTTTATTCTCCCATAATCCAATGACGATGAGATGATATTTGAATAACTTTCAATATTTTATTACTTTCACCCAAAATCATATTTTTAATGTCATTTTAAAAATTTGTTTTACTTTACAATAGGCTAAAGTAAAAAAAAAACATATGTTGGAATTTGACGAAAATTGGTGAGGCTGTTTACTTTTAACGATGGACCCTACAAAAATTTTGAACCACCCAACCCAAAAGGAGACGAAGCTAGGAGATCTCAAAGTGAGGTCATTTTCGAAAAAACGAAGTTTTTTACCACTTTTAGGTAGTGTTACCCATTGAGAACCTCGGTCATCCCCCCTCCTCCCTAAAAATTACGATTCGACGTTCTACATCTCCCTGAACCATTGACCTCAAAATTGGATACTATTTTTTGTTTTCTACAAGGAGGTTAAAAAGTTGCAGATCGTGAATTTGAGAAATTTTTCATTTTTATTAAATTCAAATCGCTCACTCAAACGCCTCAAAATCAAGCCAAAAATGTTCATGGTAGTGTTGCCAACTGCAATTTGATTTACGTTATTTTCATAAAATTCAAGTTGTTCATTCAGTGACTTGAAAAGTGAGCCAATAAATTTAATTTTTTTGAAAATTTTTTATAGCAATTCCACTAAACTGAAATTTTCTAAAAATTGTTTAAATTAAAACGCAAAATAAAATATAAATTAAAATATTTGGCAGCACTGCCAGGAAATTTTTTTGAAAAATTTCATTGAAAATTATTCTTATTGATTAAAATATTTTTTGGCTTCAAATTGAAGTATTTGAGCAAGCGATTTGAATATGATAAAAATAGGAAATTTCTCAAATTTGCGTTCTGCAACTTCTCAACCTTTTGATAGCGGGCAAAAAGTGGTATCTACCTATTTTATCTGACATTCTGATAAATAAACATAGGTATCCATAATTCAAAAGCCCAATCTCTAAAGAAAAACTGGTGTCTTTTTGGGGGGGGGGGCGAAAATTTTTCAAACAGATTCCTAGCCCCAAAACATGACCAGAGAGATGAACCAAAAAATACCATAAATTGAAGATTAGAAGATTAAAAAATCAATATTTTTCTAAATTTTTATCAAAAGATCGAAGTTGATTTTCCTTCCAAGGAATATCTAAATTACCAACTAGTGTAATTTCTTTTCTGAAAAATCCACCTAAAAATGTTTAGATTCTGAGAGAAATTTTCATGAATCCTTTCGAAAATGTCCTCTTCTTCCATTATGCAGGGTTTGTATCGAAACTAAAAACTAAAAATTTGTACTTTTCACGTACTTTTTTAAATACTTTTCTAGATAAGACTAATTTCTGAATGACTAGGTAATTATTTTCGTTGATGAAATAAATTGTGACAAAATTTTATACATTTTGAACTTTTTTTTTTGTAAATTCGTACTTTTTTTTAATACTTTTAAATCAACTATTCAATATTGTACTTTTTTCGTATTTTTGTACTTTTCGTACTCAGTACGAACTCTGATTCATCTCTTCTGGAACCTTATCAAATGACCCACGTCAGTCAAAAAAATTCGCACATCAGACCACCCTAGCACCGATTCCAACATACATTTTACATCAATCAACACCTTTTCATCATTAGAAGACGTAAACCCTTGGAATCCAGATCATAGCGGATCGTCATACGTCATATCGAACCATATCCTTTTCGACGATTTCTGTTCTCTAAACACGCGAATCAATTCATCGATGACGTCAAAAACCCGAGCAAAAACCACGTATAAACGCGTAAAAAATTGAATTCCGATCCTCCAAAAATAAATATGTACCTTCATCTACATGGTACATAGTACATACGTATATTATGACAGAGATGGGAGTGGCGGGGAGGTGCAAGTGGCGTTTAAAAAAACATACATTTCGATCCATTAGTCACACATTTGGTAACTTACATACATAAAATACTGCACACAATATAGCACAACATACGTAGACTTGCGTCTGTACGAATATCTACGTAAACGACTGTGGTGTGTCTTGAATCGAATTTTCGGATTTTGAAGGTCTCACGCCCTGAGGTGGTTCGTGGTTCATTTTCCACTAAAAGATAGATTTCCAAAATATTAGTTTTCTATATCAATTAAAGACTATAAGCTGGGCCCTTCTTTTTTTTTTAAATGAGTCTTTAACATAGAATAACATGCTAAAAATGAAAAAAAAAATTAGGAAAAAGATGCAAAATTTCCAAATATTCCTTGAAAATTTAAAGAAAAATTATTTTTGATTCGAGAGATGAATTTTGAGCCCAAGAAATCATCCCGGGGGGAGGGGGAATTTTGGAGGGCTTCAAATAGTACATTTTAGCCATTTTTACCCAATTTGAGGGCTTCCTGAAGCTCTCTAGAATAATTTCTCAGGCCCAAAGTTCATCTCTAAAAATAAAAATTGAGTTGCCTATATATATTTTTCAATTTTCAGGGAATTTTGATTTTTTGAAACATCTAAAATCGCATTTCATCTCACTATGGGACCCAGGGTATGACCCCAAATCAAGGTGTCCATTCAATCACAAAAATGAAAATTGGTATACTATAATGAAAATTGGTATACTATTTTCGATTTTTCCCAAACTGGAAATTTTCGATTTTTTCACAATTATTTGCTTACCCCTCCTTTTTGAAAAAGTACGGGCTTCAAATCTATAAATACCATGAAAGCATCTGAGAATTTTCTAGTTTGCTCCACTAAATACTTGAATAATCAAATGAACAGGAGGGGTAGAAGTTGTAAAAGAGCGAAGCGAGGACGAAAATTTTTGCGGAGAAATACAATCAAAAGCTGAAATTTTATATTTTTTTCAACATTCCAATTTTTAGTCAAATTTGTACTTTTTCGTACTTTTGAACTCATATTTTTTTCGAAATTTCCGTACCCAGTATAAACCTTGCTAATCGATGTAGGGAACTAAAATTTCATGATTGAGGGATGAAGTGGGATGGACAAAAATGCATGTTGACCCTCTTCCCCCTCATTGTCCACCCCACCTCATCCTTCAATCATATTGCCACTGCTAAATACTAAAAACAAATGAGTACGGCGGGGAGGACACATCGGAAGGGGAGGGGGCAGGAGGGGTCTAATAGTATCAATACCACTACGTAATGTACATAATACTATTTTCATGCCTAAAACATACAGTTTAGTACGATTTCATACCTATTATCACGTTTTCCAATAATAGTATTTTTCCCATAACCCCCTTCTTTCAGGACTCTCCATCTCCTCTTCTAATGGTCGTATAAAAAAAAATGTTTATACAAAAAATGTTAGAAACTGACTGTAGAACAAAAAAGTACTAAGCTACTTTTACTGCAAAACCAAATTCAAAGGAGATAGAAGCGAAAACTCGTTTTTCGGGGGAGTGGACCCCATAAAAAAATTAACAAGGGATTTGGAGGAGGTAACTATTAGGGGTTATTGAGAGGACCACCCTTTAAAGTTTTCTGCCATAAAGGCTTCGCTGGGCAAAAATGTTTTTTCATTTCCTAATTTGCCTACACTACTCTCTCATTCCGAATCAGTGAAAAGTCACTGATAAACAGTCAGAATTGCAGCACAGGAAAGGCCAGTGAAATGCACTGATTTTCAGTGAATTTCACAGATATTTCAGTGAATTTTCACAGATTTCCAATGAATATTCTGCTATTTCCAGTGAATTTTCACTGATTTCCAGTAAATTTTCACTGATTTCCAGTGAATTATTTACAGATTTCCAATGAATATTGAGCAATTTCCAGTGAATTTTCACTGATTTCCAGTGAGTGAGTTTTTACAGATTTCCTGTGAATTTTCACTGATTCCTAGTGAATTATTTACAGATTTCCAATGAATATTCAGCAATTTCCAGTGAATTTTCACTGATTTCCAGTGAGTGAATTTTTACAGATTTCCTGTGAATTTTCACTGATTCCTAGTGAATTATTTACAGATTTCCAATGAATATTCAGCAATTTCCGGTGAATTTTCACTGATTTCCAGTGAGTGAATTTTTACAGATTTCCTGTGGATTTTCACTGATTCCCAGTGAATTATTTACAGATTTCCAATGAATTTTGAGCGATTTCCAGTGAATTTTCACTAATTTCCAGCGAGTAAATTTTTACAGATTTCCTGTGAATTTTCACTGATTTCCAGTGAATGAATTTTTACAGATTTCCTGTGAATTTTCACTGATTCCCAGTAAATTATTTACAGATTTCCAATGAATTTTGAGCGATTTCCAGTGAATTTTCACTAATTTCCAGCGAGTAAATTTTTACAGATTTCCTGTGAATTTTCACTGATTTCCAGTGAATGAATTTTTACAGATTTCCTGTGAATTTTTTACAGATTTCCTGTGAATTTTCACTGATTCTCAGTGAATTGTTTACAGATTTCCAATGAATATTCAGCAATTTCCAGTGATTTTTTTTTACTGATTCAAGTATTACTGTGCAGCAATTCTGTCTGTTTTTCAGTGTTTCTTGATAAATTTCACTGATTCAAAAATGAAAGAGTAGTATAAATACACGATAAATTCAGCTCATTGGTCCCTTCAAAGATACACACACATGTTCAATTCACATCCACACAGATATCTCTTCGTCTCACTCTCTTTCTCCATCTCCAGTCTCCACCCAACTTTCCTATTATTTTGCTTCGATGTGCAGTCAATACACCTTAGACACTTCGATCTTTACACACTCTCACCTTCGTCCCATCTCTCGCTCACATGATATTACGTTGGTAGAATTTCCTGACAAGCACTCACGCGGCACGACGGTACATTTCTGCGAAACTCTTTGACATCTTCGATCACATATCACGAATACACAATACATCCTAGGTATAGGTTACCACATTGTAGAGACGAGCGAAAAAGACAGCTACACACGTACTTAGATGAAGTTTATGTATACCTGACATACAAACAAACGTATGGGTAATCACACGTACATATTCTCAAAACGTACACCACTTCAGACTTTACATCATTAAGCGCAAACAATACTATAATCTATTCCAATTGAGAAATTACGTCCAACTTGAACCTAACCTAACTTCAACTGTGCGAAAAAAAGTACTTTTTGTCAATACGACGTTCGTGGCAGTACATACTACATACTACCGAACCTATAGACTTGCTACGTCACCGCAGTCTAATCGCATTTCGCATATACGATTATAATTTTTAATTAAAATACCACGTTACAAGGCGTTAAATGCGTAATACCGTCGAACTCGAACTGATATCGTTTCTTATCAAATCCCTCGCCGTTTCTGGTCGCCATTTTGTAAGTACAAAACTGTAGAAATTTTCATACTACAACGATCATAGGTTATTCTCTATCTCTCTCCATTCGGCCTCTAAGTCTACATAGATAAATGCAAATAATGTGAGTAACTAAGTCTATGTTACCAGGTAATGAGGTAATAGGTATTTTTTGCCAACTCGCGAAAGCTCAGTAGAAGGAAATAATTCTGGGAAATTTACAACTAATTTTCAAACCCTACGAGACCTTATAATTGCCACCTAATTCCCCCTCCGAACTCCGCTTGTAAATTTTCACACCTTTCGAATCTATGCAGCCAAATAATGCGACCGAATTACTCGAATGAGGTGAACACGGGCGAATCGTCGAACATTCGGCGTGCGCGGTGCGAATTAAGCAATTTTTTTAACCACGCTGTACAAGGTTTTTCGCCATTAATTAATGCGATTAACGCGCGCCTCGTTTCAATACACCGAGCTATATTTACACCGGCGAATATTTCGTTTGGAGAAAAAATTCATACTAAAAATACGCGAATCTTAATGCGCCTATTACAATTTTAGAATTCGTTTCCAGGAACCATACAGCACCGATAATCTGCTGCTGCCATCATCGCCATCCATGACGTACATATGATCCCAGATACCCAGCAGACCCTTTATATTGGAAAAGGTGTAATTTCATAAGCGATTGATGTTACCGAAGCGAGCTTTTGTTAGTATTCGCCCTGCCATTATTTTTTACACCGATTTGAAAAATTTTCGCTTTGAAGTACGCATTTTTATAACGTTAACGAATTAAAATAAAAATAACGCCAGCTACACGTTCTTCCACCACATCAATTGTTATTTTTTGCTAAGCCATAAATCCAACGTATGCATATGATTTAGGTACTCTAGATATAGGTGAACTTCTCCTCTGCTCCGCTTGTGCTTTGTGCTTGTAGTAAAAACTTTTAATATGGTCGTCGAATTTCCAACGTATTTTATTATATCATCGTCTCCCCCCACCCGTCTTTATCTCGGTGCACGTATCAGAGCATGTACGAGACACAAGGCCGAATTAAAAGCTTTTTTTTGCACCCTTTACCTACTCATACTCGGCATATTTTCTTTCAGCTAATGCGAGTATTCGAGCGTGTAATATTTTTTAAAAACTTTTTTTTTTCGTTGTTAAATTCCTAGATCTGAATACGCTTGGAGAAATTTTTTTTGGTTTTTAGGTCGCCTGGATACCTCTTACCCCACCCCATTGAGCTCTTTTCATAAAATAAAAAAAATTCAACATCAGAAGCAGCAATTTTCATTACGTTGTATATTATGGTACTTGAAATTACTTTAACGTCGTGTCGCGTTACTCGCTCGAATCCCGCATACTTCGTGCTTTTTTTTTTACTGTTCTCGTATTAAAAAACACGGAGCTGAACTTTTGCCATATATTTTTTTCGTACTTTTAGACGATTCGATGGAAAAATGGGGGATGGAAGGAGAGGAAGAGTTTAAGTATTTATATTGCAAGAAAGGCGCGAGAGTAATTTCTGGCGTAATTATTTATTAAGAGGAACTTTACGATGACGATTTCGCGTTTCGATTTAACAAAATTATTTGCACGGTAAATCTTTTTTCGCGAGTGATATTTCGTTTCGCAATATTCGAGGCGCCTTGGCTTTGGGATTTGAAAAAATGTCTGGTTTGGTGCCGAACATGGAGTGAACAGTTCTGATTTTGATACGTAGGTTCTGCTTTGTACAATGAAATGGGAAATTGGAAAAATAGAAAAAAATCGAGAATAAAATGAAATTCAAACCTTGAAGTCTGAACCCTCCCCTCTAAAAAAAGTGCCTTTTTTAAACCTGCGATTTTCAGATCCTTGCTGGGTATTGTGAAAATTTTTAGGATGTGTTTTTGCTTAGTGAAGTGTAAAGAAAATTTGAAAATGGAAATTTCTGCGGTAGTCTAGATTTCGAGTCTCGAATCGTTCACGTAATGTAATTTTGGAATAAAGTAAAACTGGCAGAGAAATTTTTACAGTGAAGAGAGGGGTCATATCATCCTGCTAAGAACTTCAATATTTAATGTTCACTCTCTCAATTATAAATCAGTGAAAATTGACGAAAATCACTGAGAAACAGTCAGAATTGCAGCACAGGAGTAAATCAGTGAAATTTTTTTACTGAAAACAAATCAGTGAGAAAAATCACTGGAAAATCAGTGAGAATTCACTGAAAGACGGTGAAATTTATGAAATTTGCTGAAAAATCGTTGAATTTCGCTGATTTTTCCTGTGCTGCAATTCTAACTATTTATCAGTGACTTTTCACTGATTCAAAATGAGATAGCAGGACTAAAATGAGAATTTTACGAATTTTAGGAGATGAATTTTGATTAGTTTTTTTTAGTAAAAAAAATATATTAAAACGACTTATGAAAAATAGCTCGAAATTTCAAAAAATTACTAAAATAGTACCAGTAGTGCAGCCAAGGGGAAGGCTAGAAGGGCCGAAGTTCCGATAAAGCTTTTCACAGAAACATTACAAAGTCATTTTTTTTGTTTTTCAAATATAATTTTTCAACAATTTTTCTTGAATAATCATTCCAATCTTTTGAAAGATCGATTCAAACCAGCAAAATGTTCATTAGCTTCCCTTAATTAAAACCTACTCATGTTTCACCCTAATCATTTTGAAAGTGCCCAGACTACCTCAAACCTCGATGAAATATTAGATTACCTAATTTTTTAATTTAATTTTCACCTCTCCTCCGTTTTTTTCTCGAATTTAATGTCTTCTGGATAAATTAAGAGCTCAGCATAATAAATTCAAGAAAAAATTTTCCAATAGGCTACTAGCAACGTTCTCATTCTCCTTTCTCCCCCCCCCCCTCCAAAAAACGAAAAAGAATTTGAATTTTGAGAACACCTAAACGTCGAAAAATTTTACTATAATTCCATCATCCATCACACGTATTTTTCATTCATGTTTTAAGGTATTTTTTTTTTAATCGAAAGAATGACGAATTAATTGAAACTGATGAACAAAATTGAAAACTCCGGAAAAAATCAAAGAAAATTGGAACGAAAATCTCAAAAACCGATAGTTACTTCAAAGATCGAAAATCAAAGCTGTTATATGGTAATGGTAAATTTTCTCCACAATTCACTTTTTCCTTCGTTCGTACCAGCATTTTAAAATAAGCACAAACAGCTGTACTTTTTTTTTTACATTATTAAAATTTATTCTAAATAAGTACTTTAACAAAATATATTAAGTAAATTTTTTGAAAATGAAGGTCATTTGGTTGAATATATTGAGCATTATATGGACTACTTATTATTATAGAAATAAGAACAGAAAAATAGCCCATTTGGAGGTCGTTATCATTTGACACTGATTATGTTACCACCCTCTCCTTCTCCCGCCCTACAAACTTTCCCAACAACTTACTTCAACTTTTAATTTCAAATTTTTAAACGAATTTTTAAGATAATTTTTGGACATTCGCCCGAATCTGTTTTTCCAAAACAAGAAAACCCCGAGTGTTCATTTTCCCGAATTCGCTGTTTCAGAATTCTAATTTCCCGAATCCCTTTGCCTTCGAATTTTTATTTAATTTTTCTTCAAAACACACAAAAATAGTTCATTTTTTTTACAAAATATAGAGTAGGTTCACTTTTATTTTTATTTTTTTGCTGATTTTTGAAACAATGTCTGAAAAGTTACTCAGGAAAGAACCGAAACTGACATCATACGAACATTTGTGAGGGATAGGGTGAAAATTTTCGACTCGTAAATATAATTTTTTAATATTTTTCATTTTCGGTTTAATTGCATTTTATTTCAATTTTTCCAACTCGAAATGCAAAATTATCCAAATTTTCTGAAAAGAAAACATTAATTTCGTAATTTTTTTGACTCCAAATGACATTTTTTCAACAAAAAAATACAATTTTGACATTTTGGAAGAGCATCTGCTCTTCCTCTTCCCTCCCCCCGTTCGGCCTGATTCAGCTAAATAATCCACCTTATTTTTAAAAAAAAATTAATTCATTGTATTTTTTTTTTTTTGCAAAACCAAAATAAATTCGAAACCCTTCCAAAAAAAAAACCAATCTCGAAATGTACTTTCAACCTCATTCCCGCGATAGGCATTCGTATTCGATAAACCAAACACGAAACTTCCGAAATTACGCCATTCGCAATCACACGCCTTCTCTCTTCGACAAATCGCCTCGAATGAAAAAAAAGCGAGACAGAAAAAAAAAGAAAAAAAAACTACCTAATTTACATTCCGATCAAAACATCCTATATACGCGTTAAGTATATAAACAAAACACGCCGATAAACGTGCCCGTAAAAATAAAGAAAACATTACTCGTATATTATGTGGTTTATAAAAGTTCATTTCATTACGATTTCGGAAATAAAAACAACTATTGCTCGATATACGCTCACGTTAGTATACGTAGCAGCATAATTATTCAAAACCGTCTCGATTTCGCACCCAATTCAAAATTTCACTATCTTTTTCGTCTTCCTTTTCCTTTCCAAGTTTCAAATAAAAAATAAAAAATAAAATCCTGGCAGGACATCGTCTAACACGTTGCTCGCGATAATGATTAGCATTAAATACAGAAACCAACACGTATGTATATAATACAAGTAGTACTTAATGGAAAACCCCCATAGTACACAAGATAAGAAATATCCTAAGCATACAAATAATAGAACGTACATACGTGTCCATGTAGATAACGATTTCTTAAAAATTTTGACTTAAAAATAGGTACCATAAGCAAACATATCAAAAAACTGAAAACTTACTTGCCATACTCCTACAATGGCATTTGCAATTAGAATTAACAATATTACAAAAGGTTCTACAAATGCGGTTAATGTTTCGTTTAGGTCATCGTGTTCTTCAAATAAGGCTAATACCTGCAAAAGATAATTAATTCCAATTAATAAAGTTTAATTATCACTTAATTACGGAGAATATTATCTCATATGATTAGATAAATAACTAGCTTGTAATTACTTTTTTCGCGAATGGGATTTCAACTATTCTAGTCCAAATTTCATTTTAAGCTCAAATTTCTTCAATTTTTTTAATTCAATTTTTTTTCAAAGCTGCACCCAATATTAAATTTTTTTCATCAGTAAATTTTGTTTAAATTTATTGGAAATTTTTTTATAAAATATGTAGTGAATTTTTTTGGAAAAATTCAACAACTGGAATTTTTTTCAGATTCTCAATTGAAAAAATTTATAGTTGAAAAAAATTGAACAAAAATTTTTATATTATTATTACTTAGAAGCTATTTTCGAGTTTGAAGAAATTTAAAAAAATTAGGTATAAAGTCGAAAAAATTTGAAGAATTCAATGATGGAAAAATTTTTAATACTAAAATTTTTTCTCAACTTGAATTTTCTCAAAATTAACACAGTGGAAATGCCCTGGGCTCCCAGGTGGTAACACTGAGCTGACTGCCGAAAGCTCTCATAGGGTCATTTTTTCAATTTTTTCGACCTCATATTTTAAAAATTTCTTCCAAATATAGAAAAATGTTTCCAATAATTTTAAAATTTTTCCTCCAATTTCAACATGGCATTTTTTAAAATTTCTTTCAACTCAATAACTGAAAGAAATTTGAAAAAATAGAAAATAGAAAAAAATTCAAAAAATAAAAATTGGAAAAATTTTGTGAACATTTTAAAAAAATTTTAGTGCTGAAAAAAATTTTAAATTAGATACAATTGTGAAAAAATTTGGTATTGAAGAAATTGAAAAAATTTAGGGTTGAAAAAATTTAAACTTAAATTTCGACTTAGATCGTCAAAATCCAATTTTTGGTAAAAATAATTAGGAAATAGTGATAAATGATGAAAAAACACCGGAGAGATAGGAAACTAAGGGCGAATAAAATGTATCAAGAATAAACCTAGAACGAATTTGAAAAAAATTCAAAATATCGATCAAATTAGATCAAAATTTACAAAAATCCTCAATCAGAAAATACCCCCAATTTCAAACTTATTCAAACCATCCATCCTTTTCGTGCCCCCCCCTCCTCACAATACCTATTCCTATTCACCTCTGCAGCTTTTTCTTAACCTCTGAGCACAGCACACCGTACAATTCGGTAAACCGATGTCCAGCATTTGTCGCCAGAAAAAAATTCAACGCTGCACAACGAACCAACGTCGTTGGTCGCGTATCTGCAGCCAAATGGAATAAAAAATTACTTGAATTACGGCCATCGCATCGATTAAAGTGACACGACCGACGATTAACTAATTTCCCATCGTACTGCCCTCTCTTAGCATTAACAATCGCACACTAATAAAATTAATTTCTCTGTTGTACGCAGACACGAACCCGGTCGAGATTTCCTATCCGTCGTGTATTTTTTTATTTCGCTCTTGCATGTACAATACGTCAGACTCCTTCGCCACGGCGAGAAGGCGAACAGAAGGGTACCAAATTCACGACATTTTTACCATCTTGCCAAATACTAGATCGCTTCGCGGCCAAAAAATTCTCAACGTTATCTCATTATAGACAGAAAAAGAGAAACGTATACGTACGTGTAGTACGTACATCGAGCCCGAGAACAATTTTCATTTACAACGAGTCCCTCCGACCCCCCTCCCACCTACAAATTATCTATCTCAGAGATGTAGCGTATTAGAACGAAAAAATCTACAAGGTCTAATTTTAGTCGCCAGCTAAGTATTGAAAATATTCAACATGTATATTTTCAAAATTTATACATACAAGTGCTACGTACATTACGTATGTTTAATTACACGCGAATTTATTATCATATTATCTTCCCTCTCCTGAAAAAAAAACTCCCTCACTTAGTGTCATTTGATCGCGTGCTACTTCGTCACACGAATTCACCCTCGGCAGGAAAACCCAACGTCACACAGATATCGTCCTGACATTGTACGAAGGCTGAAATTGAATTTAATTCGCAGCGAGGAAAAGAACGAAAAAATTGATACGAAATTGTGATTTCATTCGTAAAATTTTGGAAGTTCTATTTGAGATCAATTTTTATTTTCGGCAAACACTGAAATTCATTTTCGTCAGAATTTTTCCAATTAATTGTCGAAAATCGGTGAAGAAAGGGTTGAAATGATGATAGAGTATAAATTGGGTTATTTTTACCCGTTGAACACGAATTCTAAGTTGGTTATTTCATTTTTCCATTTTTTCCAGCAGGGATCATAGCGAAATTTTTGAATAAAAAGTAACTTTCAGCAACTTTTTTTGAGCAAAAAGTGACCAAAAAATGACCAAAAAGTAACCAAAAGTAACCAAAAATTCAATTTTTTTCGGAGGGCAAATTTTTTTTAGTTTTCTGGGGGAGGGGGGATTTTTTGGTAGTTTCCTGCAAACATTTCAAAGATAAATCAACTGAAAATACGTGAATAATTTCATTTATTATATTCCTTCGTCAAAACAACAAAGAAACTGGCAAAAATCAATTTTTTAATTTTTTTATTGAAGAATTTTGAAAAATAGCAATTTCTATGTGAAAATTTGAATTTTTGCCTGAAAACGTGAAGAAAAAGTGACTTTTGAGGGGAAAAAAGTAACCAAAATGACCTTTTAGACGTGAAAAGTAACCAAAAGTGACCGAAGTAGAAAAAAGTGACCCGCTATGATGCCTGTTCCAGGTAAATTGCTGAAAACTTGAGAATTTTCAAGTGAAAAAAATGAATTTTGAGTAAAATGGTTGCTCAAATGGAGTACAAAAAAGTATGTAATTTTGACCAGCTGAATACGAATCTGAAATTGGTTTTTCTATTTGGTCATCATTTCTCAGGAAAATAGTTGTTCTTAATTTTATTAAAGCCCGATTCGTTTTCTATCCCTCAAAATTAGTTAAAAATCAAAATTTTTTCTGATTTAGAAATTTTTAGATGAGGTCTTAGCGTTTATCGATTTGGAACTTTTTTCGATTTTTGATGAGTCTTAACAAAAATTAAGGTTGTGAAATAACCACAAAAAGATGTGGTCAAAAATTTGAGATTTTTTGATCAATGTTCAAGATCCTTCCCTCAAAGTTTCAAAATTTTCATTTTTTTTCAAAAGAAATCTAATATTTTTTGCTTTTTGGTTGGTAGCTGGTTGTACTATTACCACTGAATATTAAAAAATAATGATTCTAATTTTTTTTCAATTTTTTTTTGTGATGTTTACATGATTTATATAAATGGCTAAAAACGTAATTTTTGGAGAAATCCGAAATAAATTTAAAAAAATTTTTAATCAATATTAGGACTCATTTTTACTCAAGAACATACCTTTTTTTGAAGAGTTCTCAAATTACCAAATAATGTCGTTTAATGACGTCAATTTAAAGAAATTTGAGAACTTTTAAAAAAGAAAATGGTTTCGGGGCTCGTTCTATGCCCATCTAGAAATATCGATCAAATTTAACGCAATTATTATTTTTTATTCAATTCCGAAATATTTTTAAAAATACCTAATGTGTTTTGGCTTCAGTTGAAAATCATGTAAAGACCCCTTCCCCTCTCAAAAAAAAAAATTAGGAAAAATTATTTACACCTCAATGGTAATAATAACATAGCTAATTTCAAAAAATTCAAAATTCTGAAACTTTGAACTTTTATTGATGTAGGGGAACGGGTTTAAACATTGGCCAAAAATCGCAAATTTTTACATTTTTTGAGATCATTTCACAACAATTTTTTGATACAAAATTAAAGAGTTATAAATCAATGTATTCTAATGAGGTGCCCTACTTGGAGCAACTACAATGCCCGTCCAAGGAAAGCATTTGTTCAACTATACATGCAGAAATGTTTAGAAAATTTTTTACTGAAAAATTACGTTTTTCATCAAGTTTTCAAAGAATTTTTTGGAAAACTATTCTCTATGTATTTTGACCATATTTTGACCCTGTTAGGACCCAAAAACCGCCAATAACTCAAAATCGATATTCTGACACAATAGCCGGGTTTTCTCTGCACTGGTCACAGATATTTTTTCTACTCGTACCGACTAAAAAATTTAAAAACAAAGTATGACAAGAGAAAGTAGAGATTTTTCGAGTATCGGACAGTTTATTTTTTTTGTTCGAAAAAGTTCAAAGACACTACAATTAATTAATTAAAAATGACTGATTGGCAAATTTCAAATGAAGATTCCGAAAGAGAACGGTTCCAGATACATATAGGTACTTATAAAATTTTTAAAAGAATAAAAATTGAAGGATACTGAAGAATTTTTTGGAAAATTATTCTTCAACACTTATGTTAGTGAATTGCTGATAAATTAATTTTTTTCAAGGGCTTTTTACAAAATCGGACCAATTTCAGGAGACTAGATACTTTAGGCTTTCCAAAAAAATAAAATTCCAACAAAAGTTGTTCAAAAAAATTCGAATCGTACAATTTTGATGCTCATTCCCCCCCTCCTTTCTGAACCCAAAAATACTGACCTTACATACCAAATCAATTCAGGGATGAAATGTACTGAAATGACATGTGAAACTTTCCCTTCCTAAACCTTTTCATCAATCGAAATTTCTCATTGGATACCTACTTATTTGGAACATATGAGCTAATTTTTTCAAAAATTGATGGCAATTTTATTCCAGTTTAAAAAGTTTTTTCAAATTTTTAAAAAATTACGCCATAAAATCGTTCAAATTACCCAATGTGGTCCTGAATGCTAAAACTACCTTCTGGTCAGAAATTGGTTTTTGAGTTGAGGTTCCCCCTTGATTCTACACCCTCTGAAATGCCCAAAATTGGTGTCATGTGAAAACCCAATTTTTTACCCCCAAGGGTGGTTTCAGTATCCAGGCTCACATATTACGACATTTACTACCCACAAAAATACATATAATGCATTTTTTCGAAAAATTTCACCATAGAATATTTCACAAGGTGACATTTCCTTCCATAAATCGAACATAGGTGCTTTTTTCCCCATAACGATCCATTATCTGCCATTGAAAAAAGAAACTCGCCACAATTCCGAAGTAAAAATCGTACACTTTTATCGTCATTGTAGAATCTTCAGTCATATTTATAAGCGAACGAATATCCTTGTCCTTTCATATTCCATTTACGAGGAAGGGAATGTTTACCGGCGCAAATAGCGTGTCTTGAATCTCGCAAAATTCTTATATCGGCGACAATTGAACTGTCGCCAGAAATTTTGTTACACGAGCAAGGTAAATAAGCGGTGTATTTTTTTGAAACGGTCGAGCCATCGCGGTAGCTGCGCTGCAAACAACTGACCACAGCTATAGCTAGATTCGATTAAATTTAAAAATAAAAATTTTCCATCTCTCCGGTATACTTTCGTAAGTTTATAGCGAACTTAGGCTAGGCAGAGTAAAAATAGGTATTAAAGCTATAATAACGAGTAAGTCTAAGATACGTAGGTATAGGGTAGAAAAAAAATCAAAATACTTACAAAAGATATGATAGCTGCTAATAATAAAATTTTGACTAATAAATCATCGAACTGTTCTAATACCAGTTGCCATATTGATTTGCCTGCGGAGAAGAAAAAAAGTTACACTTGATAGGATTTTCATTCGACGTTTTCAATTTCCTTTTTTTTTCACGTAGATAGGTATTTACGTAGGTAGTAAGTACCAATTCATCCGTACGATATATTTTTCAAAAATCTTTTCAACTGCGTCAACGTTTCTAAATTTATACATCTTTTTTTATACCTCCGAGATATTAATTACAGAGGTAGGTACCTGAAAAGATTTACTTTTTCACATAGCGATATTTTTTATCATATTTACCACTTTTACAAGAGATTTACATTTACACGTACGAATGCCATTTTGGAAACCGATATCGTTGCACGGAGCATAAGCACAATGCTGTTTGAAGAATCGCAGCAGTGATTATCTTAAATGAACAATTCGTGTTATCGTATGTTGAACTTTTTCGTGACTATGCAGCGTGGTAAGCTTGGAATCTTCCATCATATCAGACATTTTGAAGTAGGTATGAAATTCTTTCAGAGCGAAAACTTTTTCATGTTATAAGTTCCCAGGTAATTAAATCCATTAATTCTAAAGAGGATTATTTTTCAACTTTCAATATTTTCTCACAAATTTCCGAACCAAAAATAGTTTCTGTCCTTGAAAAATGGAAATAAAATTCGAAACAATTGATTTTTCGAAAATCTTCCGCAGAAAAATACTGATTTGGTAATTTTTCATAACTTCTAAAATTGAAAATAAAAACTTTCTTCGAAATTCAAAACTTGATGAATTTCAGGTCTTCAATTCCCCCTCCCTTTTTTTGATACCTAACATCTCAAATTGAAAATAAAAACTTTCTTCGAAATTCAAAACTTGATGAATTTCAGGTCTTCAGTTCCCCACTCTTTTTTATTAATATACAACGTATTACGTCACGATTTTTCAAAAAATTAAATTAAAATTCATAATTTCGTAAGAATTACATTTTTGAATTCTTTCAAACTTTATCTGCACATAAATCAATATTTTCGTGTCTTTTCATTAAGAAACAATCATGTCATAAATAAGTGAGTTTTTCAAGCCAAATTATCGAAATGCCACTTTACAAAAATAAAGACAGAAAGTATTTCAATAAAATTAAGAACGTTCAAAATTTGTAGGTGTTTTTATCGCGACAATGAAAAAAATCCACTACTTCAAAACTAAAATTAATCCTCCCCATTCCACCTCCTTTCAATAAATTTCCCTCCTTAAAAAAACACATACGAAACTCGAAGCCTCATGTTTCTCAAACGTAGGTAGCTAGGTACCAAAGCCATAACAAGGTAATCGTATAATAAGATTTATAATACATCCGAATCGACTGGCCAAAGTTGACACGAATTTTACTTCACCTCGAGAGAAAAAAAATTACACCCGAAACGAATGCCAATTTTTTTCTCAACTTTCGCACCTTTCCTATTGAAACGAAAAAAATTGTACATCACGAATTGGTCTTGTGACAGAACTACCAAATGCAATACGAGATCTAGTAAAACGTTCCAAATCGTATTTTTCTACCCTGCTCTTCCCTTTTGCCAACGGGACATTTCGAAGGTAACAATACATACGTAGTATGTACTATGTAGATGTGCCTATGTACCTATATAAAATTTTATGAGTCATAGTAAAAATGAAAAACCTTCAACTTCAAGTCAGAAGTATTAATTCGTTGAGAAAAATAGTTCCACTTATAATTTTTAGCCACTTTTTTAAGGGAATTGGGCAACGATTCTTTTTTTTGGTGAAATAAAGAAACCAAAATTTGGAAGAAAAATTTAATAATGATGAAATCGAATAATTTTTCTCACCTCTCCCCCTTCTCTTCCCTTCAGACATCCAAAAAAATACATGAAACGAAATTGCAAGTACAAATATTGAAATCAAAAATCGAAATCAAGTACCTACTGATCGTGATTAATGACCAATCGATCAATTGAATTAATTTTTCTTCAAAAATTTCTTTCATTTTTACTGTAAAAATCAAATAATTCAGACATAAAATCACGACTTTTACCCAAATAATTTCTAAAAAATAATTAAATCCGCGAATGTTTTCAATTTTTCCTAAATTTGGCTCAAATCGATGCCCCTTCAAATCATATCTAATGAAGTAAGCATTTTTTCAATGCCATTGAATTTGGAAAATTTTTATATCAAGAAAGATTAAACTAAAAATGAATCAAAAAATGTTGGAATTTTTTTGAAATTTGATTAAATTTGAAGATATTATTATTCGCAGAAGGTAGAAACCAGAATTTTTTCAACGTCATCATCCATCGAAAAATTATTCATTAAAAAAATTGAAATGAAAACTGTCAATTTTAGATTTTTCATTTTTTTTGAGATTCAATTTGAAAAATCCTTTAAAAATTTTCAACGTCATTAGCCCTCAAGAAAGGCCAATTTAAAGAAACATGAACAAAATTTTGCTTAATTTCAGATTCGTTTCATTTTTTTTTTTTGGAATTTGAAGACTTCTCACGTACAATTAACATTTCACTTAAAAACTGAAATTCTTTGGGAATTATTTTTCCACAAAAACAATTCACTTATCAGGGTGTCTAACAAAATCTCAAACCCCAAAAGAAGGACTTTAGAAGGACCTTGGAAGGACTTTCAGCACGACCTTTTCAAAATTAATATTGTACCCCCCCCCCCAAAAAAAAAAAAATTCGAACTCATTTTAGAAGGACAAATTTTTGAAAAAAAAAGTAAATTCACTGAGCCTAAGCGAAGCGAAGGCAAAAATTTTTGAAAAAAAGGGCACCCAGAATCTAAAAATTTCTTCATTAGGTAAAATTTGTGCTTTTTCCATGTTTTGTTTAGACTTTCAAAAAAAACAATATCTATGGACCCGTTCCTGACGAAATTTTTTGGAGAAAAGAGCATTCAAAAACTGAACTTTTTCCAGGCACCCATATCATCTTTCATCATCTCACACAAAGTTGCCACTAGCAACATTTCAACTATTAGTGATTGTATTTTAGCTTTTGTTGGTGAGTCTCAAAATTTGAAATGGGAAGGACCGGAAGGACCCTTCAGCCAATATAAGGACCGGAAGGACTTGTTAGACACCCTGCAGTTATGTAGGTGCTGGGGACGAAAAAACGAAAAAAAAACCACCTGAGAGTAAATAAAGGTCACTCGACTTCACACCTCAAAATCAACCCATCACTCCATCGCAACCATCCAAATTCATCGCATTTCAAAATACACCCACACGACGAAAATTCATACCCAAAAAATTAACACTTCACTCGATCGATAAAACCACTCTGCCAAACAACCGTGGAATGCGGAAAACGTGCGGAAAATTCGCAATTTATTTCGATAAACCTATTCAATAAGCTTTTAAAAAATACAAACCCATGCATATCTCGACGAACGGGCGTAAAAATTACACCTAATTGAAAAAATGTCCGACCAATTTACCAGCGTCAAGACTCGACACACGTTCAAGGTAAAAATACCCGCACTTATTAGACACGTTTAAAATTCACCTCGGCTGATATATTAAAATTTTAACTCGCTTTGGTTGAAAAATTCATATCCGAGCGTCCCTTCGAGTTATAAAGACTTTTTTCAAATATTTACACATTTTTTCCTGGCCATCGCTATCGGCTAGGTTCATGCTCGCTCTTCACCAATTTTTGAATTATAAATCATTCCTAGTCGGCTGAAATGTCATCATTTCTATGAAACACGCTATTACGTGGTGAATATTTCAAACCATGAAAACACCATTTTCTTCCTCTTCTATTTTTCATAATCAATACTTATCATTGAAATGGCTCGAGCTGATATCAAAATCGTAAGGCAAAAACTCTCGATACTTTTTACATATTTTTGAATCAGTAAAAAAATACTGATAAACAGTCAGAATATCAAATCTGCCCTGATTTTTCAAAAAATCTCATAAATTTTACTGATTTTCCAAAGAATTTTCAATGATTTTCCATAGAGTTTTTTCACCAATTTGTTCTCGGTGAAAATTTTTTCACTGATTCACTATACTGTGCTGAAATTATGCCTGGTTTTCAATGATTTTCAACAATTTTCTCTAATTATTCATACACGAAATAATAAATTTCGAAAATTTTACAGCACAATTGAGTAAATTTTACCTACGTGATTAAATTCTAGCAACTTTTTACCTAAAAACAAACAATTTCAATTTTTATCGTTTAAGCCAAACGAGATAACATCCGCAGCGCCACTTTTCTCTCAACTCGACGATGATCTCTGATTAAACATGAGTATTTTACGAGTCTATTCTACCATCATCTCGTCGTCTCCATTCGTACATAAGCGAAAGAAAAAATAACAATTTCAAAAAATGACCCTTCAATTGTACCCAATTGCTCGGTATTGTCCCGAAATGAAATTAGTTTTGTACGGTACTAGAAAAAAAAGAACTGTCAAGGCAGTATGTTTTTCAAAATCGTTTTTTTTTTTTTCGTTTCAACAGCTAATTTATATCTAGTATTTACCTATTTATAATGCGGCGCGATTTTTTCTGCTTTACGAGCCAGACCGCTTTCAAGGTTACTTCGCGCTTTCATTTTTCAATTAGTAATTCCGTCTTTCGGTATTATCTCGCTATTTCCCCTCTTTCGTAGCTTCTTCCCTTTTTTCCTCAGCTCAAAACTCGAAGTAGGTTTTTCTATCGATAAACACCTTCGTGAAAAGCATTTTTCCTCCAGAATAATTTTTTTCCTTTAGTCGTAGTAAAGGAATTTCATTGCGAGGAGATGAATTGTCGCGAAGGAATTTTTTCCCATATTGTCGTCGCAGTTGAAAAAATATCTAAGGTATCGGATGATCGAGTACTTACTCCGCAGGTTCAGATAAATTATTATATGTAAATTGTATCGAATTGTTTACCTTCTTCCGCCGGAAGTTCTGTAACAGAAAAAAAATTCAACATCGAATTAGTTGTAAGTATTTAGAATTTATAATGAAAAATGAACACACGTGATAATTCGTATGTACTATGTGTATGTTTTAGATAATGATTATGCAATCAAATTAACGCGAATGAATCGATAGAAAATACTTCGGTAGTAAATTTGCCTTGGAAATTCGTATAGTTTCCATTAATTTTACGTACAGAAAAACACGATAATACGAGTAGCACATCTACACGTAATAATTTTTATAAAATTATTTGAATGTAACTGAAAAGAAAAAACGAGAGGGAAGAGTTGAATGGAAATCATTGGTAATTTATTTTATGCACTTTCAAAGTCCATATTCGTCACGAAATTGATGGTTTAAAATATTGAGAATTTTATTATGAGCAAAATTGAAAAATTGTAAAATTACTCGATGCCTTTTTTGTGGAGAAGGATGGACGAATAGGAAATTTCAAAATTTGCTTCTCGTCAAGATTCCGAGTCCCTTGTGATTCATAAATCGAAATTCAATCCATTATTGGTATATTGATTTTGCAAAAAAATGCAGGAAAAATGACCCTGGAATTACATTTATTTCAATTTTTGAAATTATTGGTTTGTTTGGGTTTGGGAAAACAAGTTGGAACTCGGGAAGAATTTTTCGACAGTGAGAAATTTTTTTCAAATTGAAGCAAAAGGTTGTCGAAGGAAAATTGATTCTAGATTATTAAGGGGGGGGGGGGATTAGAGCCCAAAAATGTGTCAATATTTAAATTCAGGATCTCAACAAACTTAATAAACAAATTGCCTTACATATTTTCAATTTTTTAAACTTAACCCAAAACTGTGATGCATTGGGACCCCCCTCCTCCCCTCTCACCCTGAATTGCAGAGATCCCGGAATGAAAAGCAATAGTGATAACTGTCTATGACTATATTTTCACAAATTTTCCGATGAGATCCTTGAATTTGAAAACTTTTTAAAAATGTATGCCAGGGAAGGAAATTGAAGAGAATTAAATTTACTTTCTGCCAACAGCTATTAGTTTTTCACAAGGAGTAAGGTGTTCATTGGATATCAAGGATCACGCTAGTGATCCTCCCCCGCCCCCTCCATGTCAGAATCGTAAACGTCATGTCAACGTACTAGCGTGAACCTTATATTCTCTAATCATTAAATAGCCCTTTTTCACGTTTTCAATTTCTTTTTTTTCAGAAATGAAACGTTGAATTAAACAACTTTTTAGACAAAAGTTTCTTAATTTTTCGAGTTCTTTTCAAAAAAATAAAAACGGAAATTGCAGGAAAAGAACTCGCCGAGTTCCAGACCCCCCAAATTCACTGTTTTTACTAAACTTGGACAAAACTTACAACAAGGCTGGAGAATAGACGTTTTGTTTGAATTTGGTGAAAATTTGTACTTGGGATCTACTCGTCAATTCGGACAATGTGATCGGAGCAAAAATTTGAAATTTTGAAAATTGCCCCTAACCTCCCCTTTTTTATGGGTCAAAAATTTTCAAAAATAAAAATTGAAGTTTTCAGCGGATTTTACGAGTGAAAATCATCAATTTCTTTGAAATTCCAGTCTGATTGGTTTTTTTTTGCCATTTTTAGAGCTTTTGAAAGTTTTTGAAATTGTTGAAAAATGGCCATTTTGAATGAGATGTAGAAAAAAAAAAGCAACGAGTTGAATGTCGAGAATAGCAAAAGCGATTGAAGACATGTGTGAACTAAATATGTACAAAGTTTGGTTTTGATTGATGCTTTCAAAAACTTTGTAGCTTTGCGGAAAGATTGCACAAAAGTGAAAGCGTAAAAGTGAAGCTTTGACGAATTGTTTATACTGAGCACCCCATATTCATGGTACCAGCCTGGTTGTAAAAGTTAGCCAGAATCGAAATAAAAATTGCTGGTTTTCAAATTCTATGGAAAAGTGAAAAAAAGCTCAACCATTAGGTAGGTAATGTAGTAGGTAAAAATATGTAGTCAATTCTTTTTTTTAGGGTTTCAATTGATATTTATAATGCAATTTTCGAAAGATTTTTGAGCAAAAAATAAGCAATAACGAAAGTTATATAATAAAATAAAAAGAAGATTAAGAAAAACAGGAAAAACTAAAATTTAAATTTCTGTCACAAAGCTGGTAATTAATTGACAAATAGTTGGTTAGCAATAGTCAAAGGCAATAACAATGAACAATGTTTAAATTCATTATCATTTTTTAATTAAATTTTACGCACGTCAAAAATGATGAATTTTCTTGATGCAAGCAGGTTGAAAATTTTTATATCAGTGCCCTAATTCTTATTCATAATGGCCTGTGAAAATCGTGAATTAAAAAAAACGATTTTTTCGTGCCTACAAATCAAAGGTACCATTTTTTTCATTTTGCATCAACCTATGTGAAAAAGTCTTATCAGCGTGACAAAAAATTGATAATTAATCTTCCGAAAAATGGAAACTTTCAAAAAAAAAATCAACAATAATATGGAAAAAAAAGTAATGAATTCTGCAATCATAATTTTTTTGAAAATAATTTCTGTAAAAATCCACGAATTGAAAAAGGTAAGCGAATTGTACGAAAGAAATGACTAGAGTTTTTTGAAAAATTGTAAGTAAATAAAACTAGAATTTTCGGAAAATTTAAATGAGGAGTCGTTTTCCAAAACGCATTATCGACCATTTTTTCGAAAATCGTTTTTTTGAGCCAAATTGTTCAGGAGAACATACTACACAACATGTAGCACTTACCTACCTGAATACCTACTTGAACTTTGTGTTATCCAGCATAAAGCGAAACCCTAAATTCAACATCTGTTTTCCAAAACGCATTATCGACACGGCGCAGCTTTATATCTTCGAAAAATGTCATATGACGTGTCGTTTATGAGGTTTTTGAGGGTGCTAAGTTCGAATATTTGCTTATTTTTTGAATTTGACCCTTCGATGCCCTTCTAGCTCCCCAATTTTGGGAAAAAGGGGGCTGAAAAATGAAAATTGCGTGTGGCATATTGATTTTCACTGATTTTCATTTCTCAGCCCCCGTTCCCAAAATTGGGGAGCTAGAAGGGCATCGAAGGGTCAAATTCAAAAAATAAGCAAATACTCGAACTCAGCGACCTCAAAAACCTCATGAACGACAGGTCACACGTTATTTTTCATTTTTTTGAATTTTGACCTCATCAAGGGGGCCAATAAGAGGATTTAGAGGGGTTGGTTGAAAAAACCGATTACATATTCGAACTCAGCGCCTTCGAATCAGTAGAAATCGATACGTTTCATCATTTTTTTTCAATTGTGGGCAAAATTGTGGACCCCTGTATCCCCCCCCCCCCCCCGGGGTGAAGGGATCCCATCAAAGATTGTGATTTTAATAATAAATGATTAGTTACGAAGTTATAAAATCTTATTTTCTGTTTTTTTGGGTAATGATGCATTTTCATCTCAATAATGAGTTTTCCGAAACGCATTAAGTCCGAATTTGTTTTCCAAAACGCATCAGAATCCCAATTTGTTTTCCAAAACGCATTAGTGCTGTTTTTTCTCAGTCCATTGTGGATAGGTAACAATGTCTGAAACTTCGCAATGTCACCTAGTGTATCGAGGGTCGTCCCAACTACTATGTTAAAAAGGTTTCAAACCGAATGCGCATGATTTGTTGAATGGAAAAGTTTTTTTCGTTTATCTCGAAAACACTTTTTTCTCGTTAATGCGTTTTGGAAAACGACTCTTCAAATGGTTTTTTACATTTTGATGAAAGTTTAGAAAAATAGTTGTTGAAATAGAAATTTAAAAAAAATCAAGAAGTAGAATTATCTGGATCAATCGAACATTATATCGAAATTTCAGCCAGATTGGTTAACTACGTAAAAAAAACAACTGATATCCGCCAAAAAAATTCTCCAAAAAAGAATTAGTCCCCGCCCTCTGGACCACACAGCTCCAGTGTGAGTCATCATTGCTTATCTACGAATAATACGTGCCAAATTTTAATGCCTCCTAATAAGTTTTTCGATAGGAAAATGTTATGATATAAAAGTGAAATCCGCCCAAAGGCCCAGAAGCCCAGAAAAACATCCTTCCACTTCACCAATTATTTAACCAATTATTTTGGTAAAGACTAAAAAATTGAAAAAAAATTGAAAAAAATTGTGGGGCGGACAGATGCTTAATTAATTATGCTTAAAAGAATTGGTACTTTTCTCAACACTTTCAACTTTAAATTATTCTAGCGTATTGAAAAACATGTGAGGCATCTGAACGCCCCACAATTTTTTTCAATTTTTTTTCAATTTTTTAGTCTTTACCAAAATAATTGGTTAAATAATTGGTGAAGTGGAAGGATGTTTTTCTGGGCTTCTGGGCCTTTGGGCGGATTTCACTTTTATATCATAACATTTTCCTATCGAAAAACTTATTAGGAGGCATTAAAATTTGGCACGTATTATTCGTAGATAAGCAATGATGACTCACACTGGAGCTGTGTGGTCCAGAGGGCGGGGACTAATTCTTTTTTGGAGAATTTTTTTGGCGGATACTATTTTCTGGATTTTTTTTTGCCATTTTCATAACATTTTTCTATGTAGCTTCAAATTTACACAAAAAAGAACCCTCATTTTTTATCCTTCGATTAAAAAAATTGAGGAAGAGGAAAATGATAAGAAATCTTGCTTTTCACGTAAAATTATTAAATTTTTAGCTATTTTCAGGTTTTCTTACTTCAAAGGTAAAATTCTTGCTAATTTATAGTTTTTTTTTGTTTTTCTTGCCATTAGACAGCTTAGGGGAGGCTTACTTTTCAAGCTGAAAGCGGTCAAAGTTCGAACTACGAAGTTATGAAGCGCTACTTAGAAAATTTTGAGCAACCCTATATCAAGACAATTTGGATGACGAAAACAACAATCAAAAAAATGCTTGAAAATTTTCGGAAATCATCAAAATTTTATCAAATTTGTTTTATAGTCTGGGAGGGATATGTAAAAAAAGGTGGTTTATTCCAACTAACTTCTATAAGAAATTTTTTTGCGGGATTCTGTAGTGAAAGAGGTCCTTATCAACATACTGAAAAGTCTACCTCCAAATCACGCTTGCGTTGCGCGTGCGGGCGTGAAATATGTACCGCTGAGGCGTTTTTTGCTATTATCTCACGAAATTTTGTGTTTTTCGACAAAGTAGTTATTACAAAAAATATTCCTCGTCAAATTTGCAATCGAAATGGTCATTATGATTTTTTTCATAAAACTCGTTTTTACCCCATAAAACTATGATTTTTGTGAGGTAATATTTCACGCGCCGCCACAATCGATCATTTAGGCTGCTGCAACTGTATCGTATAGTCGGGGAGCCAAATCTACCGAAAATGGACCGAAATAATTGAAAAGGCTGAGACCTCTCCCAACAGTTGTTGTATGAACCCCTATTTCAAAAACTACCAGTCTGCCGATCCGCAGCTGCTGCTTTTAAGCACAGCAAAAACTCGAAAGTTCACATTTTTTATGTACTTTTGGCTGAAAACATTTATGATCGAAATAGGTGTCAAATTACAGGATATTTTGCTCTGAATCCGAATATGTAGGTCTGCCGACTCCTAAGTGCTACCGAAGGGTTGGCAGACTGAGTTAAAAGGGGAGAAAACTGGAAAAATTCACAGATTTTTGGTAAAATTGGAATAAAAGTCGTATACTTGGTTTGAAAAGGGTTTATAAATTGTTCTAAGCATTACTCAAAAATAAAGATGACTTTTCAACTTCAAAATTTCAAAAAAAAATTGTATTTTAGAGGGGCGAGGCGTAGAGGAGTATCAACAAACTCATGCATATAAACATGTGATATGGGTGCATCATCAAAATATACGCTTTCTGGGCCGTAGAACTCGATTATGACAATATTTTTTCGCGAAATTTTGATTTCTTAAATGAGGATTTGTGATTCTATCCCTGATTTATTTGTCAGAATCGAGTTCTACAACCCATAAAAACGTATATTTTAATGATGCATCCATATCACATGTTCATTAGGGTGGAGTGCGAAAAAAAAAAAATATCTCAGATTTTGACCAAACTCGGTAGGGTTGTTGGATCACCATCGGAGAGTACCCAAAAAATTTGAGCCCCCTAGGTGGTGGTGGAGGGGAGCTGGTGGTTCCCAAGGGCACCTCCTTTTGAAAAAAACTTGGTTTTTGTGTTTTTTAGCTACTTAAAGTGGCTTGAGAATTATGGAAACAGCACTGAAAAGGTGCGATTTGAGTTTCCACATCTCCCTGAAACCATTGCCATCCTTCTCGGATCAAAACTCAAGACTGCTACCAGAGGGTCGAAAAGTTGTAGATCGCGAAATTTCAATATTGCGAAATTTTTGCTGGCTTTGAATTCTTTATTTTTGCGCAGGATAATTTCACTTTTTTTTGGAATAAATTTTTGAAGAAAATTTTCAAAATTTCCTCAATTAGTATAGCCAATTGGGAATTGTTATATTCAAAGTTAAGTTTGATTTCATAACTACAACTTTTCGACCCCCTGGTAGCAGTCTGAGTTTTGATCCGAGAAGAATGTTTGAAGTTGATAAGTCATCCCTATTTTTGAGTAATGCTTAGAACCATTTATAAACCCCTTTCAAGACAAGTATAGTTTTCTCCCCTTTTAACCCAGTCTACCAACCCTTCGGCAGCACTTAGGAGTCGGCAGACCTACATATTCGGATTCAGAGCAAAATATCCTGTAATTTGACACCTATTTCGATCATAAATGTTTTCAGCCAAAAGTACATAAAAAATGTGAACTTTCGAGTTTTTGCTGTGCTTAAAAGCAGCAGCTGCGGATCGGCAGACTGGTAGTTTTTGAAATAGGGGTTCATACAACAACTGTTGGGAGAGGTCTCAGCCTTTTCAATTATTTCGGTCCATTTTCGGTAGATTTGGCTCCCCGACTATACGATACAGTTGCAGCAGCCTAAATGATCGATTGTGGCGGCGCGTGAAATATTACCTCACAAAAATCATAGTTTTATGGGGTAAAAACGAGTTTTATGAAAAAAATCATAATGACCATTTCGATTGCAAATTTGATGAGGAATATTTTTTGTAATAACTACTTTGTCGAAAAACACAAAATTTCGTGAGATAATAGCAAAAAACGCCTCAGCGGTACATATTTCACGCCCGCACGCGCAACGCAAGCGTGATTTGGAGGTAGACTTTTCAGTATGTTGATAAGGACCTCTTTCACTACAGAATCCCGCAAAAAAATTTCTTATAGGAGTTAGTTGGAATAAAAAACATATCCCTCCCAGGCTATTATTGAAAATTAAAAAAAAAATTATCAAGAATCTAAATATACAAATTCAGTAAGTACCTACATCATTTTTAGAAGTTCGTTAATTTACAACCAAAAATGAAAAATAAATTTTTATTCATCAATGATCAATTTTAAAACTAAACTTGATCATTTTCCCAATGAATCTGAAAAAGTCACGACCTATAACACTGATAGTGATAAAAGTCAACAATTCGTAAAATATTTTCGGACAGATTAACTTCACGCTTTTAACACAAATACTTCATAATCGTTTGAGTAAATTTTACACAAATTATAGTTCACTGACATTAAATCAACTTCGCATCAGTTTGATCGCAGTAAAAAACCTATCAAACCGCTTTTCAACCAAATCGCGAAATTAAACAGTAATGAAAGAAAACCGCAAAGCAAAATCTAGCAACGTTTTTCGACTTTCAACGAAAAAAATCGCAATTTATCGTCAACATCGCCAAAAAAACCAAACTCGATTAACGAATGGAAAATTAGCATGAAAGTCAACACCTCATAAACGTGAATTTTCTCGTGCAATTTTTTATATGTTTTTTTTAATGGCCAAATTGATTCAAAATTTAGTCGAAAATAAGATACGATGTCAAAAAAGAGCAAAAGGACGAAATTATCGACACCTCTTTTCATATTTTCGCATAAATTCGTCCTATTTGAAGTTCCAAATTCGAGACATACCATGCGTTAATTATTCGTGCGATGTTTTTTTTTGAAAAGTGAATTCGAGAATATTTTTGATCCATTATTAATCGCGCCGAGTTTTTTGAACTGTGACGAGGTCATAACGGATCCACGAGTCACTGTCACAAGACTTCGTATACCTGCGATGCGATACGATGTTTATTTACCATTAAAAAAAGCCACGTCTGGGATCGAAACAGGGCTTTCTTTCTATTTCCATATGCAAGGTGTTTCGTATATTCCTAAATGTCAACGCATTCTTGCGGTTTCGACGCGTGTAATAGTTTTATTTTTTGACAAAAGTGCGACGAGAAGGATGAAATGGGGTGGGGTGAATTTGATGTACGAATTACACCTTTATTATGACGTAATCCTTAGTCGAATTCCGAACTTTTTCGAATCGATCAAATGCAGGTAAAAGCTGAAGTTAGTTTCAAGTATTGAAAGGGCCATAACACTGAAAATGGATTTTTTAAACTCAGAATACAATAATTTTCACTTAGTCTGAAAACAGGGCCATCTTTTTTGAAAATTTTCCAACTCGCATCTAATTTTTGGAACAAAATACAATTTTTCCATAGAAAACAAACAACCCCTTTCTCCTCCCTCGAATAATCAGTTTTAAAAAACTTCGAAATTATTTTCATTTGGAATAAAGCAAATAACAATATTTAAATTTTGATAAAAAATCAAATTTCTGATTTCATTCTTTTGATTTTCAATTTTCTTCCAGCAGCGATCTTTGATCTCAAGATTTTTCGAGAATCCCTTACGAAAATTGTGTCCTATCAGGGACTTTCAAAAATTCTTCAGCATGACCTCGAAATTGGATGAAGGGGACAAAATGAACATTTCTGTCGATTAAGAATTTTTGTCAATGTTTTGACCTTTTTGAATTTTTTAACAAAAATTTGTGTCATTTTCATGCTTTTGAAAAGATTTGTACCAAAACTGAAACCCAAAAATTCGTACTCATTTTACACTTTCCTGGATCGAATAATTTCTCAATGACGAGGGACAATTACTTTTATTGATCAAATTGAGACAAATTTCTTACTTTTTAAAAAAATTTCTTCAACAATTTGTACCTTTCAAACGTTTTATTTCAAAATTCGTACTTTTTCTAGTATTCTTTGTACTGACTTTTCAATATTCGTATTTTTTTCGCATTTCCGTGTTTTTCGTACCATGTTTTGAGACGAAACCAAGCCATAAATTGAACTCGTATTTTGTAGAAAAAAATTATAAATTCTTTGAAGATTTTGCTCATTTTATACGGCCCTTCTTCATTCCGGTCTATTGAAAAAATTTCCATATAAAATATAATACACACACATAAAAAGCTTAATTCAACTTTCCATACGACCTCAGCTGTATTCGTCGGTCTCAAAATTGACAAAATTTACGTCTCCAACGTCTAAAATTCGCAAACCAATAAACCAACGAGCCCACTACCACTCATCAAAGCACGCCATTCAGAATCCTTGCAATTTCTGAAAACTTTCGAAAAATTGTATCTAGTACAAAGCAGTATCCGCGGGGTATAAAACTTTCGAAAAAAATCCTCTCATCGGATAATCCGTTGGAAAACCCTACAGACGAACTTTTTTAATCGGATAACTTTTTCAACGGTACTTGTGGCAAAATTACATTCGAACAATGGTCATCGGACACCCTTTTACCACCAATATTCGTTACCCTGCCAACAAAATATCCAAACACATCCGATAATGCATTGCTGCTTTGCAAAACCAATCATTTGGCAGCTGGCGCGTTAATATTTCGAGATAATAAATTATCATCAATAATCAACGAAACACTATGTACATAGACTACATACGAGGACGCTATACATACAAAACCTAAAAATCTATAGTCGAGCTTATCACTTCGCCAAGTTGTATTTTTTTTTACCCCGATAATGAAATAATTATTGGTGCAGCTGTGGTCGCACATGAAGATAGCAATATCTTCTTCGCGAGAGTTGGGTAGGTCACTTAACGAAGTATTTAAAACGTATATACGTAGATAGAACAAGGTGGAGGAGAAGAGGAAAGGTAAGAGGGGACCGATAATTAGAATTTTGGCACCTTAGAAAATCGGTTACCAGCTCAAATGAGTTATAGTATACGACTACGAGTAAGTATATTTATGAATTACCGAGAATTTTCGCGCGCACGTGCGTCGTCACCTAGATTTTTACCTTGCGAGCCAATTCGTTTCGAGATCTCGTGCGAGAATTTGATTTCTCGCCCGAAAATAAGACGATTTGCGAGAACAAAGGGAACAATACGGGGACCTTAAATCGTCGTGATGATCGTTTGATTAATATGGCCCAGTCTTTTCAAGTCTGAACCTCGGAAAAAGTCTTGGGCATCCAGCATATTTAATAAATTCTCGAAATCTAAAAGCAGGACCTTCAGAAAGACCTTTTCAAAACACTAATAGAATATTGCATCCCCCCTCCACACCAAAAAAATCGATTGAGAAAACAATTTTTTTGAAAAATAACACAACCAAAGTAATTATTCGTGATTTTAAAAAAATGATTGTACACATTTAAGTAAGTGCTCTCTCAATTATAAATCAGTGAAAATTATCAAAAATCACTGAGAAACCGTCAGAATTGCAGCACAGGAGAAAATTAGTGAATTTTTTTTTACTGAAAACAAATCAGTGAGAAAAATTACTGGAAAATCAGTGAAAATTCACTGAAAAGTTAGTAAAATTTATGAAATTTGCTGAAAAATCAGTGAAAATTCGCTGAAAATCAGTGAATTTCGCTGATTTTTTCTGTGCTGCAATTTTGATTGTATATCAATGACTTTTCACTGATACGGAAGGAATGAGAGAGTGTAATCTTGAAAAATATGAGGAAGAACAAAAACAATTCTTAGGGGTTCAAATTTGAAAAAAAAAACAGGACTTTTACATAGAACGCCGAAAAGCAGGACCTGCAGGACCTTTCAGCCAAAAGCAGGACTTCTTAAACATGCTGGCATCTAAATTTTACATTATTTATGCATAATGACCTCCTACACATCATACTAATATTTGCACCCCGCAAGCATCCGGCTACCTCTGCAAGAGGATAAAAACCACCCTCAAAACCAGTTTTTTGCGTTTTCTGCCGAAATAAAAGGTTTAATAAAAAAATGTCAAGAGTAAAAGTGGTTTCTACGTTAAATTTCCTATAGAAATGATACAAAACTTTCTCGAAAATTTTCATTTTTAGGCCAATTTGGAGGGGTTGAAAATGACGATTTTTTTTAAATTCACAGTTTCTTTCATTTTACTAGGTTATTTGAACCAGTCATTTGCGAAACAAGATAACGCCAAAGAAGTAAATTTTTCAAGAGCAACAAAAAACATTTTCAAGCAAAATCGCTTACATTATGGTAGAAATCAATGCCAGAAATGGAAAGAGGACGCAAAAATACACCTTTTGGGTCGAATTTTGATTTTCAGTGTCAACATGATTGATTTACAGCCCAATGAAGTTCATGGACTTACGTTGTTTTGCAAATGACCGTCATTTTCGACCATAAAAGTTGTTTAAAATTTCACCGGAAGGGCTTCTAAAGTTGGAAAATATTTAGAATGATGAAATTCGACAAAAGCTCTGTAAAAAGTTCGATTTAACGCACAAAATGTATTTCTAGAACTCCATGAGTCCCGAACTTGGAAAAAAATTAAAAATCCGTAAAATCCGCCTACATTGAGGTAAAAAACTGAAAATTGGTAGATACCCTATTTTCGACCTCCTGAATCGATTGAAAGCGGTTTTAAGACGTTTCGGAGGGACCAGAAAATTTTGGAATTTTTTAGTGCTGTTATGGGTACTGTATTTTCAAAACGGCTGACTCAACGAAATTTGGTATCATGCTCAATCGATAGAGAGTGCAACATACCATCAGAATCGACAATAACATTAAAATCGCCTAAAATGGGCGTTACGCTGTTTTGCGAATGACTGGTTCAATTGGTCTTTTACCAGAAGAATCATGAGAAACAAAATTATTTTACATCAAATTTCCAGCAGAAAGAATCTTTCATGACGGGGTACGGAAAGAAAGAGATTGTTTTCATGGAAATAACAGTGGTGGTAAAACATTTGGTTAAAAACATTGATGGTCAAAATTAGTGTCAAGTTAGAGGATCTTTGGCGCTGATTCTGAATATTTAGGTCTGCTGACCCCTAAGTGCTGCGAAAGGGTTGTTGGCAGACAGGGTAAAAAGGGGAGAATAATCGAAAAATTCATATATTTTTAGTAAAATTCTCATAAACGCCGCATAATTGGCTCGAAATGGGGGTTAAAAATGGTTTTAGCATTACTCAAGAATGGGGATGACTTTTGAATTTCAAAATTTCACAAGCTCTCCGATGAACTATTTCACGACACAGTTGACTAGAAATCACTCACTTTTCGTAATCTGTGAATAAATCAACTAAGAAAGTATGTTTTTTATCCAATTTATAATGGTTTAACTGAGCAATCTTTTTCTTCCCTTAACCTGTTCTTCGCATCACCCTTTCCCGATTGCAAAAACTGAGAGTTGCTTTCTACTGAAAATTCGATGTAAAATAATTCTACTTCTCATGATTTTTCTGGTAAAAGACCAAATAACCTAGTAAAATGAAAGAAATTGTGAATTTAAAAAAATACTCATTTTTAACCCCTCCAAAATTGCTTAAAAATGAAAATTTTCGAAAAAATGATGTGTTATTTCTATAGGAAATTTAACGAAGAAAAAACTTTTACTCTTGACATTTTTTGATTAAACCTTTTATTTCGGCAGAAAACGCAAAAAACAGGTTTTGAGGGTGGTTTTTACCCTCTTGCAGGGGTAATCGGACGTTTGCGGAGTGCAAATATTAGTATGTTGTTTAGGAGGTCATTATGCACAAATAATGTGAAATTCAGATGTGCAAGACTTTTTTCAAGATTCAGACCTAAATTGACTATGGGCTAAATAACGGCGCGATCATTTACGTCACCGATGGCTCGATGTATGAAAATGAGTAGTATAAATTTGGAATAATTTTTCGAGTAGATCTGCATCGCGACGACGATACTGAAACACCTCGAAGAACAGACGTCGTCATCAAGAGCTGAGAATTAGTTTTTACGATCATGTCTTGCGAGTCGTCGTTATAATTAATGACGTAATCAGTCTGAACGATCATTTCATATACCTACGGTGACGTCGACGATCGCCTTCCCCAGACGTATTGCAGCAGCAAGTGCTATGCCATGGTACAGAAACCATAATACGAGTATATCCACCAGCCAGGCAGTCACTGGTCGGCCGAGTATACCATATTCTGCGAGGATAATTCGACGACCACCATCGCCTTCGTCTTCGTCGCCGCGAGTAGAAGGTCGTGAACAATGTACATGCGTATACACGATTCAACCAATTACGATGACACACGTTTCAACACTTCTTTCTCAGTGTACCACACACAACAGTACGATCGAAATTTGTTCCATACATTTTTCCCTTTTGATCACGAGCACTTTGGTATTAATCTGAGGATCGTATGTAAATTCATTAAGATTTGGAGTTGCCAAACTTCAAGGGGTCTTCCGTGAAATTAGAACGTTGCCAAATTCATTGAAAATTCCAAGGATGTTCAAGAATTTGGCAAAAAAAATTGAATATAGTAAAAAAATGGGTTGGTTTTTCAAGAAAATCAAGATTCTATGAAAAATGTTGTCTTCATGCTGCTCATTCATTGTCCTCTTCCCCTTTCATTCATTTTCTACAGTTTCTCAAAAAAAATAATTTAGAGGGAAAAATACATTTTTTGGAATTTTTTTTCATCAGGAATGAATAATAAGCATGAAAATAAGAACCTATTTCAATGAAGATAGAATTGCCAAACTTCAAAGGATCTTCTATGAAATTAGAATGTTGCCAAATTCGTTGGAAATTTCAAGGATTTTCAGGATTTCAGTAAAAAAATTTTAAATGGTAAAAAATGTTGGTTTTTTGTGAAAATCACGATTCTATGAAAAATGTTGCCCTCGCCCGTGCTGCTTATTCATTGTTCTCTTCCCTTTCATTCCTTTTCTAGAATTTCTCAAAAGAATTTAGAGGGAAATCTCATTTTTTGGAATTTTTTCCCATAGGAATGAATAAAGAGCATGAAAATAAGAACTTACTTCAAATTTTATTCCAAACTTTCGATGAAAACTCAATAAAATGCTATTTAAAAAGCATAAGGGATCTTCATTTGCACTGTCTATTCTCAAAATTGAAGAGACAACGACACTTCAAATAGTACTAATTTTTTATTGATTTTTCAATAATGAGGATCAAAAATTATTCCAAAAATCTTGAAATTTGAACTTCACATTCGTAAAATTTTGATTTCTTCAATTTGAAAATTAGGGTATCTGAACAAATCAACAATTCTGTTTCCCTCTGGAGTGAATTCTATAAATTATAGCAGAGTTTTTCATCTCAGATACTAAAAAAATTTCAAAAAATTACAATTTCTAATTTTGGAGGTTCTTTCAATTTCGAGACAAGAAACTGGGACACCCTGTGCACGAATCACCACCATTCTCTCTAGAACACGAATCTACATCGTTTAAAATTCATTCGACAATCTCAAAGATACTCGAGCCATAAATTAATGGTTTCGTTTTTGTGGCTGTTATCACGACTAGGACCGGAAAAACGTTGGATTACCGATCGACCCATCTACACATGCATGAATTTTTGTTTTTTGCTCATCTCCCTTACTCTTGCTCTCACTCTCGTATAGTTTTGTTGATGAACGCAAATACGCTGGCGGTAGCTACGAACTCGATCATCGAAACCGGTTTGCTCGTCGTCTGAATCGAAAATTTTATACCGAAATTGTAGGTAATTTTTTTCCATTGCTGGTTACCTTACGACTACGATGGGTAGACGTTGAATACTTTACAAGGATAATTAGATGTACATGTATAATGTACGATATACGTATTATTTGGATGATGTTTAGTATCTGTTTGTTGGATTGCTAATGCCATATTGCTTGTACTTGAGGGAGTCGATTCGCATATGCAAATATTAATATGGATAGATGGATATTTGCAAACGAATTGTTGAGATTTCAACTATTAAATTACAAATTTACAGATCATGGGTGGATGGAAAACCAAAAAAGTGGTGTAAAATACGATCAGAGCCCAAGAGAACCAAACTATATCTCCCTTTAATCATGCAAAAAATGGGGAAAAAAACATGACAATATTGAAGTTGAATTTGATCAACTGATTTTTCAAATAATAATTGATGGTCAATTGAAAAAGAATTTTCAATACAACAGTCCACCTCTGATTTGAAAAAAAAAATTAAGAAAATCTAAAATATTAGGTATACATACAAGCAAAATGAAGACGAAAATTGTTTTAAAAATTTCGAAATACGAGTTTTTAATTGAAATTGTACATTTAAAAAAACTGAATATGGGCTCAAGTATGTATTAGATGGCTTTGAAAAGAAAAATACTGTCAAGAAAGCATCAGAATCATAACACATAGTCCTCTCTTTCTCTCCTGAAAATTGTTTTAGAAGAAAACTTGCAGCTTAAAACAAAGAAATTTTACTATATCTGACCCTGTTGGAAAGAAGGGCCCTAGTGTAAAATAAAAGTGTTTTCGAGAAAAGAAAAAAATATTAAAAATGTGACCAAAAACATCCAAAAAAATTTTTCATTTTTTTACACCAAGGCCCTTCTTTTCGGCAGAGTCACATATATTCAAGCATAACCAAGGTTAGTATTATTGAGGGTAATGTGAAGGAAGATGTTAAAAACTGAAAAATTTAGACACAATTGGAATTTTCCCTTGATTTTTTCGACTCGAACCGCAAAACATTTCCAAATTTTCTAAAAAAAAAAGGTCATCACTTCATTGCTTATCACTTCGACACTTCGATCCTTCTCAGTTAATTCCTGTCTCTCTCCTCTCTCCTCCCTCTTCCTTTACCAACTTCTAAATTTGTTTCAAAATTTCAAAAAAAGAAAAGTCGTAGTCATCAATTATTATTTTTGCAAATTTTTAAAGCTGAATTGGTTCATCTTTTTATTATCACTTTCTGTATTCACCAACGTAGATAAATGTTTCAAATTTTCTAAGAAAAACAAAGGTCATCACCGTCGCGTCGTTCATCAAGTCATCGTTCATTATTTACACAATTTTTTAATCAAAATTTTCATCATTATTTTCACTTTAATGCCTTTTCTTCTCTCTTCTTCGCCCTTCACTATTCAAATCGTAATAATCCTCTAACGCAGGCGAAATTATTTTACTATTTTTCCTCTGTGTCAATTTTTCATTATTTGAAAAAAAAATGAAAAAATCTTCTTAAAACTTTGAAATTATACGAAGAAAATTTTAAGATGAAAAGGAAAGAAAAGCAGCAATAGGACCAGAATAAACGAAGGACAGCAGCTTTCTCTCTCAAAAATTCACATTTATTCCATTTTTGTCGATTTTAATCATTTTTCCACTACGAAATCATCTCCAAATTCTCTCATCCTCGCTTTTTTCAAGCAATCCTGTACCTCAGATAACTTTTTAATGCAGGAATTTATTTATGATGCAATCTGAGAAGATACAATAAGTCAGAGTTTGAGAAATATCTAAATTTTTTCAATACTTTTGGCAAGATATTCCTCTTCCCTCAAAAATTGAAATGACGATTTGCTTACTTTGATCAAGTTCTTTGAAAAATTTCATCAATACAAAATAATAAACGAGATGAAAAAATTTTAACATAACCTAATATTCTACAAAAATTGAAAAAAAATTTCAACGAAAATCCCAGTTTTTTAAAATAAAAACGTTTTCAACTTTTTTCATTTTCGGTACCACATTGTTAATTTCAGGTCTTTTTTACCGCTATCATCACCCACAGGACCTGTTGAGACACTTCAATATTGAGCAAGAAAATGTAATTTTTAGAATTGTTTTCAAGAAAATCAACATTTCTCCCTTTTTTAAACCAAAAATTTTATTGGTCGCGTTATGATGGAAACTGTAGGAAGTAACATTTCTACAGTGATTTTTCGAAAATAAATCTGATTCGGAGGTACATTTTCATGGATCATTTCTCAGTTTTTCTCAAATTAAGAGAAAAACTAGTGAATGATTTTTAGTTATTTTTTCACACTTTAAAAAGACACAGCCTCGTCAAATCGGTTTAAAAACTGGTGCAGATACAGGCTTTATCAAAGATAAGGAACGTAGTACTATCGTTTTTATCAAAATTAGAAAATTGATAATTTTTGACCCTGATTTCCTTTTATACTTCCACTTGAGAATTCAATTTTCTGAATAACTGAACTTTTTCTCGGCTTGATTTTTTTTGAATCATTTTCCATTAGAATCGATTTCAGGGAACTTAATCGAGTATATCTTTTATCAATATTTCTCTGAACTTCTCTTCAAAAATATTTTTAAGAAATCGATTAACGTGTAATATTTCATTTCACAGAAAAATTCTTCAATACGCTTTCATACGTTCTACTAATTGTATTAGATTCCATTTTCATTTCAAAGTTCGAAAACTAAAAAACGTAATTTTCCAAATGGAATTTCAAAACGTGAAAAACTTTGCAATTATGCCACAATTTTCTGCTCTATTTCAGTCCTGTCTCCCTTCCCAGCCCAGGAGTGTCCAAATCGTTATACTATTTCACTCGCTTCAGAATTACGAAGAGAATATTTGTTTAAAAAATTAAATGCAATTATAACGCACCTACTCATAAAAAAATTAGCATCTATTCGTCGAATTTCTTGGAAATTCTGACGCCAACAAAATTTGAGCCAAAATGAAATTCTTAAATTTTTTTGGACATATCTTTTTCTGGATTAAAAAAACCTCACAGCAAGATGAACTTTTTCAATGCAACAGAAAATTTTACATCAAATTTTAATTCAGAAGGTCAAGTTTTTTCAAAAAAAAAAAAAACGTTTTTCAACAGATTTTAAGATAATAAGGTCTGAAAAAAGGTGGGAATTCTTTCTTTGCTACATCAATCGATCCACAGACCACTTTTGCAAGTTCGTATGCATGAATTACTCTGTCTATTGCAAAAATACGACCCATACCAATCTTTGTACAATTTACGGAATAAATCTAGGACCGAAAATTAATTATAATTATCCTTCGATACGAGTCTATGCGCGTATGTGATGAGAAATTTAATAAGAGCACGTCCATACAAGGTATACCACTTTACTCTCGTGTCATTTTTCCACTACTCTATTCATATCAGTAGGCAAACTATGAAACTACAGTCGAATTCGCGATCCGCGATAACAAAACGCAATAAAAATTGTATGACAAAAGCGAACTATCGGGAATAAAATTTTATGATTTACGTCTCTCGAACCATTTTCGAACATATGTTACATCCAATAATTCAATCCAAGTTGCAATTTAACCCATTTTCGTTGTACCATTACGTAAATCGTTTTATAATAAAATTCGCACGTAAGAGCTTCGCTTCCAGGGTCAACTCTTCCCTTCGACTTTGGTCGCAAAATACACAATACGGGCCCATTTCGTAATAAAATTTTCTAATTTTACAACTCCCAAGTCCTTACTGACCTATTAACTGTCGTTACACTGATTGAACCCATCTTCATCGAAATATCGTCTTCGAGCAGTTGTCAAAATTCGTAATAATTTGTCCAACATGCCAAACTCGAACCGACGACGTATCTAGCAGACGGTCAGAAAAAAAAATGCTATTCTACAGTTTCGATGCCAAAACGACGTATTAGAATTGCCAAAAAATTTATGCCTTATCAATCACACACACAAACGAATGCGTTTTTCTTATTTTCGGTGCGTCTCGTTTTCAACGCTTCGCATAAACAAATTCTCATCGATATCGACATTCGTCGAGCAGAAATATAAATTTCTAATCCTAATAGACTATAACATCGGTTAATTATTTTTTATACATAACGCGATGCCGTCATATTGTACCATTAGCTAAAAAAACCGCGTATTGAGTTTGGCATTGAACGAATCATTTATGTAGATATCTTATATACGTTGTACGTTTGTATATAGTACGCTGATAATGGGAAATTATTTATTTGTACATTGTCTCGTTAGAATCATTTGTCAGATTCTACTTTTGCACGTTTATAAATAAAATTTTCGCTTTAATTAAGCCCATCGTACGATAAACGCGAATTCATAAATGTATAATTTAATTTCATTCGTTTTGGGTGGTTGAAGTGAAAGAAAAATCCAACTTCGTAGAATTTTTTCGACTAGGAATGATAATGTGTTTGATTAACCACGAGACGATGACCACGAGGTATTCAATGACGTGTTCAAACCCTCGTTACGTCATTGAGTACTCGAGAGAATTCCTAAATCGAACCGTAGATATCGATATTGGAATTGAATGGAACTATGGGTGAAAAAAATGGAACGAAGTACCTCGAAAATACTTGGAAGTAGGCAAAGGAAAAGAATAAAATTGGAATAAATTTTCGCCGACATAATTGTTGTAACACGTCACTGGCAAGATGACGTTATCTTCACAAAAAACCGGTAATTTCGAGTCAAAAATGAAACGAAGGCGACGAGGTGAGACTGATACCAGAACATGGTGTAATTTCGTAATCCAGGGGATTTAGTGATAAAACTCACATGACTTTATCAGCGTACTTAGAATTGCGAAAACTAATACTGATAATGCATGGGTAAGAGGAACCCGAATAAATCACCGAAGGAGTAACGTCAGATGCAGATTCGACGGTTTGCATTGTGACTCACCATTAGGGCCATATTTCTCTTGGTATCTTTTGACTTGATCTAGTGATAATCCTCTTTCAGGATCGACTTGGAAATAGGTAAGGACTTCATCAACTTTTTTAGCGTGAGCGTCCTCCATGGCTGCTTGGTCGATGTAATCAGACCAACTATCGTTGTCCCAACATTAACCAATTATCGCCAGGTCGGGTCGTCCTGGAAAATAAACACAGCTTAGTATTAGTATTCGATTGGGACAATCAGACGATACAATTTATTGAGCTTTTGAACTTTTTCAATGGTGTTTTCGAGCAATATGATAACGCTTTTTGCGAACAACGAGATTACTTACGATCGGTGCAGCGATTGAAGGTTTCCAACACAAGCGAATCACACTTGGAAAGAATTTATTATCGCGCACGAAAACTAATCTCTCGATCGAATTTTACACCTTTAACACTACGAATTAAAACTTTTCCTAAAACTTGAAGACTGACAAAAAACATGACCTATAAAATCATATTTCTTCGATTACCACCGACGAAAACACCGTGAAATAAAACTCAATTTTGAAACGGTCGAGATTATTTTCTTCAAATTACCGATTAATTAAGTTACGAATTCTTCACCAACACACGAATAATAAATTCAAAACGTAAAAACTCGACGTACTACGACTGTTAACTTCGCAAAATGTATGATTACTCGAGAAAAAAAAGAAAAAAATTGCTTGGAAAACAAAACGGCCGGAAAGAATTTTTCTTGGATGATGAGAAAATTTTAACGCCTCCGCGATTTCTCAATGTTTCGACTTTCCGGTGTTTTCTTATCAATTAATCAGTGTTGGTAGGTAATTGAAGATGGTGATGTAGTTTGTAAACTTAAATTTTAAAAATCGATTTTTTAATAAAATGTGAGTTGGTGTGTTAATTTAATAGTAAATTATCAAATTGTAAGTTAAAAATCGATCAAAAAATTGTCTAATTATCAAAACAAATTCCGAATATGGGAAAAAATAGTAATTTAATCAAATCATTGGATCAAATTACCTACATAAAATAATTGAGGCATTACCAAATGACACAGTTTTCGAAAATTCTCTACCCGATTTGTTATGTGGTCACATGTCATTGGTTGTTTGGTTACGTTTTGTACAATCATGTGATTTTTCACTACGTCATGAAACGTTCAAAAAAGCTTTTTGCCGGGAAAATGTCAAAATTTTCTTTCCTCAAAATATTCATCAGTTCAAGCTGCTCTTGGTAATTTGTTTCGAAATTCGAAGCAAGTTTTAAATTTTTTTTTCAAAGGTTCGTGTATATTTTGTACCATGTTCTTGAAAATTAATATTCAAGGGGTTGATGAAAAATTACAACAAAATACAAAACAAAAGCTGAATTGTGAAGAAGACAAGGTTAAATATTCCTTATTTACCTTGTCGAAAGTCTGATGATATTTATGATGCTTAATGTGCATGTATATTCATACAGAGAAAATAATTCGGTGCCAAATACCGTGCGGATTGTATATTTAGCTCAGCTAAAACGCGTTAGATGATTATTTTGGCAAGAGTGTCATTTTTGAACTTCCTTCATTTTAAATTAAATTTTGGACGATTCGAGATAAATTTTAATTATATTTTTATAACGCAAAAATTATCACAAATGGTAGATTTTGAGCGTTACAAGAGCACTTAGATTTTCCTTTGGTTGGTATAGCGTTACAAGGGGCTAAAGTTGAAAAGAGGTTATATTGTGAGTAGTTGAAACGAAGCGGAGCTTTTTACGACACTACTATCTATTGTTAATAGATCATATGCTATGGTATATGCCAAGTTGAAAAAGGGCCACTACCCAGTTAATTTTACACGCGTTCAACATGCAAGCTATAATCCTGCGTGTATAAGTATAAGCGTATGCAATCCATAAAATTTTAAGTCATGGTAAAAATTTAATGAACCGTAACGAAAAGTCAATGAGCTCAATGCACTTTGAATTCATGTAAAATTTAAGATGAAATGACGATATCACCTCAGAAATTAGAACAAGTAAAAAGAGCTCAAATTAAATTACCATTAGGTAATCAAGAAAAGCAAACAAAATAAAAAAATCGAAAATTTCTCGTATAAATCTTCAAAGGAGAAAAATATTCATGAAATAGGTAAGGAAATATTCAAAAGTAAAAAAAAAAAAAAAAATGAAAAACTTCACATTTACAAAATTATTAATCCTAGCATAATCAAGATCAAACAACATGCAAAACTTATTTTTTTGAAAAATAAAAATTTGAAAAAAAATCTACATACCTCAAATAAAAAATGAGAAAAACGAAGAATTCCAGACGTCGCTCTCGTGGAGGTTTTTATCACAATTGCACTGAACACAACGACAAGTCAATCGGGTGCAACAACGCACAAAAAATTAAAAGTACAACCGAAATTAATTCAAAATTACGCGATCATACCCCGCAAACAATCGCACTTGAAATGAATTTAAAAATAGTTGTTTAGGTATAAACGCTAAAAGATGAGGTAATGGTGCTAAGTACCTTAAATAATTTCTTCAAAGCGCTCTCTATCGTCCCATTTGAAGAATATAGGCGAACTTTTAGAAAGAAAATGATGCCAAATTTCCCAGTTTCTTTGTTTTAAACACGATATCATTATAACCAGGGATACGTAAAATAATGAAAGATTTAAAGGCAATTTTTATAATACTTTTGCAAAATGTAGTTTTGGCTGAGTGCCTGCTCAGCGCTCAGATGCGTAGGTCCGTTACTTTAATGACAAATACTCTCTGGTTTATTTTGATTATATTTAGGTATTCGATTAACTTTTACCGGTCAATAAGTTATTTTTATAGCGTTCGTATAATTTTAATCTAAACACCGTGTATCTAATTCTTGTAAACTTCATTGGAACTTTTATCTAAGCAGGTACCTACCTAATCGAATTTATGCTGATTAAGCAAACTGCTCTATCCCCTCAGTAGTTATTTTTTCACCTGACTAATATGGTAGGTATGAATTTTCAAGAGTAGGCGATATAGAATGAAAAAGTAATAATTTTTTTCCGAGTGATAAATTTTCTAATTTAAAAGTAACAAATAAAATTAAAGATGCATTTAGAAATTTTGAAAAAAAGCCAACACTATGTAATCATTACGGTAACATAAAAATTATTAGAACTTTCTTCAAAATTATCAAGAAAAATATATGAAAGAACGTAATTAAATCCGTTTTTATGATACAGATTTCAGTTATTACCAACATTTTTTACACTCTACTTTGTTTTAGATTTTATATCCTTCGTGTTTTTTTGTTGAAAAAAGATTATTGTTAAAAAACTGAAAATTTCACTTTAAAGCGTCGAAGCAGCGTTTATTTTTCATTTTTTTTTTTATTATTGAAACTGTCTGATTTAGTCGTAGACACTTTACTATAAATTATAAATAACCTTTGTAGGCTGTCTGGTTTTTGTGTTGAAAAGAAATTGGGAGTGTTGTTTTTCTTTGATATTTTCTTCCTTGAGACAATAGAATGGAATTTGAATTTGAAGGGATAACGAGAATGGAATAATTTTAAACGGGTGAGATTTGAATTTCTACACCTTGAACCATTGGCTTCAAAATTGGATACCATTGTTTTCCCTTTATAAACAAGGTACCTAATTTAAAAGTTGATGAAAAATTTAAGAAATTTTTTATTTTTACGAAATTCAAATCGCTCACTCAAACCCTTCAAAATCAAGCCAAATATTTTTTGGTTATCCAGAATAATTTTATTTTTGTTAAAATTTTTCAAAAAAATGTCATGGCAGTGCTGCAAATTCCATTTTGATTTATGTAATTCTTATTAAATTTCAAATGACAGCAATCCTACAAATTTTTAAAAAAATCAAATTTTTTCAAAACCAGAAAAAATTTAGTTTATTTTTCAAAACATTGAATGGAGAACCCAAATTTCATGAAAATTGCGTAAATCAAAATATAGTTGGCAGCATTGCCCCAAAAATTTTCATCAAAACTTATTTTCGTTGACTAAAAAAAATTTGGCTCGATTTTGAGAGGGCTGAGTGAGCGATTTGGATTTCGTAAAATTAGAAAATTCCTCAAATTCGAGGTTAACAACTTCTCAACCACCTTAGAGAAAAAAATAGATATCCAGTTTTTAGGTCAATGATTCTAGGAGGAGTAGAAACGAATAAAAGTTTATTAAGTTAGGGGGATAACTGCAGTTCCTGGCAAGCGGTAATATCCGAAAATGGCAAAAAAACGATTTTTTCGAAAATTATCCCTCTTTGAAGTTCCCAACCCTCTCCCTCCGTTGCACAGTGGGCCAGGAGACCCCAAAAACGCTCGTTTTGTGCTAAAAAAAATCATCGTGAATTAAGTTGGCAACACTGCTAATGTGCTGTTAGATATCAGGGTAGCACGAAACGAGTAGCGCAATTTTGATTTTCGTCCTCCCCTCCCCTCCAGCCCCCTTCAAAGTTGACGACTCACAGTCTACTAGTTTTAACTTGTTTATGCGGTATTTGCAAAGTGATATTACTCTGGCTCATGTTGATATTTTTAAGATGTCTATTAGTGCAAAATATTCAGAAAAGTAAGCACTATTTAGCTATGCAATCGGTTTTTAGATTTGAAAAGTAATAATCTGATTATGCTTCCTGAAAAATGTCCATATTTTCGGGAGATTTGAAAAGGTTTTTGGAGTAAAACTATACTTTCTCAGTCGGCGTCAGTGTCCGCTTGTGGCTTAAGTGGTGGTTTTAAGTGTCCTGAAACCGAATCCGGTGTTATTTTTTGCGAAAAGTTGCGAAAACGGTGTTGACAGGCAATTTTCGGACAAAAATGCATGAAAAATCACATTTTTAGCATAGGTATCTTAACGTTTAAGTCCGCGTTAGTCCCCGTTTGTGGTTTTTAATGTATAGTTTCAAGTGTCCGGAAACCGAATTCGAGGTTGTTTTTTGAATCAAGTTGCATGCGCGGTCCACACGGGCAGTTTCCGGCCAAAAATACAAAAGAAATCCTCATTCTTTGGCATAATTCAACCTTTTTTAGGTATGAAAATGAACTGTTCAATTACCATATAAAATTATACTTGAAAAATATGATCGAAAATTATGTCATCGATGCCGTTAATAATCATCTCAACAATAAAAAAATATAAATTTCACTTCTTCAGCTTTTAACAATATTTGTTCAAAATTATTCAATTTCTGAATTCATTTTGGGAAAATATGTATCACACAAATTTTGAAAAAATATTTCACATTTAGAAAGAAACTATTCAATTCTTAAAAAAAGGGTCTTATTTTAGAAAAAAATGTAATTTTGGTAAAAATTGTTGCATTTTAGAAAAAAAATTGGGAAAAAAGTACACAAAAATTTCGACAAATTAATTCATTTCAGAAAGAATTTATGCAATTTTTGAGAAAACGGTCTTATTTCAGAAGAAAAAATCGTTTTGAAAGAAAATTATTCAATTTTCCAAGAAAATACTCATTTACTTTGGGAAAAATTGATTTTGACCCTCTCTCCTGCTCCACCCTCCACTCCAAAAAAATTTTGAGTACGAAATTCGTAATCTACGACCTCGAAAACATATATTTTGACATATTACACGATATTGAAGTGAAATTTTGATTTTGACCCTCCTCTCCTGCCCCACCCCTTACTCAAAAAAAATTTTCTCCTCAAAATTTGAAATCTACGACCCTAAAAACATAAGGTAACCACATTTTGAACGACATTCAGGGCTTTTGTGCAAAACGAGCGTTTTAGAGGGTCTCCTGGCCCACTGTGCGTTGGATTGGTAGGTAAGCTTAAATATAATTTAAAAGAGTTTCCATTCAAAGTAAATTACTTCGCCAATTTTTTGTCGAAATTGCAGATTTTTTTTCGAACCACCCAAATTAATAGGTACTCAATTCACTGATGCAAACTGAAAAGAGAAAAGAAATCAATGAAAAAATTGCACAATGCTTTCGAAACTGAATATGCAGGTAACCTCTTTTCTTTTTGAATCCCCTCTCCATCTCAAATAAGAATAAAAATAAAAATAAGCTTTCAAAAAAATTAACACGACTCTATCTTACTCTGTTTTCTTATATTCCCTGCCTTTTCTGGAAATCAATTGTGTAATATCACAACTGTACCAAGGCTAGATATAATTTATTCTAAAAAGAAAAAATTAAAATGAAAACACAAAATTGGATTATTTTAGGATAAGTGAATTTTGTTAAATTGTAAGAATATGCCTTTTAAAGTGTAGAATCTTCTATGAAAAAGTTTAGGTACCTAGACCTACTTACCTATTTAATTTTTTTAATGGATTACGAATATTTTGGAAAAATATCTTTGACAAAATTACAAGTTGAGGAGGGGAAGCTGCTCAGATGATGAGGAGAGGGAATTCCACATTAACTTTGGGATACCTCACCACTAAGCATCAATTCATATATTATTTTTTGGATATAAATAAATTGAGAAAATCGTTCGTTTTAAATCGTTAACATAGGTATGCTTCCAAAAATACAAAATTTTCAATTTTTAAAAAATTAAAAATTAAATTTGTTTTCCACTTTTATTCAATTAGGTATTTGAAAAAAAAATTCTTAAAATGTTGCGTAATGCAAACATAATAAGTTGAAAAAAAAAACTATAACGTCGAACTCGACGAATAGAACGATTAACGCTGGACACGTCCCTCTACCCCTCCATTCTATCAACAGGCTAATAATCCGCCCGAACAGAATTTATCTTCAACCTTTCCCAATCATTTAACCAGTTCTAAACAATTTTGAACTCTCAAACTGAATTTTAGAATCCCAACAAATTGTAAAACATGCCAAGGCACCATGGAAACGAGCAAATTCAAGAAATTGTACAGCTGAAAAATGGTTTTTAAATTCCAATCAAAATTTAACTGATGAAAATAATAGAGATAAACAATTACTACAAAAAATAAAAAAAAGTAAAAAATTTTGGAGATGCCGGGGATCGAACCCGGGGCCTTTCACATGCAAAGCGAACGCTCTACCACTGAGCTACATCCCCACATACTGATTTGCTGCTTTCCAACAACTATTCTACTACAAGTTGATTTCACATTGTTAAGTTAGGTTTAATTTTTACACTTCGTATTTCTTTTAATTCATTTTTGCCCAATAAAATTGAAAATTTCAGAAAAAACCAGTATAGAGTGCAATTTGAAACCATCTTATGGTAAGTAGGTATGGGGTTTTCTGATTTCCTATCATCACATCTTACACAATTAGCCTAATGCTGATATGGAAAAGCTCGGTAATCTTTAGATAAGAGATAGAGAACGTAACTAGTTTGAATTCGAGCCAGTTAAATTCAGTCAGAGTTTAGAACAAGATTTTAGGATTTTTTTCAAAATTAAAGAATCAAAATTTGATTTAATTTAATTCCTGATATTTTTCAGCTTTTTTTTTGTTAATATTCACAAAGGAGGTAGGTATTCCAACCGTAGATGCGAAAAATTTTGAGCCGAAACAAAAATAAATCGAAAGTACATTATAAAAGAACCACATATCCGAAATTTCAGGTGCTAAAGTTCATTTCTCAAATTTTGAAAAATTTTTGAAAATTCAAAATTACTTCATGGCCCTACGAAGTATGAAAATCTGATCTAATCAAAGAAAAAAAACTGAAATTTGGTATATACCTTATTTTTGACTTCCTGAATCGATTGGAAGCAAAGAAAACTTTGGTATTTTCCAGGATTGGAAAAAATTCCATAGAAATGGTTCATATGAACTTTAGCATCTATAATAAGTAGATATCCATATTGGTGACTTTGAATCGAAAATTCTAATAGACCAACGACAGTATTTGAATTTTAGTAATGCAAAAATTAAAATTTCACAATAAAAATACAACTTTTCTATTTTCAACTACAAACAGATGTTAGGCCTACAACTTGGCTTATTCTTCACCAAATATTTATGTTTGTAAACATATCACCTTCAATTTGAAAAACCATCTTATATTGAACTTTAATTCAAGTGTAAGTTCAATGTGTATTATTTTGAACTTTTTTCAAGGATGAAGATCAACTGTTGACAGAAAATGTTGCCTGCTGCTCAATCAAATAAAAACTTCCAATTAAATAGGTAGGTAACCTTTCCGTAGGTACTACAAATAAAAGCAGAATCAACTATAGGTACTTCACATTTAGAGAGGAGAGGGGTGTCTTTTTGAAACCAATACGAGTAAATTTTATTTAAAACATTTTAATATTAAAAATTTTGATCATAAAATCATTTTCTAATCTTTTTTTAATGTTAAACATCTGTAGAACATGGAACACTCTTTCAAAGTACATTCGAAACCTAACACAATTTTTTCTGACAAATCAATCATCGAAATGGTATAAATTCGAATCCTGCCAAACAACATCACATTTGACCACAGTTGATAAAAAACTACGACGAAAAAATAAACTCGCGTAAAAATACATCTCTCTAATTTACGTCACATATGGGTTCAAAAAATCCGCACTTTTTGAACCCCTGAAAAACACATTTTTCAAGGTGTAACATCGGTAAAAACGTAGTACACTTGTAGCTTCGGTATCGTCAAACGTGCGTTATTATTTCCATCGTCGATAATTTCGCTCTAAATAATAAAATAGATCGAAATTAAGAATTTGGTGAAAGTAAATTGTTCAACGGAATAGATCAATATTAAAGTAGTCGGATTTTAACCTACCTTCTCACATCCCTTGGTAGCTCAGTTGGTAGAGCGGTGGACTGTAGTTGTGAAAGCATTGGATATCCATAGGTCGCTGGTTCAAATCCGGCCCAAGGGAATTTTTTGAATTTTTTTTCATTTTGATTTTTATATCGGGTTTGATATGGATTAATATTTTAAAAATGAATTTCCACGACGGTAACGAAGTAAGAGAACACTGGTTCGTAGGTAATCAAATATTTCACGAAATAAAATGGAATTGTAATTTTGTGTTCGACGATGCTCATTAAGAATGTCATAAAAGTTTATTCTTTAGTGACTCGGAATTGGAAAGTTTTACGTGAAGAAGTTTCAAATGTAAAATGGGGGTTAGGACGTCAACATTTGAAGAAAAAAAAAAATTAGAAGTCAATTTTGGTTGGACGATAACGATAGAAATGTGTTAGGTACTGTGAAAATTATATTTTAGTGATAATTTATCAGCCTATATTAAAGTTATATATGTACTTGAGTTGACTGAAAGTTTAATCTATGCTATGACATTTGTTGAAATTTTTTTAAATGGAACACTTTTGATTGGAAAATTTAAAAAATGAATATATAGGTAGGCGTGTGTTATTAACAATGATAAAATATTTGTAAAAATGGTGTATCAGTATTTTTTATTGCATTGTTCTGAAAAAAAGTAGAACTCGTACGTGGCATAATTATTGCATCGACTCTGGGACTCCGCACACAAAACTTGATTTATATATCTCGATAGGATTCGCAGCAAGTAAAATAAAGTGTATTCACCTGTTAATGAAAGCAGTCGTCATTTTATAGGCATAGGTATATTTTGGTAGCAGGAATCGCGTTAAGCGTTATAATGAGTTACTTACTCGTATTTTTACTCAAATAGTGTTATTTTTGTACAAAAGTTGATATTTTTCATGAAACAAAAAAAATTGTCAAAAAATTGGTGCAACGAGATTTTTTTTGGTCAAAATAAAATTCCATATTTTAGGTTTAACTAGATTTTTTGATCAAAATAAAATTCCATATTTTAGGTCTAATAAACGAAAATTAAAAATTAACCTTTTTGTCACAAATTAGCAATTTTATCAAAAAAATTACACTTTTTTTGTCAAAATATTACATTTTTATTGTCAAAAAATTACACTTTTTCAAGAAGTAAAATTTTTGTCAAAAATTGACACTTTTGACCAAACAAAAAATGTATTAAAAAATTGGTCAAGTCAAATGAAAAAGGAATATTTTTGAATACATCAAAATGTCACATTTTAATCGAATCATTAGGTTCGTTCGAGCGCTCCAAAATCATGTAAAAAAATCGTGAAATTCATAATTTTTTTGTTTACATTAACCTAAGGTGCGTTCTCACCAAATGCCAATGGTGTAAAATGCTCATTTTTTCGTAGTAAAAATAAGTGGTTACCTATTATTCTTTTCTAAAACTTTACATCTTTTAGTGTAAAATTGATAAAAATTGAAAGGTGTCGTTTTTTCACATTTTAATCGAATCATTTTCATTAAATCTGGAACAAGAATCGATGAATGATACATCTGCATTTCATAAAAAATGAGAATTTAATGGTTCTGGAAATCTGGTTAAAATTTTGATTTGATAGGTACCATGATGGTACCATGATACCCAAGATTTTGATTTCCTCGCCTTTCTTACTACAGATTTATTTCTGATTTTTTTTTTACAACTTTCGTTGATCAATTCAAATCTAAAATTTCTAAAAACGTAAGTAAACAGATAAAAATTTGAAGTCCTTCAAAACCCGGGCAAATTTATGGTAAAAAAATAATATCCCACTTATATAAAGCGTCCATTTAAAAACGCTGGCAAAATTAAGATTCGTTTCGCTTGCTTGAATTCGTTTACAAATGCCACATTCGCGCGAATTTTTCAACATTCTGCTTCGGTCTAAATTTTTAATTATACGTCTAAGAAACGTCTTTGAAAATCTTACAAAAGTGTGAATGGCCCCTGCATTTTAACGACTTTAGTCTGCATCTGCCACGTGGATACGTTTTGAAAATTTAACTCGAGGAGCTCATTACCACTCAAATATTAATAAATTTTAAATTTTAAAATAAACATTACTAGGTATTCGATGTTGGTGTTTTTTATTTCGCCAGAGCCTAACCAACGTCAAATTGAAGTCGATCCAGAAAAAAATGAAAATTTTTTTCAAATGAGTAAGTTTGGTTTATAGACGTACATTGGTATAGGTAATTAGCTATTCTGGAAAAAATTGCAATTTAATAAAATAAAATTTTGAAACGTTTCGGAACAATGGTTACAAAAAGAGTGGAAAAAATGGCACAAACACAAGGTCGACTTTTAATCGATTTCATGTGCATTATTTTATACACTTCAACGTGTACCATCAGGAAGAAGCTACGTGGCTATTTTAATCTCGTTATTATAGAAATTTTGCCAGTTTATAGTCGTTTTGCATTATTGTGTTATTTGACTTTGTGAACTACAATAACAAAAAATCGTATTACGACCTTCCCAAGTTTAAACCTTTTTTAATGGGATTATAACATTTTAACCAGGGATTGGATGATTGGTTGGTTCGAACTTGATTTCCAGAAATTTACCTATGCAGTGGCGTCGACAGAATGGAAAATTGGGGGGGGGGGCACAAAAGGGCCATGTGTTGGACAATTTTTATAACATTTTAACCAGGGATTGGATGATTGGTTGGTTCGAACTTGATTTCCAGAAATTTACCTATGTTGTTTGATTAACAGTTGGATACAATTTTTTGAATTTTATTATTGTAAAGATTGATTTTTCGAGGTATATTTTCAAAATTCTGAGAAATTTCAAACTCTTTTATTTTAGAAGAGTTTTTTTTAAATAAAAAAAATTGAATTACTCAATAGAAATAATTTCAGTTTGAAATTACCAACATTGAAACACCGCTTTTATTTAATCCTTGGTTACTACATTAAAAATTTAAAAATGATAGGATGGCATGTAGCACTCCAGAGGTGACCGTTTTACACTCCTGTAGGGATGGTGGGAGTGAGGGGGAGGGAGGTGGTAACACAAAAGTTAGGTTTAGACCCGAAAACAAAAGTTAACTCCTCAATCACCCGATTACAGTAAAAAAGATTGAAAATTTATCACAATTTTTTTTTTAGAAATTGTCATTTTTTGGCAAACTCAAAAACAATTTTTTTGAAAATTTGGCATTTTTTTAATTTTAAAAATGTGGTTTTATTATTGGTGTTTTGTCCAAAAATAGTAGTTTCTACCATTAACCAAATCATATACTGTAATTTTCCTTTACCTCCTCCTCCCTGTATAGTTAAAAATCATCCTCAATTATTTTTTTGAGTAAAAATTTCCATATTATTATTTGTAAAAATTGAAACTAAGCTATAGAAAAATGTATGTGTTGAGTTCTATTATGGTTCTACTTCTACCATAGGCGCACCCAGAAATTGTGTAAGGGGAGAGGGGACTCATATTTTGAAAAAATGGGGGTCAAAATTCAATGAAAAAGATGAAATAACCTATTTCAGTAGGGCTGGAGTAGTTGGGGTATTTTCAGTACCTAGGCAAATAATTATATACCTACAGATTTGGGCGAAGAAAAATTGAAAAATGGAGAGATTTAATGATTTTTTTAGTCAAAATTACTGATTTTTTTCTGATAAATAGGACATTGACTGAAAAATGAGTAATTTTTGACCGAAAAATCAGTGAAAAACCACTCATTTTTAATGAAAATTATTTTACTTACTTTTAAAAAAGACAGAATTTTTGCTAATTCAAATGATTCAAATTTAAAAAGTGGTATGTTTATTTAAGAGATAGTTACTATAAACGATTTTTTTTTTAAATCATACCCTTCTTTGACATTCTTATGGTAAAAATCTCCTTGGCGAACTTAAGATGGGAAGGCTCGACCCCCCCTGAGCCCTTCCATTGGGTGTGCCCCTGACTTCTACTCTTGAAATAACCGAGTCTAATTGAAAAATAGGCCTTAATGGTACTACTTTTGAATAAAAAGATATAAGTACATGTAACATCGAGGACCACTTTCTGTAAAATTCAAAAAAAAATCGGTCAAATTTTCAAAATAATTTGAATATATTTAAATTTTAAGAGTGAGGGGAGAAGGGTAGTGAGAAGGTAAGCGTAAAAATCAGATGAATAAAATTTTTACCATGATTCTTTCGAAATCTAAATACGACTTTTGTGCTAATTTAAAAATTAACTGATTTTTATTCCTGTTTCTTATCGTTGTAAAAATGTCATTCAAAATTTTTCAATATCCAGAAAGTGATTTTAGAAAGGAGAGAAGGGAGTCGCCTCGATTTCTTTTCAAACAATTCTCATTTTATATAATTTTGAAATAAAACTTTTTTTTTTGAGAAAAACACTTTCAAAAAAGCGTTTTCTATAGGTACCTACTACCTAGACCTATGTAATTTTTTTGATAATTATCGATCGTATTTTGATAGGATATGTTAAAAATTCTAAAAGATTAGTTTGAGGGTCATACAATGCCCCTAAATACCTCAAAATGGGCTACAAACCCTGAACATAGAAAATTTTTGAAAAAAAGGGAAATCAAAAATTTTCATTTTTTAGGGTTGGGGCTTTTTCAGGGGTACTTGGGGACATAATACGGCTCTCAACTAATATTCGAATTGACGGTAAAATTTTCTGTCGAAAATAGCAATAACGAAATGAAAATTTTTTATGAGAAATTTCAGAGTCATCTATCTTTAGGAAGCACTTGAAGCGGAAATCCGACCTCGAGCTATTTTTTTCGGATTCTTCGATCAATTTCTCTCTTGTGTAGGAATAAAAAAAAAAAAAAATGATTTTTGGTAGGTAGCTCAATTCTCTTTCTTGATAATAAGGCATATAAAATATATTTTTCAAAATCAGCCTTTTTTTTAAAGAAAAACTAAAATTTTAAATTTCATTTCAATAAAAGTGCCCAGTTTCTGACACCTTTCAATTGCCATCCTCAAAAATTCAAGGAGCTCCAACTATTATTAAAATTGCTATTAAAAATTGAACTCAAGTCCCTCCCCCCTCAAAAAAAACAATAAGTAGTAACCCAAATCATAAAAAAATCCATCACCTCACACATTCGTGCCCTTCTAAAATATCAAGGTCACGTCAAAAACTAAGATCAAATCCTCACGTGGTACCTTCATTGTCACTTTAAACATTCTCCAAGGGACTTTTGGCACCGATCAGAATACATCTACAATAAACGTCCCTAGTCTTGATATCTTATTAGGTACTTCGCAAATGAATCAACATAGTGTCACTTCCTAGTCACTAGTAAGACGTTGTAACAGTAGAATTTAGAGACGCAAAAAAACATAAAAATTATATTGTCCAAAAAAATGAAAAAAAAGAGAAAGCGAAAGAAAATTGTTTGGACATTTAAACGAAAAATTAGAATTTATGACGTTTTCGTTGGGTATTTTTTTCTCGCTATAATTCGTTAATTAATCAAATACTATGTAAATAATGTCGTATTGTGAAAATGCGTGTACATCAGACGAACAGACTAAATATTATTCGTAGGTACTAAAAATGAAGGTTTTTACGCATTTTGGGTGCTGGCATTGTTACTTATGTTGGTGAAAATTTGAGGGTCATGGTGAAATGTAGATTGCACAGACCACCGAGTTGCTCATTCATGTAATGTTATAATTTTTTCATCAACAGGAATAGTTATTCAGATTTATATGCGAATGACGTACTAAGAATTATTTGAAATATAGGTATAAGCCAATAAGATACCAGATGAAAAGTCTTGGGACCTTTTTCAATTTTTTTCAATTTTTTTTTAAAATTTGACTTCAATATTTTTCAAATTTGAGCCTAAGATTATTTAAATTTGATAAATTTCTATATATCAAATTTTAGACTCGAGTAGGAAGTCAAAGACAATGTCGAATTAAAAATTAAAAATAAAAGCTACGATTTATATCCGACAGAATGACAAAAATCTAAATTTAAATATCGAGGATTTCGTTTTCTTCAAACAATAAAAATAAAAATCAAATTTACGAAATTTTTCGTCGATTTTTATTCTGAAAATCAACGACGATGGTCAAAACGTCCACGAAATCCAAGGTGAGGGGAATTTTTCCCACGCATAAATCAAGACCAAGTTGTAATATTTTCATTACCATTGGTTAAGGGAAGGGGCCTGCGAGAAGAGTAAATTTACAGATCGCGATAGCCTTGAATTAGGTAGATTTTTTCTAACCACGGGGAGCTTTGGTTAAGTGGCTGGGTTAATATTTTGCTTATCATGTAAACTTTCACCTAGACGTTTGTAAACCGTTTAAATAGGCATAAACCGTGCAATATACAAGGTTAGTTGGCCGGGTAAAACGTGGGTGGCTGAAAAGGGACGGGGTAAGGAGCTTATTTTTAACCACAATGAGGGCAAATGGGAAACAAACGTGAATTTAGCCAAACTGAAAATAACTTTTGCATGGCGAGTCCGACAATCGTATACAGAACTGCTTCTTCATCTATTATCACCTTACTACGACGATGCCAAAACACATTTCTAGTCACAAAATCTGTACATTTTTGCATGATACAGCTTCGAGAAGCTCAAACGACACTATCTTGGCCCAAGTTGGCTACTCTGCTCCGCACCGTATTAATTCCCATCGTTGACCCTATGTACCGGGTCCGGGTACCGGGTCTGCAGACGTATGAAATAATTTTCTTCGTTTTAAATGCTATTATCAAGGTTGCTCGCCGTGGTGCTTTCTTTTTTAATTATCTACCATAATTAGAAACACCCCGGATCATTTCGTAGATCCGAAGAGACATGTTTGGTAATTTCAAAAGTAAAAGAGCAGACATGCTTCATTTTACGTCGTCTGCTCGAAATTACGCTTACTTAGCGTTCACGTACTTGGCATTTCGCTTCACCAAGTACACGCACATAGAGTACTTAACCTAGAAAACTATTAAAAAAATTCGTACATTGTTGCTAATGCAAGTTGGTTTTATTTTCAAGGTAGAACTGTTTTTTGATGTTGGTACTTTTGAAGTTTTCGTGTCGTAGGCGCAGAAAATGTGTGAAAATTAGGCAGATGACTCGAATTTTTGTCATAGCCAATTTTTCAAAGTGCAATTGAATGTTTTATGGCTCATTGGATAATAATAAATGCATCTCGGTGTCAATTATATAATTTCTCACATTGATGAGGATTTCTGTTTATAAACAATAAGTTCAAGTTTTAGTATTATACTTTAACCATCTGTCATCGTATGTAAGTATTTTATTTCATTTGCTAGAAAGATGGGCGATTTTAAATGGAATTTTGTTTCATTACGAGGTATTAAAGGAAATATTTACGTTTGCCAGGGTTACGATCATGTTCGAGTATATTTTTATAGCATTTTGGGTTTATTGTGGTTTACTATAGTGTTTTATTTCATTTATATCATAACAATTCCAATTTGTAGGTGGCTTTGCCAAATGTTCCGAATTAAATTGTTTTCGTCTGATTGACTTATTACGTTGCGGTAGGTTGGATTATGTTGAATTGAAAATGTATGCAATTGCAGAATTGAGCTGTTTTTAAGGAGGGATTTTCAATTCGAAAAGATTACCTAACCAATTTTCTTGTCTCGAGAAATTTTTTAGAGTTGGTGTAAAAATGAGATAAGCTATTTGGGAGTGAAATTCCCGAAATTGATAATAGTTCAGTCAATTTAGGATTTCACTTGGAATAAATTAGGGGGAATTTTTTTTTTGAGCCAAAGTACTCAGGAAGGTATCCTAATCAACATACAAAAACCCGGACAAAATCGGCTCGGTGCATTTCCCCCCAGGTCCACATTTTTGCCCCCCAAAATCAGTTTTTTGCATTTTTCTCGTTTTCTGTCACTTTTTTTGAATAATTAGTTCTATACAATTTTGAAGAGCGTAAAACTACACATAAAATTGATCCTATGAAAATTTTTGTACGAACCCCCCTACACGAGATACGTCCCTCCCCATTATACCTTTGGTTTTTTATCGTATGAAATTGCTGTTTTAGCGAAGTTATTTTGAACAAAATAGGTTATCGTTGCTGAGTATCTAAACATAAAATAATACGTTACGAATAAAGAAAATAATTTTGAAAGCATTATCACTGAAAACTCACCTCGATCGAAACGCATTTTTTAATTTGCATCGATAAGTCAGTTATGTTTTTTTTATCGAAAATTCCAATTAGATTAGACTTCTCTTTGACACACAGTCGACAAACCCTGACAGCGTAAGTGTGATCTTCCATTTTAGGTGAAACAATTTTTTTTGGATAATTGAAATTTATCTGCCTGTAAAACAGACTATAAAGGTGATAACTTTTCCGGTTTTTCGCGGTTTTGTTTTTTGAAAAAAAAAATAAACAAACAATACAGGGTGTTTTAGTGATTTCGGCACACCAGCGAAAAAATTCTTTCCCTTCTACTTCCCTTTTCGTTATTTAACTGATTCAATGACGTGAACTCAATTTTAATTAATACTAAACAATCCGTTACTCTCAGCAGTTATTTTTGGAATAATTATAACTCATATTATTTTCATATTTTTGTTTTACATTTTTACCATCATCAGTTTTTTTTTTTTGCAAAAGAACCATGAATTTTTTCGCTTATGTGCCCATGAAGTAAATCCGAAGTAAATCTTAGACCATATAGTATTAACATAGACCGCGCTACCGATAAGCGGCAAGTTCTAACATTATTTTGCATGAATTGGGCCCATTTCTGCGGGAGAAATCAAGAGAAATTATACCACATCAGCAGTCAAACAATTTGCACCAATCATAAAAAAAAATTGGAGCGAAATCAGAGGATACGACTTCATTTTTGGTTCGAGTTCGGTGCTTCGATCGCATTTTCCGCGGTGGACCCAATATTTATTCGCGTGAATTGGGACCATTGCTGCAAACAAAATTCGGAAAATTGGTAGTCAAACAATTTCCACCATCAATGGAGACTCATAGAAACAATTAGAGCGAAATTAAATAACGCGAGTTCGTTTTTAGATCATTTTCCGCGTTTTCCGCGGAGGACCCAATTTAATATGTTGGAACACGGACATACGTCTTATGGACCGTAGCGCGGTCTATGTTAATACTATATGGTCTAAGAAGTAAATCTTGAACAGTGTAGCCATCGTAGGAATGATTTTGGTGGTAACATTGCCTTATCAAAACAACAAACCGGTGATATTTTTTTTTGAAATTTCACGTGTTGTGTTATTTTATGTTAATTTTTCATCTGGTTTTATTAATTTTATGGAATAATTTTCATTATATTAACAATGTTTTACCTGAGTATCATTACAAAATAACTGCCTAACGATGCTAATTTCAAAGATATTTTTGAAGAAGACTAAACGAGGAAATATTTTGAAAGTAAACAGTCGTGTTTTTTACAACTATTTTACATCGTTTCGTCATTTTTCAATTTAATCATTTCCCTCTAGATTGTTCGGGAACATTACTTGAGAGACGACATAGGATGTGGATCATTCGCTTGCAACAGTTGCCTAGAAATCAATGAATTCGCTATTTTGGACGCTAAACCACCGAGCAATGTCAGCAAAGCTTACAAAAATCCTCATTATATTGTATTAGACACGAACGTAGTTCTTCATCAGGTCAGTTTAAGGTACCCCTACCCTTCGGTTAATATTAGTGCGTTTGTGAGTCAAATTATTATTTTTTGTTATCTGCAGATTGACGTTTTATGTAGAAGCAGATGTTCTGTGTAATATTATTATTCTGCAAATCGTTTTGGAAGAAGTGAAACATCGCAGTACAACTATTTACAAACGTTCAAAGGATCTTATTTCGAATACCAATAAGAAATTTTACGTATTTGTGAACGAGCATCATAAGTCAACGTGGAACTTGGAAGGATACGAGAAACCGGTGAGTTGAAAAAATATTCATTTTGTTGAACTCTATAATTGAAAAATGTATGATTTCAGATTTGGGTTCAAGGTTATGCTGGATTGAATCGTGCTGTGGATGGTGACGTGGTAGCTGTCGAATTATTACCGATAGACCAATGGTCTGCTCCTTCGGATATTGTTTTGGATGATGATACAACTGTAGATAATGGTAATTTTACGAAAAACTCAAGTTATTTTTTTTCTCAATGGGAATATAATCATCAAAAATATACTCAATTTACAGATAACGAATTATTAGAGATATAAAAGAAACGACTCCAACTGGAAAAATTGTCGGCATTATTAGACGAAAATGGAGACAATACTGTGGTATTCTTCAAGAAGGCACTTTGACGAATGTGAGCTCAAAAATTCTATTTCTTTTCTTAACACTGCTTCGTGGTCTAATAATCTAATAGAATGCATTTTTATAGTCTGTAAGACACCTATTTGTCCCAGCTGAGCGAAAAATTCCAAAGATACGAATAGAAACGAGGCAAGCAGCCACGTTGATGTCGCAGCGTATCATAGTTGCCATTGATTCGTGGTCTAGATATTCTAGATATCCTTCGATACGTCTTCCATCGATAATAATTTGTCTTGTGCTCAATTTTAATTCAATTTTTATCTCAATAGGGTCACTTCGTTAGAGCCTTAGGAAAAATAGGCGACAAAGAAACCGAAAACGAAGTATTACTTTTAGAACATGATGTACCTCATGGTGATTTCTCAGACCGTGTGAAAAGCTGTCTTCCAAAATTACCTTAGATTATTACCGATGACGTGAGTTAAGTTGTAATACTCGAATGTATTTTTTCTTCGATTCTTCATTATTTCGTGATATTTTATAGGATGTTGCTCGACGAGAAGATCTCAGACATGTCGATATTTGCTCAGTGGATCCTCCCGGATGTACAGATATTGATGACGCTCTACATTGCATATTATTGGACAACGGTAATTACGAAGTTGGTGTCCACATCACTGACGTTTCGCATTTTATTCGCCCTGGCACAGCTATAGACAAAGAAGCTGCTCTGAGAGCTACGACAGTTTACCTAGTTGATAAACGTATCGACATGGTGCCTGGTAAATGAACTAGAATTTTATTCACCCACTCATCAAAACCTCTTTCTATCGATTTCATCTCTTTTTTAGAACTACTCAGTTCGAATTTATGTTCTTTGCGGGGTAACGAGGAAAGATTCGCATTCTCGTATTTGGGAAATCACTCAAAACGCTGAAATCGTCAAAACTCGATTTTGTAAAAGTATCATTCGGTCTAGAGCCGCGTTTACTTACGAAGAAGCTCAACTCATCATCGACGATTCGAAGAAAAACGACTGAGAGGACTTAATAAATTAGCGAAGATACTGAAAAAACGTAGAATTGACAAAGGGTTAGTTCCATTCACATTTTTTCTATTGCAGTGAGCCAAATAAAACAACGATTTGATTTTTGATTTTTCAGAGCTCTAGTTCTCGCTTCACCGGAGATTCGATTCTACATCGATAGCGAAACCCACGACCCGATCGAAGTTCAGGCAAAAACGATCCCGTGAAACTAATTCGATGGTCGAAGAATTCATGTTGTTGGCTGATGTCTCCGTTGCTGAAAAAATTTATCAAGAATTTCCAGAATATGCTGTTCTTCGTCGTCATCAGACTCCTTCTGTGTCGAATTTCGATCCTTTGATCAAAGTTGCCCATCAATTAGTAAGTGAAAATACCTCTCAGAGGTAAAAATATACCCCAATGTAACGATTATTTTGCTTCAGGGATTTAAAATGAAAATATCGAGCAATAAGGAATTAGCTCAGTCGTTGGATCTGGCTAAAAAGGACGATAATCCATATTTCAACACGATGCTTCGTATTTTGGCCATTAGATGTATGTTACAAGCTGTATATTTCAGCAGTGGTATGGTCACCAAGGAAGATTTTTACCATTATGGTTTAGCTGCTCCGATCTATACTCATTTCACTTCTCCTATTCGAAGGTAACTTGATTGTAAGTTCGGATGCTTAAGAAATATTGGTAATTTACTATTATGATTTTTTTGTTTCGCAGATATGCTGATATTTTAGTTCATCGATTATTAGCTGCATGTATTGGAGCTGATCAGACTTATCCCAATTTGCTAAATAAACGTAAAATCAGCGAAATCTGTAATAATTTGAATTATCGTAATCGTATGGCTCAATAAGCGGGACGAGCATCTGTAGCTTTACATACACATGTAAGTATAGTCACTTTTTCAGTCAGAAAGATCGTATATGGTATTAACTCATTGAATTTTCATTTTTCAGATATTCTTCCGAGAGAAAATTCAAGATGAAGAAGGCTACGTATTGTATGTGAAGAAGAACGCTCTTCAAATTTTAATACCTAAATATGGTCTAGAAGGAACTTTATACGTGAGTCCACCTAAAGGAGTTGAGCAAGAAGTAACATTTACATTCAACGATGAAGTAAGATACTCAACCAGGTTTCTCATACTTCTGCAGCCTCGTCATTTTAAACGATTTTTTTACCTTACAGAATCATACACGAACTTATGAAAATGTCGTATTCCATATATTTGACCCTGTTACCGTCCAATTGAGCTTGGATCGAAGCAACGTCCAGCACGAAAAATTAGTGTTCAAGTTGGTCACACCTCATATACCCAAGTTCAGCGTCCCTTCCGCTGGTAACACCGAGCGACCGAGCCGATGGAGTTGGATTCACCGAAAGAACAAACATGTGAAACAAGTCGTGAACGAAAGTGATTGAGCTTTGTTAAGAATTATTCTCAAGTGATTCTTGATGAAACATATTTAATTCAGTTACAATTTCAAAAGTGATTTCGACGGTCTCAACTTGTGAATTGCATGAGATAATTCGTAATGAAAGGTCACTCGCCTTTACATAAAACACACTCAAGAAGTATCTTAAATGTGATTCCATATGAGACCTTAAATACAGAAGACTGAAGAGAAAACCGGCGAGAAAATTTTCTCGTTTTCAAGATTTACAAAATGTGTAAAATAATTTGATTCATTTTTATCGAAATTATTTATTAATGTGTATAAGTCAATGCAAAAAATTCATATTATTGAATGCAAAATTATTTATGCATGATTACTTAAATTTAATGAACCATTCATAAGAAATGTAAATAGTTTCAAAGAAACTAAAATGAATAAATTTTTTCTTAATCTAGAAATTACACATACTACAACATAGGTAGTGTTCAGGAAACTACCTACATGAAAAAAAGTCGAGAAGTCCAATGTCCAAACAATCACTCATTGCAATTTTGTCTTGCATTTGCAATATTCTTTCTCCGGGTAGTTTTTGCAGTCACAGCCGTTAGGATAATAAATCCAGTCTGATTGTATCGTTAATGCACCCTTTTTGTTAATGTTATACGGATTTTCATTATAAATTTTTTTCATCAAATAATTTAATGGATCAAAAGAATTTTCCATCCCATAATAATTCAACGTAAAGACTTTAAGTTTTGTTGGAGCATTACACCATAGTAATCTACATATTAACTTAAAATCTCGAAAAAATTTTGCATTAATTCCTCTAAGAATATCAATAAATTGATCGCCGTCAAACATATAGCTGGTATGTTTCCAAAAACACAACATGAATTTTCTACAACTTGGAAGTTGTATCAATTTCATCATTATAACAGTACCATATTGCGATATAACACATTTGAGAAATTCATCGTCCATTTTGGGAAACCAATAGTTGAGACACTGCATAATTGCACACGAATTACTACGATTAAAACATAAACCTATGCAATTCACTTTTTCATCAAATGTCGTAATATTTTTCCAAAAATACTTCATCGCTGAATAGGTATAGGAATATTGTGCGAACATTGTGGAAGAATTGTACCGCAGAAGAACTGTATCCAGTTGATCAGTCATTCGAGTAACCCAATACTGCACTAATTCTTCTTCGCACGCCATAGAATTACCGTATAGCAGGTCCGTCTGTACTGCAGGCCATAACTTTTCGATTTCTTCCTCAAAACAATATATGCAGGCAAGAGTGAACTTCTGATTCAGCGTTAATTCATCACAGGTCAATAAGTTCTTAGCTGTTGTTTCATAATCGATCCTTCCGTAAACATCGTACACGAATTCGTCGAAATAGGACAATAATTCAACAACATGAGAGATAGAAGTGGAATGAAAAACTTCATATTCATGAAAAATTATCCATAATTCAAAGTCCCGGGTCAAATTCCAAGCATAAAGTTCCATACTTCTTTGAATTTTGGTTTGTTCACTGATCATTACTGCTTCCTCAAAAATATATTCACTTATTCGAGTTTCTTCCCACGGTATATTCCAACGGAGTTTCATATTCTGACATCTCAAATTTCCGCCGACGTGTAAAAATTTACATTCTCTGAGAAAATCGCCAAACTTATGGCGCAACTTGGACAAGTACGCATAATCATACAATTCATCGTGCCAGGACTGCTGAATGATTTTACATATGACCATATTTTGTAGCGGAGGCACCTTTGGACAAAATATTGGTTTGTACAAGGTATCAAAAGCTGCGTCCATTCTGTTTTTCTTTCTGTTATTCAACAAACTTTGAAAGAAAATACCTTTGTATTTTCATGAATATCGCATTATCTACACAAGTGATCCAAAAAAATGAGTTGGAACTAATTTTACTTCAGTACCTGGTAATGACTTTTAATCAAAAAAAACTCCATTTACCGCAAACCGCAACTTTTTATCATATCAGGGGTTCCCAAAATAAGTAAAAAAGTCGAAAATCAAATTTTTCGATTCCAGCGCATTTGTTGACTGGATCACAAATCAGGCTGCTTCAACTGAAGGTCAGTTTTTGAAATTGAAACTTCATACTACTAGTTGCTCAAGGTCATTCATCATCAAAGTCAAAATTGGTGTATGGTGAGAGGGGGGAGGGGGGTTCTCTTACTTTGTCTAGTCGTTGAAAATTTTCTATCGAAATTAAAAACGGATTCAATTAATTCAACAGGGAAAGCTTCTGCTTCCAAAGATATCAACCCAGAACGGATATTGGTGATTCATTCGAACCGATAATAATAGCACACGGGTTACTAGTTACTACACACCGAACAGAAAAGTAAATTTTTACACGAGTAGATAATGAAGTACGTACAACTATATTTTTTCAAATTTCCAATAAGTTGCACAAAAAGTTAATATGAAATGAAATATTGAAAAAATGAATAACTAGAAAATTGATACAATACGTTTAATATAAAGTTCCTATAAAATAGGCGTGGAGATTAACCATCGGTTTTTTCTCATTATCCAAAGAAAGATTGGAGAAAGCCTCCGACCGTACCCAATAAACTTTCGGCGCCTTGCTCAACCGTTTGAGCCAAAATTTCTAAAACTGCAAAATAACACAAACGTCACAAAATTATTTCAAGCCTGCTTGTGTCAAACTTCTTAAATATGTAGGTACTTGAAAATTTAAACTATGCGCAAAAATATTTTCATCAAGTAAAAATAATGCCTGTATAGGCATGCACTTACCCAGTTGAGTTATCGCGATCGATGTACAAGTACAGGAATGGAATGTATGGTCATTTATATTGATACAAATCCAATTATCATTGCCAATTATAATACTAGTTGAATTGCTGTCGTCCGCGGATAAAAACGTAAAATTACATGTAGAATAGCTACTTCCCGAATTTGGAAATGTTAAAGTGACAGCACTCTCCGGTGTTGCATTCACATAAATGAAAATTAACGAGGCGAATAAAACGCCAAATAAACATTTCTCTTTCATTTTTTTGAAATAAATATGGCTCGAAAAGAGAAAAAATTTGAAAAATATCAAACTAATGCAGACAAAACTTCAAAACTTCAAACTTGGTAACAAAAGGTATTACTTATTGAAAACAAAAACCTATTTGAAATACATTTTAGAGTTAAAAGATAAGTCGATAAATATGGTGACGTTTTTTTTTTATCTTTTTGGATATGAAATGTACCTAACTACGACTCGGTTTTAAAAAGTAGTTTTTTATCGTCGAGGGGAGGAGGTAAAATTGTGGACAAAAGTAGTACATATAGAAATAAATCGAAATTTTGTACTCAAACGTAAAATGATTTGTTTGTATTTTCAATAACGTTCGAAATATTCTATCACAAAAGGAATGAATATTGTAAGTATACAAAGAGAAAAAACCGTCGACTTATCATTACTTAAACATTCAACGTAAAATAATACCGAAAAAAAATGAAACGTAACGTTAACAAAAAAGACGAAAGGAACAGACTAGAGTCCGAAATTTAAAACAAAAACTTAACGAAACGATACCTTAATTGATAATAATTATTATAAAAATGTCTGTTCTTTGGTCGAGGAAATTTTATATTACAATTCCTCCAGTAAACTTAATAAGTTGACGCAGAATTTATGTAATGGGAGACCGGTAACATTAAAAAAATCTCCATCAACTTTTTCGATCAAACTTCCTCCTATTCCTTGGATACCATATGCTCCGGCTTTATCTCTGCAAAAAATTGAAAACTAAATTACAAATCTGAAAATGTTCACTTGAAACAAAAGAAAAACTTAATAATGAATTTTAATCAATAACAAAGTTAGAGAATTACCTTGATGTTGTTTCAGAGAACAGAAACGTTTCATCAATTTCATTCTCGAAATACAATTAAAAATTCACTGTTGATTTTTATAAAAAGCTCAACAATTCAGTTGAGCATGTTTCACTTTGTAATTCTTCCCAAATTACAAGTCTGATAATCTTATTAATTCACTTCTCAAATTTTCAAGGGGAATCCAAATGAAAATTCTTTCACCTCAAACTTGATTATTTCCAATACTCATCTTTAATAGGGGATATATGCAGTTATTCAAATTGAAAATATAGATATACTACACTTACAAAGGATCACCAGTTTCAACATAAGCTTTGATCGTATCAAGATTTAAAGGAGCCATATAAACCTTAGTACTTTCGACGAACTTTCTTCCGCCATTTATTGCTTTGATAACCATCGCCGTATGAACGGTATGGGTTTGTCCGTTTAACCTGTAAAATTACGTTATAATTAAATACCAGAGTTTTTCAAAACAACTGAATTATCAAATTTTCTTACATTTTCAAGTATTCCACAGCTTGATTTTTATCAACCGGCTTTCCGAGTAGCTGGTTATTCAGCTCAACGATTGTGTCTGCTCCGATGATAAGATCTGGTATTTTATTTGATTTGGTTAAAGAATTTAAGACATCTAATACTTTGTGTTCAGCCAAGTCCAAAACGTAATCTTTCTTATCTTTATAGTTCGATTCCGGTAAACTACTTTCGTCGAACTCCGATGGTATGACATCGAATTGCAGACCCTAAAATAAAAGATATCAATAAAGGAGATTAACTAAGATGTAAATCACCCAAGAAAACGAAAGACTCACAATATTCTTCAAAACTTCTTTTCTTCGAGGAGAGCCGCTAGCGAGAACGATTTTTTTCTTATTAAGGATGGAATGTAGCACTGGTTCCAACATCTTGACATGAATTCGAGAACAGACTATGACGAACTTTCTGGATGAATTGTTGAACTGATGAGTATTCTGAATGAGTATTGACGGTTGATCTTCGAATTATTACAAACCGTTGAAGCAGTAGGTAACTTTAATACCGAAAAATAGAAATTTATTCGCACATTCCGGTGATTATCGCAGCAAGAAAAAAATTCAAAATTTTTTACTTTTAGATAAAACATGTGACATCGTATCACGTGATCAAACAAACAATGCCACAACATTTTTGAAAATTTTTTTCATTTTGAAAGCACGAAACATGGAGGTATTTTAATATCGCGAGGTCACCTCATTCTTTTGTTTTTATTTTCGCGATCTGTCAACACTGATTTCCAAAACAGAAAAATTTCAGTTTTGATGGGTGATCGTGATTAGGTGCAATTTTCGTCGACGTTTATAGAAATTTATCTGAAATTTGTTGTAAAAAGATTGATACTCGTTACCGTCGGTATATAGTGAATTGATTTAAACTCGTATTGGTAAAAAATTTCAGTATGCCTAGCATTAAATTGCAGAGTTGCGACAATGAGATATTCACCATCGACTATGAAGTTGCTAAGTGTTCGGCCACAATTAAAACAATGGTGGAAGATTTGGGTCTAGAAGAAGGCGACGAAGAGATTGTTCCGTTACCAAATGTAAATTCAGCTATTTTACGTAAAGTTATTCAATGGGCCACCTATCATAAAGACGACCCGCCACTTCCCGAAGATGAAGAAAACAAAGAAAAACGAACCGATGATATATCGAGCTGGGATTCTGATTTCTTGAAAGTAGATCAAGGTACTCTATTCGAATTGATTTTGGCAGCAAATTATTTGGATATCAAAGGATTGCTGGATGTGACTTGTAAAACCGTTGCTAATATGATCAAGGGTAAAACTCCGGAAGAGATTCGTAAAACGTTCAATATCAAAAACGATTTCAATCCGGCCGAAGAAGAACAAGTTCGTAAAGAAAATGAATGGTGTGAAGACAAATAATCGAATCATGTTCGCGTTTATTATTAAGTCTTATGTTTTTGTAAAACTAAAATATGCTTTGTGAGGTATATAGCCTAATTATATTTCATTTTATTTTTTTCTTATTCGAATGATTTTTTCAAGATTTTGTGCAAGGAGTTTCATTTACATTAAATGACAAGATTTTGTGTAATTTTTAGCAATGGTCTTAAAATAAATTAACTTTTACTTCTTTTTGAAGATGCGTATTACATTTATTCGGTTTACACCACCATTCATTCTTGCGCACTACTTTCGTCATTTTAACGATTTTGCGTAATTTTTAGATTATCCTCATTACTCGTGTTCGAATGTAAATTTGTTTTGATGTTTTGCTGTAGACTAGGCGTATCACTTGAATCAGTTCAATTATCGTGTTACTCGGGCGTAAAATGATATCCAGCAACGAATGAATTTTTGTGTTATTTTTAATGTATAGTTTCATTCATGTAGATCTTTAATAAAATGTACTTACTGGTGAATTGATCGTGTATTATTTCTAACATTATTCGTATTAAAAACAAGAGCGAATATTTCATAAAGATTTATTAAATAAAAAAATACAATTTAACTCTTATTGCGGACCTCTTCCTCTTCCATAACCACCTCTCTGTAATTCAAATAATAAAAATTAGTAAAACCGGTCAGATCATAATATCCATGACGTCTGATGACGTGCAATGAAACTCAAAACACTTACGAATTCTAAATTAGCAGCTCCAGGACCAACATCTGTTCTCTTATCGCTGCTAGAACCAGGACCGCCGGGTAAACGACGATATCCAGCTCTGTCTTCTGCTGATCTACCGGCTTCTGGCCTGGCAGCTGGAGTTTTAGGGCGAGCAGCTTCGGGACGCGGTTGTCTTTTCAAAGTCGATGGTACGATCTAAACAAAACGTAATTTTAGTAACCTGACCGAATGAAAGTTCTTCTGTTGAAAAATGTACTCACTTCAGGTGGTAAATGTAAGAAATCTCTCAAATAACGGATACCATCGTTCGTCAAGTACCAGTAGTAATGTCTCCAGGCGAATTGTTCGTTAACGTAACCTCTCGATTTCAAACTCTACAACATAGAATTAGGATATAGTACAAATGCGAATAGATAATAGTGAAATTAAGATCGAGAGTGTACCTGCATCGCTTTAATAACGTGAAGATTTTGAATCGTATCTAATTCGGGATGTTTCGGGGCGTGGAAATCTTTTTTAGCGACCATAACTCCTTCTTTGAAGAGGTGCTCGTAAATAGCCATACGTTCTTTTTTGGGCATCAACATTCTGAAACAAAATCAATAATAGTTTAGTTATCAGTTCACCTTCTTCATTTCATTGTCGATAATTGAATAAAAGTAATTAAAGAATAGACCCAACGTTTCTTTAAGGTTAGAGAAACACGAAATAACACCGGCGAGACACCGCGAACTTTAATCACACAGAACGATATCAAGTGATAGCAGACAGATACCTAAATAAAGTCCATTTTCCCGAAGAAAATGCCGATATAGAAAATTCAAAATATTATAGTAATATTACTAATCTAGATTTATAAAGCTGAAATAGCAAATTGTATGATATCTGCGTTCTCATATTGAGAAACAAACACCTTTACACGTGGAATAATTCATTCCGGAGAGCAAGTATTTAGGGTAGAATTGGTACAAACAGAAATTGGCAACTTACTTGATTTGTTTTTATACGAGTTTTATTTCGAATTTGTGATTCCGCTGGTGAAATTTGATGCTGATTTAAACCTTCGCGAATTTAATCATTTATCCACATTTACCACATGAAAGAGGAACACTTCTCTTTTTTTTTCGAAAACTCTAAAAAGAATTTTACTTTTATTTTTGGATTTCTGTGTTGAAATTTCTTATCACAATATCACTGCTGCCAACATGACAAACTTAAAAATATTGTTTTATTTTTATTTTTATTTTTTTTTATCTTGAAAATGATTTTTTTTAAATAATTGATTGATTTGTTGTATTTTTATGATGTATAATAGTTATTTCAACCAGTTTACAAATTATTTTATAAAAAAAATTCAATATTTTCCAAACAATAAAAAATTTCCTGGAAATGCACTTTATTATTCTGCCAACAAGCAACTCTGATTCACTTTCACATTTCTCCAATCAAATTCCTCGAATGGATTAAAAACTCTAAATGATTATCCAATCACAACGCTTAAATTCAAAAAGTGATTAAAATCATTTCTCCGCGTTGAATGAAAAATCATCTCGCCGATTTTCATTACCGATTTTATTTTAGTTACTCGTTAGCGCATCTTCATGACCTAGACCAGTTTAATTTTACCTTGTGAGTACTTGTTTTCATTTCTCGTTTTCGTTTTTACAAGATCATGTTAAAGTAATGGTTAAACAATGAAAGCAAGTTTTTGTGAATTCAGTTTAAAAATCATTTTACGCATTATTTGTGAAGAATGAGTGTCAAATATTGATTTTAAAATCGAGTTTTTTCAAACACTAGGATTAAATTTTTATTTATTATGCAATCGCCGAATTTTATTTTACAAACTGTCGCTCGAATTTGTTCATTCGGTTTTTTAATATGTATGGTAATTATGGTGATAAAATTTACTCATTTTCCAGATTTGGGTAAGTGCCTATTTCAAATTTTATATTTTATAATTGAGTTGAATTATACCGGACTTTGCCATTTTTCATAGATTATTGCTCATTAGATTTTTTTCTAATAAGTGGGTACCTATTTAATAGATTTCTTAGCCTTTTAATTTTCAATGCTTCAAATTTTGTATGCCTACTTGAAAACATTTTTAGTTAATAGCGGGCAAATCATCAGTTACTTTAGCATGAATCCTTGATGATAATGACATCGCATATTTCGAGCAGGCTTGAAATTTTTGTATAGAGCATAGTTCAATTAAGTACATTGGCTACCTAGAAACATCTTTCCAACTTTATATTTTTTCCCTCTTCTAAATTGATACCTAGATAATAAAACCGGTTTCTTTGTCTCAGATTTGGAATTCCTGACTACGCTCAAATTCAAATGATTAAAATTTTTCCCGACGTCGAAGTTTGAAAGAAAAATAATACGTTTTATTTTTCCAAGTCTCTGATTCCATACACCACGTCTGAATTTCAAACAATTTATCCAACTAGGAAGATTCACTTTCTATATATCTTACCTTTGTTGGTCTGTTTTCAATGATAAAAGTTTACCTTTTATTGTTCATATGAGTTAACACTTTCTCTATTTATTTTATCTCTGAATGATTTTTTCGTTTCATTTAGTTCGCGGCTGTTTGCCTTTCTCTCTTATTGATTGATGTATTGATGATGCTCATATTCTCAACATAAGTGGCCGTCTATTCCGACACGAGTTTTCTTTTTAATTTCAATGCTCATTACGACTATTGCGTTTATTTTTGCTCCATTGTATACATTATTTCGTAACTTTCAACCTGCTAGTAACATATAAAAGAGAATCGTAAAGCGGTACGATGAAAAAGCTATTTTATGGGTGCTCATACCATTTGGAAATATGTTTTTGCATACGTAAGTAAATGATTACAGTTCGAATGCGTTACCTACCTTTTAAATGTGAATAGGTACGCAATAAATTATCATGTTTTGGAACTACAGGCAAATAGTTGACGAGATTATGACTTATTACGTCGGTTTTTGTGTTTATTTCGCATGAATTCCTGTATTACAATGTTATAATGTATGCTTAACCATAGAACCATTATGCATTGAAATTAATACTGTAATTATCGTGATCATGACATGAAGCCAGCTATCATCTTAAAAGATTTTTTCTCGAATTATTTGTTATTTTTGAAAATAGGCAAATTGTCTGTAAATTAAAAAATAGAAAATTATGTAGTCTAAATCATAAGCAACTCAAAAGATACTGTGTTTTTACGGCGCAGGGTATGCAATTTTATTAACGTCTTTTAATTTTAAAATAATTGGGTATATTTTAGACAACCTACCTTTATTTGGATGAATTTCAACGAAACAAATTTAAAAAAATTTTATTTCTTGACCATCATCACTCATCCAGTGCTTAGTACTCAGACTGACTGCGTGTTAACCATTAACGAATTAGGTACCAACACAGTGAACGTTTCTTGATTACGAAACAGCTATTTTGCTATTGGTCATTGGTGAAAATATTACATAGTAGATCTCCACTACCGGAAGCAACACGGTAGAAAGCATCTATCGATGATGAAACAGTATTGTTGAAGTGTGTATGTCGTAATCAACATTAAGTCACTGTGATTTGATTATTTATTTATTCGATGCACTAAAAAATCATAATAGAATGGCTCATAGAAATTGTTCATCATGAATTGTGAGCATTTGCTCTCGTATCAGTTCGGAACTGCATTTTATTTCGCGAAGTTATCGTGGGTGATCGGTCTGTTTTTACTCGACATGAATTAATTGAATTATGAATACTAAAAGTGACGTACCATTGAAGGTGGAATCTGGCGCGGCTAAGAGTTTAATCGTAGTGGCTTTTTTTTCGTTTCTTGGGGTGTCGTTGTGGTTTTCACCGTTGCCGAGTAAGTTTTGAAAAAAATTTATTATTAAATGCGAATTTTTAATTTAAAAAAAAAAATAGGTACGTAATTATGTTGATGAAATATGCAAGTATCTATTAAAATTTTAGTAAATCGTGGCCTTGATTATTAAGTTTGGAATATCCATTAATTTTTCTGGTTTGAAATTCTGCAGTAGAATGAATTTAAAAATCCTGGATTTTGGCGAAAATTGGCGAGGTAGTTTATTTTGAGTGGAGGATTTCCCTGAAAAAGTTACGAGTCCCTCAACTCAAATGGATACGAAGCTGAGGGACATCAAAGTGAAATCATTTTCGAAAAAACCGCGCTTTTTTACACTTGTGGGTTGTATTACCTTTTTGGAACCTCGGTCCCCCCCCCCCCCTATAAAGATATGATTTGAGTTTCTACACCTGTTTGAACCATTGATCTTGAAATAAGATACTTACTACTTTTTGTTTTCTACAAGTAGGTTGAAAAGTTGTTGATCGTGAATTTTCTGATTTTCTGATTTTTACCAAATTTAAATCGATCACCTAAACATCTAAAAATAGGCTCAAAATTTTCTTGGTCATCTAGAATACTTTCGATTAAATTTTTCGAAGAATTATCGTGGCAGTGCTACCAATTAAATTTTGATTTCAGCAATTTTCAAAAAATTTTCGTTTTTGGAATTGCTACAAAAAATTTAAAATCTTGATTTTTCTTGGGTAGGTAATTTAAATTTATTTTAACATGTTTCAATGGCCAAAAAAATTCTATAGGTTGTACTGGGGGGAAAACTGTTCGCGGAGTCTTAAAGATAATTATGGGAGATTCAAAAACGGTAATCACTGTCTGAAAAGCTCAAAGTTGAACTTTGGTGGCGAAAGCTCAACTTTCATGATAAAAACAAGAGATGAAAGCTACCATTTAAAAATCTGAAAAAATTACAGTGAGGAGCCCTTTTCACCCTTTTTTCAACCAACAAATTTTCAAGATGGGATCTCTAAACCCCGGGGAGAGGGGGTCTACAATTTTGACCAAAATTCAAAAAAATCGAAAAAGTAAAGTAACACATTGATTACTACTAACTCGAAGGCGCTGATTTAGACTATGAACTCAGTTTTTTCATTTGACACCCCCCTGACCCCTCCTATTACCCTCCTTGATAGGGTCAAAATTTTAAAAAATGAAAAATAACGTGTGACCTGTCGTTTGTTAGGTTTTCGAGGGCACTGAGTTCGAAAATTTGCTTATTTTTTGGATTTGACCCTTTAGTGCCCCTCTAGCCCCACAATTTTGGGAAAACGATGTTGAGAAACGAAAATATCGTATGGCATATCGATTCTAACTAATTTGAGGGCGTAGAATTCGAATATCGACTTACTTTTTGATTTAACCCACTCCCCGTAATATTCGATTCCGCATTGATCACCGATGACTGAAGGAAGGGGTCAGTTGGAGCCTTGGAGCACAGGGAGGGGGTCGGATCAAAAAGTAAGTCGATATTTGAATTCGTTTCTCAACATCGTTTCCCCAAAATTGGGGGGCTAGAGGGGCTCTAAAGGGTCAAATCCAAAAAATAAGAAAATTTTCGAACTCAGCGCTCTCGAAAACCTAATAAACGACAGGTTACCCGTTATTTTTCATTTTTCAAAATTTTGACCTTATGGAGGGTTCAGGGGGGTCAAATGAAAAAACTAAGTTCATATTCAAAATCAGTGCCTTCGAATTAGTAGTAATCGATATGTTACTTTACTTTTTCGATTTTTTTGAATTTTGGTTAAAATTGTGGACCTTTTTACCTCCCAGGGGTCTAGAGATCCTATCTTGAAAACTTGTTGGTTGAAAAAAGAGTGAAAAGGGCTCCTCACTGTAATTTTTTCAGATTTTTAAATGGTAGCTTTCATATTTTGTTTTTATCACGAAAGTTGAGCTTTTACCATCAAAGTTCAACTTTGAGATTTTCAGAAAGTGATTATCGTTTTTGAATCTCCTATTAATTATCTTTCAGACGCCGCAAACAGTTTTTCCTCAAGTACAACCTATTTCGAGATATGAGCCTTCAAAGTTGGGTATAATTTGACTAAAAATCTCAATTGTATAAAAATTTCGAGGTCCGCTTCCTCGCCCCCTTGAGGGTTAGAAAAGAAATGATCGTAGTTTTGTGAATAGGCCACCAAAGGGAACTCGTAAAAAAAATTTGAGCGAAATCGGAAGACCCGACTTCATTTTTGGTCTGTTTTAGTATGGAATAGCTCATTTGTCTCTTTTTGAGCTAGTAAACATAGAATTTTTTGGAAAGTCTCCCACTCAAAAAAAATACTCCACCAAATATGTATTTTTTTAATCCACTCTATTCCAAAAATACCTACTTACCCAATTCCCTATTTTCAGTGAAATTGATTAGAATTGTTTTATTTTAATTTTAGATGCTCCAGAAATATCTTGTGATAGACCATGCCACGAATTGGAATGGCCCAGAATTTGTAGGCTAAAATTTGTTTTAGAATCACATTCAATTCCTGATAAGTAAATAATAAACCTACTTACTTACCAATACAAAATTAATAAGTACTTCTTTAAAAAATTTCACTGAAATATTTGGTTTACTTTCAGAAACTGTAGCACACTTTCTGGCCAATGTTCCAAAGATGAATTACAGTATAAAGGAGGAAATAAATTATTAACCGTCAATAGACAAATTCCAGGCCCAAAAATTCACGTAAGATATTTCCACCAGTATTGAAAAATTTAAACAGCACAATTACATAAAAATGAAAAAAATTATCCCCATTATTTTTATTTTGAAGGTTTGCGTTCACGATATTTTACTGGTAGACGTTATCAATAGACTACCAGATACCAGTGTCTCAGTCCACTGGAGAGGTCAAGTTCATCGTAATGAACCTCTGATGGATGGAGTGCCAATGATTAGTCAATGCCCTATACCAACACATACAACGTTTCAATACAGATTTCGAGCCTCAGACCCGGGAACACATATTTGGCATCTGCATAATAAAGATACCGGTTAGTATGTCTATATTACAACTACTCATACCTACTTGCTTGTTAACGAAGAATAATTTTGTATGAATATTCATGCATGAATTTTAAATACCTACAGGTAATGTCTCGAACGTAAATCGAGTAGGTAAATTGGTGAACGATTTGTTATGTTTGATGTGTCGTAAATTCTTTTTACGTATATCTAATTGGAGCTTGTTTAGAGGATTTTCTAGGGCATAATTTTAGGATGAATTTTTACATAGGGTTGATAAAATTTATAGCTTCAGAGTGGCCCTATTTATGCAACGTCGTAATATATGACAAATCTGTTTTATCCCTCGAATTAGACGATTGATTGATTGCGTAATATTTTTCCATTTCGAATTCAATTCGAAAAATTTTATCAGCGTTTGATCATAGATGCAATAAACAAAACGTACACAGGTACCTACCTAATTATTCGAAATTAATATACGTAGGTATTTAAAAAGCTATCATTTTACGTATTCAAGATTAATGGCGAACATATATCAACAATTTATATTCACTTTGTACCTACTTTGATGACAAAAACCACCCACGTTACGTTTTGAAAACCTTTGAAGTTTTAGTTTGGTAGTTTGAAACTTTCAAGCGTATAAAGATAATTTTTGGGGCAACAAATTTAAATATCTGAAAGCAAATATTCATTGGATGATTTAATATTGAAATTTCATGTAATAATTGGAACATCAAAGAAGTGGAATTATTTACTCTGTTTCACTTGCATATTTTTACTGTTTCGGAAATCTGTTTGCCTGGTCTAGGTATCTACTTACTTTCTTTGTTGTATTATTTCATCTTAATGGCTCGAAATATTGAAAATTTGGATTGGTAAGTTATATGTATGTAGAATCTAGAAAGGGTCGTTTTGCCTTATTTTTATATTTAGAAATTTGGGAATGGGGGGGAATCAAAAAACTGTGCCTAGGGCTCGAAAAATACCCGATAAAAATTTAATTGCTCCTAAAACGTTTCGAACTAAACAGGAAGAACGAAGAGACAGCAGGACTGCTCGCATAATAACAAGATTGCATTTTTAATTCGAAAAGTTTAGTTCAAAACGAAAAATTAACAAAAATTAATACTTACTTTTTTAGTTTAATTTATTGTTTGATTATACTGACTTCAACCTATTGAAAACAAATTTTTATGGTATCAAAAAAAAAATGAGGAAGCGAAAGTGACATTTTGAATCAAAAAACAGGAAAAATCGAGTCTATAGTCGAAAAATTTTAATTTTTTACTCTCCCAGAGATGCCTACTTTGGTTCCAAATCTGACTATCTATATTTAAAAAAAAATTTTAATTGAAAAATTAAATGTCTTAAAGGTACGTAGTTTTCGGACTAAGCATTGTTTAAAATTTTTCAATTTTTCGAAAAAGGCCACTTTTAAGGGTCACTTGGTAGGGGAAATCGTGGGAAAGGGGTGAAATTCTGGCCAGCTTTTTTAAAACTTGGGCAGAATTTCCTGCTTTCTGGTTACTTCCCTCAGGGCGTATTCTAACGTATAGGGGGGCTCAAGCTCCCCAAATGTTGAATTAGCCTCCCAAATAATTTTCGTGTAAGTAAATGTTTCACTCAAAAAAAATTCGTAAATATTTAATTTTCAAGGGATGAACTATCAGTATCAATGTGACGAATTTCCTGCTTTTTTCAAGTTACTAAAATGTGACCCATGCAGGGACAGGGTATCTAAAGTCGGAAAACTGAATTTTGCGTTAAAGCCAAAAAAACAAAAAGTGGGAAATTTTTTCAATTTTTTTTTTTTCAATTTCAAGTAGTTCAGACCTTTACGCATCTGTTACCAAAGTTTCACTTCGAATAACCTATTAAAACACGTCTAAATGACGTTCAAACCGACTGAAGAAAAGGTACCTAAAATCGGTACGTTAAAAAAATCGATGTGAGCTGCAAAATTCGGTCCATGAAATGTGTCACCGTCACCTTTTTGGAGACTCGTCAGTCCAAACGTAACAAATCGAAAATAAGCTATTGTCCGTCCAAAATAGCTTGAGTCAAATTGTGTCAGTTTCCTTATCAAAAAGCAAACAAAATTTTGATTTTTTCCCATTTAACTACAGCAATTTTATTTTTGGCTTTCGGATAACGAAACTGAAACAATTTGGCTCAAGCTATTTTGGACGTACAATAGGTATCCTTTTAGTAATTTACTTAATAATAAATAATACCCAGATTTTTTTTTAAATGCAGTTTTTTTTTCAAAATTAAACGCATTGAAATAGTGAATTTTTTTATTTTCCTCTCTCCGCAAGTAATTTTTGACATCAGAAACGAATTCCTCGTGAAATTTTAGTACATTAAAGTAGTTTTGGCAGCTTTTTTGATGATTGATAAGTGCATGAAAACAGGATTTCTTTTTGTAAAGAATTTTTTTTCAAAATTGAACGCATCGTAATGGTGAATTTTTCATTTTTCTCTTCTCCTGAGGTCCTGATTATCCTACTTCTCTAAATATCCATTTGATTTTTTTGTAAAAACTTGTTCGCATTTTGCCCGCCTTTTGATAACATAAAAAACAGGAGTAACGCGTTTTTCTCAGAATTTCGTTTTTTGGAAATCAAGAATTTTCCAACTTTAAATGTCTCTATCCCGGCGAAAAATCAATAGATGCTCATCCAGGTCTCAATATGTTCCTTATGGTCTCCTATATTATTTAAGCTAAAAAACTCATTTTTTTAAATTCCGACTTTAGGTTCCTTTTCTCGGCACGGGTCACAACTGGTCTCTTTAATAAGAAATATTATTAAATTTCATCAAAAAATCGGCAAATTACTTTAAAAATTGGCAAATGTTTTGAAAAAATCGAAAAATGTAATGCGAATCGTCAAATTTGTTGAAAACTCAAAAAATTTTCCACAAGAAATCGGAAAATTTTATTCTAAAAAGGCTTTGCCGGCTGTTCAGGTAATTTTTTCAAGAAGTCTGAAAATCTTTTCAGTCGCCTAATTTGTTAAATTTTGTTGTAAATCTGCAAATTTACGAAAACGTGCCGATTTACAACAAAAAAAAACACGACATTTCGTTAAAAACTTTGAAAAGCTCGAAATTTTCACTTCAAAGTAATGGAATTTTTTCAAACAATAAACTACTTATTCAAAAACGAATTATTTTCTTTCTGAAAGTCATCAGTTTTTCAAATATTAGCCCTCGCTTCGCTCGGACATAGGAAGCCTAAAATAAGTTGAGAATTTGACCTTCTTTTACTAAAATATCGATTTAAAAAATGAAGAAATTTCAGCTTTTGGATGCTAGTTTTTTCGAAAATTTTTGCGAATCAAAACGAAAAAAATTAATTAATGGAACTATGTTTGTGGAGCTCCAAAATTTTCTTAGAATATGCCCTGACTCCCCCCCCCCTATTCAACTCTAAAAAAAAGCAAAACGATAAACGATACGTCTTATCATAGGCTTCTCTATGAGGATAAAAATTGATAAAATAGTAAATTTTTTAAAAATTTTGTTCCACAGGATCAGCCGCTCTAAATAACATCTACGGGTTAATGATCGTACGAGAAGCAAGAAAAGTTGAACCACAAAGTGAAGTGGTAGATTACGATCAATCGGACAATGCAATAATTTTGCGAAGTACAGAAAATCATGCTCAGTCTGCGATTCTTATCAATGGAAAACATTCAAAGGCCAAAGTAATTTTTTTTTAAAATCGGTACACTGCCTATAGTTTCCGCGTTCATACCCGAAATCTTTACACACCATCAGTGGTAATAAATCGTACATAAGTAGATATAAATCCCAATGTTAAACGAGTACGAGTGATAACCTTCGAAAGTAGGAACACTGCAAAATGATTGATGGAGGACTTGATATTACTTTGAAGTTGAAATTATGTCGTAGTTGGTTAGTTTTTTATTTTGACTGAGATCAAATACTTCCATCTAATCATGTGGCACGTGGTTTACGTAGCTGAGGGGAAGAGAATTCTACCTAGACTTACCTAGACTTATCTAGACTTATCTAGGAATACGTATCTACCTTCATCTACTCATGAAAAAAAAACAATTACCTACGATATTGTCTCTTGATCAGTGATAAAAATTGAGGAACATATACGAATGCTTCATCGATGTTTTTTATAACGTAATTTGAGTGTCTACCTACCGTGACATAATTTTGAAATGTTTTACGTTTTTACAGGCTGATAACTCGGTTACATTCCAAGTACAGCGAAATAAAAGATATCGTTTTCGATTGGCTTATGGCGGAGGAGATGTTAAATGCCCTATTTCCTGCTCGATCGAGAATCATAAGTTATTAATTATTGCTCTGGATGGGAATGCCATTCAACCAACTTATGCGTCGAAACTCATTTTAGTTCCAGGTAAGAATTACCTACACATGGATTTGTAGTTAAATGAAATAAAATAAACATAGGTAGGTAGCTAGGTACCTTCGATATTGACAAAAATTATTGGAGCATGAAAAAAAAGGTTCTGAGAAATTTGTAGATGATTAAAAATTCATCATTTTCCACCCTATAATAATTTTTTACTCGTGAGAATGAAAATCTACCGCATTTTTATGAAAAGAGAAAAAACTACAATCATTTTTCAAGTCTGAAAACCAATGAATCGATTTAAAAAATGTACGTCTGATTGGAACGATTGTATTTTGTATCTACTTACTATCGCTAGATCGAATTAAAACATCCTCTTTCCATTTGAATTTTCGCAAAAAAAGTTGTGTGATTTTTTGAACACCCTGTTGATAGAGCCAAAAAATGTTACCCCATCAGCGAAAACATCAGTCGAAGAAAATCCATAAATATTGGAACCACTTCACTAGGTATTTTTTTCTGCTAAGAAATGAAAGACATTTTTGAACATACTGTATGGGCACTTAATTTAAAATAAATCCCAGTTTATTTACTCAAGGATTTTTTTTTAGGGGAACGAATAGATTTTGTTGTATGGACGAATCAAGACATCAAAATGTATAGAATTCAATTCAATTTCATTGAAAGTTGCGATACCAGCACCTCATCGTTCGCATTATTAAATTATACGAATGATAAAATAGATAAAATTAAAAAAATCGAAAATGAAAGCAATTTTTCATACAAACCTGTGAGTAACCTACCAAAAAATACTATTAATCAAATTTCTCTACGCATATTTCAATTGGGTACCTACTTGCAGATGTAATAAGTACAATTCTAATTTATTTTTTGTTATTTTTCGATTAGATTTTTTCCACAATATTCGACGATCAATGTGATAAAACCACTACATGTCTGGAAAATGCTCAAGCTCACCATAAAATTTCCAGTGACGTAAGCCAAGTCGATGAAGTTTTCTATTTATTTTATAATTATCAGAATTTCCAAATCGATGGTGTTCAAGGTTTGTAGATTCAAAAAAATATTCCAATTTTTGTCCTACGAGTCAACTTTGCATTGAAAATTGATATGATTTTTATTTTTTAGGTTCTTTCAAAGTGGCCAACACTAATAACATTACTTTCACTTATCCACCTTCACCTTTAATAAGTCAAATTTTAGATGTTCCTAAGGAAGCCATTTGTAATGGAGATAAACTTCCCAGTAACTGTGATAAAAATAATGGCAATATTTGCCAGTGTACTCATGTAATCGATATCAATGTGGGATCGGTAGTGGAATTAATTCTTGTCCATCAAGGTACCTATCATCTAATACTTATTTAATAATTTCATAATCATTATCTCAATCGACAGTAAAATTTTGGGCCGAAAAGAATAAATTAAAAGTAAATTTATAAAAGAGCTCCATACCCATAATTTTAAATACCTACTAAAGTTTATTTCTCGAATTTTGGCGAATTTTTGAAATTTCAAAACTGCTTTATTGTCCTGTAACATATAAAATTTGATCTAAGTAATCAACAAAAAAGCTGAAATTTGGTATAAATATCCCATTTTTGACCTCTCGAATCAATTTGAAGCAGTTTTGAAATTTTTCAGTCTCCAAAATTTTTTGGAATTTTGCAGCAGTGAAAAAAAATGTCTATAAAAATAGCCCATATGAACTTTAGCACCTAAAAACTCAGATTTCACAGGTCGACATTTTTGAACTTTTGAAATGCTGTTTGAAGTTGAATGGGTGATTTTTATAGTATTTTTCACGCTGATCACGAAAAAAGCAGTGAAAAAATTCCATCACCCAAGGATTTTTCACAATTTGAATTCTTTGTTGTACAGTTTTCCCACTTTTTTTGATAACGTTTGACACTTGAAGTAGATTTTCTGAAAAAAGAAAAGGTTCTACGAAAAAAATGAATAGAACATAAATTGTAGAGATTAAAATTTCCTTTCTGTAAACTTCGATTAGAATTTTCTTAGAAGGCTTAGCTTTCGAGATATTTTAGTTGAAAGTTCAAAGTTCAACTTTTTTTTAAAATTGAAAATATCTCAAAAACTTAGTCACCTAAGAAAAAACTAATTAGACCTTATTGAAAGGAAATTTTACGTTCTACAATTTATGTTCTATTCATTTTTTTCGTAGAACCTTTTTTTTTTCAGAAAATCGGTTTCAAGTATCAAAAGTTATCAAAAAACGTAGAAAAACTGTTCAACAAAAAATTCAAATTGAGAAAAATCATTGGGTGATGGAATTTTTTCATTATTTCGTGATCAGCGCGGAAAATTCTGTAAAAATTACCCATTCAATTTCAAACAGCATTTTCCATGTCAACCTGTGTTATCAATATTGGTGGTTTATTTGATCGATTAAAGCACAATTTTCCAAAATTCGTAACTGCCGAATCAACTCCATATTTTTTAGCAGAAAATTTTTGTGGGGAAAAAATTGAAAATACACCTACAGCGTTCGCATCAAGGCAAAAGACTGAACATTGGTGGATACCCTATTTTTGACCTCTCGAATCGATTGGAAACGGGGTTGAGACGTTTTGAAACGTTCAGAAAATTTCGAAATTTTCTATCACTATAGAAAAGCCCATAAAAATGGCCCATATGAACTTCAGGACCTATAATAGCGGATTATACATATTGGTGACCTATTTAATAGATTAAAGCAAAATTTTCCAAAATTCGCACATGCCTAGTCAAATTTATATTTATTTTTCGACAGAAATTTTTTTGAAAAAAATTAAAATCTGACCCAGCAGTTACAAATTTGGGACAATTGCGCTTTAATCGATCAAATAGGTCACCAATATGTATAATCCTAGATTATAGGTACCTACTGAAGTTTATATGGACCGTTTACATGAGCTTTTCTCCAGTACTGGAAAATTTCAGAATTTTTTGGTGGCTTTGAAATGTCTTGAAACCATTTCCAATCGATTTAGGAGATCAAAAATAGGGTATATACCAAATTTCAATTTTTTTCGTTGATTAGATCAAATTTTCATATTTTGCAGGACGATGAGGTAAATCTGAAATTTCAAAAATTCACCAAAATTCTAGAAATGAACCCAGCGACTGAAATTCTGGATGTTTTTTAATGATGTAATTTCAATTTATTTTTGTTTCGGGCCAAACTTTTACTGTCGGTTGGAATATCTCTTTTGTACGAAGTGACGAAAAATTGGAATATTTTTTTTTTGCATTTCGAATAGAAAAATCCGCCAAAAAAAGTCATATATTTCACCTCCACGGCCACAAATTTTACCTCCTCGGTCGACGAAACCTAGACACTTCACTCACAGCAGACGAAATCAAAACACTCGACTTGTCGGGAAAATTGATTAACAGAAAAGTAGAAAATCCAATAAAAAAGGATACTTTAATAATACCTCCGGGAGGTCTGGCTGTAATACGATTCGTCGCTGATAATCCAGGTAACTAATTCTACGAGCGAATTTGCTAAGTTGATTTTAATTTTTTAAAATAACTTTCATGTTTAGGATACTGGTTATTCGAAGAGGAAAGTGGATCGCACGGTATGGAAGTAGTATTTAATGTGATAGGATCTCAACATAATGTACCGGAATCATTTCCACGTTGCGGAAATTGGATAGGCCCTAAATATTTTTTCGCTTAATGGAGCAACCTGCGTTTACCATTATATTTATACCTTACAGAATGTTTCAATTGTGATAAAAAAATTTATGAAACGGAAGTTTCCACGAATTAATTTTTCTCTTTTTTTCTCTTTAAAATTACCTACAAAGCTCTCTGTATGAAAAATGTACTGGTGCCGAGACTCGCGAGAGAGCTTCTTTTGTTATTAAAGGTGTGTTGTAGTTTTAATTTAGTATCATTTTTTAAACTTTGAGCACAAGAAAATGTTCCTTTCTTATTATATCGAAGTATCTAGAACCTAATTTGCTTATTTATACCGAGTATGGGCTGTAATAATTTAATTCTCGGTGCGATGCTTCTTGATGTTTTTATAAGATTTTAAGACTGTTGTTATTTACTTTTTTAATAAAATTTTTGTTGTGTACCTATTATTTTCTCATATGTGCTTCCAAGTACTATTTAGCTACCAAGGTCAGTGGGTATTTGACTCTTACAAGAATTTGAAAAAATAGTTAAATTTAACCTCCGCCCAAACAATAAAACAAATATTTATTATAATATGGTTTCGTGTTATAAAAATATACTTATTGGATTTCTTCTCTTTGTAGTTTCAACATAGTGTAGTAACTGAAAATTACCAAAAATGAATATGAAACGGCGGCTGAAACAGAAAACAGTATAATCATCCTTTTTAATTAACTTACACTTCCCACCTTTTTATACGGGCTTTTTAGAAAAATTTTTACGTTGTTATTATTTTTGAAAAATTAAAAATAAAACTTACCGATGGAAAATACGAGAAACATAATAAATAATAGACTTCCAGACCCTTGTCCAAATAATTGCGCTCCCTCGATGAAAAAATTACCCAGTAGAACAATAATACCAACGCCTTCTATGACTAGATAAGGAACTAAAAATACAGCTCTTGACTGGAAACAAAATTTAAAAATATATTTTTAAGCTTTTCAGCACAAACGAAAAGAGGAAAAGTTTTCACATTGTATTCTGAATCTTATCACAATCTCATACTCAATTATAAAAAAAAAAAAAAAGGGAGAGAACGGAGAGAAATGAAATTCCTAAATAAGGAAAAAATAGTACACAATATTTTATCGTGAAAGATTTTTTCAAAAAATAAATATAAACAGCGTGGATTTTTAATAAACTTAAAACGACTGGAGAAAAAAAAGAATTACGCGAATCTCTTTTTACATAAAAACTGTTTTCGAGATATTGTTGGAAAATGAGGTTGAGATAAATGGATTTTCATATCGAGATTATATTTACCTGCGTAAATAAAATCTTAATGTGAAATACAAATACCTACTTGTATATTAAATGTAGGTACCCGTGAATATATTCCCTTTCAATTTTTCTTTGTTCAACTCTCGCTGTGAATTTATTTATTAGGTATCGAGATAATAGTTTTTTATTATTTGTTTCAAGCTGAGCTGTTATTAAAAAATAGATAGGATTTATTTCAAAATTGTACTCCCCCTCCCCCCCTCAAAAACGACCAAGAGACAGAGATTCTCAAAATACAATTTTTTTATATTTGTTCAACAGAGGGGAAGGGTAGAGGGTCTCAAAAAGTCATATAATTTTTAACCTTTCAAGTTTTTTAAAAATTATTTTCAAAAATTCAAGTAACTAGGTACCTGCTTAAAAATTTTTCATCTGAAAACATCATTATTTGAACCTGCTTGATAAATTCTAAAAATTTCACCCGATTCAAAAAATCTTTTTCCTGTTTTGGATTATTGTATTAGTAAGTATGGGTTCGCAAATTATGCAAAATATGACTAAAAATTAACTGTGAGGGTATTATAGCCAGTATTTTGTTTTCTGGTCTTTCAGTGTCGATTTGGAATTTTTATCTGACTAATTTTTATCCTTACCACGAAAAAACTACCTTTTGAAATATAGGGCATGGTTTCAAGGAGAACCGAGGGGCGGGGAAAAATCATTTCCTTTTATTTTTTGATTTTTTTAGGAACTTGACTGCAGAAGTTAAAAAAACCTGATCCTCAGAATTTTCTCATTTATTTTAGTGCTAATTCTGATGGGAAATCAAAAAAATTAGTTTGGGAATCGTATCTATTATGCCTTTGAATGTCCCATAAAGAGTCCCAATCCTAAAAATTTAAAAATTCTGATTCTTTTTCTGATTTTCAAATTTTAATTTCAGTCTGATAGTGAATATCAAAAGCCGAATCTTAAAAATTTGTTCAGAAAGATCAAATCCATATCATATTCCAAAGTGCTTTAAAAAATCCCAGTCAAAAATTTTTTGAAATTTTGAAAAAAAGGGGATAAAAATTCGACAAAAATTTGGAAAGAAGAAAATCAACCTTTCAAAATAATTTTGAAATAAACTAAAATACCTATCTAAATAGTTTTTAGAAAATAAAAATTTTCAAATGAATTTTTTTAAAAAACAATATCAAATGTTTCAAAAATTTTGGTTCTGAAGCTTTTTGAGGGACTAAAGAAGGATGATACGGCTCTCAAACTAATTTTTTTTGCGAATTTTTGATAAAATTATCAGAATAGATCAATATCTTGAAATATTTCGATATTTACAAAGAAATTTTTTTTTCTTCCGTACATATACTTAGTTATGTATTTTACTGTTTCTATCTCCCCCCCCCCCTCTCTATGGTATAATGTCACACGCACTAAACGACGTTTTTCAAATACCTATTTTAAATTTTTGACCAAAATCAGATGGTATGGGGAGCTGAGGGAATTAAATCCTTAAACTGAGTTGTAATTCGATTGTAGTGTCCTTGAAAACATTAAAAACGATACATACTTCACACAGTACTTATTGTTGACATTTTTTTTGATATTTTGGCCCATATTTGAGAGTATAGTAGGAGGGAGGGGAACAAATCGAGAAATTGAGTCTAAATTTGAGCTCAGTACCTCCAAAAACATATGTAACAAATCATACATCACACAGAATGTTTTTTTGATAATTTTTAGTCCCTCAATGGATTCCTCTAAGAGGCGAAGGAAAATTTTGGAAATTTGTTTTACCGCGTTAGGACGAAAATGACTCTTTAAAATTTTTCAACTTGAATTGGAAAACTTGAACAGAAATTCTATATCTAGTAAGCAATTCGACTCATTTTTAGACATATTTTGCATTACCTAATCTGAAATAGGTAATAGGGATCCTGGTACCAAACTCAAAAAATAATCCAATAAAAATGAAAAAAAATTCGAATTCAGGCGAAATTTTCAAAAATTGTTAAACAGGTTCCAATAATGATGTTTTTGATAGAAAAATTTCTCTAACCTACTTGAATTTTTAAAAATATGTGCATTAAAAAAAATCACGTGACTATTGCGATCTCGTACTCATGTCTCTTCCCTTTTAGGTTAGGTACTTAATCGATCCGAAAAATTTTCATAGAAGAGAAAAAAAGTTGAATTTTCATATTTCTGTATCATTTAGTCGCTGTGAGGAGGAGGAATCATGCGGAAGGGCAATTGACAATAATTTTAAGACACTGAAAATATAAATGTTTATTTACTCACTCGGTATGTTCCATATAAACCCAAAGGTGTAGCCAGAAACATCAAAATGGAGACAACCATGTTAATTATGTATCGTATATCGAGATCACCTGCTGTAAAAATTTACCAAGGTAATTTTTATTGTGGAAGAATAAAAACTAATAATCCCTTGAAGACTGAAATATGGTAATTTATTTCAAAAAATTTCAAAAGCGACCCAAATATTGAGCATTTTTCACTTATTATTAAAAACACAGATTTTTGCATTTATTTTGTAGGTACCAATAAAATCGAAAAAAACATCCAAACAAAAAATATCATTCTTCAAGAAATTATTTTTTAGGTAATCAGTCGTCTACCTACTTTCCCTGGTGGTTTCTTCAACCCTGATTGCAGTAACAATTACCAAGCCAAAGAATGTTACAGCCTAAAAAATAAATCATCGCATTAAAAAATTCACCAAATAGGCTAGATTTTTTCAAACCCCTTACCAAGCTGGCAGCAAATATAATATAGGCTCCAGTTTTTAAATTCAGCCCACATACGAATTCTTGTAGCCTTGGTATTGGTGTCATCTAAATATTAAAAAAAAAATCAATGAAAACTTTATGATAGGAAATTTTCAACTTGTTTTATTAATTAATGCAGCACATCCCAAACTGATGATGAAATAAATCGAAAATTTATTAAGCGGAAAAATGAACACGTAAACGTTAACAAAAGCAAGTAATCCGAGGCTGCGAAGCAAAAAACTTAAATTTAGTGCAATTTCCAGTTCGTAGAAGAAAAACTATACCCTGGTGGAAGTTTTTCCTAAGTAGAAATGAATAATGACTAGGAAAAAAAACCTCCACAAGGCGTCTCAGTCTCAACTATAAAATAATTTTTTCAACGAAATAAGTACGCGATCGAATTGAAATGAGCAATTAAGCCAGCGATATAGGAATAAATTCGAAAACGTTTGCATAATCGGCGGAAGTATTTTCCCAAATCAGCAAAAATCTACGTCAACAATTAAAATATCACTTACTTTTGCTGTTGTCGAATACGAATCACGGCACGCAAACACAAGAGAACGAATAAAAATGTATCCCGTCTAAGCTAAATCTGCGTAATAATCATGTCGCGACTTGCAGACTCCAAAAGGGACCGTTTTGTTACTGTAATAAATAGAATCGAAAGGGCGCAGAATCTCAGCATTTTGTTATTTTCCCCCTTTTCAAACATTCGAACTATTTTTGGGACAGCTATTATTTGTTAACAGTAGCTCATTTTACACTCTTTCGACACTACGATATTATAAGTTCATCAATATATACGAAATTCATCAGTTACACCGTTTTCCGAATCGACTATCTTGTCTTTTTTTTTTCAGAAAGTACTTCAAAGTCAACTCGGTAGTAACTTTTCTATTTGGCGGCTCGCGAACGTGAGTTTCTTAAACAGCTTTATTTTTTCGTACTTTGTACCTCGAATCGAGCGTTTGACAATGTTGCTCTTCGAGAATAATGATTTGAATCAAAAGATTCCTTTGTGTAGCGTTTTCCTTTCCTTTAATTTTTTTGTTAGAAAGTAGGAGAACATTTCACCCTTTTGAGATTTGTAAAATTGAAACAGTACGACGAGTTGATAAAATGAATTAGCTGAACGAAAGTTTTATTTAATTTTAAATTTTTACTCAGTGGATGTGACTGAAAGAAAATTATGACACTTTCGAGGATCGTATTCTATTAGAGAAAACAATGGCTGTAGTGACCTAAAACAAGGTAAAAAGTGACTATAAAACCAGAAAAAATTTTAAACCAGACATTCTAATTTTAAATTAAACATAACAAAACAGAGAATTTAACCAATCGTCTTGAAATTTTTGCAGTTTTCAAAAATTTAATTCATTCGGTAAAATTGTTCCAGTTTTTAAAAACAATTGCAATTTTTTTTTAAAGTTAACTTTTTTAGGGAATTCTTTAAGATTAAGTAGATAATTTTTCCACTTTTGAATTTTCTTAAATTCAATAAGTCAAAGTTTTGGAAATTATTCAATTGTTAGAAGTTTACCAAATTATAATTTTTTTAATTTCTTAGAATTGAATTTGTCCGTTAATTGTTTTTAATTTTTTTATTAAAATACCTCGTTTCAGTTTTTAGAAAATGTTCAAGTTTCAAAAAATATCATCCATGTTTTGAAAATTAAATGTACTAAGTAAATTCAAAAAAAATTGAATTCATTTGACTCATCGGGCTCAAAATTCAAAATCCAAATTCCAAAAGCCAAAGGAGAAGAAGAATGAAGCAAAAAAAAAAATCAGAAATTTATATGTATGATAGACAATATTAATAGTATTTACCAGTGGTAAAAACTTCAGATTTTTTTGAAAAATCGTTTCATTCTTACAAGGGAGGAATCCCAACTCAAAGTAAAATTTTGAGCCCCAAAAAAAAAAATCAAAAGTACATCATACAGGACCCCGTATCCAAAATTTCAGGTGCTGAATTCCATTATTTTTGGCGAATTTTTGAAATTTCAAAATTACCTCCGCCTTGCGAAATATGAAAATTCGATCTAATCAACGAAAAAAGCTTAAATTTGGTGTATATACCCTATTTTCGACCTCCCGAATCGATTGGAAGTGGTTTCGAGATGTTTTGGAGCCACCAGAAAATTTTGGAATTTTCCAGTGCTGGAGAAAAGCCCATAAAAATGGCCCATAATGCACTTCAGCATCTATAATCGCGGATTATCCATATTTGTGACCTATTTGATCGATTAAAAATAATTTTCCAAAATTCGTAACTCTGAGTTCAAATTTGCATTTTTGGGCAAGAAATTTTCCTGGAAAAAATTTAAAAAGTACCCTATCAAACCTCTATTTAACCACATTACTAAGCTTCACACCCTTAAAATAATTGCAGTTGAAAATATTCATGATATGGCTATTTCTTTTTCTATGTGCTGGAAAATTACAAAATTTTCTGGTAGCTATGAAACATCTTGAAACCACTTCCATTCGATTCGTGAAATCGAAAATAGGGTATCTACCACGTTTAAACTTTTTACCCAATTACGTGTGCAAGGGGGTATTTTGGAATTTTTTCCAGAAAAATATCCTGCCCAAAAATGTGAATTTTAACTCAAAGTTGCTAATTTCCGTAAATTAGGCTTTAATCGATCAAATAGGTCACCAATATGAATAATCCAAAATTATAGGGGCTGAAGTGCAAATAAACCATTTTTATAGCATTTTTTCCAGCGCTGAAAAATTCCAAAATTTTTTGGTGGCTCCGAAACGTCTCGAAACCTCTTCCATTCGATTCGGGAGGTCGAAAATAGGGTATCTACCAAGTTTCAACTTTTTTCGTTGATTAAATCAAATTTTCATATTTCGCAAGACGGAGGTAATTTTGAAATTTCAAAAATTCGCAAAAAATCGAGAAATGGAATTCAGCACTTGAAATTTTGGATACGGGATCTTATTATGATGTACTTTCGATTTTTTTTGTTTGGGCTCAAAATTCTACTTTGAGTTGGGATACCTCCCTTGTTAGAAATTTATTGAAATTTTAAAATGCCCAAACTTTGAAGATTTTTTTCAATTTAAATGTAAATTCTTATTTTATAAAAACAGTCCTATTTATTTCCGGAAAAAATGTTCAAGTTTTGAAAAACTGAGCAATTTTTAGAAAATTATCATTTGTTTGGAAAATTTTCATTTTTTTTAGAAAATTATACAGTTTGTAGAAATCATCCAATTTCTAAAGAACTGTACAAATTTAGAAAAAGTGTCTAATTTTCAAAAAAAAATCCAGTCATGTTTGTAAAAATTTGATAGGTTTAAATTTTTTGTCAAATTTTTAATTTTTAAATTATTTTTTTAAATTTGGAAAAATCTTCGCGTCATAGAAAATATTCTGTTAAGGTTCAAAAAAATTATATATCAAATTTATTTTATTGTTAAAAATTTGCCTACTTTTGAAAAAAAGTTGAAATAAATTTTAAACAATTTTTTCTAGTCATCTGGGTTTGCCAATGTTTCTACTACCCCTCCCCTCTGAAATCCACGAATGCGAATATTATATTAGCCTACCTATCATTCGCATAATATTGCTTTGTTTCCCCTGCAAATGTTAATGCAGTGATTAGAATGACAACCCTGATCGACATTTTGCTAGTTCTTAGTTTCGAAGGAGCAACCTACATTTTACTTCAAAAGAAATAACCAACGAACCGGACATGTTTTTATTTTTACAAAAAAAAATATCTTTATGAGCAATAAATAAAATGAGTATGTAAAACTTACATTTATTTTTGTTATGCGCTGTACAAAAAAATATAAAAAAAATAAAAAAAGAAACAGAATACTAATACAAAAAAAATCACATGTATAAAAATACAAAAATATACAAAATTAACCATTTATCATATAACTTTAGTACATGGATTTAAAACTTTTAAATGTATAAATTAAATACACAAACAGTCAAACTAGGATAACTTTTCCATTAATGGGATACTAATACTCCATTAATAATAATACAATTATAATTAAATTTGGTATTTAGTTAACATTTCGAGAAGAATTCACTTTTGATGATTTAGAAAAAGTATGAGCAAATTGGCGAGATTTTTGACTGAGAAAATCTAGTCGTTGATCAAAGATTTTCATGGTCGTTGGCTACCTTGACTCTTTATTAATGACGAAAAATTAGGTAACGATATCTTGGTTGAAATCTGAACTAAAAAATTAAATTAATTAAATACCTACCTAACAAAATGATTTAGATGTTTTCAGTGGAAATTTTTAACAACGTTGACCTTACTCGGATACTTCTCAAAATGCAATATTAGTAAATATAAATCTCATAGTTACCTATAAAATTAATTCTAATAATATTGACTAAATATAAATATATTTAAATGGCCAATATATGATCACTTAAAATAAATTGTTTTACACAATAAATGTAATCGTTGTAATAATGTAGGTACCTATTTAAAAAATTAAAATGTATTTTTGACATTAAACGATCGTATGGTACAAAAATATTATTTGAATAATTTTAAAGGCCACATTACAAAGTTTCTTTTTTTTTAATTTGTCTCACGATATCCAATTTTTTACAAGACAATCTACGAAAAAAATTTCAAACTTTGTAACCCTTCGATGATGAAAACATAGACCTGAGAATAATCGTATATTTCATTTTTTTTAAAATGATACGATTATGGATGTTTGAAATCTTAAACAATAAACGCTCATTTTCAATGTAGCTTAATTGTTTAAACGTATATAGCTGATTATGGCAACAAATATTTTCAGAATACTCGACGTATACGTTCACCTCCTTAAATAAAACATATTTACAGCCAAATCTTAAACATAAAAAATTTATACAAATAACTAGAATAACATAGAAAATAAATTTCTTCGCGTTGTTCGTCTCTCAGCGGTATTACGATCGCGAAATTATTTCTCATCACATTGCAAAGAAATCATTATAGGTAACGTTATTAAGAACTTTCCAATAAGTACACAAAATCCTTTTGACAAAACAGTCTTTCCAGCGAAATCGTAAAATTCGTAATCACCAAGCACTTCGATGTGTTCGACGAAGACGAACTTTCAATTTCAAATGTAATGACTACAAAACATTCCGAATGTCGCTCTCGTTAAAAAAAAATATTTCGAAATGAAATGCAATTGGGCTTTTTCAAATTAGACACTCACTACCCATCCTGATGGGTTTCTTTATTGTATAATGGCACAATTTCCAACTTTTTGGTCACTTTCTACTGTAATATAAATTAAACGATGTTTAGTAAGCGAGTTTTCCCTTCTAATTAATTAAATCTTATAATTTCGATCGTTTCATTTCGTCGTTTACCAAAAAAAAAAGGGTGATTCCGGAGCGACATTTTTCTGCGCAATGAAACTCGCTAAACGATTCAGACGAAAATTAACAAAATAAACAAGAAAATTAGCGCGAGGATTTTCTTGTTTGTACTTCGCTCGGAGCATCTGCATTTCAACGTATTCGCCGGCGACTATTTTGTCACTAAGGAATAACACTCGACATTGCTGTAACTTGCGAAATTCATTTCAATAATTTAATCTTAGTTAATACTTCGTTAATGTAAACTAATAGGAGGTAAAAAGTCCCCACATCTGGGGAAATTTTCTGGCACAGGAGGAAGATCTGCTTGCGTTCCAACATGCAGCACTAAATTCATACCAATGACTATGTGGAATAAGAAGTGACAATGGAAAAGCCAGTAACCTGTAACATTGTTCAAATATTTCGTTAGGTAATGCAATTCAAGTAGGCATTATTAGTTTGTACTTTGTAATAATACGAAGGACGTCCCAAACTCAAACAATTAATTTGTAGTTGCCCTAGAATGAGCTTCCATCACCACTATCAATGTTAAAATAACGACAAATTCGAAAAATTGATCCTTTTCCCCATTGAATTACTTTTTTTTTGGCGGCTTTTAGGCTCAAAATTGGGAAACTGGAAAAGGAATCGAAGATTCAACATGAAATAATTTTGGAAGCTATGTACAGAAATTCTGAAAAAAATACCCTCCCTTCTCCGAATCGCAAGACGGTTCTCCATTTTTTGGGATCATTTGGTTTCGCAAGTGACGCAAAAATGGGCTGAAAAACTTCAGTAAACATGTTACATTCGCAATACACATCTCATCTTCCGATTTCATTCAATTTTTAAAGAGTTATTATTGCCCAAGTCCAGCGAAGATATTTATACGCGAAAATTTTTCTTTCACTTCTCCAAAAGTTGAATGGAGGGAAAAGTTGAAAACCCTTCAAAAAATCAAAAATACCATGTGGAAAATCGTTTGTTATGTTTTCGGAGTGTAGAGTCCGAATTTCCATTATATTTGTAGGGGGGGGGGGCACATAAAAAAACTCAAATTCCACAAGTTTTGATTCAGAGAAAAAGCATTTGAATCATGAATATGTTTTAAAGATGATTTTTTATTAAAAATTTTCAGTTGTTGACATTTTGTTAAAATGTCAGATACATAGTACATACCTTTTTCTAAATCAGTTTTACAATTTTATGTGGAAATTTATTTTTTTAATTGAAAATTGAATAATTTTACAATTTTATGAGAAAAACTGAACATGCACAATGTTTGAATTTTTCAGCTGACCAAAATTTAAGGTTAGTGAGATCTGTGGGAGAGAGAAGAGGGAACGAATATAAAAAAGAATCAGAAATTCGTTCTTCACACACTAAAAATTTTACAAATACCTGATATGTCGTAAGATATTTGAAATTTGTATTGATTAATGATTCTGGAGGGGGGAGAGGCAGGTTGAATCAGAAAACGAAATAGCAATTGAGACTCTACACCTTCGAAAACAAATTACCAACACGATATGTCACACGAAATTCGAGGTAGAAGTCTATATGCATGGAAAGGGTGGGGGGGAGGGGGTTAAATCAAAAAATTGAGTAAAAATTCAGACTACACACTTTTGAAAATATTACAAATACCTGCAGTTTGAGGTTATAATCTGTGAGGAAAGGAGGATCGAAGCAAAAATGGAGTTTTACACCAGTCTATCCTCTTCCCCCTTCATCTGACTAAGTAGGGGATTTTTTAAAGATTTCTTACTATTGGAACGATAACAACTCATGAAAAAAATTTAGACGAATTCGTAAGATGTGAATTAAATGCGATAGGTACTTACTTTGACAAACGTTTTTAACCCATTTTTTGCATTTTTCACTTGTCAAAAGCTGTTTTGCAAAATGATCCAAAAATTGAGGAAACGGAAAAGCCCCATTCACAAATCGAGATGATAATTTCAGAATAGCTTGAGCAGGTTCCAATAATCGTGATATCTACTGATAAAAAGCTTCACTGCGCAAATTTTTTGTTTTGAATTTTCAAAAAACCTCAGATGATAAAATTCGAGTTACTTCTTTGAACCTCCCTTCAACTCTTTCAAATTTGACTCCACCGGCCTCTCCAAAGTAATTTAATTGGAAAACGTTGAATTTTAAGGAATCCGGCATTGTTTTGACGCTGAAGGGTAGGTAATGGACTAAATAGTTGATGGGAGCTCACTCATACCAGACCAGGGTAATTATCAGTTATTTTGGCCGGCAGTGTTGGCAAGTTGTTTAAAACACTTTCGTTTAAAACGTTTAAAACATGTTTAAAACCAAGAAAAAAAACAAAATCTTGTTTTATACAAAAAAATGTTTTAAACAGTTTTTTTTTGTTTTAAACATGTTTTTTTCTATCTGGTTGTTTTTTTTTCAAAAATGTGTTTTTTTTATATAAAATTGAATAAAAATTTTGGCTCTCAAGTTTCGACATCATTATTCAGGTGATATGTATACTACAGCTTGACTCGCACCCCTACTAGTGCAATAACAACACATCTCAAAAAAAATTGACCTTTGTTTTTTTTCCTGAAACGTGCTCATCTTTGATCAGTTTTCAATTGAAATCAAAAATAAAGAAGTTCATTTTTTTTGAGATGTGTTGTTATTGCACTGGAGGTGCGTATGTGTCCTGTGTAGTGTACACCGATAGGCGATAACTTCTTTTATTTCCTACTGGAAAACCTAAGATCAGTTTTATTTTTCCGAAGATATTTCATAATTTTTTGCCAAAAAGTTGAGAGTATCTCACAAAATTTCAGAGTTACAAAATTTTGTAGGACTTTTTCAAAATTTCGACCACATACTCATTTCTATTTCTACTTCTCGCCCACCCCTCCCCTCCAAAAAATCAAAAAGAACTGTAATAGTTTATGATGAACAAATTTGCTCAAATTCTTTTTAAAAATTTATCAAATGCCATAAAAAATTAACAATGTGAAAAAATCTTGAAAGAAAAAATTTTTGTATTTCGAACATGTTTTTTTTTCGTTTAAAACGGTTTTTTTTGTGTTTAAAACACGTTTTTTTTGTTCCTAATTAAAACATGTTTTAAACAAAAAAACGTTTTAAACAAAAAAAAACATCCCAACATGTTTTTTTTAAAAAAAACTGTTTTTTACCCAACACTGATTTTGGGACGTCTTTTTTTTACAGATACCTAACTGAAAAATATGAACGTATGTAAAATATTTAGGTATTTGTACTGATCTAAATCCTTTCACTGACAATTTTTATTCACTAACCACGGAGGTAAAAAAGCAAGATCAAATTAACGATTAATCCAATTTCTCTGCATAAATTTCCAGTTCAGAGTTGGAAGAAAAATTCGTCTGACTTCCTACGCGACGTGTCGACAAACTATACTCATTAGTTATTACTTTTTGAAAATGAATTTTAATCACGTTAAAACTATTGCAACATTACAATAAGTAATTAAATAGAAGAATGATGCAATATTAAAAATTTTAATAATTTTTTTGGAACAACTGAAAAAAGATGAAAAGAATCCGGGTTTCCTTATCAGTTGTTTGCCTACTTCAAATGCCTACTTATTTCCACCAATGAGGATTGAGGAATAAGCACATGAATAGGTAAGAAGAGGGGGTAGTTTGGAAAAAATGTTTGTTTACTTTTGATGTTTCGTTGGATTGGATTTTTTCGAGCAGTTTTTGAGAAAATTAGTCTTCTTCTGATTAAGTCCAAAATTAATTAATTTATCGTCAAAAGTAACGTAAAAATTGAGATTAACAAACAACCTCTCGTATTAACATATTGACCGTATACATGAAGTGATATTGATTTGTAGGTAATACTAATACCATCGCATTACAAATACCGGCAATTCCGTCCACAATCCACAACTCCCATCGATTGGCAAAATCTACATTCGATTCGAAGTAAGATTTGATTCAAACGTCTAACCCCATACATTATCGTTATCACACGATAGAATTAGTTACGTATTATCGTCGCTAATATTCTACTAGTCGAACTGTTACAACTACACTATTGCACATGCTGCATTACATACCTGGATTATCAGCTCTAAATCTAAATACAACATATCCATTATTTGGTACAGCTATCGTGTCTTTAGCTGGCGGTAAGTTGAAATGCCTGTCTAGTAATCCTCTCCTATCTAAATCTAAAGCATGCTTCAAGTTGATCTTTTTGACGCCTTTATCTGGCGAACGTCCCATACCGATTACATGAAACGAGTAACCGTGCAAATGGAACGGATGACTTAAGTTAGGAGATTGAACTAGAAACAAAACCAAGCCGATTAAAATTTCAAAATTACTCTCCCTGTTTAATTATCGACATATCTTATATAGTTTTACCTTCATCTACTAATACGACTTCGACTACTGCGTGCATCGGTATATCAACCTTATGCACGCACATACAATTTCTACCACAGTTGGCTGGCTTGTTGTCACCGTTGCAGAAACTTTCTGGCGGAATGTCGTCGATCTGTGATAACATCGGAGATGGTGGTGAAACGTATGAGATTTCGTCAACTAAACTGATCACATGGTCTCCTCCGTTCGGTGCGACTGTAGAATAAACAAATGAATCAAACAAAGTGACGATGGAAGCAAAATGCGACAGTTTGGATTGGGTTTACCTAAATATCTGTTGTACTGGTGAGCTTGGAAGAGTTCTTCGGGTCTGTAGAATAAGAATCTAAATGGTAAGAAGATTTTCACATCTGGTCTTTCTTGCAGTAACCCTTTATCGATCGGTTTAGCGTTCTTGAGTTGATTGATACAAATTGCATCGGTTCGAGGACGATTGCAAACTGCGTCCAGAGGGTTCAGTACCTGCAAAAGTAATCCATGTAATACACGATGGGCGAGGTGTATTTTCATCTACATCTTTGCTTAGTTGGCGGTATCTCCCACATCTAATTTCACAACCATCCTTGAGTCTATTAGTACACAATTAATCGATATAGGATTTTGTTTCTAAGGCAATTGACGTTCGTTCGTTACACCCTCTCGTTGGCCGAGTTCATCATTGATTTGACATTCCTTTCGTGGTTTAGCAATCGATGCGTGAATGAAAATCACCTCTTGTCATGATTTATTTTACCCACGTACAAACAAACGATCGACTGCCAGGCTCGAACTTTTTTCCACATTATTGTAAATTTATACCTTACGTAACGCGCGCGCGCGGTACAAAAAACACAGAAAATCGTGCAAATCGTGTGTTTGTACGGTTAATAGTTGAAAAAAAAATAAAGAAAAAGAGTAATATTTACAACGCCTTGTGGTAATCCCACATCGTAGGTCGGCGGTCTTGAAGTAGGTTGATATGGCCCGCGGGCGTATCGTAGTATTCCCAGTTGTTGCACCCGTTTACGTCCACATTCACCTAAACCGCGTACTTGTATCCAGTAAGCGCCGACCGGCTGCTCGGCATTTATTACAAAATCATATCGTTCGCCTAAAACACAACCACATGATTTAAGACAATCGTCAGGGCTCGCACGCCATGTTACGAGAGAGGAGAGACTTACCGGAGAATGATATAATAGTATTCACGATAACAGGATGCACTGGTTCTCCATCCGTGGCAATCAAGATCAACGGGTGCCCTTGGATGGTCAGCTGAGCTGGACATACCGATGCGAAAGAGTTTATCATACGGAATCTGTAGCGTCTTCCAGGAGTAATCGTGAACGTTTCCAATGGAGTGTTTGTACTGTATCCGGTCATCGGATCCTATTGAACCGAAAAGAATTCATGAAGGTCTAGAGATTGCAAATTGCAATTTTACAGTCATTGCGAGATGATTAACTTACGGTGAATTGTCCTTTGCCATTGATCAATATGGTTTCTGGATCTTGACCAGTGTTAGCTGCCAGTCTTCCTGGGTACCTTTCGACGGCGTCTTCGTGTAACCAATCGGATAACAGCATGATGTGCGTAGTTAAATCGTAATCGTACAAGTGACTGTTTGGATCCAACGAAGGGGCTTGTCGTACAACAATGCTACCGTATATACCGTCCATTTTCTGTAATCCTGTAAAAAGCTCGAATGTTCAAATATCTTGTTCGTGGAACTTGTCCAACTTACTCGAATAGAATTTCGCGCTCTTTTACCACATTTAACTAATGCGATAATAAATCTTTGTGATATCGCCTATCGAGGCTCCCTCCCTCTATCGTTCAGATTTGTGTACTTCGGTTTTAGCAACTTTTCTGGCGAGTGTATTGATCGAAAGAAATATTCGTATTGATGTTGAAATAATTAGTCGGCGTTATTTTCGTAGAACTGTTGGGTTTATTTGTACCTCCATTGTTTGACATGGAATTTTTATGGGAAGGGTGGATGGGTAGAATTTTTTATTGATCCTAATTCTAGAAATCTATTTTTATTTTTTGCCATTAATAAGTCGTACGACTTGTTAAGTTGTTAACGGCAAAAGGTAGGTACTTGAGTATGTAAATCATTGTTCTTTCGTTAAATTTGAGCTTTTTTCTCAATATAATGTGTAGTGGCTAAGAAGGCTGAAATTCAAAAAAATTGATCTCCTTAGGAGCAGAATGAGAAAATGTAAGTTTGAATGACTTGATGAATCCTGTCACAGGAAGGAAGGAGGGGGGGGGGGAGGTAAAATTGTCAAAAAATCAAAAAATGAAAATGTGAAAAAATTGTTGATTGTATACGTATTTGAGCAATAACCTAATATGATGCCGTTCATTGTTCAATTTTAGAACACTTCAGTTACGAAAGAAGGACTACTCTTTTTTTCATCTTTTATGACCTTGAAAATTCTAATAATTAAGCTTAAAATCTCTTTTAAAGAGGTCCTTCAAGTTTGAAATTTTGTTTTTATACTTCAGTGTGTATCTAAACCTACTATCTATCTTTAAAAGGAAAAACCATAATAAGATCAAACTGAACAAGGGGACAAAAAAAACAACTGTCGCCTTTCAGACTTCCAATAATGGCAAAATTGCATTTTTATTTTTTTTTTTAGTCAAATCTTCAAAAAAATCTGAAAATTTCCATTTTAGTTAAAAAGTTTAGATTATTGTCCCCTTTCTATAAACTAACTTCGGTTCGTCCTCAAAAATTTCAATTGGCGTTTTTTTTTGGGGGGGGGGAGGGCTGAAAATCAAAAATTCATCTATTAGTAAAAATTTTTCGACTTTTTACTTTCAAATACTAGTACAATTTTTCTAATTCAAAAAAATATTTTTTTTAAATTTTCTATCAAGAAGGTCATAATTTTTGTGAATTTTCAAACAGGAAAATAATATCAAGTTGCTATTTTTGGAGAACGGAAGCTATCCCCTGCCCGTCTCCAAACTTCGGTCCTACCATGCCAATTCTAAATTTATAAAATTGATGAGTTTCACATTCATACTGCAATTTCAAAAAAAAAGTTTATAATTTTACATAGGTTGACCCAAAAGTTCCGGTTCCGGAATGCAACGTTTTTTTCGTAATTTAGGGAGGAATCGCTCCGCAGTATCTTGCGTTGATCTTCTGAACGAAGGGTTGCCTAGATGTAGGTCGGCAAGGGACAACGTCAAAGCTGTACTGAAAATATCTGGAAAGGGTTGAGTGGGGGAAACTGTGTTGCCAAATTCTCAAAAACATGATTTTTCGTAAATTTTTGCCCCTTCAATTTTTGATTAGGAAACATTTGCATGCAATGATTTTTTATTCTTATCCAAAACTCCATCAGTCCATCATAATGAAATTATTAGTTTTTAAATATTTCAATTTTTAAAATTTTCGAAATTTTGGGGTTTGAATTTTTTTCAAATGCAAAAATCAAAAAATGTCCAAAATTGTTTATGAGGGATGAGTTCATATTTTTTAAAGGGAATGGAGCTTCAGCTATGTCGTAGATTTGGGTTTTCATTATTCATTGGGCCTTATTATTTTTTTTACGAAGCAATTTTTGCATTTCAGAAGTTTCAAGTCACCCTGTCACTTTTATAAAGTCTGCTCAAACGAATGTAGGAACTCCAGATTTTGAAAATTGATGCAATTTGTTCCTACGGGGATTTCCTGTGAAAAGGGTTGAGTTGAAGAAGTGCCAAGCTGTTTCGAGATATTATTAGAACAGGAGATTGCAAAATGAAAATTATTCTGCTTCGAAGCCACCATTTTGAACATTGAAAAATTATGGAATAACAACACGACTGTCTAAAATTTTCCAATTGTATGTATATGCTCATAGCACATCCGAAAACATTAAAAATCAATTTTTTATCATTTTTCAAGCTGTACTCCGCAACCTCTCCTCCCCCCTCCCCATTAGAAAGCCTTACTTTAAAGTAATAAAAATGCTGTGAAGTAGAGTCAGTACGAGTAAACGTGGGTCTATTGCAAAAAATTGGAGTACCTTTTTTTCTTGATTTTTTTTAAATTTTCAACGCCCACCTGACATTAACTTAATCCATCAATAGATACTTGATACCTAGCATCCCATTAGTTTGGAAAATTGTAAGTTTGGAAAAAATGAACTTTGGTATCATTTTTTCTCATTATAGTATCATGAATAAATTGATCATAAAAAAATGAAAAGTTTTGAAAAAAAAACAAGATTTTAAAAAGTCATTAAAACAGCTTAAAATTAACTCCCAAAAATCAAAATGTAGATTCGTTCAAAAGTATATAAAATTATAAACTTTCTTGCCGTATAAAATAATTGTACAAAATGGGTAGGTACTTAGGTAGCCAGGTAAATATGTAATGGAAATTTATTTTAATAAATTGAAAAAACCGTTTTTTTTTAGGAGGAGGGAGTATCATTCATGCGCAAAGAATTTTATTTAAAACACATGAAAAATTCACGAATTCTTTCACGGAATTTAAATTAAAGTCAAAAATGTAACATTAAATTAAATTATGTATTCAAATTTTCGAAATTTTAAGAATTTTGTCGATTTAGATAGGAAATTTTGGAAGTTAGGGTGTATTTCCTAATTGAAGAAGAAAAATTGGTGAAAAAAATTGCAAAATAATTGCAATGTTGCCAAATTTTCGACTTAGATACTGGGTACCTCTACCTGTTTTAGGAATTTTTCAATTTTTTTCTAAATAATCAACTTTTTGGAAGATTTGCTATTTAAAAAAAAAAATCCATCGATTTTTAAAAGATTTTCCCACGTATTTGCAATTTTGTCAGTGAGGGCTTTTGGGTTGGCCTTTGTGAGTACTAAAATGTTAATACATTTCAAGAATACATGTGATTGCGATCCTCATGACTCTTCCAAAAATTAGACCTGATGCACAGTTGCCCAATCCTCACTGAAGATGTGAAGAAAAGTAATTTGGGTTTTCATGTTGTTAGTATCATTTGCAGAATCAACACCTCCAAAAACCTTGAAATCTATTTGAAAAATCTCATCATTTCTTGACATACATGACCCCCCTCCCCCCAACAAAAATAAGGGCATGACCTTTAAATAATAGAATTGAACCTTGAAGAGAATAATTTTTTAATGGTGTAATTACATTTCAATCTTGAAATCACTGAGTTGAAATTTTAATGCATGTTAAAACGAAGATAAAATTTTCAAAAATGAAGGATCAAGGGGTAGGAGTAATTGTGGGGGCGGAGACTATAGTTACATGAAAAATAAAATATTATCACGTATATCGATTTCTACTCTGTTAATTATAAATAAGCGAAAATTATCGAGAATCACTGGGAAACAGTCAGAATTGCAGCACAGGAGAAAATCAGTGAACATTATTTTACTGAAAACAAATCATTGAGAAATATCACTGGAAAATCAGAGAAAATTCCCTAAAAAGTCAGTATAATTTATGAAATTTGCTGAAAAATCAGCGAAAATTCGTTGAAAATCAATGAATTTAGCTGATTTTTCCTGTGCTGCAATTCTGACTATTCATCAGTGATTTTTCACTGATTCACTGATTCAGAATGAGAGAATAGGTATTAGACTTCGCCAATTTCAAATCTAGCGTTTATTTTTGCATTGGATTCGATCATAGCAAAATTCCTAAGTAGAAATCTCTAGCAAAAAATTTCTTATACCGTTACCAAAATACCATTACAGTATAATGGATACGAAAAAAGGCGTAAATTTTCTCAAACCTGCGGCAAGCATAATATCGAATATAATACCGCAGAAAACAATACCACTGATACGCGCAAGTTTTTCCTTTTTTATAATACGAGCAAGTTATGCTATTCCGGAATAATTACCAAGATAGACGACTTTCTATCATCGTAAAATTGTACTAGGTAATGTTATATATTATAATGAAATGTGTACGTATATGTATATGAACTGAACGGTATTCATGCTCTATAGCTGAACATTGTTATGTATATTTCAAGGTGGAGTCGGTCCCAAAGTGTATTATTGTGGCATGTTTGTCTTAATGCAATTCTCTTAATAATGACCTACATATATGATGAGTTAATTCACGGGCAAAAAGTAAGAGTAACGTTATTTCTCTTTGTCTTTTTTTTTCTGCCATTTTTCATGTGTAAAAGCAACGTCGTCGTTGGCCACGGCGGCGATAATGGCAAATTTAACGACGCTCGTGTATATCTAGCTAGGTACAACTTTCTAAACGATACAAATTAAGGATTTAGAATTAGCTTTCGAATTTTCAAAAATCCTATCTACTCATCAAACAAGGCAGGTCGTCTAGAATTTTGCCAGACCGAACCAGTTGGTGATTTATCGTTGAAAATATATGGCAACGTTGCGAAATAGAAAGCTGTAAAGTACGACTGCATATTCGAATAAAATTGCACCCTTGAAAAATTTCGAGAAATTTTAATCATAGGTGACCCGTCAAGCATAAGGAGGCCACAAGTCGGAAAATGAGTTTTCGAGTCAGAGGCAAAAATGTGAATTCAGGTTGAAAAATAAAAAATTCGTTTTTTCGCAAAATTTGGTGGATTGACATGTGTACTGCACTACCCTGAAGTCACAGATCAAAAAATCGGCTGGGAAGTGGTAGAAAAATGCCTTCAAAGTTGACGAATCTTTGAAAAAAATCAAAAAAAAATTTTCGTCACTTATTCAGATTTAAAAAAAAAATTATGCGTAATTTGATGAAAATTTCTTTGAATATTATTTAAAATGTCCATTTTTAACCAAAAATAACTTTGTAATATTCATTTTTTATATTTCGACCCATGAAAAATCAAAATGTAGTGATTTTCAGGCCAGATCTCACTTCAAATGGCAATCCTATGCAGAAAAAATTTTCGAATTTTGTTTACTCCCCCTCCTCCAGTCAAGGTCTCACTTTTAATGCCAACCCAGTACAGGAAAAATTTTTCGAGTTTTGTTCCCCCCCCCCAAGCGCAGATCTCACTTTAAATGGCAACCTAAGGCAGAAAAAATTCTTGAGGGGTTTTCACCCTCCCCCTCCCCACCTACATGCCAGATCTCACTTTAAATGGCAATCCAATGCAGAAAAAAATTTCGAGCTTTGTTCAGCCCCCCTTCCTCCTCCAGCCCAAATCTCACTTTAAATGGCAACCCAATGCAGAAAAAAAATTCTCGAGATTTGTAGGCGTACCAGGAATACTAATGAAATGTCCCAGCATGTCATTTTAACAATTTCAAGTGCCACAAACGAGCCAAATATTTGTATACCGTTCACTTTTGATTACGATTCAAGGAGGGGGGGGGGGGTACCTACCGATATCGGTTAAATACTACACACTGGCGCGTTAACCAATACCAATACACACAGCGGTCGATAAATTGTCTAAATTAAAAACTAGTTTGACGCGTGGTGAAAAAAACTCAACGACCGAGCGATGATTACAACCGCGAATTGCCCATTGGAAATGCTAGTGCGTGCCTTGCCGATCTCTCGACTTCGTGCCACCGCCATCGCCGTTCCTACCTTTCAAAACATTGTTAGTTTTACGAACACCCTGTTTTTGTACAAATAATCGCCGCGGCGTGTGCCGATCGCGCGCCAGCCTCAATTATTTATGCAAATAAGACTCGAATGCGATCGGACGTGCTCAATGCGAGACGTTTGATTGACATGGCCGCGGCGAATCTGTCAAATGCATAACGCATAATGAAAGTAAAAGCTGAGGTTCCGTTTTCTATTCGAATTTTTCTTCCTACGTTGCGTCGTATTGCTGCGAGAAAAATTTTCCAAGTTGCAGGCGACGAGGTAAAGGATGAGGAGAAATTTTACCAACAGGTTTTTGTTATAAGAACAAGTGTGTTGGAGTGTCGAAGGTGTCTGCCGATTGAGGCTTTGATTTATGGCTTTTTCGATGGTTTATCCGCAGGGGGTCGATTGGATGTTTGGTAATTAGAGATGTCTTATTTTTTTTTGACGTGAGATAATTAAAATTTGGAAATTTTGGTTTAGGATTATTGTTCGATATTTTCTCTTCCTTCTTTTATCAGCTTAAAAGAATGGTTCGAAAATTAGATCATGTTCAGATTAAAAGAGTGAGGTTGCATTAAAGATTTTAACCTTTTTAATTCTCCGATCAATGAGATGTTTAGTGATACAAATTACGTAAATTTTAAATAATAAATGAACGAGGAAGTAAATATATTCTGTAGGTTGAAAATTAGTCATCATATTTACCATTGAAATAGAAAAAATGTATTTGTGTAAAAACTCCAGTTACATGTATATAATATTTTCCCAAAAACTTTTTTCATTTAAAAATTCATAAATAATGCAAAAAAAATTTGTTTGTTTTAAGGTTTTTCGAAAGTGGAGCGAAACCTCAAAAAGTAAAAAATTCAAGCTTTACGAAAAGAAAAACGAGGTTTATTTCCATAATAATAGAATTTCTCAAAGGGGAAAAAAACAACTTAGCTATAATGCTACCTACTTTAAACTTTATAAAAGCGACATTTTTAGTAATTCAACGAAAACGAATTACCGAGTATGGATTCTGAATTAATTGAATCAAAAATGTTTTCGAGAAAACAGTCTATCTGCGAAATTGAAGGAGCCGTAGGAAAACGATATTTCAAATGTCTACCAAATTACTATGTAAAAATTCAAATGAATGTGGAAAATTCCGAAGTGTCGACGAAAAATTTCCATAACGACTTGGAAAAATATTATTATTTAAATGATTTGTTTATCTTTCATTTTGAATAACTTGTTGCCAAAAACATTATCGAGGAGCCCGAGGATGGTAAAAGGAAAATACCTAACCTAATTTGCTATGAAAATAAATAAGAACAGTGAAAATACTCGATGATTATTTTTGGATTTGATTCGTTCAGACGTCATTTTCCGTGATTTTCGTTCTTTCAAACCGTTCGATAATTTATTTGAATTGAAATAAGAAGGGAGAATAATAAGCGTGATCGTTTGTCACTTTATTATGCAAATTTTTCAATACACGTTTCGAGTTTCCTGTATTTTTTATTTCATAGTGATAGGGATATTTAATTTTCTGTATTGATTTTTAAGACGTTTTTTCGTTTAACCTTACCTTTCAATTTTAAATTTTGATGATGGACAATTTTATTTGCAAAATCGTTTCTAAGTTGATTAAATTTGTACTTGATATGTTAATTGTTCCTCTGAATTTTTCAAAAAGTCTTTCCAGATGTGGAATGGTTCGTGGGAGAGGGGAGGAAAGGGGAGGAGTTTAAGAACTGAAATCCCTCGCTGGAATATTTTTAATTTTTTTAAATAATTATTGTGATTCCAGTAAGTACATGGAAAAAATTAAAATTTCTCGCTGCAACTTTATAGACGTTTTTAACGTGTGTTGTTATTAGTTCAGATTTCAATAAATTTCGTAATTTCTTTATTTATTACCGTTGTATTCAACTCAAGAGGTTAGTACTGGGTTTTGATTTCTTTCTTAATGATGGAAAATTTTTTAAAAATGGGGCAGTGTTGCCAAAATTTAACACAGTGGAATTTTACAAAAGGGTGTTACAAAAAGTGAGTTTGAAAATTCATTTTTTTATTATGGAGGGGGAGGGGAAGAGAAAAAATCATAAATACTTAGACCTGAATTAGAATTTCCCGAAAATTTCAAATTGTTATGGTATCTGGCTCTTTCAGATGAAAAATTTTGTTTTTTCATTTCCAAATTTTTTGTTCTTGAATTTTCTGTTTTTTTCTCCGATATTTCGATTTTTTTGACTGGATATTTTGACTCGAAGTTGACTTTTTCGAATGAAAAAATGGTGTTTTTTTTCAAGAGCCTTAATTCAAGTTTGACAAAAAAAATTGAAAATTGAGTGGAAGCATATCGAAGTGAACCAAAAAGAGGTAAAAATCGTTTCTTTCGACAAAATTTTCGCCCTCACTTTATCAAACTTTCGTATTTTGCATGTTACAAACATGGCCGGACCCACATGTGGGAGGTCAGAAATGACTTGGCTTTCTCCCCATAGTTACAAAATTTCCATTTTAAGTCGGAAAATAAAATTATGCGACCGCCTGTAAGAAAAGGGTCAACATTGTCACAAAAAATAATTTTCAAAAATGGTGCATTTTCTGTGTAGGAAAATGCAAAAATTTCGAAAACGATTTTTCGTGACAATGTTGACCCGTTTCCTATAAACGGTCCCATAGGATGATAGCGTTTTTTTTAAAATTTACTATTGAATCAGAAAATTTTTTATTGAAGGGGGGGAGGGGGGAGAGGAAATGTTGAAAAAATTGAAGCTTTTACATTATTTAAACATTTTTTCAAAATAAATGTAAAATTCGTTTTTTTTTTTTAAATTTACTTTAGGTTTGATACCTAATCATTCAAATTTTGGGAGTATTGTCGAATTGCAGCTGAAGTTAATGGGTAAATTTGAAAGGTAGCGAATGAATATTGATCGTTATTTACATAGATAATACCTAATGCTCAAAATATCGTTTTACCAATTTTTCGTTGAGTCATTGGGTCTTTTAACGTTGGCTGAATTTTAATCATTTCGTTCAATTTTTTAAAATAAATTTCTAATTTTAATTGTTTTTTCAGTTCTTTTTTGAAAAATTTGTCAATTTTATTGAAAATAGGTATAGAAATATTACGAGAAAATAAAATAATGTGAGGGGTGAATGGGGGGGGGGGATTATTTGAGCATTTTCCCAACTTTTTTGTCTTTAGAGTAGATAACGCAAAGGTCTGTTGTTTTTTTTTTGAGATTTTTTAATGAGAAAGAACGATGGTACCTAATTTATTAATACCGATAATTAAAAATAGCCATAAATGAGTTTGAGTTATAGAAATTGACAATTTTCTGAAGATTTCAATTTTGTTGGGGGTAATTTGAGTATTAGATAGGTATGTGTTTAAAATCTATATTTTTTGATACCTATTTTTACCCTCACTTTACTCGAATGAATAATTTCTTTTCCCTAAAATTTAATGACTTTTATATTTCAACTTTTTTTTCACTAAATAACTGGTAAAAAATTCATAAAATTCGTTCTAAGAGTATTTTTTTGGAATTTGAAATTTTTATTTTCTAAAAAATTTTTCCTGGCTTCATTCGAGCCAAATTCATGGAAAAATTAGAACACGACCTGTTGAGGAGGAGAGGGCGATTAGGAAACAATTAAAATCTTTCAGTGAAAATAAGGAAAAGGATGTGTGTTCAAATCAAACATTTTTTCAAAGCTCAGGGGAAAAGTTCTGTAATATTGGTACAGAAGGTCCTGCTAATATCTGATTATTGATTTTGAGAATTATCTTACACTTTGCATGTTTTTATTTTTTTGTGTCAATTGAACGTGTCACAGCAAAAAGGACATATAGAAAAAATGGCGTTTTTGGGAAATCGCGATTTAAGTTTGAGTATACTTTTTTAAATATTAAATTAAGGAATTGAGCTGGGAAAAAACTTTTAACTTAGAATTTCATCTTTTTGCTACAAGAAAACAGCTCGCCCATCACTTGATATCTTTTCTATTTTTTTCTATATTGAAAACAAAAGGTTGAGTTGTACAGGGTGTTTCAAAGTTGACCGCGCTCCTTCCAACCAGTGAGTGGGCCACTCATCCTGAGTCGAAGTATGTATGTTTGCCTAACCTTCAAACTGCAGGGGCTGAGTTATGCTCTTTGAAAATTTTTTTTTTTGAATTTTGTTTCACACTTTCTACCGAGCGTTACTCGACAACCAAGATAGGTAGAAAGTTGCGCTTTGCGGCAACGGATAGCCCACTTCCTCTAGAATTTTTCTATGCGATTGATAATTTTTGCAGGTGAACTAGGGTGGCTGTACCGCATGGAATATTCGAAAAAAACGTGTAAAAAAGTTGATGATTTTTTCTATTTTTGTAAATATTTAAAAAAGTTGTCCTCTATTGAGTGTATGATTATTATTGTTTCTAGAAGAAAAAACTTTGATCTTTCCAATGGAGCAAACCCCACTCCTCTATCTTGCTTGAATCAAAAGTTATGAGCGTTTGATTTTGTAAAAAATACAAGAAAAACCACACTTTTTTGATTTTTAAAATTTCAAAAATTTCTATCTTCGTAACTAATTGAGACCGGGATATGGGGTTTGCAGCTTCAATTAACCAAGTATTGCACTACATAAAATCGAAATAATATCTTCAAGTTCTTCATTTAAATAAATTTTTGTCAAAAAAAATTGGAAAAATTTTTCATTAAAAATTTTTATTTGAAAAATTGAGGTATATCATTCCTATGCTGTGTAGTGTTATACTTGGTTAATTCAATGCTGTAAACCCCACCTCCCTATCTCAATTAGTCTCAAAGATAGAAATTTTTGAAATTTTAAAAATCAAAAAAGTGTGGTTTTTCTTGTATTTTTCACAAAATCAAACGCTCATAGCTTTTGATTCAAGCAAGATAGAGGAGTGGGGTTTGCTCCATTGGAAAGATCAAAGTTTTTTCTTCTAGAAACAATAATAATCATACACTCAATAGAGGACAACTTTTTTAAATATTTACAAAAATAGAAAAAATCGTCAACTTTTTTACACGTTTTTTTCGAATATTCCATGCGGTACAGCCACCCTAGTTCACCTGCAAAAATTATCAATCGCATAGAAAAATTCTAGAGAAAGTGGGCTATCCGTTGCCGCAAAGCGCAACTTTCTACCTATCTTGGTTGTCGAGTAACGCTCGGTAGAAAGTGCGAAACAAAATTCAAAAAAAAAAATTTTCAAAGAGCATAACTCAGCCCCTGCAGTTTGAAGGTTAGGCAAACATACATACTTCGACTCAGGATGAGTGGCCCACTCACTGGTTGGAAGGAGCGCGGTCAACTTTGAAACACCCTGTATGTCCTTTTTCTTGTGACAAAATTTCATTTCGACCCTTCTACGTTTGATGACGTATAATTTTTCCGGAAGTGAAAATTAAAAAAAAATCTTCATACAAAAGTTGAAGAGAATGAAAAAATGAACATTTTCGTGAAAAAAATTTCAAATTATCTCTTCAGGGAGCGGATATATCGCACTTTGAAAAATGACAACTTTTTCATTTTCTTGGTTACAAAAAAATGCTAAAAATACATTTTGGACGAATTTTATTATTTTTTCAAATTTATGACAAAAAATTAACTAAAAAAACAATTCATTAAAATTTTAAAATTTTACAATCATCTGCACAGTGGAAAAATTGAACATTACGCAAATTCTCGAAAATCAAACATGTAATGTAGGTACTAGGTACTGAAATTGCGAACTTCGCATTTTAAAAACGCCATAACTCTTCGAGGAAAACATATTGGAAGGTGGGAGGGGGCTCATTGGATACAGAAAACTTCAGAGAATACGAATCGCTTATCGCATTGAAAAGGACATATGCTGAGTTATGCTCTTTTTGTTGTGACACATTCAATTCGTATTATTTTTCACCTAATAAGTATATCTTATCAGAATGAAACTTTCAGTGCTTGAGATCCCTTTTAAAAGGAGTATATTCACATAAAGAAAGGGATCTTTTTTGGGTAAATTTAAAACCAAAAAAATGGTACAAAAATGGCAAGAAAACCCCAAAAAATAGCAAAAATGTTCATTTCTCAGATCCAATAAACACCATGATATTTGACGATCACTCTTATCCATATTTTTTTCCAATCTCCTCAACATATCCAACATCGTAGGTAATTTTTAGAATCACATACCTGTATGAGCGTGCCAAAAATGAGTTCCAGCATTTCCAGCCAGCCACTGGTATCTGAATGTGTTACCGTTCAATATAGGACACTGCGTTACATAAGGCACACCGTCCGAATACTGGGTCCCTCTTTGGTGAATTCCGTGCCAATGGATGGTCGCCTCCATACCTTCCATAGCATTCCTCACATCGATTACTACCTTATCTCCTTCGCAAACCTGCGAACGTATTGAAAAAATGAGACAACGTCTTCGCAAATTCCATCCGCAGACCATCTTGTAATATCGTATAATTTTACCAACCTGTAAACTCGGTCCTGGCAACATTCTGTTCACTGTTAAAATACCTCTTTCGACTCCATCGGCCAAAACACACTGGCAATGACTCCATACACTATTTGTGGCATTTGGAGTACATACTTGGCAAGCTCTGTAACAAATACCAGCACATGTCGATTATGATTTCTCCTTGGTTATATCGATAGGCAACTAATATCGCTCGATATTTAGAGATCGACGGACAACTGTCCGTCTGCAGGAAGCTACTATTGATAAAGTTTTTCGATGTATTTCGTGCTGTCGTTGTTCAAATTGTACTCGTACTCGCGGATTTTTCGCTTTCACGAATACGGCGAGTAATTTAATTATGTTAAATTATAAAGAGAACGCACAATAGCGCGCCGGACAGACTCTCGGATATGATTTAAATCATTCAAATGACATGTAAATTGTATCCATAATACCATGTAGGTATACGAGCTTGAAAGCATTTCCAACTCGGAATACTGATGCACGTACTATCTACGTACGTACAGTTTGATAACGTACGCGATGATACGTACGAGGAAACGTAACAGTAGCTTATGGAAACCGTATTCGCGAGATATTGCTACCGGCGTGAAATCAACCAGCCAAGACGTACTATGACATGCAACGGAATTAATGAATTTCTTAGGTAAACAATCGTTTCGCGAATAATTAACGGAAAAATTGCACGAGCTGAAGAGGCGCGACGACTGACAATCCGGAGATGAAATTTTATCATAGGGTAATACGATGGCATGGCAGGATGAATGAAATTAGCTAATTACCAATTGTTAACATTGAGTCAGAAAAGTAAACAGAGCGTGCGAAACGAGAACACCAATACGCACCGATGGTGTTTCGGAACATATACGAATTAATATGTACCTCGATCTTTAGCTCTGTCTATACCCATTCTATGCCTATGTCATACACTGCACGCAGACTTAGGAGTACGTAACATGCAACCGCGCTGAGAAGGCCTCAGTGTGTGAAAAACATCATTACATAAGTTTATCCCGAAATAACGAGGTCTTCGGTATGAAAACGACAGCTCGTCTTGCGAGATTTACAAGAATCCTACCATACAAAACAGAGCTTATTGTTGTTTCGGAATTTTACGATAATAATCGCGGTAAATTACAAGTTTTTAACGATATCGAATTACGCGGATCTGTTGCTCGGATCGGATTTTTATTTATGTTTGCCTGGTCGAATCATCAAAACGAGATCAGCTGAGGAGTCGTTACCGGGTTGAGGCTGGTGGCGCGAATTTTGTATAAGTAATCGACTATTACGAGTTGGCCGAATGGAAGCCGTGTAAAATATGATGAGAATTTACCGACAAACGATCCGTGCGCGAGTTTACCTCGTTTTAACCCGAATTACGTGATGTCTACGGATGATTTGGGACGTAATAGGGTTCATGGATCATGTACGTGTAAAGATGTAGTCTGGCGAGGAATGTTAGCGACGAATTCAGTTTGGAAATGTTTTCGACTAGATTATGAATAATAAGACGTAAATGGGAGTTCGAAGATCCAAATACAAAATTCTAGGTTCAAATTTCTTCAATTCAGAATTTTTCCGAATCTAATTTTTTTCAAAGCTGTGCCCGATTTAAAATTTTTCCATTGTAAGATTTTGTTTGATTTAGATTTTCTTAAAATTTATCTGATTTTTTCAATTTTTTTATTTCATATTTTCATAACTTTTTCTTATTATTTATTGAGCTGGAAGAAATTTTGAGAAACATGAAGCTGAAAATTTCTTCAAAAAAGTCCAAGTAGGAAAAAATTTTTCAACTGAAAAAATTTTATAGTTGAAAAAAATTGAAGAAAAATTCTAAAATCATTGGATACAATTTTAACTTCTGGTTTTTTAAAAATTGTTGACAACTCAGAAATTTTTAAAAATATGAAAAGAATCCAAAAATCCAAATTGGGCGAATTTTGAGAAAATTGAAATGGAAAAATTTTTTAAATTGGATAAAATTTCGAAACAGATTTATGTACTTAATGAAATTAAAATAATTTAGAGTTGAAAAAATTTGAACGTGGAATAAATTTGGACTTGGATCGTCAAAATACCATTTTCGTTAAAATTATTTGGGAGCTAGTGTGTATTTGAGATTGGGAGTGTGAGATAATCTCCGGGCTGGACCAAACAAGGGGAGTTTTAAATTTTACAATTTTACGTGAAAATTAAATAGTTTTGCAAGGATACGTGAATAATTGAAGAATTTTTTTACAATTTTGTGTGGAAAATTTAGCATGAAACATTTAACAATCAATGTGCCACACTCAAAACATGACAGTTGGAGTCAAAAAATGTTTTTTATATTTTTAATGAATTTTTCAGTAATGAACTCAAAATTTGAATTTCAAATTTTGGATCTCTAACTCCGATCATTTCTAGAAGTATGCCTCGTAATGTTCGAAATTAATTTGTCAGGTTGTTTTCATCAGAGGTGCCGAGATCCCCAAAGCTTTTAAGGACTTCCTCCAATTTTCTCACACACCTTCCCCCTCATCTTCACATCCCTCCTCATTTTTTCGCGACTCTCAATTATTACAAGAAATCCGTCATTTTACATCGCTTTGATCCTGTCCTTTGGTGCTAAATCATGAAAACTCGCAATTTTTAAACAAACCTGTGACGTTCTGAGTTAATTTCGCTGGGAGGGAGGGATGGAGGGAGGGAGTAAAATCTGTGAAAATCCCAATTCAGATTGTCAATTTCCCCAATTATATTATACGTACATCAATATTCCTTACCTATCCTGGATTTCAACCAACTAAATTTTATGTAGAAGGTAACTCCAGCGAACAAAATTGAAAATTTTAAAAATAAAGTTATTCAGGTACAACACTGAATTTCTTTGGGGGGGGGGAGGGGGTGTGAATGGCTTGAATTTGGCGATCAAACTAAATTTTTTGACCCCTTCTCCCTCTCATTCACTTCATTCCTTATTCCAAATTTATCATTTTTTCAAACCCATTACTAATGCTATTGTACGTAGTTTAAAACCCTAATAAATTGTTTATTTGTCCATGATTTGTCTCAAGCGAACCAAGAGCGAAAATTTTCAAGAAAAATGATAATTTTTTAAATAAAGTTTTGTAATATCAATGTGAATTTGAGACAAATGAATTTTGTCCAAGCGAAAAAGCATCTTAAAAATTTGATTTTCAAACATCTTTCGAAAATAAGTTTTGGGGAGAAAAAATATAATAAAATTAGTCGACATAATTTTGAGGAAAAATACGAAAAAAAATTGCTTGTGTAGGATTTGGATCATTTTAAAATTATGGATAGAGGAATACAATACAGCGGAGCGCAGCTAAGCAAAAGTTTTTGAAAAATTACGTTTTAATGGGTAATTTCTGCAATGGATTGGCAGATTGTGATGGGGGAGGGGGGGAATCTCAGAGTTGGAATGTGGTTTCTAAAAAGGGACATTTTTCCCCCAAAAAAATTTTCAGGACTTGGTCCTCAAAGATTTAGGTTTCTTGGCACCTCTGGTTTTCCTAAGGTATTTCTTTTTTACAGACGAAAAATACTCGTATGAAACCAAAATCACAATTTTAAAGTCAAAAGTCAAAACTTGCAAAGATATTCACAAAAAACGAAAATCAGAAAAATCACGAGATTTGATGTTAAATGTACAGGTGGTCGATATTAGGCAACCGATAAAATGATTTTTTGTAAATTTTTTGAATGATTTTTTTATATTTTACGTAGAAATTAATTATTGGTATAAATTCCCTAACATTTCAACTTGAATTAGAAATGTTTACTTTTGAAATCAAAATTGATACTTTTCTGCAGAGCACCGTTGAAAGTACTGAAATTTTTTATTTTTGACTTCTTCAAAATAATTTTTGGCCAATAACATCGCGAGTTTTGGCTTCCGGTTTGTGATTTTGGTCTCATTCGATTTTTCTATGGAAAAGGAATAAGAAAAAAAAAATTCCGGTAGATCGTGTCAATAGTCGACGAAATAAGGGAGTAGTCAAATTTACAGCAGTGGTCGTTATTTGGCTACTTTACCCTTTGATACTTGTACATACCTACGTGATACATTCAACATATCACATTCGGAATAACATGAGAATAGTAAAGAAAAATGTCTGTTAAAGGTAAAAAGCTCCAACTAAATAAATGAACTTTTATAGGATCAATCAATGGTGCTTTTTAAAAGAGGATTTTGAAATTTGATGTTTTCTTAACAGATTATTTTTCACGTTTTTGCCAAAAAAAAAATTGAAAAAAGACAACAAATTTTTTGTGCATTTCTTCCAAAGGAGGATAGAATCAGCTTTCAAATAATATGATAGGTAACTTTTTGATTTTGTGAACAATTGAAATTTTCACTTTTTTAGAAAGCTATGCGAATCTGTTCAATTTATTTTAAACAAATTTCTATTAAAATATCAACGTTAATTTCTCTTTCTTTCTCCCTCCTCCCCATCTCAATAGAAGAATATTTTTACACTTTGCCAGGGGGTAATCTTCACTCATCAAGTTGATGGACTTATTTTGACCTAGTGGACTTGGAACCACTTCCATTGGAATATAAAAATCTGATACTAGAAAAATTCCAAAATCAACAGATGTACAATGATCTCAAAATATAAATCAAATGTACATATTTTCCATTCCCAATTTTTGAAATCAACGTTCGAATTTTTCTGAGAAAATGCTGCTAAAAATACACGTCTAAAAAAACGACTATCACCGAGGCATATTTTACATTTGAATAAGATCAATACCTACTTAATATTTAGATCGCCAAAGTGTCATAAACGCACAAATTATGCAATAGGATTAAACACCGTGTCCAGGTCCACTCTTCTACATAACAAAGCCTTCGCCATACGCAGACGATCTTTTATCCGCCGTTAATTAAATATTAATAGTTATTGAAAAGATTTTTCGTAATCGCGCCGCCATCGCTTAGATTTTCCGATACTTCAAAACAAACCCACCTTAATCGAATTCGACTTGCGTAAACTTGGCCTTATGGTTTTAATTCATATCGTATTTATAGCACATGCTCTAAAAGAAAAGGGAAAGTAATACGTTTTGACTGTTGAAAAACTCTTTTGATTCGTCATTGTAGCCCTCAGCCATGAAAACAAATTGATAAATTCGCCATCGGCTGCTAGTAGTTGTTTTAGTTTTAAAACTGTGTATAAATCATGAGTTGTAAATTCAACACCTACGAGGTATTTTGCGGTGGCTCTATGTATAGTTGTACCAAACGCAACGGATCTCTAAATTGTGGTTTAGAGCAGCTTTAAGAATTGATGGTTTGCAAGTGTGCCGGAAAACTCGTCTTGTTCGCTATATACCATCGTATTGCTATACAAAATTTACAAGTACGAGCACAGTACGTGGTTTGTTTGATGGTGCGAGATATGTATCCAGTGGGAGTTTCGAATTTACTCGTAATCGAAAGACTTGATGTAAATTGGGGAAAGTTTTCGTTGGTTTTCAGCGAGGTCTTCGTTTCGCAGCTTTTTGAAGTGGTGCGTGTTTAGAAAATATGAAATTTTTTCAACACGAATAGCTGGGAGATTGTAGAACTTGTTAGAGAAAATTGACGAAGAAGTGGGCGAAGAGTGTTTTGGTTTGATGTTGCAAAACATTTTCATCGAGGAAATGGAACGATCTAATGATCAGAATTCGACTCCTTGCACATAAAAAATAACTTTTCTTCTTCTCAGATTAGGTAAAATTCGTTTTTTCGAGACTGTTTTTCATCTCTTAAGCATTTTTTTTCAATTTTTCAAACTGGAATATCCCCCTTTCCTCCCAACCGCGTTTAAATATTTATTCTGGTTGCACTATTGAGTACTCGAAAAATTTTCGAAAACGATGAATTTTTGAATTATTCGCAATGTAAAAAATTAATAAAATAAAAATGCGAGAATTTGAAAAATCATGAATTTTGGTCAACTTTTAACTGAAATTAAAAATTTTTGGAGAAAAAGTTCTTAAAATAATATTGATAATTTTTAAGGAAGAAAAACAATTTGTATGTAACATTATCTTCCTTTTCAACAAGACTGATTTCAAATCTTTTACATTTTTTGGCTTGCTGGTCAAATAAAAATTAAATTAGGTACTTTTAGACATTAAATTACATAGAAATGGCTTGAATCATCAAAAGAATTATAAAAATTGTTGAAAAATTGACAATAAATGGTTTAAAATGTCAGAATGATTATTGAGATTTTTTAAAAATGTTGGGAATTATTTTTAAAAAATTGATATTAATTTGGTATTAATGAATGATACAGGCATCATAACGGGCCACTTTTTTAGGGTGTTAGTCACTTTTTTCGACTTTCAGGTCACTTTTGGTTATTTTCCACGTCTAAAAGGTCACTTTGGTTGCTTTTTCCCCCTTAAAAATCACGTTTTCTTCGCACTTTCAGGCAAAAATTCAAATTTTCACGTAGAAATTGCTATTTTTCAAAATTTTTAAAGGAAAAAATAAAAATATGGATTTTTGCTAGTTTGTTTGTTGTTTGGACGAAGGAATTTAGTAAACGAAATTATTCACATATTTTCAGGTTATTTATCTTTGAAATATTTGCAGAAAATTACAAAAAAAATTGCCCCCAGAAAACTAAAAAAATTTACCCCCTGAAAAAAATTGAATTTTTGTTCATTTTTGGTCACTTTTTGCTCAAAAAAAGTTACTGAAAGTTACTTTTTTCTTCAAAAATTTCGCTATGATGCCTGAAAGAAGTATCGCAAACCTATCTAAAACCTCAAAAAAAGTTTTAAAATGCAAACTTGTTAAATTGTGACTGTAATTTTTATCAAAAATCGTTAAAAATAACTCAAAATCAATCAATTTTCTAGAAATAGGTACCTAGCTACCTACCTACCACAAGATTCTTTGATAACGTGGTAATAATTGATAAAATACAAAAAAAATTATTCAAGCTCCTTCTGAACTTGATAAAATAATATAAAAAGTCGATAGAATAATGATAAAAAGTTCAAAACAGAGCTCTAATTGTCTAAACCTAAACTATCATACCCGAAAATATTTCAAAGAAAGAAATGTCAAAATTCATAAAAATTGTCAAGACTAGATCGGTTAAAATATCCCAACATTTTTTCGAATAAGTTGAAAATTGTTCAAAATCCGAGAAAAATTGTTGGAATTTCAATAAAAATTCTCGAAATTCACTCGAAATATGTACATTTCATAGAAATATGAAAAAACTATTGTATTTTCATGAGAATCAACAAAGAAAAAACATATCCATGTTAATAACTAAAAAAAGCAATTTTTTCAGCACTCCTATCAATTTTTGTCACATTTTGAGTAAAATTTTAAGCCTCGACAGAGATATTTCGAAAGAACATCCGAAAAGGTTCTCCATCCAAAATTACAGGTTTCAAGTTCATTTTTCAGATTTTGGTGAATTTTTTAATGTTTGAAATTACTTTATGGTTTGGTCCTGCGGAAGTGCAAAATATAAAAATTTGATGTAAAAAATGAAAACTTAATATGCAACCAATTTTCATTCTTCCAAATCGATTAAAAGCAATTTCGAGACGTTATGAAGTCTTCAAAATTTTTTAGCAATAGAGAGTAAAAATTTAGTCTGGTGTCCATTTTCGAGCACTCAAATTAGTTGGAAGCAGTTCCATGATCTAAAGCTTTCTGTAAATCCTTCAATTTTTCCCGAAAATTTTTGCTGCAAAAAATATTAATTTGTCCTGGCGGTTACAAATTTTGAAAAATCGTGTTTTAATCAAACAAATACGCCACTAGTATGGGTAATTTGCGTTTGTGGATGATGAAGTTCATTTAGATTTCATTATAGGCCTTTTCTTCGGAGTTGGAGAATTCTACAATTCGCTGAAGGCTTTAGAATATTCTGAAAATGCTTCCAATAGATTTAAGAGGTCAAAAATAGGGTATACAGCAAATTTCAGCTTTTTTTCTTCATTAGATCAAATTTTTATATGTATTTTGTAATTTTGTATGGGATAATTTAAAACCTTTTAAAATTCGTGAAAATTCGAAAAAAATTTTAACGCTTGAAATTTTGGACAGGGGTTATTTTAATATTTTTTAGAGTTCTTTGATGACTTTTTCCCATTTTTGAGCATTTTTGCAAATGTTGGTGAAGATTTTTTTTTCAAATTTTACCAAATTATCTTTGACTTTTTTCAGATTTTTCTACAACAAATCTCACGACTTTCCATTTTTATTTTTGCGGAATTTTTACTTAAATTTTCTGTTATTTTCAAAATGTTTTTCAGAATTTTTTTATTGGATTTTTTCAATTTCATATTTTTAAATTTTGGCAGATTATTTTAATCGAACGTAAATAGGCAGATAAATTTTTGCAAATTTCATCACCTTGCAGAAAATTTTTTAAAATTTCAATTTCAACAATGTTTTTCAAATAAATAATTCTTATGTGGAAGTTCAAAATTAATTTTCAAAATCTCTTTTTTCTCAAGATTTTTCCATCCACCCGATACTTTCGTATTCCTCAGACCAGCGATCTGGGCTAAATACAGAATTTATCGATTTCCTACGTCTACTCGACTATTAATAAACGCACGTATCTATAAATAAAAGCATATAATAGGTATGAAAGTATACGGTGGGAAAATGCTCAGGTGCGTAATACGTATCGGCGAACGAATAAAATAAATCACAAATAAGATGAATATTTCCGATAAGCAAAATAAATAATATTTCTCGGCAAAAAATGTTGGTTTTCATAATTATTCTTCGATATTATCTGTACGCTCGGATAATAAAGGCTGTAATGTGCGTTGATACACGAGGTGTTATTTTGGTTGATGATGGTAGATTGAAGGTAAATAAATTATTACGAAACGCGAGAGTGCATCGGAGGTATATTGGATAATCAGATTGCATATCGTGTATTTTCCGAGTAACTAAATGAAACGCACGAAAGAGTTAACGCGTCCATGGTACAATGTGCATTTACCATACATCAAGTTTAGCTTTTCAAATCATGTTGGTACTTTCGTGCGATACGCAAATGAAATTACGAAAGAAACTTACGCTCCGAGGACGGTATACAATTCCATAGTGAAATGATAGTAGCATATTCTAGGAGGTTCTCCTTCTCGACAAGCCCGAGCGCATTCCTCAGGCGATGAAAACTCCGGATGCAATCTCAGCTCGTCTAAGCCACGCGTATCGTAATCCAAAGAGCGGAAAGCGCTCAAGTCAAGCGGAACATCGCTACCAGGATCAGATAAACCGATTCCTGAAAAATAATCACCACGTACGATATAATAAAGCATTATAATAGAGAAATTTGTATACTGAAAATGCCATTCTTTAATGAATACCAGAAACATGTTCATACTTTTAAAGGTCATGCCAATTTTTTTCCATTTAATGGAATCAATTATTGAAATTATTTGTAAATTTCCTCTCTATCGTTAAGGTCGTTTGGAACGAAAATTTACACGTAATTTGCACCACCTACACAAGCCCTTTCGCAAATTGGACCCATATACTTATATTGTTGGTAATTTTCCTAATGATAAGATTTTTAAATTAACGTAATAAATGATACGGATTTATCATAACGAGCGTTTTTGCGATAAAAGGTCAAGATCACCTAGAAGTAGCTGCCAGAGAAAGGTATTCGTATGGGCCTAAGGAGTGGTTGTAGGTTTTTTCTCAACTTCAAAACTATCCCAGAAAGGAATTTTTAAATTATACGTACAATAAATAGACGAATGTAATTATTTATGTTTTTTTATATATAAATCACGTATCAGTTCATTGTCTAATAACAGATTTAAGATTTCAATCACGACTAACAACAATCCAGTCTGAACGGTTCTCTAAGTCAATGTCGTTGGAACAATTAAATACTGCGGAATGCGGCGACTGTTATGTTACCGTTGTTGCTCGCAGTCGCATTTTCCCCTTTATTCGATCTTTAGGCGAAATTTCGACATTTTCCTTGACGCTGTTGGCCCAATTTGAATTGTTTCCTCGTTTTGCTTTTCGTACCTACGTGGTGTTTTAAAATAAAAGGAAGTTGATTGTTTTTTTTTTACCGATTAGTATGAATTATGTTGGGAATTAGAAGGAGATTGATAGGGTAGATTTTGTCGTGGGAGAAAAACACGTTCGGTTTGCTGTGTGTGTGCATTATTTGTGCATGCCTTCGAGGAATAATTTAGGAAATTAGGTTGGTTGATGGACGATATTGGGTTTTGATTTCAAGGAAAAATACTTATCGTTGATTTTTTTGAACAAAAATTGAAAAAAATTATATTATTGATCATTATTTAGGTAATTAAAATTCACGATTTGAAAATAAATGCAGAAAATTTGGATTAAGTATGTGGTGTTTCGTAGGTGCAGGAGTGACAAATTGACGCATTTTGAAGTGAAAAGCAAAATTTTAGGATAAATATCTGATGTAAACGCACATAAAATATGAAAAAAATTGCTAGCGAGTTGAATTATTCTGAATTTGGTGGATTTCAAGAACCGTCCTCCCCGAAATTTTTCTGAAATTTTGGCATCATTCCACATAAATTCGCTAGTACTCTCTCGTTTCGAATCTGTGAAAAGTCACTGATAAACAGTCAGAATTGCAGCGCAGGAAAAATCAGTGAAATTCACTGATCATCAGTGATTTTTTACTCAGTGAATTTTTGCTGATTTCCATTGGTTTTCTTTCACTGACTTGCTTTCAGTGATAAAATTTTTACTGATTTATTACAGTGGTGCAATCCTGACTGTTTTTCAGTGTTTTTTGATAAATTTCACAGATTCAAAAATGAGAGAGTATGACTATTTTTAGATTTCAAATATTTTTCACTCATATTACATTTATTTTTGATCTTAAAAAACAAAAAAGTCAACTACGTACTTCGTGATAATCTTTTTGCAAAAAAATTTTTCGAGTTGATTTTCAACGAAAACTTGAAAAATTATTCGGGTAATTTTCTCAATTTCTCTCTTGGAATAATTTTTTAATTGGTCCATCTAACTATATTTCAATAGTAATAAGAAGAAGGTACTGAAATTTAAACTTTTTTGAAAATTGGACCGAAAGACAAGATGTATTTGAATTTTGTTTGAAATGAAACCCAAAATGTATGAATGAAAGCAATTGACCTGAAAGAAATGGAAGAAGAAAAGAGAAGGAAAACGGTAAGAAAAATTTGGAAAGTGGTGATTTTTTTAATTTGAAAATTTTTCAAAAATTAAATTTTGAGTTAGAGTAATTGCAAGAATTTTATTGGAATAATATTTCAATGTTAAATTTTTATCCCCTTTCCTGCCTTGAGATTAACATCGAGCTTTTCCAAATGCAATCAGCTGGTGCTCATTAGAAATTTCGAGTTCGTTTTCATTTCAGGTAAAACCAACAAGAAAGAAAGAATGTTTTTTTTTTTTGAAAATTCTAGTAGTTTTGAGCTAATTTTGAGAATCACTTTTCTTCCAACTCTGCATAAAATTCTCACAACATTTAGATAATTTTTTCTCGTAGGTGTTCGGTACAGAATTCTTAAATTTTTTTAATGATTAATTTTAAAACTAGATACCTCTTTTCTTCTTCAAACAAAAAATCACAAAAATTTATGCTTTGCATAGTTTTTTATCATTTTTCTGTGATACTTCAAAGAAAAAATCGCTGCAGGTCTTGAAATTGACATTTTTTTCTTCATTTTTTTTTTGGTAATTAAAAGATACACAAGTCTTAATTATTGGTTCAACTTGTTCACTATTTTCACTCCTCCCCCTCCTCTCCCCCGGGCTCATACCAAAAATTTTATGAAAAGTATTATTCGAATCATTTGATATTGTAGAAAAAATTAATAAATTCGGGTTACCTACCTTTTCTTAATAATTGTTTTTTATGGTCTCATGAATTTCAGTTTATTATTCAGTTTTTGAAACAATCATGTCAAAAGAATTGAATACCTTATTTCTTGAAAAGTTGAGTAATATTCGTTCACCCTTTTCAATTTTTTTAATCAAAATTTTCATGAGAAGTTGGTTGATATTTTCTCAGCTTGACCCTTCGCCCTTCTTAAAAATGAACCTATAGCACCAAAATGTTGTAACTTTTCACAATACTTATAAACTCAGTCACCTGACAGTCCTGGCACAAAAGAGGTTACTGAGAAAAAAGTCTATTTTGAAATTTTTCATGTTTTGATATACATTTTATTTATTTTTTACTTTTTTACGTGGAGTTGTCGAAATTTTTCAAAAATGCAAATTTGGCAGTTGCACGAAAAAATAACATTGTCGACCATACAAACATGAACGAAGTGTAATTATCATGATACTTGTGAATAAAAAGGCTGATTTTTATTAATTTTGCAAGCATAAAATGCATTCAAAAACCTGAAATGATTATGTTAAAACCTTAAAATGATATTTTTAGAGTCGATGGCCTCTGAAAATTTTGAAAAAAATTTCCTTAAATGGCAACACTAATTTTGGCCAAAATTTCAAGGTATTTTTATTTCCACACGTCCATGAACGAGTGAAAAACAGCGCAGAATCGTAAATAAACGTAAACGAAATTGCTCAAATTTCGTATAGCTTCTTACCATTGTACTCTTTTTACTGGAGTCTAAAATTTTTTCTTGATAAAAAAATCGCGAAAATGTATATCTAATATTTTGTTGCACGATTTATGAAATTACATTTTTTTCAGACCCAATATTTCATAATTTTTTCTCAACATTTTTTCAAGTACAAATTTTCTCAAAAATTTCCACAAGTTGAAATTTTTTATATTTAAAAACTTTTTCTTCAATTTCTTTTATGTGATTTGAATGATTTTCTGAGAGAAAGGCAAGATTTTTCCAGAAACTCACGTAATAGTCAGGCGTATAGCTGGACAGACCTTCGAGGAGAGGATTTTTCGTGAAAAAGTGGTTGTTTGAAAATTATCGAACTATATCTACTCTCTCATTTATAAATCAGTGAAAATTATCGAAAATTACTGAGAAACAGTCAGAATTGCAGCACAGGAGAAAATCAGTGAAAAAATTTTCAATGAAAACAAATCATAGTGAAAATTTACTGAAAAGTCAGTGAAAGTGATGAAAATAGCAGAAAAATCAGCGGAAATTTGCTGAAAATCAGTGAATTTTGCTGATTTTTCCTGTGCTGCAATTCTGATTGTTCATCAGTGACTTTTCACTGATTCAGAATGAGAGAGTACCTAAATAACCATTGTTTTGCTGAAATGTGCAAATTTGTTGAACCTCAGCAAGAAAAATCGTAGAAAACGCATCAAGAGATGAAATTTAACAATATTATTTTTTCAATATTTCTGCCCCTCCCTTCTCCTATATGCTCACTTGAAACTTGAAAGTATATGGTATGTATTACCAAAATACTAAATTTTTTCCAAATCCATACAACCGAATGTTCCAAACTTTTCCAAATTTAACTTGATTTCGCTGTTATCAAATGTGAAATATTTGGCTCTTCTCAAGATTTTATTTCCCCTCTCCCCGCAATTCAAAGTTTCATTTATATAACTTTTATGAAATTCATTTTTTTTAAATGTGCACCAACTTAAATGTCACCGAGATCTCTTTCTTCATCATATTATGTGCTCTTGTTTAGATTACACCTCACATCATCCTCTTCTCCTCTCCTCTCTTTTTGTTCGATTGCGAAAATATGCTAAAAATTACCAAAAAGAAATATTCCCCATGCAGAAAGTATTCCATTTCATGACGAAATATCAATCTCACCGTATCGATGATATAATTCGATCACCGATTTAAACCAAATCGAAAATTTCCATGACCGATATTTACATCAACAATGTGCTCAGGCATCATTGGCATATTCTAAAATCCAGACTAAACCTCTTTCACGAGACGATTACCCGGCAGTAAAATCCAACCATGTGTACACCAGACAGCGTACACGAACCGGCGTACACAACACCGTACGTACTCTAGAAAAAAAAAAAGTCATTTACCTAAGGAATTAGACGAAATGCCAAACGATGGCGGATGCGTTTGCACAAGGCCGTGACCGGCGGCAATGAAATCGTCTTGCGGATCACGAATACTGATACCGGGCGACAGTTCGCTGGCTGGCCTCCACCACGATTCGGCTACCGTTTGGTCACTACTTCCTCCGCTGCTTCCTCCCTTGGTCGTCGTTCCGCCGCCTGAAATGATTCGGAAAACGTGTTAATGGTCGTGTTTTTCGGAATATTACGAAGACCTATGCCATTACGCGATTTACCGTCGTAGTCGTACTCGTCGTACAGGAACTGGTTAAAAAGTGGCATTATAAAACCGTTATAATAATAAAGTAGTTCCGAGCAGAGAAGCGGTGCCTACGAAACACTTACACACTATATTGTGAAATCTATACCGTCGAAGCCACCAGCGGAATGGAGTCATCGTCGGTGTGAAAATTGTACGATAGGTATTATATAGACTGTCGAATACTTGGAAAAAAATTAACTGCGATTTTAATCGCATCGTGCCGTGATTTATGACCAGTTTAGGGATTTTTTTTTATTACATGGCCTATCGAATAGGTAATCCGCGTATTACGAGGAGGATTTTAAGACCGCGATGACAGTTCGCTTTCGATTGTCCGGGTATACAGAGTGTCCCAGGTTCGATTGGGAAACTGATAGTTGGTGATGGTAATTCTCGCTAAGAGTAAAAAAAAGTCTTTTTTCATGATTGAATAGGTCAAAAACTTTAAAGATGATTAATTTTGGTTTTTGGTGAATTTTTTTGGAATTTTTGTGAATCCTTTTGGAAGAAAAGATCACAGGGGAACCTTTACAATTCGTTATTGTCAATACGCTCTCAATTATAAATCAGTGAAAATTATCGAAAATCACTGAGAAATGGGCAGAATTGGAGCACAGGAGAAAATCAGTGAAATTTTTTGAAAAATCAGCGAAAATTCACTGAAAATCAATGAATTTTGCTGATTTTTTCCTGTGCAGCAATTCTGACTATTTATCAGTGACTTTTCACTAATTCAGAATCAGAGAGTCGAGTCAAGATTTGGGAGTTGGTGAGTTGATTCCCACTTTTTTGGAGTATGTACGAATTGATTCCAAACCTCTTTCTGCCCAGTAGCGTTTCCCAAGAGATACCATAAGGAATTGAGGAGGTTGGCTAAATGATTTTTTCAAGAATAGTTTTAGTATGGATGTGTTTTCTTTAGTTACCCAGAAATAGAACCGCACGCCGACCGTCTTTTTCTCGGCGGCGGCGTTTGGGGTTTTTTCATTTTTCTTCGGCGGCCGGCGGCGCGCCGAATATTTGGGCTCAAAGCGGCGGCGTCTGCATTTTATCGGCGGCGGCGGCGCAGGGGCGGCGCCATGCGGTTCTTTGTCTCAGGCCGTCAGGCCATCATTTTCAAACTTTTAAAATGCTGTTTGAAATGTAATGGGTGATTTTTATGGAACTTCTCGCGCTGATCATGGAAGAAATAATAAAAAATTCCGTCACCGAAAATTTTTTCAACATTTTTTGAATTTTTTGTTGAATATTTTCTTAGTTTTTGTGTGAAAAGCTGAGATATTTCAACTGAAAGTTCAACCTTTTTCATTTTATTGATAATTTTTCAAAAATCAAGCCTCCTTTTTCCCCCATTAATTGAATTATTGGTTTTCTCTTGTGAGGCTTAGTTTTTCAGATTTATAATAAAATAAGTTGAAATTCAAACTTTCAATTAAAATAGCTCGAAAAGTTATCTTTTCTTATTCAAGAAGAAGCTAGATAATCGAGCTCGACAAAAAGAAAATTTTTGGCTCTTCAATTGATTTTCTATTCATTTTTATAGAATCCTTCCTTTCCTCAGAAGATCGACTTCAAGTGTTAAAAGTTATGAAAATTGTAAACGAAATGTGCAACAAAAAAACAGATTGAGAGAAATCTTTTGGTGATGGAATTTTTTACCATTTTTTTACGTGATCTGCCCGAAAAAATATGCTGATTAAACTTCAAACGGTATTTCCTATCAAAAAAAATAGGGTCAAGGGGTCAAATTTCAAATCAGTCATTTTTTACAGATCTTTCAGTCAGAATTATTGATTTTTTTTCTAAACAAATTGGGGATTATTTGAGAAATCAGTGATTTTTGACTGAAAAATCAATAAAAAATCGTCAATTTTCAAAATAAAATGATGAAAATACTACCCGAGCGAAGCGAGGGCGAAATTTGTTGAAAAATATTGCTTGATATAAGAGCGAAAAAATGTATTTTTTCATATTTTTGTAATAAAAAAAGTGAAAAAAACTCCACGCCGAACTGACGCCGCCGATTTTTATCGGCGGCGGCGGCCAGCGGCGCGCCGAGTAATTTGGCTCAAAGCGGCGGCGTCCACATTTCACCGGCGGCGGCGGCGCGGGCTCGGCGGCGTGCGGTTCTACCCAGAAACACTAATGGCATCCATCTTTAATCATGATCCTATTTTTCAGGGGTCCTTGAAAAATATAATTTTTTAAAAATTTTTCTCAATTGAATATTCACCAAAAAATCATTAAAAAATGGAAAAAAATTTCCTTGAAATGATCAGAGTATGAATATTTTAATTTAACCTATTTAGGAAAAAGAATGGAAAATTGAAACTGATATAAAATAGTCCAATCATTTTAGGATTTAACCCCCCCCCCCCCCCCAAAAAAAAAATCAATCCTGATTGTTTTTCGCGTTTTACGTTCGTAATGGTCCACCAGACAACATACTAAAATGGACACCCCATAACTCTCCGCTACCCCCAAGGAAGGCGTAAATGTCTGCTGAAACCCGGTTTTTCGTGAATATCTCCTCAAGTAAGCCTCAGAATTGAAAAATAGTTATGAACAATTTTGTTCTACGTGTAATTTCTTATCAAAAAGTTTTTTGTTTTTTCAAAAACACTCACCTCCTTGACCAAAAATTAAGGGTAAAAACACCTATTTTTCAATAATTTACAGCATTTTTTGAAAAAATCGAAACTTTTATGAATATCTCCTCAAATAAGCCTCAAAATGGAAAAATGGTTATGAACAATCATATTCTACGCGTAATTTCCTATCAGACAGGTTCGTTTTTTTTTTTCTCGAAAACACCCACTTCTTTGCCCTACAATTAGGGGGGGGGGGAGGGCGCCTATTTTTCCAATATTTACAGTATTTTTGGAAATGATGGAAATACGAAGCTGAAAGTACCCAAAATTATACCAGTATAAAGAGTAATTTTTTTTATACATGCTAGTAGGATATTCTAAAAAAAGTCACCGCAAGGATTTCAACCCCTACCATTAATCATAAGGGAGGTTATTGAACACTGCATTTAAAAAATCGAGGTCGTGGAAAAAAAGTACTTTAAACGCGATGTTATTGCTAATTATTGGTGATACGAAACATTTCTTTGCATCGTAAGGATTCAAAAACAATATATCAGTCAAGGGGGTTAAGGGGTGAGGGGTGAAATTCGAAATTTCGAAAATTTTCATGTTTGGTGTCAAAGATTAGGTTTTTTGGCATGTCAATTACAATTTTAAGATTGTTTTTTATGAAAAATCAAAAGGAAGAGGAAAGGCACAGGCAAAAGTCATAATTTCGATTTGCATAATTTTGGTCCAAATTTTTTGGTGATTCGGAGAGGAAATTCAAAATTTTGGTAATTTTTTTGTTCCAATTGCTATGAATCGTCTGTATATTCTACGGATACTTTGCCAGGCTAAGGATGTTGTCCATGCCTTTTCCCCATTCGAAAATTTCATATTTCAATATCAGTCATGTTCCATTTAAAATTCATATCTGTTCGAAGATTTATCCCGCAAAATGATGGATTCGTGGATTCAAAATCGGATTCGAATCACGAAAACGTAAAATTTCAAGGAACATTTTTTCCAATTCTTTTTTTAAGATTTTTTACTAAATGTTAAAAAAACATGAAAAAATTGATATTCTTCAAGGACCCCTGATGGAAAATTGATGCTAGTGGTATTTTTAGATAAAGGCATCCTTACTAAATCATTTTTGAACATAGTCAGATTTTAGGGTCCAGAGGGGAGGGGAGGATAATGTGGTGTCAGAGCCTCACAGGGTGGAATTTTTACCTCGTCCTTTTGAAGTCCGGGGTTTAGCAGGCATAATTTTCTGGCTTTCTATTCTCTTCAACATTCAGGAAAAAAATTGTAAAATTATCACCCCGATTATCAACTTATTTGTTTTTGATTATTTGAGTTTAGATTTTTAATGTTCGTTTTTCGAGTTTTAACTTTCCATTTTCGTTTTCTGATTTTTGGTATTCAATACCCAATACTTATTTATTCAATTTGTATGTACCTACTCGAAAAAAATGGGAATGAACTCGTACGTACCCCCCCCCCTTGAGAATCAATTTGCCTATTTTTTCTTCCGAATATTTCGTTGGGAATCAACTCGCCTACAGCCCAAGATTTAGCTTACTAAAAGAATTCATCGCCGATATCTCAGAATTAAATTTCGAACTGCCCAGATTGATTTTAGCGCCTTCTGGAGACATTCCAGTGCACTAAAAAAAATTAACCTTAGCTGGAGGCTCCAGATCGACTCAAAAATGGTCGCAATTGATTGGTGAGGTCGATTTTAGTAAATGAATCAATTTTCAGAGTTTTTTACTCGTGATTTACATTTTTATGAAAAATTAACATATCAATAGATAATTTCAACCATTTTCAAAAATTCGCCAAAAATCGAAAGATCAACTGGGCAGCCAATAATTTGTATCTGAGGTTTAGGTGCTATACTCTTTCAATGGGCCAAATTTGGGTTTGATTGGGGCTGAGGGGTTGCAGAAGTTTTCTTGTTAGCCAAATTTAAAGGGCCCAGAGAGACGATTAAATGATTTGATCTAAAAATTAAAGAAATCCTAAAATTATTAAAATTCAATTTTTACGCTTTTTCATGTGTAGTCTTAAAATTATGATTTTCGCAGTCCGTCCGCGTCCCTTCAATTAATCATAAAAAAACGAAAAACTAGAATTCTTGAACTTTGAAATATTTCGGCCCCTTGAATCTTGGGAATAGGCTTCAAATATTTTTATCGTCCTCAGTTAATCTGAGTTCCAACACTGATCATCTCCAAGATGGGACACCTTGTATACATAATTGGATCTAGATCTGGATAAACGATGAGGTAACCGTGACGTTAAAATACAAAAGGGCAGGAGGATATTACAGATAATATAAAATCCGAAAATTAAATCTTATTTACACATTACACGCTCGATTATTGTTTCATTTTAACTCCGTTGTTCGCTTTGTAACGAGCTAAACAAATACCTATGTATATGCCCCCTTCCCCAGAGAGACATATCCGCGAAATTTTATTAAGTATTTAATTTTATAACACCATTATATAGGCACATACATGGAAAGAAAAACATATGCAGCGTGCACATTTGTCGTTAAATTGCGGTACACGCACAATTACGGTTTAATTTACAGCTCAAAGCGCCGTGCTGTATTTTTTTGTTGTGTTCTCATATAACCGACATCAGACAATTCGAATAAACTTATTACATTAACAAACTAAAGGTATACGTCTATTTCCTTATTGCTCGGATTTTATATCTTTTATCTCTCTTTCGGTAAGTGAAACATGTCGTGAATGTTGAAGGCGAGTTTTACGAGATTAAGTGTAAGTGTAAGAGTATTTTTGTAGAAAACGAGAGTAAATTTCATCGCGTTTATCACCAATCAGTTCGGTCGGTTTGCCAAAGAGTAGCCTTGACCGAATAACCAATTAGAGAAAACGTGCGGCGTACAGATTTTTTTCTTTCTCGTGCGCCCGTTTATTATTTCGTTTCGATTTATTTGCCAGATTTTTAGACTAATTTGATCATAGGATCTATGTGTTTGTGCATCAAGGATACTTGAGAATTTGATAAGAATCGATTTTTACGTTTGGGGAATTTATTTTACGAGTGTCGTGAGATGCAAATGTGGATTTGTGGAGTTATTGGTCGATGGTGCATCTACATAGGTACTTAGGTAGTGATCTGCTGGTGAGTAGTTGACCATCGAGTGTGAAGTTTTATTTCTGTGTTGACTACTGAAATGATCGGTTTTATGGGAGTTTTATAGTCGATGCTCGCGGCTGCAGAGTTGCTACTTTGTATATTCATTTCCTTTATCTGGAGTTTTTAAAAAATGAGGAAATTTCGAACCCTCTTGGTTTATTTTGTTATGAAGCTAGTTTTTTGCGCTATAAAGATTTTAGAAGCATTCCATGCAAATGAGTTATTTTGAGGAAGACATGAAAATTAACCCTCGAAACTTTTTGCTGAGCTTCAATCATTTTGAGGTTATTGTTTCATCAATAAAATACTCGACAGTCACTGAGCCATGAAAAAGTTTTGAAAAACATGGACATATTTTTGAGGAGACGGAAAAAATGTAACCTTAATTTTAGGTAGAAAATTCTATATTTGATTTTGTGTGAATCATATTCTGAAATATTTTTCAGAATTATAAAATTTTATGAAATTTTATCTATCAAAAGCTGTAATTTTATTAAAATGTAAGATTTTGAGGGATGACAAAAAAAATAGGTACAATTTTATGGTTCCTATTGAAATGAATTTTTGCTCCAAAATTGGCATTGTGGGGGGGGGGGGGGGTCTGAAAAATAGAAAATTTCTGAATCAGACAGAATTTTTTAAAATAAAATTTTTCCCAATTTTTCAACTCAAAATGCCAAATTTTCCACCAATTTATAATTATTTGAAGACGTTATTCTAAAAAAAAAACTTCCTTGTTTTTATGGAAATTTCAACCTTTTTTTCTTTAAAAAAATGAACAAAGATTCTTTCTTTTAAGAAAATTTTCATTCAAAAGATTTTCAGTGTGTTCAACAAGTCCTGAAAAAATGATGAAAGTGGTGGAAAAGTCTCGCAGTTGAAAAAGTAATGAAAAAGTCCTGCATTTGGCCTAAAAGTCCACTTTTTCATTGGAAATTTATTTTTTTAAATCATTAATCAAACTTTGATTTTTTCATTTTTTTCATTTTTTGTTCATGGTAAATTTGTTAAAGATAATTCTAGCACGTCTGCAAAACATCAACAAAATTACTTTGATTTTGTGTTGGGGGGGGGGGGAGAGAATAACTATGAAGACCTGGCCAAAAATTCTGGAAGTCTCAAAAATTCCTTTTAATATCAATATTTTTACTCAAAAAATAGTACATTGGTGATTTTTCACTTCTATCACATTTTGAAAAAGAACTGATCGTTGAAAAAATTCTTCTGTATCTAAGCCCTACAAAACAGAAATGGTCTCAATTTCGATATTTTTGCTAAACGAAAAAATTAATTTTTCATTTCGATTGCATTTTTCATATGAACTCGATAAAATAACTTTTTTCGTGTACCTATTCCTTTTTTCCTTTTTTTTTTTTTTGTAAAAATGTAGGAAAATTATTCTTGGAAAATTTCTATTGAAATGGTTTTATTGGATGTTTTTATTCCAGTACATTCCATTGTTTACAAATTTTTGATCTACCAATTTTGGGAAATCAATGTTTTTTCAAAGTCGTTCAATTTGTTCGTAAAAATTGAGGAAAAATCATTTTCCAGAATATTTTCATTTAGATGGCCTCATTGTAAAAAAATATTTCTCTTCCAAGAAAACCAAAGATGACGATTTCAACTTTTATTGTATTTATTTTTGCAGTAAAGATGAACCCTCATTTTTCTCGTGTTTTCCAACTTCTGTGCGAAAATTGAAGAGTTGTTTTTGAAAAAGTTTCTATCGAAATAGTTCAAATGTTAATCTTTTATGGTCGGAAATTTTTTCAAATTTTCGTGAGTAGTTACACTATACTAAGGAATGTTAGTGGGTGGTTTGAAACAAATTTTTTGACGATTTTTTCTATCCAAAAATCGCGTTTGAAAACTTCAAATTGAGTTTTCTGGTTTCAAAGGTGCAATTCAGAAAAAATATATTTTGTCTAGTCCCTATGTACAACGTGATATTTTTTTCAAAATTTTTTTAGGCAATTTTGTCATTTTTGGTAGAAGAATTACCCTTCTTGCTCGTCACATTTTCTCCGTTTTCTCCGTTCAATCTGATCCGGATTTTTCATCAATTTTTTTATTGTTTTGATGAAGAAATTTCACAGCTATACCTATTATATTCCCATAAAATTTTCCATCATTTTAAAGAATTTTCACCATAAATTGGAAGTTTTTTAAAATCACGAATCAAAAATAATAATTGACCTACGCGTTGGTTGGGGGGGGGGGGGGGTAAAGTTATTAACCTTCGCATAAAATTTTGATAAATAAGTAGGTACTTTTTTAATTATGGCTTTAAAATGATGAAATTTAAAAAAAAATAACTAGAGTGCTAGACCTATTTTTTTAGTGCTTAAAAAAAATGTAGGGCGTTTTCAAAGGCCATTTTTTCAAAAATAAATTCTCTTTTTCACTATGCTCGAATCTTCATTCTAATTCTTAAATTTAACATCTAATTTATTCATTTTTTTCTATTAAAAAAATTATAATATTTCGAAATTGATTGCTTTACTCCGAGAATTTGCATCGGTCTGGTTCATTACTTTTTAAAATTATGTATATATGTAATTGTGTAATTTTTCATGACGTAAAATCATTTAAAATGTTTACAAAGCTTTTTTTATTATTGTACACATACGTACGAGTATTTCACTAGTAGCCAATTGTATGAACCATTTCACTCGTCCATAGCTCGGTTCACATGGTAACAAAACCAGTGTTCCAGTAAGTACGTTATACAGGGTGTTTCAAAGTTGACCGCGCTCCTTCCAACCAGTGAGTGGGCTACTCAACCTGAGTCGAAGTACGTATGTTTGCCTAACCTTCAAACTGCAGGGGCTGAGTTATGCTCTTTGAAAAAAATTTTTTTTTGAATTTTGTTTCGCACTTTCTACCGAGCGTTACTCGACAACCAAGATAGGTAGAAAGTTGCGCTTTGCGGCAACGGATAGCCCACTTTCTCTAGAATTTTTCTATGCGGTTGATAATTTTTGCAGGTGAACTAGGGTGGCTGTACCGCATGGAATATTCGAAAAAAACGTGTAAAAAAGTTGACGATTTTTTCTATTTTTGTAAATTATTAAAAAAGTTGTCCTCTATTGAGTGTATGATTATTATTGTTTCTAGAAGAAAAAACTTTGATCTTTCCAATGGAGCAAACCCCACTCCTCTATCTTGCTTGAATCAAAAGTTATGAGCGTTTAATTTTGTGAAAAATACAAGAAAAACCTCACTTTTTTGATTTTTCAAATTTCAAAAATTTCTATCTTCGTAACTAAATGAGACCGGGATATGGGGTTTGCAGCATTCAATTAACCAAGTATTGCACTACATAAAATCAAAATAATATCTTCAAGTTCTTCATTTAAAAAAATTTTTGTCAAAAAAAAAATCAAAAAATTTTTCATTAAAAATTTTTATTTGAAAAATTAAGGTATATCATTCCTATGCTGTGTAGTGTTATACTTGGTTAATTCAATGCTGCAAACCCCACCTCCCTATCTCAATTAGTCTCAAAGATAAAAATGTTTGAAATTTTAAAAATCAAAAAAGTGAGGATTTTCTTGTATTTTTCACAAAATTAAACGCTCATAACTTTTGATTCGAGCAAGATAGAGGAGTGGGGTTTGCTCCATTGGAAAGATCAAAGTTTTTTCTTTTAGAAACAATAATAATCATACACTCAATAGAGGACAACTTTTTTAATAATTTACAAAAATAGAAAAAATCGTCAACTTTTTTACACGTTTTTTTCGAATATTCCATGCGGTACAGCCACCCTAGTTCACCTGCAAAAATTATCAACCGCATAGAAAAATTCTAGAGAAAGTGGGCTATCCGTTGCCGCAAAGCGCAACTTTCTACCTATCTTGGTTGTCGAGTAACGCTCGGTAGAAAGTGCGAAACAAAATTCAAAAAAAATTTTTTTTCAAAGAGCATAACTCAGCCCCTGCAGTTTGAAGGTTAGGCAAACATACGTACTTCGACTCAGGATGAGTGGCCCACTCACTGGTTGGAAGGAGCGCGGTCAACTTTGAAACACCCTGTATAGTGTTCTATGAAAAATAATATGCATAATTTACAGGTTATCTTAATGGGTTTAATTCGCATTCGTTTATTAGATATGCATATTACATAGCAGAGGTTATTTGTAAAATTGCACCTTTTAATAATTAAATCAACTGTTGAATTTATTTCAAGCGCAGATAAAAAAATTCGTATCTACTCGTATAATTTTCAATTCTAATGGTCGTATTTATTATCCCTTTACCTACTTACCTACTGCTTCATAAGGTACCTAGATGATTTTTTTTTATGACCAATTAATGAAAAAGATTTAATTTTAATTTTCTAATTAGCTCGATATCGGTTTGGAATTTTTTTTTGAAAATTTTAAATGGAGAATATTTTGTATGAAAAAGTCGAAAAAATCGTTAATTTATTTACATTTTTCGTGGGTATTTATTTACCTATTTAATTAGTAGGTCTAGGTACCCAGTTTCGAGTAATTCAGTCCATCTTAACGATGAATTTTCATGATACACGAATATAGGTAAAATTTTCTATACATTTTCGAACGAATTTCATCAAACGTACCATTAAAAATATCTCATATCTTACTCTTGGCATATCGTTAAAATGAATCTTCCTGCGTGGGTAGCTAATTTTCGTACCCATCACGCAATTTACGTACTCGAATTAAAACCTCGTACGCTAGTAGGTAGGCTTATATTCGTACAAATTGATACGAATGTAAAAAAATGAGGAAAAAATTAAGCAACATTGTATTTTCATAGTTTACGAACATGTAAATAGATAGTTATCTCGGAATCTTCAATCGAGTCGAAATTTAAACAAGACACCTATTGTAATTTTTTTAATCATCGTACGCTTCGCGTACCTCGAGTTCTCCATTAATCAACGTATACGATTCACACGTTCTTGTGTATTTAGCCGGCTTCGAAGAAGAGGAAAAAAATTGTCTCGGAATAGCCTGAGCTGCGTGTTTTTTATTATTGTTTTTCAAGCACTCGGACAAATATTCGATTTGACGTAATTGTATTACATAAATGATGTATCGAAATATGTCGAAATAAAACGTTACCAATATGTACGCTTTCTCCGCGAGTATCTTCTTGCCATTTTTTTTTCAAATGGTAGCGCGATTCTTGGTCGCAGACGTGTATGAGAAAAAAAGTACACGTAAATTAGTTCAATGTTGCCCAATATAGTAAAACTTTGAATACAATGTATGGACTGGAGGCTCGTTATTTCGTCCCAGGCTAATCCAATATGTTTTAGTAATGAAGTAATTAATGACGTTGAATTATTACGAAAGTGGTTCGGTGGTTAATACCTGCACCGAGTTGGTATTTATTCCGAGTAAAGCCTGTAGGGTTGATTTAAAAATTTACTAGTAGTATTGGATTTCGATTACCTATCACAAGTATGTGGATATAATTCGATACCTGCATCATGATGTGGTTTTTGCTTTTCGTTGTTACTTAATGTTGAAAATGAAGTATTACATGGGTGAAATTTTAAATCGATTTTGGTTTGGCGATGTGATGTGATGTAGCTAATCATGTGTGAGAGTTGAATCGAAGAAATTTCATATGTGATTATGACGTTCGCGTGGTTTTCTTGAAATTTAATAATGCACTGGTTATAGATTGTTATGTATTCATAGGTGTAAAGTTCTTCCTTATAGCTTTTATTTCGTCGAAAATGGTGGTAAACATGATGAAGAAATTTTATTCTAATTGAAAATTGAGTAAGAATGAAGAGAGGATTCGATCGGAGGATGATTATTTTCAAAGCAGGAAATGATTGACCTACTAGGCTCGAGGAAAGCTCAAAATTTAATCTCAGCATTGAATTACTCGTACTTAATAAGTGGCATAAAATGGATGAAGAAGAGATAATCTTCAACTGAGACCGTGGCTGATTTGAAATTGTGTGTACCTGCCTAAATCTTCCTGAAGTTGGATTTTTTTTTCATTAAAAAAATGTCCTTATTATTTTATATTTGAGTCGAGAGAAGATTCCTCGTCTCCTTTGCTACAATTAAATTGGCTAATTTTTATTTTCTCTTCGTAGAAAATTTTGCGAATTGGCTCCAAAGAATGAATTATATTTCAGTTTCAAAGTAACTTCAAATGAAAAAATTTCTTGCTCCTATAAATTTATTTTTGAGAAATAAGTTTTTTTTAAGAGACACGCTGTGTAAGAAATGCTTTCAAAGCAACTTGTCAACTTTTTGCTGTCGCTTTTTCGTTTGATTGCGAGAAGTTGAATAGAAAGTTATATTTACGACGCCTTTTATAGTTGTCTTAATTAGCTCCTGACTTTGTTTTGTCAAAGTACGAATATGTTATTCAGCTGGGAAGCTGTAATTTGACTATTGAATTTTATTTAAAGAGAAAAAACGAAAGTAGTTCATTTTTGATTAATTTTTACGTATGTAGAATTATTAAAGAGATATGGTATATCATCTTTATAGGGTTATGGACCGTTTTCCCGAAGCCGAAATCCCGAACGGACATTTTCCCGAATTAGATTTTTCACGAAAAAAATTTCACGAATCCGTTTTCCCGAATACCGAAATCCCGAATCCTTTGTTTCCTGAATAAAAAAAATCAATGTACTATTAAATAAAGTTTATTTTAGTTTTGCTAAAAACTACCGAAATCGTCGGTAGTTTTTTTGGCCTTCAGTAGTCGAAAACTACCAGTTTTTTCCCAAAAACTACCGGTAGTTTTATTTTGTTGCAATAAATAAAAAAAATAGTAAAAAAGTTGATAATTTGTAAAAAAAAAAAGAAAATCAAGTATAACACAGTACAAATACAAGAAAACACATTCAAAAAATCAGTTTTCTTCAAGGTGTCATCAATTTTGACCAACAGTTTGATTTGTTTTACCCCCTGAAAAACTACCGAAAACCTCCGGAGGATGAAAAAAAACTACTGTTCCACCACTATGCAATAGGTATAGGCATTCCATAGAAATGATAAAAAAAGTGATTCGTGAAATTCTATACTCGGAATTTTTACATTCGGGAAATTCTTTATTCGGGATTTTTGCATTCGGGAAAAAGGTAATTCGAGAATTGTATTCGGGATTTTAGTATTCGGGAAAACGGATTCGTGAAAATTTTTTTCGTGAAAAATCTTATTCGGGAAAATGTCCGTTTGGGATTTCGGCTTCGGGAAAATGGCCGTGAACCTCTTTATAGCTATCTACGTAGGTACATAATACATATCTCAGAAAATTGATTTCATTTCCATGATTACTTCCCCCTCCCTTCCCATTCCCTATAAAAAATCAAAATTTGTAAAATTCACTATTTTTAATTTCAGAAATTTTATCGAAATTGACTGTAATTTTTTTTTCATCAAGAAATTAAACATACGTAAGCACCTTTGTTTCATTTTATTTTCAATAGGTAAGGTTAAAAATTTCACAAAAGATTAATTTTTGTGAAAACCTGAAAATCAATTTGTAAAATTATAGAAAATCGTTATTTTTCTGAATTTTTCGACTTGACTATTTCATTACTCTTAATCAGGAAGCAGTGGGGGGGGAGGGGGGGTGTTGAACAAAAACACGAGCCATATTTTTGAAGACCCAGAATTTACATAAATTTTTGATTCGGTTTAGAGGTTCCATCCGATTATTACGTATGAAAAATTTTTAATTTTTCTTTGAATTTCACAGACTTACTAATTTTGAAATTTTTTCAAATTAGTTTTCTTTCGCTGAATATTTTTATCGATTGCTCTTTGTGCTCCAAATCTGGCAGAGTAACATTGTTTTCACTGATACAGTTATTTAAAATTGCTCTGGTAAAAGTACCCCGAAACAATTTTTTTAGCTTTGTCTCTCATTTCACTTATGAAAAATTACTAGGTACTCATACAGTTAATGATTTTGATTTTCTCTTGTTTTACAAATACTTTTTCATCTAAAAAAAATCGTTCATTCTAAATCAATGTAAAATTGTCAGATTCACAGGACCGAAATAATCCAATGAATTTTTACTGATTTTTCAGCTCATATTATCAATTTTTCTGTAAATCTCACTGATTTTTCTTACTCGTTTACTTACCTTATTCCGCGAATTTTTTTACTAGTTCTCAGAAAATCTCTATTATTCTAATCTGTAAAGATTCATTGATAAGTAAGTGATGAAATTAACCCTGAACGAAACATTCAAAACTCTTAATGATTTGAAATGAATTTCCTTTGGTTTTTCGGAAAGCATCTTTAGTTTTTGGTAAATTTTAGTGAATTTTTCAACAGATTTTCTTTCCGGTGAAAGTTTTTGTTGATTTTCTCCAGTTTTCGAAATCTGACAGTTATCAGTGATTTTTTCTGTTTCATAAACTTGAAATTCAAATCGGCAAAATTTAGTGTAATTCTTCATTTTGTAAATTTGTAAAGTTTTTTTTGCTTAAAATCGCCAAATTTTCAGTTGAAGATTACTAATTTTTCTGTCAAAAATCACTAATTAATCTGTGTTCAAAGTCATTAATTTTTCAGTCCTAAATCACTGATTTTTCAGTCAAAAACATTAATTTTTTCGGTTAGAGATTATTAATTTTCTTGACAGGTTTGAAAAACAAACATTCTTTCTCAATTCAGGATCGGATCATCGTCCACGGGGCCGGCTGAGAAATGGGTTCATTTCCTCTTTCAAATGGTTACATTATTTCAAGTTGGAAGAAAATTAGTGTAAAATGTACTGAAATAGGAGTGGCTACCTGTAAGAGTTTTGAAAATTCAAAATAATTGGCACGAATTCATTAAAGTCGCTTTTATTTGGAAAAATCCGATTTTCAGCGCCATCAAATCTTATTTTAGTCATTAATTTTGCAAAACTGATGTGCTTTAATTTTAAAATTTAGTAGTTAAATTTGAGTTGGAATAAGTAGAAAGAAATTCTACGAGTTGGAAAATTTTTGATTTTCAGGCCTTCTTGGTGATGAAAATTTCTATTATTCTTTGTACAATGCCCAATATATATTTTTCTGGTCAAAGAAAAACATTACATAAAACTAAAATAAACAAACAATAAAAAGTTCGATGACATTCTCTTCTTATTCAAAAAATCGTGCCCACATTAACACGATTTCAAAAAAAAAAAACACGTTGAAAAAATTGTCTCACCGCCATCTCTCCTCCTCAGCCTCTCCATTAACTAATGACATAAAAAAAGAATAAAATTGGCACTAAATCGCCATTGGCTAGGTCACCGTTGACGCTTAAGTGTAAATATCTCACGCTTGTTTCAAATTACAGGGTCAATATTGAAATACCATCGTGCAATTCACACTAGACATTAAGAAGCTGTACTAGGATAAGTTGAGTTCACGATCTAGCGCTATGGTTATTTAGTGATGAACGTTGCTCTCAGTAGGTATATTTTATTTATAGGTAAAACAGAAATACAGAGATCAAAATAAAATTACTCGTAAACTAGTTGGTCGCACCCCGGGGGAATATTAGGATGTGTTATAAGTTCGCATGTTGAGATAACCTCATCTCATCTCAGGTATAAACAGTTAACACATTAGACCACCGGAATTACATGGAAAATATTACGTTGGCGCTTTAGTTTTGATACGTGTCGTGTAGCTCTTTGATGGGTATAATTTATAAAGTGAAATTATTTAATACCATAGCGTTGACGTTTTCAGTCTTTTAGCCATTAAATGTGGGTTGAAAAGATACAGTACAAAGTTGAGGCGAAATGAACTTAAAAGGGAGGTATCCCAATTGGGATTAAAGTTTTGAGCTGAAACAAAAAGAAACCGAAAGTACATCGTACAAAAACCCATATCCAAACCTTTAGATGCTTAAATCCATTTATCAAATTTTGGCAAATTTTTGAAATTTTAAAATTGTCTCAGCGTTCTGCAAAATATGAAAATTTCTAATCAACAAAAAAAGCTGAAATTTGGTATATTATACCCTATTTTCGACTTTCCAAATCGATTGGAAGCGGTTTCGAGACGTTTCGGAGCGTCCAGTAAATTTTGTAATCTTCCAGCACTGGAAAAAAGCCCATAAAATTGGTCCATATGAACTTTTCCCCCTATAATCGCGGATTACCCATATTGGTGACCTATTTGATCAATTAAAGCAAAATTTATGAATGCTGAAGTTCATATGTGGGCCTGGATGCTAAAACCACCCTTAGGAGTCAAAAATTGGTTTTTGAGTTGACACTGGTTTTGGGCTCTTCAGGAGGAGTAGAATCAGGGGAGAACCTCAAACAACCCAAATTCCTCTAATTTCTTGACTGGGTATGGATATACAGTATGACACAAAAGTCTTGGTTACTGGAAATACTTCTCAATATCTCAGAACTAAAAAGAGATACTAAGACAGTTTAAACGACAATGTGTTCCTGACGTCGAGGACATTGAAGATTGATAATCAAACGTTCAGTCCGACCTATAGGGTGTCCACAAATTGAGAAACCGGTTTGAATCAAAAAATGGGGGTCCGATTCTTTTATTGAAATAACCTGTTATCAAAAAGTGGAGATATCGAAAAAAGTTTGAAACAAGAGTTGTAGAGAATTGAAGACTGAATATTTTACATTCTGTAATTTTTTTTTCATCTAGCAATGAGGAAGAGTTATGGCTTAAAAAGAAACAATTACCGTATACTCCAGTCCTTTGTACCATAACTTCTTTCCATTGCAAGATGAAAAAAAATTTACAGAACATAAAGTATTCAGTTTTTAATTCTCTACAACTCTTGTTTCAAATTTTTTTCGATATCTCCACTTTTTGATAACAAGTTATCGACTTGGGGAAAAAAATTATCGAAGAAACTACCGGTTTCAAAACATTGGAGATATCAAAAAAAGTGTGAAATAAAAGTTGTAGATAATTGAAAACTGAATATTTTACGTTCTGTATTTTTTTTTTCATCTAGTGATGGAGAAGAATTATGACTTGAAAACCAAAAAATTATACTCAACCCTTTTCTACGACAACTTCTTTCCATTGCAAGATGAAAAAAAAAGTTATAAAACAAAAAATGTTAATTTTTTAATTATCTACAACTTTTGTTTCAAACTTTTTTTCATATCTTCACTTTTTTGGATATTATTGACAACTGGTTCGAAACCGCTGAACCGGTTTCAAGAAAACATCACGTTTTAATCGTGCCAGTGCGTAGACTTCATTTTAATAAAAAAACCGGTCCCCCATTTTTTTGACCCAAACCGGTTTCTCAATTTGTGGACACCCTATAGGTCTGGCTGAAAGTTTGATTATCAATCTTCAATGTCCTCGACGCCAGGAACACATTGTCGTTTGAACCGTCTTGGTATCTATTTTCAGTTCTGAGATATTGAGAAGTATTTCAAGTGACCAAGACTTTTGTGTCATACTGTATAAATAACCCTAGGGTGTCATGCTGGATGAAAATCACAAAGTTCGGAAGAAATTTTCGATTTTTTTGTGTGTAATGTTCCTACCGACACCCTCTGAAGTGAGGAAAACCTTAGATTGATCACAGCTTAAAAATTCCACGAAATATTAAGAGCTAAAAAGGGGGTCAGATGAGCTGGAAAAAACTGAAATTTGGATGTGTTAGTTACGCCATAATAAAGTTTCTTATATCAAGGTGTGATTAAGTCTGATTTTATTGAGGTGTTTAGTCATTAAGGAGCACACGCAGAAATGCACGTTGGCCCTTCTACCCCTTCTGTAGTCTCCTACCTTCTCTGCACCATCTCAATTTCAAATCCGTTTTTCTCAAAAACTTTTTTTACACCTTAGGGTTATTTTTGTGTAGGTATATTCAGGCTCACATATGAACCATAATGGAGGTTTCTCCAGTTTTTTAAAATTCCAAAAATTTTCAGAGGTTCCAAAATGTCTCGAAACTACCTTTCATCGATTCCGAAGGTCAAAAATAATTTCAGTCATTTTCGTTAATCAGATCAAATTTTGATATGTATTTTAGAGGGCGATGAGGTAATTTTAAAATTTCAAAAATTCGCCACAATTCGAGAAACGAACTTCAGCACCTGAACTTTTGGATATGGGGTTCTTTTATGATGTACTTTCGATTTATTTTTTCTCAGCTCAAAATTTTAGTGCTGGTTGGAATACTTCCCTTGTTAGGAATTGATACACACCAGTCCGATAATATGGTTGAAGATGAATTCATAAACTTAATCTGGTTATTACTTTTTATGGTACATGGATTTTATTACACATAGAAAGCGAGAACTCGTCCTAATCTGGCAAGTTGAACGTTTCCTTTTATCGATTACATTTGAACTTAAACTTCACTTTTGTTACGGAAATCAATGCCAGTCGCCCTGGCGGCAAGGCGAATTGGGCCATAGAGAGAATTCCTGCATATGATTTCCACGTTTCTGGGCGGTGTTTTTAATGACATAATTTTCTGGCGAATAAATTATCATTCGAGTGTTTTAATTTATTCGAAAACTACAAAATTGAACTATTTTTGGTGTAAAAAAAATGTGATCGCGACAGAAAGGCGAGCTCGGAGTGAAAGTTTAAAATAGATGTTTTTTAATCTTTTAGCATAAAATCTAAAGTAAGGATTGTGTGGAACGCAGAATAACGCGCCAACCTAATCGGACGCGTGTACATAATACGATTTCATTATTTAATTTGTATGGTATAATTAAGAGCACGAGGAGTCGCCATAAATAAAACCAATATGGTAATTGAATCATGGTATGCGGTATTACGAGTACCATAGATACCTATATAGAACAGATATTATTATGCATTTACCTGGGTATTGTTAATTGTTCCCTTTTACCGAGTTGAATTCTTTGCCATCGGATCGTCGGTATGTTAATAAATCACCGCGTGCTTCGAGATTATATTTTATAATGTGCGAATTCTGCGGTATAATCTCGAGTTCATATTTTATTCGATTGTAGGTATGCTCTATATCTATAGGTATTTCAAAACTCGAAGATATATGCGATTTGAAAATACGACTCCGGCACGCGATTGCTACATCTCAGCTATGATTCTCAAACTCCAATCACGCAGTTTTAGAAATCAACTTGGCAAGACCGACTTATAGAAAGTCTTCATCGCGAGGGAGATTTTTTTCAACGAGGGGAAAAACAAATTCGATCTTGAGTTTATTCACTTGATAAATAATTACACGATTTTTGTACGCTCGATTGGTATAAAAAAAGTACTGATTTGTATTGATGGTCATGTCCTGTTACGTTGGTAATCGTCGTATGATGAGTGAAAAAATTCGCCGTACGAATGCGAAATGAGTTTAGGACTTCATTAGGAATTCGTAAAGAGCAGTTTTCACACTATACCTAGGTATTTATCATTTTAACGACAATGTTGCGTTCAGCCAGGTGCACTGAGTCACAGCTGGTCACCTAGGAAATAATATGGTATTTTTTTTATCTGTGACCTTTTTTTATAGTCTAATAGATTTATAGGTGGCTGTGTCTGTCTACGTAGGATTATATTATACGATAGTACGTAGGTTACGTAAACCGCATGGCTATGTCAATTGAAAGATCTTTCGCTTTGTCTGGGGTCTGGGGGAGATGCTGTCGTTGATTGAGATACGTACTCGTAAGTACCTATGGGTAGGTATTTCACGGTGTATAAAAATCTTTATCGAGATGCTGGCCGGGTAATTGATTGGATTAATGATATAATCGATCGTCGTATGTGGTCTGGTAATTATTAAATGAGATTTATTTATCCGTGTAAATGCTCGTTATTCGGATAGCTCGGTATGATTTCGTTTCGCAAATGACGTGCGGTATTTGTATCGCGTGTCGTGTCCGTTGAAATATCCGAGGAATTTATGGGTTCAATTCGGATGATCATTTGGTGTAATTTGATGGGCATCTTGGGTAATTTTTCATTGTTACGGGGAGATAGTGAATGGTTCGGTGTCGTTCAAGTGTAATATTTTGTGCGAAATGAATCTGTGTGCGTACTGTATAGTCTAGGTAATTTTACCCAACTTCTTTGCTGTAGGAGTTATTACTCGTGTTTTTCGAATTTTTTCAAGAATTTTGTATTGGAAGAAATATACGATCAAGATGGATTGAGAATTTATTTTTTCCTCGAATTCAACGTTTGGTTATCGTTTGATTTTGAATTATCTATGTGTAAATAAAGTGAAGAGAATTTTGAGGACTTTTTTTCTCGAGGTGGATTATTTCGAGTTAGGGAGAAATTTTAAGCTAGGGACGATTTATCAATCAATTGTTGAAAAATTATTTCACTCAAGTACCTTGAAATTGGCATAATTGGAGGGGTGAAAATTGAAAATTACTTGAAGAAAGTAATCACTTCCTCAAATTTTCAACTCAAACTCAATTTTTACGATTGAAAAAAAGGCAGTTCTGTAATTTTATCTTATCTCTACCCCCCCCCCCATTTTTGGTATGATCCTGAAAAATCTTCTGAAAAAAATGATGAAATTGATTCAAAAATTCCAGGGGAATAGGAGTCAGCTCAAAAGTTGACTCCTGACTCTGGTTTGACTCCCGGAGTCAAGGGAGAAAGTTGACTCCGGAGTCAGGGGAGAAAGCTACTTCCTGACTCCACCTTAACTCCGAAGTCAAACTCACACCCTGATTCCTGACACCACCTTGACTCCGGAGTCAATTTCAGACCTTGACTCCTGACTCCTGCTTGACTTCCTGACTCCGGCTTGACTCCGAAATCAACCCAGAGTCGGAGTCAATTTGGAGTAAGTTTGACTCCGACTCCGGAGTCGACTCCTATTCCCTGAAAAATTCAATAAATTCGGAAACAAATTTTTTGGTGATTTTTTTTCCAATTCCTAGTCGCTATTCGTCCTTCAAACAAAACCCTAGAAAAGCTGTTTCTAGCTGTTAAGAAATAATTTTTTTTAATTCAGAGAAATTTTTTTGATCTTGAAAACATTTTTTGTTTTTTCGATTTTTGATTCAGTGTACAATCTTGAATCTCAGAATTTCGAATAATTTATGGCAAGTAAATGTATTGTAATTTAAAATTATCAAGTTATAATTTTAGGTTTACAATTTTGATAAGTGATTTTCTCGTTCATTTACTAAGAGTTGAAAAGTGGCCACGTTTGAAATTTGAGCGAAAATTATCCTCACTTCCCACCCTCTCAGTGATTTCCATTTAATTTCAAAAAAGTTGGGCGAAAGGTAAGGTATACAGCCATACAGGCATACACCCTTTCACCCTACCTACTGTACGTGGACAAAATTTTGAAAAAAAAACACAAATTTTTGTCATCAAAATGTTATTTTTTCAATGTTTGAATTTCCAAAAAAAAAAATCTGGGTGCTTATGGACAAAATTTATGGCTCATCAAATATATTTCCAAAAACAGATTTTTTGAATGTGAATAAGCTAAACATTTTGTAGAATTTTTTTTTTGAAGCATCAGAACGTTAATTTTTTAGTGTTTGAATTAAAAAAAAGAAAAAAACTTTTTGGATACCTATTAATGAACAAAACGCTAAAATTATTGAAAAAACGAAATTTTTCCCAGTTTTAATGCTTCAATTTCAAAAAATACTTACCTTTTTGGATATTATAGGCAAACTTTATGCCTCATTATCATAAAGTGCAAACCATAAAAAAATATTATTCTAAAAGAAATATGTTTTTTGAATATCACGAAGTTCATCTTATTTCATTTCTGAAATGGAATTCTTCAACCCCTACGTATGTGCTGAGAGATTTCTTTCACAAGAGTTAATAAAATTGCATAACCAGTTTGCCGTAAACACGCGAATGTTTAGTCGAATCTTCCCACGTCAATATAATCACTTTTTAAACTGGGTCTTCCGATTTCGCTCAAAATATTTTTTACGAAATTCTCCTTTCTCGATGGTTAGAAAATTACCGCTGTTTTGGCTCCAGTCTTCTTGGAGGCTCGAGGGAACTTGGTTTGTTGGTTTTTGCCTCTGTGATTTTTCATCAAAATACCTAACTTCGATATCCTGTATTACAAAACTACGAATTTGAAAAAGAATTGAAAACGGACTCGGAATCGTTTTAAATTTTTTTTCAAAGTTTAAAGTTGAGGTTTTCAGCAAAAAGCTCAATTTTACGTACCTAATACACTGAAATCCAGGAATAAAATTTAAAAATGTGCAAAAAATCGTGTAATTAGGGTTTTTATAGTATTCGAACACAATAATTTTCGTAGTAGGATCTCGACACTCTAGGGGACAAGACGCCCCAAAATTTTGAACAAAATTGAAAAAAATTGAAAATTACTTGTGGCATGCCGTTTGTTATGTTTTTTGAGGCACTGAGTTCGAATATTGACTTATTTTTTAGATTTGATTTCCTTGGAATACTTCGTGAGGACCCGGATTCTGTCCACAAAATTGGAAAAAAATTCAAGTGGCATGTCGTTTGTCATGTTTTTGATAGTTCTGAACTCAAAAATCGAGTTTTTTTTTTGGGGGGGGGGGGGGGTTGATTCTGTACTATCCTCTCACCCTCTCACCAAATTATTTGAATTATTTGTTCGTAAAAATATCATGTGGTATGTCTGGTAAAAATACGAAGTTTCGGTCCTGACAGGAGTTCATCTGGTTTTTTTTTTGTGACTTTTATAAGAAAAAAAAAACAAACCGATGAATTCCTGTCAGGACCGAAACTTCGTATTTTTTCCAGCTGCAGGTATCGATTTGAGGAAAAACTAAAGCTATGGGGGGGGGGGGGAGAGATGAAAACAAAAAATCATGATGACGTTTAAAAAAAATTTGCATTACTTCAAAGCTGAATTTTTTACAATTTTTTTTAAAAATAAATAAAAGCAGAATGAAACAGTTGAAATTCACCTGTGGTGTCGATTTTTCGAATTTCATCAATTGGATTAGAAAATGAATTCGAGTGGAAATGTTGAGCTTGAAAAAAAGATCTCTTTGGGCTACATTACCAACTGTAGAATTTTGCATCTGGTGGGAAATTCGACTAATGTAGCGAAAAAATAAGAAAAAGTTGCAAATTTTTTGGATTTTTTGGTATTTCACAAGAATTTGGTTTCGCAGCCTAAGTCTGGCCCCTACCCAAACAACTTTTCCTATGAAGAAATAAAATTTATTTTTAAAAAATTGAAAGAAAAACGTGGAAAATTTGAGAATTGATAAAAAAAATGGGGGAAAACGTGGAAAATCTGAGAATGGAAAAAGAGGGGAAAACATGAGAAATTTATGAATTTATGAATAAAAGAAGGAAAAAACGTGGGAAATTTATGATTTTCTGTGGGAAAATAAGGGAAATTTTAGGTTTCGATTTGGCAAGAACTGCAATTTCAATATTCCAACACTGATTCTATCAAACTTTTCAAAGCAAAGCTCGACTCCATTTTTTATTTCGGAAACCCCTTCGAAATTTCTTTCCCGAACCACACACAAAATTACACCATTTTTCGAAACAAAATAGTATCAAAAATAGGAAAAAAGCAGGAAAACCGGCTTTCTACGAATTTCTATAGTCTCCGCCGCCAATGCAGTGAAAGTTGAAAACAAGTCGAATCGAAATAGTAGCATTAAATTAATTTTATTGCCACACATTGTGCAGCGCTAATAAACGCGAGGACTATAAAAATAATGGATATCGTTCGACTGTCGGTATCAACGGAATAATTTTTATTATCTTTAACTTCTGCAGCTCGAACTCGATCGGTGTACGGTAAAGAGAAAAATTCACCATTGCATCTGGTTTTTCATTGTAATTCCGAACGATGAGGAAACGCTGCATTGGCGCGTGTGTTTTTATATGGTAATGATACATCGTCTAGACGCGATTGCTCTCATTGATTAAATAGATGGAGGAGAAAGACGGTTGCGGAGAAATTGGAAGCAATGACCGGAGGCGTTAAGACGATTGATATGTTTATTTTGCGACAGATTAACCTCTCTTCCTTTCTATGTATCTAAAAGCTTGTATCGAAGTGTATTCGAAATTAACGACGTGTGAGATTTTCTCTCTTAAGAGTGAAAAATCCGGCGAGTTAGACGTGGTAAAATACACTGCTAACTCGATTGTATTCGAGTTAGCAAATTCGTACTACATGAATACACACGTTCGAGCTGTAAAGGTTTTCGAAGATGATATCTTATTTGTTTGCAGTAATTATGTATGCGAATGGTCAGTAAGTTTCGTACATTAGTTCCAGACAACTACCTATTACGAATTCCGTTTCTGATTCTATTAGCACTGTTTGATATCACAATATGAGATAGTGAAAGTGATTGATTGGTTTGGTATGAATACACGCACTCTACCATAACATCATCAAATAGCCAAGAGAGACAGATGGAGAGAAAAAAAAAAGTAAAAACCGTATTGTCGAATGTCGAATGCATACGCGAGAACTTTTCAAATTCCATAGTTTTTTTTTTACGAAATCTGATTCCGAACAAAAATTTCAACTAAATATCAACCCGTTAAAAATATACGTCCGAGTAAAGAAGTTATAGCGAAAAGCCAAATTATGTTGTTTGAAAAATGAACGTGGGTTTATTTCAGTTGTGTATGGGTGGAAAATGGTACGTATGTGAAGGGTGGATTTTTCGAATCTCCATTCGTTCATTTCTCGATTTAGGTTTTTGCTAAACGGTGGAAATTTTTTTTCACGTTTTATCCCTATACCTATCAAATTATATTCGTTTGGTATTTCGAATAAGAAAGGCTGGATCGTTTTGCATATATAAAGGTATTTTTCAAACTTAAAATACATACTGATCAAATTATACGTATAAAGGCTGAGATTTACTCAGCCTTTTATTGAAATGTGTTCACGTAGGTATACAGATTTAGGTCACGCTTCGAGCTTTTTATATGGTAAAAAATTCCCAATGGAGGGGTTACCTACATGCGGCGAACTAAACCGAAGATGGAGAATTTTTATCGCATGTAGAGATATAAATACGGAGATGGGTTATTATTGTATTTTATTTACAGAAAGTACCTACCATATACACGTACGTGTACATATTATAACGTTTTATTTAAATGATCAATGTTGTTTTGAATTTCAGAAGTAACCTCAAAACGCACCGACAATTTCTGGAGCAGAAAATTATCAGGTAAGATGTTTGGCAAATGAATGATAAAGTGGCGTGCGTTGGAACCGTAGAATTAGAGAATGAGAGTGTCCAACGTACCTGAGATATGAAACAGAATCTTCATAATTTCATATTTTTTAAAGCATTCCAGTAGAATTACTAGAGAAAGAATTCCAAATTCTAAATACCAATGCTTACAATTTTCAAGTTATAGTTTTTTGCTTGATGAATGCTAAAAATACAAATTTCAAACAGAAGGCTCAGTAAAAATCATGCTAATAATAGTGAAAAGAAGTTTAAAAATTGAGGGTTGTTTGAAAATTGCATTTTGACCTACTTTAGGGATAATTTAAAAAAATGTACTTTTAAATTTTTTTCCAGAGGTACCAAAAATGTTTATAATTTTCAAAAATCACCCAATTTCGTGATATCTGTACTTACATAAATAAGATCGGAACGGTTTTTATCTGTTTTTATAAGTCTTTCTCTATTCGTTAACAAAATTCAATATAATGTTGGCCAACGTTTATAGGACCACAAACTGAAAAGATAGCTGGAATAAAAACGTCTGTTGAAAGACGTTCTTTTGAGAAAAACTAATTTCAAAATTTAATATGATCTCCTCCCCCTCTCCCCGGCAATTCGATACTGAACCCACGTTTAATGATTCGATATAAACCATCGACCTTAAGGTCGATGATATAAACAGAAAAACATGAATTATCAAGGTTGTGTATTTTTTTTTTCGATTTCTTACTGATTTTGATAATTTACGAATTTTGCACTATAATTTTTCACGTTTTCTTCAGCAATTTATGTAATTTTTATTTTGCCAAACTTTAAAATTTTTTCAATGAAGAAATAATTTTTGACTCTGAAAATCAGAACTTTCTAACTCTTAATTATGATGGAAAAATTTACACCGTACTCTTATTTTTTTTATCTTACTATGCCAGTTTATGGTTTGCTGATTCTGATTTCATCTTTAGATTTTCCGTTATGAAAATTTTTTTTCTGAACCTTGATTTTTATTTTTGTCAGACCTGGTGATTTTTCACAAATTTTGGTGTTTTTCGGTTAATGGTGTGCGGAGTGAAATGTTTTGCCCTGAGAAGGGAGTCGTTAAAATTTAGGAAGTGCTACTTGGATCTCAAGAAGACGTGGTTGAGATTTTTCCCCCTTCAACTTGACACATTTCTTTGCTCAATTGCTCTCAAAATCTAATATAACTTGAACAATTTAAAAAAATTGAAAAAATTTTGGCAAAAATGTTTTTAGCTTACCTAGGTGCATGTTTTTACCCAAAAATGTCATCGGTGTCCACTTTTATTTTTTCCACATTTCACCTTGTCCTAATTTTTCAGAGGTGTATTGAAAAAAAATCACTTTTCCACGTTTTATAGTTTCCTTTGGGAAATTGAAAAAAAAACAAATTTTGAAAAAATATTTCTCAGAATGGTCTTAAGATGAATATGTACATTTACCCGAAAAGAATCTGAAACATTTTTCAAAAATTGAAAAAAAAATCGACTCAAAATTGAAAAAATTTTATTTATCTATTGAAAATTTGAAAATTGTGAGTAAGTACAACTAAAAATGAGATACAGACGAAGAGTGGACTCCATGCAAATGAAAAAACTTTTTCAAATCAGTTGATAGAGGTGAAATTTGTTGAGATATTCTTAAGATTTACACGAAATTTCCTGACAACCCTCTCTCCTCCTCCCAGTTTTACTTTCAAAAAAAGGGCAAAATGATTCGCTCCTTTTTTTTTATTTATTGGTCTCCATATTGACGATTTTCAATTTTCGTGTGTTTTTTTTTAATTTTTGTATTTTTAAGAAGTATAAAAATAGGTAAGACAAAAAATTGTTGACAACCTCCCCATTATCCCCCTCCTCAATTCGCTCGGATAATTTCTGAGTATAAAATAATGAAATAAATTCTTTAAAAAATAGTGATGTAAAATTAAGGGAAGTAACTATAGGTAGTAGGTACAAGTAGATGGAACATACATCGCAAAAATTCGTCAATTACATATTTGATTTGAAAAAAAAAACTGGAGTGATTGCTCTTAATAGTTACTCAGTTTGTACTCATCGTGAAACTTTTTCCAATTTTTTGAAAATCTCTAATTGAATACATTTTGTTCCTAGTATTAAAACCAAAAATTTGAACATGGGAGAGGCTCATGGACAATTGGACACAATTATTTTCACAAGAAATTGAGAAATTATTTATCAGACCAAGGATGACTCAAGTATTTTTTTCATAATTGAATACGTCAGAACAAAAAGGGGTATAAGTTCACATATGCCCTTTTTTATACCACAAGTGATTGTGAAACTACAAAGTCTCCTCTATCCAATGAGACCACTTCCACTTCATGATCTTAAAAACTCACCGAGTTATAGTGAATTGAAGATGGGGAAATCAAAAATTTTTTGCACTGTTTGGCAACCTCATGTAACGTCTATCGCGTTGATGCGCGATGCGCGCATCTCTTTATTGTTATTTTGTTCCCTGGGGTATCCACTGCTACTTGTTGTTGTTATTTTGATTTTTTATTAAAAATTCGAAACTTTTTATTAAATTTTTATTTAAAATGTATTTAAAATAGTTACGAGCATGAGAACTTAAAAATTTTCTAACCACAAAAAAAAATATAAAAAATTCTGGAACGTATATCTCTGTTCCTGAGCAACCTTGGAAAAAAAGTTGGATACAAAAAATGTTCCTTTTTTTGTCCTCTACAACTTTGTTAAAAAGAGTTTTTAAAAAATTTTTGAATTGAAGGAGTTATAAGCTGAAATGACAGCAAAGTGGGGAGCGAAAAAAAAGTGTGATGAAAAAGGGCATATAACTCACCACTGAAGATAGCGCTGTTTTCTTGTAGTGGAAGGTTGATATTTTAACATCCTTAAGTTTCCCAACCGCACCTTGACATTTAATTTCTGAGAAATCATTCCAAAACTTCAATCGACGATTCCCAAAACGCCATTTTTATTATATGCCCTTTTTGTTCGGACGTATTCAATTTCAACTGTCGAGTGTCAAAATGTGAATATTTTCAAGCGAAGATTAGTAGGTACTTCAGATACCTAACTTGAATTAATTTTTTTTCTCCAACTGAAGTTTTGTTGGTGTTAGAGGGAGTGGTGAAAGGAGGTAAGGGATAGACTATCAAAATTCTGCTTCAAAAGGGTATTTTGTTGAAAAACACTTGTTGTTCGAAACAGTTCACAATGAAGCTATCAGATTCTATACTGACTTACTCATTTACACTTCTCATTTCATCGATGTAAATAGTTCTGTTCTTAAGTAACTCACCTGAAACAGAAGAAACAAAAAAATTGTTCATTAGTACCGATTGAAATTTTATTTTTTATTGTTGACTGTTGACTGTGACGTTTTTTTTTAATCATAAGGTTAAAAAAAATAAAACCCAATTTTTTCAAGCAATTTTTTATGGGGGGGGGGAGGGAGGGCATCGCCTCAGTGTACTGCTTATTTGTTCCTGTGCATGGGGTAAATATTGGAAAAATTGTCAAAAAAATGATGTCGTTTTTCTGAATAAATCTGCATTTTTCATCTCTCCACTCATAGGTATATGTAGGTACAGATTTGAGTGACGAAAAAATTTAAAAAAATCTCGGATTTTCGGAACAATCAATAATTATATACTTCCTTTCTAAATCTGAAGTAGTAAAATTTGCTGAAATTCTGCTTTTTTGAATCAGTAAAATAAATTCATTTGTGAATCTTCCCTGACATTTTATTCAAAATTATTGATTTTTTCTGACAAATTGGCAATTTACTGAAAAATCAGTGATTTTGACGAAAACTTCTTCCGAACGAAGGCCATTTTTTTTGAAAAATCATGTTTGAAAAACTAAAAAATGCACTTCGTTTCAACATCTTTATGACCAAAAATTTCCACGGTGAGTTTAAGGAGGGGGCTCGAGCCTCCTGAGCCTCCTCCTTGGGTGTGCTTATGATTTTAAACATGCATTCTAGTTTGCTTGTTGAAAAAACAACAATAAAAACATCAAGTACCTGTTACCTTTTGCCCTCGCCCCATACCTCTCTATCAATATTACGTAACGAAATTCCACACAATAATTATTTCAATTTCACACGACTTTTAAAAAACACCGATGCCTTTTGGCTTTCGTGTCTAAGACTCGTACATAAGGGGACGTGTAATTACGCGATTTTTGTGATTCCCTGTCGTAATGCTGCATTTCCTCGTCATGTTTTCGAGATCGTATGAGATTTTCGCGGATCGGTGGCTCTTAGGTACATACCTAGACCTCTACGACGATAACAACGAAAAAAAAAAGTTCTTTATACATTAATGAGGCTTTTGATGAGTTTTTTCGATAGTAAGCCGATTAATTAGTGAAAAATGCAACTTACATAAGCCAGGCCAACGTTTATTACCGGTACGATCATGAATTAGCCATCAAAGTAGCCTTTAGCTGACATGAAGTTTTTTTTTTCGTTTTTTTTTTTTTTTATTCATCCGATCGTGTGGCAAGATACAACATTACAGTTTAGTCACGGATTAAGTAACTTGAAAGAAATTAAACGTCAATTCAGTGTGTAGACAGCCGATTGAACGTATGTACGAGTACGATGGTAAAAAGTAACTTTCTTTCAAGTGCGTCGTCGCTGACGAATGATTCAGCGGCGCCGGGGGCGGAGGGGGGATCGCGAAGATGAGTATTGTTAATGAGGTACATACGTTTGGTATGTTTTTCTCTAAAATAAAACACCGAATAAAGAGGAAAACTATCCCAAACAATGGATGCCGTTATAAACAATAACCGAGTAAACGGTATTCATAATATTTAAATCGAACGTAAGTATAAAATAACATGGCGACCGCACGTCTCGTTTCGAGTTAGATAATGACTGATGAGAGTTCACTTTTGGCAAATAACCAGCCGCCGGCTGCGACCGTTTATGAATTTATACGCTAACAGTAAACGATACTTCTTCCTTTCGAGAGATTCTCCGGAGCAGAGTGAAAAAAAATACGTTCATTGTCAATGACAATATAATACAATTACCCCGTCGGCGTCGGCAACTTGTTTGTATTCATTAGCGAAGTAAAATGTGTAATACGATGATGTTGTTTCAATTACTAAAGCGCCAACGTCGCGTATTCCAATACGAATTTTTTCCCTTTCAGGATTGCTGTAGGTGCGCTTATGTAATCCAAATTAAAATACGAGCTGAATTTTTGTCATGTTCGCGTCGCGTCAGTTGTTTCGTTTCTCACGTTGACTTCTATTCGCGCAAATTCAAAATGAGCCAAGTTTCCAGATGAAAAGTTTATACCGCTTTATTGTTTATGAGGTGTAAACGTTATTCGAGTTTTCCTTTACGTATGCGTGGGATTGGATCTGGGTGTAGATACCACCTCCTGTGCTGTAGTTTCATGTTTTACGTATTAAACAAATCTTCGGTATTAAGAGAAATGTAGGTACCTTTCAAGTCGACGTAATTTATTACCGAAAAGGCTTTTTCCTTCAAATGAGCAAAAAAACTCGCCGGTTTGGAAATTTCCAACGAACACGATTTACTTTTTGAATACGTGGCCACGAATATCGTGTGGAAATTGTGTTTTATTTCACGAAAGCCAGCGGAATTTATTGATAATCCTGGGCCAATGTTGGGTTGAGAATTTTAGTCCCGAAATTGCGAGGTTTTCGAATTTTCGTTCTTTTTAGATGTTGGCCTTTGAGATGAAATTAGGTTGTAGTTGGGTGGATTTTGCTCGAATTGGATTTCAGTTTTATACGAACGTGTTTTCTGAAGTTTTGAATTTTTGGTGTGGGAGTTTATTGATTGGTTTCGAGTGGAAGGTGCAATTTTATAGTGTGGAGAGTAAAATTTGAAATGATTTTGACCGAAAATTGGGGGGAAAATGTTATCTGGAAGTGTAGAGAAGATTGGAAATTTTCTTGCTGATTGGCGAATGTTTCAGAGAAGGAGAAAAATTCTATTTTAATTTTGATTAGTAGATAGGTATATGTTGAAGAATTCAAAAATTTTGGATATTTAGTCTCATTTTGTCAAGTAATCAGATGAATTTTCAAAATTCTGTTGAAATTGCAAAACTGATGTTATTGTTGCAATGATGCTAAATTCTGTAATTTTTTAAATTTTTTTTTAAAAATGATGTTGTAGGTATCTTAAATAATGTGATTAAATTTTGTATACTTCCTATACTAAATTTTAGAAAACGATATCAACATTCCTGAAATTTTCTAAATTGAAATTTTTACGTTTCAAAATTCTTGAAAACTTCTGAAAATTTTGTCTAATTTTGAAAAAAAATTCCATATTGTTCATTTTGCCAAAGTGTTAAGAATTCTACCAATCATTGGGAATTATCTTGAAATTAAGCTAAGTTTGGAACAATGCTGTCAATTTTTGTAAATTGTGCTGAATTTTAGAAGATAATATCTATGTGAAATTTTAGTAATTTTTTAGGTTTTACTTGCGGCCAAACATTGGCAAATTTGTCTCTTGAAATTTTGCAGTGTTAGAAAGTGTCGCTAAAAATTTTAACAGTGGAAATATTGTTAAATTTTGTGGATTCTGTCAAATTTTGATAACATTGCGACGTATTATTGATTTTTTCGGGATTTGCCAAATTTTTTGAGATATTGATACATGCTGTCTACTGGCAAGAAAAATGATTATGCTGCAAAAGCAAGAGTTTCCAACATTTTCCTCTTTCCTTGAATTTTTTAATCAAAGTATAAAAAAAGGGATTCTTTCTATTCTTTCTAGGCAAATTTGAAGCAAAAAAGATGGGATGGAAATGGCAAGAAAAATCCAGAAAATAGGAAGAATTTAAATTTTTTAGAACTAAGTAGACTCCCAGGACACCCTTGTGATGAATAATTTTAGTAAAGGAGGTTTTTTGAGGTTAAACATACTATATCAAATGTTGTAAATTTGGCTGATTTTTTGAAATTTTTCAAATGTTTGAAAATGTTTTCTAAATTTGCGGATTTTATTGCTAAATGTTTCACCTTGTTTTAAGAGTTGGATTGACCAAATTTTTGTAAGTTCTACATAGTATTTGTAAATGCTGTAAAATTTTACTAGATAGCAGGTATTGCTATTTTTGGATAATTATACACATTTTGAGATGTATTAAGTTTTTAAAATTAATTATGATAAATTGAAGAAGATGTCACTAAATTTTGATCATGTTTTCAATTTTTAAAAATTCAATGTTAAACTTCTTTCTTTAAACGCTGCTTAAGATGTCCAAATTTGTCAAATTTTGCTAAATCTGTCTAACTGTTCAACTTTTCAAAATCGGTCAAATTTTCCCAATTCTGCCAAGTTTTGCATAATTTGCCAAATTTGACAACTTCTGCCAAAATTATCAATACGTATCTGCCAAATTTGGTACCATCTGTCATAGAGTTTTAGAATGCTGCTACAATAATTTTCCAAATATTGTGCAAGTTCTATCTAATTCTTCAAAAATTTTTGAAATTTGAAAATTCTGCCCAAATTCTCAAAGTTTACCTAATTTTGCTCAAAATTTGTCTTACGTTTCAAATTTTGTCAAATTTTGCAAATTTGATCAGCTTTTTTAATATCTACCAAAATTTTTCAACATCTGACAAAAGTAAAATGTTCAAAGTTGTCAGTTCTATCCAATTCTTCAAAATTTTGAAAAATTTGCAAATTCCACCGAAATTTTTAAAGTTTACCAAATTTTGCTCTATCTGCCATAACAATTTTCAAATTCTGAAAAAAATTTTGAATCTTGAAAAATTTTTCCAAATTTGCAAATTCTAAGTTTATAAAATTTGTCTTACGTTTTCAAATTTTGTCAAATTTTACAAATTTTATCAACTTTTTAAATATCTACCTAAATTTTTCAACATCTCACAGTTTTAAAATTCTGCCAAAAAGTTCAAAGCTGTCATTTTTATTCTACCCAATTCTTCAAAAATGTCTGAAATTTGCAAATTCTGCCAAAATTCTCAAAGTTTACCAAATTTCGCTCCATCTACTATCACATTTTTAAATTCTGTCAAAATTTTTGAATCCTGAAAAAATTTTCCAAATTTGCAAATTCTGCCCAAGTTTGTCTAAGTTTATCAAATTTGTTTTACGTTTCAAATTTTGTCAAATTTTACAAATTTCATCTGCTTTTTTAATATATATATAAGGGTAAGGTTGCCATATTTCGACCACTTTTTTTCAAACTTTCACCAATCGAAGACTTTTGGAGCTAGAAATGTCGGAAATGGCTTAAAAAATACCCTGATCTTTCCTCTACCACCACCCACTAAAATTTTGAGCCGATACGATCATTTTTTGTATTTTTTGTGATTTTTTTTCTGAGGAAACTCAAAAATCGATTTTGAAATTTTGGGTTCCTAATTTCGACCATCAGCTGATTTTAGAAAGCTGTCGAAATCAGGGCACTTTACCCTTACCAAAATTTTTCAACATCTGACCGAGTTTTAAAATTCTGTCAAAATGTTCAAAGTTGTCTGTTCTATCAGTTTTAAACTTCTGCAAAAGCTGAAAAATGATTCAAATTTTGCAATTTCCGCAAAAATGTTCGGATATTTTTCAAATCTTTAAAAAATGTCATATTTTTTCGACGACGTACCAAGACCAACTACAGTTCTAAGTTCTATAAAAGAGAAGTCCAGTTCGTTTCATATTCACCCTTGGTAATATTCGTAAAGTTATAAGTTCAATTTATGAAGAAATATTTCCAGGTTAAAATTTTTTTGAATATTTTGTGTTGGATCATGATTTTATTTCCAATTTGGCTCAATCTAAAATTCATTCAATGTGTAGGGTTACTTTGCGGAAATTGGGGGGGGGGAGGCGAGGACATATTTTCATACAAAATTTTTTTGTGGGGACAGAGCTCCCTTTAGCTACATCAGTGGCACAAAAATAAAAATTTAAATTCCAAGTTTAATATTCAGTGTAGTCTGAAATTATGTCGTATCCAAACTGAAAACATATCAAGCAGCCAATTTTGACAATTTTTGGATGGACCGTGTTTCTGCTTATCTTGTGGCTTCCTCTTCGTAACTTCTCTCAATTTTTGTATTTTTTTCTTAGGTCGATCTCTATTTTTCACCATCTTTACAAATTCACACGATAAAATAACTAAGTAGGTAACTCATGAAAATTTCAACCAACTGTTATTCCTTATGTAACTTTTGTATTCCACTCTTCGAGATACAAGCAACTTCTCCAAAAATGCGTTCAACATACGAATACCTTCGACGATGGCGACGAATTAAGTCGAAAGACAAGGAAATCATTCGGCCACGTACGTTTAATTACACAGGATTAACTTTTCACATTGTAATACGCACGTGCCCAGTCGGCTCAAAAAACCGAATCGGAATCACAATCGCAGCATAATGATACACGCGACACGGCTGCGTTCGATTTACATAAATTTAATCTCGGGCGACAGTAAAATTAATTCAATAATCGGAAGTAAATATTTAAAAGAACTCGTTCGCTTACATAAGTCTACCTTTTAAAGGTAGTCTCGCCTCTATAAAGGTATGGTATACCTGTATACCGCACTAAAGAACGCAAACGAATTATATAGCGTCATTAAATCGATAATTACCGCTAACAATTTTCTGTGTATACATCAAGATGACAGTTAAAGATTACAATTGGTCTGTAAAGATGTTAATTTTTATCTTTTACTTTTATCGTTCGAGTTAACACCCACCGAGCTCATCCGCATTTTCAAGCCTCTCTTAACAGCGCAACAGAGTATACCTATAAACCTTACAAAACACAATAAAGTTGAAAGTAATTTATCCTTTTCATAGATCTACGTTTATATTTCCGGCTGAAAAATTTGCATTCTATTGTGGTTGAAAAGTTCGTGATGTAACTTGATCCATATTTGTCATGAAAGTTTCGCACTTGTTTCGGACATGATAGATAGGTTCGTCCTGTGGCGTGTTTCCTCCTCTATTCACAAAATCATTTATCAAGTTAGTTTCTTTTGTGTACAAGTTTGCCGATAATTTAATATACGTGACTGATAAACTCGCAAATGTAAATAAACTTCACACACGTTCCTGCGCCTAGAACTACCTTTTTACGTAGGTCTAGGTATACAATGCGTTACATATGTAGAAGCGATTCGTATTGCGAGGCATTTTCGAAATATTATCCGGTAGCTTTCTCTCGTCGAGTAATAAAATTTTTTATTGTTTTATCAGATTAATATCGAGTTTGAAAAAAATTAAATTGAACGATTTAACGTTGGTATGCGTACTCGTAGATGTACGCGTAATAGCATTACGATGTATAAGCTTCGTGTATCTACAATTTACATATATTTAACTCTAGTAGCTCCGCGCATTCTTTTATAATGTGCGGTCAACTTCAGCATCGATTACCCGCTCGGCGGCGCTTGCCGTCATTTACCAAACATTGTGTGATAAATTGATCTCTCGTTAGATAATAGATGGCCTATTTGATAAGAGTGTACAGGGTGTTTCGCAGATTGTACGTAGTGAAATTACGTCAACTGAATGACATTTCAGGATGCGGTAGGTCTGCGAAATTGAAGGGTATAAATGAATTCATTTTAGAAATAATTAATTACGTCGATTTTTCATCCTAGATGGAGCTTGGTACTCGCATAGACGCATTTAGAAATTGTGTGAGGGAGGAGCTGAGATTTTGAGAAAAAATGAGGGGGGGGGGTGAAAATTCAATGAAAAAATGAAGTAACCTGTTATTTCAGTGGGGCTTTTTTTTAGTCAAAATTACTGATTTTTTCTGATAAATTGGGCATTGACTGAGAAATTAATAATTTTGGACTAAAAATCAGTGGAAAATCACTTATTTTCAATGAAAGTTATTTTCCTGATAAAAAAGACAGAATTTTTACAAATTTGACTGATTCAAATTTAAAGAGTGGTATGTTTAGTTAAGAAATAGTTACCAAAATACTGTCCAAGCGAAGCGAGGGCGATTTTTTTTTAATAATCATATCCTTGCTTGACATTTTTATGATAAAAAATATCCTTGTCGAGTGGGGGGGGGGGGGGGTCGAGCCCCTACAAATAACGAGCGAAAAACTAGCATTTCATTTTTGGAAAATAGTAAAAAATATAGTTCTCCAAAATTCTTCTCTAGATGGGGTATGAAAGAAATTTTAAAGTAAGCAAATGTGCATTGGATGGAGGACAAGAGTTTCAGCAATTGATAGAGTGACTAGTGTTCAGTGCTCTCCCCCCCCCCCCGGTGTTTTAGTGTTCCAATATTACTGCAATGTTGCATGTTGCATGTTCTATGGACGGGCGAAATTTGAATAACCAAAATTCTTTTCTAGATAGGAGGATGTGGAACAAATTTGAAAGTAGTAAAATTCTCACTGTTACACTGCAGGAGAGTAGGTAGTTGAAAGATATTTGAATTACCAACTTTCGCCCTGGAGGAGGTACAAGAAAAATTTTAAAACTATCAAAATTTTGTCTCGAAAGAAGGAACAAGAAAAATTTAAAATTAACTAGGGAGGGTTTGGGCAGTCTATAAAACTTTTAAAAAAAGGGGGTGGGTCGAAAAACCAAATTTTTAGATTTTTGAAAAGATACCCCGCCCAAAAGTTGTTGACTGGGGAGACTAGAAATATAAAATAAAATAATTCAAAATCGATTCATATCTTCCGATTGTGCAAGAGCCTTCAATTCTTCGGAAATTGCCAAAAATTCATCATTTTCAAACATTTCAAAAAATTGGAAAAAAATCAAAGTTTTTTAAAATAAATTTTAATTTTTTTTGAAAATTTTGAAATTTTGAATTTTTGGTAATTTTTGAAGAATTGATGGCTCTTGCGCGATCAGAAGATATAAATCGATTTTGAATTTTTTTCTTTTATTTTGCTAGTCTACCCAGCCAGCAACTTTTGCGCAGAATTTTGGTTTTTCGATCCACCATATTGGACAGGGAGGCTAACTGTCACGTTGGGAATGCCCAGGCCTCTCAGGTGGTAACACTGAGCCGGCCGCTGAGAGTTCGATCTTACCTAGTAGCTAGAACCTACTAGGTAGCTTTGTAGTATTTTAGACCTCTTAGTGTAAAGTAGTACCTAACAGAAAACGGTGTAGTGCTTGTTCAATATATTCCGTAACCGGAACCGAAAATCAAAATGTATGGAACCCGAACCATAACTGAAACCGATAATATTATAAATTTTTAATTGTAACCGTAATCAAATTATTTTATTTCGGTTACGGTCAATTCTCCCATGTGTTTTTTTGTTCGATTTTGGAGTTTCCTGTTTTAAAATTCACCCCCAACAAATCAAAAATTTAAAAAATTGATGAAATTTCAATTTTATATGTACTGTTTTTTTTTTCTTGCATAAATGCTAAAATTGATTGAAATATGTATTTGTAACCATCACAAATTTTTTAAATGGACAACAGTCAGAAATAATTAATTGGTGATTTGGTAATTTTTTGTTTGATTTTCTAGTTAATCGCAATAAAATATTCGAAAAAAGGTGAAAATTTTAGCTTTTCAACTCCATTTAAAAATAAAAAATAAATAACCGTAGCCGAATTTCCGGCCTCCAAAGTGCTTCCGAGCAACCGAATCAGATCAGCGATATCCTAGTGCGTCCGGCCTAACCGCCTCTGCGTACTCAACCCTTGGAATCACGTTGGAAATGATCTCATGGTCGCACTCAACAGTCCCTTGGGTCCTTCGCTTCTGGGGATTGGAGTGGAGGTAAAGTTTGCTCCTACTTCGACAAAAAAAGGTTTGGTCGGAATCATTTTTATTTTCGTAATCCTTGAATTAAGTACTTTTTTGTTCCTGGATAATTGCTCTAAATTTTTGTCCTCCTGGCTTTGGTCAAGTTTTATTGGTTTCGTTGGATTTTTTATCAGTACCTAATAAAAAGTGATTATTTTCGAAAAAAATAAACCAACGTTTCTTTTTTAGGATGATGGGGGGGGGGGAAGTATCGTTTTTTATGAAAAAAAAATAAGAGTAAGCACTTCCTAAACAAATTCATTGTCGCCAAAAAAAAAAACTAAAAAAATGTGGTAAAAAAATGGAGTTGAAAATTAAAAAATATAAAAAATAATCCTTTCAAAATCCTACATTTAGAATCCTCAGCCTATATTAATTATCTCCCCTAGGTAGTTCATTCGATTAAAATTTTTAATTTTTGCATGATGGAATTGGCCCCTTCCAAGTCCGTCGTTGCGTCAGTAGGAAGTTCAACACTTGTTCAAAAAATTTAACAGTGTGAAAATTTTTCAAAATTAGAGATAATCAAGGAAACATTTGTCCACCTGCTTCTGGTTCTTAGTTGCAATTCTTTTTGACCAATTCATTTGATTTTTGATGTAGGTAACTTTTTATCGTGTTTATTTTTAGTTTTTGGGTTTTTAACGGTAATTACTACTCTGGAAAAGTAAGAACTTTCATGACAAAACATTCAGCTGAGGATCAATACACAAATTCTAGGAGAGAATGACATTTTTGCAAGGTCATTTTTTTGGATTTTTTACACGGGGAACGAAAGATGTAGATTTGTAGTAACAATGTCAATATTAATAATTTTTTTTCCAATATCAATAAATAAAAAAAAGAGATTTGTTCGATTAAAAAATTTAAAAATGGTGCTTACGATTTTTGAAAAAAATCCAAAATAGAAGTACGTTGATATTTTATTCTTTTAAATGAACACAAAAGACGAAGTTTTTTCAAAAAATTAGGTACATTTGAAAAGGAGAGAAATTGCCATTAAAAAAAATTACGAATCATTTTCGAATCGGGAAATTTACTCTCCTACCCTGTAGGTATACCTGCCCTTGAAACTTTTTTAGTTTGTTGGAAAAAGTTGTCCTAAAATTATTCTTACTTTAAAATTATGTTACTTTAATTTTGAAATATACCTACAATACATTATCATATATAATTTTCTGGGGGGGGGGGGGTGTCAATTAATTGAAAAAAAACTCATAATAATTCAAAATTGTTCTTGAAATGAAAATTGATTTTTTAGAAACTAAAAATAGATATAACTTTCCAATTTTTAACAATTGAAAGTACTTTTAGGAATGGAAAATTTTTCCAGACAGTTCAAATGTGTTTATTTTTCTTCTTTCTTTTTTACACGACTACATTCTAACCGACCATTTTCCTGGATTATTTTCAATCACACCTCACGTAATATGTTTCTCACAACATCTTATCGAAATTTCTTTTTTCGTTTATTTGTGCAATAAATAAATCTAAAATTTATTCACGTACTGGGTAATAGCAAAATAAACAAAATACACGTATGTAATAAATCGCATACAAAAGAGAACCTTTCGTCTACGAATATGTATGCATTGTCAATAATAGACGAATTCGAATATACCAATAGTACCCAAGATGATAATAATACCTAGTTTACACAAATACAAGTTGAAATTTTGTTTATAAAAAATTTTCACCGTATTGTTAAAACGATTATACGCAGGCCAAACGTGGCTAATGTAATAAGAATATCTATGATCGAATATCGAGTATGCACCTGAGACGAAGAATCATACAAACGCATAATAAATGTCAACATCCCAGACGAGCATTCCAAAGTGACACTGCATAGTAAAAACGATGTTCGGTTACAGATTAATGGAGCAGGGCCGGACCGGTAGACAGAGGTAAAATGTAGTGTATCGGTATCAATGGCATATACACTTCTTATTTGTCGTAATGTGAAGTTTTAATGTTTACATCACGTTTCTGATTTATCGCGTCGAGCAGCGCATTAAACTTTCTATCACGCCCTTCCCTCCATCCTCGTTCCTCGAACGTTTCATTATTAATAGCAAATATCACGCATATATTGTAAAATTATATTATTTATTATTTAACATGTCATTTAACGGCTGCCGATGTGTACGTGATAACATACCATTGCCTCGCAGGCGTATATACCGCCGAATGTTTTATTTAAGTCAGGTACACACTGTATATGTGTATGTTTATACGTGTGGCGTAGCGATCGTGGAAAATTTCAATGTACGATTTTCAATTGACTAGAAGATATATCTACCTATGTGTATTGCAGTTCTACGGTGGAAAAAATACAAATTGGATTAGCCCCATGTGCATACTCTACGTGTATGTCTTCGAGATGAACAGCGCGTGTAAAATGGCCCAGTTTTGTTCGGTACCTGAATCAGTATTGAGAAATATTGAAATTCGTCAACGTAACAAAAAAATTCGACAGCAGGGTGGAGATTTTGGAAATTAAAAAAAATCTCTTGGATTACAAATTTTGGAACAATTTTTCAAGAAGAGGAAAATAAATTTTGACGAGAAAGCCTATCTCCGAAATTGGAGGAGCTGCGTCTGCAGACTATGCTGAAAAAGCAAATTAGAAAATTGGCACGATGATGAGAAAAAATAATCTGTACGAATTTTTTATCTTTTTTTCATTGGGGATCTCGGGGAGAGGCAAAATACTGAAAATTGGGATAATGGAATTTTTTTTGATTTTTATAACTTTAGTACAATTTTATAGTTTTTTCTTTCTCAAAACAAAGAAAAAAATTTGACGAATTTGTACAATTTTGTTAGGCTCGGAATATCTTGAAAAATTTTGTTTTTTGAAGTCTGAAAAAATGTCAAAAAGTTACAGTAATGTAAATTTTGATTATAATTTTTACTGTAATTTTGCTCCCACGTTTGGAGGTCCTTTCCTTGATGTGTAGTGTTGAAAAGGGAGGGAAAGGGGAAATTTTGAAACAGGAATTTTTTTCTATTTTTCAAATGTTATTTCGAATGCGTCATGTTGATTGTGTCATGTTCGATTTCTCTTCTAAAATTATGTTGTATTTTTATGATTTTGAGGCTCTTGCTGGTTACTAACTTAATCCAATGATGGGGAAATTCGAAATTTTTCTCAAATAAGTATTAAGCTTTCGACCAGATTCATTCATCCGACGTAATTATGACATCATCTGTGTATGTTTACTTATAAATGTACATACCTATTTCCGCTCAATATTCTTTGAAAAATAAAATTAGACGAAAGAAACTGATGGAAAATAGAAACTGTTCCCCCAAATCAATTGTGATCATTCTTAAGTCGATCTGGATCATCTAGTAAAATTTAACTTTTCTCAGTGCACTGAAATTGCTCAAGAAGGCGTTATAATCAATTTGAACAGCTCAAAGTTTGATTCTACTCTCTCAATTATAAATCAGTGAAAATTACCGAAAATCACTGAGAAACAGTCAGAATTGCAGCACAGGAGAAAATCAGTGAAATTTTTTCACTGAACACAAATCAGTGAAAGAAAATCACTGGAAATCAGTGAAAATTCACTGAAAATTCAGTGATATTTATGAAATTCACTGAAAAATCTGTGAAATTCTTTGAATGATCAGTGAAAAATCACTGATCACTGATTTTTCCTGTGCTGCAATTCTGACTGTTTATCAGTGATTTTTCACTGATTCGAAATGAGAGAGTAAAGTGTCGGGGACTTGGTTTTTTTTGTGAGCCGAATTTCGTCCCAATCAGCAACGATTGGTTGTAAAGGTTCTCTTGTGAGATTTATTACGATTTCTAAATTGCCTTCTAACAGCAGAAAACAAATGAGGGGAGGGGTGTCAAGTAAGTTGAAAAATTGACACAAAAAAGTCATAATTTTAAATCATGTAGTTATTTTTTGTAAAAAATTCGTTGTTTTCTCTCGCAAAAAATCTTTATGAGAACATCACTATTAAAATTTCGTCGAATTACACTCTTATCTCTTTTCAATTTCTCTTTTTTAAACTAAAAATTCCTGGAATTGAAATCGATTTTTTTTTTTGTAAAATTTTATTCAAAGAAAATTCCCTCTCTCGGGATGAAAGAAAAGGAATTCTTCAAAAAAAAAAATCAATATTTCTTTGAGGAAATCTCTCCGCGGTGTACCTACTTAATGTTCAAAACACAAATTACTTGACAGAAATTTTTTCAAGTTTTCAAAAGTTTAACAAAAAGTCAATATATCAGTTGGTCTCAATTTTTCAAAAATTTTTAAAATTAACAAAATGTCATTATGTCAGTCTATTTTATATTTACACTGAAAAAACAAATAAATAAATTTCCAAAAAAATATTGGATAAAATATATCATTTTTTGGATAAAATTTATCATTTTTTGGATAAAATTTACCATTTTTTTAAACACGTTTTATTTATTTTTCATTTTTCATTTTTTTCAGTGTAGACTGACTTATAGCCCCCCCAACAAGGGAGATTATCTCAACTGAAAGTAAAATTTTTGAGCTGAAAGTAAAATAAATCGAAATTACTTCATAAGAGAACCCCATTTATCCAAAATTTCAGGTGCTAAAATTAATTTTTTGAATTATGGCAATATCACTGCCCTGAAAAATATGATAAATTGGATCCAATCAACAAAAAACGCTGAAATTCGGTATAAGTATACCCTATTTTTGACCTCCCGAATTGATTGGAAGCGGTTTAGAAACTTTTCGGAGCCTTCAAAATTTTTTGGAATTTTTCAGCCCTGGATAAAAGCTCATAAAAATGGTCTATTATGAACTTTAGCACCTGTAATAATCCCAAATAACCCATAGTGCTGGAAAATTCTAAAATTTCTGGCGACTCTGAAACGTCTCGAAATCGTTTCCAATCGATTTGAATTTCCAAAATAAGGTATTTAATATACTAGTTTTCAGCTTTTTACCTCGGTGCGTACGCTGTTGGCGTATTTTAAAATTTTTCCAGGGATATTTTATGTCAAAAAGTATGGATTCAAACCAGCAGTAATGAATTTCGGAAAACTGTTTTTTAATCGAATAAATGGATCACCAATGTGGGTAATTCGCGATTATATGTGCTGAAGTTCACATGGACCATTTTTATGAGCTTTTCTCCAGTGCAGGAAAATTCCAAAATTTTCTGGAGGCTCCGAAACGTCTCGAAATCTTTTAAATCGGTTTGGGGGATCGAAAATAGGGTATATACTTACCAAGTTTCAACTTTTTTCTTTGATTAGATCAATTTTTCATATTTTGCAGAGCGATGAGGTAAGTTTGAAATTTCAAAAATTTGCCAAAACTCGAAAAATGAACTTGAGTATCTGAAATTTTGAATATGGGGTTCTGTTATGATGTAGGTACTTTCGATTTATTTTTATTTCGGCTCAAAATTATGCTTTCAGTTGTAAACATATCCATGTTAAAATTTATAAAAAATACACTTTAATCTTGATTTTATGAAATTTTCTTATTTTCTTGGAAGATTTCCACAGTTTCTTTCTCCCAAAACGTAGGTATCTCGGTAAATTCAATCATTCCAACGACATTTTCACTTCACTTACCGAAATACCTTTCCATTCGATTCCCTCACCCCATCCGATCTCAAAAACCAGACCAATCCACCGAACAGATATCCAATCACGATAACAAATGAAACAAAAATCCCAATGAGTGAAACTTATCTATCAATTATCGTTTTCGCGAGGCACTCGTGGAAGCCAAATCACCGGCAATTTTTACTCGACAAATCTCTACTCGTACATTGGTAATCCTCGTACGCGAAACGTTATCAATCAAACCAAGAGCACACCAACGTAACGTAAAAATGGCCAGAAAAATATCCCAACTTGGTTTCTGTACTACGTGGGACATTTATCGATGAAAAATGATATTAGATTAGTATACCGGTAAAAGAAACACCAAGACACGTATACAGATGACCCGTTTCATTTTCACCGCCAGCCAGAAGATTAAACGTCATTAAGGTAATTTTTAAAGGCGCTTTCGCCTATTTATACGTACCAAAAAAACAATCGTACAAGTGACACGATCGTCGTTCATTTTTATTCTTTTCTTCTAGGCACCAAATCCTATCAAAAATCAATTCCAGTTTTCATTCAATTAATGGCCTTTCCTCCTTCGACTTTCATGTGAATGTGAGTAATTGAGTAAGTATCCGCGGAAGGTAGCGGGTATTTGCAAACAAAAAGTGGAATTAAGATTGATGAATATTCAGTTTCGATTCGATGACGTTTCGTTCGCGAATTCATCTCGTAATGAAATTGTAAGAATCTATTTTACCAACTAATAGGATTGTATAATCGACGCTGGCGAGCTTTTCTCGAACTATACGATTTATTCAGCGATTAAAATCGCTTAGGTAATTAAAACACATAATATGATTTTAATATTAGCTTTCAAGTTGCCGGCTCGGCTGCTGGTTCGAATGTGCATTCGAGTAGATGGATTAGATTACGAACTGGATCTCAGATTACGTACGAGTATATTAAAAGATGTTATCTGTGTATCTGTTTGCGGTGTTTTTATAATCGAACGACGATGCAATGAGAAATACACTTTGTATGCTTCCGAGTAAGCCTGAGACAAGTGTCGCTTGTTTCCCTAAAGCTTTGAAATTAACAAGCTTGCTCGTTTAAAGCTTAAATATTCTCGTCGATGGGATTCGGATAATCTCGATGTAATCTGCAGACCCTTGACACACGTGTTGAAAAGAAGAAACTACACACGATGGAAATCTCGATTAATGTGGGGAAACTGCGCATAAAATGTATGTAAATGATCAACACAATGCAGACTGCATATAAACGTCATGTATAAAACTCGAAGCTGAAACCCATCGCCAATAAGGCGAATACGTTAACCATATTACATAAACTGGAGCGCAGCACCAAAGCCACAAAAAATGATTATACCGCCGCAACATGAAATCGTTCGTGTTGAGCATTGAAAAACGCGAATTGCGGATGCGAAGAGCCGTTATAATGATAAATACCGTGTAAGAAGCGTATGTCTATGCATACAACGGCAATTTATCTAATATTTTCACTTTTTTCAAGAACAATTTTATTTAAAATGGCTGACTTGGCTGGTCGCATGATTAAAGCAGAGCCGGCTGAGTCAATTTTTCTCGTGCGTAGCGTACAAAAAAGTACAGAAATCAGAGCTGGGATATTATCTTAAGAATTTTAGGCCGAAAATTTGCCAGTGGAAAAATTGAAATTATGGGAAAACTCTGTAACTTTGTACTTTTACTTCAAAAAAGAGAAAATAATAGAAAATTTGACATAAAATTGAAAAAAGAGTAAATTTTTGCGAATAAGTACACAATGTTGGCACAACCACGAATTAGGAGTTGGATCTGAAAAAAGAGGGGAAAAGGAAATTATCTGAAGGTCAAACGGAAAAAATCTGATATTTTGAGTTTTTTCAAAGAAAATTGGTGAAGTTTAGCGATTTTTTTGCGGGAAAACAGGAAATTATCAAAAAAAAAAATAAAAAAGGAAAAATGGAAAATTTTGAGCTATTATGTGGGAAAAACGAGATTTTAATATTCCACCCCTGACAGAAATAGTGAAATTTCTTGCTTCCCTCCCTCCCTCCCCATACGTTTTAACTATCCCTTTTCAAAAATTTTCGAATAATAATTTTTTCGTTGTAGAGGGAGAAAAACGCTACTTTATTCCCTCTCGCGGTGCTTCAATTCGCGTTTTTCTCCCTCTAAAACGAAAAATATAGTATGCAACTCGGGAAATAACTCATTTTCGACGATTTTGAGTTATTTCCCTCGCTTCGCTCGGGCATTTAACCTCAAAATTCGTCGAAAATCACTTTATTTCCCTAGTTGCATAATATACTATTATTTCGGTTGATAGATGTCTAATACATATATTTATTGACAAAAAGAAGAGAAAAAGTATTTAATCTCAAATTGAATTTAAAAGCGAACGTTCTTGAATTATTTTTTGAAATAAATTCATCCATCAAACTGCAATATTCGATTCAATCTGATCTTGATGGATATGCAAAAAAATAGATGATCCAATTGGAAAAATTCTTCTTTGAGTAAAAAAAATGTCAGTTCAGTTGGAAATTTTCAACCCCCCCTCTCATAAGCCAATTTTGGTTCGTCCCGGAGAGTGTTTTCTTCTATTTAGATTTCGAAAGATGCAAAGATGTTGAAGAGATTTTTGGAAATTTGAATATGAAATTCACACTGAATATGATTGATAATGAAAAATGAAGTTTCCGAACGGTAGGAAGAAGTGATTCTTAGCCTGCCAAAATAGTATTTTTTGGTTAAAATAGTTGCGAGTTGAATCTAAATTTTTTGAGAATGACGACATTTTTGAGGAAAATGTTCGTTTTGATTTGAAGAAAATTTGGAAAAATAGTATGTAGGTACATATTTTTAAATTGAAAACCATCAAAAGAAAATCCACTCCAAGTGGATATTTTCGATTTTTCCCCTGCTTCATTCCATAAGCTAAATACGTTTCTTCCATAGGAATACCTATATTTATTTTTTTGTTTTGAAGCAAATGTACGAAAAAAAATTGAGGCGCTTATTCGAAATTTTGAGTATGTAATTTTTATAGTGCTTGGGTGTGTTCACTTTGGTAAAAAATGAAGTATTTTTTCTTAAAATAATAAGGTGTAAACAAAGTGCTGGTGTGCAAAATCGTTCAAAAAATTCAAAAATTACTGGTTAGCACATTTTTATACTATTTAATTCATCATGAAATAGCCACATAATTTTAGTAGGATAAAAAATGATCGATCAAATCTATCAGGAACGAAAAAATCTGATTGGCTAATGCTTTGTTTACACCTTATTTTCCTTATTTTAGACCCAAAGTGAACGCGACCCTTAAATCATATTATCTCAAAAATGAAGTTATGAAAATTTTACTTTTTCCAATTATTTTTTCGGGTTTTGATTGATTTTGATGAAATATTTATAGCTAGATTGAGCAGTCGAAGAGCAGGGGGAGTAGCGGGGGTAGCTTGCCTCCCATTAATGGTAAAATTAAATTTTCAGCCGAAAAAATTATATTTGAGTCGAAAAATTTTTGAAAGTGGTGACTTTTTTTGAAAAATTTACATTCAAAATTTGAGACAAAGTGAGGAAAATCATACTTTAAGTTCAAACAATCCATCTCGTTTGGAAATTTTCAATTTTTTGGCCTTGTTGCCACTTTAATAAGGCGATTTCAGTTTGTCCATGAGAGTATTATATTTTTGTAGTACGAAAATGGAAGCAACTTTGGTAAATTTGATTACGAAATTTTGAAGAAAATTGATTGATGATGAAAAACGAAGTTTTTAAATTCAGCTCAATTTTTTAGATTTTTGATAGAGTATTTAGAGCCAGATCAAACGGTGTGGCGGAGGGGGCAACTTGGCTCCCTTCAATGATGACTTGATGACAAAATTCCAGTTGAAAAAATTTTTTTTGGTCTTTTTTTTCGAATGCTTGATGGAAATTTTTTTCAAAAAACATAGGTATACTCAAGAAGTAAAAATCTGCTGTTTACCTCTTTGCAATTTTTTTTTAGCCAATTTAAGGGAAAATTTCATTTTTTGGTCATCGAGGACTAGGGGGTCGATTTTTTTGATTTTCCGACCTAATTCAAATAAAGGTGAGATTCTGTAAGTAAGTTGTGTTATTCGAACCCAATGTTCCAAAAAATCTAACAAACAATATACATACCATACCGTGCATACTCGTAATTAAAATTTTTTGAATATTGATCAGAAACCTTTTAACCTTAGTGAGTCAAAGATGAAAAATTCAGAAGAGAACAAATTTTAAAACCTAACTCAAGTTTGAATTTTTTTGAAAATTATTACCTTAATTTTCGTAATGAAGTAAAAAACTGGGGGAAAATTATGTTTCGGGTCAGAAAACATCAGGAAAAAATCGAATACGGTCGAGAATTTTTGATTTTCTGGTCCCTGAAAATATGTATTATCTTTGTATTGAAGGAAGGGAAAAAATGAAATATTGATGTTGTATTTTCTACCTAAAGTTGGAAGACTGTTGACAGTTTTATCATTTTTAAAAAATTGATCTTTAAGTAAATAAATAATTAAAATTTTAAAAATGACTTTCTTCTCTTTTTCCCATGGGTAGCATTCGCAACACATTCAGGAAACGCCGACTATAGATAAAAGCATTTCGTTGTCGGCGATCGCCACGCAGACACGTGCCTCGATGGCGGAAGACTGCAGTTTTGCAGTTTAAAATTAATTACGCAAGGACGAACGATAATTATTAATTTGAGTACGTTCGAGAGCGGTGCATGTGGCCAAAGGCACCTTCGGTATGCAGAAACACCTACCTGAGGAGAGATTACGTTGTCGCATCTGTAGGTCTAGGTAGTAGGTACCAATTCCTATATGATTTAAGAGTCGAGAAATTTAACGCCATTATAATTATACACTTGGTAGTTTATATTTGCGTTGAAGTATCCATAATTTATTACATTCTAGATTTTCCTGTATTCGTCACCGGTGCGAAAAACTTATCAGTAAATCTCGAAGTCGAATTCGACATTCGATCGTTGCTTGACGCACGAACAACATTAACTCGGCCCGAGAGAGATAAAAATAACGAAGGTTTTCGTTGGTACTTAATTCGATCTTCGAGCACGTGAATTATTTCAACAACGCCCTAGCCAAAGTAAAGACTCGGCATTATTAAGGTCATGTACCTATGGTACTTCGTGATCGAACTCACCGCTATATAAAAATCGTATTTATTTTTATTTTTTAATCACGTGTTTCGATTTCGACAAAATCAATATCACCGGAGTGTGGGATTCTGGGATGTGACCGATGCTTAATTTATTTTGGAGAAATATTTATTATTGCGTACGCACGTCCTCTACGTATCGATGGTATCTGGCTTGGCTATTTTTACCGAATGCATTTGTTTTGGGTATTTTTTGTATTACACCATAGTTTCTAATTAATGTGTCTTCAATGGCGCTGGCATGGTGTAGAAATTTATTCCAGTAGTTGCAATCATTCATCATTGTAACTGAATCAAATCGATCTGGCTGAATTGAGAGATCATTCGCGTAATTTACAGATTATCCTAGAAAATTCTACAACGCGGTCGATCTCTCCGCGATGAGATTAATCGTCGATGTGTTGTTTTCGAATGTTTTATTGTATATTGCTGAATAGGTACAGTTTTCTGATTCTTTTGACGCCTTTTGTTTTTTTCTCGCGGTTTTGGCCTTAATATTTTTTTAATTCGATGAGTACGTGTTGAGTGACTGGATAAAGGGCCATGGAGCTGAGTTTAGGAAATTATAGAAGTTTTGAACTTGATGAACTATATCAAGCATTTATACATATTATTGAATTTGAAAGGGTTTGTTAAAAGAAACGCCTGAGAGTGAAATTCATTTTTTGTATCAGTTCATCAGCTGGGTTTTTTTGTGGGAAGGGGAGATTTTCTTTTTGTAATTTTCATAAAATGTTTCAAACTGGCCCTTTTTTCAAATTATTTTGTAATTTTTCAAGGTATCCAGTCTACTTTCTAAAAAATCTGGAAACGCCAAGGAATTTTAGAATTATCTTCGAATTTTTTAAAACCCAATAGAAGAATAAATAATCTACAACAGTGTTTTTTTGCTTATTTTACACTGAAAAAAATGAAAATGAAAAATAAATAAAAAGTGTTTAAAAAATGATAAAATTTTATCAAAATAAAATTACCCAAAAAAATTAATTTTATCAAAAAAAATAATAACGGGGCACCATTCACAAAATTGGCAAAATTTATTCTGAAAAAATGTTGCCAATTTCGTAAATGGTGCACCGTTATTATTTTTTTGATGAAATTTATTCATTTGTTTTTTCTATGTATTAGAAAATTTTCATAAAATTTCACCTCGCTTCACTCGGACCTAAATTATTACATCTCTCTTGACTGGTTTTCTTATTCACAATTTTTTGTTGACTGGTGTATGCTGGTGTATAAAAACTGGAGACGTATTCTTGAAATTAGTCTACGAGAATTATCAAAGTTACGGAGTTATTGGCGTTAAATAGCCATGTAAACAATGGTTATGAGAATTAAATAGCCAAGGAAAGTTATCGTATTTTTTTTGAAATACAAATGGTTATATTTATATTTTTGAGTTTGAGTTGTTTTTACTTACGTGATTGTTTTTTTTGATAACATTAATTACCGAAATGTCGCAAAAAAAATGAAAAGGAAGGTAAGTTGAATCATAAATTTTGAATATATACCTCGCGAAATCACAATATTTTTCAAGTACGCATAACTTTGTTCAATGATCTTATGCAACCAATTGCATTTAAAATATGTCTATTATTTCATAAGCTCTATGAGAATTAAATAGCGCAAGGGACAAAGGTTATGGGTGCTAAATAACTCCGTAACTTTGATAATTCTCGTAGACTAATTTCAAGAATACGTCTCCTGATATTTTACCTAATGTACGTCTTTGTCCATTAAATTTGAATTTTTCAAAAAAATTTCTCTCGCTACGTTCGGGGGTAATTTTTCTCTACGAAGTACCTAAATTTAAAATCAAAATCTATTTTTTATTTTTTTGAAAATTAACTTTTTAATAAACATGTGATGAGAAGGGAACGTCATGGTACCCTTGACCACAATGTTGAAAAAAAGGGAAAGGGAAATGAAGAGAATTCAAATACCTCAATGAGGGAAAAGTAATGAATTTTCAATTTTTGAAGGTCATTTTTCGCAAAAATTTTCGCCCTCGGTTCGCTCGAACTTAACTCATTGTTATGTCTCAATAAAATGATTGATATTTTACCCTCTCATCGATTTTTTATTTACTAGGGGCAAACCGAAAAAATTGCAAGAGTTTGAACAGAATTTATATGTAAAATTGAGGTGCGTGGTTTTTTGTGTTGATGGAGGGGGGTGGGAGGAGGATGAATTGTGAAGAAATTTTCAAATCTTCAACCCGGAGAAATCCGGATTTTCATTTGCATGATTTGGTCGACACACTGACATAATTTGTTTCATTTTTCAAAACTCTATAATAATTTTGCTTTAAAATAGTTTTTCTTTTTTATTCGAAATTTTTTCTGTACTAAATTCAAACCCACAAGTTTCTCGGCGGGGGTGAAAGAGGGGGCAAAAATTTTCAGAATTGAATTTTAGTCGTTTTTGATACTTCTTTATACTTGGAAATTCAATTTCCTTACAATTCGTTATCAAATTAAAAAAAAATTTTTTCTTTAATAAAATTGTTTTTTTTTCAGTAATTTATAGATTATTATGAACAGACAAAATTCAATTCTAGAGGCAAATGTTGACCTAATTCCTTCAGAGGGGACGTTTGGACGAACCAAAGTTAGCTTATTTAAGAGATAAAAAATTGAAAATTTCCGGCAGGATTCTAATTTTTTCAACTCTTGAGATATTCTTTCCTTTTTTTCCACTCAAAATGAAAATTTTCATTTAAAAAGGCCACCTCATTCGAAAATGTTCCGACTAAAGATACAGTTTTGTCGGAGTAGTGCAAGTGCTTCCTTTGACCCCCCCGCCCGCCTGCACGCCCTTTTCTTACTCTGCTCAGGCGTACTATAGTGGTAGGAGCAGTGGAGAAGGGTAAAAATCAACCAAAAATTGACCAGTAGAGAGAGAAATGATTCTCAAAAAAAAATATATTTACTTGCCAAAAATTTGATTTCACGCACTTTTTTCATAATTTATAGGCATCTAGTTAGGGTCGTAAGAATTACTTTCGTATGAAAAAACACGAAGTCGCGAACAAATGGCAATAAGATGAATTTAAACTAAGTACATATCAATTGTTTTAGGAAAGTTATTCACGTACTCTTATCATTCTAAATCAGTGAAAAGTCTTTGATAAGCAGTCAGAATTGCAGTATTGGAAAAAAGCGAATTTTCGCGGATTTTTCAAAGATTTTCACTAATTTTTCTGCTAATTCTATAAATTTTTTCACTGACTTTTCAGTGAATTTTCACTGATTTTCCAGTCATTTTTCCCACTGATTTGTTTTTATTGAAAATTTTTTCACTGATTTTCTTCTGTGCTGCAATTCTGACTGTTTTTCAGTGATTTTCTATCATTTTCGCTGATTTATAAATGAGAGAGTCGGTATTAAAAATTTTTAATTTGTGGTTCTGATTCAAAAATTCGATTACCTATTGATTTGAACTTATTCGTCAAGTCATAGGTGCCGTCTTTCTATTATATTCTAACCATTTTGACGGGTGGGGGGGAGGGTAAATTTTGTTTTACGTTTTCTAAGTGAATAAAAAAATAAAATTAATTAATTAATGACGATTGGAAATTTCGTTCATTTTTTTTTAATTTTCTGGTTTACTGTTGGTAAATTTCTTGAGGTTTAAAATCCTCTAAAAAATATCAATTTTTTTACTCGTGTCCCTTCAAACCTGTCAAGTTATAATGGACAACAGTGCATATAGATAGGTACTTGTATTTTCTTCAGTTCTTCAAAAGTTTTTTCTCTCCTGGTCTTGTTGTGTCCGAGAAATCAAGTAAGAAAAAAATTGAAAGATTTTGTGCTTTTTTCATGCCAATTTGCAACAAAATTTACCAACTTTTTTAGAAAACATCAGTGGAGAGGTGAACTACCCCTCCACCCACCCCTCCTCGTCTCTGATCAATGCATATTTACCTCTCTCATCGTTATATTCGAATAATTTTCAAAAATTCGAGCAATTCGAAACCAATCCACTTGAATACCATCGTACCGTGCATCGTACAATATACACGTACCTTCAATCACGATCCGATGATTTCTCATCAACATCTCACACAGTCGAACCGTTACCGTTACGTACGAATGGGTAAAAAGCTCAATTATAATATCACTATTTAATTACTTCTCTCGGTAGTGAAATGTAATCGTCCCATAGATACTTATGCCAGCTACAAAATATTCCTTCTATAAGTAATAATTAGCAAAATGCAAAGAAAGTGTTCTATGAAAATGAAAATGATACATATCCCGAGACACTTTTTCGCGGTTGACAATGAAATCCTATGTAATTGGTCACGCTCCAGTCGAAGTAAGCGTCTTCTGCGGTAACGTCGTACGTTGTCTTCTCTTCAGAAAGGATTTCAATTAGAATAAAAAAAAACACTAGGTGATATATCCTTGAACTAATAAATTTTGATTATTATTTTTTTTTTGTTCCAACGTCGATATAAAATCGAGTTTAATTATGCGTTAAATTAGCCGGGTACTTGGGTGTTACGTATCGTGGCCAGACGCGAGACAGTGGACTAACGTGCTACGTAGAAGTGCACAGATCCGAGCTGGTGAGTTTGGCAATCTTGACATTGTGTTTATTCGCAGGGGCACATTACTGGCCGGCACAAAGGTTACGAGTTTTTGATGCGAAAAGAACAGAAAAAAGTCATTATTAATATATTAGTTATGTGGACGTACTATCCCCCGCAGTCTAGGTGTAATTTCGTAATTTTTTCTTCTCAAATTCGTCGACTGATTGCGGAATTGGTATTTCCCCTTTGGTTATGGATAAATGAGTAAATAAATGAGGAGATTTTAATCACAGATGTAGACTTGATGGGGTATTTTGGCCTAAATTTTTATCACTAGAAATCTTCCAATTATACGATTCAAAATCGTGGGTGGTTATTTTGAAAAAAAAATTGATTTCTGTTGTATAAAAAATACAAACTGATCGGTCAACAAACAAGCAATAATATTTGCATTGCACAACTCGAGCCAAGCTTATTGATTAGTTATTAGTAAGAAAAGAAAGTAAACGGAAGGAAGAATCACAGAGCAGAAAATGAAAGCCAAATTATGGCCATCGTTGACTGATTCCGTGATTTTTTTTCATAATATCTATGCTTCCTCGCAAAACTACCCGATACGATGATAACTCAGAATACGACATATGATCCGATTCGAGTCATTAAGACGCGACGAAATTACATACCTGAGGCCTGCCCAAGTTTACACCAGTTTTGAAAAAATTTCATTAGGTAATTTATTACGAAGCCTGAGGTGAACAATTATGCCATTTGAGTATTTTTTTGCCAACGTGGCTGTTTAAAATGAATTTAGTCGTTTTGACCATGTGCTCGGTGGGAATTTCATCATAGGCTTATTTTTGTCATGATTTCAAACACGTTGAAGAATTTTTCCCCGGTGTTCGCAATGGACTCGTCGTACGTTATCAGTAGCTCGTTAATAAAGAATTAAAAATCCATATCTGAAAATCTTCAGCTATTGAAAAATACGTCTTTGAGAATGAACCGAGGGTATGAGCATCTTGTATCTATTCTTTGGATTATTTGCTTAAGCGATTGCATAACAGTGCCTATTAATATAACCGTTTCGTATCGAGCCAGCAGGTTCATTTATATATCATTTATCATTATTTCAATTTCAATCGCAAATCGGACAAGCTTGCTTCTGTTGTACGATTTCCATTTTGATTAATAAGTCCAACTTGCTCCGTACGAGTAATTGCTGACACATTTCAAAATAATTTTCGATATGTTTTTTTTTCTCCGGCGAGCGTTACGAATGTGCAATCTGATTTTCTTCTTTTTGTTATTCTGATAGGCCTAAGTGGGTATTTTCATAGATGAATTAGATATGACATGACGTGATTTGTATGTACGTGTTTTTATGTTATTGCGAAAGCATAAATTTGGATGTGTTTTTTTGGTATCTGATTTTCAACTTATTCTAAGTGTCAGCATTCGATTGGATTAGGATTTCAATTTCTGAAAAGAATATGTTTTTAAATTTCTGAAGTAGAAATTTCAGCTGTTCAAATTGATATCTCGAATTTTGGCAAATTTTTGAATATTTAAAAATCAGAATTTTCCTGCAAAAATGTAAAAAATACATAATTTTGACAAAATATTTTTTTTACCAAATTTTACGAATTTTTGGTCCCTTCCAAATATCGACCTTTCGAATCCTAACTAATTTGATAATTTTTTCGCCATTTTGGAACCCCGGTGCAATTTTGATTTTGTCCTGTATTTTCAAATTTCTCCAGTGGTTACCCAAATTAACTAGAGCAATTGAAAATTGAATTATCGCTTCTATGAGACTTGTTTGACGAGAAAATCCACCTTTGACTCGGTTTCCAGTCGGACACATAAATTGCGTAGGTACTTTCCCACACTTTGACCAGTTTATTGAATGGGAAAAAATCGAAATAATTGGCTGAGGGCTTCAGAATAAAAGAAAATGTTCAAATTTTGTTTCAGGAAGTTGGTTTTGAGTGGGAGATGTTTTATGCCACAGACCAGTTAGGCGACATTGCAAGCTGGTCAAAAATACAAACATGAGATGTCCATCTGTGAATCAGCCAAAGATAGATTTTCCCTTTAAACTCATCGAAAAGAAATTTGAAAGTTTTTTGGAGAAATTTGAAATTATTGGAGAAAATCGAAATTATGCTGGAGGTTCTAAATTTGGTTTTGAGATAAGGTTCAGTACTGACGATCTGGTTTGGTGACTCGGCAATTTTTTTTGTTCTTAATGATTTTTAAATTTTTTCATCTGATTGAAAATGCACTCGGAGGCCATTTTTTGTTTTATCAACCTGATTTTTTGAAGAATTTTCATCCTTGCTTTGTTTGAGCCATGGACGATTCCTTTTTCCCTTTTGCTGAAAAATCCATCAAAAATTTTAATAATGTTTTAACGCAAAAAATTTTCCAAAAATCTACGGTTCACTGAAAGTTTAAATATTTTTGACGTATAAAGTTCGAATATTTTTGGCGTTTAAAAATCCACCTTGATTTTGGATAATTTTTTCCAAGTCCAAATCATGTTTTTAATTTTTAGGCACAAAACTCTTTTTTTAAAAAATCTTTTGACATGCGGATTGTTATAACTTACATGTTTTGTCCTCTCCTTGGCAAAATACAAAGAAATTTGGTATGAAACATTTCATACCTTCCCCTCTTCCTCCGTTTAAAAATATTACACTGAGAATGGCTAGAAATGTTCAAATTTGGGTTCAAAGGACAGATGTCTGGTAGAGATTTGAATTTCATCAAGTTTTAGCAAAAGAGTATTTTTCCAAAAATAGGTAACACATTTCTTCTGAAAACTCTGAATTTTTAAATTTTTAAAAATTCGTCAAAAATGAAATATCAACTTGGACAACAGAAATTTTGACTACAGGGGTTTTAGGGCATGCTCTATCCAGGAATCGATGTCCCATTCTTGTCAGGGGTGGGCCTTTTATTTCAATTGATTCCCTTGTTAGTGGCAAGGTATCTAACAGGTAGTAAGAGTAGTGAGAAAGTATAGTCAATTTGGTCAAAATTTTAAAAAAAGGTAGTGAAAAAATGAAAAAACCCTATTTTATCATAATTTATTATGATAAGCATATGTGTTCATCCCTTTTCAAAGGTATTACTCCATCCTTTGTCTTTTTCTTCATAAGTATACTACTCTCTCATTTCTGAATCAGTGAAATTTATCAAGAATCACTGAAAAACAGTCAGAATTGCAGCACAGTAATAAATCAGTGAAGTTTTTTCACTGAAAGCAAGTCAGTGAAAGAAAATCACTGGAAATCAGTGAAAATTCACTGAAAACTCAGTGATATTTTTGAAATTTACTAAAAAATCTGTGATATTCCTTTGAATAATCAGTGAAAAATCGCTGAAAATCAGTGAATTTCACTGATTTTTCCTGTGATGCAATTCTGACTGTTTATCAGTGATTTTTCTCTGATTCGAAATGAGAGGGTGAAATGTCTTGATTTTTTAATAATTATTTTAATTTAAAATACCGATTTTCTTCCAATTTGAAATTTTTTCCGTAATAAATAAAATTTTGTTGTTGTTGTTTTTTGGGGGGGAGGGGGTCGAGTAGAGAGGTTTTTCAAAATTTGGTAAAAATATGGTGAAAATGGTCTAGGTAGTGAAAAAGTAGTGATTTTTCAACAAAAAAATCCGTTAGATACCCTGAGCGAAAATATGTCAGTCAATTTGGGTTTCATTCAAACAGGTCACCATTTTTATTTAAATACCTATAAAAGTGATTCTATAAAAAATTCGGCGTTAGTTAAATTGAATAACAGTGGCGATGAAAATTGAAGCTTATTTCAAAAGTAGGTGCATTTCAAAGTGATTTTGTGATATTGGTTTGGTAGTGATCCAAATCAGAAGATGGATCGTAAAAATTAAAATTTTTACGATCTCTCGTGAAATGAGCTTGCTTTTTATAAAATATATCTAACATTAAATTTTTCGAATTAGATGTTTTTGATTCTTATGGAAAAAGTGAAATCCAGGATTGAGTAATTTTTTCGTGTCTTCAGTGTTTTTAAATCCCGTTTTAATGTCATTTTTGGGGGTCGAAATTTTTTCCTCGAAAATATGGATGGTTCGTATACACTATTCCCTACTAATCAAATTCAAACTAATTTATGGTTTTCGTGTTAAATTAATTGGAACATTTTGAAAGTGAAAAAAATAACTCATTTCATGAAAATTTCAGTGAAATGTAAAATTTTCAATTTATCTTCAATTTTAGAACGAGAAATCGAAGATTGAACGAGAAAGGAAACGCGATTTTCTACGATTTGCATACATAAATCAACAAAATGGTATTTAAACCATGTAATCGACAGGTTAATCTTCCCAAGGTTGATGTTTTGATCCATTTTTGGGGACATTTCCATTCTCTGCATGGTTCACAAAATTCTATTCGCAGTTTTTTTCTATTGTTCGGAAAAACGTAAACCGTTCAACATTGCACTATGGTAACTTGTAGAGGCACAGTATTGGACAATATGGAATTGAAGACATTTCCATTTCGAAATAGATTTTACGAGTGTGTTCCTTTCACATCCTGATAGATAGGTAGCTGCCTATGCCTAGGTAAAGGTGTCTAGAACAATGAAATTTCTTAACGAAACATATCTCATATCTACTTTTACTCAATTGTGAGCAAATCAACACGAAATGGCAATATTTACCGTTCAATTGTATGTTTTTTTCGGTTACTATTTACATTGAAGGAATCGGCGTTTAACCTTGCAGGAAAATTTTGCGTCGCGCAGAGAGGTGCATGCGTTTTTTTACGGCCGAACATTCCTTTTGCAATAAATTTTGCTGGCGAGCCGAATGAATCAAAGTAGATAAATGATTGTCCACGGCCTGATAACAATGTTCACGGTATAATAACAAATTATGGATTAGGAGTGGTCAGGATAGTCGAGTCGGTTGCAAGAGTACTGCATACGCGCACCAACGTTCGCAGAATGACACCTGTGCCTAGGTATACGTTGTTTTGTGAATTCTTCCTCCAATAGGCGATTTTTTTTTTACCGAGTCATTGTTGCAAAAGATACACATAACGCGGAGTCGATGCTGGCGGTTTTTTTCCCTAAGCATTGTTCAATTTACTGCGACTGTATAGAAACAGATACGCGAGATGATAGCTATATAAAATCAGCGTAGTGTTAAATTTCATTATTTGATTTTATGGTCCTGTAATAGGCTTAAATACTGTATTAGTGAAAAAAAAATTCAACAATGGAGCGTGGCACGGCGTCTGAGTTGTAGAAGCCCATAGATTTCAAAACAATGAGGGATGTTGATAATGGGTCGGTTATCGAGACGTATCTTCAAAGAAAGTACCTAGGTATGGCTTGTTACACCCACTCGTATGATTTATCGTTTTTCTGATCATATCGCCCGGTTTACGAAATCGTACGTAAATGAGGATTATCATCCCAGCCATGTATCATCTTCGTAGTATCGATCGAATAGCAATTATATAAGTTTGTCGGTTTGGTCAAGGTTTCGTAATGTAATCGAAATGGCGAATCGTTAAAACGGAAGCTAAATCCATACGTAATTTTAATGTCACGGACCATGAAATTTTTTAATTTCTAAAAGCTTTCAGTTCGCCAACGGTTTGTGGTCGGAAAGAAAACAGAGATCTTCAAGGTATTTCCAAGCATTGTTCAAAGTGATCCGTTTATAGGTTTGGAAAAAACGTTCTGCAGTGTGCGTTATTGACGAATAAAAAAATCTTATGCAACGGAACCTTGAATGTGATCAATTTTAATAAAAACCTACAACTATGAATACGACGGATGTACGAATCGTGAATCGAACTAAGATATTCCAGGTGCTTGTCTGGATACGAGATGTATATCGAGATGTTTGATATCTATCTGAATTATGTCTGGGAGTCTTCTCCGATGGTGGGGGAATTGGCGAATGGTTGATGTCTTTGTTTCAATGAAGAAATAATTGAGTGTAAAATTTTATAGGTTTTTTATATTTCTGCTAGGTGGTCGACGAATGTGTGAAAAGTCGTGAGACGGTTGTGAAATAATGTGATCGTGAATTTTTCAATTTTAAGATGTTGGAGGATTTTTTTTTATTGGTTTCTGAATTGAAGTGCTGTCTTTTTTTGGGGGGAGGGGGAGTATCCAAAATGAAGGGTTTTTGAATTTTGGAATCCAAATTATGACTTTACGATTCAAATAGAAATGCCAATAACTTCGATAGTTTTTTTTTAAAGTTACAATATTATCTTGGTTGTAATTATACCTAATTTACGTTTGTCAACCTGAATATGTTATTGGGGGGGGGGGGGGGGGTCGGAAAATTTTTCAATTAAAATTGAGTCTCAAAAATTAAATTTAAAACAGAGGTCAAAAATTGAATATAATTGTCATGTAAAAAAAAAACGTTGAAAAATATTTTATAAATATGTAAGAGAAGGCGGGGATGGGGCAGGATGCATCAACCTAGGCCAAATGTTCTACCAAATCTATTCAAATTGGTCAAATTGTCTGGTTCTTGCAACAAATCAAAGTTCAAACATTTACCTTTCATTTCGCTGAAAAAATTCCATTTTGATGGATACCTCCACCCTACAGAATATTTTGAAATTTTTGCCATTTTTTGCATCCTGCAGGATGTAAAATGCCGTGGGGCAAGATGCAAACTGTGAAGACATTATGAAAAATCGTGAATTGATATTTGGGCTTGGAAAATAGTCTTGTTAGTCCTAAAGTCTATCTTTTGTCATGCCTTTTTGTCAAAAAATAATGTTAAAAATTTCTTTTTTTTTCTTTTTTTTTCAAGGGGTGCTCAAAAAGAAATTTAATCGATTTTTTTTGGTACATCATAAATGAAGCTTTTCTCGAATTGTTGAGTTAGGATAATTTAAACACGCTCTTGAAATAAATTAGGAAGGAAAAAATCATAAAACGTATAAATAAACTGTTTATGAATCAAGTAAGATACATTAGTTTTAATTTTGAGGGATTTTTCTTTCGATTCTAGTAAATTTTCCTTTCTCCAAAAGGAATAAAAATTCTGGTTGGGTTCAAAAAGAGTAGGTAAATGTACTTTTCTGTTAATTTTTCTGTAGTTTGTCATGGTAGGAAGATTTAATTCAATATGAAGTTAAACGTTTCGAAGAAACCATGGAGCATTCAAGATGATTCTTATTACATATTTTTCTATATCCAGTTGAAATTTAAAGTTTTGGATAATTTATTCTCCTTTTTTCTCAAAATTTTGGAATTACATTATTTGAAATTTTTTGATGATAGATTTTTTTCACATAAAAAAGGGTGTAAAAAAGGAATTCCCCTGCCAAATAAAATCATGAAATTTTTGAAAAATTTCCTGTCAAATTTCTCTTTTTTCATTACAAAATTTTGTTTGACACCTTGGAAAACCCTTGGGGAAAATTGAAAAAAATATTTGAAATAGGTAGTCAAAATTAAATGAGATTGTTACTTGAAACTATTAACATAGATAATTATGTTATTGTGCTGAGGGTCAATCTATGAAACGGAAGATCAGATTTTAGCCACGCAATCACGTTCTGTTAGACTTGAAAAAACTGACTTTTTGTTAAAATGTCATATATTTTTTTTCTTTTGATTTTTAAAATTGCTAAGCAAATTTCAATAAATGAAAAATGATAATAAAATTTGACATTTTGTTAACTTTTCAACATTTTATCTGACATTTTTTTAATAGCAAATTCAAGACTGAAAAAAGGTGCCTAAATATCTGATGTCCAACTAAAAAATCGTAAACTAAATTTTTTTAAATAAATATGGTAAGTATCCGATATTTTAATAAAGAGTCAAGGTTATAAATTTTGTAAATCATTACTTTTTTTTATCACTTTTGTGATAAAATTCAAGGATTGAGTAGTTCTTGTCACTGTATTGACATTTTTTAAACATTTAAAATTTTTGCTGACTTCGTGACTTTTAATCATTTCTGTTTTTGAAGTCGTGCTTTTTTCAATCAATTATAATTTAAAATCATGATATTTTTCAAACATGTTTTTAGACAAAATATCGAAATTTTTTGACTTCGTTTTTTTTTTTAAATATTACCTAACTTTTTTATAACTTTTGATTAAAAATCATGAATTATTTGTGATAGAATAAAAATCCGGTTACGTGCTCAATTTAGTAATGTGGTGATATTTTTTTTTTTGATTTTTTGTCACAATGAATTTTTATGACTTCTTATTTAAAATCTTCATTTTTTCATGGCCTTTGAACTAAAATGACGATCAATTTGTTACATTTCAATCAATTTCATTACCTTTTTTGTGTTTTGTTGAATCCAGATCCTTTCGATTTGACTGATAATTTTTGTCATTTTTTTGTCAAAATCATGACTTTTGTTTTAAAATTTTGTTTGGTTCAATTTTTGAATAAAAACTGATGGCTCTTTTATTCATGACGTTTTATTCTAGATCGTGCTTTTTAATGACATTTTAATTCAGAACTTTACAAAAATAACAATTCATCGTCATTTTTTGTTAGAATCGTGACTTTTTATGACAGAATTTTCTGAGTCAAATCAAATTTTTTATGCAATTTTTGATTTATAAACTTTGTGTCAAAATTAAACAGGATGTAAAAAAATTGAAGTTCCGTGCTACAAAACGATTAAATGTTATTAAAATACACAATCCATTCATAACATGACTTTTTTTTAATAAGAACATGCCTCGACATAATAACTTAATTAATACATTGCGCCACTTGGGTACAATTATCAGGTGATATCGAACCCGAAAAAAAAACTCGATCGAGTCGAGCATCATTGTAACAAAAATAACCAGTTTTTACGACAAAGTGAAAGAATTTTGTGAAGAATAATTCCGCAATTACGCGATATTCGCGTTGTTTTGATATGTGCCGATTTGACGATGATAATTTGACGATCGAACAGTACATATTATGATATAATTGGATGATTTACTCAATTTTTCTCCCTTGTCGCCATAGAGAATCAGCAAGAGGATAGGTAACAGTAGCATAGAGATGTAAATGAAAATAATATACGGTACGAATGATGTTACGGTCACGAGCGAGTGGAGATATGATTTTTTACGTTCATAAATCGTCGCAGACGACTTACGAATATTTAATATTTGAACGATTTCACAATCGATAACATATCGTACGACTCAATCAACTTTTATATTTCGCTGTCAATCGTTGTAAAATAAGAAAAATGTATAAAAATCCAATTAGCCAGTAGTCTACTCGTAGTCTGCTGCGTGGTTGTTGGTAGCAAACTAGCAATATGGATGGAATTGTACCAGCTACTGCTGGTAATTCATTTACTCCTTTATCGAGAAATTAATTGAAGCTTTGGTTTTCATAATGGAAGTTATCGGTAACAATAAATAATAGACGTCAAATTACGGCCGTGGCCGCTGCGCTGGACGCGAGAATGAATGAAAATCGTAACCAGTGATATAATCTGATTTTCCCTGCCGGTAAATACCGTGTAATATGGTGTATGATTTGTAATTGTTGTTTGATTCGGGTGTAAGAAGATCCCGATGGGATAAAGTTGTCGTCTTGGGTGTCGTAAAGACGAGAAGAATAGGTGTTGGTGACGAGAATTAACGTCGTGTCGTAAACGGTGAAAAAGTCGGATATCATGACTTGGCGAAAAGTGATAGTTTTTTGATCCAATGATCCGTGTATCACGAGAACATGAAATTCGACGTGAGAAATTGAGAAGCAAAATTATAAGCGTTTAAAAATTTCTTTTACCGTTTTGAAGATCTATTTTTTTCTGAGTATTTTGAAACAGGTAATGCTCAACTCACCTAGAACAAAAAAAAATAAACCTGAATTAGTCTCAAAAAAGTATTAAAATAATGTGCTGATACCCACATACATAAATAATGTTACTGATTTGCTATCTAATACCTACTTATTCTTGACCTACCTATTCCTTCAGAATGAGAAAAGCTGGTCTCAAAAAATTGAGGATGCATTACTTTGTTCGAAAATAGAATATTTTAAAATTTATCATTATGTTTTCTAAATTTTTCTTTTTCAATCGCAAAAAGGTAGAATCTGAAGAATTTTTTTTGAAATTTTCTTTTTTGTCTGCATCTTGACTTTTTATGTCTTCTCATTCAAAATCGTAATTTTTTACGACTTTTTCAAAATCGTAGACTTTCCTACGAAAAATATTGATTTTTGAAACTTTTTCATTGCCAAGAATTATGAAAAATTGTAATTTTTTGTTGAGGAGGTTTTAATTTTTGATGTACTGAGTGTAGAAAAAGTTGAGGGTTGATTCGATTTGATTTGAAAGTTGAATAATAAAGAAAAAAGTCATAAAAATGTTACCAAATTTTTGATAAAAAATTGAATCTTGTCGAGAAGTTTGAAACGTACCTGCTGTCTTCTCAAAATTATGATTTTTCGTATCCGGTACATGAATATTAAGTTTGAAAAAGAATAATATTTTGGATAAGTATGATGGTTTTGACCGAATTATGATACATTTTTTTTTTTTTACTAAAACCAACATTTCTGACGAAGAAGTAACATTTCAACCAAAAATATTTTTGATCAAGAAAATGCAATTTTGACAAAAATGAAAACATTTTTTACAAATAACTGGCATTTGGATCAAAAATAACTTCTTCACAAAAAACCCTCACGAACTAATCAACCTTTTCTTTAAAAATTATTTTTTAAATTTATTATTCTGTAAATTGAAATATTTTTGTGTTATTGGCCAACCGATATTTTTGACCAGATAATGACATTTGGACTGGTAAATGGCATTTTTATCAAAAATAATGCCTTGGAACAAAAATCTGTACGTTTGATCAAAAGTAGATTTTTTGATAAAATCATAAAACGTTTAACGTCAACATTTCTGACCAAAAATAATATTTTTTCGTAGAGTAAGTACCTACTACCTATGTAAGTTTGACAACAAATGGTGTTTTGATTGTTTTGACAACTTTTGACCAAAAATGACATGAACTTTTTTACCAAAAATACAAAAATTTATTCTCTTTGCCAAAAAATGATTTTGTCATAAAAAATGGCATTTTGACCAAAAATGTTATTTTGATTAAAAATGTCATTTTTGACCAAAAATGTTATTTTGATTAAAAATGTCATTTTTGACCAAAAATGTTATTTTGATTAAAAATGTCATTTTTGACCAAAAATGTTATTTTGACTAAAAATGTCATATTGACCAAAAATGACATGATCTTTTTTACCAAAAATGACATGACTTTTTTTTTACCAAAAATGACATGACCTTTTTTTTTTACCAAAATACAAAAATTTATTCTCTTTGCCAAAAAATTATTTTGTTATAAAAAATAGTATTTTGACCAAAAATGTTATTTTGACTAAAAATGTCATATTGACCAAAAATGGCATGACCTTTTTTTACCTAAATACAAAAATTTATTCTCTTTGCCAAAAATGATTTTGTCATAAAAAAGGGCATTTTGACCAAAAGTGTTATTTTGACTAAAAATGTCATTTTGGACCAAAAATGTTATTTTGACTAAAAATGTCATATTGACCAAAAATGACATGATCTTTTTTACCAAAAATGACATGACTTTTTTTTTATCAAAAATTACATGACCTTTTTTTACCAAAAATGACATGACCTTTTTTTTACCAAAATACAAAAATTTATTCTCTTTGCCAAAAAATTATTTTGTTATAAAAAATAGTATTTTGACCAAAAATGTTATTTTGACTAAAAATGTCATATTGACCAAAAATGACATGACCTTTTTTACCAAAATACAAAAATTTATTCTCTTTGCCAAAAATGATTTTGTCATAAAAAATGGCATTTTGACCAAAAGTGTTATTTTGACTAAAAATGTAATTTTGACCAAAAATTTAATTTTTGACAAAAATTGTGACATTTTTGCTGAAGATGATATTTTTAATAAATACCATGTAGGCATGTACCCACTTCGGTATGTAATTTAACAAAAAAATTGACATTTCTGATTTTGAAAAACTAGCATTCTGACTAAAAATTTGATTATTACAGTGTAATTGACCAAAAAATATTGAACTTTGAGTCATCAAATGTCATCATCGTGGAAAAGCGAAAATATTCAATTGAAAAATGATAATTTTGACTGAAAAGTTTTGATTTCTGTAATCCTACTTTTTTAGTTAATGTTCATATTATAACCATATTAACATGGCATGTTGACTTCTCATTCTGAACTGATACTAATTTTTCAGTGACACAAAATCAAATTAGGTTTTGACGTTTCTTTGACTAAATATACCTAAGTATTCCAAATCCAATTCTTGTCAAAATTGTATTTTCTATCACTTTAATTTTTCACATTTTGTGTTCAAAATTATTGCTACTTTCTAAATTATGATTTTTTTTTCATTTTTGTCTTTTTATTTAAACATTTTTAATCAAAACTGTATCTGTTCAATCTGACCAACTTACCTACTTATCAATTTTCATGTTTTTTTTACGATTTCTCCAAAACCTTTTATGTCAATTTTAATTTTTGGTCAGTCTGACTTTTTCCATTTTTTGGCCAAAAGTATTTTTACTTGACTTTGGAATCAAAACCACACTTTTTCGACATTTCTTAACCTATAGATATACGAAATCCAGAAAGATTCGCTTATTGCTAATCTCAAGTAATTTTTTTATGATCTAGATCGGTACATATGAAGACCTCACGGGAAGAACGGGTTAATTGAGGGTTTTTTCAAAAATGACTTTTTTTTGCCATCGTGTACAATAAACCATGTACTTTTATGTGGTTTATATGAAAAATGTCGAACTTTTCAAATTTTGTCAATAAAAGCAAAAAAGAATTTTCAAGAAATTAAAAACACGGAAAGAACGGGTTAACTACTCTAAACAAAGAAAAAAATGTGCAAAAAGCCGATTTTTGTTTTTTAAATAGTTGATTTATTGTTGTGAACATGAAAAAAAAATCATTATTTAACAAAAGATAACTCATAGGTGGAAAAAACTGATTAATTTCAGAGAAAAAATATGTTAATTTCAAGAAAACACGGAAAGAACGGGTTAACTGTGTCACTTTACGGAAAGAACGGGTTAATTGAGGCACTTACACGGAAAGAACGGGTTAACTTCTCAGAATGTTGTTCAAACACATTGTGTGTTGAGCGACTTTGAAGCCTTTAAAAAACTTTTGGGCAATATTTGCCGATATACAATGATTCTAATTGACATTTTGAAAGTAATAAAATCAAAACGAAACTTGAAAATTCATTTTTTTCAGTTCCACTTCAACAGTATCTTTAAAACGTTCTCCTGCAAAATTTATAAAATTTCAGTTAACCCGTTCTTCCCGTGAGGTCTTCATATTGAGATCAATATAATACCTAATACCGCAGCCTACACTCTCGTACAAAAGGTCCCCGAAAGATCAATTTCAAAAGCAATAAAATTTAAACGAGCCAATCGTCGGTAAATTTATGCCGATTTATCGGCATTATCGTAACGATGATTAATATAGCTGCGCATACGCTCATTACTGGTAAAATTTATTTGAAAATTGAGCGTGAAATTTACCTATACTCGTTCGTTTATAATATTTTGTCGGATAATTACGTTTTTTTTTCTTACCTATTTATTGACCTACATTCTCGTGTAACTTATTAGAACTCAATCAGTCAAGCTGACTTGTAAAAATATAATAGTATAAATGTCAGATAACGCATGTAATATACACGATTTTTTTTTATTTTCAAAACCCTTCATTAAAATATTTCAGCGTACTTCTGTGCACTGTCTCGATTCTCGAACACTCCGCGAACATAATTTGAACACGTATTACAATAAATGATTTGATTTTTTTATTTTCGCCCATGTGAAGGCTACTAAGGTCAATGTCAACGGTGTCCTTAATCGATAACACTTTATAACTGCTTAAGAGAGAAACCTATTACCTAAAAAGTTTTCTCATTAATGACCATAGAGATATTGCCGCACTTGTTCTGTAGAGGTGCTCGATTACTTAACACGCAGGTACACGAGGAGAGAGACCCTTAGTATCAAAATTCGTAATACTTTTAATTATTTATTAACGATCGTAATTACTGGAGACGACGAGAGATGAGAATTATGTAACATGGATTGGAAAATGTGTTCGATAGATACATCGTGGTAAATCGATCGTCAAGGTTTACATTCGTATTTTATTTCAACTTGGTTTATAGGTATTGGGTGGCTAGATTTAAGACTAAGACGCATATGGAGTCTTCACGATTATACGATTGTCTTAATGGGTGCCTTTATCAACGCGCAGAGCAGCCTTCGATGATCTAAATAATTCGGAGACTTTATTTTTCGTTGTAGCCTTCGATACCTATACATTGGTGTACCTATCTACACAATGCGATTATTTGCACTTAATGATAGGGTACCTATGTTCTGGTTGCGGGAATTTATTCGTATACGCGATATTCCGCATAAAACGTCATGTTTGCCTTTCGCCATTGTTGAATCGATGGTCGTTCTTAAGACATTAATGACACGATTCTACACGTTCGGTAGCGGTTATTTGAAAAGTGTGCAAGTATTCTCAGCGTGAGATTTTCATGATGGTATCGAACATCTCGCCAAATATACTGAAAACTTAATCGGTCGAAGGATTGGACGAGAGAGTATTTAGCATGATGATGGTAAATGTACAGTATGACCCAAAAGTAGTGTACGGTGGAAAATTTTGATTGAAGGGATAGAAGAATGGAAGCAGGGGCGTTGAGTAGCCCATGATGAGGGGTTTCAAAAGCATCTTTTAAAATTTTGGTCCTGTACCTGAAGTGTCTAGGATTGAAAAAAAAACGGTTTCGTCAAAAAAATTCGCTGTTTTTTTATCGAAATGAGTACAACTCATTTAAACAATTCAAGCTAAATCAATAATTTTCAAAAGTTTTGGAATGTGAGGATCTGAGAACTGGACCAAAAGGAGGTCAGAGAGTCGCTTGCCTTCTTCTAATAATGAAATTGCATTTTCAGATTGAAAAAAATTTGCAAAAGTTGTTTTTTTTTCTATTCAGGTCCGAATGTTAAATTATACCTTAAAAATTAAAGTAACCTTGAGAGAGTTCCTTATCACATTTTCAACCTATCAGAAACCACGAATAGGCTCCTTAAAACCATTAAAGTTGCCTTAATTTTCAAAGTAAGATTTAACATTCGGGCCTGAATGTTATTCAAATAATAGATATTAATATAACTGCTAGGTACTATTTTGGAAAAAATAAAAAAATAACATTTTTACCGGTTATAATCAAAAAAATGCTGTATAGGTCGAATGTATTCTAAATTTTTATAAACTTCTCCCCCCTCCTGTCATCGGCAATCTCAATCCTAGTGTTTGATTTTTCCTGGATAGGAGGGAAGTGGAGAGGAATGACTGCATTACTACAGGAGTCTTAAAGTACAATTTTTGTGAAACTTTGTAAGGTTTCATTATCCTTTCGATAGTTGAAATTATTTAATATCAACGTAAGATCACCATAATTTCTCATTCATTGGGACTTTTCATTGAAAACATTTTTAGCCAACTAATTATTATAGAATTTTTTTGGGTTTAATTTCAGTTTTTAAAGGCTTACTGAACAAGTTAACCGTTTGTCAGTTGCAAACTTTTTCAACGTCAAAAGATCACCTAATTTTGAGATGGGGACGCAGAAAGGGCAAGCGAAATGAATTTTCTGAGTTTGATTGCGTTTAAAAGCTATGAAAGAATTTTTGAAACCGGTTTGTCAGTTTCAAACCGGTTTTCGGATTTGTCAAAAAAATGTCAACCATTTTTGGGAGGAGGGGGAGAGGGGGAGCGAAATGAATACTGCTTATTGAGGCGATTTAAAAGAGATGAGAATTTTTGAAACCGGTTCAGCTGATTTGAACCGGTTGTTACTAATATACAAAAAAATTGAGGTCAAAAAAAGTGGAGGAGGAGGGGGCGAAATGAATACTGCTTATTGAAGCGATTCAAAAGAGATGAGAATTTTTGAAACCGGTTCAGCTGTTTTGAACCGGTTGTCAATAATATACAAAAAAATTGAGATATCAAAAAAAGTTTGAAACAAAAGTGTTGGAGAGTTAAAAAATGATAATTTTTTGTTCCATAACTTTTTTTTCCATCTTGCAATGGAAAGAAGTTATGATACAAAAGATTCAGATTTAATTTTCTTTTTTTTAAGCCATAACTTCTTTTTGTTGCTAGATGAGAAAAAAATTACAGAAAGAAAAATGTTCGGGTTTTAATTCTCTAAAACTTTTATTTCAAACTTTTTTAGATATCTTCACATTTTTATGTCCAGTTACCAACTCTTCGATTCAAACTGACCTGAAAAACTTGGGAAAAGGACCACCTCTCTCGTACTGGTTTTAAGAAAGCAAAATATCAAAAAAAGTTTGAAATAAAAGTTGCAGAGAATTAAAAACTGAACATTTTCGTTTCTGTAATTTTTTTCTCATTTAGCAATCTGAAGAAATTATGGCTTGAAAAAGAGAAAACTGTGTCAAATTTTTTATACCATAATTTTTTTCCATTGCAAGATGGAAAAAAAGTTATTGAACAAAAAATAATTGATATTTAATTTTCTAACGCTTTTGTTTCAAACTTTTTTTGATATCTCAACTTTTTTTGATATTATTGACAACCGGTTCAAAACTGCTGAACCGGTTTCAAAAATTCACATTTCTTTTGAATCGCCTCAATAAGCAGTATTCATTTCGCCCAGAAAACCAGTTAAATTTTTTTTGACAAAACCGGTTTTTCCAATGGAAACTTGTGAGTATAGATAAGACCAAAGTTCTGAACGACGTTGCTGGAAGCCCTCATCACGGGCTGCTCCTTTTCCCAATCAAAATTCATCTCAACCGTACATTACTTTTGGATCATACTGTATAAGTACGTGGTTCGAATCTGTCATAATTATGTGCACCGCGAGCTTTGGGAATACTTTTAAGAAGTCTTTGATGGTTTTATTCCCATAAGACTAAGTTTCAACTCAATTTCGGTATCGATAACGTTTCCTTGAGAATTTAGATAATCTGTGCAACCTAATGGCAGAAACGTTAATCCGGACGAGTATTTCTATTAAGGTATGTTTATTATTCGTCTGGATGTATTACAACATTGGATAATATTAAATCAAATTACGTAGTATGTATCTAGGTAATCGGTTCTGAGACTGGGTATATTAGGAATATGGCAAAAATCGACGTTGTTTCCCGATATATGGTACCCGAGTCTCGTTAAAAAAAATACGATTTTCTTTTATGGAAATCAAATACACATTGCTACGTCCGATATATAATTTGCAACAAATGCTGCTCGATTAAATAGCGCATACATGTCGCAAGGTAATCCCGCACAGTCCATCAGGGGTGCTGCGAAGGGGTATTCTTGACGAGCAACTCGTCGTTGAAAATTTTGGGGGGGCCGAAAAAAATGCAAAAAAAATTACAAATTTAAATTTTAAAGAAAAAAAAATTAATTAACAATAAATATTAGAAAATAATTAAAAACGAACCCCCCTATAATTACAGGACCCCCTATCAATAGACGACCCCCCCTCCCAAAATTTCATCAATTTGACGCTAATTTCGCTCATTTTTAACTCAATAATGGCAAACATTTTCTTGGGAACGTAAAAACATGTACTAGTAAACAGGTAAATTTTCATTTTTTTCAGCAACGACCCCCCCTAAATCAATATAATAGACCCCTCGCCCCCCATCGATAGACTGGACCCCCTCTAAAAAAAATCAATTTCACCCAAATTTCGCTCATTTTTAAACTCAATAAAAATTGCCAAAATTTTCTTGGGAATGTAAAAATATGCACTAGTAATCAGATGAATTTTCATTTTTTTCAGCGACGACCCCCCCCCCCCCAATCATCAATTTTATGCCAATTTTGCTCATTTCTTACTCAATAAAAATTTTTAAGGTGAATTTTCATTTTTTTTTTTCAAAAACATTGCTTTCATTGAAAGGTTTTTACGTTCTGTTCTTTTTTTTGTGTGTGTAGTAGGTAAATATATAATATCTAAGTACATTCCAAAAAAGAAAAATGTTTAGGTAAATTTTGAGCCTGCACAAAAAAAAATCGAAAGTACGCCATTTCCAAGTTTTCAAGTGCTAAAGTGCATTTCTCGTAGGTATTTCTGAAAATTTTTCAATTTTCAAAATTACCTCATAGCCTTTCAAAATGTGAAAATTTGATTAATGGACAGAAGTAGCTAAAATTCGGTATTATGCCCTATTTTCAACCTACCGAATCGATTAGAAATGATTTTGAGACATTTAGAAATCATCAGAAAATTTTGGTATTTTCAAGCACTGGAGAAAATCCCATAAAAAAAGGCCCATATTATGCACTTCAGCACTTCCATTTTAGTGACCCAATTGATCGATTACAACACAATTTTCCAAAACTCCAAACTTCGTTTTTGGCAGAAAATTAATTTTTTCCGAAAAAATTGATAAGTCAAAAAATATAAATTTGAACTCAAAGGTTGCAAATTTTGAAAAATTCAGCTTCAGTTGATAAAATGGATCAATAATATTGGTTTTCCGCGGCAAAATTCGACAGATGCAATTTAATCCCTGAAATTTTTAAGATTTAACCACGGGAAAATTCTAGTTTAGATTTTTTTCGTGTCTTTTGTCATAATGGCCCACTAAACAACATAATAAAATGTCCACCCCCAGAAGCGACCGCTACCCCCAAGGGAGGGAAAAGTGTTTGCTGAAAACCGGTATTTTGCGAATATGTCCTCCAGTAAACCATAATTATGAAAAATGGTTTGAAATTGTGTTTTACGGTCAATGTCCTATTAGAAAGGCATTTTTTTCAAAAAAAAATACACTTCTTTGCCTGAAATTTAAGGGTAAAAAAACACCAATTTTTCAAAAATAGACAGTATTTTTTGAAAAAAATCGAAATTTTGCAAATATTTCCTCAAATATGCCTCAAAGTTGGAAAATGTTTACAAAATCGTGTTCTACGAGTAATTTCTTATCAGAAGGGTTACTTTTTTTTTAAAAAAACAACCACTTCTTTGTCTAAAATTAAGGGTGTAAACGCCTATTTTTCCGATACTTACAGTAGGCATTTTTTGAAATAATCGAAATTACGAGGCGGAAAGCACCGAAAATTTTACCAGTGAAACGACATTATTTTATAAATACTAGTGGGACATTCCAGAAAAAGACCCAGCAAAATTTCAACCCCTAATACGGCTAATTACATATAAGGGAGGTTATTAAATACCTAATAAGTACATTTTTTAAAAATACATAATTTGGCTTTATAGAAGTAACACATTGCGAATAATTCGATATTTTTACAGTACAAATATTTCATTTAAAATTTTGGGTACCTACTTTCTGCTTCGTAATTTCGATTATATCAAAAAATACCTACTGTAAGTATCGGAAAAATAGGCGTTTTCACCCTTAATTTTTGGGCAAAGAAGTGGTTGTTTTTGAAAAAAAGTAACCTTTCAGATAGGAAATTACACGTAGAACACGATTTCATAAGCATTTTCCAATTTTGAAGTATATTTGAGAAAATATTTGCAAAATTTCGATTTTTTCAAAAAATACCTACCGCCAATTTTTGAAAAATTGGTGTTTTTGCCCTTAATTTTTTGGCAAAGAAGTGAGTGTTTTTTCAAAAAAAAAAAAACAAAAAAACTTTCTAATAGAAAATTGACCGTATCTGGAACACGATTTCACAACCATTTTCCAAATTTAAGGCTTACTTGAAGAGATATTCTCGAAAAACCGGGTTTCAACAAACACTTTCTCCTCCCCAGCGGGTAGCGGTCGCTTCTGGGGGTGGACATTTTAGTATGTTGTTCATGTGGACCATTATGAACACAACACACAAAATAGAAATTGGGCTAGAATTTTTCCGGGGTTTGGTGCTTTTTTTCTCTTATTTGACTGGACCAATCATGTAGGTGCCTAGCTACCTACTTTCAATTTTTTTTTTGTTTGGCATGTTGTGAAGATCTAATTGTTAATATTGGGTAGATGGGTACTTACATTTCGACTTTTTCAGTATAAGCTTTCCACTCTTTCTAACCAAAAGGACGTATACTAATAATGTCATACTTCACTTCGATATTCTTCTGATATTTGAACTTATGCTTTGTTTCACAATGTTTATTCCATTTATCACTTCTTACAATATTATTACACATGGAACGTCGCATTAAGCCCTAATCGTTTGGTGGTATTGTATTTTTTTGTACACCCCCCCCCCCCTCCTTAAAGTTCGCAAAAAAATGAGGAAATTTGTGAAAATGGGGGGCTACTTGGAAAATTGGGGGGGTCCTCGTCGTTGACTCAGGGGGTTCGCCGCACCCCTGCAGTCCATTCATGTGGAAGATAGAGCGCACGTTTGTGTTAACCACAACCATACTATCTTATTACTAGGTATTATTTTTTTTACCATATAAAAGCCAACTAAACCCATTTGGTTTTCGCATGCTCGTTAGCGCTTTTAATGGATTTACTAATGAGATGTGTAATGTGTGAATGAAATTTTCTATTCGATTTTGAAACATCGACCAGACGCTGACGTATAGACGTCGGCTATCGGAATGTCGTCGATGGCGATATCTCGTGCGTGAATACTCGAAGATGAAAATATGATCCGAAGGAACAATTATGGCGTCTGCGGAGACTCTTGGTCTTGGAGGTATCTAAAGCGATAGCTGTGATGATGGCAATACCGAATGGTGAAAATTACGCTAGCTAGGTAAATTCACGATCGTCATTGCATCGTTGATTTCAAAGTCTGTGGTGTGTCTGCGGCTTTAAACTGTGCTGGAGTCTTCATGTGCTGGAGTTTTCTCTTCTCTCTGCGACGACTTTTGGTAACGTGAGTCGTGTTTTTTGTACGGTGATGTAACCGAAGACCGGAGAGGAAAATGACATCGGATTTGTGTGTATATCGAATTGTAACCGAGTGTAGTGAAGGAAAATGGCGTGAGTTGGGTCGTATTATGTCATCTTGAAACGAATTTCATCCGTTGATGGTACCTACTGATCGTATGTAAGAATCGTGCAATTGTTGAAAATTTTCGAAATTCGTGAAGATCGTATCCGAACTGGTAGAATTGTGTGAAAGTTGGGAAAATTCGTGATTTTAGATGAAATGCAGAAATTTCCTGATGACTGGTTGGTACCAAGCTACCAACGATGAGTTGTATCAAATTGGTCGAGATTATGATGATAGCGATGTGTTGAAATTTTCATCAAATAATGAGTTTTTTTTTCAAGAGTCCAATGTGTGCTATCCGCAGACTAAAAATTATAAAAGACGCAGGAGATTCAGTTGAATCAAAATTTCAGTCCAAAAATGCAGAGCTTCTTTTTTTTTCACGTAGCTCGTTGATTGAGACGGATCACAGAAAATTAGGTGTTGATTTTTATGTATGACATCTTTTGAGTTGAAATTTTATCCATACAATATTTCAAGGGCCCTTTGAACTTTTCGGAGCGAAGCTATGTGTCTCCTCCAAAGTAGGTTCAATTTTGAAAAAACCTCTGTTTTTCATGTTTTTTTATATTCGAAAGCTCATTCATGAAATTTTTGATAGAAATTTTCAAAAAAATTCATGGCAATGCTGCCAATCACGTGGATTTACACAAATTTTTGAAAAATAATTTGGATGACCGAAATTTTTTAATTTACTTTTCAAGTCACTGAGTGAACAACTTGAATTTTACTAAAACTGCGAAAATAAAAGTACGTATGTAGTTGACAGCAAAGACATGAATTATTTTTTGAAAAATACCAAAAATTTGTCTCAATTTTAAGATATTTGAGTGAGCAATTTGAATTTGAAAAAATTCAAAAAATCTTCAAATTTGCGATTTGCAACTTTTCAACTCTCTTTTAAAGGACAAAAAGTGATATTAATTTTCGAGGCCAATGGTTCAGGCAGGTGTAGAAACTCAAACAGCTCCTTTTTAGAGGATGAACGAGGTTTCCAGCCGGTGGTACAACCCAAAAGTTGCAAAAAACTGAATTTTTTCAAAAGTTACCCCATTTTATGGTCTCCCAGTTCTGTAACTCTTTGGGCTCAATTTTTTTTGAGTTGTCTCTCACTCTCAGTAAAATATCGCCCCAATTTTCGTCAAAATCCAGGATATGATTTTTTTCGATCCACTTTGATAGACTCTTGTGCAGAAAAAGTCGTATCTAGGTAATACTTACGTCAACAATTGAATATTTGTTTCAAAGAATTGACGACAATTTCCAATGGCAAAAATTTGACCTCAGATTCGTGATTATCGATTTCGAATTGGTCGAAAATCATCCTTATTTCGACATTTAAAGTTCTTCTTGGAAAAATTCAAATCTGGCGTTTTTGAGGTAGAAAATAGCAATATTTTAAGATCGAACAAGCATCGTTGAAAATTAATGTCAGATTTGGGATCAGCAACTTTAAATTAGGTACCTAGTTGAAGTTGGTAAATTTTTCCATTATTCAAAAATTACATGAAAATAAAAAATTTTAAACTCGATTTATTAGTTGGAAAAATTACCATTTTGATCGCTCATTTTTTTGGATGGGTAGGTGGGTGGGTGTGGAGGGGGGAGGGGTAGAGATAGTCTATTTTGAATAGATATCTTTTGATTTGAAGGTCAATGTATAATTTTTGCCAGAAAAATCAAGGCCAAAAAATTGATTTCAAAAAAAATTATTAAACTTTTTGTTACCATGAAATGTCAGATTATTATAATTATATTTATCAAATTTTGATAATTTTTAATGACATTTTTCTCAATCAAGCTCTAATCAAGTTTTTTATTTTTTCAGGTAACTTATTTTGACTGATTTTGACTTCAGTGTAATACTATCGGTCAAGATAAAGGTCGGTCTATACTATAAGGACGTAGAGTTGAAGGAAAACCAAAACCAAAGGGCAAGGTAAGATTACATCATTTCAGTTTTCCTTTTGACACCTTTTCATTGAGATCTTTCCACAGTTCACCATCACCAACTTATTAATTTTCAATAGAAATGTTAAATTTTGTGAATAGCATCCCATTAATTTGAGATGTTTTTTTTTTGGAATTATTTTCTCACTTCATACTTGCATGGAAATTATTCTTTTAGCAAAAATTCAGGTTGTGCGTGGCATAATTTTTCACATTAAAAAATTATTTAGCTTCAATAATTTTTTCAAGTTGATGTTTCAAATTTTGATACCTAATCTTTCTAATATCAAATTATTTTTATTTTATTTTGAAATTCTTATGGCATTTTAAACATCACCGCCTATCAGATGAACTTTCATTTTTATTCTCCTTTAATGTGTGATTTTTTGATAGACGTATTTAAATTTGAAAAAGCATTCGAAAAATTTTCAACTTTTTTGAAAATAGTCAAAATTGGGATGAAATACTGCTCATACATCATTCGGTCTGATAATTTCGCCGTTGTTTTCCAAGTTGAACTCAGCTCTTGAAAAAATCAATTCCTTCCGAAAATTTCCAGAAGAAATTATTTTCAAAGTTGAGAATAATAACAGTAAAAACGACCAACTCGAAGATAAGAGTTACTCGTTCAGCCTACACGAAAGAAAACGAATCGCCTGTTTAAGTGGCATTTGCCGGCATTAAAATGTCAACTAATAAAATAAAAAGTTCGTTGACGTTAAAATATTTTTTCAGCTTTCAAGAGGGTGAAAAAATTACACGGAGTACAAAATGCTTCGTCATGATGTTAAAAGATCTGAGGAAAAATTACGTTTGTTATTTTTAAACAAAGTTTCACGAGTGGTAACTTTGATATTGTGTTGGAAAATTATAAGTTTTCGTAACTTGTTTCCAAGTTGGACTTTGGGCTTAAGTTTTAATGAAAATTTCAACTCGAAAGGAAAATTCGGGTTACTTGTTGGTAAAATGAATAAGAAATTAATTTTTTTTTTAAATAATAACGTAAACCCGAAAAAATTCTGATTTGGTTCAAACAACAATGAGGAAGTTGGAAGTTTTCATACGACGAGAATTTCTCTTATGATGTACTTCTGTTAACGTTAATTTTTGATGTGAAAATACATTATAAAGTTGAACAGCGACGAGTTGAATTTCTCACATATAAATTAGCACGTTTTTTTACGACACAAACATGCTGTTCACGAACACGTCACAGGCGTCACAGCATCCCAAAAGGTACACAGTTCAGTACACCTGCTGATGTCGTATCAAATGTCGTTAATAAATGTCAGTCAATCGATGTACCAGTACATAATGTACAATGTAGTTCAAGGTATCTGAAAATATTCCGCTTCTGGCTTTTTTCATATAGGTAGGTTTCTTTATTGGATTTATTTTGTTTTATTTATACACTAATGAATACGTGGGCGCGAAGCAGCGTGGCGCTGGCGGAGAAAAAATGTCGTTCGATCCGTACATGTCGTTTATTCCTAACTTGGTCGTGGATGGCGAATTTATTCACTCGGTCACGTGTTCATAAAGTAGTATGGTTCTACCAGTATATGTAATATCGACCTCATATATCATTCTTGAATTTATCCCAACCAGTAGTCGTGTTGTAAAGTAGCAGCTTCTGTAGCGAGATGTGTTTTTTGAAATTGATTTCTGATGTCGGTTGTGCACCTTGTTTACATTGTATGGACATTTTTTTCCTACGAGAACGATACGAGTGAGGTGAAATGAATTTTTTTCCAGTTTGGTTATTTCTTGAGGTAGTTTCTTGAATGGATTTTTATGGATTTTATTTTCAGATCAGTTCTGGGAACTTGCCAATATATTATGTACCCTTTTTGAGTGTATTTGTATGTAAAAAGGTGGTAAATTGAATAAAGGTACGACATGCGACGTGACAATTGAATAAATTATTAGAAAGGTCAGACCTGGCTCGAATTGTTGGTACAGCTTTTTACCGTACTCAGAGATGTGAAAAATTTCATTCAATAAATTATACGTGCTGCTGTAAGCTGTTTACATTAAATACGTTCCTACTTATAATTTTTTTTGAATTTTTTTTTCAAAACATCTCATGTTTTTATTTTCTTAAAATTAATCATGCAGTTTTTATTTCGCAAGAACTCTGAGGGACTGAGGATGTTCAAAGCAACAAGTTTTGAAGTTTTGGTCAAAATCGGAGCTAAGTGTAATTTTTGTGAACATTTGTTCAACCTTGGAATCATTTTTAGATAGATGTACCTACTTGATTTATTACTAAAAGTTGAAATAAATTAGGAGAAATACTCAATTTATTTCAACAAAAATTGAGTATCTTCTTGGAAAATTTGAGAGAAAATGATACAAAATTTAAATTCCTAGAGGCTCGACGATTTCGAAACCAGGCGAGAATTGAAATTTTCAACTTTCATAAGATTTTTGGGCGCTTCTTTTAGAAAATTTTGAAACCTATGAATTATCTCGTTTTTTGGCCCAAAAAGTTTCCTCCAAAAATTATGTCAAAAAAATAAATTCAACAATATTCTTGATTTTTGAAAATTCTGAAAAATATTTGTTTTTTTCTTCGTGGATGGCGAAATTTATTGAATAAAGGTCCAGTTCGAAGTTTTAGTTTCAAGTTCATGAAATACAGGTTTAGTTTTCAGTTTAAATTTTTGGTTCAGAAAATAAAGTTTTATTCGCAGTTCAAGCAAATTTACGTGAAGAAAAATCTATTTTGATTTTTGTTCTGAAATTTGTATTTTGATTCACTTTTTTAATACGTCCAAAATGAAGGCGGATTCTCCCCCCCCCCCCACACCATACAAACCATGAAAAATAGCCTTTCTTATTCGGCATTTTTTTTTATCAATTCGAAAAAAATTTAGATTTGAGTCTAAATGTACATAGAAGTAATCACTATTTGATTACATTTGAATTTGAACATTAAAAAAAAGGGCTTTATTTTTTCAGGCAAAGGAAAATGTAATTAATTTTAGGTACTCGAGTTTGAAATTTCCAGATTTTTGTTCTCTTCTTTTTTTTTTGTCCCCTCCGTAGATTTTTTTATACATACTTTGAAAAATGTGGAATTGATTATCAATATGTCGTTTATGAACGTCAGAAATGTCAAACAGCTATATTTTGTTTACGGTTTTCTGTCATAAAAATATTTCGAGTAAAATAAAAAAAATACAGATTTATTACCTTGAGCTTTGATTATTTGTGATGTATTCTAGAGATTTCGTGGTTTCGTGAAACTTTCTTTATTATTGTACACCTAGTTGATTCGTGATTCTGTTCATTCTTGCTGGATTAAGATAGATCGAAATACAGTATTTACTTACTGAAAACTGTACAATTTCCTCAGTTCCCTGTCCTCATTTAATTCCTTTTCATTTCCCTCTCTTCTCCTTCCCTTACAGTTGAATTTAATAGAAAAATCCCTTAACGAAGTGTAAAATTTTATTCGTTTTTGATAAAAAATAAATTTTAATCTGAAAAATACGGTTTAAAAATGAAAGTATAAAAATTATAAAAAATAGCAACCGATCTCTGCTGAAATTCTTCAAGATCGGTTTATGTATTTTTTTCACCGATAAAATTTGAATTCTTTTCTCAATAGTCCAGTCATATTGGAATTAAATCCCGAAAGAATTGAAGTCTGATTTTTTTCTTTCGTATTTTCTGTTCATAATGGGCCACTCACCAACATGCTAAATGTCCATCGCAAGAAGCGTCCGGAAGCCTCAGGAGAGGGATAAATGCTCGCTGAAAATAGGGATTTCGTGAATATCTGTTCAGAAAAGCCTCGAAATTGGAAAATGGTTGAGTAATCACGTTTTACATGTGATTTCCTATCAGACAGGGTCATTTCTTTCTCAAAAATACCCATTTATTTGGCCAAAAATTATGGATGAAAAACGTTTTTTCAAATATTTATGGTACAGTATTTTTTTGAAATTATCGAAATTATGAAGCTGAAGCTGCCCAAAATTTCACCAGTAGAATGTAGTTTTTTAATACACATTTGTAGAACATTCCAAAAAAAATTCACAGCAAAAATTTCATCCCTTACGATTAATTATGAGCGAGATGCTTGCGGAAAGAAAAGGTAATTGAAACAAAATGCTAATAATTATTGGCGATATGAATTTTTTTTTTGCATCATTCGGATTCAAAATCGAATAGTGACTCTGAGAAAGAGGGGGAGGAGATTAAAAATTTCGAAAATTTTCATGTTTGGTGTCAAAAATTAGGGTTTTTGGTATCCACTATCCGATTTTGAGATTGTTTTATTGAAAAACGCAAAGAGAGCTCCGGAAAGGCAAAGGCAAAACTTGGAATTTTTGGAAGGAAAGGATAAAAACTCAAAACTAATGGCCAAAGTACATTTCTATTCCATGTTCGAAATTTTTAATTTTTTGTTCAAGGTACCGAATGCCAAAAACACTAATTTTTGCCACCAATGAAGATTTTCAACGTAATTTTTCGGTGTATGATATATTTATTTCCTAATCTGACCGGGCCACGTATTATAATCAATCCATCATCGGTCTGTCTATTCTCACACGGAATGAACAACAAAATGGCCGAACTATATGCGATCTAGTTCCTTTTTTTTCGTTATTATTTTATCACCTTCACCGCTGCATTGATCATCTCAGCTATTAACTGTACCTTTTTCTCAAAATTTTAATTTTTTCAGCTTTCGAAATTTTTTCTCATAATATCAATTTTTTCAACTCCAATAAATTTTTTCCCCCACTAAACTTTCTTCCTCAAAATTTTTTTTAGCTCCAAGATTTTTTTCAATTTCTTCGATTTTAATTTTTGCTAAATTTTTTTCATTTACTAATATTAAGGGTAAGGTGCCCCATTATCGCCTAGTGCCCAATGTCGACCACCTCGTCTATCTCCGGCGCTATGGGCGGCAGCGAGCCAAAAAATTTTTTTTCATATTCTTCATCGAAAATCCGGAAAAATAAGACCACTCCGACATCCTGAAAGCCAAAACTCGCGGAGAAAAATAGAAAAAAAGAAGTTGGAAGGCCAAAAACTTTTTTTAGCAATTGCTTGCACGCCTTGGAATTTTTTCTTAAAATTATCGAATTAAATGTTTCTAGTGTTTTTGTGATTGAGAAAGTTCAAAGTTTCTGATGTAATCATCGCATTTTAATAATTACAACTTTAAGTAAAAAAGAAATTCACTCAAAGTTCATTTTTATGGTGTGTCCCTTTATCGACCACCTATAATCTAATGTAATTTGTTGTTTTTAAGTGATTTAGTTTTTTTTAAATTTTCTCGAATTTTGGTTGTAGGGTTGTCATTTTGGTCTCAAATTGTTCATCTGTGAAAGAGAAACACAAAAAAAATATTTTCCGGTAGATTCCGTTCATAGCGGACAAAATCAGTCGGTAGTCGATATTGGGAACCCAAAATTTCGACCTTGCGTTTTGACATGTTTCAGAAAAAAATTCCTAAAAAATACTAAATTTTAACGGATGGCCCCGGGGCTTTCCACAATTGTAGGGGAAGGATGTAGGTATCCATTAAGCCATCAATGACATTTCCAGCCCTTAAACTTTTGAAATGGTGAGACTTCAAAAAAAAGTGGGCGATAATGGGGCACCTTACCCTTATTTATCTAAATTATCAACTGAAAACTCCTATTCTTTAATCTTAAAATTTTTTAAAAACTTGACATTCTCTTGAATTTTTCTTACATTACATTTCTTAAAATGTTTTTCAACCCAAATTTTTTTCAATTCTAAAAATTTCAGAGCTGGAAAATAATTTGAGAAAAACATTTCAGCTAAAAAAATAGAATTTTGAGAAAAAAATGTCAAAAGCTGTAAAAATTGAACTTTTGAGAAAAAATTTCAAGAGTTGAAAAATGAATACTATGTATTTTTGGAGGAAATGCCAGAGTTGAAAAATTTTTATACCTGAAAAGGAAATTGGAGTAAAAAATTTCACCAATTTCAGAGTTGGTAAAAATTTTATTCTAGATGAAAAAATTTTAGAGTTGAAAAATATTTTGAGGATAAATTTTTAGAGTTGACAAATGTCTGGAGAAAAGGAAATTAAGAATTGAAACTATTTTGAGAATCGAAAAAAAATTTTTAGTTGTAAAATTGTTGATTTCGATTTCAAATTTTCAAGTCAAAAGCTAAAAAATAAATCTGTAAGAAAACACTTTCGACTAGCTTTTAGCTTGCTATTTTTAAAACTTTTGAACTTTCGACTTTCGGTTTGTTACCTAAATTTGATCGACTTTCACCTTTTCGCTTTAAACTTTTAGCATTTAGCTGGCTCTTTCATCTCTGCTATCTTAGACAGGTTGCAAAATTGCGATTCGAATGAACAATTTACATTTTGTTGTTCATTCCGTGTGAAGATGGGCAGAATCGATCATCCTCATAAGCGCATCCAGAAATTATTCAAGGGAGGAGCTCAGAATCCGAAAAAATAGGGGGGGGGGAGATTTCAATGAAAAAATTCAGTAATTTCTTATTTCAGTGGATTTGAGCCTAGTAAAATTAAAAATTACGGAATTTCACTTATTTTTCACTTATTTTTTAATCAAAATTATTGATTTTTTCTGACCAACTGGGAATTAATTGAGAAATCAGTGATTTTTGACCGAAAAATCAGTGAAAAATCAACAGTTTTTAAAACAGAAGGATTAAAACACTGCCCCGAGCGAATCGAGGGCAAAAATTTGTTGAAAAATCATGTTTCAAGCGAATTTTTTTTTCACATTTTTGTAATAAAAAATCTCCTGTTCGAGGGGGGGGGAGGCTCGAGCCCCTTAACCCCCGCCCTTGGGTGAGCTTATGATCATCCTCCAAAAATATCCATCATCTGTGAATTTTTTTCTTACAATTTCACTAAATTTAAATTTCAAGAACCTCCCATTTCGAAATCACCTACAACTCGAAGGCCACTCAACAACCATTCAGTAAAAGTGAATCTATGATTTCACGTAACTACAACTTCTTGCAATTCTCTCAACACACATTCTCACTAACCCACAAAACTCGATCGATTGAACTTGAACTTGATGCTGGACAATCGCATATGAGGAATGTCGTCCAAACAATGACAATACTGCGGATCATTTAAGTACAACCAGTAATGTACAAAACACCTCGTACTCAACCCAGCACATATATAAGGTCACTAGATGAAACCGATTATAAACCGGGTACACTTACGTGAAACTCTCGATGAAAGAATTACCTACCAACGTAAAGATGTGACAATTCGATAAACGAGTTACATATACGTATATCCGATTATAGGTAATAATTAACATTGTACGAGCACCAGGGTCTATTATAATTTTACTTTCATAGTGAGATTCTCGCATTTGCATCAACATCAGCCACACGAATGACGTACTTGAATTGATTTTATTAGAAAGAGAAAAAAACGCCAAGTTCGATTCATTCAACAAGAAGGAAAGTCAAGGCTAATATGGTAAATCACGTGCTTTATCGTATAGCTTCGTTCGTCTACCTGTTTGGAAAAAAAAGATGTTTATTCCGTCTCGCGAGAAAAGTCGTAGGTAACGTCTTCGTATTGGGTTAGGACTCGCGGGAATCTGGAGTGCTCGACTACGATGGAGAGAGAATTTCAATTAAGTAGAATAGTTTATTTCATAAGGTTACGGTAAATTTTCTTACGCGGTTTCTAAAGACGCGACATTAGGCTTATGCGGCCCGATGACGGTTTAAATTCGTTTTATATGTAACTCAATTTGTTATATTATATTTTTATTATGTCGAAAATGAATAACCAGTCTTGGCTGGTTCGGGCGACGATTAACGGCGACTCGAAGAGGGTAATTTATTCATATAAAAGTCGAATATGTGGAACGAATTTCACTGTGTGGCGTAAAATACCTTACCATACTGTACAACGAGATCAATTATTAAATAATCACCGGATTATTTCGATTAACAAATTAACCGGTGGTGTTAATTACATATTTTGTATTATCGAACGAGATACATTTTATAAATCGATCCGTAACCGGAGGTGATATTAGGGTGGATTGGAAAAAATCCAAGGTATCATTTTAGTTGAAACTCCAAATGTAGAAAATTTTTACCTTATTTGACCTCTGGAACTGGTACTACATTATTACTCAAAAATGTGGAAATTAGGGTTGGACTGAATGTGAGGAGGGGGCAGAGAGGCCAGCTTGTTCTCAATACCGGAAAAATTGTATTTTTAATTGAAAGAATTGAAAACTGTCGAAATTAAATTTCAGTCGAAACTGTGAATTTTTTCGAAGTTGCAATATGGTACCTATAATGAAAAGTGTAAATGTAGAAATGTTGCTCATTTTCAGAAAGTCCAGAGTTTCTGGTTTTTGAAAATGTATTTGGTTTCGAAAAATAGACGTGAAAACTGCTTCTTATCAAAATTATCGACGATCTACAAGAATACAAAAAAAAATTTTCTCAAGTAGAAATCCGCTATTTTTGTTTTTGAAGAATTTTTTCAACTTCAATTTTTTACCAATTGCTATTTTGAGGCTTGAATCTTTTTTGTTTGAACTTTGAATTTAAAATTTGCTGATTTTTTGATTTTAATGATTTTGACATTGGCGAACCTTTGTTCAGCAAAGGGTCATTTTTTCACGGTGTCTAATGATGAATGATCAAGCTAAGTCAAGCTGGTCAAGCTTTTGACCAAAAGGTCAAGCTAATCATGCAAAGTCAAGCTTTTCTTCAAAAATTGAAAAAAATGTCTAATTGTCCATTCCTATTTGCTTGAATTTATTCGTAAAAACTTAAAAGTTTATTTTGATTTTTTAAAATCATATTTGTTTGGATTTGTTTATAAAAATTCTAATTTAGGAGCTCATTGTGATTTTTTTGAATTACCTACATTGTTTGTTTGAAGTTTTCAAAAAAGTCATGCAATAAGTCTTCCAAAAAGATCGAGCTAAGTCATGCTTTTTGCTCGACAAATTTTGTTCGACGCCTTGTTTTTCGAACAAAAGATAGCATTTGATGCTTAGAAAAAATTCCACTATTACCTGTCGCCTGTCGTATATTTAATTTTTTGATATACTTAATCCTTTTTTTAAAAAACAATTTGAATAAAGATGTTAACGAAAAAACGCGATAAAAATCGTAATTTTTTTGCAAACAATTTTCTACATACAAATTCCTGGTTTAGTTCTGGTGTTCTGGTTGAACAGAATTGGAATTTTTTAGCTCCATTTGAAGTCAAGGTCATGAAAATTGTTTTGGTAAAAAGTTTTCACTTTTGCTTTTTTTTTAGGAAGGTGTAATTTTACTGTAGTTGCTCAAAGTGGGAAATTTCATGCGTTTCTGCGAAATTTTACCCGAAAAGTTTCGAAAGTGAAAAAATATGAGTTTTTGACTAATTTTGAGTCGTACTAGAATACGAATCTGACATTAGTTCTCATTTCGCGAAATTTTCTAGATTTTAGAAATGATCATATAGAAACTAGAAACACTATCTGGGTCAGATTTGTGACAAAATACTAAATCTTTGTCCTTTTTCTCATTAATACTTTAATTAAACGAATTACATATTTCTATTTCATTTTAACACGTTTCTAACCAAATTACAATATTTCATCATCTTATCAAGTTCAACGAAGTACTTTTACAAAAGCTACTCGCGATCACACATTTACGATTTACAAAGTACACATATGATGGCGCTCCGCCACACTCCCACACTTAAAAATTAATTAAAATCTCTAATCAAACATTCTTGTAAATTTTAAAAACAATAATAATACTAATGAAGAATACTTTTGAACAATCTTAATCTAAAACAAGAGCCTAATGGCCCCTCCGGACACTCAAAAAAATTTTTACAAACACAATCAAATTCAAGTATTATTAACTAAACGATTATCACCTGAAGCTGAATTATTTTTCACCTTATGACTTCGAGTTTCTATTTGAGGCGATTGATTCGAATTTACTTTCTTTTTGACCTTTGGCTGCTTTGGTGGATCTTTGTGATTTTGCTTCAGCTGTATTTGAAATTCGCTGCTTTCACAATTGGTGGTCTTTTCAGGTATCTTGGCCTTTAGTTTTTCATTGGGAGATTCAATTTCATGGGATTTTTTCATTTTTATTTCATTTTGATTGCAAATTGTAGGTTCTAGACTGAATTCCTGGAGGTTATCTTCGAAGTTGGCTTCATCTGGGCTATTTTCAGTCTGTTTCACCGGAGTAGTTGTAATTTGTCCGGCGTTCTGTTCTTTACAGGCTGAATACTCAATTCTCAAGGTTTCATTTTCGTTCTTGGTTTCGATTAACTCAGTTTGGTATCTTCGTAAATTTCTCAGCAAAGTTTCTTTTCCTTGTTTGGAGTCTTCGTATACAGTTTTCCATTGATTTACAGATTTACTCAAGTCTTGGATATCGGATTCATATTGACTGCATTCTAGGTCACTTTTTTCTGCAAGATCATCATAGTTTTCTTGTAATTGTTGATAACTAGTCCTCAGCTTCTTCAATTCGTTTCTCAGTAGTTCATTTTCTTCTTCAACAGATACCATTTTCACCATAGTTTCAGTTTTCTCTTCAGATTCAGTTTTTTCTTGAGTTTTCTTAGCTTCAAATGATACAATTGTTTCGGATTCAAGTTCAATAACCTTACTTTCAGGCAGGGTTTTAGTTTCGATCCTGATATCAACACTTTTCTGGATTTCAAGAGTTTTCTTTATGTTGATATCAAGTTTTTCTTTAATTTCCGCTGCTTCGAATAAGGCACAGTTGATTTGATTCAGAAGATGAATTTCATTATCAGTGAGTTTAGTTTGGTCTTCACTTGCATTTGAAATGGCAGTTTTAAGTTGAGATACACATTCACATACCACCTTTAGCTTCTTCCAAGAAATTTTCCATCCAAATTCGTTATCATCTTGGCTGAGTTCTGTTTTGGCTTCTCTGATCTTAGCTTGAAGACTTGAAAGACCAACTGTGAGAGATTAAGTCTTATTTCGGATGCTGATACACATCTTGAATTGAAATTAATTGAAATCGCGATCTTTGGCTAGTTTGAGTTTAGTAGCAATCAGTGGAAAAGAATTCATGATCACAAGTTACTTTCAATTAGGCCGCGAAATCTTGATTGTTGATTTGCTCTTGCTACCAGTGATGGCATAACGGAATTTTTTTTTGGTTACGTTACAAATTTGTAATTAACGTTATTAGTTTCAGTATGTGTAACGAAAAAATGCTGTAACACAATTATTTAGAAATAACATTATTTTCATTTTTCGTTACCGTTATTTCGTTACAGGCAGAAAAATTGGAAAATTGTGTGGGGGACCCTACCCCCTTGCGAAAATGAAAATCATGATGTTTTTCTGCAGTCTGGACTGAAAAGAAATGAGAAATGAGAAATAAATAAAAAGTGTTGAAAAAATGAGAAATTTTATCCAAAAAAATGATAACCGAACACCATTCACAAAATTGACAAAATTTATTCTAAAAAAATAATAATATTTATCACAAAATGGGTAAAATTTATTGCTTAAAAACAAATTTTACCCAATTACATGATATAAATATTATTTTTTAGAATAAATTTTGGCAATTTGAGAATGGTTTTCTGTTACTTATTATTTTTTTGGATAAAATTTATTCATTTGTTTTTTCAGTGTGAAGCATAGCGGATTCCCCAGAATAAAATATGCACTTCCTCTCTCTGCAATCAGTTTTCAAGTATTCAATGTTTAGCTAAGCTTGAGAAATAAAAATAAGAATACATGTTCTTTTGAAGTTTTGAATATTTCTGAATAATGCTGACGACCCATTATGTATTTCAATAATATTAATATCACTCCATTTCATAAAATTAATAAGGAATTTGAAAATTTCAAATTCATTTTTGACAAACTCTTTTTTGTTATTTTTCCAAACTTTTTTCATCTTAATTTTTTTATCAGTGGTTGGCTTTTCAAAAAAAATAACGAAAAAAATAACAAAAAGTAACAAAATTTTTTCGTTATTCGTTACATTTAATTTTCAAGGTATATTGTAACGTTATTATTTTGTTACATCTAAAATTCTGTTACCGTTACTTTTCTGTTACATTGTAATGGAAAAAATTCCGTTATTTTCGTTATTCGTTACATTACGTTATTCGTTATGCCATCACTGCTTGCTAGTTGCTACCATGTGACAAAATACTAAATCTTTGTCCTTTTTCTCATTAATACTTTAATTAAACAAATTACATCTTTCTATTTTATTTTAACACGTTTCTAACCAAATTACAATATTTCATCATCTTATCAAGTTCAACGAAGTACTTTTACAAAAGCTACTCGCGATCACACATTTACGATTTTCAAAGTACACATACGATGGCGCTCCGCCACAAGATTGTGTTCAGTTGGTCAAATATTTTTGCGACTTTGAAAATTGATATTATTTTTAGGGAAAATTATAATAGCACGACAAAACAATAGATCACACGACGAAAAAAATCCAACGACGAAATTGGGTATTTAAACGACAGCCAATTCGCCACGACAGTTTAGGTGATGTGAACGACAGATCTCAATGAACGACGAGATTAGAGCAACGCCCGACAGTAAACAGGTTATCCCCGACTAATTTTAAAATTTCCGATTAGAATTTCCTTTCAATTTAAATTTTTTCTCAAAATTTACAAACTTTGGGTTTTGAGTTTTATCGGTTTTATATATTTACTTTTTACAACCTCTTCTAATTATTATTGTACATCGTGTTGGAAGAAATTTTGCAAAACCGCGGAGTTGAAAATTAAAAAAAAATGAAATTTAGAAAGATCGAAGTTGAACAAAATTGAAGAAGAATTTTGAAATTATCCATTGGGAACAGTGAGTTGGAAGAAATTTAAATCATACGAGTTACTTACCTAAGAAATGATTTGCTTTCATTTCAAATTTTCTTGAAATTTTCCCAGTTTTTTTTTTTAAATTTTATGTTTTTTTCGATTTCTTCAACCCAAAAATTTTCTACCATTTTTTGCTCATTGTTGGATACTTTGAAATTGAAAAGAAATTCAAGAATCAAAATTTAAAAAAAATTGAAAAAATTTCAAGCAAGTTTGAGCTCTTGTGCATGGTTTTTTATTTTTTCTGGCACACTGACGAGCTCAAATATCTTCTCAATTGGGAATTTAACCTCCCTCAAATCCTTTTTATGAGTAACTAAATTTGATTTTAAAAAACGAAAAGAAAATTAAAACCCATACTAGGCAATTGCTATTTTTCCAATGTTGCTGATTTCTAAAAAACACGAAAAACAACATTTTATTCAAAAGGAGGTGCTCAAAGTGCATCTCCTGCTCCCCCTCTCCTTGCCTAAGTAAATTACCTCACCAAATTTGGTAGAAATCCAAGATATTTTGTATTAACCATAGTCTTTCCTCTTTCGTCGTTCTTTTTTTATGATGTCTCGTCGTGCCCTGCTGTCGTTAATTCTAATTTTGTCGTTCAGCTTGTAATCGTGTATAATATTGAAACAGTCGTTCGTTTACCCATTTCTGTCGTTTAATATATTATTTGTCCGGCGTAATCAATTTTTGTCGTTCGAAAACTATTTTTGGGCGTGGGAACATTACTCTGTCGTGCAACCACTTTTTCTGTCGTGGAAACCATTGATTTTCGTCGTTTAAACCATCTTTTCTGTCGGGCTGATAAATAGGTGCCTTATTTTTATTCGAGAATTTCTCAATTTTGAGGATTTTTTGAATAAAAACGGCTAAATGAAATAGCTAACGCCAGATTAGTGATCAATGGATCAAAATAGGTACCTCAATTAACACTATTTTCATAATTATTTTACTCAGATTCAAAATTTCCCCTTTTTACCAATTTACCACACCTAAACGAAAAATTTCAAACAAAAAATGAAAATTTTAAGAAATTAATCGAAATGAACTTGAAAAATTATCAAGCCAGGAACAAATTTATTACCATCAACGCTGTAGAGAAAAAAAATCTGAGATCAGAATCAATCATCGCATTTTTGTTCATTATCACTTTGAGAGAAAAAAAGTTTTCAGGTGTCAAAAAATGCAAAATTTTTAATTTCTTTAAATGTAGGTATTCTATTGAAGATGACAAAAATACATGATTAACTGATTTTGATGGTGAATTTTTTCCTTTTCAACATTTATCCTTATAAATTCTTCGTACCTAGAAGGTCTCATATTTCAGATTAAAATTAGAATCGTCTACGAAGATATAAGAAAATCTTGAATATTTTATTTTCAACGATAATCTGTGTGCGATGGGAGGGGGAGGGATAAAAATATAAAAGCTTGACGTTTTTTTAAAAATAAGTTACCTTTGAAGATTAATCTGTTTATTTTCTCTAAGTCGAGTACCCAAATGGATATTTTTTGGAATTTGTCTGGACGTTTGTTGCTCGAAAAATATTGGTATTTTTTTTCAATTCGTTTAGTCGCTTTTTTCATTCATTATCTTTTGGGAAATTGGCTGAAAACAAGGACTAGAACGTCGACTAGCCCTTGATTTTATCCAAAATTCACCTTTGTTGGATTTTAATATTTTCGTACGAATCGATTAAATTTAGCGAGGGTAAATTTTTTGGTTTTTAGACTATTTTTCATTGAAATGAAGAGAAAAAGGGAGTAACGATTGGTATTTTCAAGAATTTTGTAAAATCCAGTTTATATTCATGGATTTTTACTGATTCACACTAAAAGATTTTTATAATTATGGTGTGACATTTTTTCCCTGAATTTTGGTACCTATGGGATTTTTTTTGGAGAATCAATTTTTGGTAGGTACCTACTACCTAAGTAGGTACCTCTGGAAAAAAGTCCAAAATCTGATTCATCTATCGATCGAAAAATTATCATGATGTATTTTTTTTACTTGAAAAATGTTTGTTTGAGAATCGTATTCGAAATTTTTAATTTTATGAGAAAAATTCGAGACGAAAATTTCGTGAAATATTTGATTCTGAAAAATGCTGGTTTGGGGTGCATTCACTTTGGGTTTGAAATTATGTTTACACAATTTGAAATTGTGTATGAACTATGAACATTAGGGGTTGCGTTCAGGTTGGGTTGTGTATACACAAAAATGACGTCATTTTTAGGTGTATACAAAAATTAACCAATCAGATTGTTTTCGTTCCTGAAAGATTTTGATCCGAAAAAATAGTGATAAAAACATACAAAGAAAATAATACTGTAATCATTCTTCATTCATTCAATATAAATTCAAGGCAAAAAGGTTCCTTTGCTAACCATCAGTTTTTAAATTTTTATTTTTGAAAGGAATGAATTCGCACATCCTCTAAATTTCTTTATATGTTTATACACAAAAATGACGTCATTTTTGTGTATACATTTTCCATCCTGAACGCAACCAGGTATTTCCTCGTCGCTTCTGAATGATTTGAATCGACCATTTTGTCACCTTACCAAAATTAAATGGCTATTTTATAGTAAATCAAATGACAAAAAAAGTGCTAACCAGCAGTTTCTGAATTCAAATGAACGAATTTGCACATGATAAAAGTTTATACACAATTTCAAATTGTGTAAACATAAGGGCATAGTTCGCATTTCTTTTTGCCTACACGCTCCCCTGCCAATTTACATTACGCTTATGGGAGTTCATGAAATATTACTTTACTCGAAATGAGAGTGATGAAATGGGCTCAAATTTGAAATATACATTTTTCGCGATGGTCTCTACAATCCTGTGCATGGATTGCTCGTTACATCGAATATTTTAGGAGAAAATTGAATTTGAAAAATCAGTGGATTTTTCACCGATTTTTCAAATTCAATTTTCTCCTAAAATATTCGATGTAACGAGCAATCTATGCACAGGATTGCAGAGACCATCGCGAAAAATGTATATTTCAAATTTGAGCCCATTTCATCACTCTCACTTCGAGTAAAGTAATATTTCATGAACTCCCATAAGCGTAATGTAAATTGGCAGGGGAGCGTGTAGGCAAAAAGAAATGCGAACTATGCCCATAATTTCAAACTCAAAGTGAATGCACCCTTGAGAGTTCAAATTACTAGAAAATTACCTCGAATCTTTTTTGATGGCCTGAAAGTCCACTTCCAAAGGTCAAAGAGATCTGAAACTTCGCAAGGATCAATTTCAACTCAAATTGTACCTCGATTTCGAAAAATTTACCAAATCCACTCTGAATTTTCTCGAATCACTCCAGAAAACATGTTTGGGAGAAGGCTTCGATCAGCTCGATTATTCTTCGAATCGAAATCACATTATATGCATGTGTAGGTTAAAACTACGAGAAATTAGTGAAAATGCAAGTTAATTGCAAGGTATATCGCGGTGCTTTGCGTTGGTTTAAGGTCATTAAATATATAATCGATATACCATTTTGTCTCTCTACTTTCTCATCGCCTAATACGTCTCGCCTTATAGGTTTTTTATTCTGTAATATTTATCTGCGCGTGTATGACTTTTTAACTCACTCTTTATACTTAATGTTGGGGTTTTCAACCGCATGTGTGACGCGAACGAGACCATCGTTCGCGGTGCAATCTGCAATACTTTCGCCTTGGCCATCACAAACAGTGCTCTTTTTACCCATCCACCAACGTCTTTATTTCTTTCGTATTCCAAGCCCAAGCCCGTTATACGACCATCCGAAAATTTATTCTGTCGAGATGAAAGGTCCATCTCCATAATCGACACGAGGTATCCGCAATCCAGCCACGCGTGAAATTGCTCGCAAACACTTGTCGGTTACGAATACGAACGCCAACGGATCATAAATCATGACGCCTGTGACCGTTAACGGTTTGTTATTAATTAAGACATTGCAACCAGTTTTTTTTTTACTTTGGTGCTTCTTCTTTATTTCAAATCTAGATAATTCGCACTTATACGATTGAAATTATACAGGTAGCTTTATAATACCACGCGGTAGTCTGGTCGTATTAATGATTTTTGCATTATAGAGGAATACGAACGTATTTTATAGTACTTTTTTCCCTTTCGCGTTAAAAATAACCGTATGGTAATAAATCCGGCGAGGTGGTATTCACCTTTCAACTTTATACGTGTGCTGTGTGCTTCGCCTTGTCGGCGGATACATTCTTAGGTTTCTGACCGGTAAAAAGAGTATACGGAGAAACAATGAAATGAACGCGATCTGTACAGATAATTGAAACATGTTTTCTAGTTTAGTCGGTGAATAAATGTAGTTCAAGTTAAACCTTACCGGTTTCATGTATTCGGTGATATATTTTTAAATCCACCGACGAGGCGAAGACTCACGTATGCGAACATTGAATATGAAGTTATATGCCTACTTGTGGTATTGTATGTGCTCGAGTCATTGTTCCGCGGTATTTTTTCGTCGAAGAAGTGGATTTTTCAGGCCAAACGGTTGGGTAATTTGGTGGAAAATGGTTGACAAAATTCGCGTGTAATGAGTCACCGTTAGGAAGACAGTTTGGTCGTTAATTAGGTTCGCTGGCGAGGTAATTATGCATGTGTGGTAGGTTGAGGGGTTTTGAAATGTGCAAAAATGTAGAAAAGTATTAGGCAGTGCTTTGGAATTGGCAGGAATGTAAATGGTGTGTGGTGTGGTGAATTTTAACCATGCTGATTCCCACGCTGGGTATAGTTCGTCGTTGACCTTTTCAATTGAATAGATGCGATAATGCACCGATTTGGAAAATTTTCGGAATTTGTACTCGTAGTTTATTTACAGTCTATTAGTAAGCCAACGTGGGTTGGTGTACGTTGTCAGAAGAGTAGGTATTATGTCCATTACGCGAAAATAGTTTGATTAATCGACGCAGAACGACTCAAATTGAACAGGGTACTCTTTTAATTTGAATCAGTCAAAATTGACTGATGAAATAGACAAAATTGAGTCACTATAGAAATCAGTGAAAAATTTACTGATTAAATTGGTGAATTTTCATTTTTGAATCAGTAATTTTTTCCTTAACTACTGAAATGAATCAGTAAAAATTTTAATTTGCTGATTCAAATGACTGATTCACCAAGTAAATTAAAATGTTTACCATAGGCGGAGATAGGGGGGGCATGGGGGGCTGAAGCCCCCCCAAATGTTGAATTAGCCCCCCAAATCATTTTCGTGTGTATCAAATGAGCACGAAATTTCGTTGAAAAACTTTGAAAAGGATGCAATTTTTACTCCAAAGTAATGGAATTTTTCATTCAACAAACCTTTAAAAATGGAATTACATATTTTCTTTCTGGAAATCGGAAATTTTTCAAATCTTAGCCCTCGCTTCGCTCGGGCATGTGAAACCTTTCCTTTTCAAGGGATAAATTATCAATGTGACGAATTTCCTGTTTTTTTCAAGCTACGAAAATGGTCTTTTTAATATCTAACGAAAATAATTAGGTGCTATGAGCAATCAGCAAACTAGCACGAAAATGTAAGAAATAAAAAAAAAATACAAATTTTTATTCTTGTTCAAAACTACAAAAAAGCACGAAATTTCGTTTAAAAACTTCGAAAAGGACGAAATTTTTACTTCTAAGTATGGATTTATTCACTCAACAAACCATTAAAAATGAAATTGTTTTCTTTCTAAAAATTGATAATTTTTCAAATCTTCGCCCTCGCTTCGCTCGGGCATATTAAGTCTAAAGTATTTAATAAGAAATGGAGGTTGAAGATTTCACTTCCTCTTCAATAAGTACCTACTAAAATATTGATTTAAAAAATAAAAATATTTCAGTTTTGGATTTTTTTTCCAAAAATTTTCGCCCTCGCTTCGCTCGGGCTTGATAAACATCTTCAAAAAAAATTAAGCAAAAAATTGCTTAAAAATAGAGGAAGGTTTTTTGGAGAAGGGGGGGGGGGGGTCATCGAAAATGAACATTTTTGTTTCGTGTTTTTCATTCTTTTTTAACTGGGGCACAAGCCCCCCCCCCCATAAGTTATGTTCTATCTCCGCCTATGATGTTTACTGATTCATTTCAGTAGTTAAGGAAAAAATTACTACTAATTGAATCAGTAATTTTTCACTATGATTGACAAGTCAAATTTCATTGATTAACAGTGGAATCAGTGGAATTTCACTGCCAATCAGTGACTCAATTCTGTCTGCTTCAATCAGTCAATCTTCAGTTTTTGACTGATTCAAATTAAGAAAGTAGAAGAGATGATTTGATTTATCATGTTCAATTGCCGAAATCAAAGTTACATTTAAATTTAAAAAATTTTAGTTTCTCGAGTTCGAAAATTTTGCGAAAAATTCAGTCTTTTTTGAGGAGGAGAGGAGGGTTAGTTGGGAAAAATTGAAAAAAAAACTAGTATTGATGTAAATACTTGAGTTGAATTTAAAAAAAATAAAAGTAAAGTTTCAATTTAATAGAATATAATTCTTATGTAGGCATTTTGAACTAATTTTTTCTTTTATTTGTTGGAAATATCATTTTTTTTTCATTTAAAAATTTTTTTATGGAGAAATTCAAGTGCTTCGAAACCTTTTATCAAGAGTTAGGTACAAAAATGATAACCCTGACTGCTCACGAACGACTTTTTCCAATTTGTATTTCACGTAGGATTTCTTACTTTTTTCTGAATTTCATAATTTTCAGCGAAATTTTCGGTCTTCATTTTTTTCATAAAAATTATTAATATTGTTCAAAATTTTTTTTGGATTATTGATATTTTGAATTGAAATAATTAGGAAAAAATTTAATTTTGAGTTGAGAAATTTAAAAATCATTGGAAATGTGGAAAATGATCCATCCCCTCCCCCATTTTCTGATTTGATTTTTGATTTGCCTGCGTTCAAACCAGAATGTATTTTTAATGAAACAAACAATTTGGAAAATTTTCTTATAATTTTGTTTTGATCGGTAAGTTTTATTTGAGAATTTTGAAGCTTAAAGCTGTAAATTTGTGAACGATTTTTTAAAAATCATTCTTATGAAATTTAAAACAAAAAATTCTGAAATATTGTTTTTTTTGAACGAGATAGAATAATCGTGAGCTGAGAATTTCAATATTATTTTGTAACTGTGACGAATAATAATGTCACTTGACTCGTTTTTGAAGTATAATCGTGAGCTGAGAATTTCAATATTATTTTGTAACTGTGACGAATGATAATGTCACTTGACTCGTTTTTGACTACTTAGCTACTTACAAATTTCCCTATACTTACTCATAGCTGTCAACATTTTAATTTTATATGTAGTTTTATTTTCCTCCAATTTTTATGACTTCGCTAAATCTTTATGCAAATATTCAAATTTGATTTTTTTTTAAACAATGGATACGTATTTTGGCTGGGATTCATTTTGAATTTTTGAGTAAGAAATTTGGATGGAAAAAAGTTTTTTGAATTTTTATAAAATGTCAGCTTTTGAAGAATTCTTCAGAATTTGTGATATTTATTGAAAACTTTCGGCAGTATTTTCATTTAAATAGCTACTTATCTGTTTATGATGTAATTTTTATTCATAATCAATTTTGATACCTACCTGTCAAATTATGACGAGTCAATACATCACTCACACTTTTTTTTACTCAGTCTTCAACGTTTTACTTCTTAAGACTTCTTGATGTAATATTTATTTTTCAAAGTTTTGATGAGATATTTTCCAACATTTCGTAGAAATTTCTTGGTAAACGTTTTTTAAATGTTGAATATTGATATTTTTTGCATTCGATGATTATTCTAATTTCCTATCAAAATGCTTTACTTTTTATTTATCTTTGTTTACTTATTGAACTATTTTTTGATTTTTAGTTGAAATTTCATATTTTTAGGTATTTATTAAATATTCGTTGTTGTGGCATCTCAAGATGTCAGGGGGGGATCAAAATGACATTTTGAGGAGGGGTGAGGGTAAAAATTGGAATTTTCGACTAATGTGGGTTTTTTCATATTTTTTTTTTACTCAAAATTAAATCAAAACGAAAATGTTCCTTGAAAAATGGCACCTCTTTTGAAAATTTTCCGATTCGGATCTACTTTTACCAACTAGAATCACAATATTTCTGTGACGAGGTACAAGTCCCCCCCTCCTCTCTCCTTTGGCTACGTCTGAAGCTGTCAATTTGTGATTCTTATCGACGTTTATGACGTTTTGAGATGCTTTTTACAATTTTTATAGTATTTTTTTTGAAATGTTTCAAATTCAATTTTTTTGGCAATGTCTGATTTTGATGGCGTGTTTAAAATTTTATTAAGAATTTTGCCTCATGGGTGTCTTGAAAATTTGTAAAACTGTAAATAGAACATATCTAAGTATATATTTTTACGAAAAAATATTTGCCAAATTCAGACTTTGAGTCTTTCGTTCCTTATTGTCAACAGATCACCCTTTCAGGTCAATACGGTTACAAATTTACCTCTCAAGTCTTGCCCTAATTCTGCTCAAAATTTTGCCAGAAATATTTGGAAATTTGAGTATTTACTTGCAGCTACGAATTATCATGAAATGCATTTTCCAAATATGTTGATGATTAGTATTGCAAAGTTTTGAGAGTAAAGGAAAATTATAACGAAATTCATTTCGTCATTTTGATTCCCCCCCCCCCTCCAGTGTAAAGTTTCGAGACTGAGAATTGAACTTACATTTACCTACTGATAAATAATCTTTCAAATTTTGAAATATCCATCTTGCTACCAAACCTGCGTTGAAAGAAAATTCAAAGGATTGATTCGGTTTTGAATTTGCCTACTAAAAATGTAATAATTTTTGTCAATTTCTTTGCCAGTAAAATTCAAAAATTGTACTATTAGTTTTTTTGCTTTCTCCAGACCTCCTCTACTTACCTGCCAAAATTTCTTGAAAATTCATTCTCAATTCTAAAGTTTGACGGTATTTTGATAATTGACCCCCGACCATTATTTTTTGTGAAAAAAAATGTAAAATATTATACAAAAACTTTACACTTTCAAATTATTCGCAGTGGCAGTTAAATCAACGATCTATATAAACTCCCGAGATATGTTGGCATATTTGGTAAAATACCTTCAATTTTTATTATTTTGTAGTTAACGACTGCATAGAATAGGTAAACTCGTATGTAAAGGCACTTACAGCGTGAGTGTAATTGTTGACCAAGTGTTAAGCGTTGAATTTGACTTTCTAACTTGATTTATTATAGTTTTATGGGTTTCTAAATTGATCGACAAATGTGGAGATTTTTCATTACCTGTGTTAGAATCGTTTAATGAAAAAAACATCGGAAAAGAAGAGCGTGAGCAATTGTAATAGAGTAATTATACGATTATGGTAGCTTCCTTGGTCACGTGATCTTATGAAGTTTTAATTAACCATTTAACTCTCCATCGTAAAAAAAAAAAATGTTTAAGTAAATATACGTACCTCTACCTACGTTGGTAACTTTCTTTTTATTTTTCATCGGCGCGAATATATCGACTATATAAAGCAGCATATTATGTGAAAATTACCAGAAGCGGTGATTTAATTCGTACTTTTCATTCAACTCGTCTGCCCATATAAACTTATCGACCTCCGTGGTACATTCATTTTATTGTGTATTATGAGAAAAATGTCACCTCGCTGGTACGTATCAATTTCCTTTAAATCATCTCGAAGATGTATGCGTAAAAAAACCGAGCGAGGAGCGAGACGCGACGACTAGACGCATTTCCTAAATGTAACTTTACAATCCCTTTCCAAGGTAAGGAAATCCAAGGCTTCATAGACGCAGAGTACAGTTTAAAACAAACGATCGAAAAAATTATGATGGGTGAAAAACTGTGTCAATCGATAATATAAATCACGTACGCTTATTCCTTTTATAATGATCTGGTTTTATCACCTGTTTTACACCATAATAATATACTAATTTTTAATTTTCTTATCGTTCGTCTGTATTTTCTCACCTAGAAAATCGTATTGCGTAAGTTTCATCGTGCCTTAATTGTATTATTTGTGTAGTTTGAACTGATTATTATAAGTATATTTTAGAACCGCTAACTCAACTCGAATCGATTACATTATAAACGAGTAAATTATACGTTCGAGTTATAATTTTAGTCTAAGTGGATGCCTTGTTCGTAAAGCTAATCTAATGCGATTAAGTCTGAGGTGGTGAAAGTTTGCGAAATGTAATTAGTTGTGAATTTTCGCGCTTCGAGGGGGAGTGTCGAGAAGTGTTTTGAGTGTGGGGTTTCCTAAAGCTCTCGGTATAGATTTCTTTTGAAATAATGAAGAAGTGAAGATGGTTGGTTTTGGTGTGAAATTGTGAATCAAAGGGTAGCTGATTTTATTGGTGAGGTGGTACAATAGAACGAGGTCTTCGACTCTCTTTTCAATTTTTTTCAAAAACAGTGGTTCGCAAAATGTGGTTTGTTTTGATTTTAGTATGCTAAAAAGAGTCCTATCGTCCCGAAAAATTTATCTAGGAATTTTTCGAAACTTATTTCAAAATGCTAGAGGCTGATTTTATTGGTGTTGTGGTAGAATACGAACGAGGTCTTCGACTCTTTTTAAAAATTTTTTAAACAGTGATTCTCAAAATGTGGTTTGTTTTGGTTTTACTTTGCTAAAAAGAGTCCTATCGTCCCGAAAAATTTATCTAAGAATTTTTCGAAAATTATTTCAAAATGCTAGAGGCTGATTTTTTTGGTGTTGTGGTAGAATATGAACGAGGTCTTCGACTCTTTTCAATTTTTTTAAACAGTGATTCTCAAAATGTGGTTTGTTTTGGTTTTACTTTGCTAAAAAAAGTCCTATCGTCCCGAAAAATTTATCTAGGAATTTTTCGAAAATTATTTCAAAATGCTAGATGCGAAATTAATTTTTTTCGCACATTTTTTTTTGGTCCAATTGACCTATAAAAAGAACTGGGGCGAGAGAGTAGTTGAGAATAGTACTCTATCTTCCTCTTGTAATTATTTATTGAAAAATTCTTCAAAATTTTGACAATCACCAAAATTTTTGTAATATTTGTCAAATTTTAGATGAAAAATTATTCGATTTGATTAATTTGTCAAAAAATTAATTTTTATAATTTACACTGTTTTTGAAAAAAATTACTCAAGTCGTCCCTTGGGGTGTCTGCGACATCATGAAAAATGAAAAGTTATTAGAAAACCATGATAGGTATCATAAAAGTCATGAAAAATTATGAAATCAGCTCGATATTCAGTTCCAAACATTAAACTATTTACGTCTAAACATTGAAAAACTATCCAAATAGACGAAGACTGTCTCACGTTTTATTAAATGTGGTATAATTTTTATCAAATATTGAATTTTTTTTCCTTACTTATTTTAATTCAAAAAAATGATTTTTCGGAAGAGAAGGAGGAAGAGGGATAAAACGAAGAAATCTTCATCAGAAAGGATATAAAAAAGTTTGGAACTCAATTCAAAAAATTTTGTTGAACACCTTTGCTCCGCTGATGAATGAAGTCTTTTCTAAAATCTACAAAAAATTCAATTTTTCTACAAAAAAAAACCAAAACAACAACAAGTGTACTTATGCATTTTTCTTGCACCAAAATATAAAAACCTGTTGATAACACGTTGAAATGGCGAGGAAGAAAAGAGGGAGAAACGAGTGAATTTATATTACATTTTAGGAATACAGTGAAAGCTTGAAAATTTTCTCTATTTTGTTTCTTATTCAAAATACGAATTTAAAATCCAGAAATTTTGATACAAAATTAAAGCCAGAAAAAAACAAAATAAAAGGCAAAGTCATTACGAGCGAGGGTATCATGAAGATTAGAAGTTTCGAAAACGCGTTCAAAATCACAGATGAGCAAAATTGACATGCACTTTTTTTTGTTGTAAGTAGATTTTAATGAATTTTTTGAGATAAATTGTGTGAAATTTTCTATTATTTTTCATACCTAATGAATTTTTGTAAAGCATTGAATGTTTTAAAGCTCTAGTGCTCCTTCAATGTGGCAATTAGGCAAAAATTGCTGATTATTTTAGCGTAAAGCTCTTACCGCACAAAAGTTTGGCCAGGTTTGATTTTTTTTTTTCATCGTGACCTTGGAAATGATAAATTTTTCAGAAGATTTCTTGATCAGAAAAAGTATGTTGACTTGGGGTGGAAGGAGGAGGGGGAGGGGGTCAAATTCAGATTTATGTTTGTGACTCAGAATTAATTCAAATCCAACAAGTTCTAAATTTTTTTAAAATGTGAATTCCCTTTAATGAAAATTTGAAGTATTTGGAAGGAAATGTCACCTTGAGGCTAAAATCATTGAACTTGGGTTTTAAATATCTCAAAATCACATTTACATGTTCTGTGGCTTAGCCAGATAGGTATTCAAAATGGAGAGGGAGGAGATTGTAACAAAAAGTAATAGATTTTTTAATTTTGTAAATTTTTGAAAAATATACACCTATTGTTAAAATTAATAAGCTTCTTAAGTCCGAGCCTTAAGTTCCAGCGTAACAAAGACAGGATTTTTTTTCAAAAAAATACTTTTAAAAGCTAAAATTTTACCACGGTTTTCAACCTTTCTATCGTCAAGCAAAATTGAAAGTACTTCAAATTTAATTCTGATGGAAAAATTTCCGAAATCGAGATATTTGAAAATGAATGATTTCATTCATATCGTATTATATTCGTCTTCGAAGGAAACAATTTTTGCTCATATACCTACTGCCTCAAATTCAATCATACCATTAAAATTTTCTCAAAAATTTCGAATTCTCCCAAATTTTTCCCAGCAAGATTTCCAAAATCTCAATCCTTCATAAATATCCGACACTTTTAAAACCCTAAACAGTAAAATTCTGTGAGCTCAAACAGCATAATCTTTCAAAAGCACCTTTCGCCATTTTTCACTTTTTAATGAGCTTATTTCGCAAACAACATCAGGTGTTTTACCATTTACAAAACATAATACCTTTGAAATAAACGAAGCGAAGTCTCGACGTTTTAATTGTCAAATGTTGATTTTTGGCCCAAAAAACTTGAATTTCAACTAAATCCTTTGATGTTGAAATATTAAACTATAAATTCCTCGGAGGAGAGAAGTAATCTTTTGATGTAAGTATTTTACCAAATTAAAATCTTCTCCCTCCCCAGTACTTTTTATCGTCGGCATTCTGAAACGAAATTGTCGGTATCATTTGGGTGAAAAAAGTGACCTAGATATTTCATATGAATATTCGAAGGGAAAAAATGACCACAGTAGGACGACTATATGATATTACCGCACCATTGAAAATTATATAAGGTTCGGCGAAAAAATTGCGGATAATTTAAATCGCGTAGTACGTAAAAAAATGTCCCATAAAGAAAAAAAAATACCTATCGTAATAAATTCACGTGCTATAAACGATGCGATCGAGTGGAGAAAAAATACCAGAGTAAATACGGTCCAGCGTTCGATACTCGATAAATTACATAATAAACGATAAAATCGGGGAGAAAAAAAGGAGATGTTTTACGAACCACTGCGAGCTTAATGAATCCATCACGAATGATGAATGAAGTGCTTCATCTCGAAGTGATGCTAAATTATATGTGTGCTTTCGAATGGTTCTACGGTAACTCGAGAATTTATTTCTAATTAGTAATTTGATAGGATTGTTACACGTGAGCTGCGGAATGGTTCGAATCGATTTTAAAACGATGTGCGAAAATTTCCAAGAGGGTTCTTTTCGGTTTATTTTTGGAAGGATTTTCTAAAGTGGGATATTTTTTTAATTAAAATTTTCTTTGTGGAGAATTTCAATGGTGGGTGATTTTCGATCCGAGACTTATTTTTATCTCGTTCCGAGTGTAATTAATTTCAAAGAGGTAAAATAATTTTTAGGAGGTATTTTGAGAAACACTCGTATAAACAAGAAGAAAAATAAATTTATGTGTTTGCTATTTGTTGAATCAGGGTCATTGCAGCACAACACGTTTTTCTTGGTTGTTGCTCGAGTTCGTTGATTCGTAGTCTGTGGCACTGGGTCAGAAAAAACTCAGCTAGAGACCTTGATACATTATGAATGAAAACTACACCTGCGTGACTTTTCTCCTGCGCCACTAACGCCTAAAAAATATTCAAATTCGACTCACCATTTCTTTTCTTAACTTTTGGCTTTACTGTTGAATTGGCTGCGATTGACGATGCGGTGCTGGTATCGGTGCTCACTTTAATCGCCGAACTAACATCGAATTCTATAATAACCGATAAAAAGCACAACAACAAACAACACCGGGACAAAAAATTCGTTTTCGGCATTTTCTCCAATATGTAATACTTCAACTCGAAAAATCAAAAATTACTAACACTCAAGGTAAAAAAAATTTCCGAAATCAACGAAAAACTTTACATTTATGATAAAATTGAGATTGAAAAATAATCCGAAAAAAAGCGAACCGATTTTTGAAAAAAACGTTGACGACTAGGACGAAGCTCGAGACAGAGTCATTTTTCGCAACGCCATAATGGATAACTGACTAACTCCAGAGGAACGGTTTTACCTCTTTCACTGGAACTCGATGGTATTTCTCCTTGCATATGCCGGTCCACGGGTATGACGGGTAGTGGGCAGGTACGACTGTGGTAATCTGTACTGCAGAAGAAAGGGAATTCACCTTCTCTTTCGATCGACGTCGTCGTCTGGCTACGGATATAATGCCATGCCGAGCCCGAAGATATAGCGAATTTATAAATCGTAATGATCGCGATACGATCCTTTAATATTAATTATTTGCGCTGGTTTTGTGCTGCGGCTCTCCAGCGCCGGTCGTATGTATCATTGACGTCTTTGTCTGGCCGAATAATTGGGCTTAATTTTTAACAATACGATGGCGTTCTTGGTACGGATTTCCCCGATAATTGATGCGGTATTGAGGATTTCCGATCGGTTTCGAAGCTGCGAGTAGGATAGGAGGGTGCCGTATGGTAATTTTGTTTGGAAAATTCCTCCTTAATGTGGTAGATATACTCGCAATTGGCGAGTTTTTCTGGGAGTTGGACGATGGATTTTCACGCCGAGGTGAAGAGTATGCCAAGGACATGGCTGCGTTGAAAATTTTTCATGTGTTGGAGAATATTTTATATAATGGATTCGTTCCTAATTTTTAAGAGTGCAGTAATGTGATGGAGACATTATTTCGAGGTATTTATTTTATTTAATCGGTTTTAAGGGTGTGTTGTTATGTATATTCTGATGTTCGGTGAAATTGAAAAGGACGAGGAGCCCTGGATTGAAATAACAGAAATAATAAAAAATAATTGAGAAGGGAGGTAGGTCATCTCACTTTGAGGTTAGAAATTCAGGTGAAGAAGATTTCGATTTTTTTTTGTTTTTTTTTCCCCGGAAAATGATCCAGTGAATGATTAAAATCTGCAAAACGGTTTTGTGATGATGTGATTTAATGTTGATGTACCAAATGGTTTGATTATTTTAGAAAAAATTCGTATTTGATTTTGATTTCTTTCTTTTTCTCATTTTTCAGACACAAGAATGAAAATTGGTATAGATAGGCAATTGTTTTAATTATTAAAAAATTATTTTCTGAAACAATTTCAATTTATTAAAATGAAAATTTGTCTAAATATTTTTACTTTAAAATCAGGGCTAGACCGAACCCTGGAGGTTGAGAGAAAAGGAAGAAGATTGCTTCCTCTATATCTCTCCATCCCCATTAATTTGAGCTGTTCTTTTTTGTTCAAAAGATCATTTCAGTCAATTTTTGCTTTCATGTGCGCTTGTGAGGGGGAGAAATAAATAAAAAACAAAAATTCACCAAACGACAAAAAATTATTTTTTTTAGAAACTTTGGAACATAATTTTCATCTTTTGAGTTTAAAAAATTAATAAAATGAGTGGGTACTGCAGTTGGAAAAAATTGCGAAAAATTTCACATGCGTTGGAAAATTTTCGAATTATCTCCTCTCTTCTTTCTTATGATGTTAATTTGAGCTGTTCTTTTTTGCTCAAAAGATCATTTCAGTCAATTTTTGCTTTCATGTGCGCTTGTGAGGGGGAGAAATAAATAAAAAACAAAAATTCACCAAACGACAAAAAATTATTTTTTTCAGAAAATTTAAATTGAAATGGGCATTGTTTGGACAATTTATTTGGCCGAAATTTAGACATGAAAGAAGTTGTAGAAGAATTTTTAGTTTTCAGAGTTCACCTTTGAGAGGGTACAGGAGTAATTTAAAGATTACAAAATTCAGCTTTGAAGGGAAGTACAGGAGAATTTGTAATATTACAAACTTCAGACCTGGAGAGGACGGGAAGAGAAGTTTCGAAATACCAAAATTCAGATCTGGGGGAATACATATGTGACCCAACCTTAGGTGTCAAATTTTCGTTTTTCACTTTTTTCCAGATTTGGGTTCCCTGAACCCTTAGAATTCATATGAAACCTTCCCAAGCACCCTAAGTGATTTTTTTGATACAGTAAACAGAAGAAATGTACATGCACCTCAGAAAGAAAATGTTTAAAAAAATTGTATTTTTTTCAAAAAATTATATTTTTTACAAAATTACGCAAAATTTCACAAAAACGGTTTCAAAACTTTAAACGCGATTATCTAGGAAAGTTGTTTTTGGACATAAGGGTGCTTTTGTCTGCCGGGGTCACATATTGGAGAAATTTTGAAACATAAACAAGGGGGAAGAAAAAATACTGCAACATTCTTAACAAATTGGAACCACTGAAACCACTGCGAGCTAATGATGGAACCCGTTAGAACGATTGAAATTACTAGACCCTGGAACCAGTGGAACCATTGGAAACAATAGAACCAATGGAAGCTCTGCTCTCTCATTTCTGAATCAGTGAAATTTATCAAAAATTACTGGAAAACAGTCAGAATTGCAGCACAGTAATAAATCAGTGAATTTTTTTTACTGAAAGCAAGTCAGTGAAAGAAAATCACTGGAAATCAGTAAAAGAAAATCACTGGAAATCAGTGAAAATTCATTAAAAACTCAGTGATATTTTTGAAATTCACTGAAAAATCTGCGAAATTTTTTGAACAATCGGCGAAAAATCGCTGAAAATCAGTGAATTTCACTGATTTTTCCTGTGCTGCAATTCTGACTGTTCATCAGTGATTTTTCACGGATTCGAAATGAGAGAGTGGAACTGCTAGAGTCACTGGAATCACTAGCAACATTGGAAACACTGAAACCACTGGGATCCAGCTCTGGAGGGGTACAAGAGGATTTTTACAAATGCAAAATTCAGTTCTGGAGGAGGAGGGGGCAGGAGAAATTTCAAAACATCAGCAATGAGGAAAAAAATCACCTACAACACTGGAAAACAAGGGAGAGGGGGCTGGGCAAATTTTAAATGTCCGAAATTCAACTCATAGTACTCTTTCATTCCGAATCAGTGAAAAATCACTGATAAACAGTCAGAATTGCAGCACAGGAAAAATCAGTGAAATCAGCGATTTTTCACTAATTATTCAAAGAATTTCACAGATTTTTCAGTGAATTTCATAAATATCATCACGGATTTTCAGTAATTCTCTTTCACTGATTTGCTTTCAGTGAAAAAATTTCATTGATTTATTACTGTGCCGCAATTCTGACTGTTTTTCAATGTTTTTTGATAAATTTCACTGATTCAGAAATGAGAGAGCATGGGTGTCGAGGTCGAGGAGAGTTATTGAAATTTATCCATTCAGTCCTGGAAGGAGGTACAATTTCATAATTCAGGCACAGACCATGGAGGGAGGTACAGGAGAATTTTTAGATTACAAAATTCAACCCTGCCTATTGATAAAAAAATGATTCGGCACTTCTTGAATTTTCATTCGAAAACGATTGCTATTGTATTAAACTTATTGTTGCACAAATAAGGAATTCCAGAATGTTTTTTGTACGTGGGGAATTCAACTTGTGAAAAATGCACTTTAGTCCAGTAGAATTAACATTTCATAGGGAAAGACTCGGCGGCCAACCGATTTTTGGCTCTAATAGACCATTTTCAGGTCCTGCACATAAATCTGAGGTGTCCGGTCCCGTCCGGTGTGCGCGTCTCCCCCAAATTGTGGATCTTTGCCCCCTAAATCAGGGTTTTGGCCCATTACTGGCTAAATATTGGCGCTAGAACAAAAATGAGGTCTACAAAACTGATTCTACGTCAAATTTCCTATCAGATGACTTTTGAATGGTATTCACAAACCCAAGAGGACTGGAGCTATAATTATTGATCAACGGGAGGGGATTTTCTCCAAAAATCTGATTTTTGGCTTATATCTGCTGAAATATTGATTCTAGTGCAAAAATGAGATCTACAAAACTTAATCTACATCAAATTTCCAATCAAATGACTTATGAATGATACACACAAACCCAAGAGGGCTGAAGCTACTATTGAGAAAAAAAAGGGGTTTCCAAATTTATTCATAACACTAGTCGACAAAAAAAAATTGTTGTTCTGAGTTACAGTTCTAATGCCTGAATTCTGATTCTAGGAATCGAAATACACCAGCATACTTATTCGTGTCTTTCAAAGTTTGCTTGGAGGGTGTGGGTATGGGGGGGGGGGTGTCAAAAAATGAAGTTTTTCGAGAACAATAAACACGAGCTTAAGAAAAAAAATTGCAAAAATTTTTTTTGGTCCAGTCTTATAGAAAATTTCACGGCGAATCGAATGAAATGAACCGCAGACATCTATCTCATTAAAAAAAAAATTCACAGCCTATAAACTTTCCTAAATTCTGTGAAAAAATCTCATTTTTTTTGTGCTATTCTTACCAAAAAATGGCATTTCTGAGCAAACTAAGCGTTCTACGTCAAAAATGATAGGAACCAAAATTGCAAAGAATCAAATTTCCTATCTGATGAAAGCGGTTAAATTTTTTTGGGACGCATAGTTTTCAAGATATTTTTGTCTAAAGTTGAACATTAGTAACTTTTGGTTGCCAAAAATTGATTTATTTTTCATTTTTTTCTTAATTGCCTCTACTAAAGTTCAACTTTACTCGAAAATATCTTGAAAACTATGCATCCCAAAAAAATCTAACCGCTTCTACCAGATAGGAAATTTTATTCTCTACAATTTTGGTTCTTATCATTTCAGCAGATATATACGCCAAAAATCAGATTTTTGGAGAAAATCCCCTCCCGTTGATCAATTATAGCTCCAGTCCTCTTGGGTTTGTCAATACCATTCAAAAGTTATCTGATAGGAAATTTGACGTAGAATCAGTTTTGTAGACCTCATTTTTGCTCTACCGTCAATATTTTGGCAGTTATGGGCCAAAAACCTGATTTAGAGGGCAAAGACCCACAATTTGGGAGAGACGTGCACACTGGACGGGACCGGACACCTCAGATTCATGTTCAGGGCATGAAAATAGGCCATTAAAGCCAAAAATCGGTTGGCCGCCGAGTCTTTCCTTATGACCCCATTTTTTTTGGCTAATTCTACTGGACTACTTTTCAATTTGTCCTCTTGGATCCGCGGTTCACCTGGATCATTCGATTCAAGTTGTCGAACTGATGGACCAATAGGGTCGATCGAAAAAAAATCTTGTATTTGGAAAAACATTTGTGAAGTACTTAGTTTACTTTTAGTGAAGGTGGAGGATCTCAGAAAAAATTTGAGCCCCATAGTCCAAAGGAGGTCTGAGCTAGGGGTCTTCCATGTACACCTATTTTTGACCAAAAGGCTCCAATTTGACTCGAAAAATGATCAAAATCTATTCCTTAAGTCGATTTTAGTGTATTAACCAATTTTCAGATTTTCATATCATGATTTTACCATTTTTATGAAAAATCAACTACCTATAGGCTAATTCAGTTATTTTCAAAAAATTTTCAAAAATCGAGAACCAATTTCAAAAGCTCAAAATTTGATTCTGAAGTATGGGTCACATATCTACTCTTTCAGTGAGCTAAATTTTAGCGAGGACAAGTTGTAAAAGATTCCTTCGTTAAATTTTCTCTATTTTAAATTTTTTTTCAAAATTTCCAATTTTTTCCCTTCAATTTCATTTTTACGACTATCCACAAATGCTTTTCGTAACAGAACGAGAAAAAAATTGCAAAAACCCAAGCATCCTTTACACCACATAATAATTCTCCCTTGGGCAAATTTCATCACACCGATAGCTGTCGATATTTATGTAGTTGAACTCGCTTTTAAAAAAAAAACTCCATCTCTGCTACCGAGTAATAATTAGTTTTTCTCTATACCTCATTACAAGACGGACAGAAAAACTAATTAAACCTTTCAGCATAGGTACAAGGTAGCAGTGCAGTGACTTTATATCGATCCCTAGATCACACTACACAAGACGCCGCGACGCAGAGCGGAGCTACAGCATGCGTTCGCGTAGCGCTTACACGACAAAATCAAATTCTTTAATACAATCGCAGAACCAATTAACGCGGCGGCAAATGTTTTATAGCCGTGCAGAAAAAAACCTCGTAGGTAATACGGTAGATACCTGATCTAACCTCGACAATCGTTGTTTTTCCATCTAGCAATGAAATTCCTCTCGATCTAAAAAATTCAAGTGCGCCGGAATGGAAATTAATTAAAATATACGTACGCGGAAAATTAACACGTGCCGGTGGTGCATTAAACGCGGGTAAAAAAAAGTGTCAAAATGTGCAAAAAAACGTATAAGGAGTAAAAAAAAAAGAGTCACGGATCGTTGGATGGCATGAAATTACTTCATAGCTTAGAAGCGTACCGTACGTCTCTTACGATATGCACCAATGGTCTGGTTTTTTTTTGCCAACCTCTACCTATATCACGGTGGTAAAAACAAATAGTGGCCGAAAAAATGAACAATATGGAAAATCCGTGAAATGCATTAATTAATTTTGTATAATGGGTAATTTTTTTTCTTTATTAATCGGTCATACGCGAGTATGGAGCTATTAAAATATGTATACATAATACGTACATTCCGTACGATTATCTGGTTCAAGTAGGTTAATATGTTTTTAAAATATTCGTCGCACTGGATCTGGATCGGATCGTAGGTGTCTGTGGTGAAAAAAATGTCCACAGTGTGTTTAGCCGAAGGCGATAAATCACCTGTTCCAAAAGCACGCGATGAAAAATTTCCTGTAGTGATGAAATTCTCCGGGTTTCGGATCGAAATGCCACTAGCTCTTAATTATTTTTGCCGAAAATAAGATTTCTACTATCTAAGTCCAAATTTAATGTAAGTTCGAATTTTTCCAACTCAAAATTTTTTCAATTTCTTCTATTCTAAATTGTTTTCAACTCAAATTTTTTTTCAATTTGAAAATTGTCAAATTGGAATTTTCTTAAAATTTTTCCAACTTTGAATTTTTCAAAAAATTTTAACTTCATGTTTTTCGAGGGTTCTTGCTTTCTGAAAAACGTGGAAAAGTCAGGAAATTTAGAAATCTTTGCTGGAATTCTGTTAAAATCCAGAAGGATAAATTATTTGGAAAGTGTTTCTCTGCTAAATTCATAATGAATTTTTCAAAAAAAATTCCCGCGGCGCTTGAACCAAACTCTTTCATTTCTTAATAATTAGATGTGACTTTTTTCATTTGGCATTTGTTAACCAAATTAAACAAAAAAATTGATATCTATTTGAATACGAATTTTTCAAAAAAAATTGCAGCTATTGGGTCATACCTACAAGTTATACTACAAAAGTCATACTTTTGACCAAAATTAGTAGTTTTTTCCATTTTCTTCCCTTTTAGTTTTACTCAAGGTTGAAAATGGGTTCTATTTTTTGTTTTCAAACATGGTTTTGAAAAAAATTTTACTCTTGCTTCTTTCGAGCTGGAGAAATTTTGTTTTTCAAAAGCAGTTATACAGAAAACAGGCATCATAGCGGGTCACTTTTTCAGGGTGTTTGTCACTTTTTTCGACTTCAGTCACTTTTGGTTACTTTTTCCCGCTCAAAAGTCACTTTTTCTTCGCTCTTTCAGGCAAAAATTCAAATTTTCACGTATAAAAATTTCCATTTTTCAAAATTCTTCAAGAAAAAAATTAAAAAAACTTGATTTTTGCTATTCATAAAAAATTGAAAACGCCGCCGAAAAAAATATTTTTCTGGTATCTCGATCGCTGAAAAGCTTTTATCAACGGCAGAATCAATTAAAGAAGCCGAAAAAAATTCACTGAGAAAGCCGAGCAGATTCAACGGAAATTAAATGATATGATGGACGCTTGTATTAAGAGTTTAGAAGTGAAAATGAAAAAAAAAAAGAGTAATGTAAGGGAGTGGCTCCATATACGCGGCACGGTGCGGTGCGGTGCGGTGCGGTGCAGTGCGTCGCGGTGCGGTGCGGCAAGACGCGATTTTTTTCCGTCGAAAAATTTTTATCTAACAAAACATAACAAAAACATTTTACAAAATTTTCAGCAGCCAGTGATAAATGAAAATAAATAAATTTTATTGGTTGCCAAGGTTTTGCACAGTTGCTCTCATTCGCTTTCGTGGTGACAACTTTCATTTATCACTGGCTGCTGAAAATTTTGTAAAATGTTTTTGTTATGTTTTGTTAGATAAAAATTTTTCGACGGAAAAAAATCGCGTCTTGCCGCACCGCGTCGCGCCGCACCGCACCGCACCGCACCGCACCGCACCGTGCCGCGTATATGGAGCCACTCCCTAAGCTTTGTTCCAAAAATTCGCCAAGTACACTGCGTAACTGTAGTGTTAATTTGTTTGTTATTTTGTCGAAGGAATTTAATAAATGAATTAATCATTCACGTCTTTTCAGTTGATTTATCTTTGAAATGTTTGCAGAAAACTACAAAAAAATTCTCCCTCCGCCCCACCCCCTCCAGAAAACTGTAATAAAAATTTGAATTTTTGGTTACTTTTTGGTCATTTTTTGGTCTCTTTTGGCTCAAAAAAGTTACTGAAAGTTATTTTTTTCTTCAAAAATTTCGCTATGATGGCTGCAGAAAATTATCCAGCATGTTTATTTAAAATTTGAATGAAGAATTGAAAAAAATGAGTATTTTGTCTTTAGAAATCGCACTTTCTCAAATTTTAGTCCTCGCTTCACTTAGAAATATAGAGCTAATGCAGCAGCATTCTCAGAACGAATAAAAAAATCATATTTTTTTGTTTTTCAACGTGCTTTTTAGAAAAAATCTTGGCTTTCGTTTCACTCAAACAAATGATTCCCTCTGTTTGAAAAAAAACGCATAAAAAACTTTTAAAAATCTTAGTAAATGTTTTAAAGCAGAAAATTTTCAAAAAATTGTACGCTTCATTGAAAATTTGAATATTGAAGACAATCATTGCTCCATCACCATTACTCCTCTCCTACTTACCACATTTTGTTCATTAGGTACTTGAAAAGTAGACCTAGGTATTCGAAAGGTTTTGAAAATTAATTGAAAAAAATGATCTGGAAACTTTAGAAAACACACAACAATTAATTTTTTTTTAATTCTATCCCTGGCCAGAAAACAAGGTCATCCAGAGAATACGATTTTCAATTTCTTTATTTAACATGGATCTTGATTTTAGAAAATTAAAAAAAACACATTTTCGGTTCTCCATGGCTCAACACATTGAGAAAATCCAGAAACGTTGACATGAATAATTTTGCTCCTTCATCTCCTTTTTTTTAAAAAAATACTTACCTACTAAAAGATAAATTTTGTTAAATAAACGTCATATATTTTAGTTTTACAATTCTATGAGATAGGTACCTTAAAAATCCATTTACATTTTTTTTTTTTGAAAATGCACGGATGACCTTGACCATGGTCACGTGACAGAATTTAAAATTATCTTCCCCCGAATGTTTTATTAATATCAAATGTAAAAAGTCTGGATAGTTTGGAAAAATTAGTCTGGAAAACCTAGAAAAGTTTGGGAAAATCATTTCTGAAATTTGTGGACACCCTGTTTTCAAATTTTTTTCCAACTAAATAATTGAAAGAAATTCAAAAAAAATAGGAAATAGGAAAAAAATTTAAAAATTAAAGTTGGAAAAATTTTAAGAAAATTTAACTCTTTGCTGCATAGGTGGTCATATACGACCACAGCTTGCCCAAATTTGAAAAAATTTGAAAAAATTCAAAATATTTCCAAAACTTTACTTTAAACATTTTATGAACATCCCAATACATTAAATTTCATGATTCATTCGCATACTTTGGTAAATATTTATAATAGCTAAAAAAAATTCCCCAAAATTTGAAAATTTTTGGAAAATTTTGATGGGAAATTCATGCAGTAGAGGGTTAAATTAAAAAGAATTCAGCTGGAAGAATTTTGAAATTGATTGGATACAGTTCTGAAAAAATTGAATTGAAAATTTTTTTAAAAATTGAAAGAATAAATTTTGACTTCGATCTTCGATCTTCGAAATCCCATATCTGGAAAAAATAATTAGGAGCTGGTGAAATACTACGTAACAAATTAAGCTCACCCATCGTGTTCTAAATCGGTGCATTGACGAAGTGCATTTTTTGCCTACGTATCATGCGTGTGTGTTGAGCAGCACCTTATATTCCTATATAATTTATTATAGTGCAAGGTTGTTACATATAGGAGTTGGTTAATTGGTTCTCAAAATGTATTCCGCGGTTATAATAAAAATGTCATAAAAATTAATTACGCGCGATATAGATAGTGAAATCTAATTACGAGTAATTAAAAGTAGAAAAAAGTGAAAAAAATTCTACAGCATGATCCCTTATTAAGTAATACACGACGCTGCTGCATCGCTAATACAAAAACCTAGGTACTTATTTTCTTCACGATCTAATTTTTAACAAGGTGTCGTTGCTGGAGGCGTTTTGAACGCGACAATGATCACAATGAGCTTAATCAATGAGCTATGTAGATGCATCGGGTGAAGAGGAAAACCACTCGGACGAATTTTCCATTCTCGCGTAACTTGCTCACGTGCATAGTTCGATTATGTACAGAGACTATGTATATTGTGTACGAACGATGGAGGCAGGGGCGAGGAGAAGGGTATTAGATAAATATATGGAAATGCATGCGAACGTTACATGACGCATTCGAGCATCCTACGCAAGTAGGAAATATTACTGTTGCACTTGGCCAACAGTTTTCGCATCCTGGTGCAGATTGACAGCTTACATAGAGCGCGATTCCGAATTGGAATAGCAGGCCATACGATGAACAGTGGATAGAAATGTCATAGATGTCGTAAAATTCGAGTTATTAATCGGAGTTTCGAGATTACGTAAGAAATAATGGTCGGAAAATTTAGTCGTTTGCATATGTGCCTTTTATGTACGATTTGTAGAGATGTGAACTCGATCAAATTGATCTGTATAGAGTTGTGGGCTATAAAAGGACGAGATCTGGCTCCAGGGCCGAATTAGTATAGATGTGCGTGGAGCGGTAGATACTATAGGTGAACTTGTGATGGGCGTTGATGATCGTAATCTGTGGTAAATTGAATGTATCTCGCGTCGATTGAATAGGAAAATTACAAGGTGGTAAATGGCAGCGTGTACCTACTCGTATGTCAAGTTTAGGAAATTGGTGATGAAAGGTACCAATAATTGTTCACCTTGTAAGGTAAATAAAATACAGGAAGTGGGTAAATGGACGTACATGCAAAAAGAAGCAATAAATGTCCCCTGAAGTTGTGCTCAAGCTCGATTCCCCTCTTGCATTAGAACAATGCTTGCTGATAATTTCAGTTCAATTTTTAGCTTTTTACGAGAAAAAACTTAAAGTGCCTGCCTATGATTGGAATAATACTGAGATTTTTGGAAAGAGCATGTCCTAAAACTTCTATGGCCAATATTTTTGAAAAAATACGTAATTTTTCAGCTAATTTGATGGAATTTTTAGATCCTTCTCCTACAAAATAACAACCTCTCGAACCCAAATTTGACCATTTGCAGCATTGCAGCTATTTTGGAGCCTTCAGCATAATTTCGATTAAATTTTTCCAGATGGCTCTTAAATTAATTTAGGCTGTTGAAAATCGAGTTGATGCTTCTTTTCAAATAAATAATTTAATGAGAAATTCGAGCTCTCGCTCGATTTCCAGGTGGTCATCTCAATTGTGTATTTTTAACGAGCTTTATTTAAATGGGAATGAAATTTGAAGTAATTGACTGGAGGCTCCAAAATGGTTGGAAATGGTCAAATTTTAGTTCGAAAGATTAATATTCCATGAGCTCCAAAACTTCATCAAGTTTGGTAACCAAAAATACCACATTTTTGCTAAAAACCTAGATTTTCAAATTTTCAGAGAAGTCTGTCAAAATCAAAATTTCAATTTGTGACATGCATTTTCCAAAAATCACGATTTGATTCCGGCTAGAAACGGAAACTTCAAGTGAGTTTTTTGTCAAGTCTTGAAACAAAGTTGAAGGGAAAAAATCACGAAAATTTTTTCCTTCGATGAGAAACAACTTCAAAATCAAAGATGAATGTTTTTAACTAGTAATACCTTTTCAGTTTTTAAGTGTTGTTGTTTCATTATGACTTTTACATTATTTTTCAATTGAAACGTTGACTTTTGTCACAAAATTTTTTGTAGTGCCAAAATATTGACTTTTCATTAATTATTTTTGAATCAGAAGCATGATTTTTTCATCGATTTTGTGGGATTTTCCGTTTGTTTTTGTGGAGTGGAGGGTATTTCATAAAATTTCAGCATACCAGAATCATGATTTTATTATTGATACTTTTTCGTGACTTTTAGATTGAAATTTCGATATGTCATTATGACTTTTCACAACATTTGTCGTTTTTCTCTTTTCTTTTTTTTCAATTGCCCATTTGAACGCTCATGATACATTTTTTTCATTGATTTCATAATTACCAAAAAAAAATCACTCAAAATGCTATATTTTGGATGCCTTCCCCTAAAGAGGTAAGGAAGTGAAAAATCGATACAATTTTTTTTCGGGGGGGGGGGGGGGCAATGAATGTATATTTTGGGTGCTATAAGAGGGGGTTTTCTGGACAGCCATCTTGTAGCGAAGAAAACGCCCGAACGCTGAAACTCGTTCCACGACGTTACACGGGAGTTCGTTACGCGAGTGTTTGAACCAGCCTTGTTTGAATTCCCGCGTAACGTCGCGGAACGAGTTTCAGCGTTCGGGTGTTTTCCTCGCCACATGATGGCGGTCCAGAAAATATTGCCTTTGAATGAAAATCCCCCCCCTCTCCCCCTCAAAAAATCGTCAAATATTTTTTACCGACTTTTTTAAAATAACAAGCTTACGAGAAACGGCAATTATCGAAAGTCCCCATAACGACGCAAGGGTAAAAAAATTACCACGAAAAGGATTTTTACTACAGTCATTCTGGTAAAAGTTTGCTTAAAAATGGTTTTTCTCTATTTTTTGGGCTAAATTGAAAAACCATGCAAAAACGCCTCTTCCCAACCCCCACTAAGAAGGAAACGGAAGTCATAAATCAACACCAATGATACGTATTTTTGGGCTTAACCATCTATGATATTTTCAGAAAAAATTTTTTTAAAATATTATTTTTCAATCTTTCATAATTTTCCAACATCAAATTTTAACGCCTGGTGAGAAGAGGTAAATGTGAAGTCAGGGAACGGGGTGAAATTTCTATTCCGTCGTTTTGAGGTCTAGCCACAACTTTTGTGTTAACCTACACCCCCTCCATTCAATTTTCGAAAAAAATTGCAAAACGGTCACCACTACCTGTACTGAAAAACTCCGAAAATTGAAATCGACACCCTCAAAAACATAGATTCATTTTCTGAAGTTTCTCAAGTTTTCTACACCCTTTAGTAAGTATTCAAAATAACAAAAAATTAGGCTTTTTCGAGCGACAGTTGGCAAAATTGAATAATTTTCAAAAAAGTCAACTCGACAATTTTTTGGTTTAGAATCGTTTAAATTTCTAATGTACCTAATTTAAACTTTTTGATATTGAAAAAAACAACAACAACAACAGCAAAGGAGGTATCCAAACTCTAAGTAAAATTTTGAGTCGAAACAAAAAAAATTGATAGGTATCCAAAATTTCAAATGTTGATGTTTATTTCCCAGATTTTGGCGGATTTTTGAAATCTCAAAATTAGGTACTTCATCGCCTTGCAAATTATGAAAATTTAGCTCTATCAACGAGAAAAGCTAAAATTTTTATCCTATTTTCAATTTTCCGAATCAATTGGAAGTAGTTTCGAGACGTTTCAGAAACTCCAGAAAAATTTGTAATTTTCTAGCATTGGAGAAAAGCTATGCCCATAACAATGGATGTGAACCTGCAGTTACAAATTTCGGAATATCTTGGGTACTTTAATCGATTAAATAGGTCATCATGTCATCAATATGGGTAATACGCCATTATAGGTGCTGAAGTTCATGGATCATTTTTATAGGCTTTTCTCCAGTACTGAGAAATTCTAAAATTTTCTGGAAGCTTCGACACGTCTCGAAACTGCCTCTAATCGATTTGGGAGGTCGAAAATAAGGTACCTCTAAGTACATATCTACAAATTTTCAGCTTGGCACCTTAATGCGTACCCTCCTCACGTTGTCAATGTATTTTTAGGCTATCTCACGGTCAGTATAAGTAAAGAGTTTTTCAATGAGGTCAGTCCGGTCAGTATAAGTCAGGATTTTTGACTAATTTACTCAAAAGGTCATGCTTTTTTTCAAAAGTTTCAAAAAAATTCAATTTTTTTTGAATTTTTTGAAAATCTGAAAAAAGGAGAAATCATTTTAAAAAGTGTTTCTTAGCTTATTTTATTAATGGGGGGGGGGGGGGGGGGGGGGGGTACCGACATACATTTTCTCCAGGCACACAGATGTATAGATTTTTTTGGGGGTAGTTAAGAATTTTAGAAAATTGTTCTTATAGGTGCTGAAATTTCATACGAACCATTTTTATGGGCTTTTCTCCAGTATTGGAAAATTCCAAAAAATTTTGGTGTCTCTGAAACATCTTGAAACCGCTTTCAATTGATTCGAGATGTGAAAAATAGAGTATACACCAAATTTCAGAAATTTTCGTTAATTAGGTTAGATTTTTATTGGGGAAATTTTGAAATTTCAAAAATTCGCCAAAATACGAGAAATAAACTTGTGCCCTGAAATTTTAGATGTGGGGTTCTTTCATGATGTACATTCGATTTATTTTTGTTTCGGCTCAAAATTCTACTTCTAGTTGGGATACCTTCCTTGTAACACTATTTTATGCTGCTCCAAAGTTGACCATTGATATTATTTTTGGGACTAGCTACCCCCTCCCTCACCTCAAATTGGTCTGCCCCTTTGACCCTTTGCCCAGCCTGCGCGTATACTCTTGCATTCGTCATCCAGTCTGCTCCAATTTCAAACCGATAAATGTATGTAATTCGAACGATCATTAAATCAAAAGAGAGTACTTTTTTATAGGACGACGCCGACGTAAACTATAAGAAAAATTTATTCGAAATTCCTTAGAACATCTTCCGCGCATCTACGTTCTCCCCTCTCGCCAACATATCCAAATGGAAATAAAATAATACCTCGTATAAATTACATAACCTTACGTACAGCTGGTTTAAATGCATCTAACCTTTGAAAGCGCATCTTTTATGTACGAAATAAGTGCAGCGTAACGACGTATCGGTATAATCAATATAGCTATGCACTTTTCATGCATTCCGCACAAATACTAATACCCTGCGATCCGAGAAGGGTAAAACTACCGACTACCTGGATACATAGTACGCGTATGAATTTTAATGTAGCATTTAATGGTCTCGGACTTAACGAAGTGTAAATATAAACACTAACGACCTTTCATTAATAGAACGTAAAGTCGTAATATAGCTTTAATGGTGAAATTGCATCGAATTTATTTTCAATTTGAAGCGCAGCAGCGAAGTCATATGACCCGGCGAGTGCCACTGTGCGAGCTGTCCAATTCAGATACGTAGGAGGTATTTTTATTCGGGTCAATTACAATGTATAAATATTTTAATTCGCCAACCATACGAACAATTAAACGTCGTAGGCCTATTTCGAACGTATGGTCACCGTATGCTAACCTCCTACTTAGAAAGTGCCACACGAATATCTGCGAATCCAGAGACCTAACCTATCGTCGTAATGAAAATGTTAAACGTCTTGGTGATAATTATAGGACCGATTTCTACGACACCGTAAGACTAATTGTTAATTTGTGTATATCTAGAGTAACAATTCGAATCGTCGACATTTAAATTCGTATCGTACGTTTTTCTCTCTCTTTTTCTTCTGCATAGGTACTTACTTCCTTTTACTATTTACAATGTAAGACGCTGTGCGACGCGATTCGTGCGTTGTGCGGTGAAAATATTCGCCATAATGAATACTTTGGCGATCTAGATTCTACGTATAGATTTGCATATGTTTTTTTCTTCATTTCAATTGCAATATTCGGTGGTTATTTAGCAGAACACATGCACGAATGTCGTACGAGATACGTACGTAATACGGTCGTAAGTCTACATTCTGCATACCTTGTAGATACCTACGAATGGTCGGTATAATACGCATAAATGCCACGAATAATTATTCCTTTGACAAGTGCTCGACGACGACGTTCACGATTGTCATATAATGTTTTATAACTTGTACTAATTTAGTTTATCTTTACGACAAATCGCGTTTTTACGTCGAGCCAGGTCTACGTACTTGTATAAATTCTATAGGCGGTCGCGTTTCAACGAAAGTGAAAACCTATAGTCAGACCTGCGACTCTGTAAGATCATGAACGCATAAAAAAAAAGTAAACAGAATAAGAATTGGGTCAGTTTGTTCGTGCATGTTTTTTCTCTCTTCGTTTTGCGTGCCCTCGACGTCGTACGCCCCGAATAAATACGCTTGTTTTTCAATATTGTAGGATTGTAGTGACGATGACGGGCGCGAGCTGTGGTCTCAGCAAAGTTAACTTGCTCGGGTATTGTGTAAGTTGAGCATTTGATGCCATAACAGGGATGAGATCGTGTATGGTTGGACTTTCGTCGTATCTCGATATGTTATGGTGGTGGTGTGGTTGGTATCCTGATGAGGAAAATACGATTCATCGGCACGATAATCTGCGCTGTAGATACCATGTTTTAGATGTTTGCTGGTCAATAAAACGCAATTAAATGGTTGATGTGAGTTTGTACGAGTTTAATTTTTTTCTTTCAATTTTAATCGTATCTCAATTGTATGATGTAAAGAGAAGTTGAATGTAAGGGTTTTAAGCTTCCTCGTGTAATAAATCATGATGCAGGCCACCTGGTTCGTAAAACGAATCTAAGAAAGTTTGTGTTGATAATGCAGACTGTGAATGTGTATGTGTATTTTTTAAAAAAAATTATAGTTTAATTGGGACGGTGACTCAATTAGTTTTCAGTTTCAGGTTGCATTTTTTCTAAAATCTTTGGAGTAAGTACTGCTATTTCACTGTGCAAATCTGAGAATTATGGAACAAAATTCAAAAGTGAACATACGGTTGGATTCGTCTCGACGAGATTAATTCGATGGTATATTTGTTTTCGAAATTTTCTCGATTTTTACCCCACTTAAAAGCATTTTTCAAAAATCGCTAGGTTGATTTCCAAAATCGCTAGGTTGATTTCCAAAATCGCTAGGTTGATTTCCAAAATCGCTAGGTTGATTTCCAAAATCGCTAGGTTGATTTCCAAAATCGCTGGAGTGTTTTCCAAAATCACTGGGATATTTGCCCAAATCATTGGGGTGTTTTTTCAAAATCACTGGGGTGTTTTCTGAAACTGCTGGGGTGTTTTTCCAATTCTGCTGAGGTGCTTTCCCAAAACCACTGGGGTGTTTTCCAAAATCACTGGGATATTTTCCCAAATCACTGGGATGTTTTTTCAAAATCGCTGGGATAATTTTCCAAAATTGCTGGGGTGTTTTTCCAAAATCACTAGGGTGGTTTTAAAAATCACTGGAGTGTTTTTCCAATCCTGCTGGGGTGTTTTCCCAAATCACTGGGATGTTTTTCCAAAATCACTGGGGTGTTTTTCCAAAAACACTAGGGTGGTTTTAAAAATTGCTGGGGCGTTTTTCCAATCCTGCTGGGATGTTTTCCAAAATCACTGGGATATTTTCCCAAATCACTGGGATGTTTTTTCAAAATCGCTGGGATAATTTTCCAAAATCGCTGGAGTGTTTTTCCAATCCTGCTGGGGTGTTTTCCCAAATCACTGGGATGTTTTTCCAAAATCGCTGGGGTGTTTTTCCAAAAACACTAGGGTGGTTTTAAAAATTGCTGGGGCGTTTTTCCAATCCTGCTGGGATGTTTTTTCCAAAATCACTGGGATATTTGCCCAAATCATTGGGGTGTTTTTCCAAAATCACTAGGGTGGTTTTAAAAATAACAGGGATGTTTTCTGAAACTGCTGGGGTGTTTTCCCAATCCTGCTGAGGTGCTTTCCCAAAACCACTGGGGTGTTTTCCAAAATCACTGGGATATTTTCCCAAATCACCGGGATGTTTTTTCAAAATCGCTGGGATGTTTTTCCAAAATCACTAGGGTGGTTTTAAAAATCACTGGGGTGTTTTTCCAATCCTGCTGGGATGTTTTCCAAAATCACTGGGATATGTTCCCCAATCACTGTGGTGTTTTTCCAAAATCGCTGGGGTGGTTTCAAAAATTACTGGAGTGGTTTTCCCATCCTGCTGGGGTGGTTTTCCAATCCTGCTGGGGTGCTTTCCAAAACCACTGGGGTGTTTTCCAAAATCACTGGGATATTTTCCCAAATCACTGCAGTGTTCTTCCAAAATCGCTTGGGTGTTTTTCCAAAATCACAAGGGTGGTTTTAAAAATGGCTGGGATGTTTTCTGAATTTGGTGGAGTGCTTTCCAAAATCACTGGGGTGTTTTTCCAAAATCACTAGGGTGGTTTTAAAAATCACTGGGGTGTTTTCTGAAATTACTGGGGTGTTTTTTCAATCCTGCTGGGGTGCTTTCCAATTCCAAAACCACGGGGTGTTTTCCAAAATCACTGGGATATTTTCCCAAATCACTTGAGTGTTATTCCAAAATCGCTTGGATGTTTTTTTCAAAATTACAAGAGTGGTTTTAAAAATGGATCGGGTGTTTTCTGAATTTGATGAGGTGCTTTCCAAAACCACTGGGGTGTTTTCCAAAATCACCGGGATATTTTCCCAAATCACTGGGATATTTTCCCAAATCACTGGGGTGTTCTTCCAAAATCGCTGGGGTGTTTTTCCAATCCTGCTGGGATGTTTTCCAAAATCACTGGGATATTTGCCCAAATCATTGGGATGTTTTTCCAAAATCACTAGGGTGGTTTTAAAAATCACTGGGGTGTTTTCTGAAATTACTGGGGTGTTTTTTCAATCCTGCTGGGGTGCTTTCCAATTCCAAAACCACGGGGTGTTTTCCAAAATCACTGGGATATTTTCCCAAATCACTTGAGTGTTATTCCAAAATCGCTTGGGTGTTTTTTTCAAAATTACAAGAGTGGTTTTAAAAATGGATCGGGTGTTTTCTGAATTTGCTGAGGTGCTTTCCAAAACCACTGGGGTGTTTTCCAAAATCACCGGGATATTTTCCAAAATCACTGGGATATTTTCCCAAATTACTGGGGTGTTCTTCCAAAATCGCTGGGGTGTTTTTCCAAAATCACTAGGGTGGTTTTAAAAATTTCTGGGGTGTTTTCTGAATTTGCTGCGGTATTTTTCCAATCCTGCTGAGGTGCTTTCTCAAAATCACTGGGATATTTTCCCAAATCACTAGTGTGTTTTTCTAAAACCGTTGGGGTGTTTTTCCAAAATCCGTAGGGTTGTTTTAAAAATCGCTGGGGTGTTTTCTAAAATTGCTGTGGTGTTTTTCCAATACTGCTGGGGTGCTTTCCAAAACCACTGGGGTGTTTTACAAAATCCCCGGGGTATTTTCTAAAATTACTATGATAGTTCTCAAAATTGCTTGGGGTGTTTTCCAAATTCACTGGGGTATTTTTCAAAATCGCTAAGGTTGGTATAATTTCGAATGATTGAGGTACCTATTTTCTAAAATCACTGGAATAGTCCCAAGAATTGCTTAGGGTATTTTCCAAATTCGCTGGGGTATTTATAAGAATCGATGGAGTATATTCATCGATCTTACACTTAATGAATACACAGCGGATAGTGGGTCTTATGGGTGTTTTATAGTCAGAAATTTAACGACTGGTATCGGCATTTTCAATTTGGGCCGGTTACTGCGCAGGTTGAAAATCTATTTAAAATTTTTTTCAAAATTCTCATCATTTGATTGGATACTTGAGATCGGGACAGGAGAAACAAGTGGCTGGCAAATGCTTTGTTGACATCGAGGATTAATGTTTCGAACTCTAGGAGTTATCTTAATTTCCCAATTTTTGATTTATCAACAATTTTTGACAAAAATGTCATTCAATTAAAGTGAGGTGACTTTAAAAATACATAAAATTAATTTCTTTGAATATTTTTGGTATTATTTTGCTTGTGATTAATTAATTATGTAATTGCAAATTCTATTCAAACACAGTGCCAAATAAGTGCTTCCCAAAATCGCTGCGGTGTTTTTCGAACTTGCTAACGTGTTTTTCGAAATCGCTCTAGTGTTTTCCAAAAAATTGAGTGCTTTTAAAAATCGGTAGGACGTTTCCCAAAATGGGGGGTGGGGGGTGGTGTTTTCCAAAATCGTTTGAGTGTTTTGCGAAATTGCTGTGGTGGTTTCCGTAATCGCTGAGATGTTATCTGAAACTAGGGTGTTTTTAAATACGCTGGGGTGTTTTCCAAAATTACTGGGGTATTTTCTAATATTACTGGGGTTTTCTAAAATCTCTGGGATAATTTCTAAAACCACTGGGGTATTTTACAGAATCCCTGGGGTGTACTTCAAATACGCTGGAATGTTTTTCAAAATCACTGTGGTGTTTTTCGAAATCGCTCAAGTGTTTTCCAGAAAAATTGGGGTGCTTTTAAAAATCACTGGGACGTTTCCCAAAATCGGAGGGGGGCGTTTTCTAAAATCGCTGTGGTGGTTTCCGTAATCGCTGAGATGTTTTCTGAAACTGCTAGGGTGTTTTTAAAATGCGCTGGGTGTTTTCCAGAATTGCTGGTGTGTTTTCTGAAATCACTCAGATTTTTTCGAAATTATTGCTGGGGCGTTTTTTAAGATGGTTGTGGTGCTTTCCAAAACCACTGCGGTGTTTTCGAAAATGGCTGTTGTGTTTTTCGAAATCGCTGGGATAACACGTTTTGATTGGTTGAATCATCTTTTAAGGCTTGGCAACATAATATTCAAAGCAATGCGCGTGCAAAATTAAAGAAAGTTTTAAAGTAGATGACTTTTAGGGAAGCACTTACTGAAGTTCTCCCAAGGAAGATTTTAAAATACCTACCAAACCATTTCTTAAAATGAGGTATCCTTACATTTTAAGGTTTATTTAAGGTATGATTTAACATTCGGCCCTTACGCGTATTTTAATTTATGAGAGAAGAAACAAATTTTTTTATACCTCTTTTTGTATGTACCACTGAGGTTTACCAATGCTGAGTATTCTTAGTCGATCCATAAAAAATTCTGGAAAAATTTATTTAGAAAGTAGAAAAGCCCATTATTTTCAATAAATTTAAAATTTTCCATTTATTACTAAAAATCAGGTATAAATGCATAATAACCTCCCCTCCCCCCAAAAAACATTTTTTTCTCAATTGTAACTAGGATAAAAATTTTCCCCCTCACATTATCACCAAAACGTAATTTCTTCCATAATCTCATACGAATCCGAATCCTACCAAAACACGAAAAATATCATCGGTATTTTTCCATAATCACCCGACCTGACATCTTTGATTTTATTACGCTCTCTTGCGCAATATGGGTCAATTATATCAACTTGGTTGAAATCAATCGACTTACCTACATTTTTGCATACTTTTATACGTCACATTCTCGTACTAAGTCATTTTAAACATTTTTGTCGACAGATTTTCGAGAATGAGCAGCCATCGCAGAGGTTTCTAATTCGATGGAAAAATACGGCAATGAAGTCACGATACGAATGTTATTCTCGCCATCGTCATCGTCAGCAGCCCAGGTAGTACTTTCCTAATTACCTACCAATAGTCTAGGAACGTACATTTGTACAATTCTCGATCTGTACAACAAATCGCAGCGCTTAGTTAAAATGCCTACATTCGATCGGTATTGGTAATTCGAAATTAATCAAAACACAATCGTATTGAGATAATTTCAATTACAAGGTATTTTTCTGCGGTGCATTATGAAATATCAAATACACGCGACGTACTTACAATGTGGCGCGAAAATGCACGACGAGACGCCGTATTCATCGGTCGAATGCAACCAACAATAAAAGAACAATACGGGCACGTGCCTGGAATGATTAGAAAAAGGAGGATTAAGAAAAGTATAGAAAACGTGGCCATTTCGCTCGATGAAATTTTCACTCGACGACATAAAAACTATACGAGTATTTAACGTCGGTCGTTCGGTATGTCGAACAGAGAAGGCTAAAAATTAATCATTTAAAATGTTAACAATGCTCGGCGGCGACGTACAGTAGGTTTAATTGATTAAAAAATAAAAATTTCGAATTTCAATTGTAACGTTGCTCAATCGAGTCCGGAACTTAACGAGTAATTTTTCATATATGGAAGCCGATTATAACGAAGCGATATTGAAATGTTAACGTTTGGATACAATATGTGGCAGAGCCAGAGCCAGGCCTAGGTAGGGTAATATTCGAGTACGTACGTCGAATCGTACAATTGAAAATTTACCTCTGAATTGAACCTCTTACGCGGAGATTCCATTCAATATTCGTGTAATAAAATGAACAAAAGATGCGTAAATACGAACGCGATCGGTTATGTTTTCTAAATACCAACCAACGAGATGAAATGGATTAATAATTGAGATATTAAATTTTATCGAAATTGCATCACCGAATGCAATGGGTCTCCGAGTTCATTTAGGTAGTGACTGGAAGCCTGGAGCTATAGCGAAATGCAGATCTCGAGATAGGTGTTTGGTTAATTAATGCATTCGTTAGATACGATTTAAAAAGGCGATCAAATGTCGAAACGTAAACGCATTTGGCAAATGGGACATATGCATATGCAAATTTCAAACAGTGCTTGGGCGAATTCGGTGCATTTACTGGGAATTGCAACGTACTCGTTGCTGCATCTGTTTGCGCGAGAAGAATTTATTATTAATCCGAAGCGTAACATACGTAACAATCGAGACGACGGCGACGATTTTTTACACTTTACCTTGTTGGCAGCCATTCAGATCTATTTATCTCTTTGTTACACGCTCTTAAGTCGCGTTTGTGTATTGAGCATGTATATTTACTAGGTGTAAGAGTATAGTAGAGAAAATTTAATCTAATTGCGTAATTTTATCAAAGAGACGAACATTTTAGACGTATTGAAGGTATCGCGACACGACGAGATGTCCAGATGAATACCAGTAAGAGGAAAGCAAATAGCGTGAGGAATATTAATAATGGAGAATTTTTTTTACAATAAGTAGGAAACTGGTTTGCGTAATTTTGAATAAGTACCTGGTGTATGCTAAGTACCTCCTACGATTCGCCTCTTTATTGATTTGTCTAATCTGATGGAAGTGTGGAATCTAGGTGTTTGAGGATTGGTGTCGTAGACTTAGGAGATGATGGTCAAGTGTTATTTTTTATTCGTGGTTTGAAATTTTTTTGAAAAATTATTCGAAAGTTGCTTAAAACTAGTTGCAGTGGGTTACGAATTGGAGCTGGAAGGATGAAAGAATGGCCGGCGATACTGGAGGTGCTGGCGTGCTCGAGCATCTACAGGGATTTTTCAACAGTTGCTGTTAAAAAATCCCAAAATTCACAGAAGTTTTGAAACTCAATCACATCGGTCCAAATTTTCTAAAAAAATGAAAAATTTTACACCAAATTGAAATCAAGGAATGAAAAGCCGTAAAATAAAACTTCTGCTTTTGGCTTTTGGCTGAAAATTTCAAAAATAAAATTTTTGGACTTAACTTTTAGCTCTTTGATTTATGCAGCTAGCGTTTGGTTAGCTTTCAGCACTTAGTTATATGTGAACAAACTTTCGGCTTAAAACTTTTGATTTTCACCTTAGAACTTCTGATTTACAGCACCTTTGACAGCACAATGATGAAAATCATCGTTCATGGCTGTTAGTACTATTTTCTCAAAATTTTAATTTTTTCAGGTTTCAAAATTTTTTCTCAAAATTTCAATTTAATCAACTCCAAAAAAATGTTCCACTCTTGAAATATCTTCTTCAACATCATGTTTAGCTCCATGATTTTTTTCAATTTTTTTTCATCAACATTTTTTCGTTCACTGATATTTATATCAACTATCAAGTGTATAAAATTCCATTCTTTGATTTTAATTTTTTTTAAAGCTTGACATTCTCTCTAATTTTTTCACATTGATTTTCTTAAAAAAATTGTCAACTCATATTTTTTCTTTTTTTTCAAATTTTTAATTTTAGAGCAGGAAAAAAATTAAGTAAAAATTCTGAACTGAAAAAATTTCGAGAGCTAAACAAGTTTGGGAAAATATTTAACATTGAAAAAAATTTCTAAATTTTTTGACTTGGGGAAAAATTGGAGGGAGAAAAATTTTAGAGTTGATAAATTTTTTTATTTCAGATGAAAAAATTTTAGAGTGGAAAAATATTTTTGGGAAAAATTTTTACAGTTGAAAAATATCTTTGTCCCTACCCAGGACTCCTCCTGCAGAGTGTGAGCACCTACGGAGACAAAAATGATCCGCCGGCTCTGGATGAAAGGGAAACTAATGTTTTTTTTTGCGTTGGTATTTTGAAAAAATGTTTCATTTTTGGAATCCTGTGAAACTAGATTAAGATTCCTTGACGAAAGTTTTTCCGGAAGGGTAGTCATGATCTATTTTTGCATCAAATATTGTTATTATTACTATAGCTGATTGCTATGCTTTGATTTGTTAAAAAGTTTTCATAATTACCTAAACCTATAGAACACACATTTTCAGTGAAAATTTTTTTAATAAAATTTTCAGCCCTTCCCATCCTTTGAATACTTTTACAACATCCAAAATTGTACATATTTATCACGCTTATTGAATTTTCGAGCCCAAAAATTTTAAAATGCTTCATTTGACCAAAAAAAAATTCAACTTGAAATTAAATTTAATTGAATTTCATTGCAATCTTTGATGATTATTCAAAATTTTGAGGAATATAGAAGAACTTTGAAGTACCTATCAAAATTGGTTCTGTAGGGAGGGGGAAAAAATTAAAAATTAATAGAATTCCCCTTGAGAGGGATATGGCATGAGCTAAATTTAAAATTAACAGAAACGAAGAAATTAATTAAAATTACCGACATTCTGCCCTGGAAGAGAGTACGGGAGAGATTTGAATTATCAAAATTGATCCTGAAGGGAGGTGAGGAGGGAATTGAAAATTGACAGAATTCGCCGTAAAAGAAATGGGCGAAATGTGAAATTATTAAAAACGAAAAAAGTTGCAAAAACTACCAAAATTTTGCCCTGGAGGAGGCTGCAGGAAAGATTTGAATTACCGAAATTCTTCTGGAGAGAGGTAGGGTAGAAATTGAAAATTAAAGTTCGCCCTGGACCATGGAGGACTTAAAAAAAATTCTAAACAACCAAATTCTTGTCCTATGGGTACGAGAAAAATCTTTAAATTACCAATATTCTGCTCCAGAGAGAATATAGGAGAAATTTAAATCACAGAAAATCCGCTCTGGAGAAGGGCTACAAAAACATTTTCAGAGAGAGCATGGGAGAAATTTAATTTACAAAAATTTGTCTTGGAAAAAAATACGAAACAAGTTTAGAAATTTTCTACATTGAAAATTTTTGATTTTGTATCTATTCGCCAATTTTGATGAAACTTCGTTTTTTTTAAATCAAAAATCAGTGATTTATTTTACTGATTTTTCATTGATCATTTCGTCAATAATTATTGATTTTTTCTGACAATTGGGAATTGACTGAGAAATGAGAAATCAACGATTTTTGACTGAAAGATCACTTGAAATCACTGAAATTTCACAAACTTGACAATTTAGATTTAAAAGAGTACTTATACGAATTGAAAATTTTGAAGCGCCGCGTTGGTTAATTTTTTAGGTTAGAACAGACAGGGCCGACGTGATATGTCTTAACCAATGAAAAAAAAGTTCATCAACTTGACAAAAAATCTCAATTTCCAAACTTTCAATATACTGACCTCAAACAATGTTACCAAGTTTCATAAAAATCACTTTGAAGGTACATATTAAACCAAGTTCAATTAATAAATGAAATTTTACAATATTTTTCAATTCATAAATAGTTGGAAATGAGTTTTTTAATCACTACCTACCTGCATAAGTTTTTTTCATAGACCATCTAATAATTAGTTTCCTGGGAAATCAACCGATAAAACCAGGACCTATTCCAATCAAATTTCTGGATATTTTTTTGTATTTCAAATCTCCTAATTCCTAGAAATAAAAGACTGCTAAATTACTATTTTCATACGTACATTTACATGCATTTTGGATTAATCTGAAGAGTTTTTGGGTCACTCGTACATGACCTGAGGTATTGTAAAGACTTTCTACGTATGATAGGTGCAATGACATAATGGAAATCTTCTGGTTGTGCATGTGCAACAGTAGATGCATCTTAAGTCAACCGTACTATTCATTAAACGTTTTAATAACTATGGGATCACATAGGAAATCATCGCTACCAAAGGCAGACATTAAATTTCTCTTTCTTTTCCCTTTCTACTGGAAATAAAAGAAACAAACTGGGTGTAATGAACTGCAGAAAAAATATTCCAGTTCCAGAACCAAGCAGGGGTGGCAACACTGATATCAGCTGACACCATGCTAAAAAAATCTTTTGGTACCACCCAGAAAAATTTCTCCTCAGGAACGAAAAAAGCTTGTAACATTTTAAAACATGCAGCTATTTTTTGCTTTTCAAACGCAATTTTCCAAGAAAAAATCGGCCCTCGCTTTACTTGGGTAGTTTTATCTGTCATTCCATAAAATATGTCTGTATTTTTGAAAACTTTCTTTTCAAAAGTACAAAATTTTTCGACTTTTTATTGCACTTTAGAGAAATGTACGTAGATTATTTTTTGAGAAAATTGAAAAAAATACGACTAAAATATGTGTGAACAATAATTGGAGAAGGAGTACCTATGTAGTGAGTAATAAGGGTAAGGTGCCCCATTATCGCCTAGTGCCCAATGTCGACCACCTCGTCTATCTCCGGCGCTATGGGCGACAGCGAGCCGAAATTTTTTTTTTCATATTCTTCATCGAAAATCCGGAAAAATAAGACCACTCCGACATCCTGAAAGCCAAAACTCGCGGAGAAAAATAGAAAAGAAGAAGTTGGAAGGCCAAAAACTTTTTTTAGCAATTGCTTGCACGCCTTGGAATTTTTTCTTAAAATTATCGAATTAAATGTTTCTAGTGTTTTTGTGATTGAGAAAGTTCAAAGTTTCTGATGTAATCATCGCATTTTAATAATTACTTCACTCAAAGTTCATTTTTATGGTGTGTCCCTTTATCGACCACCTATAATCTAATGTAATTTGTTGTTTTTAAGTGATTTCGTTTTTTTCAATTTTCTCGAATTTTGGTTGTAGGGTTGTCATTTTGGCCTCAAATTGTTCATCTGTGAAAGAGAAACACAAAAAAAATATTTTTCGGTAGATTCCGTTCATAGCGGACAAAATCAGTCGGTAGTCGATATTGGGAACCCAAAATTTCGACCTTGCGTTTTGACATGTTTCAGAAAAAAATTCCTAAAAAATACTAAATTTTAACGGATGGCCCCGGAGCTTTCCACAATTGTAGGGGAAGGATGTAGGTATCTATTAAGCCATCAATGACATTTCCAGCCCTTAAACTTTTGAAATGGTGAGACTTCAAAAAAAAGTGGGCGATAATGGGGCACCTTACCCTTATGTAGAATTGAAGTTGAGTTTAAATATTCTGGTTAATTTTCTCAGAAAGTTGGCAATGAACTTGGAAAAGTTTCAAAATTTAAATCCAAAAAATACGTAAACAGGTTGTTACTTGAATAAATTGGGTAAAATCGTGAAAATTTACCTTAACTTTGAAAATTCTGGAAACATTCTGAAAAAATTTAATTGTCATCGCAGGGCTAGGTCTATTATGTAACTCTTACAAGGGAGGTACCTATCCCAACTCGAAGTAAAATTTTAAGTTGATACAAAAATGAATCGAAAGGATATCATAGAAGAACGTCATATCCAAAATTTTAAATACCAAATCTCTTAATTTGAATCAGTCAAAAACTGAAGATTGACTAATTGAAATCGACAAAATTGAGTCACTGATTGCCAGTGAAATTCCACGGATTCCACTGTTCTGTGAAATTTGACTGCTAATCAGTGAAAAATTCCTGATTCAATTAGTGAATTTTCATTTTTGAATCAGCAATTTTTTCCTTAACTACTGAAATGAATCAGTAAAAATTTCAGTAGTTGAGAAAAATATTACTCATTCAAAAATGAAAATTCACCAATTGAATCAGTAAATTTTTCACTGATTTCTTCAGTGGCTCAATTCTGCCTTTTTTAATCAATCAGTTTGACTGATTCAAATTAAGAGAGAAAGTTCATTTTTCGAATTTTGGAAATTTTTGGAAATTTTAAAATTAGTTTATCGCTCTGCGAATTATGAAAATTTAATCGAATCAACAAAAATAACTGAAATTTGGTATGTACCCTATTTTTGACCTCCTGAATCGATTGCAAGTAGTTTGAAATTTTCCAGCACTGGAGAAAAGCCTCTAAAATAGGTCCATATAAACTTCAGCTCCTATAATCGAACCTATTTGATCGAAAATAAGGTATTTACCAATTTTCAGTTTTTTACCTCGATGCGTAAACTGTCGGAATATTTCCAACTTTCTTCCAGGAAAATTTTCTGTTAAAAAATATGGATGCTGAAGTTTATATGGACCATTTTTATGGGATTTTCTTCGGCGCGGGATGGAAAATTTCAAAAATTTCTGGAGGCTCCGAAACGTCTCAAAACCATTTTCAATCAAGTTGGGAGGTCAAAACTAGGGTATTATACCAAATTTCAGCTTTCTTCGTTGATTAAATAAAATTTTCATATTTTGTAGGGCGATGAGGTGGTTTTAAAATTTCAAAAATGCGCCAAAATTCGAGAAATGAACTTTAGTCTCTAAAATTTTGGATGTGAGGTTCTTTTATGATATAATTTCGATTTATTTTGTTTCGGCTCAAAATTTCACCTCGAATTGAAATAGGTACCTTTCTCGATAGCGGAAAAACTAAGGACAACAGTCCAGACATCAGGCACCTGAGAAAATCCACCCATAACACGCTCGTGCAAAGGTTACCAGCACCACATATCAATATCAAATGTCTGCATGGAAGATAGGTCAGGGATGTTAAACCAAAATCACCGATCGCTCCTTCAGCTTGATTTTTGAACTCTGAACTTGACTATCGTCTAATTTTAAATTTAGTATCGCTCCAATTTACTAAATTCCAACACGTTCTACAACGGTATTAACGACACGATCTGAGCAATAAGCCCGGGGCATCGTGTCAGCTGATGACGACGAAGGAGTAAAGTCAACCAAAGCGCACGGACACTGGAACCGATGTAGACAAAGGTGCAGCCGGTTTACGCATACACTTTGAACGTTGATGACCTTGAATTAGCGAAAAAAAATATATAGATAAATAAACGCCACAAAGGTTACGATGACTTACGGATATCGCAACCGAAATCTAGTTCGCTGTGAGCGATTCGAGCATCGTGGCTAAAAACGGCATTACTTCACAGAATTCATAAAACCATATAGAAATAAAGCGGTTAATTAAACTAAAACCGTTACAGATAGGTAGGTAATTTACTACGTTAAAGAACGACTGGAATACTAACGGTTGCGAAGTCGTATTATCTTAATTGGTTAAAGATCAAAGTACAACAACTGTTTAAGTTATTTCGGAATTAGTCGTTGTCACAGGCGATATAATTAAATTTAATCTTTATAAGGTTATCTCCCCATGTGCTGGACATTAATTCGCGAATATGTTAGGACACGATCGGCAATACGAAATTTTTCCATTCGAGAGAATCAATTGGCAAATAAAGGGATGAAAAGCTAGCTAAAAGTTTAAAGCGAAAAGCTGAAAGTTGACCAAATTTAGGTAACGAACCGAAAGTCGGAAGTTCAAAAGTTTTGAAAATAGCAAGCTGAAAGCTAGTCGAAAGCTTTTTCTTACAGATTTATTTTTTAGCTTTTGTCTTGAAAATTTGAGACGAAATCAACAATTCAGGCCCGTAGCTAGGGGGGGGGGCAGTCGTTTGCCTCCCCTGGAGAAATTTGTAAAAACCCATCTGATTTCATACGCTCAAAATTTCGATCAGAATCAATTTCCATTCAAAATGTTGAAAATGTTGAAAATTCTACTCGCTTAAAATTCTTTAATCCTAGGTAATAAATTTCTCATTAAAATGCCAAGTTTGTAAAAATTTCATTTCAAACGTCAGAATTTTTAGAAATCCTGACGCAAATACTCAATTATTCTCATTAATTACCTCAAAACAAAATAATGTTTTTTTACAATGTTATGGCACTTTAATAACTTTTGAGATGAATTTTTACAATTTTGATCCAGGTTGGGCGATATTTCAATCGTTTTTTTCTAACTCACATTTAAAAAATAAAAAAAAATGAATAAGGTTGGAAAATTTATCAAATTCTGAACCAGCATAGCGTGATTTTGGGCAGCAACCCATGACCTTATACATTTTTCAAATTTTTTATCTTTGTAAAAAAAAATTAGAAATTGGAAAATTGATCAAAAATGCGGTTCGGTTCTTTGAATGTAAAGAATATGAATTAGAGTGGATGAAAAAAAAAACAATCTTGAATTTTGATATGATAGTTTACTTTGAGTACCTACTACCTACCGTATGAGACTTTCTCAAAAATTTTCAAGTCCTCTTTTCTTCTTACTCCGAGAAAAACAAAACTAGGAGTGAGGAGACTTCAAAGTTTTGTCATTGAAAAAAAAAATAACAGTTTTATAAGCTTTTGTATTGTACCACCTGCTGGAAACATTGGTCATCCATTAAAATATGCGATTTGAGTTTCTATACACTCCACGCACAAGTGACTTCAAAATTAGATACATTTTTTGCCCAGCTGATTGAAAAATTGCAAATCAAAAATTTTTTTGGTCGGGAAATATAATTTTTGATGAAATTTTTTCAAAAATTTTCACGGCAGTTCTGCCAACTGCATTTTGATTCCTCCAATTTTCAAAAAATTCATGTTTTTCATTCAATGGTTTAAAAAGTGAATCGCAAATTTTTTTATTAACATGAATTAAAATTATTTTTTGAAAAGTTTCTTAGCGGTATTCCTACTGAAATTTGTTGAAAAATTTATCAAAAAATTTTCTTAATGATCAAGAAAATTTTACTTTAATTTTGAAGATTTTGAGTGAGTAATATGAATTTTTTAAAAAGAAATTCTTGTAGCTTGAAAGATGAAAGTAAATTTTTTGTGAAATTGGGGGGGGGGGTGTATCATTTGAATTGTCTCATTTTTTATTGCCCCTCCCTCCCTGGGATGTCATATGACCTCCTTCCAAACCATCCTGACTACGGGCCAGCAACAATTTTTCAACCAAAATTTTTTTCTCGTTTCTCTGAATAATTTCAACTCTTTTTTTCAGATACATATTTTTCAAGTTTAAAAATTTTTCCTCAAAATATTTTTCAACTCTGAAATTTCTTCCTCGCTATTTTTTTATTTTTTCTCAAATTTTATTGCTCTTGAAATTTTATCTCAAAATTCATTTTTTTCAGATCAAATTTTTTCTCAAATTATTTTCCAGCTTTGAAATTTTTAGAATAAAAAAATTTGAAAAAATTTGTGGTGGAAATTTTTAAAAATAAATTCAAGGTAAAAAAATTCGAAAGAATATCAAGTTTTGAAAAATTTTAAAATCAAAGAATGGGTACCTAGTACAGTTGATAATTCGGCATGAAAGTCTGACGTCACATTTACCACTACAACTGCATATTATCAGTTGTGTACTTTTTCAAAAGGGGGATTGCGAAAAAATTAACATTGCTTCTTATGGGAAGTTTATAGTTTTTACAATTTTTTTCATTTCTGATGTGTGTAATTCTTTTTGTTTTTACAATTTTGACTAATTTGATAGCTTAACTCGTCAAAATTATCAAAAAATAAAAAATTCAACCCATCAAAACGGAGAAAAATTGAAAAAAAAGATAGAACTCCCATAAGAATCAATGTTAATTTTTTCGTCGTTCCCCCTTTTGAAAAAGTATACAAATTGGTACATGAACTGATATTTGCATTGTGGTGGGGCGATGACGTCAAGACTTTGATGCCGAATTGAGATACCCTTTTGACGTCATCTGACGTCACTCCCTCAGTGAGATGGATCCTGTCTTGCCGCACCGCCACCGTTCGATGACGTTTTGTGTTGTGTTCCCTCAGTGAGATGAACCCGTCTTGCCCCACCATCGCCGTAGAACCGGTAAAACGGCAGGCGCTGCTCAGCAATTTCAAAAACAGTAAACGCCCTATTAGTAAATGAAAATCGAAGAAATTGAAAAAAATCTTAAAGCTAAAAAAAATGTTGAGAAAGAAAGTTTAGTGAGGGTAAAAATTTATTGGAGTTGAAAAATTGATATTTTGAGAAAAAATTTCAAAAGCTGAAAAAATTTAAATTTTGAGAAAATAATACAGACATGGTCGATGATTTTTATCATTATGCTGTCTTAGGTGTTGTAATGTACCTATATCAGAAGTTTCAAGGTGAAAGTCAAAAGTGTTAGGCCAAAAGTTTGATAAAATATAGCTAAAAGCTGAAACGTGAAAAAGCTGAAAGCTAGCCAAAGCTATCTGTATGAATCAAAAAGCTAAAAGCTAAATCCAAAAGTTTTAATTTTTGAAATTTTCAGCTAAAAGCCAAAACCAGAAGTTTCAGTTTACGGTTTTATATCCCTGGGCAAATATGAATATTTTTTGTCTTCTGCCATCGATCGTTGGACAAAATCACTCAACATTCTCGATACCTATCTGCGAAAATTCAACAACGATTTCTTTTCACTCGTATTATCCTCACTCTCGCCATCGTTGCGTTGATTCCATAAGTACCTGCGCGGATTCTATACGTACCAATGATCTGGCAGTAGGTATAGGTAGTATAAAGATAAACTGGATCAGTACAATAAATAGTACCCAAAGACGTGATATTTTAGTAACACCTTTTGGATCAATTATCGCAGACACAAACATAAGCAAAACATTGCCGTAACCTGTTGCACACTTTTTATTATCTACATTATATATAATTTCATTTCCGACGTGTTCGTTGGAATTATTACGTCACGATTAGAAAAATTCGAAATGCACGTAGTTATAATTTTCGTTAAGAAACAGAGTTTTCTTCTTAGTTTTCGTCTGTGGTCGTTATTTCGCCTTATTTAAGCTTTGTATCCGTTACAATGGTGCTCAATATTGAGAAAGCTTCCCATATAAGGTGCCTACGGACGGGTTACATCACGAATCGGGCATACGTTCGTGTTGATGACCACTGGTAAGTATTCGATTTTCTCAGCGACGACATCGACATGCCGCAAGAGCGCACGTATCCGACGATATTATTAAAATACTCTCTTTTTTTGCTACGTACAAGTTTGTCACTCGTCCAAAACAGTCATACGCCTGCGATTGCGGATTGCCTCCGGCGTGGACGTTTGATCATCGCTCAATTTAGTTGAGAAGAAAGTGCAGCTAATTTCAGTCCGATTGGTCTTCTCTGAATTGAGATATTCATCGGCGATAATTTCAGACGATGGATTCGGTCCGGGATAAATGTCACGTTGAGAGGTTTTCGTGGAATTGTCACTTACGTGGGTGTAAAGTGAATTAGTCCAGTTTAGTGCAGAAAATTGGATGGATTGGCGAATATACGTAATGTTTGATGCCAGGATGGTGAAATTTCTGCGGAGACGTTGAGACGTTTTTATGTAAAAAGGGTTAATGTAATTTTGGTTAAAACTGAATGATGGATCCTGAAGAGAGGAAAATGAAGATTCTCGTTTCCCAAACCGTTGTAGAATTGAGCAATATAATAAGGGAACAAGGCTGCAATTATTTAAGTATTGTTTACTCTTTAAAGAAGAAAAAAATTATAAGTAACATTAATTTTAGATTTACAAATCATTGTCATGTTAACTTCTGGCAAAAAAGTAAAATAAAATGCGATTGGGAGAAGAAAGAAGATTTAGTGAAAATGAATCGAATAACTATGCAACTCTTTTTGTCAGTGCATTGGTACCAAAGGTTGGCGATTTTTGAAAATCATTAGAGAAATTTTGTTGAGATGTGGAAAAAAACTCATTGCCTTAGAGAATTCTTGGGTAATTCAGCGGTAGCAATTTTGATTTTTTCAATTTGAATTTAGATTTCCAAATTTTTCCAAATTCATTGTCAGCTTCCTGAAAATTTGAACTAGAATGTCCAACCTCACTTTCAAATTTCAATCCTACATATCTACATTACAACTTCTCCTCTACTTAATTATTGTTCATAAGTACACAATTTGGTCCTTTGTAAAACTAAAAATTACAAGTACCTATACAAGAAAAATTAGCCGAGAGAAAGTGAAAATTGCAACAAACTCACTTTTTTACGACAATTTTGTTTCAATTTTCTCCAGAAGAGGTCTAAATATCTCAAAAAAGGCAAAAAAACGAGGTTTATGCGATAAAATATCAAAAAATTATGTATTTTTTGAAAGAATGTTTTAGAAACACAGGCCAGAAAAGTGGAGAAAAGTACCGGGGAGAGGGAACAAATCCCCAATGCCCCCTCGAAGAAAAATTTTCCTGGGTGGTACCAAGATTTTTTAGAGTGGCTCCAGCTGCATTCAGAGTGTTGTCTCAGGCACCAAGTGTTATACGAAGGTATCCAACCCTGGATAAATAATCCCAAGAATAAGAAAAACTCAGTTTGAAAATGGAATCGTTGAAAAATGGTTGAAAATGATTTTAATACTCGAAGAAAAAATTCTATCAAAGCTACGATTTTTCTTTCACTTCTGAGAGTGAATCTTTTTGCCATTAAAAAAAACCTATGCAACGTGTGTCAAAAAATGCATTTAGAATTCTTCTAGGAAAAATGAGATGGTAGTGGAATGAGATTTTTATAAAAGACTGAAAATAATTTCCAGGAACGAGGGGAAATGAGAGTTAGGTCTGCACTCTTCGCTCAATCCACCCCTATGAAAATATGAGATTTCTACAAAACAGTTGGAAAATCATTTTAAAAATTAAAAAATATGTATGTATTACCATTGTACCTAAACAATGAAAATTGATTAGGAAGAAACTGAAAATATTTGAAAATTGTGGTGAAAAGTTTCCAAAGATGTTTGAAAAATTTATTCGAATACGATTCTTTAAAAATGGTTGAAAATACGCATGTACTTACATATTTTCAATAACAGAAATTAAAGAATAATTTTATGGAGGAAACGCAAAGGAGAAAACATTGAGATATTAAACAAAGATTTCAACAAAAGTGGAAGAAGCGAAGTTGAATCTATCAAAATACCTAATTATAAGGATCTTGAAAAATGACTGAAATAATATAAAAACAGATGAAAAAAATTGAATGGAAAAAAGGAATGAGATTTTTCAGAATTATTTTAAAAAATTACCGAAATTTTTTCTATGGGATAAGCACCTTAAAACATGGATTTTTTGGTTTTGAATTGAATTAAAATTATAAACTTGAAATTAGTAAGTACCTATTCAATAAGAATCGTAATTTTAAAAAAATTTCTTTTTGAAAAAGGAAGAGGACCAAACTTAATTATTCACTGATTGATACCAACGAAACGAATGAAAAATGATCAAGGAAAAAAATAAGTAGAAATTCCTTCGAAAAAAGTTAGAACATGGATATGTCAAAATTAATTTAAAGTGATTAGGGTTTTATCATAACTTCATAAGCATGCTTTCAAAGACTCACATTTCACAATCTTTGACTCTTCTTATGTCTTTAAATCTTTTTCTGTTTTTTTTTTTTTTTTTTTTTTTAATCTAACATAATATTATTATGTCCTATCCTATAAATGTTGTGCTATCATATCTAACCCTTAGTCTTCATCTTCAATGCAGCAGTACTGAATCATATTCATCAATTATTTTAAAAACATACTTTTCTGTTCAATAATTATTGTTAAAAAATCATTTTTTATTGTACCCCCATGCCCTTAGACATATCCATAACATAATATTATTATATTCGGATTTAACATTCAATTATATTTTCGTTTTTTCAAGTCTAACATAATGTCATTGTATCTCAGTGTCATCTAAGTAACCAACCTTGACCTTGTGTCTAGTGTTATGTAACTTTTTTATGAAATGTTATCATGCCCAAGTGTTAAAGTTTAAACTTCTATTTTTAGTTCCAAATTTCTTCAAGTCCAACATAATGTCATTATGACTTGATCTAAGAACGCTAAGTAACCAACCTAGTTTTTCAAGTCTGACATAATGTTGTTATATCTTACTCTAAAAATGTTACATACCTAACCATAACCAGTGTTAGTTTTTTTCAGTCAAACAAAATGTCACTACATATATCAGCTATCATCATTCAACATAATGTCATTATGTCTTAATCTAAATCAGGCAGTCCGTAATATCTTCAGTATTATTCGCTAAACTGACATTTTAAAGACCTTAATTCTCCGTTTCTCTTCTGCAGCTTAATAAACATAATGTGATTATATCTTAATCTCAATTCATTTCCAATCACTAGACCAACATTTGGAAGACATCAGTTCTTTTCTCATCCACAGTAGACATCAATTGAACCGTGTTAAGTTAAAAGCGACCAAGCGACATCAAAAATGTCATCAAAAAACAGAATTGAAAGTACGATAACTTCTAAACAGTTGAAGAAGGGATAAAAAGTATGAAAAATGTGAACTCTGGGAACATTAATTTATCAGTAATGTACGTGCTCAAAAGCCTATTCTATATTAACAGTGAGAAATACGTTAAAATCTTAGCACTTCCAAATTTGTCGCTTGGTCTCTTTTGACTTAACACGGTTCAATTCTTCTTATTATGTCTTTAAAATATTAATATGATATCCAAATCTAAAATTTAATCCAATTTTCAAGTTTCTTTATGTCCAACATAATGTCATTATGTCTCAATCTACCATCAACATTAGATAACCAACATTGATGTTACATAACTGTTCAAGTTTTTTAGTCTAACATAATATTATTATGTCCAAATATAATATTCAATATTATTTCCAGGTTTTTTCAAGTCTAACATAATGTCATTATGCCTTGATCTACCGTAACCATGACATAACCCGTAATCCATAACAATTTTCAAATTTTACCCCCCCCCCCCCCATCATAAAGACATAATTATCCATGTCAAAATATAATATTTTATTTTATTTCTAAGTTTTTTCAAGTCTAACATAATGTCATTATGTCTAGATCCACCGTGACCGTTACGTAACCCGTAACCCGTAACCCGTAACCGTAACCCGTAACCGTAACCGTAACCGTTACAGTTTTTCAAATTTTACCCCCCAGGCCTAAAGACATATCCATGTCAAAGTTGAAAAATGACCTCAGAAGAATGGCCAAAGCCACTAATACATTTTTGAGATTACTTTGATTTCGACCCCAAAAACTGATTTACTAGAGATCGAAGGAGAGAAGAGTGGGTCAAAGTTTTAAATTTTTACGATATCAAGAGAGATATTAAGAGATATATCTTTAAGCAGCCTGTTTTGGTGAAAGTGCATGTTTTTGCTTTTTAAAATATACATTTCTGAGGTAAGTAATTTTGGACAAAATCCGTAAAGAATTATTAAAACTGTCCTGGAAAGGTCCATTTATAAAAATCGAATGCTATATACATTTACATTTTGATCAGATCCTGTATATTGAATGAAAAATAATTTCTGCGATCGGAAATTCGGAAAATCCATGGAAAATTGACCAGAATCTTAAGAAATTGACTGAATTTTTTTTAAAAAGTAAAATTTCAAAAAATTCCAAGAAATTTAAAGGTAAAATTTGAAAAACCTTCAGACTGTGGTAAAATTTTGAAATATTTTGATTTGTCAACATTTTAGATAATTTAAAAAATTGAGTAAGTACCTACTTAACATTATTTAAAATTTTTAATTTTGAGAATTTGCTAAAATTGTTGAAAGTTTTTCAATTCTAAACTTGAAAAAATTTTGGTGGTGGAAAATTCTAATTTTGTAAATACATAGGTGAACCTGGATATAGAAACCACCCTTAGGTGTAAAAATTGGTTTTTGAGTGGAGGTTCTCCTTTGATTCTATATAGACCTTCTGAAACGCCCAAAATCAGTGTCAACTCAGAAATCAATTTTTTACACCTAAGGGTGGTTTCTATATCCAGGCTCACATAGGTATTTGGAAATTTCAATTATTGATTACGTGTTTGCCATGAAAATTCCGCCTGTTTTTAAAATTTTTCCCCCGAAGATATTTTACAAAAACTTTTTACACCCCCCCCCCCCTCCGTAAAAGAAACCTACTCAATAAATCACTAACAACTAATCTTTTTACTCGACTGATTTCTTCAAAAAATTTCGAACTTCGGTTCCATTCTCTTACCGGAGAAAATCTGAAAATTCTTTGAAAACAGCAAAAAAAGTTGTAATATAGGAAAAATTCATCGAAATGCATCAAGACTTCGCAAAAAGTACCTAATGAAAATAACCATCAAGTGGAGGAAAAAATTCATTGGAATGGAATATGAATTCTTGAGAAATAAATGGAAAATTTCCAGGTGAACGTGGATAAAATCGACGAAGAAGAAAAATTTTTCGAAAAAATTCGTCGAGGCGTTGCACTATTCAAAAACCAAAAAAATTCAAAAATTGAATATGACAAATGCATTGAATTATTATGAGAGCCTTAAAAAATGGTTATAAAAAATTCAAAAAACGTGGGAAAATGAAAAATTTGATCGAAAAACTTACCATTATTATAAGGATATGATAATCTTCCAAAATTATGAAAATTCTTTTTTTTAAACAGGGGTTGATCAGCATGAAATATTTTTGGAAAATCATTAATTTGACAAAATCCGTAAAGAATTATTAAAAACTATCCTGGAAAGGTCCATTTATAAAATCGAATGCTATACCTATACATTTACATTTTGATCAGATCCTGTATATTGAATGATGAATAATTTCTGCAATTCGGAAATTTGGGAAATCCATGAAAAATTGACCAGAATCTTAAGAAATTGACTGATTTTTTAAAAAAAAGTAAAATTTCGAAAAATTCCAAGAAATTTGAAGGTAAAATTTGAAAAACCTTCAGACTGTGGTAAAATTTTGAAATATTTTGATTTGTCAACATTTTAGATAATTTAAAAAATTGAGTAAGTACCTATACTTAACATTTTTCTAAATTTTGAATTTTGAGAATTTGCTAAAATTGTTAAAAATTTTGAGACTTGAAAATTTTTCAATTCTAAACTTGAAAAAATTTTGGTGGTGGAAAATTCTAATTTTGTAAATACATAGGTGAACCTGGATATAGAAACCACCCTTAGGTGTAAAAATTGGTTTTTGAGTGGAGGTTCTCCTTTGATTCTATATAGACCTTCTGAAACGCCCAAAATCAGTGTCAACTCAGAAATCAATTTTTTACACCTAAGGGTGGTTTCTATATCCAGGCTCACATAGGTATTTGGAAATTTCAATTATTGATTACGTGTTTGCCATGAAAATTCCGTCTGTTTTTAAAATTTTTCCCTCGAAGATATTTTACAAAAACTTTTCACATCCCCCCCCCCACTCCATAAAAGAAACCTACTCAATAAATCACTAACAACTAATCTTTTTACTCGACTGATGTCTTCGAAAAATTTCGAACTTCGGTTCCATTCTCTTACCGGAGAAAATTTGAAAATTCTTTGAAAACAGCAAAAAAAGTTGTAATATGGGAAAAATTCATCGAAATGCATCAAGACTTCGCAAAAAGTACCTAATGAAAATAACCATCAAATGGAGGAAAAAATTCATTGGAATGGAATCCGCGTATGAATTCTTGAGAAATAAATGGAAAATTTCTAGGTGAACGTGAATAAAATCGATGGAGAAGAAAAATTTTTCGAAAAAATTCGTCGAGGCGTTGCACTATTCAAAAACCAAAAAAATTCAAAAATTGAATATGACAAATGCATTGAATTATTATGAGAGCCTTAAAAAATGGTTATAAAAAATTCAAAAAACGTGGGAAAATGAAAAATTTGATCGAAAAACTTACCATTATTATAAGGATATGATAATCTTCCAAAATTATGAAAATTCTTTTTTTTAAACAGGGGTTGATCAGCATGAAATATTTTTGGAAAATCATTGTAAAAAATATGAAATAACATTAAAAAATTCATTCAAAAAGCAATTTCTCAAACGTAAATAACCCTCGACTAAATTCCGATTCCGATTACGTAAACTGCATAAAATTCGCCTAAACCCATAAGGACAAACCAGAGCACCTAAGTAATTGCACACATAAGTAAATATTGCAACTGTTATCTAAAATAGATTAATATACCAGTACAAGTTTACACGGCGGTCGTAAATGAGTATGAAACTCATACATAAAATGTAAAAATCTAGACGATAATTTAAAAAGTATAATAGTAAGAAAAGCCTCTAGTTACAATTACCTATATTTATTTTAAATTAATTACCGAACGTGTATGATGTAAAAGCATTTTCGAACTGAAAACAGGGGTGTGTCGAGGATGACGCAACCTGCAATTTTGTACCCGATAATTAATTGCTCTATCGCATTTGCTACCGTTTCAATGATCGACGCATCTTGTACCCCGCATACCTACATTTTAGTACCTTAATCGCAACCACCTGACAATTTTTCCTGCAGGACCACCGACGTTATTTTTAATACGACCGGAATTCGCCGTTTAATTACATAGCTCGTATTTATAGGACAACTCATACAAATCTAGGTGCACAGAACTTTCAATTTCTGGCGCCTTTGGCGCAATGTTCGCACTTTGGTAAGCACTGGGTTTTCCGTATCATCGTCCGGGCGTAATCTTCGAGAAAGCATTGCAATATCGATATAATTCGTTTAACTGAAATTTTTTTCCAGCTTACTTTCTTTAAAAAGTATCCACATGGGTTTGATGCTTTGGGACGACGTCGTGAAAAATTCTCACATTATTTGGTCGTACGATCCGCGAGCTGTGTAGGCAAATATGGCTGAGAATTTCGACGAATTCGTAATACCTATTCACACGGTTCATTGTATTCGTCCAGCTCGAATTATTCGTAATTATTTTAATTGTTCTAATTTTTTTCAAATTTCGTACGTACGCATATGCTAAGTACGTATAGTTATTTCTAAAATAAAAAATAATAAAAGTGAAATTATAATACGTTGTAATCATACTTCATTACGTCGAGCTTGCGGTAAATTACTTCAATGTTCATTATAAAATTGGAAATTCCTTTATTATTGAATAATCTGTAATTATTTCGATATCTCGACCCGCTCTGTATGAATTTCAGCATTGGCGAAACAATGGACGTTCGTCTCGTGTCAAGTATCGGTATGGCCACGTAACATGAGAGGCTCTTGGCAGAAGAGAAAAATTAAGAATATTTTACGAATCAGGAAAAAAAAATGGCTTTTAAGAAAATTGCAAATTGCAAAAATTTACATCGAGAAATGATTTTTTTAATTATCCGCCGACCGTTATGATTTTAAAAATATGTTAATGAAAGAGAATAAATGAGAGAAAGAGAGAGAAACAATGCGAATAGAGAATTGAGAAGATCAAGCTTATTACATATTAAGCAGATACTTTCCATATCGATGATTTTAAAAATAATTCGCCAAGGTATTTAAATCCGACGTCGGTTGTGGTTAATTGGTTTTTGTTGTCGCGCGATTTGATACGGAAGTGTGGATATTTTCGCACCGCGCAGCTCAGCTTGGCGAGATATTCCGAATGTGGACTTACGGATTTAAAAATTCATCAACCTTTCAAACAGTTCCTGTTACTTTCTACGGATAATTCCAATTACTGTCATTTAATGGTTACTGATTGCACCAAACAATGGTACCCTTTTAGATTTTTCTATATGTGTATTCTACGTATAAGTATTTCTATATAGATATTGGTATAAAATACACATAACTCGACGCGTATCATATTCGTCATTTGTATTTATACTTGCATTGTGAACTGAAACGTCATGTCAGAAAAATTGACACGAGATCTAAGCTAATTTACGGATTCGTAGTACGCCGAATATCCAACAAAGCGTATAATAATGTTAACGTGCTGCTGTGCAGGGTAAAGTGTTTTTTATCGAGATGTTTACCCGTGCTCGAGAGACGCTTTTTCAATGTGTAAGAAGTGGAAATCGTAGTTGACGTGTTTGGTAAGAGTTTCGAGTTTTGAGGCATTCGAGGTTGGAATTGTTTGTTTTCGAATGGTCGATGTTTTTTGCCGGGTTGCTAGGGAAAGGGGATTGTTTCGAAGGGAAAATGTCGAAACCGAGTGACTGGGTTTTTAGCACTTGCAATTTTACAGTATTTCGTGAGTAAATTTTAGAAATGAGGAAAAAATTCTCATTTTATAGAAATTCGGGAACGAAACGATGAAAGACTTGCATAATACGAGAATAAACCTTTTTTGAAAAAAAAAAAAATACAAAAGAAAATACTAAAAAAAGTTAATTTTGTATGTTTTCAGAAAATTTCATCAACGTAGAGAAAAATTCAAAAAAAATTGAAAAAAATTTGAAAATAGAATTTTTTAACCTATGGAAATTTTTTTCAAAATTTCTTTTCGATTTTGAAGAGGCGACAATTTTTTCAGGTTTGAACTCTCATTTTTTCAGTTTTTTGGTCAAGAATTATTGCTTTCCCCCCCTCCCTCCTTTCCTTTTTTCCCAATAATTTTATTCGTTATTCTTTGATTAGGTATTACAAAAAAAACTCTTCAGTCAGTCATCTTCCATTGCAAGAGAACTTGAAGTTTAAGAATGAGCGTGTAACACCCCCCTCCCCCCGGTTCAGATGGATGACCGAGATGGAAAACTTAGAGTTGTGCTAATCTTCTGATCAATGTAGTTTTTTGGGATGAAAATCTCACAACATCATTTTCACAAATCATCCCTCATTTTTCCCAAGTTTTCGAGGTGAGAAGACTTGTGAAATGAAAAATATTTTCACAGATCATTCCACAATTTACAATTTTTCTGAGCTTCCGAGAGTGAGATGACCTTTGAGTTGAAAATCATTTTCAAAAATCACCCCATGCTTTTTTCGAGCAAAAGATCCATCCCACGAATTTTCCTAGCATTTTTGGGCTGCGATTAATTTGGGATGAATTTCAATCGCAGATTTAATCGCACGTTTTTTGTCGTTTTTGACGTTCAGATGATCATTGGGATGGATTTTCATCCCAAAAAAATCATCCCACGAATTTTTCGAGCATTTTTTGAGCTGCTATTAATTTGGGATCAATTTTCATCGCAGAATTAATCGCACGTTTTTTATCGTTTTTAACGTCCAGATGATCACTGGAATGGATTTTCAACCCAAAAAAATCATCCCACGAATTTTCCGAGCATTTTTGGGATGAATTTTCATTGCAGAATTAATCGCACGTTTTTTCTCGTTTTTGAGGCCCAGATGATCATTGGAATGGATTTTCATCCCAAAAAAATCACCCCACGAATTTTCCGAGCATTTTTGGGCTGCGATTAATTTGGGATGAATTTTCATTGCAGAATTAATCACACGTTTTTTTATCGTTTTTGACGTCCAGAGGATCACTGGAATGGATTTTCATCCCAAAAAAATCATCCCACACTAAATCTATTATGTCAGATAGTGAGATCCGCCCCCCACGATACAATTGAAGCTGTTGTCGGGGGTCGGATAAACATCTCCGAATCTTAAATTTGTTCTTCAATATTAAGTAAATCTGCTCTCGGATAGCCAAAGGATTAAAATCCTGGTAGATTATTGAAAAAAAAACAAAGGAAAACAATGGAATTTTCAAAAAAAAAGAACATATGTGGCATTCCATAAGAAAAGGGTCAACTTTGTCGGGGGGGGGGGGGGTCAAAATTTTTTTCCACCATATTCTTAAACTAGATAAAATTACCTTTCGAATGAGCTATTAGTGACCTTTTTTCGTGCAAAATTCGCGGATTTATGACAGTTTGAAAATTAAAGTTGAAAAAACATAGTTTTGAGAAAAACGCATTTAAAGTTTTTGAATGTTTTTTTTTTTCATTCAAAAACGTACTTATTTATAATGCAAAAATTGAAATTTTTTTTTGTTTCTGTAGGAAATTTTGTGTAGAATCCGAAAAAGTTGGTTTCGGAGCCGTAGGAGGCCATCAGTGTTGCCAAAACAGCAATAAAAATGACTAATTGAACACAAATCTGAAATAATGTACTTACAGCTTTTTGTATTCAAAATTATTTTAATTATTTAGGTTCTATCGCAGTTTTACACTACTAAAAACTCGTTTCACATGTTGTGGGGTATCCCATATGAAAGAGGAAGGATCAAAGTATCAAAATCCATCAAAAACAAAAAATCAATATTTTCGACCCAAATTTACATTTTTGTGTTTTTCTCGAAATCAACTTTGCGACAAAGTTGACCCTTTTCTTATGGAATGCCACATATAATTGTAAATTCTACCTAATGAACTTTCATGAATTTAGTGGATAATTCTTTTTGTTTGAAAACACATTAAATGAAAACTACATGGATAGGTATAATTCGACGTTGTACCTATTTTAAAAAAATTTATGTTGTATTACGAAACTAAATTACGTTACGTTAATAATTTTGAAGTGACTTTTTACGTTTTTCGTGAGTCCGGAATTCCAATGCAAACAAATAGGTTTCCTCCTCAATCAAATTTATGACGAGGAGGAAGGGTTGGGTCAGTGTTGTCGCGTTCACCTTTTTTTTGAACGCCGTTCGTTCATCGTTCAGAGGAATTTTTTAGCGTTCGTTCGCGTTCCGTTCAATTTTTTTCAAAAAATGGAAGCGTTCGTTCATCGTTCGTTCAGCGTTCGCGTTCAGCGTTCAGAGTTCGTCCGTTCATTGCTTTTTTTTAAAAAAAAAATACGGAATCTTTTTGATCAATTTTGAATTTTGATGAAAAAAATCAATGGGAGTCTAAATCTGCTTCAAAATTATCTATCCGTAATTTTCTGGATCAAATTATCATGCAAACTGCAAACAATGATTCACAAAATGAATGAAAAATTATGAGAACGGCGTTCAGTTTATGAACGGCGTTCATTTTTTTTGAACGCCGTTCGTTCCCCGTTCAATCACTAATTTTTGCGTTCGTTCACGTTCCGTTCAAAAATAGTAAAAACTATGCCCGTTCTGAACGAACGGGCGTTCAGAACGCGAACGCCCGACAACACTGGGTTGGGTATATGGAAGTAGTGATGGCAGAGAGCATATGCGTGGTCCGCAAATGTGCGAATATTCTCAATTGGGAGTTTAAAAAATTCGCAAATATGCGCATTTTTCGTATTTTTTTCTCACAAAAAAAGTCATGTGATACCTCAAAATACGCGTCTAAGAACACTGATCAATAATTTATTTGAAATTTGTAATAAAACATCAAAGATTGTGCCAAAAATTTCCAAAAAACCTCAATTTGAGAGAAAAAAATTGAAAAATTTCATGATTTTTGAATAAATTCTACATTTAAGGTGCGCAAATGTGCGCATTTGCGGAGCTCCATTAAAAATGCGTGGATTTTGGGAAGCAAATTTGACAAATTACGATCACTATTGGGATCAGTTTTCTCTCGCTACAAAAAACCCAACCAGAGGAAAAAAACAAGGTAAATACGGTGATAATTTAGGATACACTTGGAAGACTACGAAATTAGTCTACGTAGCTGCAAGGTGAACACAAAATTCAATTAATCAATATCACCTTTACAAGAGGACCAAATAGGCAAAAATTCTGGTTCCTAATTAGAGCGAATCTAATACATTTGTCGGCATTTTATACGCACATAAATATTAGCAGACAAATATGCACCATGACTTCCCATCCAATAAATAAAATTTTTTTGGCAACACGAATAAAGCCTGCTAATTATAATACACAGGTACATGGCACATCTACCTTTCGAGTTGCCATCATGAGGCGGGCATTTAAATTGTGCGATATAACTTTTTCGAGCATTATTAATTACTGGCCATTAATACTAAAAAAAAGAGGTGTTTTGATTCCTAAAAACTTTATCGCAAATTGGTCGTCGCCGACTAGGGCAACGTTGACCATTAATATGGTAATTATTCATCGTACAGATACGTTGCAAATATTTACGAGTACCTACGCAATGTTGTGGCTGTGGCATGCACTATAACCAGTTCAATTTACTATATAGTTTGTGATAAAAATCAGCAACGTGGTGCGGCTTCTTCGTATAGGTCGTATAGATAATCAGTCGTGCGTACTGTGTTAGGGTCATCGATGTAATTATCACCTTTACAGTTATATGTGTTAATTACTGTTCGAGATATCGATTAAAGAAAATGACATAGTAAACGAGTCTGACTCAGTGAATCTCCCCCAAAGGTTTGTTTTTATAAATCACCGCGTAATAAAGCGTTGAAATTTTACGAGGCGTTGTACCATCAGATCGTACAGATTGGTTTAAATATTCATAATTTTTACGACTTCGTTTGGCCGGTGTAATAAAAAAAAAAGATTCGATCATTTGCAAATTACACAATTACCCAAAGGTTGATTTTGATTAGTAATTACTTTATATGTACTTTCGCTTGGCGGTGGCTGTGCACAGGTGTAATAGTCTTCGAAGGCGTGAAAGTCCAAAAAGAAATTTCCTACAATAAGGAAGGAACTGTCTGAAGAAACACGTTCGAATATGTTTAGTTTAGTTGCACAACATGTGTAATACCAGCATCGATATCCTCATAGGACAAGTACCTATCATGCACAACCGACCAAATTCGAAGAACCGCTAATAATAATTAGAGCTTCTGTATTAAATAAATCCGGTTCTTGAATGGCGAGAGACTGAGAGAAAAAGGTGTTTGAAGCTTGGAGCGATTATCAGAAGACAATTTTTGTAAATTAGCCTAATTATACTGACGAGAGGGACGATTCTGTTTCGTGCGGTGCATTTTGATTTTTTCGGGTTTTTTAATTTTTGCAGAATTCTTTTCAATTTTGAATTTTCTTGGAATTTTTCCCAATTTTGAATTTTTTCAATTTTTTTCAATGCCAAATTTTCTCAAAATTTTCTGAACATTTTTTTGAAGTTTGGTAATTTAAAAAAATGTTTAGCTCCAAACTTTCAAAATTTTTTATTCTTTCCATCGTGTCCGACAGGTCATATAAGTCATAAAGAAGTCATTCTTTTTCCTAGAGAGTTTTGTCATTTTCCCCTTTTTTCCGTCGAAAATGACTAGTAAAATGTTTTTAAAAATGTTCATTTTTTGGTTTCAAACATCATCTTCCAAAAAAAAAAATTTCCGTCGTTTCACTTCGGCCAAACTACTCAGAGAAAATTTTTCAGGCACAAATAAGTTTGAGAGGGAGGTCACAGAACTGCCTCCTCGAAATATAAGTGAAAGGTGGTCCAATTTGTCGTTCGAGACCCGAATATCAAAATTCTAGATCGCTGGGTGCTCGTTTTGAAAAGTGGTCTAGGCCTATGCGATCAAAATGTCAATTTTTCATGGATTTTCACATGTGTTTCAAATGAAAAAATTTTTTCTAGGAAATCATCATTTGATAGACCAATATTGATAGTTCACGTCGAGAGAAACAAAAAATATAATAATACACTTTTTGCCTTACTCAAGAATTGCAGGGGTTATATATTAAAATTTTATAAAATATTGAAAGATTTCTAATTTTAGTTTCAATTTTTTACTCCTTTAGAATACAAGTTCGGCAAAAAGTGTAATATATATTTTTTGGTTCTCTCTTCATGAACTATGGTATCGATTGGTCACATAAAATTATGATTTCCTAGAAAAAACTTTTCCTCCACTTGAAAAAAATGTAATAATACGTGTAAAATCGAAATTTCGATCGCATAGGAATAGACCATTTTTCAAAACGGACACCTGGCGATCTGGAATTTTGATATTCGCGACGTGGGCGACAAATTAGACCACCTTTCATTCTTATATTTCTAGGGAGGCAGTTTTGTGACCTCCTGGTGAGTCATCATGATATTCATGATCATGCATGGCGGGCTCATGTCCGATCAGGTCTCAAATGCGGTCATTTTTCAGACCTGCTCATGCCTGAAGATGTTTCCCTGGGTTGTTTTTTTTTCTCAAAAATGAAATAAAAAATAACCAAGCATTTTTTAGTTTATAATTTGATTCCAGCAGTAAAAAAAGAGTTTGGTATTTTGTCTTGGAAAATTATTCTTTCAAATTTTAGTTCTCGAAATATGGCCATAATTTTGGGGAAAAACTCAGGAGGGACAAAGAGGGTTGTTTTTTGCTTTCTCAGCGTAATTTTTCGAAAAAAATTGACCTTGCATCACTCGGACAATTAATATTTTATTTTTATTTTTTGCTACCAACTTCATTGGAAAATTCTTTCAAAAATATTGATAAATATTTAACAGAAAACATTTTTTATTGCATACGTCATAGAAAATTTGGTTGTAGCCTAAGTACTTAATTTGAGAAGAAAACGCCATCTCTCCTCACTTCCTTTATCACATTTTGTTCACTACTTGAAATTTTGCGTGAAAGGTCTATAAAAGCAGGCATTAAACGGAGTCACCTTTTTTTAGTGACTTGTCCCCTATTTTCAAGGGTGGTCACTAAAAGTCAATTTTTTGCCAAAAGGTCATTATTGGTCACTTTTTTTTATTCTGAAGTGACTTTTTTCGTTCAAACGGCCTACAGCTCTTGCATAAAACTTAAAAAAAATACTAATATTTCTAAAAAAAAAATTCCTATCAAATCTTTTTTTACCTACTTATTAGTTCACCAGTCTTGTTGATTGATCCTTGACTTCACAAAGATTTATTAATAAAAAAAAGTTTCAGAAAAAAAGTTTTTTCAGCACTATTTCAGAGAGAAATACAGTTTGAGTTATGAAAAAAATAGGTGGGGTGTATTTATTTATGAGAAAAAATTGAAAAATAGGTCACTTTTTGCCTCATAAAAAGTCACCAAAGTCACTATTTTTTTCCAAAATCTGTGTTTGTTGCCTGTAAAATTCGAAAAAAATTGATCTGAAGAATTTAGAAAACACTTCAAATCTTTTTTATAAAATTTCCCCATTCTGTTCATTTTCTTAAATTTCTTATTGCTCAACCCTAGTTTTTTTAGATACATGTTTCGCCACCCCTTTGAGAAAATATATTTTTTAAAAATGGCTTGTAAAATTGCACTCAGTACCATGAATACATCGCCTGAATCCTTGGTTGCAACACTCATTTCAGAAAAGTCACACTTGAAAGAGAATTCACTCATAAAAAAGTCATAGGTACCTTTTAATTTTTTGATTTTGTTAGGCATCGTGCTTCAAAATATTATCCAGTTCAGTTTCCTTCCTTTTTTCAAGTTCTCAAATTTCCAAAATTCTTTCAAAAAAATTTCCAAGTTAAAATTTTGTACCTACATGAATATTTTTTTGTAAGGTCACTTTTCTCCAACTTTTTTAGAGGTTCAAGTTTTTAAAAAAATTTAAAAAAATTTTAACTTGAAAATATTTTGAAAAAATTGTGAAAATTTGATAACTCCAAAAAAAGTTCGAGTTGAGAAAAATTTGAAATAACTGAACTTGGAAACATTTTTGAACCAACTCAAAATTGAGGAATATTTTGAGAAAATTAAATTTTGACTTGAAAAAAACAAGTAGGTAAGTACACCACACGAAACAAAATCGTCTTTCCCGTAAACATAAATAGACTCGGTTCTCTTACCGAACGACATGTGTCAAAAATGATTTGTGTAACACTTTTTTTTTCTCTGTCTTTATAAGGGCGTGATATTTTCGATCACCTTGACTCTGCTATGCTGATTTCTTGGTATTGGATTATTGCATTGCCTGTATCGATTCACGATTGAGGAATTAGATTAAATTGTATGAACAAATTAAAGTACCCTAATCGTTGTGAACAATTCGCACCTATGTATCTTTGATGGAGGGTGAGGTGCATAAGTACAGAATGCAGTTTCCCTTTCCAGTGAATAATTGTTATTAATTTGCGGTAGAGCTGAGGATCGCCTCGAGGTACAAAATTCAATTACAGACTGTATAATATGTGTTGGATATCTATACGTTTAATGATTGGGTGCTTCTGACAGTGAATTGTTTATATTGAACTAGTTGTTGCAATTTGAGCATTGATCGTTATGCATGCGCTGGCCGTAGGTCTATACCTACCGACATTATTATTAAACATCATTATAAAGAATCGTGCTCAGAATTTTTGTTTATTTTTACCTAAAAGCGTACATTTTCAGAATGTTTTTAAGCCTTCTAAACCGTTCGTTTAGATACATTGTGAAAAAAAAAGCGAAGAAAATAAGAATACGTACGAAAATGGTGCATATTTTACTTGGGTACCTACGTGAAGCAAAATGATGAAGACATGGACATGTTTCTTTCGTGTTTTCATGTAACATACAAAATTACTAGTTACTAAAGCGTTAACCGCGTGGTGAACTACCGTCCGGGGAAGTACATACCTCTAGCTACCTTCACATAGACATAGGCCAGTCTGCGTTAACTTGAATCACGTACGACGCTTTGAAAAATGTGCAGTTCTTACATAAGGTAAAATTTACTCTTTCTTAGTAATTGCTGCTCGAGTTTTTTCGTTTATTGAAATATTTGTCTGGACGTGTCCATTGGTATTTTGTTTTACCACGGAAGATCATGTTGTGTGGTTCGCATGAGGTAGGGTGGGTGTGTAAGAGGAGGGTAGACGTACTTGCCAGAATGAAGTAATGCTATGTTTGGATGAAATTCATAGTTATGTGCCTAACGTTGAATTTATCTAGTTTGCCTGCATGCCTGGCTTTTTTTTTGCGATGAATGGAGCACGATGCGATGGTTAACAATGCGTTGATTATTATCAGAAATATGGTGTCGTGTGTTGTTGACAGTGTCTATGTAATTTGGTATATGGTTCTGTTTGATTGGATGTGTGGTGAAGGGAAGCATGCTGAAAGTGGATACTGTAATGGCTGTATTCATTTTTTTGAAAATTTAATTTGTGGAAGGAGTTATAAAATTTTTAAAATGTAGAAAAAATAATTTTAAAGGTGATTTTTTGTACACTTGATGTCTATTGGCAAGAAAAAAGAGAAAACCCTGAAAATAGCAAGAATTTCACCTTAGTATAGCAAGAAATCCAAAAAATAACAAGAATTTCAATGATTTTGTTGAAGGAGGCAAGCATTTTCAACATTTTCCTTTTTTCTTGAATTTTTTAATGGAAGGTTCAAAAAGGTTCTTCTTTGGGGAAATTCGAAGTAAAAATAATTGAACAATTCAGGAAAGTGTAGAGTCTATGTGTAATAATGGGTTCCCTTTTGGGGGGGAGGGATTTCTTTCCGATGTTGGTATTAATGAAAAAACACAAAAAACATAAATTCAACGCAGATGTTAGGGTACCTGGCCCATCTATCGTCCCCCGTTTGTTTTTTTTGGAATTGTAGGCTCCCTATGGGGTTAAAATGAAAAATGAAACATGCTATGGATACCCAGAACATTTCCCCACTTCGACCCAGGGTCATTTTTTCAAAAAAATAATTACAGCCCCCCAGTTGTCCCAAAAACCAAAACAAGTCTTTTTTGAAATTTCGAAAAATAGGTTCCTAATTTTGTCCCCCTATAAAATCGAAGTTTTATGACAAATTATACTCAAAAAACGAAAACTTTCATTCATCCGAACAATATTTCGGGTATTAATTTACAAATGTAAGCAAAAATCGCGCACAAAATGCTTAGAAGTGGTACTTTGAGAAGTGTACACATTTTAGACCCATTCTCAACATCCAGTACACTAGACCCACTGTTCTCCACCCCTATACATTTGGCACATGTAAATAGATCATCTTACCATCTTAAAGTAATTAAAATTCAATTAAAAGAAAATTAAAGAAAATTCAGTGCAAATTTTACACTTTATTTTTTGGGGGTCTTAATTTCGTCCCCAAGGGACGAACTTCGGGCCACCTAAGTGAAATGTATTAACCTTCAATTACTCCGAAAATATTCGTCAAATGAATTTTTCTTCATACACATTTATTAGTAGACATCACATGCTTGCATTTAAAACTTCGAACACAAAAATTGATGCAAATTTATATGATTTATGACGTTTTGAAAATTCTCAAAAAAAAATTTCAACACTCACAAAAACAAAAAGGCTTTCTAGACAGCGGGTTTCGCTGGAATTGACCAAGGTTTCATATTACTTCGTCGTTTTAGGTTATAATAGATAGTTCTACATCATTTCCACCCGGGTTCACCCCTTACCCTTTGAGAAAGGCTGGGGGACGAAATTAGGGAAGGGGACGAACGTCGGGCCAGGTACCCTACCCAGTTTGTCCACAGACATTGTATTGTGTTATGGCTGTTTCACTGTGCTTTCAAAATTCAAAGTGTAGTATTTTTTCCAACAATGGACTAACAGTAGAGTGAAGTAAAAAAAAAATCTTGAATTTTTACGACAATTGGTGAAGTTGTTTACTTTGAGTGAGGGACCACACAAAAAAATTGAGCTCCTCAGTTCAAAAGGGGAACGTGATTATTTTCTTATTGAAGAAAGAGAAATGCAGATAATTACCGTTTATGGATAGGATCACTAGCTGGGAACCTCAATCGCCCCTCCTAAAAAATTTCGATTTGAGTTTTTGTATCTTCATGAACCATTGACCTCGAAATTGGATGTCTGTTTTTGCCCTCTACCAGGGGATTGAAAAATTGCAGATAGCGAATTTGGCGAATTTTTGATTTTCACCAAATTCAAATCACTCGCTCAAACACTTCAATATCGAGCCAAAAATTTGTTTGGTTATCTAAAATAATTTTTGTTGGATTTTTATTTTGAATTACTTTATTTTCATAAAATTCAAGAAAAACTTACGATGAATTTGTTGACATAATAAATTTTTTTTAACTTATTGAAATTGGTTTACATCTTTGAAATTAAGAAAAGTTATTATGTTAGCAGATTCATTAGAATTTTTCCAAGTATTTCAAAGTGTTTCAGCATAAACGAAGACAAGCTCAACGATACCTATATTATAAACTTTTAAATAGACAATTTTTTAAACTAAAATTACATAACTTTTTTCCAGCGGTGCGGTACCCACGATTTTTCCAGCTTTGTCTGGAATTGGTCAAAATTAAAAAGTTCATACTTGTTTACATTCGTCTTAGTTTGTACTTTCGAATGCTGGTGTCTGTTTAGTCCTTTCGATTTTGACACATGTTGCATGTTGAATGTGACATCGTTTCAGGGATTTTCTTCAGTGGAAGAAAAATATTGTGAGAATTTTTTTCAATTATTAAAATTTTTCATTGTAGAGGGAGTAAAAGTCTACTTTTACTCCCTCTCGCGAATCGCTCGAGTGCTCAAACTCGCATTTTACTCTCTCTACAACAAAAAATATTGTATGCAACTCGGGAGATGAATGATTTTCGACGATTCTGAGTTATTTCCCTCGGTTCGCTCGGGCAATAAACCTCAAAATTCGTCGAAAATCACTTTATCTCCCTAATTGCATAATTATACTATTAAACAATTTTTATGTGAAAAAATCGCAAAATGGTGGCCTGGTGTGGGGACAATCGAATTTACATTTCTGTAACTTTTCAATAGGTATATAATTAGACAGAAAACTTGAAAAATTATTTTCTCAAGTCGGCCACTTACCTAGACCTACTAATCTCACATCGAATTCAAAATTTTTTTCATCGTTCAATGTGAAAATTTTTTTCATGATTTTTCAAAATATCCTTATACCGTACTTACATTTATTTTATTATTTTTATTAATTAATTAATTATTTTACGTGAATATGTCTTAGGCCTGGGGGTTAGAATTCAAGGTAGGGACTCGAGCCTCTCTTCCCCTTAAGCTCAACACAGTAAGCAGATTTTTTACATAAAAATGTTGAATACAAACTACGTAATTTGAGTACTTACTGAAAATGAGGTCTATGGCGTCGAAATATCAGCTTTGTTTGTTCGTTTTTTTCGTCGTAAATAAATTGTCAAGCTTTTTATAATATTTCATTTTTATAAAAATGTCAAAAAGAAGTGCATTTTTGTCTCAGGCAGTATTTTAGTCAGTATTTTTCTTGAATACACAATACACGTATAACTTTCTAAATTTGAACCAGTAAAATTTGATGACATTGTGCCTTTTTGAATCAATGAAAAAGTGTTATTGAAAATCAGTGATTTTTCACTGATATTTCAGTCAAAAATCGCTGATTTCTCAGTCCATTCCCAAGTTGTCACAAAATCAGTAGTGTTGACTAAAAGACGAAAAATCGCAGATTTTCAGCTAAATTTATTTCACTGATTCAAAAAGTTGAAATGTTACCAAATTTGATTAATTCGGATTGAGAGAGTAGGCATGTCAACTCGACCAGGTTTTGACCTTGGGTCTTCCGATTTCGCTCAAAAAAATTTTACGAGTTCCCCTCGATGGTCTAATGACGGAGTTACCGTCATTCCGACCCTAATCTTTCAGGGGGGGGGGGACCTTGTAATTTTCGTATAATTGGGATTTTTTGTGAAATGGCTAAACTTTGAAGGCGCATATCACGAGATCGGTTAAGTCCAAGATGGATCTGTTAATGAGGTTTTGTAGAGAATTGAAAGGAGATCCAAAATTGATAATCACATTTTGAAAAGTTCAAAGTTGAACTTTTGTGATGAAAGTTCAACTTTCATGGTAAGTAGAAAACATAAGGGGCCACATTAAAAAATCTGAAAAAATTACTATGAAGAGAACTTTTTATGCATTTTTTAACTAATTACTTTTCAAGATGGGGTCTTGATACCCCTGGGGGCACAGGGGTCCTCAATTTTGGTAAAAATTCAAAAAAATAGAAAACGTGAAGCAATACATCGGTTTCTACTAATTCAAATGCGCTGAGTTTGAATATGTGCTCAGTTTTTTCATCTGACCTCTCTGAACCCCCTATCAGCCCAATAAGTGTGACGTGTCGTTTGTTGGGTTTTTGAGGGCGCTGAGTTCGAATATGTTCTTATTTTTGAGATTCGATCCTTGGGTGCACCCCTAGCTCCCATTTTTGAAAAAAAACATTGATTTTTAAAATTTTTTAGTAATTTGAGAGCCAGTGTGGGGCACGGAGGTGGCAGATCGAAACAGGTAAGTTGATAATCAAGCTCAGCGCCCTCGAATTAGTAGAAATCGATAGGTATGAAACATGCTATTTTCATTTTTTTGGATGTGTTTTTTCATAATTGGGAGCTAGGGGGCACTAAAGGGTCGAATCCCTAAAATAAGCGAATATTCGAACTCAGCGCCCCCAAAAACCCAACAAACGACATGTCATACGTTATTTTTCATTTTTTTGAATTTTAAAGAACTTTGTACGCTTTGGGCTAATCAATAAAATGACTTTTAGTTTGACTTTTGAAGACTGAACACTTTTGGGTTTTTCTATTTTATAAAAATAACGAAAATATAGCCTGGAAAAAGTAGTTAAAAATGAAGTTGAAAAAAATTAAAGTGCATTTGGATTAATAAGTTATAAATTTTTTTCTTTCAAGGCAAAAAAAATCTCTGAAATAAGTACCGGTATTTAATTTGAACGAATGCATGATCTGAGCTTTTTACCCTAAAGGAAAAAGGTGTGTGATTTTTTTCTAGAAAAATTTATCACCATTTTACCATTTTTTCCTCAATAGTTAGGGAGGTGCATCCAATACTTTATCACAAAATTAAAAACGTAAAAAAAAATCTCCAAGTTTTTTATTCTGACAAATTCCTATGTCGATTCGGAATTTTTTCAAAATTCCTTTGAGCTTACATGTTTTGAAATTGACCCTTAGCTCTAAAACATAGGTACATGGCAGAGTCGGGAGACGGGAGAAACATTCAAAAACAGGGAAACCAGACAATAAAAAGATATTCGAGACGAAACACTATCTTGTCAGTTTAGATACATGACAGGTTAGCTATGTAAGTATATTGAATCAAAACTTTCCCTCGACCAAAATCTCGATCACCTTTCGAGTTAAGATCATCGATTAGCTACAAAAATAACAAAGTTGTCAAATTGTGACTAAACACCTCTGCCCTCAAGCTGCGTCTCCTTATCACGCCACCATCGCGAATACAGCGCCATCAGTCAAACTCTCCAAGACTCGGGTATTTTACTGACCAGCTGTCAAAATTACGTTTACACGACTACTTGTATGTACTTGGACTTACCACGAGTAAGGTAGAAAAGAGGGAGAAAAAAAATGATTAAAAACACATTATAACTAGCGGCTTAATTAACGATCTCGTACCAGGAGAGATGAAATATCATCATGAGAATATTTCGCAGGGGTCAGATCGCACATCGATGGAACCTACAGCGAAGTATATGTACCTCTACCAATAGTACTTAGAACCGAATGCAATTAGACGAATACATAAGGCTGCCTTAGCATTGTATAACCAGGTCAACGTCATGCTAAAACTCTTTTTGAGTATCGATATCGCATCAATTAGCCGAGCTTATGACGAAACCGACGGCGGCTCGACGAAAAGTTCCAATATCGAATTCGAAAATGAAAAAACCTTAGCTAATGCACGAGGATAACCTGTAATTAAAATCTTTTATACGCGGTCGGCTCGATTCAATATCCTGCAGACGACTATTGTGACATCGTATACATAATCCAAGTGTATTTCATAGATCAATTCTGCATCGATTTGAGTTCCTCGTATTGGTACCTGAGTACCCTGCTTCGAGTTAGGTGAATTATGTCTTATATTTTCATGTAGATTCGTCGGATGGCTTATATGGCCGAGTACCTGACCACGCCTGGGTATTTTTTACCAATGGTTTGGTCACGTCTTTTTAATATTTCTTCTCTCGATTGTTTCGTACGTTAATGAAGGTCAAAAAAATGAACACGCGTGCCATACTTTTTCACCGCGGCTATCGGCTATCTCAGATATTCATTGTATCCGCAAATGATGCAAAATCTTGGTAATTATTTGGTAATATTTCTGCGGGCTAAATGTACACTCTCGTATAGTCGTGTCCGCGTCATAATCGTAATCGTGTAATAAATTTAAATACCGGACCTTCGCCGATGCAGGTTTGATTTTCCAACCAAAATACCTATATTCGTCTCTCGTAAAATCTCTGTAGGGTACCTAGATCCATTTGTAAAAAAAATTCCAACCCCACTCAAGGGCAGAACTCCTTCTAGGACTAAAACTAGACCAGGTTTCATAAATGTATACTTTTCACGCGATATTATACCGTATTACCATCCAATTAAAAAACTACACGACAGTATGCGGTTGCAGCGAGATAAAGGTACATGAAAAAAAAAGCCAGCCAGCATAAATTGGAGCACTATAACTTTCTGTTACAAAAGTAGAATGATGAACAAATATAGCCAACGATCTCGTCTCGTTGTGTTGAAATCTACGAAGCTGTGCGAGTTGGTAAAATGATGAATTTCATATCTGTTTTTTTACCCGCCCGGAACTTTTTTTTTTTTCGTGGCGAGAAGAATTTCGATGTAAATTTTCAACCGTATCCGGTAAGAATTCGCTATCGCCATCGTCATCGTATGCAAACACACCTATAAGTCATTGGCCAAGAGTAGCTGAGGCGAAATTCGCATCTCGAACCGGAACTTGAGATGGTAGATGGATAAATCCAAAAATATTGTAAAACCGCTTATACCGTACGCATTATTCAAATAAATGCGAACTTAGTCGGTGTTGGTGTCGATTCAACGCACCGAAGACGTCATTTTACAACTGGTTATCGATAGGGTGATTCATTGGTACTCGTACGAATAAATTTCGGCTTGTTTTTCTCAAAATAATTTGAAAGCGAGCAAGAATGAAGGTTTTGAGGTCAAAAAATCATCTCTTGGTTGATGAGTAACCTAAATAGGGTATAAATGAGCGGGTGAGCTGAGAATTTGAACGTAAATGCATTTTATTACGAATGGCGTGTGCACTGTGCAGCTGTGTGCCTGCTGTGCTGTGGCGTAGCTGTTCGGTATTCATTTGGAAAAAATACGACAATTGATTTGATGGGTTTAAACTTGAAAGATGATCATTTTAAGAGTCGTATTCTATTTTTTTCAAAAAAAAAGGTTACTTCGGTGACCTAAAATTTCACTGCAGGTGAAATTACCAAGAAATCTTACAAGCCAGACATTTTTATTTTAAATGCAATAGGTACCCAGCTAATTTAACGAATCATTGTGAAATTTCGAAATTTTTCAAAACACCTACATAATGTACAATTTTCTGTGCTGAAATTTTTTCCATTTTTTGTAAACTTTTTTTAAAAAATAAGGTAAATTTTTTAGAAGTAGTTTTCGAAATGTATAGGTACTTACTTGGATTATTTTTCTATTTTTAGTTTCTAGGAGTAAGTACCTAGATTACTATAATAATTGTTTCATTAAAAATGACAATTTTTTATAAATTATGTCATTTTTTTATTTAAATTTTTAAAATTTATTTCATTTTTAAAAAAATTAAAATTATTGTCCAAGTTTTGGAAAATCGAACAATTTTTTTGAGAAAAGTATTCAAATTTTGAAAAAAAAACTGTCCAAGTTTTAGAAAATTTCGTCCATGTATTGTATTATTGACCAATTTTTGAAAAATTGTTTTAGTTTTAAAAAATTCTCCAAGTTTTGGATAATTTTCCAACTTGCGAAATGTTCTTTAAGCTTTGGAAAGTGTGAGAATATTCAGAAAAACCTACCTATTTTTAAAAAATAGCCTTAATTTTTCAAAAAATTGTGTATTTCTTACAAAATTCTTATATGGTGAAAAAATTGAAGATATGACCTGCAAAATGACCTAAGTGCAAAATTGTGATTTTTGAGATTGTGGGGCCATCTATTAGTATATGTGAGGCACCACATTAGTATTCTGTTTTTAGGTGCTAAAGTTCATATGGACCGTTTTTACAGACTTTTCTATAGTGCTTAAAAATTCTAAAATTTTCTGGAGACTCCAAAACATCTTTAAACTACTTCCAATCGATTTGCAATGTCAAAAATAGGATATATGCCAAATTTCAGTTTTTTTTGTTCATTAGATCACAATTAATTTTCATTTCTGCTTAAACACATTTTACATGATTTTATCAATAAATGTCCTTTTTATACCTGCAAAGTGACCTAAGTGCAGCATTTTTTTTAGCGTGCTGCAGCAACACTGATTTTCTGTTTTTCAAAAAAAAAAAGATGTCATCAGGTGAGTAAAGGTTGACTCTTTCCATTCCCTAAAACAGATTTTAAATATCTCGCTTCCCCTCCATAGGACAATTTTTTCTCATTTTTCTCGAAATCAACTTTTTGCACTTAGGTCACTTTACAGGTCATATCTTCAATAGTTGAATTTAAAAAAAATTGTGCATCTTTGAAAAAATTTCATGGTTTGGAAATTTTTTTCTTCTGAAAATTCAATTGACTTCCAGAAAATCTTACAAGTAGGAAAATACCGTTCTTATTTTGGAAAAAATCAAATTTTGAAAATTGGTTCTAGTTTGACAATCGTCCAAGTTTTGAAAAATTTTCAATCTTTTTAGAAAATCCCCTAGGTTTTTAAAAATGCCAATTTTTAGAAAAACCACCTTTAAAATTTTGTGACTTTTTTAAAAAAATTTCTCAACCATTTATGAACTTCTGTCCAATGTCTATTTTTTGTAAAAAAAAAAGTGTCTGGTGCCAAAGTTTTGGAAAATTCTCCAATTCTTGATAGTTATTAAATTCTCGAAAAACTGTTAAATTTTCGGAAAATCGTTCAAACATTTGGAAATATAGTGGAAGTGTGAAAAACATTGTTACTATTTTGTTAAATTAAAAAATTTCTGAAAAATCAATCGATTTATAAAAAAATTTTCAGCTTACAAAAAAAATGTTCAAGTTTTCAAAAATTCTCCAAATTCAGGGTGTCTAACAAGTGCTTCCGGTCCTTATATTGGCTGAAGGGTCCTTCCGGTCCTTCCGAAGTCCTTATATTGAGTAAAAAGTCCTTCCCATTTCAAATTTTGAGACTCACCCACCAAAAGCTAAAATAAATCACTAATATTTGAAATGTCGCTAGTGGCAACTTTGTGTGAGATGATGAAAGATCATATGGGTGCCTGAAGAAAGTTCAGCTTTTGAATGCTCTTTTCTCCAAAAAATTTCGCCCTGGCTTCGCTCAGACTCAGTAAATTTATATAATTTTATTTTCAATGGTATGAAAATTCTTCCTTTCCCAGCCTAGGCAATTAATATTTTCAAGTGAAAAAATTGTCCTTCTCACTTATCAAAGGAGGTAACGATCTCGATTGCAATTTTCAAAAATGTTTTGATTTTTTGGAAGGAAATCAGGAACAGGTCCATAGATATTGTTTTTTTTTGAAAGTCTAAACAAAACACGGAAAAAAGTATAAATATTACCTAATGAAGAAATTTTTAGATTCTGGATGCCCTTTTTTTTCAAAAAATTTCACCTTCGCTTCGCTTAGGCTCAGTGAATTTACTTTTTTTTCGAAATCATGGTAAAAACTCTTCTCTTCCATCTTAATTAATGAAATATTTTGAAACGGAAAATATTAATTTTGGAAAGGTCATGCTGAAAGTCTTTCCAAGGTCCTTCTAAAGTCCTTCTTTTAGGGTTTGAGATTTTGTTAGACACCCTGAAATTTAAAGAGAAATAGTCGAGTTTTTGTATACCTACTTAATCCAAATATGTAAATGAATAAAAAATTTCAAATTTTTAGAAAATTGTATTTAAATTTTTAAAATTCTCCAAGTTTTGGAAAAAATTGGCCAAATTTCAAGAAAATCGTTCAAGTTTAAAAATGGCATTTGCCTAATTTTTGAAGAACAACGGTCCAAATTTTTAAAATATGCTCGATTTTTGGAAGATTTGCAATTTCCATAAAATTTTTAAAGAAAATCAGCCAAGTTTCAGAAAGCGATTCATTTTTTAGAAAACTGTCCCAAGTATTCGAAAATGATTTAATTTTTGGTAAGTTTTTAGGTGAAAATAATTTTTTTTAGATTTTAAAAAATGTTCAAGTTTTTAAAAATTACAAATTATTTTTAGAAATCATCAATTGGCTTAAAATTAAGTAGGTGGTTCGTTTTTCAATGATTTTATTGTTGTCTTTCAAGTTTTTGCAACTTTTCAAATTGAAGTCATTTTTTAAATCTATTTTATTTTCTGAGAAAAAATTCTGGTTGCTTGAAAAATTTTCAGTTTTTTTATAACTTTTGAAAATTACTCGAACTTTTAATTTGTGAAGTAGAATAACAAGTACCTATCAAATTATGGAGAATGATTTTTTTAAATGGGCTTGAAATTTGAAAAGAATGACTTAGATTACCTTCGTAATATTTGAAAAATTACCTAGAGTCGATGAAGTACAGTCGCAAGAAAGTTGAACGATTAGGAGATAAGTATGAAAAAAGTAACATTGTTTCCATTCTCATAATAATTAGGTACCAAAAAAAATAATAATAAAAATAAACTGATATGATTTGACCGAGATTATAATAGGCAGGAAAAACTCTGCCCTTGAAAAAAATGGCACAACCTTTTAATTGGTCTAGGTATGCTAATTCTCATTACCGATTCCTCGATCTGGAGATTCGTATGAGGGAGCGCTCAACGTACAAAAAGGAGGAGAAAAAAGGAGACATCGAAGACAAAACTATTTTTAACTGGCTGATAACGATCTGCAATAGGAAAAAAAACCGCAATCGTGTGCTCACTGTGCAATTTAGTTGGAAAAAATAATATTACGAGGAATACAAATGATGAAACCAGACCAGTTGAGATCTATCTCTACGGCGCGGCGTGGAGTTATTTAATGTGTAACGAGTAGTGCACCATGTGTGGGTGCTAGGTTGCTACTACGACCATTCCATTATGTTAAAATGAGAGATCATAATTTAAGCATTCTCAACTGTACATTGATAGCGAATTTATTAACTAATTAGATGCTATACACAATGTTTATTATATTCAATTCTTTATATTGTACGGTGCACAATGAGAAATCTAATGTAATGTGCCATTTTACTGGACGCGTGAAGCACTTCGCCAATAAAATAGTTCAAGGTTGGGATACGAATGCTGAAATATGTGCTTAATTTACTTGTATCTGTACGAATGCCGGTTAAGTTCTTAGGATGTTTTTGTATGGTTGTAAAGGGTGATGCGAGGGCGGAAATGAAACAATGTATGGTGGTGTTTCGGACGTGGAGATTTATTTCGCGTAGGAATTTGTGTTAAGAGAATTGAAAAAAAAATCAATTGGTGCAGTGGAATTATTACTTTGGTAGATCTAGATACGAGATCGGTGTGGGATTAATTAGCGTTGCGTTTTGTTGATAATATATATGTAGATTGTAGATATACTATCGTCGATAAGACATATACCTGATCTATTAATTACTCGTTAGTTGATTGAGTTGCTCAGAGCCTGCAATGTTTGAAAAGTACATTACATACATAGGTACTACAGAATGATGAGGAATGCGATTGCATTAAAAATCACAATATGAATGTGTGATAGGATTATTAATCAGGGCTGCACCTTGTTTAAAATGGATCCTTAGATGAGATGGAAAATTTATATTTGTAGATGTAGGCCTAATTAGATCTAGATTGAGGTGACAGATTATTGTATTTGGAAAAAATTCTCTGGTTGTACAGGTTGAGGATGTTACTGCTGTGCTAAGGTACATATATTTATTCTTCCCTGAGAATATTTGGGCAATTGATGTTGAAAATTTTTAAATCCGAGGTTTCTTTCATAAATTTGATTGAAGTAGAATTTGGAAGGAAGATAGAAAAATTTTTTCATGAACTAAATTAATGAACAATCTATTTCCTTTTCTGATTTCAGGTGAGTTACAAATGGAATTTTCATCGTTAAAATACTCACCAAGTACCATCATAAATGAGTAAGTCATTCTTCAAATTTATTGCTCAAGTCGCAAAGATTTGCTTCTGGTTGTGATTTTTTAAAATACATACATAAGTAGGTATCTGTTGAAATTGAGAAAGTAAAGTGATTTTTTGAAAGCAGAGAAACAGCTAGGTCATTTGTGATCTTATTAGTACAGTCCAGTTTTACTGCCATGGTAATTTTTGATATCTTTGAATATCAATAATCCATGTGATACTTGTCTAACATCGTTCCATCTGGCGATTCTTGTGTTGTAGAATAGGCGAAGTCAGCAGTAGCTTATCATGGGAATTTTGGTCTTGCGCAAAGGAGCAGACCTTTGATAGGGATGGAAATTAAGAAATTTTCCAGGAATTACTTAGAATCATACAAATTTTTATGCATGACCTTTGACCTTTAACTCTTAACATTTGACTTTTAATCCTTGACTTCTGATCTTTGATATTTGACCTTTGACCCGGTCACCCTAACACTTGACCTTTGACCCTTAGTAGTTGACAGGTTGACTTTTGACCCGTGTCTTCTGACCTTCAATATTTTATTCTTGACCTCTGATCTTCATCATTTGACCCATGACCCCGGTTCTTTAACCCCTAAACATTCATATCAACTGTAGCAGGTGAAAGGTATTCTGGGTAATTTGAAACATTTCTGACGTTCTAATTGTGGATCACAATCAAATGCAAAATAATTTCAGTCGAAGCTAAACCCAAGTCAGTTTTACAATGTTTATGTTGCTGTAGATGAGGAATTGAAAATTTTTCAGAAATTGCTGGAAAATAACATGGTTGTGACCATTCAAACGCAAGAGAAATCCGTGCAAAACTGAACCTAAGCCTGTGTCACAATGTTTGTGTTGTTGTGGATTGTGGGTGACCAGGGATGGAAAATATCTCCGAAGTTGTTGGGAAATTAAGTTTTAACCACTGTAATGCAGGAGCAATGTGATCAAAGTTAAACCTGAATTTGAGGTATTACTGCATTAGGCATTTTATCACTAATTTAGGGCTGATTTGATGGAATGCTTACTTTGTCACCAGACGATTTGAAAGAAAACTCAGTGAATCAATGACACTGAATTAAACTGATAAATGGAATATTTTTCATGTTGAGAGAGTTGATTTCTGAACTTTGACATCAATTTGTTTGGCTGATGTAGTTGGAATTTTGAGCACTAATTTGTGGCATTTGACCTGGAACCGTTGACCTTTGACCCTTAACCTTTGACCTTCAACATCTGACTCTTGACCTTTGGCATGTACCCCCGACCTTTGACCTTTAACCTTTGACCTTTACCATCTGACTCTTGACCTTTGACATGTAACCCCTGACCTTTGACATTGATTTGTGTAGGTGAAAGATATTCTGAGTGATTTGAAGCATTTCTCGAGCTCCAATTGTGGATCCCAGTAGTAGGTATTTTGTTCTGTTTCGTTGCCTTCAATTACTAGAGACAAGCGACTGAAAACTTCCCAGGAATTGCTGAGAAATGACTTAGTTTTTGACCATTCGAATGGAACAGTAATTCTCGTAAAACTGAACCTAAATCGGTTTCACGTTTTTGCCTACCTGTAATTTAAATTTTTCCGAAACTGCTCGAAACATGATTCAATTTTGGGTGACACTTGGTGAAATTCACTAATTATGACTTTTTTGTGACTCTGAGCCTCTGGATAACGGCAGAAGGTGGCTCAACGCAGGGACGGGACGCTTCAAATTTCAAACATTCGAGGATCGTTTGCGGGCCATTACTTCTCAAATAATTTTTTTTTACAAGCTGAACATTTTTTTTAATTTTTTAGAATGATGAAAGAAAAATTCTAACGAAAAAAAATTGTTCAAACTGACTTCATGAGTGGTGGTATTTATAAGAAAAAGAATTGCAACAAAAAATGTAATATACACTTTTTGCCTATCTTCAAAACTAAAGGGGCTATTCAACATGGTAATCTTTGATAAATTATTAGCCCCTTCAATCTTGAAGATACCCGTCGTGCAAATGTTTTGCAACGATTGCATTCTGTCGCAAAATAAATGTCGAAAAATGAGACATTTTCAGCTAGTTTTGCGACACTTTTGCAATTTGTGACATACCAGTCGCATTTTGTCGCATTCGGTTGCATTCGGTCGCACTCTGTCGCAAAATTTCTTGGTACATTTTGTGACAGAATGCGACAGAATGCGACAGATGCGAAAAATGCGACAGAATGCAAACGAATGCGACAAAATGCAACCCAATACTTGGGCATCGAAAAAAAATCACTGGTTGCCAAATTCCATGAAAAATGAAAAAAATTCATCTAGCTAGGTAATTAAGTAGGAATTCAAAGCCAATTAGAAGTCAGAACAAATGACAAACGGTTGGTTAGCAATATCAACATATTTTTTTCGAACGACTGTTGATGTTATCTATTCAATATAAAACTCGTATTTATGATTGTTCTTTCCGCGAGTATAGTTAGACTTGTGGTCTGTCTCAAATGGTTGGATTATGTTGCATTTTGTCGCATTCTGTCGCATTCTGTCGCAAATTGTAACGAAATATTTTGCGACAAAAGTGCGACAGAATGCAATTTGTGACATATTGCATTTTGTCGCAAATTGCAAAAAAATTGCACGGCGGGTAGGTAAAAAGAGTATATTACATTTTTTGTTGCACTTTTTTTTTCTTATAAGGTCCACCAGTTCCACCACTCATGAAGTCAGTTAGAACAATTATTTTATTGGCACATGTTTTCACTTTTCCATAAATTATTTCTAATGAATTGTAATAAAATGTCTCCAAAAATTTTGAAACATGTAACTCGGACCGAAAAAAACACTTTCTAGTTGTTGTCAGTTGCCCATAGAGCAAGTTCATTGGGTTGGGTAAATTTTAGCATTTCATATATCATTAATTTATATTTTACCAAGATTGACCTACCTACGTGTACAAAAACTAGTCTGACATACAAGGGTTAGGCCGAATTTTTCAAAAAAATAAAATTTTCTGTAGGTAATTCAAAAAATAAACTTTTGAACCTATCTGAAATTTTGAATAGAGGGATCTTTTTCAATGTACCTAAATGTACTTTCAATACATTTTTTTGTTTCGGCTCGAATTTTGTGAAATTTACTCGGCATTTGATCAAAACTCATAAACAAATCTACAACTGCTCTGGATTTGTCCCTCACTTTTAATCATTCATCATTCTGGGTTATTGATGACGTCCAACATCACATAAAATGAATTAGCTGCAAAAACTGCGATCATTAACGCGATAAAATGCGGTAGGTAGTTAGATCAATTGATCATTGCAGCCAATACAGGATATGATACACTTACATTTACGTGTACAATATAACGCTATTAACGCCGACCAGACAATATAATTTAGAAAAAATCAAATACTCGTACTCTACCCTTTCCTCCTTTCTCTCTCAGCAAGGCTATTCGATTACGATTGAAATCCTTCATTATTTCTTATATTTTTTCAACTGATGTAGTTTTAATAATACTCAAAATCAAACCTATCTTTTACCATTTAAATTGGTAAATACCTATACCTACTGAAACAGTTGCACATGAATAAAAAATCATTACGAATTATGCTCTAGGCTAGAAACTCTTTAAAGAAGGCGCTACTACTTTGTATCCGATGCAATTTGCAGCAAACCGTTTATTATAAAAGTAGCAATGTTTTTTCTTCCTAACTTTTATCAACGCCCACGAACGAATTATCAAAACTGTATCAGAAACACCAATTATTACGTAAGTTGGTTTATTTTTCTGCATTTTTTGTTAGGTGGGTAAAAAAATGACGTCATTTTTGCAACTCTTTGAAGATTTTCGATGGATTTATCTCTCTATAAATCATCGTCTCATCGTAATTAATATTTCGAATTATTTATCACGTGTCGAGCACGTTGTCGCACTTACACGAACTTTTTCATAAAATTAGACTCTAGAAAGGTGAAAATATAGAGGTAAACTTGTCGATCCATTCATAGAACCGATTTGCCGACGTATTCCACGCCTCCGTGGAGGCTAATAAATGATAATTCGATACAATTTATTCGTTCATATCGTATTACTTGTACACAATTATGAGAAATTTCAAAATATTGAACTGATAATTATTAAATAAACTGGTACGCTGATACACATACGTACGCATACCTGACATAACTCATTCTCGAGGCGATTTTACATAATAAACGTCAGCTTGTGTATTTTTTTCCTCACTCTAGTTGTTTTTGGTAATCGAAATGGAACTAAGTATGTATTCAAGGTATCCTGGTTTCATTTCCAAAATTATCGGTCAGCTTGAATTATAGGTACCTACTAATCAAACCTTGCTCTGATTTATACGTATAAAATTACGTTATTAATTATATTACGATATATATCTATTAGCATGCTAATTCGTCGTATTATACGACACGTTGTAAATCTGCTCCAGTTGGTGATAAATTTTATGGATCAAGTTCAACAAACATATGTTTTATACTTGCAGCACGATGTTATTTTAATTTCTCAACCGAATCGTTAAACTGTATCACTTTGGTGAACCGAGGAGACATAGGTCTATGGGTATATAATGTCAATGGCGTTGCATAAGCGCACCCAGAAATTGTGTAAGGGAGGGGCTCAGATGTCGAGAAAAAAAGGGGGTCTAAATTCAATGAAAAAAATGAAGTAACCTGTTATTTCAGTGGGGCTGGAGTAGTCAGGGTATTTTCAGTAGGCAGATAATACATGCCTATTGCCTACAGATTTGAGCGAAATTTTTTTTTTGAAAAACGACGAGATCTTCTGATTTTTTTAGTCAAAATTACTGATTTTTTCTGATAAATGGGGCATTGGCTGAAAAATTGGTAATTTTTGACCAAATAATCAGTGAAAAATCACTAATTTTCAATTAAAATTATTTCATTAGGTAAATAATAAAGACAGAATTTCTGCAAATTCAACTGATTCAAATTTAGAGAGTTGTATGTTTATTACGGTGGATTGAAAAAAAAACATATCTGGGATTTTTACCAAATTTGGTGAGGTGATTTACTTTGAGTGAAAGACCTCCCAAAAAAATTTGAGCCCCCTAGGGGCAAGGGGAGCGGAGCAGGAGTTTTTGAAAAAACACTGTTTTTTATGTTTTTTAGTCAATCAAAATTGTGTGAGAAGTCCTCTTAGCGCTTGAAAGATACAATTTGAGTTTCAACAGCTCCCTAAACCATCGCCATCCTTCTCCGATCAAAACTCAGACTGCTACCAGGGGGTTGAAAAGTTGCAGATTGCAATATTCCAATAATATGAAATTTTCACTGAGCTGGAATGATTTTTTTTCATCGAGTAATTGAACAAAAAAATTTTTTTAATCACTGAAAGTGAATTTTGAAAAAAATTGAAAATTTTATGCACCAGTGCAGCCAACAGCAAATAAAAAAATTCCAAAATACGGAATTTATATAGACTTTGAATTGATTATTTTTTCACCTGAAAATATTATGTATTTTTTTTCAATCACTAGAAGTACTGTATTTCGGAAATTTTTCTGGAAAATTTTTTATGTCAGTGCAGCCAATTACAAATCGTGACATGCTATAGTATGGAATTTATGTTGACCTCGAATTAATTTTTTTATCGTTTGAAAAATTCACAATAATTTTGTTTTCAATCATCAGGAATAAAAAATTTAAAATTTTTCTTTGAAAATTTTGTACGTCTGTGCAGCCAATTGCTAATTGTGATATTCTTATATTATGAACTCGAATGCATTATTTTTTCGTCAAGTGATTGGACCAATTTTTTCTCCCAATCAATAAAAGTAGGTATGTTTTGAAGACACATCCTTACACTGGGATGCGTGGTCTTATGAACTTAACAAGATCGTTCACTGATTCGTCGAGTTTGCAGTAATTTTTCGGCTAAATGTGAAAAAAATGAAGAATATTTTCCATTCTCAAGCTTATTAAAATCATATTTTTGGGGGTGAAAATGGCACCGATTTGCTGTTGGCTGCACTAGTGTATAAAATTTTCAATTTTTTCCTTCAAAATTCACTTTCAGTGGTTGAAAAAAAATATTTGTTCAATTACTCGATGAAAAAAAAATCATTCCAGCTTAGTGAAAATTTCATATTATTGGAATATTGCAATCTGCAATTTTTCAACTCCCTGGTAGCAGTCTGAGTTTCGATCGGAGAAGGATCGCGATGGTTTGGGGAGATGTAGAAACTCGAATTGGATCTTTTAAGTGCTAAGAAGGCTTCTCACACAATTTTGATTGACTAAAAAACACAAAAAACAGTGCTTTTTTCAAAAGGAGGTTCAATTTGAGCACCCCCTGCTCCCTTCCCCTTGCCCCTAGGGGCCTCAAAATTTTTTTGGGAGGTCTTCCACTCAAAGTAAACCACCCTACCAAATTTGGTCGAAATCCAAGATTTTTTTTTTTACTCCACTCTAATGTTTATTCAAGAAATAGTCACGCTAGGGTGAAAATCTTTTTAAAAATCATATTCTTTTTTGACATTTTTATGATAAAAAACTCCCCTTGCCAAGCTTAAGGGGAGGCTCGAGCCCCCTGAGTCCCTCCTGGGTGTGCTTATGGGCGTTTGTAATCAATTTCGGTATTGAAAACAAAAAACTACAACAATTACTTTCTAGAGACGTGTCTGGATAATGCGTCGGCAAATACCTAACTCGAGCTCCAAAATGAAGGTATACTTAGGTGTAATTATTACCGAACATGCAAACATCGAGTAAAATATTTTCATTCTGAATGATGCGGCGTCTGGGTTTGATCTGAGGCGAGGAACGTGTGCGAATTAAGATTATTACCAACGGAACGCGGTTTGAGAAAAATTTTCACACGATCGCACCGCACCTCGGTGCGATGGGTAATTAGATGTGAAATTAATTATTCCAAAATGTAATAGCACTTTCGGCCTGCGAAGTCATTGAATCGTTGGTACTGCCAACGTGAGCATAAAAACAGGTTTTCTAATCTCGATGATGTACTGATCGAGAATTAGAAAAAAAATCACCGTAGGAGCGTTCTATCTCTTCCTCCAGGTGGGCAAAATTTTTGATCTAGTTTGAAGCGAATGTTGCGTCAGTGAAGGGAAACGGACTCGTGGCTGTTGTGAAATGTTTAATTTATTTTTTCGATTTTGTGAAATGACGGGATGCGAAGATAGTTGGCATTGTGGGAGGATTTGACTAACGAGGTGATTTTACAAAATTAATTGAAAATTTGGTGGCTGGCGATGTACCGTATTGTTTGTATGGTGGTATATGCAGAATTGCAGATCTCCGTGTTGGGTGAGATTTGAAATAAATCAAATCCGGTGACCAGATGGGTTTGGCGAACGTGATCTAAAATTGGAAACATGGGTTTCAAGGTACGATAAATTGCGTTGGAGGAGATTCGTGTGTGTTTAAATGACAGCGATGTTCGATAAATGTACGAGTGTTTGGAAATAGGTGTATGTTGCCTGGTGGAGTAGTTTTGACTGTTCAGTGGAACAGCAAACTCCAGGGGAACTGCGCAATGATCCAAGGTGTGCAGTCCAACTATCTACCATTTGATTTCCTTCGACCATTCTGCCCAATTCGAATCATTTTAAAGAAACGACCAAAAACGACCGCATTACAAAATTTAAAAATGGTCGTTTTTCTTCGGTTTTTCCAAGAACGACCAGAAACGACCACTTTAAGGAATTGGGAAATGGTTGTTTTCGACGTTTTCAAAAAACGACCAATTTGAAATAATGAAGTGTAGTCGTTTTTCACATGACACTTTTGGAAACGACCACGCTACAGAATAGGAAAATGGTTGTTTTTCTTCGTTTTATAAGAAAAGACCTTGAACAACCACATTACAAAATTAGAAAATGATTTTTTTTGTAGTTTTTTTAAGAAATTACCAAAAACGACATTTTTTAAGATTAGAACATGGTCATTTTCCGTCGTTTGAAAAAAAAAAACAATAGGAAACGACACTTCACAGAATTAAAAACTTGTGGCTTTTTATCGTTTTCAAAGAAACGACCAGAAACGCCTATTTTTCAAGATTTAAAAATGGTCGTTTTGTGTCGTTTTTTAAGGAAATACTAAAAAGGACTACATTGTGAGATTAGAAAATGGCTGTTTCTTATCGTTTTTAAAGAAACAACCAAAAACGACCACTTTACTTACTGGATTAAAAAATGTCTGTTTCTTGCCATGATTTTTTTTTTTTTAAAGACAAGAAACTACCATTTTTCCAAAATTGAAAAATTGTAGTTTTTTGTCTTTTTTTTGTCAGTTTTTTGAGAAACGGCCACTCTACTGTATTGAAAGGTTGTCGTTTTTGTCGTTTTTTAAAAAACTGATAGAAACGACAACTTTTTGAAAATGAAAAATGATCGTTTTTTGTCGTTTTTAAACTCTCTTAATTTGAATTAGTTAATTTTCACTGGTTTAAAGTCAAAATTGAGTGAAAATGACTGAATGAAATGGTCAGAATCACATTAATGCCAAATTCACTGAAAAAAAATAATTTCCCTGATTCATCCAGTAAAAAAAAAAATACTTTCGAATCAGTTGGAAAACTACAAAAATTTCAGTAATTTTCATTGATTCAGTAGTCCGACATTTTTAGCTATTTTCAAAAAAATTGATTTTGAAAAAATTTTCACTCGCCTGAAAAATTTCTATTATATTGTATAACTTTGCTAAATTTTGACGAATCAAGGTGGAAAATAATTTTTTTTTTTTCATTTAACGGATTCAACCGGCGGTGTTTTTTTCCACTGTAAATGTTGTTCAGTCAATTTTTACTGGTTTGCAGTTAAAAATGACTGATTGAAATCTACAAAATTGAGTTACTACCGAATCAGTAGAACTTCACTGATTCGTTCAGTAAAAGAAAAAAAATCATCTCTGAATCAGTAGAAAAACTACCAAAACTTCAGTAATTTTTCACTTCGGTAAATTTTACTGATTCAGTAATAGATTTTGTAATGTACGAAATAAATCGGTGATATTTTACTGAATTATTCAGTTAAAATTGAAATTTTACTGATTCTACAGTATTATGCATGTTGAAAAACATCACTGATTAATCAGTTGTCTGAGAAATAATTTACTGTTACAAATTGAACCAGTGATATTTTGACTGATTCAGATTTGGAGAGAAGGAACGGCCACTTTACTGGATTGAAAAATTGTTGTTTTGTCGTTTTTCAAGGATCGGCTATTTTTAAAGGACGAAAAATTGCCGTTTCTTGTCGTTTTTTTAAAGAAACGACCAGAAACGACAACTTTTTGAAATTGGAAAATGGTCAGTTCTGGATGTTTAAAAAAAACAACCAGAAGCGACCCTATTATAAAATTTGGAAAATTTTAGTTTTTTGTCGTTTTTCGAGAAACGATCAGAAACGACCCCATTACAATATTGGAAAATTGTCGTTTCTCTTCGTTTTTGAAAAAAAAATTAAAAACGTCCACTTCACATGATTGGCAACGAATATCCGCTCTTCTTTTACTTCCAGCTATGTGGCCGATTACGTAACCCTCCTCAAATAAGTATAAAATTCGGGAAAACCACCACTCAAGTGAATGGATTCGGAAATTTGGTTTTCGAAGTAAAGGGATTCGGAGAAAAAAGTATGGGGTATTTAAATTCGGGAAATTAGTAGGTATTCGGGAACAGAGGATTAGAGAAAACAGTTATTGGGAGAAATGGCCATTCCAATTTATTTTATTTCAGGAAAAGATTCGGGTAAGTGCCCTTTAGAATCCTCCGGGGCGAATTTTGATGATTTAAATTTTCCCCGTACCCCCATCCAGGAAATTCTTGTATTTTTCTCGCTTCCTCTCTCAAGGAGAACTTTATCAGTTCCAAATTTTGCCCATATCTCTCTTTAAGGCGAATTCAATCTATTTCCGATTTCTCCCTCACCTCATCCAGGGCGAATTTCGATTATTCAAATATTTCCAGTACTGGAACACTAGGAGCACTGAACTACTGGAACTAGGTACTCTCTCAATTATAAATCAGTGAAAATGATTGAAAATCTCTGAGAAACAGTCAGAATTGCAGCACAGGAGAAAATCAGTGAAATTTTTTTTACTGAAAACAAATTGGTGAGAAAAATCACTGGAAAATCAGTAAAAATTCACTAAAAAGTCAATAGAATTTATGAAATTTTCTGAAAAATTAGTGAAAATTGGCGAAAAATCAGTGAAAATTCGATGAAAATCAGTGAATTTTACTGATTTTTCCTGTGCTGCAATTCCTACTATTTATCAGTGAATTTTTCACTGATTCAGAATGAGACTGGATTACTGGACCACTAAACTTTGTCCACCTTTTCCAAGGTGTCTAACAAAATTCCATGCTGAAAATACAGGGCATTTTTCAAGAATTTCACAAATACTCGTATTGGAGTAGTCGGAAATTTTCTTTTCCATTTCAGTTTTCTGCTTTTTACATTTTTCAAACATTTCAATATTTTTTGGAGAGAGGGTGATTGAAAATCCGCGTTTCAATTCAATTTTTTGTTTTGTTATTATTTTCATTTTTTCCCCCAGAAATATCTCAATCAATTGAGATGATCGCGTTCGCGAATTCAAAACAGAAAAATTCTGTTTCTAAGAAATTATTATCAGCCACAAATGCTGGTATTGCTGGTGGAAAAATAAAATTTATGATTCGGGACTGACACGGAAACGTAAAATGGACGTAGCGGCGTTAGTGGAGTGAAGAGGGGCCAACTTGAAAACGGTGTAGAAAATAATTTTTACATAGCGTTTATATGGGAACGTTCTATTATTTTACAAATTTCTCCAGAACGGTGGCAGATGCGTAATTTTTTGTAAGAACTGAATTTAAAGTAAATTAAATTATCTTTAAATGCTATTCAAACAAAAAATTACACAAATGTCTCGTTTTCGAGAAATTTTGTAAAAAACAAAACGTTCCTGTACAAACCTTATGGTGACGATTTCTTCTACACCGTTTTCAAACGAGCGCACACTAGCGCTACCTGGACGGATGTCAGTCCCGAATCCAGTTCTAACGTATTCAGTGGCAGGATTTTGTCAGGGGGGGGGCAAGAACGAGTTTTTTATGTCAAATTTTCTGTGGGCTTTTTGAAACATATCAAGTATTTTTTTCATGGTGTATTTTGTAGTGTACGTATAACTGAGTCTGAGGCAGGGTTGCCACGAGTCTGCTCTGAAAAGGGACTCGCAAAGGACTCGAAGACTCGGAGTCGACTCGGAATGAGACTCCAAGTCTTTTTTCTTAGAGACTCTCTTCTCGAAGACTCTGAGTCTCTCTTTTGAACGACTCAAACTATGCGAGTGAGTCTTTTTTGCGAGTCTATTGCGAGTCACAGTCTTTTTTTAAATGATTGTATCAGCGATTAATTTTGAATTTCAAAAAAAGTACATTCAATAAAAACGAGAGAACTGACCTATATTGACCAAATTATATTCTCAGTCAAGACAAAAAATTTTCACCTTGAGATATACATATAATTTGGTCTATTCTTGTTTTTATTAAAAGAGAAAATTTAAATTAAAAAATTTTACCGATAGGAAATTTTTAGATAGAATTACAGATATTGATAGCAGAAAAAAAAGACTCGGAAAAAAAGACTCTGAATGGGACTCGAGACTCGCTGAAGACTCAGAGTCTTTTTCCAAGTCTTCTTGTGAAAGACTCGCTGGGTGTCGACTCGGAGCCGCAATTTCTAAGGACTCGCGCCTATTGACTCGGAGTCGCAAATTTTCAAGGACTCGCGTCAACTCTGGTCTGAGGTAGCGGGTGTGTAATAAAAAGACTGTAACACAATGATTTATAGGATTTTTGGAACAAACACTTTATACTGTCTAAATCTGAATTAGCCAATTTTTGTAAAATTCCAACTTTTTGATTCTGCGAAATAAATTTATTTGAAAATCAGTGATTTTTCACTGATATTTTATTTAGCTAAAATTACTGAATTTTTTGACAAATTGGAAATTGATTAAGAAATCAGTAAGTTTTAACTAAAATACCAGTGAAAATTACCAAATTTTGATGAAAATTATTTCACTAATCTGAAGAAGGAAAATCTCATCAAATTTGATTGATTCAAATCGAAAGGATGATACTGTGTTCAAAAAATAAAGACAGTAAAATACTGCCGAAGCGAAGCGAGGGCGATTTTTTTTGGAAAAATCATGTTTGAAAAAAAAGGCCATGGGGCCATATGCCCTATTGACAATATCGCGTTTTTGAAATAGCGCTTTTCTGAGAAAATAGCGCACGCCAAACACCTGTGCAGAACGTATGCGCAGTAGAAATCACGTTTTTAAAGCGCCAAACGCAAAAAAAAAGCGCCGTTGTTTTTAGAAATTTACTTCAAAAACGAAAAGCACCATAAGCATTATTATACGAAAAAATTGAATAAATCAACGTTAATGGCTTTAATCTTGTTCTAGATCAATGCTAAATAAATTCTTTATTTAAAACGAACGAGTAATAATTGAATCAACCAATTTTTCTCCTTTATCAGAAATTACCAATTGATTGAAAACAAAAGTCTTCAATTAGAGAAAATAAACAAACGAACACAGAACCATCTATTTTTTGGATGTAAATAGCGTTGGCGCAGCGCTATTTTCTCAAAAAAACGCCTGTCAACAGCGCTTTTTACAGCGTTTAGCGTTTTTCTTTGTCAATAGGGTGGGGGCGATCGCCCCAGTCCCCCCCTGGCTACGCCACTGAACGTATTGAATATGCTGAAAGTAGGCTTCGGGGAAAAATTATGATTACAAGCTATAAAAAAGGTGGCAACCTGGCAAAAAAAAAATCATCAGAATTATTCTTTCACAAAGTAGGTACATACAAAATTCTTCACCATTTGCCAAGCACATTCATTTGCTGGACATACGAAAAGAAAAAAAAATCGTTACATTTTTCTTTGAATTTCGGCGACTTTCGCAACCTTTTTATACGTAGATATATGATCCGAGCTGCGGGCGTTAATTACACCTGTATAAGTTACATAACCACAGCCCGACGTTATCCTTTTACGTACCATATAAAATCCGCAATCAGCGTTTACCAAGTACATCGTTCAATAAAAACCGTATTAAGGTAGTAAAATCGCCAATAATATCCAATGATACATTGTACTTAATTTCCTTGAAACTGTGTGGGTATATCTGGAACGAAAATCTACTATGACGTCGGTGAGAAGAATCACATCTCACCTCGAAAGAATCCGCTGCGGTGGTGGTACCCGAACGAAAGAAATGCGTTTGGTTTCAACGCTTCTTGCATATTCTACATGCATATTTGAAAAAATGCAGTACAATTTTGCGTTGGCATTGGGGCTCGAATGCGGATTTACATGACCGTAGGCGAACGATACTGAATAAAACGACCTAGATAGTGTGCGAGTCGTGTACTGGTAGACATAAGTTTTGAAAAAAAAACTTGGACGTTGTAGATGGAACATAATAACGACAGAAATACGTGTAATTTCGAAAAAGGATTCCACCTACAACGTCAAAAGTTTTATCACATATTCGTTCATCGGCGCGCATATTAATTACCTACACAGAACGAAATAATACAACGTTCACCTTCGACTACACCTCGTGCTCCGGCCGTTATATCCTATTGCAGCGTTAAATCGTAATGATTAAACAGTAATTCCAATCATTTAAGAAAAAACCTTATCACCTTGGTACTTTCAAATCCTTCACCTTGCCTCGATTGGTCGACTTCGATACAATTTCCTCAAAGGTGCGACTATGCGGCATATATGCTACTTGGCCAACTCACGACGCCGTTTGTCTTAATAAATTATCGTCGTGAGACTTTCGAGTGTCAATTTTTTGATCGTAGTGTTTTTCAAGCTGTCGGGTGCCCCCTTCCCGAGGAAAGAGTCGGAAAACAATGTAGCGTATGGAAACCACCTTGGCCGATGTCTGCGATGTCAATGACGAAGGTTAGATACCGCGAAGTGCCTAACTCACGTGGTGTAAATGATCTCGTAATTATCGTCTGTTTCGAGATCATATTCGGATCGGTGTGGTATATGACGCGTAACCAGCCGGATTTTTCAATGAGCGCCACCGAACACCGTGAATTCTTCGTCGTGGGAGTTATTTTCCATGATTTAGAAGAGTAGTGAACATTAATGTTCGAAGAATGGACGATAAGGGTGAAGTGCCCTAATTTCGACCCCTCCCCCTCTATTTCGTCAGTTCATGACAAGATCTGCTGGAGGGGGGGGGGAAATTCATATTACTTTTCCACAAATTAAAATAATGTGACAAACCCGACATCTCTAAAGCCAAAACTCGATGAGAAAATAAAGAAAGTTGAAAATTGAAGTCGCCAAACTGTTCAGCGCTGTGATTGGTATATGATTGTGAAAGAAAAGTGTTTTTATTATTGAAAAATATATTTTGAAAAAGGAAATCATTTTCTATATGACACAGAACTCAGGATTTCTCACAATCTGAATTTTTCGTTAAAGAGTTTTTCTACTTTTTTTGATAATTTTTAACACTTGAATTTGATTTTTTTGAAAAAAGGAAGAGTTCTACAAAAAAAATGAATATAACATAAATTGTAGAGCGTAAAATTTCCTTTCCGTAGGGTTCAATTTATTATTTCTTAGAAAGCTAAGCTTTTGAGATATTTTAGTACAAAGTTCAACTTTTTTTTGAGATTAAAAAATAGGTATCTTAAAAACTAAGCCTTTTAAGAAAAAACCAGAAGCTTCCGACAGATATAGGTACATAGAATTTTTACCGATTTTTCCAACTCAAAAATATTTTACTAATTTTTTCGACTCGAAAGAAATAAAAATTCCCCAAGAAAAGGTTAACACTTTTGCTAATTCTCCAACACGAGCCCAATTTTTTAGACTAAAAAGAACATATAATTTTAGAATAAATTAAGGAAGGGCCCACTGCTATACGAAATTGCCCAGTTTTACATATTTGACCATATTCGCATTCAATTTCATTTATTTTTTCAGCCAAATTTTGATAGAAATTCGAAGAAATTTGCTAAATAATTTGAGGAGCTTGGTATCAAAGTAGGACAACCATAATGCAAAACCTATACTTTTGTCTTACCTACTTTAATACCAAGCTCTTCTTTAATTTTTTTCGTATGACCGTTTCTTTCCCACAAAAATGACTTTGAAAGGGCCAAAATTTGCATCGAAAAATGTAAAATAAATTTTCAACAAAAAATTTCAATATTATGAAAAATCCTGACTTGCTGGAATCTTTTCACAATTTTTCAAAACTGTACAGGATTGTCCTGTAGGTACTGACTATTTCACCAGTACGATTTTGACAGGCTAAAAACTGTACAGGATTGTCCTGTTTTGACTATTTTACCTGTACGATTTTTACAGGCTAGAAAAACTGTACAGGATTATCCTGTACTGACCATTTAACCTGTACAATTTTGACAGGCTAGAAAAACTGTACAGGATTATCCTGTACTGACCATTTAACCTGTACGATTTTTACAGGCTAGAAAAACTGTACAGGATTATCCTGTACTGACCATTTAACCTGTACAATTTTGACAGGTCAGAAAAACTGTACAGGATTGTCCTGCACTGACTATTTCACCTGTACAATTTTTACAGGCTAGAACAATTGTACAGGGTTGTCCTGTACTGACCATTTAACCTGCATGATTTTCACAGGCTAGAGAAACTGTACAGGATTGTCCTGTACTGACTGTTTCATTCGTACTATTTTTACAGGCTAAAAAAAAACTGTACACTGTACAGGTGTCCTGTACTATGACTATTTAACCATTACAATTTTGACTGACTAGAAAAACAGTGCAGGTTGAAAAATTAATTTTTTAATTCAAAATTCAAAATTTTTCCAACCTGGTTTTTTAAATGTTTTTTCAAATTCATATTTTTAAAAAAATTTTCTTATTCGAAAAATTTTTCCAATAAGTAATTAAAATAATTATCTTCGTTTGTTTTTCAACTTTGATTTTTTTTAAATTCAACTTGATCTCTTTCAAAATTATTTTTTTCTCACTAAATAATTGGAAGGAAGTTTTAAAAATGTGAAATTTAAAAATTAGTTAAAAATAAATATTGGAAAAATTTTGAGATAATCGATGTTGAAAAAATTTTATTGTTGGAAAAATTTTTAAATTGGGCACAATTGAAGACCATTCAATGCTAAGCGTATAAGTCGGAAAAAATGAAAATTTTAAAGTTCCAAAATGGAAAGAATGGTGCTGGAAAATTGTTTTCCAAGTCCAGGAATCGAATGAACGAAACAAGTATCACTTGGAACGACCGACTCTTCCAAGTCATGGAAAATAACATTATGGAAACCACAGAGAGAAGCCTATGAAAACAACGTGTTGATTAATGTCTATGCCTTCGAGGTGGAAATGTTCAAAGTTCGAGTATCGAGATTGCCACAGGAAGTGATTTATCTATCGATCAGCTCTTGCCGGCGGAGCAAAATTGGTGGAATAATCTAATTTCGAGCTTTTGCAACCGTCTGTGATTTATTGGCCGGTGCGAAGCCGAGCTGCGAGTTTTTCTTTTCGCGATGAGAAACCCGTTTAGTCCGCGGAGTAATTAACGAATATTTCGTGCGAGTTGGCGAGAACGAGGCTCGCGTCGCACGCCGAACTCGCGTCGAATATTTTACTCGGCTCGAAATGCGCTTTAATAGTTTCTAACGTTAATGAATGATGGAAATATGCAATTAGTTTTGCTAATTTTACACACGAATCAGTATATCATATTATACAGTTAGCTGATATTTATACGCACTTTATACATTTTAATTTTTAATTATATTACACCTTGTTTTTTTTTTGCTTCGTTTCGCAACGCAATCCATCAATGTTAATCGGTCTTTAAACTCCAGTTTTGGTAGGTTTACTTGATTGTCATTGTAACGATTTAGCGGCTAATTTGTCATGCAGGTTGTAATTATTTGTAGGTAATGCAGAATGTGTGTATGATTGCATATGGGTATACGAAAGAGTATTGTTTTTGGGTACAAGGTGGTATTAGGAGTGTAGATGGGAGATGTGTTGGAATTGGAAGTGCTAGGCCAAGATCTGTGTTTTGGATTTGAAAGGTGATGATGAATGGGATGGAATGGAATATTCCAGCAGAGAATTATTTGGTCAGTTTTATTGCTGGTGAGTTTATTCAACGAGGTGTTGACAGTGACGTTCCGAAGATATTTTACGAGGGAGGAGGTGAAATCTGTGAAAATCAAGCTTTTTCCAAACATCGAAATTCGAAAATAAGTTTTAAAGAGAAAAAACGTAATAGAACATGTTGAAAAAAATTTTGAGAGGAAATACGAAAAAAATCACTTTTGTAGGATTTGGATTATTTTAAAACTGTGGGGCCAAAGTTTTTGAAAAGTTTGATTGTTTTTTATATTTAAAAAAAGTCATGAAAGTGCAAAACTGTTCAATTTTTCCAAATGGTAATTTTTCCCAACTTACGTGTAGAAATGGTGAATTTTCCCAACTGAATACCGAAAAATCCTGTTAGATGGAGGGTGTTGTATCCCCTATCACCCCCCCCCCCCCCATCGACACGTCCCTGGGTATTGAAATTATTGTCAGAATTTTATGGACTTTATGGAGCAACCTGTGAAAATACTATTTTTTAAAATAATAAAGTAAAATAAAAAATAAATAAGTAATTAAAAATCTGGTAAAAAATAAAAAATGTATTTTCTATAAATAGAAAGGGGGAAGTTTAAAATGCTGAGCTCCTGTGCCCTCTCATGGCACCAGGGACGTCGGGGGGGGGGGGGGGGGTCAAATTGAAAAAATAAGGCCAAATTTGAAATCAGCAACCCAAATTACATAGTGGTATCCTATTTTTTAAATTATTACTCAAAATTAAAATTTTGGCTATAGTACCCAAGTTCGAACTATGCCCTCTCATGTCCATAATATTGGCATCTAGGGAGGTTCAAATCAAAAAATTAATGCCAAATTTAAAAACAGCAACCCAAATTACATTATAGTATTTAATTTTTCAAATTTTTACTCAAAATTTAAATTTTGGCCTAGTACCCAAGTTCAAAATTTTGGACTTCTATGTCCCCTCATGTCCATAGGGGCATTTAGGGGGGTTAAAATCGAAATTCCCTTGCCTCAGACTAATCTGCCAATTTTCAATTAATTTTTGAAGTGTGGCTCTGAATACTGAAAATCTCTCCAGAATCTTTGATTTTATGGCTATTCTGTGAAAATGACGGCATCCTGAAATACGAAAAATGAGATATGTGCACGAGCACGTTCACCCTATTCTGGTTCAACCATCCAACACCATTCCAACCTTTTTCAAATCAATTTTTGAAAATATGTCGGTGCAAATTTTGATTTGAGCAACTCTCTAGAAGATAGGAGGTTGGTAGCTCGTTCAATAATTGCAAATGCGTTCTTAATCTGAAAAAATCAGATTTTATATTTTCCGAGTTGGAAAATTTGAGATTGCATATGCATAGGCATAGTCGTAAATGTGATTTCACTCGAAAGAAATAATAAGACATGCAAAAAAACTGAAACTGGCAAAAATATTCTAATTTTAGTTTTCGCTTTTTTAGTATTTTTTTAAAATTATTAATCGGTGATGGGGATTGAGAAGGAGGGTGAAAGAGAGGGGCTTTTTTCGTGGTGAAATAACAGAATTGCACTTTTAGTTGAAAAAGGTGCTGGAAATTACGTTATTAATTATTTGAAAAAAAAACATTGGAAATAGAAATTTTCAAACTTAGCTGAAAATAAAATACCTAGGGTAAAATTATCTTATTGTTCCTGATCTGTCACTATACTGAATTGATTTTCAAAAATTTACCAAACGATAGTCAAAATAGTACAAGGAGACTAAACCAGACCCTAAAAATCGTCTGGAAAATGGTTAATAAAAGTCCTGTGAATAATTTTCTCGTTCGAAGACCGAAGAAATTACCGAAAATTTCAATTCAATTGTCATAATGTATTTGCTCCTCATCTTGAGACCTTGTAGTCGATGTAATATACAGCGAGTGGTGAGTATGGAAATAGAGAGGGAGAAGTGGGGGAAAAATTGAAAATGCATCTTACTTTCTTACTTTTTCAATCGAGGGCTGTTAATTTCGATTTCATCCTGAAAAGCGATGTTCTGCACCGAATGGGAACGTAGGTCACGGGCCGGTGATATGCGATGTTGATGAAGTTGTCTACATAAACGTTTGCGGGCATTGATCAGTTGTGAAATATCGTGTTCGATTCGTGATGAGAAAAAACGAAAGTGGAGTGAAATTTTTGGCGAAACATACATAGAACGACTTTTTTTTTCAATTTAGAGATCATTTTCGAAAACTTGAGAGCTTTTCACTAAATTTTTAAATTTTTAGATTGTGTTGTAATTTTTAATTACTCCTACTTTACTCACCATACTTTCGAAAAAATTATGAGGAATGTTCATTTTGCCTCTCTTCTAATTTAAAGGAGTAAGATTGAAATTTTTATCAAAAACCTTTTTATTTTGTTCTTTCCTTCTTCTTTCCTCCCTTCCTCCCTCCCTTTTCCTAAATAATACAAATAGTTGTCATTATTTTTTGTGAGTTAATAAATAGATCACCGAACAAATTAATATTTTCAAATTTTGCATTCTTCTATTTCACCTAATTCAACAATTGACGAAAAAAATCAGGTGCAACGTGCAAGTTTCCCTTGTCTCCTTTCAACTACAAAATCTCCAATATCTTTGTAGTTGAGCATCACTTCAACGAGCAAGGACACCTTGTGCATTAATTGCTGAATCGGGCCACGTAAATAAATTCAATTAGGTGCTATAAGCCACTTAAACAGGTGTTTGTATTTTAATATCCCATATTTTCAAGTATCCTTATAACGCCTCTTATAAGTATACTGTGTATGTTATTAATAGGCGTAAATTGTAAAATCACACTCGTAAAATTGGCTCTTTAGTTTACATTATGTATGAGTATATTAAATAAGTGCATACACCTTGCATTTCGTAGGTATTAAATATTTATGTACCTGCTAGTGCCAGGACATGATTTGCAACATTTAAGACTTGAGAAAAAATACGCCCGGAGATTATTGGCTGTTGATCGAACGAGAGAGTAAAAAAATGTACGTAATAAATCTAGCACTTGTATTTTGACCCGATTAATTAGCTCGTATAAAAAAATAAATCCAACTAACTATAACTAGGGGACTTTTACAAGCTATCTACACCGGTTGAGTTGAGATTTGGCTCATTTGAAGAATATGTTATCCACATCTCAGAATCTAATTTTGAGCTGCTGAAGTTGATTTTTTGGCGTATTTTTGAAAATGACTGGTGTGGCATAGGTAATAGGTATTTATATATTGATTTTTAAGAACATTCGTTCAAATACCAAAATCGACTCTTCGAATTGATTGCGACCAATTTCGAGTCCATCTGGAATCTCCAGCAAAAGTTTATTTTTCTCTATACTCGAGAAGCACAAAATTTGATTCTTAGGTGTCGATGACGTATGACGTACCCCTTTCGTGGGCCAAACAATCGACGATAACGGTAATTTTAATTTTGATAAAAAATGATGATTTTTACCATGTTCATATTATGGTCATTTTCAACGGAAATGTCAATTTATACCAAAAATGATGATTTTGAACGAAAAACGAGTTTGACCAAAAGAGATGATTCTAACTAAAAAATTGTTGATTTTTTACCAAAATAACAACTTGGAACAAAGTGACAATTTTAACTAAAAAATGATGATTTTGTCTGAGAAGTGATGATCTTGACCAAAAACGATGATTTTACTTGGAAAATGATGATTCTACTGAAAAATAATAATTTTGGCTAAAAAATAATAATGACCATAAAATGATTATTTTGACAAAAAAATGATAATTTTGACCAAAAAATGACGGTTTTGACCAAAATGACAATTTGAAACAAAGTGGTTATTTTGATTACAAAATGACAATTTTCAACTAGAAAGTGATGATTTTGAATAATAAAATGAAGATTCTGACCTAAAATGATAATTTTTACCAAAATTATCATTTTGTGCAATAAGTGATGATCCTGATCAAAAATGTTGCCTTTCATTTAAAAATAATTATTTTGCCCATAAATTATAATTTTTGATTATCATTACGACTAAGATTGACAAAAAATGATAATTTTGACCAAATTATGATAATTTTGACCAAATTATGACAATTTTGACAGAAAAATGACAATTTTGATCATAATGATAATTGTGAAACAAAGCGATGATTTTGACCAGAAACTGATGATTTTGACCTAAAATGATAAATTTTGCCAAAATTTGTGTTTTTGTCCAAAAATGACGATCATGACTGAAAATGGTGATTTTCACTTTAAGAATGATTAGTCTGCCCTTATGAATGACGATTTTAACCAAAAAAATCACATTTTTTGCTGAAGAAAAATTTTCCTTAAAAAATGATTATTTTTATTATAAAATTATGGGTTTTAGCAAAAAATGAAAATTCTGACCAACAATGATGATTTTTGACCAAAAAAAGACTGATTTCGATCAAAAACAACGCTTTTTGGACCAATATGACGATTTTGACCAAAGTGATGATTTTAAATAGGTAATAAATTATGATTTTGATTAAGTAAACAAGATGTTGGTTTCGACTAAAAAATTATTGTTTTTACTAAAATGAAAAAATATGATATGATTTTGGCCAAAAATAAAGAGAATGATCGAACAGAATGTTGGTTTTGCTTAAAAATTGATGATTTTTACCAAAAAATGATGATTTTAACCTCTTTTATCATGGTGATGATTTTGACTACAAAATAATAATTTCGACTTGAAATGATAATTTTTACCAAACAATGAAGATTTTTATCAAACAAGATGCTGATTTTAAATTAAAAATGATAATTTTGCTAAAAAGTGATGATTCTGACAAAAATGATAATCTATGTAAAAATGATATTGTTCACTAAAAAAATTAAGATTTTGACAAAAAATTAGGATTTTGACTTTGACAAAAAATTATATGATTTTGACCAAAAAATGACAATTTGACCAAAAAAATGACAATTATGATTTTAAAAAAGACAATTTTGACCAAAAATGACAATGTTGGCCAAAAATGACAATTTCGACCAAAAATGACAATTTCGACCAAAAATGACAATTTCGACCAAAAATGACAACTATGGCCGAAAAATGAAAATTTGACCAAAAAATGACAATTTTGACCAAGAATGATTATTTTGATCAAAAATGACAATTCTAAAAAAAAGTGACAATTTCGACCAAAAATTACAATGTCGACCAAAAATAACAATTTTGACCAAAAATGACAATTTTGACCGAAAAATGACGATTTGACCAGAAAAATGACAATTTTGATTTTAAAAAACGACAATTTTGACCAAAAATGGCAATTTTAATCAAAAGTGACCATTTTGACCCAAAATGACCGTTTTGACCAAAAAGACAATTCTGACCTAAAATGACAATTTTAACCAAAAGTGACAATTTTAACCAAAAGTGACAATTTTGACCCAAAATGACCATTTTGACCCAAAATGACCATTTTAACTCAAACGTGACCATTTTGACCATTTCGACCAAAAATGTCAATTTTGACCAAAAAATGAAGATTTGGCCAAAAAATGGCAATTTTGACCAAAAATGACATTTTTACAAAAAAAATCATTTCGACCCACAATGATATTTGTATTTAAAAAATGACGATTTTGACCGTAATTGATAGGTAATCTTTACCAAAACCATTCATTTATACCAATAATGATGATTTTAACCAGAAAATAAATAAAAGAGGAAAAATTGGCAACGCTAGACTAGCCTTGCGTATTGTGTATCATGTTCGATAGGCCCGGGTACCTATCCACCTACTGCACAAAATAAACGCAAAACAAAAGACGAAAGAATCAACTCGTATAAAAAATCGTATATTTATGCATGTACAGACGTATTGTCAACATCCGAGTATAGATTTAACCTGCGAAGGTTTTCGTTTAATTACGTAACACCGCTCTCCGCCGCCATACCTTTAAACATACTAAAGAACAAATTGAACAGATAAAATTAAACGGTGTATTATACAATGTTCCGCAATTAAAAGCGTAGTTACCTGTCGCAAAAGAGCGTATCGCCTCCCTCTTCCGATTGATCTCAACTGCTGCTTTTTTCCCTCGGTTTTTTTAAATTGATTTCTGAGATGTGTTGTAATCGCTTGATATTGTATCTTTTCTTACAGGTATATCGTTGTTCTATTTCTATTAATAAGATATTTTAAACATTTAACCTTGGACGACACACAAACACACTGTAAGACGGTTTAATTCCTTACTGGGATATTATTGGGGCACTAGTTACACACTTTAATTAATACGCATACTTGTGCACGGCTGCTGAGCTGCGTTTACGCTTGTTTGTTTTTTTTTTTCAGAGTAGCTGGCTGGGGTACCCCGAGCGCGTGTTTAAACAATAATTATGATAGCGAACTTGGTGTGTGATAGGTAAAGCAGCCGGATTGAGTGTTACTCAACAAATTTACGAGTGGGATATTGACACATGAACTCGGGTCAGTGGTTTAATCTTTGTAGGTTCGAGTGGTCGTTATAAACGTACGCAATATCCTAGCTATGGTGGTTTTGAAGAATCCTCGAGTTGAGAGAGTACGTATCTCGATCTGTAGCCTAACACCAATAAAGTACCTATTGGTTTCCCTGGCCCTGGCTCCCTGCCCGCCTCACCTTTTACCATCAATATGCCATATAAACCGAAACATTTTTTTAATGGTTTAGGTACATAAATCTATTCTTATTATACGACGGTAAACATGTACACGCCAATTAACTCGGGTACATTATGGAATGGAAATAGTGATATGTGTCAATAAATACTACAAATAATCTCATTGCTATTACCATAATTCGAATGTGGATCAATATCGTGTGAAAAAACGAGTTACCCACGGATATGTCGAATATAAGCACGTAGAGAGCAAATACGGAGATACAAAAGTACCCTTACACATGCACTGTTTGTACGAGGGGCGTTTCATAAGTAACTACACACCTCTTATAACTCGAAAATGAAAAAAGATAGAAAGCTCAAATAAAAAACAATTTGTTCGTTAGGAATATCTCTATTTTTTAACACAACCCCCGTTCAAATCCGAAGTTTTGTTCCAAAGTTATACCAATTTTTAGATTTTTGTGTGGTACCAACTGTCGTCCAATTTTTGACAATAATGATTCAATGGCACAACGCAACTTATCATCACTCATGAATTTTTTCCACCTAATTTGTGTTTTATCCCCGAAAATAGGTGAAAATCAGATGCGGCGAGGTCAAGGGAATACAAAGGATGTGAGAAAACATCTCATTTGAATGAGTTGAGTAGAATGTTGATCAAGGAAGCAACTTGAAGACGTGCGTTATTGTGAATGCTTCATCCCTTGTGAATATTTTTCTTCCAGAATCGAGTTTTATTGCCAAAAATGGATAAAATTCGAATGCAGCGAGGTTAGAGGAACACCCGGAGAGGGTTTGGGGAAACATACCACAAAAATGAGTTGAGAAGAATGAGGAAGCAGTGTGATGACATGCGTTATCATGAATGCGTCCTTAGCTCCTTACTGAACATTCTACTCAACTCATTCAAATGAGATGTTTTCTCACATCCTTTGTATTCCCTTGACCTCGCCGCATCTGATTTTCACCTATTTTCGGGGATAAAACACAAATTAGGTGGAAAAAATTCATGAGTGATGATAAGTTGCGTTGTGCCATTGAATCATTATTGTCAAAAATTGGACGACAGTTGGTACCACACAAAAATCTAAAAATTGGTATAACTTTGGAACAAAACTTCGGATTTGAACGGGGGTTGTGTTAAAAAATAGAGATATTCCTAACGAACAAATTGTTTTTTATTTGAGCTTTCTATCTTTTTTCATTTTCGAGTTATAAGAGGTGTGTAGTTACTTATGAAACGCCCCTCGTATTTGTAGGCCTGGATGCAGCGAGGCGATGGTATTTAATAACGAATGTTTAATTATTATCAGAAAGATAACCGCTGTGCTGGCGATGAGATGATATCGACGTCGCGTCGTACAATGATGAACTATATATCATTAATTGTGTATTAAATCCAACATGTATGTAGGTACGTGTATACGTTGCTTGTTAATTAAAGCTTCGAAGTGACGACATGTTAGTTTTATACACATTCTTCGACATCGATATTTCTTCATATGTGTACGATTCACAACTGGATTTGTGCAAACTGTTATTAAATATACGTTACTCGTAGACCTCGATACAGTTGAATAATAAATTAGGTTTAAATGAATTTTCATTCTGGGCGATTGTAGGGTTAGGTATGGGTACGTGTGACGGTGCCTTTGCCAGCTATGAGGTGATGTGGTGGCTTTTGTGGAGAAAAGTGGTCGTGCTGTGTTGATCTGCTGATTGTATTGGTGATCGATTAGGTATACCTACCTGTGCCGGTATGTTTGATTTCCTGTCTACCGGATGTATGGTGAATGGATGTTCCTCTTTCCGACCCCCTCCATAAAAAAAAATTGTTTCGTTAGATGAACATGATCGATGCCTATATTTTTAGTGAAGAAGGTTGAAGTTCTTTCAAACAAATTGGGTAAAAGAGAATGTGGAAAAATTCGAAAAAACTGGGGAAAATTAAAATCGTGCTACTGGAGGCTTCAGAATGGCTGGAAATGATCAACTTGAGTCTAGGAGGACGATATTTGGTGAGAACTTTTATTCATATTTGTTGAGAGTGTACTGCTATTTTCGAAAATATTTCGTTTTTCTGAAAAAGCTTGATTTTTTAAATTTTCAAAAATTGTCAAAAATCTAGATTTTAACATAGACCTACGAGGGTATTAGAACACACTCTAGGAAGGACATATTTTACTTTTTCCAACCCAAGCAACAATTTTTGGTAAAATTCACAAAAGTTACAATCTTTATTAGTTTATAATTTTATTGATTTGATCAACAGTCGAAAATGTAATTTTACACCTCTATAAGCCTTGGTTGCCACACGTGGCGTTAAGATAATAAACAAGTTGAGGTCCAGATGACCTGGCAAGAGAGTTCCCGGAATAAGGGGTTGAGAGGACGCGAATATTTGTGCTCAAGGGAGAACCGATTTTGTTTCGTGTGAGCAGTGGCGGATTCAAGTTCTTTGCCGCTCCAAGTACTGAAAAATGCCGCTCCTTGAAATTTTCTTCATGCCTACGCCTACTTTTTGAACCAAACCCCTCTCCCCTCAAATTCTCAAAACTCTGAAAATTGGTTTGACGTCTGACTCAGAGATTTTCTAAACGTTTTTTCCAAGTCCAAATTTTTTTCATATTTTTCGCAACTCAAGTTTTTTTTCAGTCGCAATTTTCTCAACTCAAATTTTTTCAGAGATAATTTTCTCGTCTTGAATTTTTTTTCTTATAATTTCCTCAACTCAATATTTTTTCTTTCAATTTTTTTCTAGAATTTTCTCAATTCAATTCTTTTTCAATTTTTTCAACTCAATTTTTTTCTCTAATTTTCTCAACTCAAATTTTGCAGCAGCATAATTTCTTTTCCGAGTTCTTATCATATAATGACACAAGTTATGAGAGAAAAAAATTTAGTTGAGAGAATTGGAAGACAAATATTTGAGTTGAGAAAATAACGTCTGAAAATACTTTGAGCTGAGAAAATTATAAGAAAAAAAATTGAATTGAGAACATTATAAAAAAAATTCAAGTTGAAAAAATTACATCTGAAAAATTTGAGTTGAGAAAATTGAAATAATAAATTTGAGTCGAGTTGAAAAAATTGAGAGGAAAAAAATTTGCGTTGAGAAAATTATAAGAAAAAATTGAGTTGAGAAAGTTGAAAGAATAAAATTGAGTTTTGAGTTGAGAAAATTGAAAGAAAAAAAATTTGAGTTGAAAATATTACGTCTAAAAAAATTTGAGTCAAGAAAATTGAAAGAAAAAAATTTGATTCAAGAAAATTACATCTGAAAAAATTTGAGTTGAGAAAATTGAAAGAAAAAATTTAAGCTGAGAAAATTGAAAGAAAAAAATTTGAGTTGAGAAAATTATAAGAAAAAATTGAGTTGAGAAAATTGTAAGAAAAAAATTTGTGTTGAGAAAATTGCGATTGAAAAAAAAAACTTGAGACGCGAAAAATATGAAAAAAATTTGGACTTGGAAACAACGTTTAGAAAATCTCTGAGTCAGACGACAAACACTTAAAAAAAAATCGTGCCGCAACATTTCCGACAACACTAAAATGAAAACAGACGCTCGTGTTGGGTTGCATAACATTCTGAGTGAACTCAAAGGCGCCTATACCTACAACATTTTTCTTCAATTTTGAATAAAATATAAAAATTTTTGATGATTACTAAAAATTTTTTCAAAAATTTGCCGTCCAGTGCCGCCTTTGAAAATTTGGCGCTCCAAGCATGTGTTTTGTGGGCCTTTAGGGAAATCCGCCACTGCGTGTGAGGCACTTGTTGTTTTCCAAGATCAAATTTACCTATTGACAAAAATAACGAAATAGTCTAGAAAGGAAAAGATTGAAGTCAGTAAAATTCAAATAAATGAATAAATTACTTATCTGAAAATTTTTTCCAAGTTCTGTAATTTTCTCAATTGTTGAGAAAATTTCCAAGTAAAATTTTCTCTACATTTTTTAAGTTGAAATTTTTCAAAATTAGGTACTGTAGTTATAATTTTGAAAAAATCTGAAGTTCTGACAAAAGTTCCAGAAAATCAAACCTTTTGAACTTGCAAAAAATGTGAAGAAAATTTGAACTTAGAATTTGGAGATATTGGTTAAAAAAGTGTAAAAATTTGAGAATTCGGAAAGATTTTTGGAGTTGAAAAAAATTTAAAATAATGAAGTGTTTAAAGACCAATTGATATTAATTCGAAATTGGAATAAATGTTGACAAAATGGAAAATTGCATAAAATATGACATTGATAGTGTTTTTTTGAACTGGAGCGAATAATAATTTACCCCCCCCCCTCAAGTTTTGGCACATCCTATACTGAGCGCATCTGATGACGCTTATGGATAGCGTCTCTTGGCATAAATAAATTCTGAAAAATTTCTGACTCCCCCCTCTCCTCCTTTTCGGAATTATGGCCATTTTATTGCATTATTTTCACATGGTGTCTAACGGTCAAGATAAGTCAGTCCGGTCAGTATAAGTCAGGATTTTTAACTAATTTACTCAAAAAGTCGTGTTTTTTTTCAAAAATTCCAAAAAAATCCCATTTACCCTTGATAAATTGAAAAAAATGGGGGAAAAATCCATTTAGTTTAAAAATTGTTTCTTATTAATTTCCCATTAAATAGCTACAGACACACTGATGTATCGATTTTTTTGGTGGTGGAGGGGGGGGGGTAGTGCCGGCATACATTTGCTCCAGTTTTTGGAGGTGGCCCTCAGAAAAATCATGCAAAAAGTCATTCCAAAAGGTCGCGATAAGTTAGTCTTTTTGCTCAACAAATTTTGTTAAACACCCTGTTTAAAGTTTTTTTTTGTCAAAAATGAAAAAAAAAAATTGTTCTTTGGTACAAATTTACATCTTATGGAGGAGTACTTACGATAATTTCTTCATCAATTCCAAGAAAAATTACTTTAAAAAATACTTTTTAATAGAATTTCCTTGTGTACCCATTTGGTTTTAGCCGTCCGTATCTCTAAATTAAGGCTGAAAATCGTGAAAAATCGTATCTACTAAAATATCATTACTCATTAGCTTATTTAGCAGGGTTTTCAAATTTTGAGTGTTTTATGCGAAAAGAAATTACCAAAAAATGAAGAAACTGACGTTTTTTCAGTGATTTTTGATTACCAAAAAGTGAAGTTTTAGGTTTGAGGTAAAACGATTGTAAAAAGGGTAGGTAAATGAAAATTTTTCAAGTTGGAATCGAGCCTTCCGCGCAAGGAATTTACGATAAACAGTAAGTAATGCTACATTTGTGTTCTATGACCCAAAATTGGTCAGAAATCGACAATTTTTCGATTTAGAAATTCTCGAGTCACGTTTTGAAGAATTTCTGTTCACATAATCCTCAGATCTTTGGCATCATATCGTGCCAGAGAGACTCAATATCGCTCGAACAGAACTCAAAAATGAATTTTGGAAATAATGTCGATTTCCGACTGATTTTGGATAGTAGAATACAAAAATATATGTAGCATTAATTTCTGTCTATGGTAATTTCCTTGCCCCTAAGGCCCGATTCAAACTTGAAAATGACGAATTTTCAGGGAAAAAGACCAAATGAAAAAATCAATCCCAGATTCGTGTTCTGTGGGTCAAAATACCAAGATAAACACCCCTTTCGCGATCTGGTGTCAAAATAGGTAGGTACACTTTTTTTGTCATAAGAAATCACTGAAAAAAGTGAATTTTGAGATTTTAAGCGAAACGATCGCGAAAAGGTTATTCATCGGAGTACTTTGACCTGCTGAACACGAATTCGACGTCATTTTCTTCCACATAAAACGCTCGAAATTTGAAAAATTTCCTAAAATAACAGCATTTATGTACAATTTTTCGCGATTTTTAGCCCTTAGTTCAAAGAAACTGCCTAAACCAAATACGCAGAGAAATTCTATGTAAAAAAAGAAAATCAGTAATTTTTCCCAGGTAGATAATGGTTTTTCGCTGAGGTGATGTTTTTTACGTTAGAAACCTTTAAATGACCGAAAAAATTGAAGAAGTGTACCAAAATTTATGAAAAAATTATCGTAAGTACACCTCTTTTAGGATGTACTTACTTACGTAACTTTGTTTCAAAGAATAAGAAATTTCATTAATTTTCAACGAAATTAGAATTTCTCGAAAATTATGCAATAAAATAGCCATAATTCCGAAGAGGAGGGGGGACAAAAATTATTTCAGAATTTTTTTACTTCAAGGGACACCATGTAGGGGGGGGGGGTTAGAGTGAAAATTGGAGCAGGGGCAATTTCACCCTTTTCCTAGAAATCGTTTTTGTAGCATTACGAATGCAATTTATATATTATTATTAGGTACCTAAAAACATAATTGTCTAGCATTTTTCACCTTGACTCTTTTTCAGAAAAAATTTTGAATTTTTTTCACGTTTTTTTAATTTTTCTGCTTTGAAATCGAAAAAATTAATTGAAATATTTTCAATGAAATGGCCTCGTGTGACTAATTTTACCCAAAAGAATCCTCATTGGCAATGTTCCACGCCTCGGAGAATTTTCCCAAAAAATAACTTTTTTTTTTCGAAAATAGGATTTCAATCTTCTGTTCGTACTTGGTATTGTTCGAAGTTCAACAAACTCTTGATTTGGCGTTGTAGAAAGCAGGTGTTCAAAAGAAACCACTCGTCCTTTTGTCATTTTAAAATGCATTACTGAAAATACCCATTTCGCACAATGCGAATTATTTTTTTCTTAAAACAAAAATTAAGGTAGATCTTATTTTGGGTATTGAATTTTCAACGACAATTGTTCCCTGTAACACTGAAATCTCTGTCCACAATAAATGAACAATATGGTTTAAACAAGAATAAGAAAAACGTTATGCGAAGTGATTTACTACACACGTCGTCAGGTGTATCGGTTCTCCATTGTACTAAATTTTAAAAATTTTCGGACTCGTTTGTACCGCGTCCGAGGGATCACTCAGTCTGAATGGATTTCTCGGAAAAAGGGAGAATAATTATGAGCGTAAAAAAAAAGAAAGAAAGGAAGAAAAGGAAAAAACCTACAGAATAGGTATTTATAAGGTCTCGACTAGACCATATAATGACTTGGAATTCTCGAAAAAAAGTGGATTTCTACCTAAACGGTGTCAAGTACAGTATACGCTTTAACACAGCCTATGTTTGGTCGGCTACATTGTGGTGAATCTTTTTGAAACGAGAAGATGAGAAGCGAGGGTGATAATGAAACCAGTTTCGAGAACACTAGGGCTGGATCGCAGGGTGAGTGCCAGGTAGAAGGATAAGATCATTCGTTGAATAGGCCTAATAAATACATCATTTCGGGTTACTTTTTGCGAGCTGAGAATGGTCTTGGTTGTAAAAGGCTGTTTCCTTTGGTTGCCATATTGAACACGTTTTTGTGTAACAGGAAACCGTGAAGTGAGATCGAGATCCGAGATTCCGAGGTGTGCATTTCGGTTTCGTCATTCCCAGTTGTCGGATGATTTGAAATATTCCAGTGATCGTGTTTTACGTTGTGGCGGTATTTTTGAATTTTTGAACTGATTTTGGAGCGAATTCGTCGCAAGAAAAATGTCTGTGGGTGAATTGCTGCAGAATCAATTTTTCACTCATAATCCTTTGTCCAGCTACGATGATTATGAGAATAATTACGAGTTCGTGTGGCAGGATTATAATCTTTCTCAGAACAGATGTTCGCAGAATTGTGAGTAATTTATATATTTTTTTCAATTTTAGTGTTTTATTTGGTGAAATTGGTGGAATGGTTGTTTTGAAATTGGTTGTGGTAGGATTTTGAATTAAGGTATCAGAAATTGAGATTTTTTGATTTTTGGGGGATATTAGGTTCGTTTTGGGGCTCCAAATTCTAAAAAAATTAAATTTTGAAATTTTCAGGAATTTTTTTTTGATTTTTAATTATTGTTGGCAGCTTTTTGTCTGCGTGTGTGAGTGTAATCAATGATTTGTCTGCATTTTTTAGCCTACCTAGCCAAAAATATTTGAAAATTGCACAAACGAGTGTTGAAAATTTCTGAATTTTAAATTTTTTTCAGAATTTGGAACATACAAACGAACTTATTCTACTTTCATTTTTCCTGCCTCGAAAGAATTAACTTGAGGTTTTATTTTGTTCGATCTAAATCTTTAATTAACCTCGATGTGAAAGAATTTGAAACATTTTTACTCGATTTGCAGACTAATAGAGTCATTATCTGTACAGATTATCAATTTGTATAAACTTGTAAAACGCTAGCGAGGTACAATTGATAAACGATTAGTTATTTGTTACAAATACCTCGGTACGTTTCAAAAAAGAAAAAAAATCATGCATGTACATGTACCTAAAGAACAATGATCTTGCAATGGTATTGGGTATAGAAGTCGAAAACATGTATTCGATGTCGATATTTCATTTGAAACAAATAATAGAACTGTAACACACACATTAAGTAATAAAGACGTTTACTTCGTGTATGTAGTTTTGAAAAAAAATAGAGAAAAAAATTATGCTGCATTCCTGTAGAGTTTTAGAATCGAGAGAGGTATTACATTAGGCCTCTGGTGATCTATATTAGCGAAAAATATACGTATAAGATCCAATTACTGAGCTAACAATATGATAAGGTAATTTAACCATTCACGTAATTTTTGGCTCTTGGTTCGAATGTTTGACTTAGCTACGTGTTGTGTTATCTGTATTAAATATTTCCAACAGAATTCACATCAGTATTGACAGAAGTAAATTAACGAGAAACCGGTTTATTAATTCGATGTTGAATCATCCGTCGTCCAGGTAGAATAATTGGAGCAGAAATACCATCCTGGAGATGTGATTTCGATATTACTTTTTAAGAGGATTTCATTTAGTCGAGTGTTTCCTATGTGTACAAAGTAAAAGGGAAAATTGGCTGCCTTGAAATTCATGTTCAGTGACGATGTGTGGGGAGGGCGGAGTGAGGTTTATGAAATTGGGTGAAAATTGGGCAATTTGATCAATTTGGCGAGTTGACGAAGTTTTGATTTCTGTAGGAGAAAGAGTACATATTTTGGATTTTTTTCTTATTTCTTCCTTGTTTTTTAATATATTTTTTTCGTAATTATTTAAAAATAATATCGAGTTGTAATGGTTTGAAGCTTTTTATTCAGTTCTGATTTTTGTATTTTTTCAATGAAGGGGAAGAGGGGAGGGAGAATCTCAAATCTTATAATTTTTCATTATCAGAAATTGGGCAGTTTCGATTATTTGTAAAAATTTCACGATACGTTCTGGAATTATTCGAGGAGTTTGTTTGCTACTTACAGTTTGAAAAAAGATCACGTTTTGGGTCAATTTATTCAATTTTCCATCATTTTGAGGTAAAATTATTGAAATTTGGGCATTTTGGACACTGCGAGTAAAAATGAGTAAGTATATGGATTCCAAAGCGAAAACTAGCAAGCTCGTTTCCTCTTATGAAAAAATTGAAACGAAATTTGCAATGCTTCCCTCCTCCTCCCCCGTCCAAGTTCTACAGTAGTGTTTAATTTTTATTAAATTCGTAATCGCAAGAGTTGAACTTTTGAAAAAATTTTATAGTTTAGCAAAATTTTAATCTACGTTTTCAATTCATTTTTTCCAATTCAAATGTAAAATTAAATTGAACGACTAAATGTTATTGGTACCTTTCAAATGTGACAGATTTTACGGATATTTTGATTTTTGTCGGATTGCATCTGAATTTAAAAATATGTTTTGCCATTATTAAGAATATGTAGACAATTTTGCAAATTTTCAATTTTTCTGACCAATTTTTTCAATAATTTTTTGAATTATTCGGATATTTTTCAACTGTTGAGGGTATAATTGTCTTTTTTCCAAAAATTTATTGATTTTTTTCTGAAATTTGTTTTTGTCAAAATTTACTCATTTTAATTCGATATTTTTTCTGTTTTTTCTGTTTTTTTTTTATCAAGTTAATGTGCCCCTGACCTTAGCTCAAGTTGATTTTTCATAAGGGGTTTTAATATTTTTCAGTTTTTTGACTTTATTTGAATATCTTTTTTTGCACCCCCCCCCTTCATATTGTCGTACTTGATTTAGCAGATGAAATGAGTTTTTTTTTCAATTTTAGGGTAGGTATTTCAGATTTTTACAATGGGGCTTGATTTAAAAAAATATATATAAATTTGCTAGGTGTACCTAATTCTTGAAAAAAAAAATTCTTACTTAAAAACGAATTTTTGTAATTTTTCCAAATTATCACCCATTTGCACGCAAAGATGAATTTTCATAAAATAACCATACATTTTATGATTTTCAAACTCAGTTTAAAATGGGCAAATCTCAGACTCAGGTACATTATAGCGATCGAACGTTTGGGAGGAGGAAAAATGGCGGCGTCTCCTTGCTTTCTCGAATTTGAAAAATTGATCAATTCGAGACTTCGAGTCGTCAACAGGCAAAATGGGGGTTTTTAAACATTCAATTATTGATAAAAAAATATAGTTTTCGAAAAAATCGACAGTTTTTCGTTCAATTGAAAAATTCGACAACTTGGCGATGCCGAGTGCTCTCTAGGCTGAAATTATAGTAATTTATTTTAAATTTCTCCTCAGATTTTCCTTTTCCAGGCTAAATTTTAGTCGTTTTAGATTTTTCCAGTATTTCCTCATCCCCCCAACTTCAAACTGAATTTTGATAACCTCAAATTCCATTCGCCCCCCCCCCACTTGGAAAGCCATGAAAAAAATCATTATTTAATTTTTCATCGGGAAAAATCATAATTTTTTGTAAGTATAAGAAACATTTTTTGATAATAGGTATGGATGGCCTTTTTTTGTTCAATATGAAAAATTTCTAGATTTTTTTTAAAATTCCAACTTGGCTCTTTTTTAATTCTCTCCCACGGTGATTTTCATGTTGCTCTGTTTCTACTTAAAAAACGAAACAAAAAATGATTGAAATTAGAATTTTTTAAAACCATTGTTGAAAGAAACATGATCGAAGAACACGAATTTTTGTCTTGGGCTACTTGTTCCAAAAAATGATATGAATTATTCTAATATGGATAATTGGATATGTTATAGCGGTGGGGGGGGGGGAGAAGCAATCCATAAAATGGAAAATAAACTTTTCTACACCAAATTTTTAAGATCGAATTTTGATGATCGAATTTTCTTTACAGAATTTTTACGATTGCTGACATACTTACATAGTGACATTTTGTTAAATTTGAAAAACCTCGATAAAATTTTGGCTAATTTATGAAATGCCATCATATGATGTATCGAAAGGGTATAGAAATGTTGGGCTTTTTTCTTTTCTAAGGTCCTAACAAAATGTCAAAATGATCAAATTTTTACAATCGTTGCCATAATTACATTCAGTCAGATTTGAGAAAATTTGGAAAAATTTTGGCGAATTGAGATATTGAGATTTGATAGCCTTTTAACATTTTATCAAACTTTTTGTGAACAATTTTAAAATTCAAAAAAAATAAACAAGAATTTATCTGATATTTTAACAAACAGTTGTTACATAGCAGAAAAAAAATTATCCGACAGTTAATTGAAAATCATCTCTAAAACTTATCCACTATTCAATAGCTTTTTCTCTAAAGCAAAATTTGTTTAATTTTTTTTTGCTACTACATAAACTTTTGATAAATCCCATTATTCGACATTTGACCCGGATCCCATATTTCATTCAATTTGTTCAGTCAATTTCCGAATTTATTTATTTTCCAAATAATTACTCGTAAATTATGAAAATTATCGCTGCAATCTTCGAACAGCTCCGTAGTGTTTGTATATTTCATCAACTCGCTTTTAAAAAAATGATGAGCTCCTACGTTTACCATTACCTCATTGAATATCCCAAGATTTATTGGACACGATGGGCATCAATAACACGCATCTCAGTATCATAATTCACGACTATTTATTATACGTGTGTGTTGTTGATACGAGCGAAACAAGTTTGTTATTTGAAGTAAATCGAAGAAGCGCGCCAAATAAATTTTCTCACGAATAACGAACGTGAATTTTTCCCCGTTTTGTTGATTTACGAGACGTTGCAGATTTTTTTATTCGTACATAAGGAAACGAATTTTATGGAAATTGCTGCAATAACGAAATTAAACGAGGATTTGCATATGGAAGATGAGGGGGAAGGGTCGTGTAATGCAATAAAATGACAAACGAAAAGACGAAATTTAATATTTACTTAATTCGACATTATTTACAACGAAACAAAATATTAACTATCGAATCAATATTCCTTGCTGGGAATTTTTTAATTTAAAAAATGCCTAATTTTAAATAGGTAGGTTGAAGGTAGGTATTTGAAATTTTGCAACAACGAAGGTTTTTTGAAAAAATCATCTAACCAATCATCATTTCCATGAATTCTGAAAGAATGAAAAAAATGGAATGAAATTTTGATCTGGAATGGATAGGTATGGAAATTCGCCTTTATATTTACCTTCAAAATCAACCGTTCCCGAGCCATCTGCGTCGACTTCTTCGATAATTTGCTCAAGGTCTGAGTAGCTTAAATTGGGATCTAGCTCTTGTAAAATTTCTTTTAATACCTCTGTAGTTAAGTAGCCATTATCTAAAAATCAAAATTTAGGTTCACTTTAGTAAAAATATTTTAAAAAAATGAAGTAGGAAATTAATTCTGATACCTTCTCTGTCATATAGCCTGAAAGCTTCTCTAAGTTCTTCTCTCATTTTATCCAAATCTTCTTCTTCTTCTCCCATAAATTTTACGCCTAGCTCGCATAATTCTTCGAAATTCAACGTACCTTTACCTATAGAAAAAATTTCAAATTAGGTGTGACCTAATTAATCGACGTTAGGTGAATGATTTCGATAGTTCACCTCTTCTGTCTACCGAAGATACCAAATCTCTGAGTGTTTGGTCATTTTGGTGTTGGCCTAAGGTGTCTAAAATATTTCCCAAATCAGCTGCCGAGATTTCACCCTTTTTTTGAGAGTCTAAAGTTTCGAAGGCTCGTTTCAGAACTGGAAAAAATGTAAGATTTTGTTAAAAATTATAAATAATTGAATGAATACCTGTGTAGGTATTAGAAAAGAATTAATTTTATGGCGGAATTTTATGGATATTACATGCAAAAATGTAAGTATTATAAAAGGGGGAAAAAAATGATGCACTCACTTCTGATTTGATCCTTTGATAATAACTCCTAAAAAAAAGAGAAAAAAACTCGTATTAATTAAATGTTCGATCAAAACAGAGAAAATTATTTTTAAAAATGAAAAAAATTCACACACCCACCATTATAATTGATACACTTCAAAACGAAAAAATTAGAAGGCAATTAACGCGATTTAAAACGGTCGTGAACTGAAATCTTTTCAGAGATAGTTAATCGAATGTCAATTTCAACGTCGCCAATCAATGACAAGTTTTATTTATAGCGGAAATAATACTTTCTGTTTATGCCAAAGTTTTTTGAATGCGTTGCATTATTGTTAGATGCAATTTTTGAAGTTTTCGGTTTCGAAATTTAATATTACTGTAAGAAGTGAATATGTAACGAAACGTTTCACTTCATGATTTTTATTATGTAGGTACAATTTTTTTCAAAAAAAAAATTGGATTCTGAAGCAGTTAAATAGTACATTAAACGAAATTAGAAAGTGAATTGAATGATTTCGCTTTTGTAATTTTAACGACTCATTTGACCCACTGAAAAGTGAAAAAATAACTGAATAATATATTATCACTACCTATTTTTGGAATTGAGGACCTGATCATAATTAGGAAAGAAATATAGAAAAGTTGGTTTAAAAAAATCGAAATTTGAATTTTTGACTCAATCACAGTTAAAAATATTACTAAAGATACATAGGTACTTACTTACTTACATTTTTTTATTTTGATTTAATTTTTTTAAATTTGGGAGTACCAACCTGAAAAAAACATGGAAATTTGTAAAACCAAGATGATTAGATAAATTTTCTGAAAAATTATGATTTCATATTTCACAATAAGGTATTAATTTTTCGTTTTAATTGACAAATGCTTTTCCATACTAATTTTTAATTTTTTTTGTCAGAAAGGAGGGGCAGTGGTGTAGACAGGATTGAATTACGAGTAGGTTCGTTTTTCATTTTGGAGGAGAAGGATTTGTTTGAAAATTCAATTTTTACTTGTGGTAAATTCAGAGCAGATAGAACAGGTTTAAAATTATCATTCTATTGCCCTCATACAAGGTTTCAAAAAAAAAAAAACATTTTTTCGTTTCGTTTTCCGACTCCGAAAAAATTTCTCTTTCGCTTTCATTTTTGAAACCCCCAATTATAGCGGACGTTTTTTGAGTTTTTTTTTTTAATTTTCGGTCAACAATGAAAAAAAAGAACAGGAAAAAAGTTTTTTGAAAAAATTTCCAAGTGGACAGAAATTAAAAATTGTTAAAAATTAAAACACAATGAAACAGGTTCTGGTTCTGTTTTTTCAAATATAACCATCTTTATTAAAAATGGTGTATTTTGTCTTTAAAACCCAGGAAAAGCGGAAGATTCTATGAAAATTTTCTCAAGTTTTGTTCTTTTTTCGTTTTAAGGAGAAATTCATTATTTAAAAAAAATTATTATATTTTGAAATCAAAGTATTTTTACCCCTTCTCCCCCTTCCTTCATCCCTCATCTCTGTTTCAAAACAAAATTATTGATCTAAGCATATCGATCGATATCAATTATTTTAATTGATTGTTGGTATAATTTTGTTTTTGATATATCTTTTTTTTTCAAATTCACTACGATTTTCATAAAAAATTGTGACTTTCTTTTTAAAATCAGGGAAACAATATTAAAATTGAGAATTTTTTTTGAAAATTGACCAAAATCTGCACAAATGAAATAAAGGCGGAATTTTTTCAAAAAAAAACACTTGTTACTAGAGAAAATTTTCTCTTAAAAAGTTTCTGTATAGTTTATTTAAGGGAAACTCTTTTTTCTTATCGTCAAAGAGAAGAGGAGGTTGTTTGAACTCAAAAATACATAATGAATCGTAATTCATGTTTCATATATTTGATACTTCTACTTACTAATCAAAATTAAACTTTCATGATCATGTGATCTAAAATTCTAACCCATTGATAAAATTACACATTTCATTTCGATTTTGTAGCTCTTGATTATTCACTGAAGTTTCAAGTACAATGTCCAACTTTCAATATAGGGTAAAATGTAAAAAATTCAAAATGTGTATTTCTCCCTTTTCATTTTTAACAGAAATTTTTTCAAAACTGGGGCGCTGATTCGAAAAACAGTCATTATTTAAAAAAATCGAATCATACAAGAGAACAAATAACATGCCCAAATTTTATTTGGTGAGTAAAAAATAAAAATTCGATTCAATGAGTGTTGATCTAATGATTGAAATACACCATTCTCGAACTTTTTTCGAATTTTAATGGGCTTCCGCAAAAAATTGTTCAGAAGAACTTCAAAAGACGTGGTAGAAATTTAGAAAATTGAAATTTTTTGTCAAAATTCACCTCTTCTGGTGAAAGCTTAAAGTTTGAAAATGTTAGAACTTCGAACTTTTATGAGGAGAGGAGTAAACATTCACCAAAAAATCTCACATTTCTATCACGGTGACTTTCTATGTTTCTGTCTGAGGCCATACAAAAATTCTTGATAAATACTATCGAAATTCAAAAAAGCTGAAAAACGCTGCACCATAATGTTGATTAATGACCAAATTTTAGTCAATTTTTACCTAGAAAACGATATAATAATTTTCAAATTTTGAAAACTAGAAAAAAATTGATGGGGTTATGTTAATTATAAAGAACTAATATTATCACCATTGTTTTTTTCGTGGAATTTTTTTTTCAAGAAGAATAACTGCGATGAAAATTTTTTTATTACTTTTCACTATGGTTGTTTCATAAATCCAAACGGTGAACTAAATCCAACTCTCATCTGTAACTAGTATAACATTTAATTTTTATTATAAAACGCGGTTATCACAGTTTCAAAATAAAAATTGGAAATTCTATTTTAAAATTTATAATTTAAAATTAAATTAAAATCGAAAAAAATACCAAAAAAGAAGGAATTTAAAAAAAAAGAAATTAAAAACTAAAAAGAAATTAAAAATTTGAAAAAAATTTAAAATTTAAAATAGGAAACAAAATTTTTTAAAACCTATTTAAAATTTGTCTATGCATTTGAAAACTACGAAGGCATCCTGCGGTCACGCCACCGTTGCCAAATGGCCGAAAATGAAAAAACGAAGGCGGCGTTCGATCTGGCAATGCTTTTCATGTCGCCTTCCAGTCGCGAATAAACAGTACTTACTGACATGGAAAAATAAAAAGTGAATAGAAAAGAAAACGATTGAATATTAAAATATGTCGTATTTATATTGTTATTGTTTAGTATTTGAGGAATTGGTCACATATCGGTTGTTTATGTGAGAAATAATTTAATCAGTGATTACGATGCATTATTGTGTTTAACTGGGTAAGTGCTCGGGACTGTTTTATTTTACGCGAATCTGAAACGCTATGTGATGAAATGACTAACCATCGAGCTAATTTTAATTCCATTTACGTGCATCGCGTACTCTTATGGTGGTGTTTTTATCCGCTAGCTATTTCCTAATCGTAATTTACGATTTTAACCGCGATGTGTTTTTGATAACCTTCAAAATCGACTGTTGCAGACGAACAAACGTGCAAAATGGAAACAGACGATGTCGAATCAAGTAATTCGGGACCGATGTCCACATTGAATAGTTTATTTTCGTTCACGAGTCCAGCTGTTAAAAAACTTCTAGGATGGAAGCAAGGAGACGAAGAAGAAAAATGGGCCGAGAAAGCGGTCGAATCTTTGGTGAAGAAATTAAAAAAGAACAAAAGCGGGTACGAAGAGTTAGTCAGAGCGTTGAGTTTCCCAGGACAGCCTAGCAAATGCGTTACGATTCCACGCAGTTTAGATGGCCGATTACAAGTAAATTAAGCAAAGGTTGACATATTTGAGTACGGATATGTATTTTAAAGGATTATTTTACGTAGGTTTCGCATCGTAAAGGTTTACCTCATGTTATATACTGTCGAGTTTGGAGATGGCCTGATTTGCAATCGCATCATGAACTCAAGCCTATGGAAAATTGTCAATTTCCGTTTTCTGCTAAGCAAAAAGAAGTGTGTATTAATCCGTATCATTATCGAAGAGTAGAAAGTCCAGGTTAGTACGAGATGCTTTGGATTTCGACATTTGATGGTCAGTTTTATATCTGTACTTTGATTTCAGTGTTACCGCCAGTTTTAGTCCCTCGTCACAGCGAGTTCGCTCCGAGTCACGCGATGTTGCAGTATTCGCAACAGCCTACGTTGGGCGATGCTGCTTGTCCTCAGAACGTATCCTTTTCTAGTAATGGATTTTCTCATACCTCTCCGAATTCTCCGCATAGTCCGGCTAGCTCAAGCGCGCACAGCCCTTATCAAGTGAATTGCTTGCCTGGTAAGCAGGGATGGTGGTCGTTACGAGTATTACTTAAGAACTAACACCGTCAATTAACCCACTACACGATTCAGCAGCGTCACGGATTTTGTATTTGTACTATGGATTGCAAATTACTGTCCATCCCTGCTGATATGTATATTTTGCGCTTTTGTATTACGCTTTGCTGTGTCAATCTGAGTACTTGGTTCGACGAACGATTCTAATGGATTTTTTCATTGCAGAAACTCCACCTCCGGCTTATTCTCCTAGCGAAGAAAAGGACGGAGTTACGTCTACGCAAAGTGATTCAACGTCGATCGAGTCACCTATGGCGGATGTATGTTCGATCCCATATCAAGTGGGTGAATTTTATTAGTGGTTATGAAAATGCGCTGACGGTTTTCTCCCATAATGCGATTAAATGAGTTATTGAGGAGTCTAATTCAGCGCTAAAGTAACGTCTGTGGTGTACGTTTGAGTTTTACTAACGTAATGACTCGTGCTATATTCAGACTACATTCTCCAATATCAATATTTACCATAGATTAATTTTATTGATAATTTTTTTTTATTATAATTACTCTCTGTATGTGCAGGAGCAACAATATTGGGCTAGTATCGCATATTACGAATTAAACTGTCGAGTCGGAGAAGTATTTCATTGTCAATCACCGATGATAATCGTGGATGGTTTCACCAATCCAACTAGTCACAATCTAAATCGTTTCTGCCTCGGTCAATTGTCCAACGTGAATCGTAACTCGACCATAGAGAATACCAGAAGACATATAGGGAAAGGTATCCCCATTTCGGTGGAATTTTTTCCTATCTAGGCTAACACGAGATACTAATTCGGGTTATTTTTTACGCAGGAGTACAACTTTATTACGTAGGAGGTGAAGTATTTGCCGAATGCCTATCAGATTCGGCGATTTTTGTACAATCAAGAAACTGCAACTATCATCATGGGTTCCATCCGTCAACCGTGTGTAAAATTCCGGCCGGTTGTTCCTTGAAGATTTTCAATAATAAAGAATTCGCCGATTTATTAATGCAATCCGCCAACGAAGGCTTTGAAGCTGTCTACGAGTTGACCAAAATGTGTACTATTAGGTAAGCGTGTTAGAGTATCGAATTCGGTGTTTTGTTTGGTGTAAGGAATGAAGGGTAGAGTTCGAAAATTGAGGGGGTTTTGAGATTCTTTAATTTTTGGGAGGTTTGTAGGCTTTGGAGGAATTTTTGGAGAGTAGAAAAAGTTTGAATTTTTAATCCTTTTTTTTTTCGTAAAAAATGTATTTTTTTTAAATAAGAAAATTTTTGTAATTTTTCCTATAATTATTCTCGAAAGTAGAACGATGATGAAGAAAAGAATGAGTCATCGTACTCTCAGATATTTAAATTCTCTTAAAATCAATCGTTGAAATCGAGGGTACATTTTCGAGTTGAAAGATGAGTAATATTTAGTGCCATAAAAATGAATGAATTTTAATATTACTCGAGTGGTTCATGCTATGAGCTGTTTATTTTCGAGAAATTTAATCGATAGGCGGAAGTTGTTCTGATAATGATTCCATCACCTTGTTCCGCTTTAGCTTGTATAGAATTATTATGTGTTTGAAGTTTGATATGCGCATATCTTTCAAATAGAAGGAAATCCGACGTACCTGTTTGAGACCGCTCTTTTTTCTTGAGGAAAGAATTGTGGTTTGATGAAAGTGCACTAAAATTGTATAAATGTATGTATTTGAAAAAAAATTGAAGAAAATCGTAATTTCAAGTGAAAGAACAGAATGGAAGAATTTCTTTGGTTTAAAAAATGATATCAAAACAGCATTGAAATAGTTACAATTTTTTTCTCTAAAAATACGTACTTCTTACTGAAGTAGAAATTAACATTTTCCCCTGAAAATTTCTTTTTTTTCATCAAAACTCATTTGATTGATTTTTGATTTTTTTTAATAGATTTATGACATTCCAACTTTAAAAAATAGAAATTGGCGTTTTTCTTTTGAAAATTGATTTTTCGTAAAAATCATTGTTTGAATATTTCCAGTAAAAGTTTATTTGAGGTACTTTTTTTTATATAAAAATGGTCAATTTTTCACCGAAATGGACTTTTTAAAAATTAAAATTGTCATTTTTCGCTGAAAATCAATTCTTCATTAAAATTGATATAGATTTTTTTCGCAAATTGATTTGAAATTTTCTGAAACAAAAAATGAATATTTTTACTAAAGGTAGATTTTTTTGATTTTTTTTGGAAGGAAATCTCTACAATCCGTCTTCGCCGATTGAGTCGAAATATTTGCCTGTCTAAAAAAAAACGTGTTTTCGACACCTGAGAATCAAATCTTATGCTGCTCACGTTGATCTGGAGATTGCCAACCAAGATTTCGAAAAATTACTATTTTGGTCAAAAAAACGCATCGCCAAAAATCACTGAAGCCAATTTGTTCAAACATCACTGAAATCATTATTTTTTCTCTAAAAGTCGTTCAAAAATCACTTTTATCACTGAATTCATCCTTGAAAAATCGTTTTCATCATATTCATCCTCAAAAACCACTTTGTAAAAGTACCTAGGTAAAAAAATATCAAAATAGAGACTGCAATGTAACGCTGGTTTGCCTATCCCCCAGCGCCGTAAGCTAGTGAAGCAGCGGACAACGAACCAATAAAATTACGAGCTTCGTGCTCTAAATGACGTCAGATAGACTCGAGGCAATGCCAGTTGTTTTCTTGCCGGCTGCTTCACTGGCTTACGGCGCTGGGGGATAGGCAAACCAGCGATACATTGCAGTCTCTATTGCCAGAATCGGATGTTTTTCAATTTTGTCTGACCAACTTTTTAGTACCAAGTTCATGTATGATTTTAGTTTTTCTCCATCATGCCAGGAATTTTTCCAATTTTTAGTTTTTTGTTGATTTTTTTTTACACACTGTTCAAGTCATTTTTTCAAATATTTTTCATCAAAAATCACAAAAATCGCTGAAAACTGAAAAGTAGACCTGGCAAACAGAGTAAAAAACACTAAAAATCACTGAAATTTTCAAAAATCACTAATTTCAGTGAGAAATCATTGAGGTTGGCAACGGTGGTTGATCCCAACGCCTTTTTGAGTAGTTCCAGTTCTGATTTTCTTTCACCTCCTGATTTACTGCCTTTATTTATGAAAAATAATGGGTGAATAAGCCATTTGAGCCATTTTCAAAAATTCTCTAGAAATGGAATAATCAACTTCTGCAGCTTGAAATTTGGTTCTGAGGTATAGATGATGTATTCTTTCAGTGAACCAAATTTTGGTCCAATCGGTACCACGTGGATGGGTGTAAAGGTTGCCGTGTAAAGGATGAACATTTTTCTCCAAAAATTTATTTTTTTACCTGAATGTATTGTTTTTACTGATAATGGATAATTTGTTCCCTGGAAATTGATTTTTTCTGAGAAAATGATGGTTTCTTTGAAAAATGGAAACCAATATTTTTCACTGGAAAACTCATCGATTTGTTCGCTCAAAACGATTTTTAATCTTTAAAATATAATATACCTATATTTTTTCACTGACCCAGATTTTTTTGAACCAAACCATGGTCGTTTTTCACTAATACGATATTATTTTCTAAAACGGAAATTTTTCACTGAAAATGAACATTTTTTCATTCAGTATAAATATTTTACAAGTTCTTCGTGAGTCTGGATATAGAAACCAACCTTAGGTGTCAAAAATTGGTTTTTGAGCTAAGGTTCCCCCTTGATTATACTCCTCTTGACAAGCTCAAAATCAACGTCAACTCAAAAACCAATTTTTGACACCGGATTGTTTCTATATCCAGGCTTATATATGCATTTTTTGCTAAAATTGATATTTTCTCTAGAAACTGTCATTTTTTAAACTAAAAATTGACTTTTTCATTATTTATGCCTAATTTTCTTTAAAAACTGCGTTTTTTTTCTAAAAATGATTGTGTAGGTGTTATTATTGAAATGAAAAATTTACACTGAAAATGGGGATATTTTTCATTAAAAATGTTTTTTTTGCTAAAATTAATTTTTTCTAGGAAGGAATGTCCTTCATTAAATTTTTTTTCCACCAAAAATTCATTAAATTTTCACTGGAATCGTTATTTTTTCTGTTCAATAATTTTGTTTCTTGAAAAAAACTATTTTGTTGATAAAGTTGGCATTTTTTACTAAAAAACTAAGAAAATTTTGAAAATTTCTTTCTTTCCTGATCAAATATAGATATTTTTTTCTTGAAAGGTGCTTTCCCCATGATGGATTGATTTTTTTTTAACTGGTCAATGAAACGTATACTTACTTGACAAGCAAATTATTCGACCCTTTGTGGAAATAGGCGAAAAATACGTTTGTATTACCACATTTTTTGTTGAAATAATGTTTTTGTACTTTGCCCACTTCTTAGATTGACTTTATTTTTTTTGTCTGACCATTTGGTCTAATTTTTTCAAATAATCATGTACAATGTTTCAAAGTTTGATTTTATCAAAATCTGAAAGCTTTGGTTATTCGTCGTTGATCGAGGTAACTGAAATGAACCTCGAGACAGTGAATTGTGCCTAATTCGACAAATCGTTGCATTTTTCTGTAATACTGGAAAATTTTGAAAAAATTATAAATTTATTTGTATTGCTACGAGTATTCTTCCAAAGCGAATTCATCGAATTGGTCTTCTCACACGTTACCTATTCTGTTCTAGATTGTCATTCGTCAAAGGCTGGGGAGCCGAATATCACCGACAAGACGTCACGTCGACTCCATGCTGGATCGAGATCCATCTACACGGCGCCCTAACCTGGCTGGATAAAGTACTGACTCAGATGGGCGCGCCGACTAATCCAATATCGTCCGTATCGTGAAACCGAACCTCGTACTCGTACGAAACCGATCAACGATCAGGAAACCTGCGACGATCAGATAAAAAAAATAATTCCGGGCGACGTCAAGAAGACAACTCTTTTATATACATAATAACTCTTTTAATTTTATTTATTTTATTGCTGATTTGTGTATAAGCTTAACGTAGCGGGTACGTCTCTCAAATTACCATTTATTTTTATTAAGCTTGAAAATTTTTTTTCTCTTTATTTTTTACGAGTTATCGAAACAACACTATGTATAGGTATTTTTACGTGTGGGTGTGTTTGTGTTGCTCGTATGTTTGTGAGTATCATTTACGTGATCTTTTATCATATCGAAAGATCGCGTATACCTTTTTATGTGTTTTTATCTCTGTTTCATTTCAATTCCTGATCTCGTGAACGTTTTTTCTCCTTTTTTTTTTTTTACCTGAACGTGGTGCTAATTGAAAGTACAATGTTCTCAGAGACGCTGTGTGTTTTTTTTCAAGGCGGCGGAAACAAATTGTGTATTATGGACATCTATATCATTTTTAATTAAGTTTGTTTGTTAGGCTAGGTTTATTATTTAAACGATATTTTAAGTGTAATTTTTTTTCGCAATGAGCTGGCTGCGCTTCAGCTCGCTGGTATTTTTTTAATATGGGTAACGTATTGCTTGAAATACGTTGTAAGCTTTTTTACTTTTTTTTTTTTCGAATTTTGAGTGTTGAAGAATTTTATCTGTGGTTTTTGAGGGGGATTTTTATTGGTTGATGAGACGATTGATAATTTTGGCTATTCGATGCCGTCCCATTGATGAGCTTTCGTAAACAGGCCAATGCGTGTAAAGATGTAGTGATAAAGGAAGAGCTTATGCTGAATTTTTTGAGCTTATTATCTCGTTATACCGAAATTACTCTCGGCTCGAGAACGGGATTAGATTTATATTTATGTTTAGTGTAGTTAGATTACGCGAGCTTTATTATTCGGTGATATTTTTTATTACTCTGATAAGATAAACGCCAATAAAGAAATGAGAATTGTCGATGTACTCAAATGGCTACAGCTGTGCTGCTTTTATTGGTGCGATAGATGATTCGAAGGTGTTTTTTTGGCTCGCGTTGGAGATTATTCGAAGAGAATGAAAATCGCCAGTATTTGAATCATTTTTAAATTTTTTACTCGTTATGTTCTAATTTAAGGTTTTAATATTATTTTGACGAAGACGATCTCTATAGGGATATTTTAATTACCCAGTTTATTTTATATTTTTACGTGCGAGGAATTGTGGTTTAGAGTGTTGTAAGAGCTTTTTTTTGTGAAAAAAATAAGCAGCTATCCAGTGACGTCGATTGCCTTTGCTTTTTGTATTGGTTTTTTTTTGGACCTGCGTAACCGTGTATTTCTAATTGAGACTTAACGTTCTTGGTTAGATTATGTTGTAGTTAATGTAACGCAATGCCATATTTTTGCCATCGGAATGCTTTTTTATTGTTTTTTTCTTTATTATGATTATGGTAGTATTACGTACGTGTATTGTAACGAGTACGACGTGTTGTTACATTATAATTTGTTTTATTATTTAAGCATTTAGTTTGATTGTACGTAAATGTATTCTTTTTTGTTGCTTCTTATTTTTCTCGACGTTAATATTATCCACATGGTTTATTATATTTTGCTTGTGATTTATTTAGATGAATATAAAAGTTATGGAGAATTTTGGTGTGTTTTTTGGTGTTATTGCCAATGTTGTGTTTCGATAGATCAAGTCGAAGTGGAAATTGAAAATTTTCATATGGATATGTTTGCTCTTGAAAATTAAAATGATTTTGAGATTATTTCTTGTTAGAGGGACTGTTTCATACTAAAACAGACCAAAAATGAAGCCGGGTCTTCCGGTTTCGCTCAATTTTTTTTCACGAGTTCCCCTAGGTGGTCTATTCACAAAACCACGGTCATTTCTTTTCTAACTCTCAAGGGGGTGGAGAGGTGGGCCTCAAAATTTTTATGCAATTGCGATTTTTAGCCAAATTACCCAACTTTGAAGGCTCATATCTCGAGATAGATTGTACTTGGGTGAAAACTGTTAGCAGGGTCTGAAAGAAAATTAATAGGAGATTCTGGAGATTCAAAAACGGTAATCATATTTTTGAAAGCTCATAGTTGAACTACGGTAGTGAAAGCTCAACTTTCATGATAAGAACAAAAGATGAATGCTGCCATTTAAAAATCTGAAAAATTACAGTGAGTAGAACTTATCACCCTTTTTTCAACCAACAAATTTTCAAGATGGGATTTCTAGAATTCGGGGGGTTACAGACAGGGTCGGATTCTGTAGGCATTGGGCATGATGTGAGCTTCAAAATGATGTGTTTGAATGGTCTGAATTTTTTTTTTCATCCTGTTTATTCCCAAATTACCGAAATTTTTCACCTATTTTCGCTTGAGTTTTTTTTTTTTTGAAGAATACCCATTTTTGCGAAAATTGTGTCCTCGAAGACAATTTACGAATACAACAAGTCCACTTTTTTGAAATTCTTGTTCTGTTCTCAACATTGAATCATTTCCACTTTTTGAATAACTACACCAAGAAAACCATTTATGCAGGAGTAATTTTTAAAAATATTCATTTTTGCGAAAATGGTATCCTCGGAAGTAGTGGTAGTTCGCAAGTAAAACTCGTCCATTTCTTTGAAATTATTATTTTATTTTCCATAATTTTCACCATTTGAACAACCCCTTCCGAGAAACCAATTTTTAAATGAGTAATTTTTGAAAATATTCATTTTTGTGAAAATGGTATCCTCAGAGGTAAGTAGTCCATAGGTAGTTCGCAAGTAAAACTCGTCCATTTCTTTGAAATTATTATTTCATTTTCCATAATTTTCACCATTTGAACAACCCCTTCTGAGAAACCAATTTTTAAATGAGAAACTTTTAAAAATATTCATTTTGCGAAAATGGTATCCTCGTGGGTAGTCCGGAGGTAGGTAGTTCGCGAATACAATTCATCCATTTCTTTTTATTTTAATGTTTTATTTCCAACTTTCCAAGTATCCGAAAACAAACCCATATTGGTGAATTATTTGATTACCTTCCACAAAAATGGTTTCATTCAAGACTTTCACATTTTTATAAGGAATATATCAATGATATCATTTTGGATTGCCAGTGAACAAAAAATCAAAGAAATTCTTTTTGTATTCTCGCAAAAACGTATTCACCATTACTTGATCGAAAACAAAATTAGGTAATTATTAAGGGCCGTATTCATAGACAATACTTGACAATTACTTAGCCAAGTAACGGATTTTAGAGCTATTTTTCTAGGAATATTGGAGCCATGGATACAAATTTTTCATTTGAATCGAATAATTAGATCCTCAAGTATCGATTCATCATTGAAAAATCATAAAATTGTTATTCAATTACTCAAAAAATAGCTCTAAAATTCGTTACTTGGCTAAGTAATACTTGAGTATCGTCTATGAATACCGGCCTTAACAACACCTATTATCATCATCTTAATTCCTTATTTTCATAAAGTATAAATAAATTAAATAATAGCCTGTGAAATACGTATCAATGCTTCATATGTAATTCAAAAACAAAAACTATGAAAATGTAGTGTTTTTCTTTGGTTTTTCTAATAATTAGTTACCTCCTCATGAAAATAACGTCAACATTCTCCGTGCAATAAGCACACCCGTTCACAATCACGTTTTTATAGATATTTACCTTTTTCGCACGTCCGTTATCATTTTCTGGACAGGTCGCTTTCCCTAGGATGGGACGGACTCTCGTCTGAAGTGTATCCGTCAAAATCGCACGTAGATAAGCGTTTTGGTTTTAGCATTGCATTCAAAATATTTTAGATGTTTCGCTTGTATTAAATAAGGTTCAGTTGTCTTCGAAATGGATTCCAGTCCGTCGAAAGTGACATGTTCACCGTCGAATAAGGCCCTCACTCCGTGAGGTAATTAATCGTCGAACGGTTCATCATCTAGTGACTTTAGAAAGAAAAAGGTTAGTTCTCAAGAGGATATCGCCGTTTCATCCGGAGTAACCGGTATCGTACCTTTGGAAAACAAAGGTAATCTATTTAGATATATCGCGAAATTTTCTTATCGCAGACGATTCGCTTGTACTAAATAAGATTAATTTGTGTTCCAAACAGACTCACCAACAATGAATTATTCTATTAACGGTTCAGCGGAAGAAGCATATAATCTCTCCAAATCAACCGAACCCGATACTGTAATGGAATGGGAGTCAAAAAGCGAAGAACCGTTTGCTAACGGTGTAAGCTCAACGGCCATCGGCGACGCATCCGCAGCGGATTTGGTAACCCTCCCCAAAACCAAACAAACCAAACTCTACAATGTTTTGAGCCTTTCGCCCAATACCAGCGCTTCTGACTTCGCTAATTGTAGCACCGAAATCGCTAAACTGACTGACGAACCAGTTAAACCATCAAAACAATGGTATCGTCTCAAAATATGGGAACAATTGGAAAGAAACAACTTGGTCTTGTTTCCTCAATCTTGTGAAGGACGTATTCCATACTTCAGGGGAGCTCTAGAAGCCGCAAATAATTTAGCCAATTCTACGATTTTCAAAAAATGCAGAACAATTAAAGTTTCGTATGATAAGGCTCAGGAAATTGTTCGTCTGAGAACGCTCGAGGTAAATATTCGTGTTTTTTACTCCTTTTTTAAAACGATCCACTCATCTTGGGATTTTCTTTTCAGAGTGGGAAATGTATTCTCCTACCAACTTTGCAAAATGGTGGAGGATTATTACGAGCTGTTGTACCACCGCAAAACGCTACTCAACTTCAATATAACAAAGCCAGTAAACCATTCGGTATGCAGGAATGGGGTAAACCTATCGGTTTGGAGGATAAAGTCAACATTGATATGGTTGTGGTCAGTTCTGTAGCTGTCGATAAAAAAGGTACATCTTAGTAATTTTTAATATATTTGAAATTACAATTTGCGATGTCAACATTGTATGTGTCGAGTTAGGTTTTTAATATTAGATTTTTTTCAAATTTTGCCCTCTAGGACATCATATCGGTAAAGGAGGCGGATATACCGATTTAGAATTTGCCATCTTGAAAAAAATTCACGCCATTAACGAAAATACCGTTATTGTAACGATTGTTCATGACGATCAGGTTAGAACTTTGTGTTCTACTGCTTCTGTTTAGTTTTCGACAAACCTTTGGTGTTCAAATTCTGGCGAAGTTTTTGATTTATTTTATTTATACTGATTTGAAATTTAAATGAAATTCTAAATTTTCTGAAAATTTATTCTATTAAATTTGTATCTTGATTTTTTCCAAATTCGGATTCTCAGGCTTTTCTTCAACTCGCCTTCTAAAAAATTTTGGAGATGAATATTTTCAATTTTTTTCAAGTCCAAATTTGTTTCGGGTTCAGAATTTTCTGTTTGATTTTTTTTTCAACTTTGGACACATACTTACAATTCAATAGAAATATTAGATGGAAGCTAAAAAGAAATTTTGGGCTTGAAATTGAGCACGTTTGTTGAGAAGATACAAGCTTGTAAAATATTTCGGACGTGGAGGTGAAATTAGGAGGAGAAAATACACACTTGGAAAAGAATTTTGAATGAGGAGCTGAATTTTTTTCTGAGAAAATCTTTATTTGGTATGGAATTGTTGAAAAAAATGGAAAATTCTTTTTTTTATGAGGAAATACATACTGGGGGAAATTTTTAAATAAGGAGATGAACTTTTTAGAAAAAAAAAACTCGACTTGAGAAAAATTATTGTAAGAAAATTTTGAAAATGGTGTCATGAAATTTGAATCTTTTTTTTAAAATTTGAAAAAATTGGATATGAAGTTGGAAAGAATTTTGATGATAATTTGAGTTTTCAAACTCAAAAATTTTTAGAGATGGATTTGAAAAAATGAAAAAATTTATGTTGAACTTGAAAAACATTTGAAATTGATTTTTTCGAGAAAATATAACTTTGGAAAAATTGTTGAGAAAATTCAACTTTTGAATTTTTGTTTAGGAAATTCTAAATTAATTTTCTATGTTCACTGAACAGAAAAAATTTGCTTTTTCGAAACGTGCTCTTCAAGGTTTAGTACGATTTCACGGTCTTCGAATTCGAATATTTTGATTACTCAAGTTTCATAATTTCACAGGTATTCGACGAATTACCCGAAAAATTATTCGAAGACCACGACGTTCCAATCGATTATATCGTTACACCGACCCAAATCATACAAGTAGCCGAACCTCTCCCTAGACCTAAAGGCGTTATGTGGAATAGTTTATCGAATCGTCGCGTACTAGAAATCCCATTTCTTCAGAAAATTCGCGAAAAAGAAATTAGGTAAACTTGTACCTCCTCTTCCCCCTTCAGTAAAATTACCTATGTATGTCTATGACTCTTGCTTTCGGTTACAGCGAAGGCATCGATTGCTTTCTAAAAGAGATCGACTCGGACGTCGAAGAGAAACCCTTCCCGGTTCAGGAATCCGTGTTGAAGAATCAATTACAACCTAATAGCAGTCTTCTTAAATTCTTCGGCCATTCGATTAAATCTCAACGAGACCGTTTGCATCATCCTTCGCCGAAACAAGCGAAGGATGTTCCCCAGAACCTCGTGATTCATCAAATTGTCGAAATACCAACGGGTGTCAAAGAAGGCCCCGGTGTGAGTCCGTAAGTATTTGAACAATTTTTTTTTTTTGAATTCGGCGGCAAAAGTTTTGAGAAACAATAATTAGAAGGAGTTTATTATTTTATTTTGTTAGTTTATGGGAGTGGCAATACCGAAATATGTGTATCCAAAGAGGAATTGAATACATTCCGCACAAGATTGATTTTTCCAGTGTTACGATTGGTTAGCATACCGCGAAATTATTAAGAATAGAAAAGTAGCTTAGAATAAGAAAATTCTTTTGGAAACGCTATCGTTGTAAGAATAAAAAAATGTATTAAAAAATCACTAATTTTTTATGTTATACTTCCGCATGAATATGGGTCGCTGAACACGAATCCGGCGCGGCGTCTGATTTTCCATCGGAGGTCGCGTTTTCGAGATATTCACCGTTCAAAATCGGAAAATCACAATTTTCCATCGTACGAGTGGTCGGGTCGAAATTCTGACACCTGATTTGTATTCAGCGACCCAAAATCTACCCATATTCCGGTGTCCAATAGCGCCACGATCAAAAAAGATTTCTCTAAAAAAATGGTCTAATTTTCATCAATTTGGCCAAAAAAAGTCGAAAGTTCTTTTGATCGTGGCACTCTTGTACCCCGGTATATGGGTAGAGTTTGGGTCGCTGAACACGAATCCGTCGTCAGTATTTCGATCCGTCCACTCGTACGCCGGAAAGCCTACCATTTCTTTCTTACTGAAGAATTAAGACCTTACTCCGCAACATCACTCAACGAAGTTGAAACTCAAACTAAAATTTAAAAAAGATCGATGCCCATCCACCTATGAATGACAAAATGAGCGAAGAAGAAAAATGCAAACAGATCACAGTTGCTATAATTATAATAACACCACGTTGATTTATGACTTAAAGGTACCTAGATCGTGAAAAACCATAGAAAATTCTCTACGTTTGCAACAACCCCTTAAAATTATCAAAAAAGACTGTTTAACAATAAGAACAAAAAAAAAGAAAAAAACTTCAAAAATTAAAAAAAGGAACTTTGTACATTTAAAAAAAAACAATTGAAAAGGTAAACAAAAGTACGATTGCAACAAACCCTTAAAATTATCAAAAAAATATGGTTAAACAATAAGAACAAAAAAATTAAAAAAAAAAGGAACTTGGTAGATTTTTAAATAAAAGGGTAAAAAACATTTGAAAAAAATTACGTTTGAATTCGCAAGGGTGCCGGTTTCATTACAGTTGCTATAATTTTAATAACACCACGTTGATTTATGACTTAAAGGTACCTAGATCGTGAAAAATCATAGAAAATTCTCTACGTTTGCAACAACCCCTTAAAATTATCAAAAAAGACTGTTTAACAATAAGAACAAAAAATGAAAAAAACTTAAAAAATTAAAAAAAGGAACTTTGTACATTTTTAAAAAAACAATTGAAAAAGGTAAACAAAAGTACGGTTGCAACACACCCTTAAAATTATCAAAAAAATATGGTTAAACAATAAGAACAAAAAAAAAAATTTAAAAACTTCAAAAATTAAAAAAAAGGAACTTCCAAACAAGTTTTCTATATTATTCATACTGAAATATATGATTCATTTCATAATCGATACGAATTCTTTACATTGAAATTATCATTTCGGGTAAAATTTTTCAATTCTTTTTAAAATTGCACCCGATTACGAAAATTTTCTAGAATAACATATTTTCAAACATTAATTATTTCTCACTGAAATGCAAAGTTTGTAAAAATCTCATTTTAAACGTCGACATTTTCAAGTTTTGAATTTTTAATGCCCAAAAAATACATTTTTTTCATGTATGTAATAAGATGGGGTGGTAAAATGTAATTTTTTCGTCTGATTTTCAGTCGCTAATCGCAAATTCTGCTTCATTTTTAATAATCAGCCCTTCTTGTCACAGAGACTTCGTTTTTGGATTAAAAAATTAACAAATTTTCTGGAATGAAGCACCAACATAGAAAAGTAACACTAAAATCAATAGGGCATTCGCGCATGTGCGGGTTGCATACTCTCTGCCGAACGGTTTGGTGCACTGTTATCATTTTTTTTCGATTTTTTCTAAATAACTTGAAAAAGAAGCAATTTTGGATCTTTTTCATAATAACTTAACCCTGCTACAGTCGCATGCCAGCAGTAACATAAATGGTCGCATCATGAGGGAATCCCTCAGTTGTTACTTATTTGGTCGCATTATGAGGGAATCCCTCAGTCGTCACATATGGTCTTTTTTGCCTAGTTGGTGAGCGCTGGTGGGGATAGTGAGAAGATTCGGCGTTGCTACGTGTATATACTTACACATAATGCGACAGCTTGTCCAGCCAAGGGTCTCGGGTTCGAATCCCGCCACTAAAATAATTTTTTTGAATTTTTTTTTTCCTTCAAAAATATTTTTTGAATGATTTTTTCGTAAAATTTTATTTTTTTTACTGGTTCGTTTTTTACACTAAATTACGCGTTGTAAATTGATAATTTACTTTTTGAAGAGATTTTATAAAATCTTGAGTGGTTTGCGGAGGCGTATATAACAACTGAGGGATTCCCTCATGATGCGACCAAATGTGTAACAACTGAGGGATTCCCTCATGATGCGACCATAGCAGGGTTAATTGGAAGAGGATGAAATGAGCGTTCGATTGATATAATTACTTTTTGATTTCATGCAACTTTGAATTTTCGTAAATTCCAATGAAAAATTTTCTATCAAAATTTACGAAAATTCAAAGTTGCATGAAATCAAAAAGTAATTATATCAATCGAAAGCTTATTTCATCCTCTTTCAATTAAGTTATTATGAAAAATATCCAAAATTGCTTCTTTTTCAAGTTATTTAGAAAAAATCGAAAAAAAGTGATAACAGTGCACCAAACCGTTCGGCAGAGAGTATGCAACCCGCACATGCGCGAATGCCCTATATTACATCTCCAAATGGGTCGAAAAAATCATCGCGATTTAAATTTTTGAAAATTGTTCGAGAAAAACCAAAGTCAATACCAAAAATTTGAATTCAAACAGAAAACTACGCCAAAAATCGATTTCTTTGCCACATTCTCCAGTTATAAGTTGAAAACAAAAAAACTGCAATCACTCAAATTACAATACCATCCAAATGTCAAACCGGTCCGGAGTAAATGTAGGCCTGCAATGGTTCTCCGGTAAGACCAGAATAGAACACATCTTCGACCAAGTAATTAAATCCATAGTCAGCCAACTCTTCACGTACGTCTTCCACTTTCGAGCCTTCGAAAGGTATAAAAATAAGAATTAAACTTCCATTACACCAAATAATATTCGTCCAAAAAAATAGTGAAATACTACATTTTAATACGCTGATTGATTAACTGTCCTAT